>OY292476.1:1305000-2610000 GCA_958496255.1 Camptogramma bilineatum
ACTTGGAGATAGTGTGTGGAGGCGTCACGTTGTAGTCCTTGAACACCTGTAGCAGCTGCTCGTCCGACACGTCTGGAGGCGTGTTGAAGAAATGCAGCACCTGGGTGTTGAACATATGGTCAGCAAACTGATTAGCAGCATTCACACGCAGAGATCGGCCCGCGGGAAATAGCACGCGCCATTCCAACCTTTGACAGTTTTATCCGCGGTTATCTGTACAGATATCTGTACAGTCCAGATGCGTGGTAAAAACTCTACGCCATTCCAACCTTTGACAGTTTTATCTGCGGTTATCTGTACAGATCGTCTATTTTTGATACGTCTTTTTTTGATAGCATATTGAAAATTATATGGACACGGGATTTTATCGGAATCTGAAGATCAGTAAGTGTGACACCTTTCGGAGGGATTGGTGGGATAAAAGACCGAGAGAGATGGAAACAAATGGAGACCTTTGCCCAGCAGTGGGAAAATATAGTTTAAAATAAAAAATCCCTATACTCTAGCCATTTTGGATGTACCATGTTTACTAACATTGCACTGACAGATCAATCAGCTGATAGCAGGAATAGACCAATCACAGAAAACTGAGATTAAATCTGATTGGCACTGATTTAATATGGCCAATCGTAATGAATCTCAGTTTTCTGGGATTGGTCTATTCCTGCTGTAGCGACATCTACCTGTCGCTAGATGAACTACATAGACATGCTACGCACTACGAGCTTACTACGAGCTTCAGCGAAGATGGCGCCACGCACGACACCAACGACTCCTATCTGAGTATATTAAGGATAAAGAACGTCCGAGCGCAAGATTACAGGACTATTACTGCAAAGTGAAAAACACGCTCGGCAGTATCAGACCTCAGATCAGATTGCAGGCTAAAGGGGCACCGGAATCGCCACGCAACATCAGAATTCCTAGATCGCACAAGTGAACTACGCAACGCCGATCAGGTTAAATACAACTATCAGACATCAACTGTCGGTCGAAAGACCACGGGCAAGTGGGCCAGATGGGCCGGCCCGTTGCAGAGGAACCACCTACTCTGCATTTGGGGAACTATTCCACCCTGTTCCCCAAACCTGCTATCAGCTGATTGATCTGTCAGTGCAGTGTTAGTAAACATTGTACATCCAAAATGGCTCGAGTGTATTACATACCTTTGAAGGCGGCTGTATCCTGTTCTTGTGAATGGATGCTGGTGTGAGGAAGCGGTTGTTCTTGTTGCCCACGTAGTCCTTGAAGGAGGGGCTCTTGTCCGGCAGAGGATATGGATTCATTACCTCCGATAGGTATGCTTGTTTTGAGAAACTAGAATGGAAAAAAAGACAGCCTTCTATCTTTGATTGATTGATTGATTGAACACTTTATTGTACACAAAGAAAAGTAACATATAACAACATAGGTAATATAGTCTTAATTAGTAGAATGGGCGGCCTTATCGCTGAGAGCGATTTCTTCCAGGCAACCTTTGGATGGAGAAATTAAAAAAGAAGCTGTAGAGGATGGTAGTGCACAGAAGTTTCAATTTAAAAAGCAATGTTAGGTCAATAATGATTTTAAATAATCCTAATACATATCAATACATAATATAAAATAATAAACTACTATATATTTTTAATAAATACTACATTTTAGAAAAGCTAAGAAATAAAATAAAACTAGATATTAGACTGAAGATCTAACTATCTTTATGGCTGGTTTTAGTGTCACGCGTACCGTCGGCGCTGATAGGCGAGTGATGTTTATTACAATGAAATAAGGATACTGATTGTTTGGCAGAAATGGCTACGCTGATTGCTCTAGTCAGTGCTGAACAATCAGTATCATTATTTCATTGTAATAAAGATCACTCGCCTATCAGCGCTGACGGTACGCGTGACAGTAAAACCAGCCTAAGGGTGACAAATCTACATCGAGCTATGCTGCGCTGTACTGCGCTGTGCTATGGTTGGTCAACTCGCTCGTCTAATATTTCAATGACGTTACAAACAAACCATGCTGTGCTGCGCTGTGTGAGGCTACGCTCTGTTTTGTTTGACGAGCGAGTTGACCAACCATAGCACAGCGCAGTATAGCGCAGCATAGCTCGATGTTGATTTGTCACCCTAACACATGGGTATTTTACAGTTATTCACTGAGGAGATCCGTTGAACAGCTTAAAGCCTGGATGTGAATAGTAATGGACCATTTACAGTAAAAACTTAATAAAAGTCTTGTATCAACGAATCCTTGAATAAAGGTGGAATCAGACAGTTCACTTTTCGTTCATTTCTGTTCTTCATTCGGCATCTTTCACTCAAAGTTACATAAAATGTCTGAACATAAAATGACAGAAAAGTGTCCTTTATAACAACAGCTTTCATTCGAGTGATCTTTCATTTGAGTGAATCCGTCTGATCCCACCTAACGAAGGACCATTTGGAGAAAGGTTTTATAAAAGACGCTCATTAAAATTTTAACGCCATGCTCGGCATTACACTTCTTGATCGAGTTCCCAATATCCAAATTCGCAAGCAAACGAAAGTATACGTTAGCAAGCGAATATTGGGGCTTAAGTGGAGTTGGGCAGGACACTTGGCCAGACGCGGTGACGACAGGTGGAGCAGAGTGATTACTGAGTGGTGGGAGGGCTACAGACGAGTAGGTCCTCCAAAATCAAATCAAAATCAAATATCATTTATTCAGTAGGACCGTTATGACCACTTTGAAACGGCTTAAGATCTAGGTGATTCTACTCCTGTTCTTTCGCGTCCACCTGCTCGATGGGTCGACGACATAGTGAAAACAGCAGGTCGTACATGGGTCAGGCTAGCACAGGATAGGGGGGGGGGGGGGGGGGTTCACACGAGCGAAGAGAGGCCTATGCCAAGCAGTGGGATGAGATGGGCTGCGCGTGATGATGATGATATGTTAGCAAAAACTTACGCCAATGTCAATGTGTAATCCCCAACGGTGACGTTATTCAAGTTCTGGACGCAGCGCTCGACCGACACTCCGTCGCCCATTTGAACCATCGCTGTACCTTCTTTAGTCTTCAAAAACTTTATCTGAAACAAATAATAGATCTTTACAAGTATATATTCTATAGACGAAACGTTCTAGTGGAGGTCACGGACCGGCAAGCGTAGTGTTGGACGTCCACCGACAAGATGGACAGACGACCTTGTAAAGACTGCAGGTCGGCGGTGGATGCAGGCCGCTTCCAACCGCAACACATGGAAACTTTTGGCAGAGGCCTATGTCCAACAGTGGACATCCAACGGCTGAGATGATGATGATGATGATGATAAACGAAACGTCTCGGTGCAGTCTGGGGTAAATCAAATTTTGCGTCACGCGTTATCGATAATATGTGCCAATTTCACGCGCTTGTTACAAATGGCTCGTGTAAATCGAATAGTTTATATCCATTCTAAAGTCGTTAAAATATCTGGCTGAAGGCGGGGTATTATTATGTTTTACGTTGTGATATGTCCATCACGCGCTACGATAATGTCTCACTTTAACGCTACAATAACAGTTGGCTCGTGTAAAGCGCATAGTGCAATTGTTTATCTTCGACGCTGTACATCACTACGAATTACCATTACATTATTCTCTCAGACGGCTTTTAAGCCATGACGGAGGCCTTTAGGCGGCTCAAAACTCCGTCACCAGAGTTGGCCACTTGCTCATAAGAACTTACCTACTTACTTTCAGACTTATACATAGGAAAGAAATGTCAATATGGAGCTGAATGAGCCGCGGGATTTCTCACGATTTTCTGTTATACCTTTGAGAGCTCAAGTCGACGGTCTCATTCACACTCGCCTTATGGACCTGTTTTCAATTTCTGGCTATTCAAAATATCAACTTAAATTCTAACAGGTAATTTTAACTTACTCTGACAACGTTTCCATATAAACAGCACAAGTTGAACAGTCTATCTGCATTCACCGTTTGCGGATCCAGTCCGTATACCATCATCACAGCACCTTGCTGAGGAGGCCCACCCTGAAAGGTACAAAGTCAAAGTCAAAAAATACAATACAAAGTCAAAAGCAGTTATAGGACCTGGGCCACGTGGCATCAATCGATTCTTTTTCTACAATTCGCTTCGCTTCGCTTACTATCGCCGAAGTATCATTGGTGGATAAATGAAACAAAGACCACGTGACCTTACGTTCGACCAATGAAACTATATGTTCGAGTGTTAGCGAATTATAGAAATCTAATCGCTTCATAGCGAATGCCAGTTGGCTAGGGCTAGGCCCTCTGGGATCACATAGAATAGTCTTAAGAGCTAGGTGATTCTTCTGTTCCCTCCTGATCCTGACTAACATAGTCAATAGAATACAACAAAGTCAATAAAGCTCCATGTAAGTGAGAAGATAGAATTTTTAACATAAAACGCCGTTCGTGAAGCTGGCAGGTGCAAACCGCAGACCAAAAGGCATTCTCTTGAACTCATCACATCCAAAATTTAGATAAAGTCAGTATTCTCATGTTTTTCTCTTACACTAAGTTGACAAGAGCTTAGTGTAGTAAGGACTTGTATCACCAAAGTAATGTCACAAGAATTCTTAAACCGCAAGGTCTCTTAAACTAACTGTCAGTTTAAGCGGAGTTTCACGATCTCTGGTTTCAAAATCGCTAACCACCAACGCAAGCAGACTGTTGTAGCTGATGTTGGTTACTTTTACCAGCCGACAGACATTATAAGGAAGTGACTGATCCACATTTTACTGGAAGATGATTAAGTCCTAAGTTAAGTCTTTCAAGACTTGTTTTTAGGCATTTTTTTAGGTTAGTTTAGTTAGTTTTGTAAACTTCTTTTGAATCCGGGGAGTGAAGGGACTGGCGACCTGTAATACAGGTTTTTTCAAACCTATCTCAGGCACCAGCCTTCTACAACAAACCGACTCAAATAGTAGATTTATGATAACTAGTTCATGTTTACATATTTTTATTAAAGGTTTGTTGTGAGAGAAATAAATGTTTTTGAATTTTTTGAATTTAGGCATTGATACTCTCGCTTGTAAGCAAAGAGATAATCAAAAAAGTACGCAAATGATGAGCAAAAATAAAAGCCAATGAGATAAAGCTCAAAATAAAATAAATCTACCCACATATTCGTCTGACCCTGTCATCACCTGGTTCTGAGGCGGCATCGGGTGGTGCATGGGAGGGGGCACGAAACCTTCGTTGGAGTAACCCTCGGGGCCGTAGCCACGACCGTCACGCTGAAATTAAACAGAATATTTCTTAGAACTTAGATTTACTAGATGATTTATACAGTGACAGGAGGCAATCTTTGCCTACACTTAACGGGACATTGTAGTGCCTGGGACAATGTTGAGATGGAGTAGGCTTGCTCAGCACCTACACCATCCTCTCAGCTTAACCGGCCATATCCACAGGAAAGTCATGCTCAATACGTGTGGGGCTGGCTAAGCAGGAACACTTAGAACACACAACAAGTATCCTAATGAATCAGACAACTTTTTGAAACAAACAAAAATACATAGTTTCGAAAATCCTAATCCTCCTATAAAAGTCGAGTAAAAAATATCAAACTAATAGGGTTTTATTTTGGACTGGAATAGCGTGAAAAAGTTCAAGTTTAATGTAATTTATAATGAATTTATGATCTTTTCTGCTCGAGTAAAGAGAGTTTTGGATTACAATATGGTGGCAATAATATAGTATATTTGGATCCCCAGTCTCACAAGTTAGAAAACAGCATTCAACTTAAAAACGAATTGCCCAAAATAGTGTGTTAATACCGAAAAACCACCCCATTAAGCTTCCCCACACAGAATACCGTCCACTTTCATTATCACCTGATCAACTCAATCGGCTGATCCATCAGGTTAATTAATCACACGTGTCAGGTGAAAACAGACTCATTTATTTTCATAATCAAGTCAATTTTATTAATTAAAAACTTTATTGAGGGGTTTAATATGTTCTTGTTTTACGGCCAGCGTTTTCACATTGTATTTTAGTACATCCTAACTATACTAATAGCTCTCACTCAATATACGTCAGTTTGTAATTGTTTTTAAAATTAGTAAGAACTAGCTGCTGCCCGCGGTTCAGCACTGAGGAGATCAAATCAGCGTTGCCATTTTCGCTAAACAATCAGTATCCTTGTTTCATTGTAATAAAGATCACTCGCCTATCAGCGCCGACGGTACGCGTGACAGTAAAACCGGCCTTACTCCTCATTTTTTCTGTTAGTTAGTTAGAGTACTTTAGATAAACTAGTAGTTCGCCCCGAACTGAGATCTCGCGCACCGTTGCGTTGATAGCCTAGATTTGGACTTGTTTCTGACTACCCCTATACCTACGTTAATGCAATACATTAAGTCGTGTCTATTTTTTATATTCAATAGTTGACCCCGCGAACTTCGTACCGCGCCTCAGGAAAGGCCTCTTAGTTCGAGAAATTATTAAAATAGCAGTTCAATACAAAATGTATGAGAAAATCAATTCCCTCTCCCTCCCTCTCCCCTCCCCATTCCCCTCCCCTCCCCCTTCCCTCCCCCTCCCCCTCCCCCTCCCCCTCCCCCTCCCCCTCCCCCTCCCCCATCGCCGCTATTAGAAAGTTTAGAGCTCGTGTTCATGCGCATTTAAATTTTTCTAAACGAAAAATCCGTTGATGAGCACGGCCAGGATTCGAACTTACGACCTATGAATCGAAAGTCGAGCACTCTTCCACTCGGCCAACACGGCTTTTATTTTCTATCTTCAAGAAAAAATATCAAGTATACCTACCTACCAACTAAAATCATTGCAAACCAAACCACAACGATGCCACGCTCTTTCTCGGTTAACCAGACCTACGAATACATCGAAACTCTATGAAACGGGAGCTCTCTCCATACTTCCGTTAATTGGTTTTCATCATTTTTCTTTTTCACTGTATTTCAAAAACTATAGAACCTAGAAGAAAACTAAAAACCATTTTGGAATGTATAAATTGAGTACTTTCATATGACACCCCACTCAATATATTTGGGTAACTTTGAAAAAAAATTACCCCCTGGGGAACCCCATATCTTTACAACCCCTTCATCGATTACGCTCATACGCTCCACAGCAAATTTCCATAGCACAACCTATTGACCTATCAAGTTTCAAACAGATTGGATAAGCGGTTCGATAGTTATGCGAGAACATAAAAATGAAACATACAAACATACAAATATACAAACATACAAACATACAAAGCAAAATCGCCTAACTTGCCACTAAGATCTTCGCTCGCTTCGCTCGCTCGATCGATGAAAACAACACAGATCTAGAGACAAAACCGTGAACAAAAGCGATAGCGTACGTTAAGTATGAACGCAGAGTAATGGAACGATAAAATTTGCATGAACGTGCCCGGCACGATGTGTCATTAATAATTTTACGTCCCGGACACGCGCCGGAACCGGGGTTAGATAGCTTTATTGAAGCGAATCCGCGATTTTACCTGTGAAACTGTTTCATAAGACACAATAAGGCTGATTTTAGTCTCACGCTCACCGTCAGCGCTGATAGGCGAGTTATCTTTGTTACAATGAAATAAGGATACTGATTGTTCTACTAAAGGATATTTGTAAATACATACTTATAATACTTTATAACAACCAGACACAGAACAAACATCTATGATCATCACACGATTTGTCCTGGGTGGGAATCGAACCCACGACCTACAGCGCAGAAGGCAAAGCTACTACCAACTGAGCTAAGATGTTATCAGAATCAGAATCAGAAATATTTTATTGCAGAACTGTTGTACAAGGGTAGGTCTTAGTCAGTTAGTCGTAAGTAAAGGACGATGATGATGAAAGCGATATCTGTCAGATAGATAACCGTTGGATTGTTGACTTACCGGATGGTGCGGTGGTGGAGGTCCGTGTCTGTCCTTCATCATCCCAGGCGGTGGCCCGCCACTCCCGAAGTCCATGTCTGGAAGAACAATAAAGTTTTCCATTGAAAATATTTTTCAAAACCAATCTTTTAATAGGTAATCGCGAGCTGATTCAAAAGAGCCTGAACACAGGTATTTAACAGTTATTCACTTAGGAGATCCGTTAAACAGCTTCTGACTCCATTAATAAATATTGCTGGACATTTCACACAGCGCCATCTAGCCCCAAACTAAGCAAAGCTTGTACTATGGGAACCAGATAACTGATAGAATACTTATATATATTTTTTTGTAAATAAATACTAAGAATACTTTATAACACCCAGACACAGAACAAACATCTATGTTCATTGCAAGTTAAATCCTAGTAAAAGCCCGTAAAAACAACATTGTTAATTCTACTTCTATCTTCTGGAACAGGAGTGGAATCACCTAGCTCTTAAGACTATTCTATGTGATCCTAGAGGTGCTACCTACTGAAATATGTTGAGGACGGCTGCATTGAAAAGGAGCAATAGACCAAAAGGGACGTTGACGAAATTGGTAACTGGACGTAACAGACAGACTATACCAAACAGTAAACTCTAGCCGTATCATGAACTCTTAGAGCAATGTTAAAACAAGCTTGAAACATGACAACGAATATCATTTCTAAAGCAGTAGGGCTGTTTTAAGCTTGTTTTAACATTACTCTAAGAGTTCATGGTATGGCCCCTGGTCCTAACGAACCTGATGGGATTTAAATAGTACGCACACGGGCGTTTTTAGAACGTGCAGTCACAGCTATACCTAATATCGATACAAATCAAACAAAATAATTGTGTTTCAATCAAGCTTTTACTAGAGGACTGATTTGGATGAACTTGAAATAGTTATAGTGGTCTGGAATGGCATACCTAAGCAAGTTAAATCTATATCAAGATTATTATAATGCCGGTATACAGAAAACGACGTTGCGTGGATTTAACAAACAAAAAACCGCATGAGGAGGTAAGTTTTTTAATTAGCAGCTGAAGTAATAATTTTAAGAACCACTCATCCTATTGTAAATAAAACATACATACACACAAACATACAAGTGCTTCATCTAACATCAATAGAATAGGTGCATGCAAGGGATTACTTAAATCAAAGTTGGTAATTGTGGAAATCTGTTTATTGTTATGTATCATAAATAAAATGTTCAAATATAAATACATTTTCTGATTCAATAAGTGTACCTTATGATATTTTAATTTATTACTGAATGTAGAAGATATGATGATGTATCTAGACAAATAACACTGTTTATAAAAAAGACTTGTAGTATTTATCTATGACACAAAATAATGTAGGTAACATAAATGAATGTATGTAGGTAGAGTTTCTATTAATTGTTAAGCAGAGAAGAGTATTAATACATTTAAGTAGCTCTAAAACAACTAAGTAGGTACACTCACTAGCTATCTGTGATCAAATATCAAACAAAGCTACTAACGATCCGATCGTGGATAGGCTAAATAGTAAGTGTTAGAATTTAGAATTAATTATAGACACTGGTTTTCGTTAGGTCAATAAGGTCTATTGCATTTTTCTCTGAAAAGATGAAGTAACAGTCTGATTTTTAGTGTTGGTAAACATCATGCTATCATTTGTAAAACATTGACTATTACATTCACAGAACAGAAAAAAATAGAGATAGAGAAGTAGCGACAAATATTTCATTAGTAAAAATTATTGCTTCCTTATTAACCGATTACTCGAAAACGCCTAGGCCGATTTGGAAAATTCTTGTTTTGTTTGAAAGGGTATACTTTCCGATTGGTGCCACAACATTTTGGTGAGGATCTGTCGAGGATCTTCAGAGTTATGAACAGAAATGCACCTCGAGAGTGCAGAGAATTGCTCAGCTTATAACATTAAAGTCGTTTTTTTTTTTAATTTTTAATTTAGCTACTTGTTTATTCTGTTCTGTGATCACATTATTGCAATATTAGTGCCACACTGTTCATTCCATGGGGTCATTACAAACCGTTCTGGGTGTCGCAGGAAGGCTGATGAGGGCTGCATGCTTCGTCGCTGCAAGCCCTGGTGGTCTGCTGGGCTGACGGATCTGCACACGCAAGTCTACATCAGAACATCTTCGTCTTTTCCGTCGTGTTGTGTTTGTCTGTATCATCCAATGTTCACACTTGTCGTCAGGACTGCTCCGTTCTCAATCTTGTGTTGTGTTTTGTGTTATTCGCTTTCGCCTTCAATGTCTTGTGTTTGTTACTGTCTGTGTCATCGTGTTGTGTTTGTCTGTATCATCCAATGTTCGCACTTGTCGTCAGGACTACTTCATTCTCAATCTTGTGTTGTGTTTTGTGTTATTCATATTCGTCTTCAATGTCTTGTGTTTGTTACTGTATATGTCATCGTGTTGTGTTTGTCTGTATCATCCAATGTTCGCACTTGTCGTTAGGACTACTTCGTTCTCAATCTCGTGTTGTGTTTTGTGTTATTCACTTTCGTCTTCAATGTCTTGTTGTGTTTGTTACTGTGTGTGTCGTTGTGTTTGTCTGTATCATCCATTGTTGTCTTCAGGACTCCTTCGTTCTTTCGTGTTATTCACTTTCGTCTTTAATGTCTTGTTGTGTTTTATTGAGTGTGTCTCCATTGACAGCTCAAAGTGAAGTGTTTTGTGTTTGTTCACCCGAGCAGAGCTCGGTCGCCCAGATATTGTAATATGGCAAGTGACATCTTTGCTTGCCCGAATTCGTACACGGTGTCCATTAAAACATTTCCACATTCGATAATATCAATACAACCATAAATGTGCGAAAACCATTGTCACTAAAAGCCTTTTTATGTTAAGTGCTTTCGTATGAAATTATAAAAATGTTTATGTAACCCCGAATCTATTAACTTTGTTAAGTAATTTGTACCGCAGCATTGTACGTGAGAGGGGAAGGGGAGGGTCGTGAGGGGGGGTTCCATTAGTGCTGTTATTGATAAAGAATAGAGGCAAGTTAATTGTTTAAAAGCGTCCGGAGTTGGCTGTGATTGGTAAAAACCGTGGCGACAGAAGTAAACTTTCGCAGTCCGCGAATAAAACTGTTTGAAAATGTTTTTGTAACGCAAATTAATTCCTAATTGACATATATTATCAGGAGGATCGTTTGAATCAATGCGGGATTGAATTTTATCGAAATCGTACTAATATGAATTTTCAATTTTGGATTACTAAAGTAAGCTAAAGCTGAAAGCTGCGCGTACAAGTAATTTATGTCAATGCGTCATGAAAGTAACATGATGCAACCTAAATAAAAATAATAATCATCATCATAATCATCTCAGCCAAATATCTATGTATCTATCTATCCACCGCCAACTTGCAGTCTTTACAAGGTCGTTTGTCCATCTTGTCGGTGGACGTCCAACGATGCGCTTGCCGGTCCGTGGCCTCCACTCGAGAACTATTCGGCCCCATCGGCCATCTGTTCTGCGTGCTATATGGCCTGCCTATTGCCACTTCAATCTTAATCCGTTTGGCTATGTCGATGACCTGAGTTCTACGTATCTCCTCATTTCTGATTGGATCCCGTAGAGAAGCCCTGGGCATAGCCCTCTCCATAGCTCTTTAAGCGACTCTGAGCTTATTTAATTTTCAAGTCTTGATAATATTGAACATGGTTATGAATTCAGGGTTACATCTAAAGCATATAAGCATTTATAAGTAAAGTAAACAGTTTATTACCCAAAAATAAATTTCTCAATATTTTCGTGCTTTTAAGTGAAATATGCCCAATATCGAAAGCTAAATGGGTCGTTTGAGCCTCAATGGAGGCTATTAACGGCAGTTTGTTTGTTGATAAAATTGAAAATTAAATGGATACTTCATTTTTCAATTAATAGTTTTTAGGTTTCGTAGGGAATTCTACTATCATCATCATGAGAGCCCGTTTGCATTTATTGATGGGGTATGTAACCAAATTAAAAATTAAAAAAAATTGACTTCAATGTTATAAGCTGAACAATTTTCTGCACTCTCGAGGTCCATTTCTGTTCATAACTCTGAAGATCCTGGACAGATCATCACCGAATTTTTTTAGCACCAAACTGAAAGTATACCCTTTTATACAAAAACTCAAATCGGTTCAGGCGTTTTTGAGTAATCGCGTGAACATACATTAAAAAAGTAAATAAAAAAAAAAAAAAGATTCTGACGAATTGAGAACTTCCTCCTTTTTTTAAGTCGGTTAAAAAGAAGATTTATATGCAAAAACTATACACATCTTAAATACTTTTACACTGTAGAGAAAAACAAAATGAAGTTTAATATAACTTGTTAAACTTTCGCGATTTGTTAACATAATGATAATTATTATTACGGGATTTTATCGCGTAGGTACCTTTTATTTATTTTGTTTCCCGACGTTTTTTGACACCGAAATTTTAATCGTGATGGTGGTTTTCGTCTCTCGTCTGCGTGGAATCCTATAATTAATAAGTGTGTTCGTGGTGGTCTCCAACTGTACGTCAGCCTGACACCGTCAGTGTTGTGTGTCGTAGTGTGAACGAGGACTTTTCTGATTCTGAAGACGAATTGGGGGTAGTCGTGGATCCTACTCTCAATTCACGGCGGTAGCTCCAGTACTTCAGTCATCCCGTGACCACGAACGCTGTAACGTGTTCGAAACGTCGGGAAACAAAATAAATAAAAGGTACGCGATAAAATCCCGTAATAATAATTATCATGAAGTTTAATAGTTTATTTCATAAAAACACTGTTAAGATTACATAGGACAAATTATAAAATAAATTAATAGGTCAAATCATTTACAATGCCCCCGCACTAGGCAAATAATGTCATGACGGTGGATAGTCATTTTTATAAGTAGGTACTTAATCCTTTTAAAATTTGAAATTGTTTTCTCATTAGCGTAATCTATTTCGCTAAACAGTTTTCAAAAGAAGACCAATCCAAAATAGCATTTCCCATCACAATTGCTTGATATGCGAAAACTCATCTATTTTATCCAAGTTACAACAAAAAACTAACCTTTGCCAAAATTGCTCTAAAAAAGTAAAAACGTATAAACCGTGCTAGATAATAAGTCTCCCTTAATCATTTTACACAGCGCTGTATCAAAAAAGAGCCATTTATGTACATTTTTATAGCTTTACACCTACGGCAGGTGGGATGGAGAATTTTTTTCATTATTTTCAGTTCCGCAGTGTGTGCTACATGAACAGAAAAAGAAAAAAACAGCGCAGCAAAAATGGCGGGTTTTTGCTTTGAACGTTTTAATTTAAGTTTGGAATGAAAAAAGGTTGTGTCTATGGTCTTCGATTTACGAATCGAATTATTAAGTTCGTTTTTGGCAGTTTATACACAGTACTTAAATTATTCTTTGAGAATAATGATATTTAACTATGACAACCTATGTGAAAAATATTAGAAAATGCATAAAAAGACCATCCCCAAGACAAGGTAGACTTCCTCTCAGTAGTTCTATAGGCATATAAGATCCTTTGAAGCTATCTAAGGGGGTAGTTAGAGGTATTTCCAAATAATATTTGGTATTTACATACAAACATTTTGCAGAAGTTAGCATTCTATATGTTTTCCTACCTATAAAAACATCATCTTCGTCAACTTAGCACAACTACCACCTCGGTAGTGAATCAATCTAGTCAAAAAACGGGTGCTAAAGGTATCTCGGCCCGCTATACATTTAAAATGTGCGAGTTTCATTCACACAGCGGCTCCGTCGCGCTGGCAACCCAACGCTCGCTGAAATTTATGAATTATTTAAAACCGGCAACACTTACGTGCGCGCGTCATTTCACAGCAGGGTTGCCAGATGTTATGGACGGACCACTTAATATGTTTATGGTACAGAAAAGCCGTTTTACTTTTTATGACGGTATTGTCGGAAACTGGATGAAACTAGCAAGGGATAGGACGGAATGGTGTCAAAAAGAGGACTATACTCAACAGTAGTACCTACCTACTACATTATTCTAGAGGGCCTTACTTATGAAAGACGTTTAAAGTTGAACACTGGTTAAACAACGTCCTGTCTTTATTTGTGGATAGTGACAAACAGAGACAGGACGTTGTTTAACCAGTGTTCAACTTTAAACATCTTTCATAAGTAAGGGGGAGAAACGTTAAGTTAACGCCCATTTGTAGCATCCCTACAGTACTCGCAAACAACTTTCACGATATCAAGAATAACTAATATCAAACTTCACGAGAAAAGGCATGATGACAGTAATCAAGTATCGCCAAAATATTTATCTGATCTAATGAAATAGGATTCAAAGATTTTGAAAAATGTATTTATTCTCTTATTAATGTCGAGATTACTAATTTATTTGCTAAAATAAATCTACAAAATACAACAATCCGCCATGATAGCCAAAACGCTCGCCGGTGTCATGGCGTCTGTCAATGCGTCTCGTCTCGGTAAACATCCTTTTGTTTCTATAGTAACTATGTAGGCATCACTGGTTGATATACCGATCCGTGACGTAAAAACAGACGCCATGACACCGGCGAGCGTTTTGGCGTGAATTTGAAAATTTAAATTTAAATGTACTTTTATTGCACAAAAACCTTAATTTTCTACAGAAATATGATATATTTTAGACATAATAGATACTTCTGAATATCATAGAAGAGATTTTGAAAATTAGTCATCATGCCTATTTTGAGTTATGTGTTGCCAGCCCTGTAACATCTAACTCCCCAGAGTCACAACTGTGTATCAGCTCATTCCGTCGGCAGATTTCATCGCGCTCGCACGTATACACGCTCGACTTTTGATGCCGCACATTTCTAAATGACCTACTTTCATCGCACCTTTTACATTGCCATTTTAGTTGGCATTCTTTTTACGTTCTATTTTATTTCAGACTATTCACCCGACATTTTTCACCCGTTTTATCACCGAGCAAAGTTCAGAATGCAACTTTTTCAAGTAGAAAACTTCCAGATAGGAAGTCTGAGCTAGTTTTAGTTTCCAACAAGACGTTGTTTAGAAATAATGAAATGAATTTCAAATAAAGAAATGACCTGTGAAAATGATAAGGCTGATTTTAGTCTCACGCTCACCGTCAGCGCTGATAGGCGAGTGATCTTTATTACAATGAAATAAGGATACTGATTGTTTAGCAGATGTGGCTACGCTGATTGCTCTCGTCAGTGCTAGACAACCCGTATCCTTATTTCATTGTAATAAAGATCAGCCTTAGGTAAATAAATTGCAGTTAATACAGACAAATTGATTTATAAAACTATCACTTTAAAATTTAAAAGCGAAATAATAAAATCGTCGCTCCATCAAAAAGCAAAAATAACATGAAAGAGTAAAAAATTGAGTAAATTTTCAGCTTTCATCGCCCGTAGTATAATTTATCGAAGGACCAGCATAAAGTGAATTTATTCGAAACTTTATAAATGCAAAAGTTGGGAGAATTTTTCAATTCGTAGGTATAACTTGTGTTGCACATATGTACATTAGAACAAGATAAAATAGTTTAGTACCTACCTAGGTACAATAATCATTATAAAGTTGCAATTAAACACTTGTAAATGTTACGGTGCCCCAGCGGGGTTTTTATTGCGGAACAAATATTTATAAGACCTTGTTAAACTAACTTGAAGCAATAAATTTTATTGAATTGAATAAGTAAGTACTTATTGATATTAGGTTTTGCAAGAGTGGAGGAGGAAAGATCGTTGTTGCAAGTTGTCGAGAATAGAAGAGGGAAGATGATTGGCCATCTTATACGACATGACAGTTTCATTAAAAACATAATTGAAGGAAAAGTGGAAGGAAGGAGAGGAAGAGGAAGACCGAGGATAGGCTACATGAGACGAGTGAAAGGCTTGCTTGAGGAAAAGGTTGCTGTCATGTCGTATAGGGAAGTCAAGGAGGCTGCCCTGGAAAGAGTTTCGTGGAGAAGAAGGCATCAGTTATGCCGACAAAGGGCTACCCCTTAAATATAGAAGAAGATAAGTACTAGATACTTGAATGCCTAAAAATTGATCTATGCGTCTGTTTATATGATTCAAAACATAAAATAGTTTTAAATTAGGAAGCCACAGGTTTCACAGAATTAAACAACAAACCGAATCATGAAAATGAAAAGTTCAATTTCCGCATTTCAAAATGGCGATAGCTCACTTTCGCGCCATTTGTAAGGGAGCGTTTAAAACAAATTTCAATTTTATTCAACTGGAATAGCTCATTTGACTTTTCGTATAAGTTGGAAACATCTTTTATGCATGAAATTTTTCACTTCACCCTGCTAAATTTACTCAGTCGTATAATGTGGGCGTTTATTATTTAATCGACAACGTTTCGTGGGATTAGCATCTCATTACTTTTACGGAGGCGTCGAAATGACGGGTTTGTGGGTGTTATGACGAGTTTGTGGGTGTTATGACGAGTTTGAGTGTGTCGTGACTGATAGGCAGTTAAAACAGGCTGTAATTTATATTAACTCTCAATTGCGAAGTTGGATCATTTTCACGGCACATTTTGTATATAATAACACGGTGTAAAGAAATTAGTAAGTATATTCAAACGAAAACGCTTGTTACTAAAGTACAGACGAGTTGTTTCAAATACTTAGGCTTTAAAAATATCAGCAGCTGTACCATGACCTCTTAGTAAACAATTCAGTTTAGGAGCTATCCAGTTTAGGTTCCTAATCTGGATCGCAAAACTATTCGTACCGTGACCGGTTTTAAAAGTGACAGTTTTGACACAAAAGTGAACCAACTCAACGCGTATTAAACGGTCAAGGTACGAATTGAGTGAACGAAACTTTATCTAACAATTCAGTTTAGGTTCTGATATTTCGTCAGCGTCATAGCATACGTCAAGCGAAGCAGTTGGACCTAAACTGGATCGCATATAAAGCTCATGGTAGGCGGCCAGTTATCAGATTCTAAAAATTATTTTACTGATAGAAAACTACTGTAAGTATTCATGAATATCAAAGGCGATTTATTTCAGGCAATTATTGGTTCCAAAGAGCTTTTCCATTTGAGTGAAACCTTAGCCTTTTATGTAGCAGGATTTAATTCTAAAAACTCTTTGCTGTTGGAACTTGAAACCTGGAACGCGCACTGATACAGAAAACGCGGTCCGCTTGAGAGATAAAACTTGGGCGGTGTGTCTCTTTCTAAAGAGCGACCATAATTTATGAACTAAACATTCCTAATCCTTAGTGAATATCCTGAAATTTAAATGACATGGGCACACTACTAATCCAACGAGTGTGAAAGGGACAAAGCTACCACGAAGGCCTCTCAACGAGACCGACAATCCTTATAACCAAGATTGAATTATGATAGAACGTTGTGTAGTCGTGATAAGGTTCAAAATCCCTTTTACATTAAAGTCGAGTGAACCATCCAGTTACGTTAGTATAAAAATCCTTGCTTGAAACTTCTCTACGTAATTTTCTGAGAAAACAATCATGTTAGACAGCAAGACTAGCATCTCAAAAAGCGAGTTCTGAAAACTTGCGCAAACTCGGTCTTGGAAACTCAATTACAATTCTAGATTGTTCTAGAAACAAGGCCGTACTATCGTCTAGATTACTAGGCCTTTTTACATCTTTACTAGATGATTTATTCAGTGTCAGGAGGCAATCTTTTGCCTACACTTAACGGGATACTAGTTCCTGGGAAATTGTTTGAGATGAAGTAGGCTTGCCCAACCCCTAAACCATCCTCTCAGCATAACCGGCCATATCCACAGGAAAGACGGTGAAGGAAAACATCGTGAGGAAACCCGTGACCCCACACGTATTGACACGTCTGGATTAAGCTTTTCGATTACAGAGGATTTAAATAAATATTCTAAGGTTTTGAAGCGAATTAAAATTAAAGCGAGGTGCAATAGTGTACCTACGTAATGTTTAAACTTTCTTAATACAAGGATATGAATGCAAATGAATAAAGATATTGTTTCAATTATTCAGGGATTTACAATGTGTTGAAAATATCTAAGGGGTGGTCAGAGGAACGTCAAAATACATTATTTAGCACATGTTAGGGAGTGTACACATTGCGTTTTCTGCAGCGCGTTTTTGAGCTGCGCGTTTGTATCGATACAAACGCGCGTTCGCAACGCGTTTTTTTCCACACAAAAGCGAACCGGGAGGGGGGCTACGAGTTCGCATCGCGTTCGAATCGCGTTTGTATCGATACAAACGCGCTGCAAAAAACGCAATGTGTACACTCCCTTACTTAGCAGATGTTAGCGTTTCATACTTAACAAGGTTGCAAGCACATAGCCTCTTAGAATAATAATATAGGTAAATATTAATATATATAATAATAATATAGGTTAATACAGGAAAAATATAATATAGGTATGGAAGTCCCCGCCTCTCAGAATTCTTAATATGGCAATATAAATGACTATTATGAGAAATCTATTCCTATTTATAAAGTACAAAGTGAAGAATGTCTTCTAGTTTGCTACAGAAAATCGTTTACGGACAAAATTGTTCGAATTACTTTAACTGCGCTTGTAGACGTCCGTTTTTTTCGCCGGACAACGGACCGTCAATAAACGAAATCCATATAAACGGCATAAATTGTTCGCCGGATCGATATCCGGCGCGTGTACACACATTCATTAAGCGCCCATACACCACCGCGAATCCGGTGAAAAACACGGTCCGTTGTCCGGCGAAAAAAACGGACGTCTACAAGCTCTCTAACAGGGTCCTTTCAATTCCAAGCGTATGTAAACCAAATATTGAGCAGAAGCAAGTCCTATAGGATCTTGTTAATATGCATAATCGGGAAGGGTAAAAATATCCTTCAATACATTATGTCGCACGAATAAAAACTGAATTAACTCGAAAAACACGAATTTTGGTAAATCGCGTTTTAAGTTTTTCGGATCAGGCAGGTAGTGTTCTATTTCGCACCATCGGCTCCTTTTGAAGCCGCTGTTGAACGTAACCTATTCCTCAGACGTGGTTTATGCATTTTATTAGTATAACTCAAAAAACCCATTTTATGAGTTATTTCACTTTATTATTAAAGCAGCGATGTATTATGTTTTCATAAGTATGTTTTCAACGCACGCCATTATGTAACTTCACCTTTGGTTAGAGTTTGGTAATAGTTATTATTTATTTAATCGATCGAGCGAGCGAAGCGAGCGAAGATCTTAGTGGTAAGTTGGGCGATTTTGCTTTGTATGTTTGTATGTTTGTATGTTTGTATGTTTGTATGTTTCACGAATTGTTGTTCGAGCATAACTGTCGAACCGTTCATCCAATCTGCATGAAACTTGGTAGGTCAATAGGTTGTGGTAAGGAAATTTACGGTGGAGCATATGAGCTTAATCGATGAAGGGGTTGTGAAGATATTGGGTTCCCAAGGGGGTAAAAAATTATGAAAGTTACACAAATATATTGAGTGGGGTGTCATACGAAAGGGCTTATTTTGTACATTCCAAAATGGTTTTTATTTTTAATCTAGGATGTATAGTTTTTGAAATACGACCAAAGACCAAAAACTACGAAACCAGAGCTGCAAGAGCTCCCGTTTCATAGAGTTTCGAAGTCTTCGTAGCTCATTGACTGGTCGGTCTTAAAAAGAGAGTGGCATCGTTGCGGTTTGGTTTGCAATGATTTTAGATGCTACTTGATTTATTTTCATGATAAAAAAAATTTTGATAAAAAATGAAAATAATTGGGGTAAAAAAAGTTAAGTAAACAAATATATTGAGTGCGGTGTCAAATGAAAGGTCTTTATTTGTACATTCTAAAATAGTTATTATTTTTATTCTAGGACGTATACTTTTAAAAATACGACGAGAATTCATAAATATGAAATAAATGAAAAATTAGACACGACATTATGTATTGCATGCATGCTAGTATTTTTTACCATGAAGAGCTAGCGCAATAGGCATACCCGGCAGTAGTAGCACTTGAAATTATAGGGGTAGTCAGAAGAAAGTCCAAATGTTGGCCATCTACGGTGCGCGAGATCTCAGTTCGGGGCGAACTACTAGTTTATTTATGTGCCACCAACATATTGTACGGTTAAAGTCAGCGCCCGGTTACAACGTCGTCGGCTAAAATGCACGAACAACCGACCCTTAGACCTACATTAACATTTCATCTAGAATACCTAAACTTTGAGCGCTGCCAAACATTAGTTAGGTACATGTTCTCTGCCAAGTCTCTGTCGTGTTCAGAGTACGAAGTGTTTAAAAATCGCGACACAACCGTTAAACTATGCCATTTTGTTGACACACGAAAAACTTTGAAAGAGTTTTGTTGCGGCATCTAAACTTAAAGTTACTCCGTTTACAAGCCGTTTACAAGCTAAGCGAGCTACTATTGCTTCATCCGCGAAACGCGGAGAGCAAAGCAAGCTACATTATATTCAAACTTGTGTTTATTTCTAGGGTATTCTTCTTCTTCTTTCGTTTATTTATTATCCGAGCAGGACATAAGATCAGCCATAGTGCGTGAGTTGGGGCAGGAGGGACACACAAGTACGTGTGACATAGACTGCACCTGGGCACCACAGTGACACTGTGTGTCACTAGGGTATTACTAACCAATTGTTATTATTGCACATTCGAAATGCACAATCTTGTACGTATTTAAACTAGATGGAACTTTGTACGTACTGTATGGTTGCGGCCTTCCTCCCGTGTACTGCGGTGACTGCAACAGCGGCGCACTCCTCTGCACCGGCTGTACGTCCTCCGACACTGTGGACAAACATTATACATGAGCTTTGATGATCACATCATTGCTATATTCGTTGAATTCACTTTATTGTATTACGAGGGACATGACAAGACAACATATTCTATAACCATTATCTGATTCACGAAATGAATTACACACTGCGGACTTAAAAAGGTCGTTATCGCAGAATCGCAATATGAAATTAACTATAATGCCATCTCTTTTTAATGAGACTGAAAAGACACGGCGTTATAGTTCATTTCATATTGTGATTCAGCTTTAACGACCTTTTTAGGTACCCTGGTCATTGTAACCCCCAGGTGAACTAATTGAGTCATGAATATTTCCTGAATTCCGACACTTCTTCGTCCATCAACAATCCTAAACATAGGTCGGTCGATATGTTCAGCTGAATTAATTATTAGATACCGGCGGAGTGATGGAACTACTAGCAACGGCGCCTTGTATCAGGA
The DNA here is from genome assembly GCA_958496255.1 of Camptogramma bilineatum. NCBI lineage: Eukaryota > Metazoa > Arthropoda > Insecta > Lepidoptera > Geometridae > Camptogramma > Camptogramma bilineatum. Next base: position 1,326,106 of record OY292476.1, read on the forward strand.
TTGAGGTTTTGTAAAACATGTATGTATACGATATATTAATGTACAAGGTGTACAATTTCTAATTTATTTTAAATTTAACCTATGTCGTCCCACTGCTGGGCAAAGGTCTCCGAGATTTCCCACCAAGTCTCCTCAAAGGCGTCTTTTTTTTAACATTATTCATAACATTTTATAAAATTTCTAACATTAAAACGAATAATTATAAAAGTCACGCTGCCTTCATGAATAAGTAAGTATCATCATAAATAAATATCCCTTATATCCCAATTTCTTCATTTGTACATGAAACAAAAAGTCGTCGTACTATTTTGAATTTCACGAGGTTAGTCTTTTACATCTTGTTCATGATTTAATAATTCAAGGCTTAGTTACATGCGAACACAATTTGGTGTTAACAGTGCTTTTTACGAGAATTTTGTTTCGTGAACAATATAATGAATTTCTGGAAGAAGTAAGGCTGATTTTAGTCTCACGCTCACCATCAGCGCTGATAGGCGAGTGATCTTTATTACAGTGAACTAAGAATACTGATTGTTTAGCAGAAATGGCTACGCTGATTGCTCTCGTCAGTGCTAGACGATCAGTATCCTTATTTCATTGTAATAAAGATCTGGTGAGCGTGAGACTAAAATCAGCCTAACACCAGTGATCACATTCTAAGAAAACTGTTAACGTTTAACACTTTTGACGCAGTTGAAATTTATTATAATGAAGAACATGACAAAGCAAGCATAGACTATATAAAGACAACAAAAACCGTTCACAAAAGCAATGATGATTCATTTAATAAAATTGACAATATCAGTTAACAAACAGATGTATCTAAAACTATATAGTTTGAAAAGTAAATGAGACACTTAATTTAATTATAATAGAGAAAAATCTTAAGACAAAGATTCTTTGAAGATGTCAAAGGTAGGCCAAATCGATGGAATGTGTCCTGTCCATATTTATAAGAAGTTAGCTTTCCATACATATGATGATGTTGTAAAGGCGGCGGGGAAGCATTGGATTCGACTCGCACAAGAGCGGGAAAAGTAGCATGAAAATGAGGAGGCCTAAACTCAGAGGTGAGTAGATATGGTCTGATTAGATAAGCATTCCACACATGAAAAATAGAATGATGTATAAACGACTGTTTTGTGAACGGGAAGCGCAGTGTTGGACGCCCACCGACAAGATGGACAGACGACCTTGTAAAAAATACAGGTCAAGGTGGCTGCAGACACATGGATTTTTTAAGGAAAGCCTTTGTCCAACAGTGGACGTCCAATGACTGAGATGATGATGATGATAAACGATTGTATCCCCAAAACGCGGTAGACATTTCTGTCAGATCTTTACTCATTTGAGATCCTCTGAAGTGCCTAAGTCAGAGGTACCAAATTCACTTTTGATACATGCCCACATTTTGCAGAAAGATAATACATGCAGATACACAGATAGCAGAAAGATCTATGATAGAAGACTAAAATGATGATGGAAAACATAAAACTTACCGGCGAAGGTTCGGTCCTCCTTCTCGAACCGCCTCACGCCAAGTCAAACCCTGCACACATAAAGACAAACACACTCTTTACAACTCTCTCTATCTATATCTCTTTATATATTCGATATAATCTCTCCGCATAGCGTTATGTGCATGCCAATTCCATAGTTATATAAAAAAGCTACAAAAAATACGAAACAATCAAAAATATTTCTTCTCTGTATACTTTTGTATGGTGACATAGTGTCTTGTGTTCTTGCTGTATCTGTTTGTTCTGTGAGATACATTTCATTGTTTATTGTATCATAATCACCGATTCTATATATCTTTTCAAGAGTGTGTTTGTCATTAGTTTTATATGTGCATGGTAGACTATAAATTAAGGAAAATACAATAATGGTTGTACAATGAAGGAAATGTGAGACTGACAGCGATCAACGACGGTCAATCTCAATTTTCTTGGTGTACATCTGTATGTTAATAAAATTGTGGATGCATTATCTATGTAAAGCTTACTAATTATATAAAATAGTAAAGCTTAAAGTAAACAGGCTAGATTATTTGGTCCATAATCAAAATTCTTTATGAACAAAACAATCTTAGTATTAATGCAGTTTTAAATAGCAGTATCGTCAAAGCTTCATATGAATACATCTCTTTAAAATTTCTTTGTTTTTTGTAAATTTTTGTCATGTTCACAAAGTTATATATTACCAGAAGCTTTGATTTTTTAATGTAAATAGTTAATGTAAGCAATACGTACCATAAGATGCCCAAGCATAGCAATTTCATAAGTTCCTGTTGAGAGTGTAGATGTGTGCGTATGGTATATGATAGTATGTATGTTCGTATGAGGTAGTAACTAACTCTCGTGACGGAGTATTAAGGCCACCGGAAGGCCTCCGTCATGTCCTAATGACTTAAAAGCCGAGACCGACAGTTTAACGTGCCCTTCGAAGCACTGAAGTGACAACCACTTGCGGTCACCCATCCAAATTGTGACCACTCAGGACGTCGCTTAATTTCAACCAATCAAGAACATTTCTATTTTTTTTTATGTATTATTTTATTTGCCTTATCAATGGTTTATTTTAATCTTTTTATAGCACAAAAGGCTACTTTTATGTCTGTTTTAATTAAAACATTAAATATATGGGATAACGATAGTTATTTATAGTATATACTAGCTGTGCCCGCGACTTCGTTCGCGTATGCTAATTCTACTAATTTGCGAAATGTGAAAGTTTGTGAGGATGGATGTATCGATGGATGTTTGTTACTCTTTCACACCAAAACTACTAAACGGATTTTATTGAAACTTGGAATAATTACTTACATAGATTATGACCTGGAATAACACATAGGCTAGGTTCTTTTTATTCAAATTTTTTAAAACTCATTAGGTAGGTATTGCACTGGTAAATCTTTTTGCATGAAAATGTTGAGAAAACGAATTTTCCCAGATATGAGACCTAGCCTAGGTAGATCGATTTTTCGTCCCCTTTAACCCCCGTACCGCAAATTTCATGGTCCCAACGTATGGTGCCGGCGTATACGTTGGGACCAACGTTGGTCCCAACGTTGGGGCCAAGATTTCGTGAACCATCCACACGTTGGCGATTACACCAGTCTTGTTCCGTGACGGAACTTCCGTCAGAGCCAACGCAACGTGAGGACGTCTGATGTCTGCGCGTCCGATACAGAAATTGAAATTTTTGTATCGGATGTATATGAAATAGATTTTTGAAGACTTCTATGTTCAAATTACGATTTAAATACTTGGCTATAATTTACTTTGGCGCTGCGCTGAATTGGCGAATTTGTTTTCTAAAATATTGAATTCATTTAAAGCTCTGATTTTTATATTTTCGAAAATTTAAGGAAGATTAATATTCAATTGAGGTTTTAATTATATAACATTTACAGATTTAAGTCTATTGCGCTGAAACAACATACGGTTTTGAAACGCAAAAATTTGTATATTCCTGCTTGTTTTCTAATAGCAAATCGCAAGAAGCTATTTCTGTTTCGTAAAAATAGCTTAGGCGTGCTATCTAGTTACCTATTTTTCCTATTTACAACTATCTACTTGGGGTTTGGGTGTTTTAATTTCTAATCTATCGTGATAAATACTTTTTAAATAAATACATAGGTATTTAACATAATAAATACACGGATAGAAAATTTGAATAAGTACTTGGAAATAATTTACTTTGGAGCTGCGCTGATTTGGGGAATTTGTTTTCTAAAATATTGAATTCATTTAAAGCTCTGATTTTTATATTTTCGCCAATTTAAGGAAGATTAATATTCAATTGAGGTTTTAATTATATAACATTTACAGATTTGAGTCTATTGCGCTGAAACAACATACGGTTTTAAAACGCTAAAATTTGTATATTCCTGCGTGTTTTCTAATAGCAAATCGCAAGAAGCTATCTCTGTTTCGTAAAAATAGCTTAGGCGTGCTATCTAGTTACCTATTTTTCCTATTTACAACTATCTACTTGGGGTTTGGGTGTTTTAATTTCTAATCTATCGTGATAAATACTTTTTAAATAAATACATAGGTATTTAACATAATAAATACACGGATAGAAAATTTGAATACTTGGAAATAATTTACTTTGGCGCTGCGCTGATTTGGGGAATTTGTTTTCTAAAATATTGAATTCATTTAAAGCTCTGATTTTTATATTTTCAACAATTTAAGGAAGATTAACATTCAATTGAGGTTTTAATTATATAACATTTACAGATTTGAGTCTATTGCGCTGAAACAACAAACGGTTTTGAAACGCTAAAATTTGTATATTCCTGCGTGTTTTCTAATAGCAAATCGCAAGAAGCTATCTCTGTTCCGTAGAAATAGCTTAGGCGTGCTTTCTACTTACCCATTTTACCTATTTACAACTACTACTTCATGGTCATCACCTACCTAAAACCAATTTAAGTAATTATCATTAAGTAATTTTGAAATTCGTAGGTAATAAAAAAATGTTTAAAAATTTCCATGAGTGCAAAAAGAGGAGGTCAGACGGTCACCCATCCCAACATTTTGTTCCCCATACAAACTTTCAACCCTTATTTTTTTATCTCAACCATGATAACATATGAAAAAAAGTAGCCTACGTCCTTTCCTGGGATATAATCTATATCCATGCCAAATTTTATCGTAATCTTTTCTTTAGAAAACAAAGTGTTTAGAAATTTAGATTGAATTCTTTAAATGTACATATCTTTTTTATTTGTGAACGGATTTTGATAAAAAAACTTCTATTTTTTAATCCCAACTTACCATAATACAACAGTCAAAACTACATCCAATTCAGTAGAGCCGTTTTTGAGATTAGCAGCAATAAACACACAGAGAAACTAAAGTCACAGTAGAATTCTTTAAATAGATATATCTTTTTTATTTGTGAACGGATTTTGATAAAACAACCCCTATCTTTTAATCCCGGCTTACCATAATACAACAATGAAAACTGCAACCAAATCAGTTCAGTAGTTTCAGAGATCTTAGTGCTCAAACACACAGAGAAACGAAAATTTCAAAGTCACAGATTACCAACAGTTACTATGAAGTGTTTGCGTTCAAGGTCAACGTAGATCGCGCTTATGACATTTTTGGACGTGAAAAGGTTATATGGATCAAAAACTGACATCACTTAATTGAATACTTATAAGTTTGTTCTTAGACTTTATTCTTATTATATGTATAGATTTACAAGTATTTAAGTATTCTATCAGTTATCTGGTTCCCATAGTACAAGCTTTGCTTAGTTTGGGACTAGATGGCGCTGTGTGAAATGTCCGGCAATATTTATTTATTTAATGACTGGCCGTATATATTCCCTTCAAATTTATTTAAAAATGCAACAGTGGTAAGCACATTTTACTTACTAGCTGAAAGGAAAATTTAAATTTGAAACTTTAACCTCCCGTCGAGCGAAATTTAATAAAGTGGGTAACACAAATTTATGTACACATGAAATTTTATTTTCAGAAAATATTCAAATAAGATTGTCTTTACTGACTACCTTAATATTAGCTGTATTACTGTTTGTTTTATATTAATTATGGTTCATTTTGTTTGCATTTATTACTTACTAGCGGACGCCCGCGGCTTCGCCCGCGTGGACTACTATTTTTTATCCCACGGGAACCGTGCAATTTTTTGGGATAAAAAGTAGCCTATGTCCTATTCCCGGTTATTATCTATCTATACTTCAAATTTCATCAAAATCGGTTTAGTAGTTATGGAGATACGTGGCAACAAACATTCACACACACACACACACAGACTTTCGCCTTTATAATATTAGTAGGATAGGATAGTAGGATAGTAGGATAGTAGGATTTGCTTTTGTTAAATCGTCTGCTTTTATTTATATTATACAATAGTTGCACCAAAAGCGTCTGTTAACTACTTGCCTGCACAGAATTTAAAATACTTTGGCCACATTGCCCGCAGAAGCACCGATAATATCGAGAGATTTATTGAGACAGGCAAGATAGAGGGCAAAAGACCGAGAGGACGCAACCCCAAGCGCTGGTGTGACCAGGTATCGGAGCAACTTCAAATGCCGGTGAACAAAGCACTGCATCAAGCCACAGATTGCTACAAATGGTCAACCATCCACAAGATCATGGGAAGGAGTCACGATCTTCAACAATGAGGGACCGACTAAGGAAGAGGAGTTGTACCTATATTCAGCAGTAGATTTTTATGAGCCCATTATATGTAAGAATAAGAATGTGCACGCAAAATATAATAATACTACACATAAAATAATGCAAAGCATCTTTATATTCAAGACAAAAGTCTATATACTCGAAGATGTTAAAATAGGCGAATGTCATAATTATTATTTATGTGTTCCTTCCTCCATATGCTTGGAAGAGAAAAATTCGCAACATAATATGCATACAAATTGAACTGGATTTTCTACTTAAGCCTGTCGTACGCAGTGTACGACAGAAGAAACGATTACAGTACGACAATAGGATACACTTTATAAATTAGGTGACTTGGTAGGCAAACATTGTCCTGCTCAAGGCAAAGAAAACTATAGACTGCTGGATCATCCCTTCTTACTCACACAAAAACAAAGAAGGATAGATACAAAATTCTTGTGAAAAACTGAGGCGGAGCTAATATCTTTTGTCCCTCATCATGTGCCGGCTCTTTGTAGGTAAAGAACATCTATGTTCTAAAATTCTGTACTAATATGGACCTTATGTGTACTGAGAAACAATGGCTCCATTTAATTTTTGTCCCTTTCGGCGGCACGCTGTCAGTGAATCTAGTAAGTACTATTATACATCTATGGCCCTGCTATAGAAAATTAAAATAAATTACGACAGTAGCGCCATCTACAGGGTCCGAGTATAGCCAAGAAGGTAAACAAAACAAGGTATAAGGTTAAAATAAATAATGCCCGGGTTACACGAGGCTAGTTTATCAAGCTAGGATAGCAAGCTAGTGTTAGTAAGCTAGCAAGCTAGTACTTCTAGCTTCGCGCTTACTAGCTTAGAAATGAAGCTAGTTTTGTCTACACGAAGCTAGAAGTACTAGCTTGCTAGCTTACTAACACTAGCTTGCTATCCTAGCTTGAAAAACTAGCCTCGTGTAACCCGGGCATAAGTTAGGTAATTTAAAAGGTCTTTTAAATATTAATCCGCGGATCAAGCAGTTTAGGAAGGAAATAATTATAATAGTCGGAGTTTTATAAATTTAAAAATAGAGAATAAATATTGATAAATTTTGAAAATGCATATATGAGTTAATTATGATTTATTAATGAAATAAAAAAACATCAGATAAAGATAAAATATCAAAGTTGATTTTAAAATCAAAGTAGGTCTCAAATCAAAATCAGTAACTCAGTAATCCAGTAACTCTAGCTAGAGCACAGAGCCAGAGTTTAAGTTGAAATAGAAAGAAGATTATGTTACAAAGAACTTTGCAGAACAACTCATTTAGATTGCGAAATGAGTTTTGTCCATTTTATATAAACGAAGCGCGAATCTCCAAGTTTCTGTTTACATAATACATTTCAGACAGACACTCTGTAGTTTATTGTTAGTTTATAAATTATTAAACAGATTTAGGATTTCCATTCTCCATCTATACCATTTAAAATGAATGAATTAATAATTTAGGTATTTAATATGTGTACAAACACATTGCATCCACGGTTGTCAATAGCGTTTCCTAATACTAGAAGGTTTGCTGGTAGAAAACTCTTTTAGGGTTAAGCTCGCCTTTGTAGATGTACTTTTTTAATGTCTCATTTAAGTTTAAGTTGCATGTTTAAGTGTTCTCATGTGTACAATAAAAAACTTAGGCCTGTACATCTCTTTTATAAAGTGACAGGAGGCAATCTTTGCCTACACTTAACGGGACACTGTAGTGCCTGGGACATTGTTGAGATGGAGTAGGCTTGTAGCACCTATACCATCCTCTCAGCTTAACCGGCCATATCCACAGGAAAGACATCATCGTGAGGAAACCCGTGGCTTAAGTCAGCCCCACACGTATTGACCATGTCTATTGTGTACAATAAAGAATTACAGAATTACACAATGAAGAGGTAAATTAACGATGTTTTCCTTTACCGTTTAGAGCTCAGTGGATTACATACAGGGAAAGATTCCGAAATTTCGACTACAAAGATAGATAAGTAGTAAAATGTAAAGATGGATAGGTTGAGAAAGATGTAGGAGAGTTGTACGAGAGGATTTTTTTGAAAGCCGCAACAGTAATCTCTGTAACTGACTGCAAAAATGGAGAAGGTTCTACGTTTGACTGTATGCATAATGATATGATGAATGCATAACGATATCTTCGTCAATTATGGACCATTTTTGATGATTCTTTATTTGTTTGAAAGCGTATACTCCCAATATGTTGAGGATCTGAAGAGGATCTACGTGTTAAACAGAAACCTCGCACCTCGAGAATGCAGAAAATTGCTCAGGTTACAACATTGAAGTCATTTTTTTTTATTTTTATATGTTTTTTTTTTCCTTTGTTACATTATTCGTTTACATGTGAACAGTGCCTACACAGGTTTCGTAACTCAGAGCGGTAGCGAAAATACCCTTGTATCAAAGCACGCCTTAAGATTTACTGGCAATAAAGTTGATTAACTGATGTTATCTGCACTGTGGCGCCTCTTTTTCCTCTGGTGCGTTGGCGACGCGACCTATATGGATACAAATTGGGACAAGAGGGGAAAAGCACAGAGCGGAGAAATGCAGAACGGGTATAGAGACGCAAATGAACGGAGTAAATAGAAACACAACAGCCATATTGTGTGGCAGTGGCGACGTATAGTCACACCCCGGACACTCGACGAAATCTCTATGCAAAAGCGGCGTCTAACTACCTATTTACACAGACACTACACCATGTCATTTTTGTACACGCGCAATTGTGTGCGTGAAGTAAGGTTGTCACCGCATGAATAATTATTGACGGGGCGCGTCCCTAGCTCAAAGTCAGCCCCTCGCCAGCCCAAATTCAGTCGCGCGGTGTGGAAGCCTTGAGGGCGGGGGGGGGGGGGGGACAGAGGCCATTCTATATGTAGTATTATAATGTTCGGTTGCGCTTTCTAAACAATTTTCGAATTAAGTCGGCTAGTTACTCTGGAGTAAGATGACTTTTGGTCGAATCCAGCCTTACTCGTACGCCTCTAGGTGATCGCGACATGATTTTCCAAACTCTTAGATTACACTAGGCATTGTTATTAGCCGTCTTAGGCCCTGTCTTGGGACAGTCATGTGGTATGTGGTGACGATATGAGCTTTTTGTTAACGTTTACTATTATGAGCCGAGAGCCGTGTTGGCCGAGGGGTATAGTACCTCGACTTTCGATCCGAAGGCCGTGGGGTCGAAACCTGGCCGTGCATCAATGGATTTTTCGTTTCGAAAAATTTACATGCGCATTAACACAAGCTCTTAACGGTGAAGGAAAACATCGTGAGGAAACCCGCGGCTTAGTCAGCCCCACACGTATTGACCATGTCTTTCCATGGCCGGTTAAGCTGAGAGGATGGTGTAGGTGCTACAAGCTTACTCCATCTCAACATTGTCCCAGGCACTACAGTGTCCCGGAGAGTATAGGCAAAGATTGCCTCCTGACACTGTATAAATCATCTAGTAAAGATGTAAAGGCCTAAGTTTAGTATTATGATGGATGAGGAAAATGATCGCGTTCGGTCTCGTTGAGATGAGAGTTACAGAGCTACTTGCGTGGCTAATATGACAGTTTAGTGAAACTGTCATATTTGACATTTGAGACCGATTTTGGTCGCTATCAAAGATAGACGATCAGAGGGCAGATTTCGTTCACCGCCGATAACGATTGGTTGTTGCAGGTGAACATAATAAATTCAGAATAATAAAATATTCCCGTGTGCGAGTAAAAAGCTGAATTCAAATAAACTCCCTATAAATTGATCTGCCATTTCTCCCAAGAATCAAACCGCAGGCTAAAGAGGGTGTAAAAAAATCACCCCCTAAAACGTCCAGTCGGCCGACCCAGATACAGGTGGAAAAATGAAGTGGGGAAAGACCTCCACTCACTTCCAACTTAAGTGTCCACGGACTGGACGGAGGCGGCGCAGGACAGAAGCCGGTGGCGTTCTATTGTGTCGGAGGCCAAGACCCACTTTGGGGTCGACGCGCCAGGATAGTAAGTAAATAAGTAAAACGTAGATTTTTGAATTTTGTTTTGGTAACCACCGAACGAGTAAAAAATAAAGCAAAAATCAGTCATACGCTTACTACAGATTAGTAATTTCGACTAAAATATTTAAAAGTGTTCGATAACCTTCCATCACATGCAGAATGATTTTTTTTATCCGTCTGATTGTTCATGAGATTAGCGTGTTCAAACAAACAAACTCTTCCGCTTATATTGGTATAAATATACTTAGATAGACACTAACCTAAACTAACTTAACTATTTTAGCCACACTAGACGCACCGTATCAGTTTTAGGTAGTACTTGTATCCCACCCAGTACATCAGTCGTATAAACCCGATAATCCAATAATAGGAACTCGACACACCAATATTGCAATACATTCACGACAGCGTGACAGATCTATGGACGTATGGTTTACGAGTTACCATCTCTTCACAATGTAAAAAGATAAAAATGTGTTTTCTTCCCTCCGGGCGGAAAGTGGCAACTTTTGCCCCGCTACGCTAAAAGTTGCCGCTTTCCACCTCCGTGTTGAGAAAAATAGTAAACTCACCATCATCATTCTCCTGCCCTTATCCCACGCTAAGTGGGGTCGGCACAACATGTTTTCCTCTTCCACTCACCTCTATCACTCGTCAACTCAGAATCCACTCCTCTCACATTCATATCCTCTTTCACACAATCCAACCACTGCTTCTTCGGCCTTCCTCTACTTGCGTAGTATAGTATAATATATAAAAATAGTATACTCACCATGGGCAGGAAATAAGAAAGCCCCAGATCTTACTTTCCTGCCCTAGGTGAGTAATGTACTATTTTCTTTGTATAATACTGTATGTGCTTAAAAAAAGCTGGATGTCCGTAAAGTCGGTTTAAGGACGATAATTTTACGTGTTAACGTCATAAGAAAACATTGATGAAAAATTGCATACTTTTATGAATTGCCCACCGCTTAGGCCGATCGTGCCTCTCTATCGCTTTTTCCGACTTTCTTCTTGTTCAGCTGAATTGAACTTTTTTGCGTCGCAGCAAAGGTCGCTATTTAAATAAAACGTTTTCGCGAAGTCAGGCTTATACCTATTCCGTGGCAATAATAAGATTTATAGTAAAAGACCGGAGGTTGAGTATCTACAAATGTACACTATTTGTATGGATATCGAGTTATGTCAGAGTTATGAAGGATATAAACTCGATATAACATGTGAGAAACGTGTTGAGATATTATTGCGAAATGTGAGGATGAAATACTATGGGCTTCAGAAGAACGAGGCGTTCGGCAATTCTTGTCACATAATACTGGCAATAAAGCTCATAGTGTAGCTTTTATAGTCGATCTTGGTAAGTTAATTATTGTAAATTAGTATATTTCAGTACAAGTTCGGAAAGGCTGTCATTGCAAAGAGTTCCGACAAATGTCTACCCGAGCCGAGGCGCAGCCGAAGGCGAGGGTTGACAGTCGGAACAAGTTGCAATGACAGTTCCGAACGTGTACTGAACGACTATTTTTAATACAGTTGCGAAAAAATGAAACAATTTAATCTAGAAAATGGCGCCAACCGTAGAATATAAGAAGATATATTTTTTTTTCACCGATTCTGGTAGGCAAAGGGAACTATGCCCATACAGCCAAGTCTTCAGTAGAATTTTTTTATTGATATGAAATGAAAATGAAATTTAATGAGATGAAATGAAATGAAACCTAACCTAACTCATTCAATCAAATCATTAAATCTGATATAGAAACAAATTAGTAGCTTCTTTTTAGAAATATACGTATTTGCATGAATCATTAAAACTTCTATGATTTTGTTTTAGTAAAAACTTCATGGTTGGTTTTTCTTAGACATTATTTTGACAGTTGGGAAAGAGAACGCACGAGTGCGGGAAAGGTAAAAAAAAAGCACGAGTGTGTAATAGCCCACTTCCCGAACGCTATACGTCCCTGCAATACGCCACTTTTTGAGCAACTGTATTAAAAAAACCTTTACGACTGTATTCCTAATCCTAGAGTCTAGGATGATCTATATACAATACTCTCAAAATCTTATTTAACACACGGGAATTACTCACGTAAAAATATCGTCGATTTAGGTACCGACAATGTTTCGATTCATACGGAGAATCTTCATCTGGGTAAGGAGGGAGTTGCGGCAAGGTTACTACTCGCGCAAGCGTCTCACACTGTGAGAGTGTGAAATGTCTAGTACTACTCATGAAAGTTTTGAAAGTGAAACACTCAAGATCATTTAAATATTTCAATGACAAGATAGTTGACTCACTCTCTGCAATAACAAAAAGCTCATGTTCAGCGCATAGTGCGATTGTTTTAATTTCAGTACGCTGTACGTCATTATGTGTTGCAATAAGACCCACGAGCACGCAATATGCTTTGCTCTGCTCATACGCTTATGACTCAAATTAGTTTATTTTAATTTAAGAGTAGCAGCTCAGCTCTTGTCGGTGCAACGATGCAATTTTCTCTATCTATCTCTTTCCAATGCGATTTCTTTTATTTCTTTATACGACATGACAGCGACGTTCTTCTTGTAATTGATTCTTGGTCTTCCCCTTCCTCGTCTTCCTTCTACTTTTGCTTCTATGATGTTCCTTACGAAGCTATCATGTCGTATAAGATGTTCTATCATCCTCAAATTGTAAGATCGAATTGTGCATTTTATAAAAAAAAAAATGTGATCACGACTGTATCCCCAAGGCACGGTAGACACTCTCTCAGATGTTCCTAAGCATTTAGGATCCTTTGAAGATGTCTAATGGTCAGGGGTATGATAGTCAAATACATACTTACATTTTACAGAAGATGTTTGTGATGTTTGTCTTGCAAACTTCAAGTTCTAACAGTAAAATGTCAAAGACAAACTATATTTGGATTAGGTATATTCAAAGGGTCTCACTTATAAAAGATGCTTAAAGTTGAACACAGGTTAAACAACGTCCTGTCTTCATTTGTGGATAGTAACGAACAGAGACAGGACGTTGTTTAACCAGTGTTCAACTTTAAACATCTTTCATAAATAATGATGAATGATTGTATGTATGGGGACTCCCTTTTCCGCAATTGGACTCAAATGTGGTCCTTTTTGCGTGGTTGATGAATGATTTTAGACAAACCTGATAAAATATAACGAAAAATCAAAGCGAAAATAGCAAAAAGATGCCTCGAACATGGTTCATTGATAAGGCACTATTATCCGCCGAAAGCGAAATATTTCACGCTTGTCGAGTATCGTGTACTAAGCTGTTTAGGGTTTCCTTATTGAGGTAAGAGAAAGTCGGAAAATTATACGCAAAATAGCCGGATTTTATGATGGCGTTCAGGAATATTTTATGATTGATAGGATGGAATACAGATGTAGAATATTCGACACAATTTGTATTCTACTTCTGCAAAATATGTATTTGGACATACCCCTGACTACCTCTTTAGATATCTTCAAAGGATCTTAAATATCATAAAAGATCTGAGAGAATTACTACCGGGGTACAGACATGATCGTGTATTTGTGTTGTAGGTTAAAGTTAAGTAAACCTAAGAACGGACTTAAATTAAAAGTTAAGTAAAACTAAGAACTTAAATAACATTTACGCATCTACATAAATTAGAGCTATTGTAAACATAATTTCTCGCTTCAGTTTTAGTAATAAAACATGAGAGCAGAGCAAAATATATTACGTGCAGGTTTAATAACAACGCGGTACAGCGCACTAGTCGATGCACTATGCGTTTAACATGAGCCTAATGTTATAACAATTATGTATTCGAGTTAAAACAGTTTTAAATAAAATAAATAAAAATAAACGTTACTCTTACTCTTACTCTTTAAGGTACAAGCTCGTAGCCGACTGCAGACAGCAGCAGCAGACGAGTCGCTGGCGGCACTACTGGTTTCTATGTATTTCTATGAAATATCTTCCGTGGCTAGCGACAGTCGCCGGGTCGAATGGTAGACGAAACTGTCGCTGGGCGACACGTCGTCTGCTGCTGCTTACTGCAGTCGGCTACGAACTTGTACCATTAGTTATTTTGTTTTGAACTCATCCGGCTAAAATAGCGATAAACTCCGGCTAAAGTCCCAACCGATCAGACAGTCTATATTGATAGCAGCCCGTCTCATAGTACGTGACAAATAGCTCAGCATTACCGATGCTAAGTGATGTGCGATGTACCTCGAAGGTAGGGTTCAGTTCTACCGCTCGTGGCGTAGCTTGCTTAGACGTTCTTTATAGATCGTTAAAGAAAGAAAGAATATAGTTTATTGGCAACACAACACACACATAAGACAGAGGACAGATCGTTGAAGTAAAGCAGCGTTGTGCGCGGTCACAATTTGGATGGGATGCAAGTGGTAGTAACAGCTGAGCGCTTCCGTGCTTCGTGCGTTAAATTGTCGGTCCCGGTTTTTAAGTCGTTAAGCCATAACGACATTGGTAGACTTTAAGGGTTCGAGTGGTCGATGTTGTTGTCAGGACACGGCAAGATTTGGTGATGGCAGATGGAGTAAGGCCTTAACAGAATGGTGGCCCCGGGGATTTACTAGACCTCTTGGTTGGCAGACCACCTGCCAGATGGATGGACATAATTGCCGTACAGGGTAAGACCTGGATGCAAAAGGCCCAGAATAGAACGTTTTGGTGGGTAGGGAAGGAGGTTTATGCCCAGCAGTGGGTCATTAGAAGCTGATGATGATGATGAAGGGTTCGAAAAAGGCACGGCTGTGACGGGAATCGTGCTAACAATACGATACATTAGTGGGTGAAAGAAAGGTAGGGTTCGAAGGAGGTACGATGTCAGAATCGTGCTAACAATACGATACAATTGTGGGTGAAAGGAACGCTATTTTGGGCGCGTGTAATTTGAGCACGGGTCGCCAAGTTTGTTTGTTGACGATTTGCTCAGCGGCACGCATGAACAAATTTTAGGACTGTATTTTAGATTCCTTTTATTTTTATAAGAGAGGTCGATCGGTCGTGATCTTAGGCGCGGGCCAGATAGAAAAGACGTAAGACGTTTTGCGTCGCGACGCTTCTATACATTTTGTATGAATGGGACGCGAAAGAGACAAATGTCTGCGTAATTTCTGCTGCATTTGTTTTCATAGAAAAGTCCTGTTTGATTCACACACGACGCAAAATGAGTTGTCTGTTTTTGTTGAAAGTAGATTACGCGACTCATTTTGCGCGACTCATAACTCAAAAAACTACGCTCGTTTGGCCTCTGCCTTACAAAAACAAACATGAAGACATGAACATCCATAAAACAAAGCACAATCTTCAATGTTATTTTTCCTGCCACATTTCATTTACTTTTCTATATTATTAATCAGTGAGATATTTATTGTTTATCATCATTCGGCTGTTACAGCCCACTTCTATATTCAGACTCCGTACATATAATCATTGTACTTGTTTGTTTATCATACAGCTAGGGCCGTTTGATTTCAATTTGTATTCATTGAATGAGCTCGGTCGGCTAAGCCGTTCCGAGATTTGCTTACAGGGGTGTTGTGTTTATTCTGGGGTAAACCGTTTTGTGGAGTACATTGGTATTGAGAGTATCAAATTGGGGTTTTTCCCCTTGGCTGAATGAAGTCTGCTTTGAAAAGAATCGGGTCAAATATAGCATTAGCTAATTAACTAGACTTGTATAACAGATATCTTATGTATTTTGTTTGAATAAGGCTATACATTTCACAGTGCTGCCCGAGTGGGTTAGTGCCTCGGTTTTCAATCCGAAGGTCGTGGGTACGAACCCGTGCATCAATGGATTTTTCGTTACGAAAAATTTATATGCCCTTTAACACGAGCTCCAAACGGTGAAGGAAAACATCGTGAGGGAACCAGTTAGCTTTCTCATAGCGTCGATGGGCTTGCAACCTGTCACATATGGAATGTTAACTTCTGCAAAATATGGGAACGTGCCAAATGTGTTTGGACATACGTCTCTGACTAGCCCCTTAGACATTTTCAAATGATCTAAAAATGCCAAAAAAAATTCTCTCTACCGTACCTTGGGAATAAAGTCGTGTTCTAGTTTTTCTAGCGGCGTTACCCTCGTAGTGATGGTTTGATTATGAAAAGTAGCCTATAGCCTTCTTCTTTTCTTTGAGTTAAACTATCAAATGCAGAAATAATTTATGAAATCCGACTGCTCCTGAGATTAACGCGTACAAACCAAGAAATACACAACTTCTTCCGCTTTACTATATAAGAATTGATACCGATGTAATTGCCTTTGTTATCGTTGCTAAATAGCTTGATTTTTCGATTTTCATATTTTCTTCACCGTTATTATCTCGAATTCATAAAAAAATTCTGAAAAGAAAATACACTACCTGGTTAGATCAGACCACTGTAAATCTTCTATCCTATCAACAAAGCTTACAGGCTTTACAATAATAATTTATTATTCATGCAATTAATCCACGCAAGAGCAAGCGACGAAAGCTAGCTCAATTATAATTCAACATAATTATAATTAACAAACCATGAGCTAATTACTCAATGCAGCCTTTCGAGCCCTTAATACCTTTGCACTGAATAGAATGGAAAAGGAGCGAAAACATCAAAGCAAAGCCTCATTGGCGCCCAACGCGGGCTTTTTTCACTTTAAAAACTAACTCGTCAAGCGCGAGTTTAAGTCGGTAGTGTGGGTTCTGTATTTATTACATTACAAGCGGTGATTGTACTTATAAATTTTAATAAGTTCATAATCAACAAAAAAAGAGGTATAAAGTATTCTATCAGTTATCTGGTTCCCATAGTACAAGCTTTGCTTAGTTTGGGGCTAGATGGCGCTGTGTGAAATGTCCAGCAATATTTATTTATTTAATCTGGTGAGTCATACTTGCCATTAAGAATATACATCAAACCATTTACCGATTTACGAGGATGCCTATTTGAAAGAACCACAGATACTGATTTTTTTACACACGTCATATTCTCTTAAGATGTCAGTGCTATCTTTGCTTATGACAGACAGTACGACACATAAAGATGACGATAAAAATGAAATAAGACCAAATCGGAGTTCTTTATAATATCAGAACAAGAGCCATTAGATTTGCCTCATTTCCGACACAATATAAAACAAAAAGTAGCAGAATTGAGATCCTTTCAGTAGGTTAAAAATAACGACATATACTCGACTGGTTTCAAATCCGACAGAATGGCTACATTAGTATATAAAGTCAGAAGAGAAGAAACAACTTAAGTATCTAATTTTGTTTTTATGATTTGTTTAATGTCGTTTTATTTTCCTTATTCATCAGATTAGCGCGAATAAGCATAGACGGGATTTTTTAAATGGACATATCTTTTTTATTTGTAAACGTATTTTAATAATCAAATCATAGGGGTAGGCAGAGACCACAGATCTCCACTTATACACCACAAACATTAAGTGCTGTTGATTCTATGATAAATAAATAAAAAAAATAAAAATAAATGCATCTCATTATACCATAGCATAGACTTTACAAAAATAAATTGCCGTTCCGTTTTTATTTTACAAAAAAGAACCCTAAAACGAAATAATAATACTCACAACGGACAAGAGACCTCATTAAAAGTTTTAATGAAACAATAATGCTTTAAAAGGAGAAAGGATTTTAAAAAGTCCAGTTTTGAATCGATAGAAAGATGAATACACATTACAGCCGCGTTGGCCGAGGAGTGTATTACCTCGACTTTCGATCCGAAGGTCGTGGGTTCGAATCCTGGCCGTGCATAAATGGATTTTTCGTTTCAAAAAGTTTATATGCGCATTAACACGAATTTTAAACGGTGAAGGAAAACATCGTGCATAAACCAGTTAGCTTTCTAATAGCGTCGATGGGCTTGCAACCTGTCACGTATGGAATGTTAACTTCTGCAAAATGTGTACAAATAAATTTCTGTGCTGTGAATGGTCAACTCGCGGACGCGACCGGCGACACGCTGAAGAGTGAAACAAGCCTAAGGCTGGATTTAGTGTCACGCGTACTGTCCGCGCTGATGGGGCGAGTGATCTTTATTACAATGAAATAGGGATACTGATTGTTCAGCACTGACGAGTGCAATCAGCGTTGCCATTTTTGCTAAACAATCAGTATCCTTGTTTCATTGTAATAAAGATCACTCGCCCATCAGCGCCGACGGTACGCGTGACACTAAAACCAGCCTAAGGTTTAGTTGACGTTTTGCTTGTGGTTGATAAAAAGTTTGGTAGTAGAATCGCCATCCAGTAAGGTGAAAAACACTAAGCTCAAAGTCAATAGGTATTTATTATTCCACTTGAATCTCTTTGAATCGTCTTTACAGCTAGATGATTCTACTCCTCACTCCATTCATACATGTTTAATTCAAAATGCCCATTGAATAGATTCAAAGAAACCGTAGAACCCAATTAAAGTTAAGAGTTTATCAGAAACTTTCTATAGAACCTTTTAATGCGACCTCAAAGTTAAGTGACGTCTCCGAGGACCGCAATCTTTTGAAAACTTTTATGTGAATGGTCATTTCAAGGGCATTGTATTTCAAACTGCTGTCATTATTGCCTTTATAGAGTAAAGCGAGATCTGTGTAATAACTTGCGAGAGTAATTTTCATGCAAGTGTTTTGTCAGATTTCTTTTGATTTGTTGATCTTCTCGAGTGGAGGCCACGGACCGGCAAGCGCAGTGTTGGACGTCCACCGACAAGATGGACAGACGACCTTATAAAGACTGCTGGTCGGCGGTGGATACAGGCCGCTACCAAACGCAACACATGGAAATCTTTGATGGAGGCCTATGTCTAATAGTGGACGTCCAACGACCGAGATGATGATGATGATGAAAGTAGATTTTCAGTAAAGAATCATTATTGGACTTGTCTCTAACTATCCCTAGGTAATATAGTGATGTCAAATGAATATGCAAATGCGAAACCAATCTGGAAAGCTAATTATACACACATCAACACCGTCTAGGGATATTTTGTATAAAGTTCTTAAATTCTAAAAATACTAACCAGTTTTAAAATATTTTGAAGAAAACTTATTTTAAAGACCTATTTGAATGATTCTAAACTTGAATTTGAAAAAATAAATTACAAACAAAAGATTTACGTGGTATTGCAATAGCGAAGGTCGAAGTTTTCAATTCACCTACCATAGTTTTTGGTAGTTTTTTTGAATCAAATTGAAGTTTTAAAACAAGTTATTGATTAATTTCGAATTTATGCCACTAAATGCATCATGCAGTGGCGCCATTTAACTAGAGATGAAATGTTAAGGGCAGTAGGCATGCTCCAAGCTGGGGCTACTCAGCGGAATATTGCTGAGGACATTGGAACGAAACAAAACGTGATATCAAGATTATGGTCACGTTATCGTACTACCGGTGAAGTGGCTGAAAGATACCCAGGTGAGAGGCGCATAACCACCCAGCGACAAGACCGAATTTTGCAAGTTGCCGCGAGAAGACAACCAAATGTTACGGCCATGCAGTTGGTTCAAAGACTCCAGTCAGAGCACCAGTAGCTTGTGAGTGACCAAACAGTGGGGAGAAGACTGAGCTGAAGCGAATCTTCATGCTCGCAGGCCGCGTTGTACTCTTGCACTACGCCAAGGAAATCGTGGACGAAGATTACAGTGGGCTCGTGAACATTTGCTCTGGGAAGAAAACCAGTCGTCTGTAGTGCTGTTTATCGATGAGTACCGATTCGGTTTCCTTCCAGATTCATGAAGAGTACGTGTATGGCGAGTTCCTGGTCGTGAGAGCCGTCTGCAACACCCTCAGGAAGTCCATACATACCACGGCGGGACAATTATGGTTTGTTCGGGAATTCGTGTTGGTGGAAGAACAGACCTCGTTTGGATCAGAAACACCAAGACAGCTCAAAAATACCGTAACCGGGTGCTAGTACCAATAGTCTACCCTCATCGACTACAAATGGGCCAAGATTTCACGCTCTTGCACGACAACGCCCGTCCGTACACAGCGCGAGTGGTGACCAGTTGGCTTCAGGAGCACGACGTGTCGGTCTTAAAGCGGTCCACGCAATCACCTGACCTAAACCCCATAGAGCACGCGTGGGGCATGCTCCAAAGAAGGGATATGATTATTTTTTCTGCAAAAATTGCGACTAAAGAGCAGCTTTTTTTGGATCTTAGCAGGACTTGGACAATATCCCGCAGCAAGACTTTGATAACTTGATTCAAAGCATGAAAAACCGTTGCAGGACCATTGTTAACGCCATGGGTGGTTTAACTGTCTTCTGTTTTTTCGCATAATTGCAAAAATCGGAATCATTTCGCTCGATTTTTCACTTTTTCTTAAAAAACACATTCATCCTTAGTTCTACCATTTTTTCATTTTTTGTTTTTATTTGAATAAAATTTTATTTATGCAAAAAAAATATTTCTTTTTAATTCCAAAGTCTAGTCTGCTAAATGGGCTTTTTAAAAATATAAATATGTTGCATGTTGTCTTTAACAAATTTTGAGTAAAATGAGAAAATCCGAAATATCCCTAGACGTTGTTGATGTGTTTATTTGATTGATTACCTGAGCGCGAATGCAATTAGGATAATAAGTTATACAATATCTAACTCTTGTTCATTCTCGGTGTATTATTGCTGTATAAATAAATTGGGTGAATAATAATTTATTTATAGAATTAAAATATAAATAGGCTAACGAATTTATTCCTAAAAACCGTAAACAGTCTTTCAGATATTCAAGATCTTTTTTTTTTAGCTGTTTTGCACCTATTAGCATACTAAGTGCCGTGTTCCAGCCCATCACCGTATTAGAATACTAAATGGTTTTCCTCACAATAATATCCTTCACAGTTTAGAACCGTAAAGCATACCTACATCATCTAATACTAATATAATAAAGCGGAAGAGTTTGTTTGTTTGTTTGTTAGTTGAACGAGCTAATCTCTGGAAGTACCTACCGGTCGGTTTTGAAAAAATATTTCTGTATTTGATAGCGTATTTGTTATAGGCTAAATATTATCACGAAAAGACCCTTAGAAGCCGAGCAAAAAGAAAGAAAGCCAGAAAAACGCTTAATTTTCCAAATTCAAAGCTAGACAGCGCGTCTAAAAATTACCTAATGGATTGCATGTTTTTTTTTTTTTGTTAGATTGCGCTGACAAAAACGCACGGGCGATACGAAGTCCACGGGGACAGCTAGTAGTTAATAACTGGTTTCTGTATCTAAATCGTGTCTCTACGAGAGTGAGTAGCCGCCACGCCACAGGCAATCTGCAATGCATTATCAGCTGATCTAATCAAAAATTATATTGCTGTACTCCCCTGATTAGCAACGTTCGTTCAATTTGCGTTGTAAGTAGCTCTCTAATCGAGTTATAGGCGCAGATTGTTCGAATAACTGGTACATTCATACATCTATACAAAGCATCTATTCATACATCTATACTAATATAATAAAGCGGAAGCGTTTGTTTGTTTGTTTGAACGCGCTAATCTCAGGAGTTACCAGTTCAGATTTGAAAAATTATTTCTGCATTTTTTGATAGCTTAACTCTTGAGGAATAGTATAGGCTACTTATCATCATCACCATAAACCATCACTACGGGGAAACGCCACGAGGGCGCTGCTAGTATCAATATATAAATACTCGTGTGTAATACTCGTAAGGTATTTAAATCTAGGTTAAAATGGTGTCAAAATAATGAAGACAAAATTAAAATGGACATGATTGCTAGCCTTAAAAAAGACAAACAATTTTCGAAATTTTGGAAAAACATTAAAAAACTAGACATAAAGCCTAGCCTCCCTACAAATGTTGAAGGTGTCTCTGATTGTAAACAAATAGCTGACTTATTCAAAGAACACTTTACTGTGCCTTCAATGCAATCTGCTGTGCCGCGGGCTCTCGATGATGAGACTAGTCACTGTGCCGGTATTACCCTGACCAGAGTTACAGCTAAGGAAGTTAAAAAAGTAATTGAATCTATGAGTACAGGTAAATCACCGGGGCATGACGGTCTTAGCATCGAACATCTGCGGCATGCGGGGGTACACTTACCCAACACTCTGGCTATGTTCTTTTCATTATGTATAAATCATACTTACATGCCTTCTGATTTTATGAAAACAATTGTCGTACCAATAGTCAAGAACAGAACGGGAGATATCTCAAATAGGACTAATTATAGACCAATATCACTAGCGACTATAATAGCCAAGGTCTTTGACCGGTTGCTGGATAGTCACCTGGAAATGCACTTACATCTGCACGATGGGCAGTTTGGGTTTAGACCTGGGCTGTCCACCGAAAGTGCTATACTAAGCTTTAAGCACACGGTAAGGTACTACGTGGATCGGCAGACGCCGGTCTACGCATGCTTCCTGGATCTGTCACGGGCATTTGATACGGTGTGCTACGACATACTGTGGAAGAAGCTCCGTGACACGTCGCTACCGAGGGAACTCGGTTCTGTTCTTGAATATTGGTATAAACATCAAAGCAATGTTGTTAAATGGGGAGGAGCTCATTCAGACGTATACGGACTGGAGTGTGGTGTGCGGCAGGGGGGGGTGACCTCACCGAAGCTGTTTAATTTGTTTATTGACAACCTTATAGCTGGCCTCAGCAGTCTACCGGTCGGATGCACTATTGACGGAGTGTCTGTCAATAATCTTAGTTATGCAGACGACATGGTACTGCTGGCGCCATCTATAGGGGCTTTGAGGAGCCTATTAAGCTACTGTGAGACTTATGCTGCGAGCCATGGCTTGCAGTATAACGTCAAAAAATGTGAATTTATGGTGTTTGGACCTGTTGGTAAAAAAATTACTGAGGTGCCCCCTATTCTGCTAAATGGGTTAATAATAAATAGAGTAAATAAATTTAGATACTTAGGACATATAATTGTGGATAATTTAAGAGACGAAGAGGATTTAGAAAGGGAGCGAAGAGCGTTGACGGTGAGAGCTAACATGTTGGCCCGCAGGTTTGCTCGTTGCTCAGTGGACGTAAAAGTAAATCTTTTCAAGTCATTTTGTCAGTCATTCTACACGAGCAGCCTGTGGCTGACCTATACGCGAAAATCCGTGAACACTCTTCGCGTCCAGTACAACAATGCCTTCAGGATGTTATTGGGTCTCCCGCGTTTCTGCAGCGCATCCGGCATGTTCGCTGAGGCGCGTACGGACGGGTTCGCCGCCTGTATGCGCAAAAAAACAGCCTCACTGATGTGCAGACTTCGCCGGAGCACCAACACCATCCTGAAGATGATAGCGGAGAAACTGGACGGACCGCTATACAAACACAGCATTGCTGTACTTATGAATTAAGCCTGCCTAACTAAACTAGAAAATAAGCTAACATAGTTTTTAAGTCAATTAACTAACAATTTGTATGGATTTATATCTGAAATAAATGATTTATTATTATATTATTATAAAGAAGAAGAGTTTGTTTGTTTGAACGCGCTAATCTCAGGAACCAGTCGAATTTGAATTTTTTTTTTTCATTTAAACGACATTGTAATAAAAAAAATCCGCGTGTCGTTATTTTGAACAAATTGAAAAAGCTAACAGAACCAATTTACATCGATTCTGATAACTGTCAAGCACATCGAACCAATAAAAAAGACAGCTGCAATTTCAAATTGCGAGAAGCGAAGAAAAGGGCTGTTTTTTTAACATATAATTGAATAAAATATTGAGGGTAGTCTCAATACGGGCGACGGGACGCTATGAATACTAAAATGGAGAGTCACACGGGCGGTTCGGATGTTGAAAAGTTTTCTTGGAATTTAATTTAACTTTCTGTCTGTTTTAAAATACTATTACATACAACATTATTACATACACGAAACTATTTGTGGTATTTGAACTGAGCGCTTCCGTGCTTCGGAGAGCATGTTAATTGTCGGTCCCGGTTTTTAAAGTCGTTAAATCATGACGGAGGCCTTTAGGCGGCCTAAAAACTCCGTCACCAGAGTTGGCCACTTGCTCATACGAAAGAAGAAGAACTTCATTGAAAATGTAGTCTTATCAAAATTTGTTGTTTGTTGTTGTAACAATTTTTTCCGACGGGATTCGAAACCTCACTGATACAAGCGATCCTCCTTACAAACTGTAATTAAAACTCTTCTATTTACATGACTGGCCTCTTAGCTCAGTTGGTAGTAGCTCTGCCTTCTACGCTGTAGGTCGTGGGTTCGATTCCCACTCAGGACAAACATTTGTGTGATGAACATAGATGTTTGTTCTGTGTCTGGGTGTTATAAAGTATTCTATGTATGTATTTAAAAATATATATATATATATATGTATTCTATCAGTTATCTGGTTCCCATAGTACAAGCTTTGCTTAGTTTGGGGCTAGATGGCGCTGCGTGAAATGTCCAGCAATATTTATTTATTTAAAATTTGGGAGCCGTGTGTACGTCTATTTATATTCAAGCTATTACGTACACGTTACACGCGGATAGTGTTCACGTTGATAACATCCTATCTACGTGGAAATAAGTTAGTTACTTGTACCTAACTACCTTACGTAAGTACCACTTTGATTAGATCTGTGTCGGCTGTGTTAGTCTCAACTATCGATCGTGCATTGGAATTCTGTGTATCAATAGAACATTACGGAAAAATTATGTGCGAGTTGAACAAGTGACACGTGATCCGATTCTGACGGACGATCAGCGAAGACTGAGTCAGACGCCTTTTTGTAACAGTTCTTCACTCCTTTCTTTTATTTAATTTTTATTTTGTTGTGTATTTTAAGAAGATATTAAGTTACAAATAAACGCTTTATCTATCTAAGTGAATAAATTAAAAATTTATAAAAAACTTTAATGTTATAAGCTGAGAAATTTTCTGCAATCTCGAGGTACATTTCTGTTCATAACTCCGAAGATCCTCGACAGATCCTCACCAAATTTTGGTGGCACCAATCGGAAAGTATACCCTTTCAAACAAAAAAAGAATTTTCCAAATCGGTACAGGCGACTTCGAGTAAAGCCCATCACACACACAGCAGATTAACATCTTATGAAATATATGAGATCGCGCCCATACAAATTCTATGAAGGACCACACACAGCGAATATAAATTACAAAATATATTTGGTGCGCTTAATCGGTGAACATACATAAAAAATGCACAAAAAAAAAAAAGATTCCGACGAAATGAGAACCTCCTCCTTTTTTTTAAGTCGGTTCATGTTATGAGAGATTTCAAATATTGTTGGGATAAATATTTTTTTTATAATAAATCAGAACGTTTCTAATTAACACAACACCAAATTAGAAAATAACCCTTAAAATTCCCAGGACATACATACACAGCACAACAATGACAATTTCTAAAACGTAAAAACCTAACGAGTTGCAAACACAGAATTGCAAACGCGAAAAGGGACTAAGAATTAAGGGGTCGAAAACGAGACCATCACTGCTTTACGTTGTGAAAGCATTATGAACTTTATTACAGTGAATTTGGACTTGAAACCGGTCGGATAACCTTTGAAGCAAGCCTAAGAGATATTTTTGGGGGATTCCCATCCAATAAAGCGAGAAACTCTCTCGTTGGGCTTATTCCCACCCAACCAATCAAATGTGTGGTTTAAAAATTAAAAATGTGGTATTAAAAAAACAAAAAAGATTACTTAATCTAACAATTTAAAGCTATGATTTTTTAAGGTTGTAAAAAATATTCATAAAAAGACGCAAGTCAACATATTTTTTCTACATATTTTATTCTTAAATTAGAATTAAAAAACACAAAAGATGTCCCTGTAAAGACATGAGAAAACTTACTGAATAAAACCAGAGAAGGCGAGACGGAATATAGAAAAAGGCAAATGATAACCTATTTTTTCAGATGTCCTTTAAAAAGGACATTGAGTGGCAGTTCACTGTGTTTGGTTTATTGCGTGTTCTGTGCCCACGTAAACGATAAATAACCGAAAATTGGCGCTGACATGACAGCGGAAATTACTTTCAAAAGGACACTGCTCCATTGTCCCTTGTACGTTTTTCCCATTCGATTGTAAAACGCTACGTTTTTATTATCTGTTTTGTAGACCATTTTGTTGCCGCGAAGGACAATGATAAATAATTGTTATCCTGTTGTTTAAATTCTGTGGAAGTTGCAGAAATTTCGAGTGAAATTTACGAGTGAATATTTATCATTTGCGTTTAGATATACAATTGACACGAGAATTTATCGTGTTCAATTTATTGGTCCCGATCGTGGGCACGTGCAATGTATGTTGTTTGACACTCCATTTAGTTTTAGTACTTAGTATAGTTTTACGGTTGTCTGGAAGAAATCACCAAGAGCGATAAGACCGCCGATGGTAGGACATTGTATTCCTAAACTAAAATTTGTGCAAATTGTGTCCTTATTAGAGTTCTTATTTATTTATTTGTGTATGTGTGCCTCTGACTACACTACAAGATACCTATATTCAAAATATTTATTTATTTAAATCTTTAATATCTAAAAATATGAGGAGATCTGCTTGAGGATACCATCCTGATGGTCCTTCGTTTTTTTTATAATATTTTGACTCCTTCGAGCATAATGATTCGTTTTAACATTACCGGTTTCGAACCCGACGGGGTGTTATTATTTATATTAATAGTATTTTCGGCGGTAAGAGGCACCCAGGGAGTAATTTCGCTAATGGAGCCGCGAATAAATTGGGCTGTGAGATTTTAATTGACATATGCACATTTTCCCACGTGGAAGTGATGTAAATAAGCTATCGACCAACTCCGTTGATGAGATGTCCGTCATGGCTTATAGCGAGACTGCAGTGGAAGTACCGTTTTTATCGATCGATTTTGAAATTTAAAATCGACAAAATTCGATAAAATAGGAATTGTCTTTAAATTTTTTTTGTCGAATTTTGTCGATTACAATGTCAAATTTAGCGATCGATAAGAATGGTACTTGCACTGCTGATGTCTTAATATTACGAAACCACGGCAGAGTTCAAAGTCAAATTCAGTAGGCATTTACAAATAATTTTTTAACTTAATCGTTTTAAGTACCTACTAGGTGATTTTACTCCATTTCTTTCGCGCTCAATACCATGAAGATTAAAGGCAGCCAACACGGTTTGAGGTAGATGTCAATAATATGTGGTCACCCATCTATTGCAACCTTTAGTTTATACGTAGTGCATACCGCCCGTTGTACTTCGCTCCTTATGTTCTATGTGTCTGTAATTAGTTTTAATGTCCATGTGGTGTACAATAAAGTGTTAATCTATCTATCTATCTATTAGTAATCATTGTAACATTAACAAGTGGCATTAAAAGCTGAGCGCTTCCGTGCTTCGGAGAGCTCGTTAAATTGTCAGTCCCGGCTTTTAAGTCGTTAAGCCACGACGGAGGTCTAAAAACTCTGTAATACAATATTTCGACAAATACCAGAGTCATCTAGTTCATAAATACTAATAAACTTCATGTACTTTAAAAAGGACACTAAACAGAGACACTGTCCGAGCTATTTTACCGTCACGCTTCTTACACAGTACAATACAGAGCGATCTAAAATATTTATTCACCTTTCATTACAAAAGCAAGCAAAAGTAAACTTAAACCTCCCGGTTTTAAGACTTGCTTTTGAGAAGCAAACTTTAAACTACCCTCAAAATTGCCGTGAAAGGAAACTCGACGCTCTGACAGAACGAAGAAAGTCTGTTCTCGTTTGAAAGCAGTTAAGAAATACGACTTCTAATAGCGGGGATCAAGGCAAATTGCACATTATTTGTTAAAGAGCTGAGTTTATTTTCGTTGGAGGGTAGTTTTAAGTTTTTAGTTTATCGTATTACTAATTAAATGAATCGTAAGTATACGGACTGAAGTGGTACCGTGATTCTTTTGAGAGTCTTTTGCTAGTTAGCATTGAGTACAAAAACAGGAAAAAACATTTACTAGATAAAGGTACATATTTCGCTTCGCTCGCGCAATACCTTAAACAAAAACCTTGTAAACAAAAATTCTGATTTAATTTATAGCAATTTTATAGAGCGAAAAAGTTTGCGAAGAACCCGGGTTACTCATTGGACAACTAAAAAATAACACTCTTGCGTCATCAAGAGTTAGGCGTCAACCTGGGTTAGCGTTTCAAATTATTAACCCACCGATGTTGGAAAGTTAAACCGGCTGACCTTGGGTTAGAATGTGTAAGAAGGACAATCAAGGAAGTCTATACATAAGTACCGTAGTGTAAAAGAGATAGACATACAAGTTTCATGTTTGTTCATTCGTTCATCTTTGATCGGGTATATTATATCTGTAGGTGCACAGACATTTTGAATGCTTCCACCAATCAAAAAAAGAAACGTTAGGTTAGTTTTTGGTTAACAAAGAATCGCGCAAGTGTGCCTAAGAAAACCTACAAGACTATTAAAATTAACACGAAAATCGAGTAGATATTATAATTTACTAAAGTTACTAGCACTCACGTTAATTAATTTAAGAAATGAAGGGTTGCTTTGTAGGCGCCGTTATTACTATTATAATGGTGTTTCGTTCGAATTAGATTATCGTAGCATCGTTTGTTGCAGTCAAAGTCAAAAAGCTGAGTAAAAACACTATGATCTATTTTTACTTCCAAAGGCATATTTTCACTTACATAGTATTTAAATACAATTATTTTGTATTCTCTGTTGTGTATGTCTATTAGATAAATACAAAAAAAAAAACGTGTTTTAATAACAGGTCAAAGTGGCACACCTATTTTGTAAAGGACAGGTGCCTGAGATAGGTTTAAAATCTATACTAGCTACAATCTTCCGTAGCATGACGTTTAAGAAAGAATAGACTAAAATTGCATTTGAAAGCAAACTAAGGCAACATTTTACGACACAATAGAGATCGTAAAGATGAAGTAAAATATAAGTTGCTAAATTACCTTTTGAAATGAAATTTGCTACATTCTACATCCATTACACTTCGCTCGATATTTGTCTTATAGATATCTATGTACTCAAAACTTAAGTAGGTACCTATATAAATATACCGATATTCAGACTTGACCTACAACATTAGGAACATTGTATACATGGTTCCAGTTAAAAGGCAAATTAATTAAATTTCAGAATTCTGCACCGCGTTGGGCGCCAAACTGTATGTTTTAATTAAAGTTCGTGACTTTGTTTGTTTTGTTGAGTTCTCGGGTTTCGGTAGCTATTTCAAACTTTTCGAGTGTAAAAATAGATTAATCTATGTGTAGGTACCAAGATCTTACATTCCTTCTTTCTTCTTTTATTTTAACATGACAGCAATTAATCTTTCCATAATGACTAATAAATCAAAGAATTGTTCTGATATTGGCAGTAATCAAAGAAACCAAATATTATACCCAAAACGCTTTCCTTCCATTACATTTATTTGAAGTGAAACAAAATGGCGGCAACAAATCAGCTGTTTCAGTCACAAACTGCATCCAGAGAGCAAATAAATCATGATTACAATTCGCATCCGAAAGCATTTTAAGAAAATGCCATTTGGAATCAGAGCTTAACTTAGTTTCCGTTATTGGCACCAGACTGTGTTTGCGGAGTGCTTGCAGACTGACCGATTTGACACCCCCCTCGATTCTACTTACAAACTTTTTCTCAACCGGAGCAAAACGTCAACTATTTCGTTTTGTTTCATAATCTACTAATGACCAATGAGGTTAGGTTACTCTGTTGTGATGACGTTTTCAAACAAATTACATGGCTTTGCAAATTACTGACATTTTGGAGAACGACATAAAACGCAGCAGTAATGATACCGGAATGGTTGACGTTGTAAATAAGAGGAATTGGGTGAAGCCAATAAGCAGTTTCATGAGATAAATGACCACGATTTTAGACTCAAGTTTTTTTGATCTAAAGCTTAAGTGGAGAGGTTTGTCCATGTGATTTAAGTAAAGCCCAATATTTAATAATTACTTCAAACCGATAGGTTATTATATTACTGAAATATTTTACAGGCCTTGCTAAATGAATACCTAGTGGGTTGATATCGTAAGTGAAATCAGGCGTTCCGTATAGACCCTTGATTACAATCCGGCGAACGATGTACTATTGTTTATATAGCGAGAAGCCGGGGCGCAGACAAAATATTTGATTTATACTTGAAGCGTAGTTTTATTAGCTTTGAAAGTTCAATTTTAGAAAGCTATTTTTGGAATGACCATTTTGTTTTGATTAGTGATTACTTTGATCAGTCGGTCGGTCGGAGCAATAAAATTGATCATTATTTGGTTTTCAGTTTTCTTTTGATGTTCATTAAAAAACGTCCCAGACACTACGGCGTCCAGTAAAGTGTAGGCAAAGGTTGTCTCCTAAAGCTGTATAAATCTTCTAGTAAAAGATGAAATGGTCTAGGTGACAAGGATATTTATCGCGTTAATTACCTCTAAGCTCAACCTTTAAGGCGCAAAAACATTACTTCTTCGGACATGTTTGAATCCGTACCCATATTACGAGTATAAAAAGTGTGTTTATTTGTCCTGCTTTCACGTCAAAACAGAGCGACGGATTGACGTTATTTTTTGTGTGGAGATAGTTGGAGGGCTAGAGAGTAACATAGCCTACTTTTTATCCGGGTACTTCGCGAGCGAAGCCGCGGGCAGCAGCTAGTAAGTCTTCATCTTCAAAACTTCATCGAATAATCACAAAACCTAGTCATTTTAACCATAGCGATACAATAATAAAGCCGATAAATAACTTCAATAACTTCCGAGTATTCCATGTAACAGTTGGTTGCGCTCCCAGTGAGCTGACTTTATTCATGGGCCCAAGGCAATATTACCATACTATTACATTTCAACGAACTATAGAATGCGAACATCTGAACGTAGTTCAAACACGATATGTTAAGCGACTTTCTGTGTAGTGACATTATACTATGTTTACAAAAAAATAGTATCTAAGTAGTAAATTAGTTATGTAGTTCCCATAACGCAAGCGCCGCTTACTTTGGGGCTAGATGATGCTGTGAAATATCTAGCATTATTTATTTATTTATAGATTGATTAGATGTCATTAGACACGAGAGATATGACCTACTTCAACTAATCATGATGGGAAAAGTTGCCGGCAAGAGGCATGTTGGTCGGAGGAAGAAATCTTGGTAGCGGAACATCAGAGAGTGGACGGGGTTAGCGAGCGCTGCCGAACTATTTCGCCTCGCTAAAGATCGGGAGCAATATGCCACATTGACTGCCAACCTTCGCTAACCGGAGAGGCACCATTAGAAGAAGATAGATTGATGCCCGTTCTTGGTACTAACAATCGAGCATGCTTTGGAACTTGGTTCACTGCCGGTCTCGGCTTTAAACTCGCTAAGCGATGACTGGAACTATCACGTATGGAATGCTTAGTCATAAAGTCGCTAAGCCATCACGGAGATAGTCTAAAAACTGCCTAGCTCAAAATAACTTACATTCCGATCATGTTGAGTGCCCGCGACAAGGTTGAACAAATGCATGTAGTGCTGCAGCCGCCTGCGACCTCACAGTGAGACAGAGAATGCATTTAATATGCCGAAATGTTCTTAGTCAAGCTACCAAAATTATAAATAGACGAAACAACGAAGAGGTCAGAAGTCAATGCCACAAAGAGTCAACCAGTTTACTTGTAGCCCGAGTTGAACTTATTTAGCTTTGTTGATATATTAAAGACGACTATGCAAGTTGCCCAAGACCATTTCATACAACTCATAAAAGAAACAAAGTATAAATACTTGACTTTAAGACGTACTCCGAATATAGTACAAAGTTAGCTGCCCCGTGTTGGGCGCCAACATTTTCGAACACAGTAAAAAGAAAAACTAACGCAGTTAAACAGCTTTATACAGAAACTTGGAGCGATACAACAATGTATTAAAGAGATGACATGCTTAACGACTCGAGACGATAAACTGAAGGCATAGCCAACTTCTTACTTCTCGTTCTGTTGAGCTGTAGTGTAGGTAATTGGCAAGAGTGCATATAATTTACTAGCAGTTCAACTATAGTGAGATATTGTTAGTGTTTTAGCAGGAAAGGTAGTATTGGCACTGAATCTTATATTTATTGTGTAACTACTGATAAGTGATTTCTCCAAATCAAAGTGAAACACTTATAGATGACTAAGGTTACAATATTTTCTAGATAATGTTAGGTTCTATTATTTACATATTTGGAACTGGATTTGGAACATCTGGACGTGTATTTGATTTGGATATATTTTATTTTTTTCTTTCAAATAACATGAAATAGAAATCTAGAGCTCTCAAAAGATATCTAGTGCTTGCAAATCTCATTCCTAAAGCTAAGGTTTTCGTTTTGTTTAAACTCTTTAACTAAAATTAAGTTACAATTCTGCTACACTGTGACAAAACCGCCCCAAACTTACGTTAGTCACTTAAAACTATTTTAACTTGGAATACCGCGTTTGCATAATAGTCGAATTTTCCAGATGTTTTAAGTTTTGGGACTTTCGCGATTTACATGAAGTGGCCATTTTGGATTCATGTTTGTTTATATTTCAAATCAGAGCGTCATTGTTTTCTTCATGTAAAGTTTTTGAAATGTTTAACGATATTAGACATTTCTCCAATGGCTTGCCCAGCACCTAGTTTTCCTTCACCGTTTAGAGCTCGTGTTAATGCGCATATAATTTTTTAGAAACGAAAAATCCATTGATGCGCGACCAGGATTGGAAATTTGAAACCCACGACCTTCGGATCGAAAGTCGAGGAAGTATCCCCCTCGACTAATACGGATCTATTAAGGTAAGTAAAGCGATCAAATCCCGGAGTATTTCTAAAATTTTAATGAAACGTAGCCAACTGTATTGTTATCTTGATTATTTGGTTGTTGTTTCCAAACATATAACAGGAAGTAATCCTACATATTTGTCGATCGAAGCATCTTCAAACTTGGCAACAAGAATTGGCAACTTTTATTGTGGGTGGAACGCAATCAGAGAAATTAATTTTCAGATCGTAAATTAAAATTTCTGAAAGGAGAAGTCTGTTGTGCCAAGTAATTTGCACTTAAGTGAATAACTTTATTGGCGTTTTTAAAAGTAAACAAATAAAGCAAGAAGCATCTTTATCGCTAGAAACGGATGTCAGTCCAAGGCCCCAATTACTTTATTTTACAACGTCAACCTTTCAAGTATCATTGCCGCTGCGTTTGGTTTCGTTCTCCAAAACGACAGTAATTTGCTAAACCTCATTGGTAATTTGTTTAAAAACGTCATCACAACAGAATAACCTCATTGGTCATTAGTAGATTAAGAAACAAAACGAAATAGTTGACTATTTGCTTTGGTTCATAAAAAGTTTTTAAGGAGAATCAGGGGGCTGAGTGTCATAGGCTATTTTAGAACCAGGTGAGCGAAGCGAGCAGAGGATCATTAACGTTTCGTAAAATAGGCTCCATACATTTACCAGAGCAATTTAAAGTCATAATGGAGAGATAAAGCTAGAATTTAGTCTAGATAGCACCAAATCTTGGCACAAACATGCTCACAAACCATCCGAATCGAATTTTATGCGTAATGCGAGATAGAGGAAAGACCAAAGCTATAGACGCATACAGACTTGAACGATTAACAATAAACCAATATCATCATTATCATCATCATCATTAGCTTATAGCAGTCCACTGCTGGACATAGGCCTCCCCTAATGAGCGCCATCGCGCCCTGTTTTCGGCTTGACGCATCCAACTTGTGCCGGCAGCCTTTCGCAGATCGTCACTCCACCTGGCAGGAGGGCGTCCTACACTACGTTTGCCGAGACGTGGTCTCCACTCGAGAACTCGTTTACCCCAGCGGTTGTCAGTTCTTCGGCAGATATGGCCGGCCCTCTGCCACTTCAGCTTGCTAATTCTCTGAGCTATGTCAACGACTTTGGTTCTCTGCCGAATAGTTTATTGCGGATCCTATGCTTCAGAGAAACTCCGAGCATAATAATATAATAAACCAATATGCAGTTATCAAAACAATCCTAATCAAATCTACTCTAAACGTGAAATATCCTCAAAACGGCAAAGGAAGATATCGTGATGAAATGGATATTTTTAAAGGCAACCGTATTTTTACTGAAACGCTACTTAAATATTTGAGACATACTTATCTATTTGAGACAAAAAAAAACCAGACGAATCGACATCCTCCTTTTTTTGAAGTCGGTCAAAAAACATCTAGAACAGAAATATATTCTAGGATAATAATCTTTATACCCCTAAATTTACTCTTTGCTCATCACAAAGTAGTATTGCTCAGTCAAAAGCTTTTTAAGTAATCTACACACGTATAACCTAATTCCCGTCGGTCGGAAGATGTATCATGAATTCCAAATCTATGAGTTATTACAATGAGGGAATGCCAAGAACGTGATCCGGTAGATACTGTAATGTTATGCGTAGATAAATTTAGACGATATGATTGTGTTGCAAAACTATTGGTATCCTAACTAATCTTACTACTACTAGTAGTTCGCCCCGAACTGAGATCTCGCACACCGTTGCATTGATAACTTAGATTTGGACTCAAAATTCAAAATTCAAATATCATTTACTAGCAGCGCCCTCGAGGCGTTGCCCCCGTAGTGATGGTTTATGGTAATGATAATGATGATGAAAAGTAGCCTATAACCTTCCTCAAGAGTTTAGCTATCAAATGCAGAGAGAATTTTTTAATCGGACTGGTAGTTCTTGAGATTAGCGCGTTCAAACAAAGAAACTCTTCCGCTTTGTATAAATACTAAAATATAGTAAATAGATAGTACCTATAGAAGAATATAGATTCAGTAGGACCGCTTTGACCACTTTGGATCGTTTTAAGAGCTATGTGATTCTACTCCTGTTCTTTCGCGACCAACACCATGAAGAATCAGGGCAACAAACACGGTATGGGACAATTGTTTCAGACTACCCCTATACTTACGTTTAAGTGCTACTTCTGCTGAGTTGATGTCTAATGCGCTAGCTCAGTATGGTTAAGATTAACTAACTTAGGCATTTACATCTTTAGTAGATGATTTATACAGTGTCAAGAGGCAATCTTTGCCTACCTACACTTAACAGGACACTGTAGTGCCTGGGACATTGTTTGAGATGGAGTAGGCTTGTAGCACCTACACCATCCTCTCAGCTTTACCGGCCATAACCACAAGAAAGACATGGTCAATACGTGTGGCTGACTAAGCCGCGGATTTCCTCACGAGGTTTTCCTTCGCCGTTTAGAGCTCGTGTTAATGCGCATATAAATTTTTTGAAACTAAAAATCCATATTATATAAATATTTAAAATTTTTAAAATCCCTTTTTTAAGCTTTTCCGTCTATAAAAGTAACTTAATCCATTAGTGTCAAGGAAAGTGGTAAAAACAGCTAACTGTCATTTTACATAAATTTGCGTTCGAATCCGACTGAATCAGATGCAAATTCGTATCGACTGAGTTATGTTTTGTGGTTTTACAGGGTTTTTAGACTTTTATACATCTGAACTTTTACCTAAGTTCGTATGAGCAACTTTGACGACGGAGTTTTTAGACCAACTAAAGGCCTCCGTCATTGCTTGACTTAAAACCCGGGACCGACAGTTTAACGTGCCCTCCGAAGCCCGGAAGCGCTCATCTCGTAATGCCACTTGCGGTCTCCCATCCAAATTGTGACCGCGCATAACGTTGCTTAACTTCAACGATCTTCAAGAACGTCTAAGAAAACTTCGCTAAGAGCGCTTCGTTGACATCGCTCGGTGTCGCTCGCCGAGCCTGGCCGAGTGAATACAAGCGCATGGTTTGCATTGGTTTGCATAGACTCGCCTTGCATTAATTTGCCTTCGCCCGCATTGGCTTAGGCTGGCCCAGCATGTATAGGCGGCACCCATCGTGCTGTTGGACGTCCGAAGCTTACAAAAATTTACAGAAATCATTTTTTTTTAAGAAAAACACTAGCAATCTGCCTTGACTTCGTTCAAGTTAACATAGAGCCCATCTGAAATAATGTATCTTTGAAACGGAGTATAATAAAAAAAAAAGGTTCAGTTAGGTTCAGTGACAAGCAAACCCACAAACTTCGCATAACTTTTACAATAAGAAGTTTAGAAGTTTTTGTGTATCCTGGTTTTCATAAAATACTAAAACTAAGTTTAGACAAGCCAATGGACTGTGCAGACTGTAAATAAAATCGATGCACAGCACAGGTTTGCATTTTTAACGCGCCAGCACGTAAACCATTTAGGCGAGCAACGCCAATCGTATATTCCGATATTACCATATCGATTATTGACAGATTCAGGCCGAAATGGTATTATTTAGGAAAAGCTTTCGTCTGTGTTTTTTCAGAAAGAAAGTGGTTAAAATTGTCTTATGTAGGTAAAAACAGTCGAGACGAGATGATAAATAATAACGCCTGCCGATATCTACAATTGAAAAATAATTAGAACTGACAAGCGGTTGGCACAATCAGCAGCAATGAAGCAGAAAATGCAGCAAAAAAATTGTATTCTGCATGGCCGCATCAATTTACAACCATATACCTAAATCCGTTCGTGCCCTATCCATAGGTGAATTAAAATCCCGCCTTAATAACATTTTAGTTAAAAAAGCCTATTATACAATAAATGAATTTCTTACTGACCGTGATATTATTGACATTGTAAATTAATTTGATGTTTATTCTGGGCTTCTTTTGACTTTTTAATCTAATTTAATTGTTTTAATTCATTTGACATTTCTTATATTATTGTTTTAATTCATTTGACATTTCTTATATTATTGTTTTATTTCATTTGACATTTTTATTCCTAAATATCTTTTATGTTATTGCATGGTTAAATTAATTTTTTAAAAAATAATTTCGTTACGCGATTAAGTCCCGTTAATAATAATTTAAAAAATGTGTTCAAGTCGTGAAAGTTTAAAATATGATTAAATTAATGTTTATTTTATGAATTTAAAATTTAATGACTTATATTTAAAGTGAAATGTAATAATTGTTTGTATGCCAATACGCAGAATCTAGTGACTCTAATTTAAGCCTAAACACCCTTTGTACCTAGATTCACAGACAAAATAAATGAAATTGAAATTGAAAAAATGAAAATTGAAAATGAGATACTAACAATAGAGACGTTATGCACATTAGAAAAAGCTCTAAAACACGGCGAAATTTTGTTATAGCTACTTAGGTAGAATAAAAGCAGTTTTGTTTAATATCTATCAAGCTAAAAAATAGCAGAGATTTATAAATCCCCGTTGTCTGAAAGAGATAAATTATGTGCGTGCTGCGTGTAAATGTGTGTAACATCGAAGCAAGACAAAGTGCGAGACGATGGATCACAAAGGTCTAGAAGACACTTATTCACTCTTGACTTGAAGAGACCCAGATTTCTAAAAATCGAAAACTATCAAGTACCAGGCGTGCAGCGCTCACAAGGAGGTCGCACAATCGTCGCAGAGATCCGGTGGTTCCTGCAATTTCCCAGCGTCTTCAGGTGCTGGTCATTATGGCGATCGAGAGCTCAACCACAGGCTTAGAGAACAGCTGGTCTTGATAGACTTAAAAAAAAAATTAAACAACTAAAAAACAAGCTCATAAAGCAGATCGAACTAAAAGTGGCTTTTAAAATTTAAAAAACCCGACTTCAAAGCAGAGCAATTTTCTCCACTTCCGAGGCTCGAGGTGCATTTCTGTTCATAAATCTGAAGATCCTCGACAGATCCTCACCAAAGTTTTGTGGCACCAAGCGGAAAGCATACCCTTTCAAACAAAAGAAGAATTTTCCAAATCGGTCCAGGCGTCTTTGAGTAATCGGTGAACAATTGAACATACATAAGAAAAGCACAAAAACAACATCGACAACTTGAGAACCTCCTCTCTATTTTAAAGTCGGTTAAAAATGGGGAAAATATTTTTTTGAAAATTAAGGTAATAATCAAACAGCGATAGAAAGCCGATTACCTACCTCAATATTTTAGCTCAGAGCACCCCATTATACGATGTTGATTTAATTGTTTTTTGTTTCAGTGTAAAAACGGTATAATTTGTCCCAGAAGAAGTTTTCAGATCAATTTATTTAGAAGTATTTTAAAGTTTTCGTTTATAGTATTTTTTTTCTTATAATAATTCACCTTCTTTATAATTTAAGCAACTTACAGACTGAGAGAGCTATTCGGTATGAGCTGTGAATGCAGTTATTAAGGTATGATTTGTGGGTGAAAATGATTCGGAAATTGAACTCTATGCATTTCTCAGACACTCCATAAAAGAGATAGATATTCTAATTTGATGGTTATTCTGATAGAGACAACGTTCATTATAATAAATACAATAAATTTATTAAAAGAGGGCAAATTATTTAAATGATATTACGATAAAGGTACTAAAACGGTAAAGATTTTAAAATTGGAATTTTATTTCGCCAATATCTTGTTCGAATTTATCTCATTTTGTTTTTATCTATATCTACCAATTTAAAGCGGAAGAGTTTGTTTGTTTGAACGGGCTAATCTCAAAAACTACCAGTCGGATTTGAAAAATTCTTTCTGCATTTGATAGATAAAGAATAAAGGCTTTTTTATTTATTTAAAGTTTTAGACCATTACGAATAACAAGGTTTTTAGCGTATATTCAGCCTAATCTAACCGAAATTATGACAAAAGGCATAAGCAAAGCAGAAAGCGATTGTCATTTAATTTCATACATAAAATCACACCTCTTTCCTACAGGGGTAGGCAAAGACCACGAATTTCCACTTGCTACGATCCTGACACACCCTTTTCGCCTTTTTAATTTAATTTCAAAAATAAAATAAAAATGTCGCAATTGTCCGGTTGGAACCACATACCGCGTAACCACAAACCGACAAACAGACCCCTTATTTACTTTATGTTTTATGCATTACTAGCTGCTGCCCGCGGCTTCGCTCGCGTGGTACCCGGATAAAAAGTAGCCTATGTTACTCTCCAGCCCTCCAACTATCTCCACACAAAAAATCACGTCAATCCGTCGCTCTGTTTTGACGTGAAAGCAGGACAAATAAACACACTTTCACATTTATAATATGGGTATGGATTGTATATGTTTCATGTTTCATTACTAACACAGTAAATAACTTTATGTGGTGACGCTAACTTTTAGGAGCCAAATTTTTTTTTTAACCTAACCGCACTTATATATACGACCGCAAATGTCTGTCCTGAGCAATTAAGCATGTTTACTGTTTTAAAATTTATTTGTGGACTACTTTTGTGCATTGCCATCCCCAATTGCTTCGTTAGTTTTTCCACCCAAAGGTTGCCTGGAATAAATCGCTCTCAGCGATAAGGCCGCCCATTATATAAAATTGGACTTTATCTATCGTTACAAAAATCGTCAAAATTCGACAAAAATCGATGAAGATTTAGAGTTTTTCAAATCATTTTTTCTTCACATTTATATGTGCCGTATGCGCGATATTGTTAACTTTGTTTAAAATCAGTAATATAGCAGAGTAAAGCGTCTAATATTAGCTAAAATTTTAATAAAACTTGATTGAACCCGTGATTCAAAAGATTAGCAAGTACTACTACCTACTCCATCTCAACATTGTCCCAGGCACTACAGTGTCCCGTTAAGTGTAGGCAAAAATATTGCCTCCTGACACTGTATCATCATCAAAACATCTAGCAAAAGATGTAGTCCTTAGTTTTTATGTTTAAGTAAAACTTGGTAATGAAGTTTCTAAAAGATCCTTTCACCACTTTTATAATACTTCTCTCAAATGCGAAAGAAAACCATTTCATTCGCTAAGCGTATTCAGTTACTTTGCATATGAATCGAGCCGCAAAGTCGCGAGTAACAATTTTAAAAGGTTTTTATGACATTTAAGGCTTTTTCTATCTCTAAGTAAGGTACAGTAGTAAGCCACATGGAGGGAAAGTATCTTAAATAATGTATAAAAAATAGAAAATGTTACTGAAAGAAGACTTTATTTTAATTTTTAAAAACAATTTAAATTGCATTCAAAGAATTTTGATTATTCGCCTGTCTGAACCGAGGATCGAAGCCGCCAGAAAACAAAACATCCGTAATTTTATGTTACGAGTATACCGAAGTCGCGTCATGTAAAAAGAACGCTAGAAGAAAGTGGCGGGGGTGCGTTTTGTCTCATGTTTGCGCATTTATTTATTTATAAAAAAAACACAAATGAACTAACAGAACGGTCCAAGTCGTCCAAATGTTAAAATAAATAATGTTAGATACATTTAAAAAATTAATTTTTTTTTTGCAAAAAAACTTGAATACTGACGGGATGTTTACCATGATTCGTGGATTTTCGAGTTTCCGGCTATTTCTGCACAGTTGCGCCTTGATCACGGTAAACTGGCCTTTTCGAAAGAGAGTGCGGGTAGTCACTAAATTTGAAGAGAGCAATGTGATGTATGGAAGTGTAATAAGTAGAGTAATTACGTAATGTCATGTAGTAATACAAATCACATACGATAATAAAAAAAACATGCATTTTTGGAAATAACATGCCTTATAATATAAGTAAAAAAAAATACAGCTTAAATAATAAAAATGGCATAAAAAATGTAGTAATAAAATTATAAAATTTCAAATTTATTTCATAGTCAATATGATAGCATTTTCATCCTCCAATTGGCCAAAGATCTCTTCGCTTCCAAAACTTCCATATTTTGTGAAAATCTGCATTATAAGTATAATTTTATAAAAATAATCATAAAATGTTAATACCTATGTACTCACATGTGTAGTCCCAACTGTCTTGGTCGTTTTTGAACACGTTCAGTCTCTCGGGCTGTAACCAAAATGATGAAATTTAAAAATGAAAAAATACAAATTTATTTTGTGTAGAATAACTAAATGACAATTATAATTACATAAAACGAAACGAATAGCATGGTTTATAATAATCATAAAAATAAATCTTTGTGCATAGAGGTGTTTTAGTGCCGACACTAATGTATGGTAGTGAAAGTTGGGTATGGCAGAAAAAACACCAAAGTAGAGTGAATGCAGTAGAAATGCGTGCGTTGCGAAGTATGTGTGGGGTGACTTTGAGAGATCGAATGAGAAACAGTGTGATAAGAGAGCGTTGTGGAATGAAAGAAGATGTAGTGATGAGAATTGAGAAGGGTATGCTAAGATGGTTCGGTCATGTTGAGAGGATGAATGAAAGTAGATTGACAAAACAGGTCCATAAGGCGAGTGTGAATGGGACCGTCGGAAGGGGAAGACCTAGGCGCACATTCCTAGACCAAATTGGCGAATTATTGGAAAAAGGCCAGGTCAAGAGTACCCTAAACCGACGAGCTTGCATGAAGAATGTGATGAGAGTGAATGAAGCGAAAGAAGTATGTCAGGATCGTAGCAAGTGGCGATCTGTGGTCTCTGCCTACCCCTATGATGGGATACAGGCGTGAGTTTATGTATGTATGTATGTATAAATCTTTGTTTCAGACACAAGTATAAAAAAATGTTTTAAAAATGAACAAAGTTACATTTTCTTATGCCGTCTTACGTCGCTTAGAACAAGAACTTAGGCAAAGAACTTTTTATCATTCCTTTTTAATTTATAAAAGAAACTTTATTTTACCTCATAACTATAAAGCATCCTAAATATTTACAAATTCCCTTTACGTTTAGGTATAGAATATTTTATAAAATAAGTACCTACCTATTTATAATACAATATTTAATTTTTGGGAACCGACCTACTCATTAAAAATTAAAAATGTTTTAAGATACGCCACACCATCTTTTAGCACACCCAGAATGACTGGTAGATAATGCTTCAGCATTAAGTCCTCCTTGCACAATTTGTTATGTGTGAAAGTGTTAAATAAATAAAATAAATAAAATTCACTGTTTTAAATACCTACAATGTTTCTTGACAGCAGCTAATACTACACTATAAACCGTGCCAAAACCCACACAATGAAATTTCCCCAGCTAACCCCAAAACAGACGGAACACTGAAACAAAGCGAGCTCTAATAACTGTCCGCTTGTCTGCACCCGAACAAGCTTGAAGTTTTCGAGGATTTGCGGGTAGTTGCAGATTCTAACCGATTTATAGAGCCGTGGTCGTTTTGGCCTGGGAAATAGGACTAGAGTACGCGCCACCACTGAAGTCGGATAGACGCGGCGCTGCTATCGCAGAACTAGGTTGGGTAAAAATAAAATAAAGCTTGAACAATAATATTTATGCAAGTTTGTACTTACGTTAATTCTACACACCAGAACAACTGAACGGCCCTGACTAAAAGAGCTTAATAAAGTTAATAAAACAATTAGTTCCCGCTTTTGCCGTAGGACTTGAGTGCTGGCGCGGACTCTTAAGAATAGAATTACTAAGCTTTTTAACCGACTTCACAAAAGGAGGAGGTACTCAATTCGTAGGAATCTTTTTTTTATGTATGTTCACCGATTACTGAAAGACGCCTTGACCGATTTGAAATATTCTTATTTTGTTTGAAAGGTTATTTTCCAATAGGCAATATGCGTCTGATTCAAAAGCGGGTTAAAAGTATTTTTCTATGAACATTATGGCTTTAGAATTATGTGTGTGTAATTATTTTTTAATATTATTTCATTTTCGCTTAGAAATTAATAATTAAAAAGTGCAAAAATATAGTGGGAATTTCATAAGACTTGAAACGCAACGCTATTTGTCACGTATGCTGTGACGTCACACTCCTTCAAACTCGACAGAAAGTTTTTTTTTTCTACCTACAAGCGCGTGTAATTTTGGTGACTTGTGACGTCACGTCCGTTTCAAGTGCATGAAAATGTTGGTAAATTTTAAAAAATATTTTTGTTATAAAATTTTAGTTTTTCGGCGCTGGAATTTTTGTTACGGTTATTTGACGATATAACCTATCGTATAAAATCATAAAAAAAAATTGTGGGAGTTCCCTATTGGTTCCACAAACATTTGTGTGAAATTTGTATAAAGTGGAAATCTGTGGTCACTGCCTACTCATTCCGAAAGTCGGTGTAGCGCAATCTAAAAAGTCAAAAGAAATACATCGGGATTATTAGTCAGCAAAAGCTGAAGCGCTTGTGGCGTAGCTTGCTGAGACGTTCTAGATTGATCGTTGAAGTTAAGCAACGTTGTGCGCGGTCACAATTTGGATGGGTGACCGCATTACGAGCTGAGCGCTTCCGTGCTTCCGAGGGCACGTTAAATCGGTCCCGGTTTTTAGGTCGTTAAGCTATGACGGAGGCCTTTAGGCGGCCTAAAAACTCCGTCACCAGAGTTGCCCACTTGCCCATACGAACTTACTTTATTAGTCAGCTTAGCTACTCTTTAGTCGCTAAAAAAGTTCGTGTAAGTGAAACCGTTTTAATCCTTCAAAAAAGAATTGTCAGTGGCAAAGCAAGTGACTAATGCACTGAGCTGGAGTGTCTGGTGCTTTCTGTGTGATCCACTTTTGAGTGAAAGTGGCTGGTGTTGTGACAAAGCTTTTATTTCACACGGTTGAAATGGAGCTGTTCTAGTTTGGCAGGTATTTCGATCTGAAGGCTGGGAGTTTGAATCCTATTATACCAATGGATTTAGGTTCCGAAAAAAAAAATTGTTGTCTGTAAAGTCGGACGATAATTTTACGTGTTAACGAAACGATCGGAACGGATTATTTACCAAAATAAATTACTTCGTAGCTAGTGCTACGAGAACTGTAGCTCTCGTAGCAGCACTACGTCTCGTAAGCGGGACACTTTTTCGTGCGTGCAGCCGGGGTTCATCGATTTATAAGATGTTAACACATCAACAATATGTTTGTAATATTTGGAAAAGCCTGTCCTATGATGTATGATTATTTGCAGTCACGTGCAAATATGCGGAAAGACGATCAGCCATCTTGTACGACAGGACAGTTTCATTAAGAACATCGTAGAAGAAGTGGAAGGA
Organism: Camptogramma bilineatum; assembly: GCA_958496255.1. Classification (NCBI taxonomy): domain Eukaryota; kingdom Metazoa; phylum Arthropoda; class Insecta; order Lepidoptera; family Geometridae; genus Camptogramma; species Camptogramma bilineatum. The sequence goes on from OY292476.1 coordinate 1,370,208, forward strand.
TGGAGACGCAGACCGAGGATATAAAGGGTGTACTTACTGCCCACAGATCTTCACCAAATTTTTATCGCACTGTGGTGCCATAAAAATCTGTTGAGGATCTTCGGAGTTATGAACAGAAATGCACCTCGAGAGTTCAGAAAATTGCTCAGCTTATAACATTAAAATCGTTTTTTTTAAATCTCTGATTTTGCCACTTTTATCTATCTTGTATTTAAGTATAACTTTTGAAACTATCATGGTTACGAACATAAATATTAAATTAAATAATCATGGCAATTCTCCTGTTGATATTTTTGTATCTAAGTGTTTTATACAACTTAAAGTAAAAGTAATTCAGTAATTCCAATGTATAAAGCTTCGATTTTGACTCTGAACTTGCGTTGATGACTGTACACTAAAGCGAGTACACACGAGCTGTTTGCGCTCGTGCAAACATACCCGAGAGCCCCGCGGGATCATCTCTTTGTGGGTAATATGCATTTGGAGAGCGTTTGTGAATACGGGCTGTGAGAGCTTTGTCTTTGCGCCTCAAAAGATGCTCTAGGTATTAAGAAATGAAAATTACAGAAAACTTAAGCCTATACATCTTTTCTAGATGATTTATAAAGTGTCAGGAGGCAATGTTTGCCTACACTGAGTGAGAGTTCGTATGAGCGAGTGGCCAACTCTGGTGACGGAGTTTTTAGGCCGCCTAAAGGCCTCCGTCATGGCTTAACGACTTAAAAGCCGGGACCGACATTTAACGTGCCCTGCGAAGCACGGAAGCGCTCAGCTCGTAATACCACTTGCAGTCACCCATCCCAAGAGTGACCGCGCACAACGCTGCTTAACTTCAACGATTAATCAAGATTGTCCAAGCAAGCTAAGCCACGAGCGCTTCATTTCTATTGGTAAATATTTAAAACCTTTGCCATGCATGCCGTCTCGGTCTGCGTAGGCCCTAAGTCGTCAAATGGTATTTATAGATGGTATAAGTAATTACTACAAGCTCAAATAGTTGTTAATCTTCTCTAACATAAATATTTTATCGTGAATATCAGCTCCTTATTTATTAAAACATTTCATGTTTGTTTATAATGTAAACGTCGGCTTTGAATAAATATTTAGAAGTAATCAGTGCCTCGAGCACCAGTATGCAAGAGTTTACTATTCTATCCGTGACTATAGTAAAGTATGGACAATTGTATGGACTGAACTTAGTTTAGTCAAGTTACCGCTAGAGGCGCTGCACTGAATATATTCCATACAATTGAGATACTTTACTATAGTCACGGATAGAATAGTAAACTCGTGCATACTGGCGCTCGAGGCAATATTATTTTAACGATTGAAAAAGTAAAGCTAAATTATTAAATTGGAATAGATAAAATTAAACCGTATTTGCAAGATATTTTGTGGGTACTAAGTGTGAGTATGGACTTGATTCTGACTACCCCCTGACATAAAAAGAATTAAACAAGTGGCCACATTAAAAATCCATACCCATATTACAAATGTGTTGGTTTGTCCTGCTTTCACGTCAAAGCAGAGAGACGGATTTTTTGTGTGGAGATAGTTGGAGGGCTGGAGAGTGACATAGGCTACTTTTTATCCCGATAAAACGCATTGTTTCCCGTGGGATAAAAGTAGTTTTACGGGCGTTTACTAGTTGACTATAATGCCGTTTCTTTTCATAGACTGAGAGTGATAAGAACGGCATATATTGCAATTCATATTGTGATTCTGCTGTAGCCGCCTTTTTAGCCCCGCTGATGACGTCAAAAGGTCAAATTAATACAAGTTCCCCTCGGAAACTACTTCGCTATCTGTGACTCGAGCACCAGTATGCACGAGTTTACTATTCTATCCGTGACTATAGTAAAGTATCTCAATTGTATGGAATTCAGTGCAGCGCCTCTAGCGGTAACTTGATTAAACTAAGTTCAGTCCATACTATTCTACTTCCTACTAATACGAGTATTATAAAAGCGAAAGTCCGTGTGTGTGTGTGTGTGTGAATGTTTGTTGCCACGTATCTCCATAACTACTGAACCGATTTTGATGAAATTTGGAATGTAGATAGATAATAACCGGGAATAGGACATAGAGTACTTTTTATCCCGAAAAATTTCAGGGTTCCCGTGGGATAAGAAAAATAGTAGTCCACGCGGGCGAAGCCGCGGGCGTCCGCTAGTTATCCATACTTTACTATAGCGGCCTTTTTAGCCCCGCCGATGACGTCAAAAGGTCAAATTAATACAAGTGCCCTCTGAAACTACTTCGCTATCTGAAAGTCAGCGAGGCGTGTTTCGTCGCTAGGGGGCGCTTGTCTCGTTAAGACGACACGGATCACTGAACTTATCATTTATTTTTATGCTATTTAGTGCATCCGTTCCGGATAGTAAGTTAATGTCACTTTAATAAGCTTAGATTTCCAACTTGAAAACTTACCCCATCTACCTAGGCCTTTACATCTATACAAGATGATTTATACAGTGTCAGGAGGCAATCTTTGCCTACACTTTTCGGGACACTTTAATGCCTGGGACAATGTTGAGATGGAGTAGGCTTGCCCAGCACCTAAATCATTCTCTCAACTTAACCGGCCATATCCACAGGAAAGACATGGTCAATATGTGTGGGGCTGACTAAGCCGCGGGTTTCCTCACGATGTTTTCCTTCAACGTTGAGAGCTCGTGTTAATGCGCATATAAATGTCAACTTATGAAGCTTACATTTCCAACTTGAAAACTTACCCCATCTATATCTTTTTGGTTTGTTGAATAATATATTAAGTTTTTAACTAATTGTAGTAACGAATTAGGTACCTGTAAGGCCTGTAATGTTATATTAGTATTGCAATAAAGAATTGAATTGAATTGAATTGAATCTATGCTAATTCAATGCTGGACATTTAACACAGCATCATGTAGCCTCAAAAGTAAGCAGAGCTTGTGTTATGGGAACCACATCACTGATATACTTACTACTTCCATACTTTTTTTTTGTAAATATACATGCCTAACCTACTTAGTACACATAGAAAACACCCAGACCCGAAACTAATTTGCAGATCATACATACATTTTGCCATCTTATACGACATGACAGTTTCATCAAAAACATAATTGAAGGAAAAGTAGAAGGAAGGAGTGGAAGAGGAAGATCGAGGATAGGCTACATGAGCCGAGTGAAAGAGAAGGTTGCTGTCATGTCATATAGGGAGGTCAAGGAGGCTGCCCTGGAAAGAGCTTCGTGGAGAAGGAGGCATCAGTTACGCCGACAAGGGGCTACCCCTTAAATAGAGAAGAAGACATACATTTGTCCCGCCTTCATTTACTGCGCCACATGAATCATATTAACATTTAAAATGTAAAATTATTGCAATTTATATTTGGAATGAAGCAAAATAATTGCTCAGAAACCGTTTTAACCTCACTTAAAAGTAAAGGCTCATCAACAACAAAAAGCTTATTTTAAAATCATTTAAAAACCCCAACATGCGCTAGTTAGGATTATAACAAAATCCCTAATTTAAAACCAAATGCGCAAAGCACTTTTTAAAAATACATCTTAATTCGTATGCAGGGGAGGTCAACATTTTGAGTACATTTAAAAATTCAACTTAACCTTTTTTAAGCTGCCTTTAGTCGTTATAGAACTAAATACTACAGTTATTTAAATTGAGGGTTCTGTATAAATAGCTTCGTAAACTTTATTTACTTTTTTTATTTATTTAGATAGCTTTGAAAGTATTTCTTTTTCTCAGACCTTTGAGAAAACAATCGGATATCAAGGGTTAAAATGTTTTCTATGAAAACCTAAGCAATGAAACTGTTTGTTTTTATATTTCTTTCGTAAACATTTTATGTTATCTTTACTGTGATGTCTGCGAAAATAATTTATGCAGTTTTTCAACATTTTCGCCTTAAAATGTAATGTTGATTTCTATAGATTTAATTTAGTAAATCAAACTTAAATTTTCAATGTAAGTAAAAGTTTCGATATTTATCTTACGTAACAGCTAATCTGATTTCGATAAAATTCAAGATAGAATGAACAAAAACCCAAAAAAGACACTTGGACTTAGTTGCAAGTTTTTTACTATTTGATAAATAAATAATTACTTACATAAGTTCATGCCGTTGTAATAGATAAATAATCTACCTTATGGTATAAACAAAAAGGAATATGTATCGAGTAGTTGGAAAAACTTTAGCAATTTCCCACCAACCCTCATACAAGGTAATTCTGAATCACAGCGCGTTTCTACTTAAACGGAAAATTGCGGAACCCCAAAATGTTCCCTTTTTAGCTTGCGTGTCTCGAATCGCAGACGACATTTTTATTTCCGGCTAATCGGATGTTAAACGCTTGGCAACTTTTGCACTCCACTTTCATATTATATTTTTGATATAAAATGTTGACATTATCTGAAAATCTCTTGCACCGTTAGTATTATTACAATTTAATTATATAATAATGTATTGTTTAGTATCAACCGTGACATTAATTTCCATTTTATTAAATAAATTATTTTTTTAAATTAACGGTTTAACGAAACCTATCAATTTAGCGGGGTTTCATTTTAATTAAAAATAATAAATTTTAAAAAGTATCAGAAAATCAAGGAAAGAAATCATAGTTTTGTATATTCGACTAGCTACGTCCAACACACGTCCAATCAGTACGACCGACCGACGCACATAGAGGTATTAGGCCATTCTAGCCGGGTGAAATTGAAATAACAAATTCTAACTTAGAAGCAAAAATGAATACTTGTTAGCGAGCCAGATAGCTACTGCACAATATACAACCCTTTCTGAGCTCGTGGGCCCTCGCCAGCCAGCCACAAACAAATCGGAACTTGATCGTTGTCGCATGCGCTCGCGTCAGTTACTGGCTACATCAAAAACGTAACGTGTTTGAGACCTCCGTGCTTTATTATTGTGATTGATTTAATCAAAACTACTATGGATTATTATAATGCAAGTAAAAACAGATTTATTTATTATAATTTACTAATGTTTAGATGTATTTGTAAAGGTTTAAAATCAATTTACAATTGTCTCGATTTTTCAAGCAGTTTTATCTGAATTGTACATTTCAAAGTGACTTTAGTTATCCTTCCCAGTGCTTCCCCGTAACGATTTATGTTGTAACGTATGACAAAATCTGTCGTGTGATAGATGTTTCACGAATTGGGTGCTACTTTTTGCTACTTTTGACAAAACTTACTCGTTAGTGTTGGTGTTAGCTGAAAAATATTAACCGTTATTTTCACACTTATTTTCAGAGAATCTGAAGATGATTCAGATTCAGCATCTGAAGCAGAAGAGCTCGGAGAAAATGACGATAAGCCCTGGCATTCTTCTTCATCAAATTAGATTTTATAATTTTTTTTGTGTAATTAGTTGACCAAAAAAACCTATTCCAAATCATGATTATTCTTTATTTTTTTTCTGTCGGATAAAGGCCTCCTCAATGGTTGTCTGTACATTTTAGTAAGTCTTACCGACTTTAAAGCATAAATAACCGCACAAATAATTTAACCCGGCTAGAAAGCCAAAATACCTCTATGTGCGACGGTTGGATTTCAAACACTCGCGTTCGAAATTCAAACCATACTGTTACTTTTTTGTCCGAGGTTTTAGCCACCGGAACCGGATATCGTTGTTTTAAATAAACATTTCATTACTGTTTTTAATCTCTGTTGGTTAATATGCTAGCAGTTTTCATTTTAAATAGGTATCAGTGGTGAATGATAATCTAGAACCAATCTAAAGATTGCCTTCAATTCTTTAAAAGTTTTAGAATATCATTTTTGTCCAAAAATAACAAGACAATGTGTTCCATACAATCAATCATCGGAAAAATCCGCTAGATTCAAAGCAAAATATTGCTTATTTTGATATCAATACCTCTATTATTGTGTCTGACATTGTATTCTGAATTACAATAAGTTTTGCTTTCAATATTATCTATAATATTACTAAAAGATGACAGACGTTCGGTATAAAAAGCGAGATGTTTTTGAAAGGATTAACGCCGGCTCCATACGTTGGGACCAACGTTGGTCCCAACGTTGGGGCCAAGATTTCGTGAACCATCCACACGTTGGCGATACACCAGTCTTGTTCCGTCAGAGCCAACGTGCAGACGTCCGATGTCTGCGCGTCCGATACAGAAATTGAAATTTCTCGAAGTGATTTTACATTACTGAATACCAATTTTATCACAATCACATCACATCATGTCACTATCACACTTCACACAACACACTATATTATAAATGCGAAAGTTTGGATGTTTGGATGTATGTTTGTTCCTCTCTAACACGACAACCACTTAACCGATATGGGTGAAATTTAAAATATAGATAGATAATAACCGGAAATAGGACATAGGTTACTTTTTATCCCAAAAAATTGCACGGTTCCCGTAACATAAAAAAAAATAGTAGACTCCATCATCAGATCAGCTCGTTGTCACCATATTATTACATTGTAGTCAGAACTTGACAAATATGCCGAGTTTCAACTCAATCGGCTTATTTACTGAGGAGTTCTGTTGAACAGCTCTTGACTCCATCATCAGATCAGCTTGTTGATACCATAATATTTAATTGTCACCGAGAATCTATAAGTGTGCAAAATTTCAGCCCGATAGTTCTACAAACACAATAAATAAGGAATACGATGACATTCTCGCTCGTCAGTCGACAAGTGCGCTCACGATGCGCGTCGAAACGGGACTGAGCATAGCGCCAACGTGTGGACGGATCCCCAACGTTGGCGCGCCAACTTCCTTTGATAAAACCGACACGGCACGGCCAAGCCCCAACGTTGGCCCCAACGTTGGCGCCAAGCTATTTTGTCAGCACCACACGTTGGTGAGAGGCATTGGGACCAACGTTGGCCCCAACGTGTGGATGCGGGGTTACGCCGGCTCCATACGTTGGCCCCAACGTTGGTCCCAACGTTGGCGCCAAGATTTCGTGAACCATCCACACGTTGGCGATACACCAGTCTTGTTCCGTCAGAGCCAACGTGAGGACGTCTGATGTCTGCGCGTCCGATACAGAAATTGAAATTTCTGTAGGTATCGTAATGTATACCAACAGTCATGTTTATAGATTGCGGGTTAATTCAATTTAATTTAGGTACATAGGTTTTGATTCTTTGGAGTTGGGTTTAATTAATGTAGGTAAGATTAATTGATTTTTGAAGACTTCTATCTTCAAATTACAATTTGAATAGGTACTTGGCTATAATTTACTTTGGCGCTGCGCTGATTTGGGGAATTTGTGTTCTAAAATGACCGGCGAACATACCTACGTACCTAGGAACGTAATACCAAAATAATTTAAAATTTGAGCATATTTTATCACTTTATATCATTATTTGGATAAAGGCAGTATTTATCTAGGTTCCTGTTAAACTTTTGTTCCAAAAAACTTAATATAGAACAAATGAAAAGAAAAAATGCATTTTTTGGTGTACCTACAAAGATTTCAATTCAATTTGCCTACATTTCTTTTTAGGTAAGTTTTTCGGATCAAAAGTGTAACAGGAACCTAGATAAATACATACTCTCTTAATCTAACAACATAAACTGATAAAAATACGCTTAAATTTTAAATTATTTCGGTAGGTATTACGTTTTTTATGGAAATTCGCCTGTCGCATTTCTAATAGCAAATCGCAACAAGGTATTTCTGTTACCTACGTAAAAATAGCTTAGGCGTGCTATCTAGTTACTACCCATTTTACCTATTTACAACTATCTACTTGGGGTTTGGGTGTTTTAATTTCTAATCTATCGTGGTAAATACTTTTTAAATAAATACATAGGTATTTAACATAATAAATACACGGATAGAAAATTTGAATACTTAGATACCTATAATTTACTTTGGCGCTGCGCTGATTTGGGGAATTTGTTTTCTAAAATATTGAATTCATTTAAATCTCTGATTTTTATATTTTCGACAATTTAAGGAAGATTAATATTCAATTGAGGTTTTAATTATATAACATTTACAGATTTGAGTCTATTGCGCTGAAACAACATATGGTTTTGAAACGCTAAAATTTGTATATTCCTGCTTGTTTTCTAATAGCAAATCGCAACAAGGTATTCCGTAAAAATAGCTCAGGCGTGCTATCTAGTTCCCGAGTTTACATATTTACAACTATCTACTTGGGGTTTGGGTGTTTTAATTTCTAATCTATCGTGATAAATACTTTTTAAATAAATACATAGGTATTTAACATAATAAATACACGGATAGAAAATTTGAATACCTAGATACCTATAATTTACTTTGGCGCTGCGCTGATTTGGGGAATTTGTTTTCTAAAATATTGAATTCATTTAAAGCTCTGATTTTTATATTTTCGACAATTTAAGGAAGATTAATATTCAATTGAGGTTTTAAATATATAACATTTACAGATTTGAGTCTATTGCGCTGAAACAACATACGGTTTTGAAACGCTAAAATTTGTATATTCCTGCTTGTTTTCTTATAGCAAATCGCAACAAGGTATTCCGTAAAAATAGCTCAGGCGTGCTATCTAGTTCCCGAGTTTACCTAGCTATTTACAACTATCTATTTGGGGTTTCGGTGTTTTAATTTTTAATCTATCGAGATAAATACTTTTGAAATAAATAAGTACCTGTTTAACATATTAAATAGGTACACAGATAGACAAATATAAAATGTCGGGGAGCAATCATGTGAAAGTGATTTTACATTACTGAATGCCAATTTTATCACAATCACATCACACTATGTCACTATCACACTTCACACAACACACTGCGATTATAAACTACCTACCTATTGAAAATGCGAAAGTTTGGATGTTTGTTTGTTCCTCTTTAACTCGACAACCACTTAACCGATTTAGTTGAAATTTAAAATATAGATAGATAATAACCGGGAATAGGACATAGGCTACTCTTTATTCCGAAAAATTGCACGGTTCCAGTAACATAAAAAAAAAATAGTAGACTCCATCATCAGATCAGCTCGCTGTCACCATATTATTACATTGTAGTCAGAACTTGACAAATATGCCGAGTTTCAACTCAATCGGCTTATTTACTGAGGAGTTCTGTTGAACAGCTCTTGACTCCATCATCAGATCAGCTTGTTGATACCATAATATTTCGTTGTCACCGAGAATCTATAAGTGTGCAAAATTTCAGCCCGATAGTTCTACAAACACAATAAATAAGGAATACGATGACATTCTCGCTCGTCAGTCGACACGTGCGCTCACGATGCGCGTCGAAACGGGACTGAGCATAGCGCCAACGTGTGGACGGATCCCCAACGTTGGCGCGCCAACTTCCTTTGATAAAACCGACACGGCACGGCCAAGCCCCAACGTTGGCCCCAACGTTGGCGCCAAGCTATTTTGTCAGCACCACACGTTGGTGAGAGGCATTGGCCCCAACGTTGGCCCCAACGTGTGGATGCGGGGTTAGAGATTATTAAAAAAAATTCAAAATACGATTATTTTTGACGACCTCTGTGGCTCAGTGGACGAAGGCCCGCCGACAAAGGTTGTACTTTTCAGTTGGTGCCATAAAAATTTGGTGAGAATCTGTCGAGGATCTTCGGAGTTATGAACAAAAATGCACCTCGGGAGTGCAGAAAATTGCTCAGCTTATGTATGCTAAATGCTATATTGAAGTCGGTTTTTTATTTTTTTTATTTAGCTAGTTGTAAATATTATTATTATTGAAGTTCCAGTGACATACATAGAAGTATATTCAAAAGGACGAACCATATACAACTTTTCTTTCAATAGTGAAAAATCTAACAGAAGAAATGATGAAGAACAAAAAGCGTACGTTTGTGGGCATATAAGATGAAAGCTACCCCAAATTCAACACCCACGTCACGCCCTTGGACAAAAGCAAACGGTCAAGGGGGAGTCGGACATTTAGCAAACAGTTCCGCGACTCACCAAAACCCCAAGTAAATATTAGAAGTAGGATAAAGAAGGATTAGGATTCGCTTCAGAAGTGGGATTTGGTTTGAGAAGTGGGTATTTGTCACCTGTTAAGATTTCGGAGGGTTGTTCACGGCTAAGTTCAATCGGAAAAGACCGATCGACTAGCCATAATGTAACTAGGCATATTCTACAAATAGGCTGCGATTTAATTGAAGTGTTGCTCTTAGCCGACGTTCTTGATTGATCGTTGAAGTTAAGCAGCGCTGTGCGTCACAATTCGGATGGGTGACCGCAAGTGGCATTACGAGCTGAGCGCTTCCGTGCTTCGGAGGCACGTTAAATTGTCGGCCCCGGCTTTTAGTTAAGCCATGACTGAAAAACTCCGTCACCAGAGTTGGCCACTTGCTCATACGAACTTACTTTATGGAAATGGGGATGTCAAAATACATAATGAAACATGCCCAAATTTTGCAAAGTTAGTATTCCATACATGACAGTTCGCAAGCCCATCGGCGCTACCTAAAAATCTTTATGTCATTGGTTTTAGAAAGACAATAAAGATATTCAGAAGTTTTTATAAAAAAGTGATCTTTTGATCTCCATAAATAGAGAGGCTCTTAAAACGTACGGAACCCAGCACGTAGGTAGAATCGAATAAAACTGTCCCTATCGGCGACAATACTGTCAAATGAAGTGCCGGCCACGTACTGACCTACGTAGGGTTGCCACCATGTAGAAAACTTTTGACTGATAAAGAAAAACTTTAGGCTTTGATTTTATTGGTAAAGTAGGTACCTATGGTAATAAAGTAGGTGCCTATGGTAAAAATGGTTCTTATTGACATAATAATTTGTACTTACATAGAAACCATAGAATCGTGAACTATTTAGTTAGAAACTGTACTTATTTTATGACCAGTGGATTATTTTCTTTATTTCTATATCTATGATGTCACTTTTACTTTTATTCTGATTGGTCTTTAGCGAGGAGGTGATCAGCTCAGGAGCTGTTTTACAAAACTCTAGCTATACTATAGTACCAGCTAACTTTATTAATTTTCTGTATGGTGCTCATTTGAATCAGCTCACAAGATTTATCGCGGTATTTTTTTAAGTTGTAGAAAAGGCGAAGAGATAAAATCCTGTGCCACTGTATTTAATAAATCATAAATTAAAATATAAAGAACACCTACTACCAACACAAATGTAACATAGCTAAGAACACTCTCGATTAAGACGCCTTTCAGACGAAAAAAAACTTAATCGAAATTGGTTTATCCGTTCCGGAGATATGATGACACAGAGAGACACACAGACTACAAACTTAATGTATTGTATTTAATCTATACTGTCCCACTGCTGGGCAAAGGTCTCCCCTCGAGCTTTCCACTCTTTTTGATCCAAAGCCAATTCCCTCCACTGGTCACTGCAGTTATCCAGTTAATAAAAACTAAAAAAATAACAAACTTATAACACCATTTTATTTCGTCGAGGGTTTAACATTATGATATTGTCAACCCTAGCAATATGCGAATTCTATACATAGTATTGTTTCTCTCGGCCCGAGGCACCGAATCTGCTTCATTTTCCCGCCTCTATGGCACCTGAGGCAGTCACATCGCTCGTTTTGTTATATATCGACTGTACGCGGGGAATCACCGCTAAAATCTAACGTGTTAATGTTAGAGCCGTGTTGGCCAAGTGGGATAGTGCCTCGACTTTAGATCTGAAGGTCGTGGGTTCGAATCCAGGCCGAGCATTTTTCGATTCGAATATACGCACGTAACGAAAATTATAACCTGTGTCTCTTCAAGTCAAGAGGTGTCCTCTAGACCTTTGTGATCCATCGTCAGCCACATCGTCGCTTACCATCAGGTGAAGGTGAGATTGTGGCTCAACAAAAGTCTAAGTATCTACCATTAAAAACAAAAAAAGCTCTAAACGGTGAACGAAAACGTCGTAAGGAACCCAGGAAAAGTATTTTTTTGTAAAAGTGAAATGACAACCAAAAGAGGTTTTTACAAGGTTTTAATTTAACCCTAAAAAGTTAGTGATTCCAGCAATTTTTAAAAGTTTCACGTCAGAAATAATGAAAATAAAGATTTTTCGTGACAAGATAAACACGTCGGCATCAAAATATAAAAATTCAATGAGCTTTTATCCAACAACACAACTGGGGTTACTGAATCGTGATATTTATCGAGTTTGTTGATTTTGCTACAGCAGTGCAAGTACCGATCTTATCGATCGCTAAATCTGACATTTAGAATCGACAAAATTCGATAAAATTAGATTTTTTTATTGATAAATACTACTTGAGTGTTCGAGCTGAGCAATTTTCTGTACTCTCGAGGTGCATTTCTGTTCACTCCGAAAATCCTCGACAGATCCTCATCAATTTTATCGGAAAGTACATACACCCTTTCAATCGCTTTCCCAAGTATCGCTGGAGAGAAGCTGACCTGCGCGACCTCGGAACCGACAACTGGCTAGAGGCCGCCATGGACAGAAGGAAGTGGCGAATTCTCGTTTCGGAAGCCAAGACTCACTTTGGGTCTCTGAGCCAATGGAGTAAGTAAGTACACCCTTTCAAACAAAAAAAGATTTTTCCAAATCGGTACAGGCGTCTTCGGGTATTCGGTGAACATACATTCAAAAAAAAAGCACAAAAAAAAGATTCCGAGGAATTCAGAACCTCCTCTTTTTCTGAAGTTGGTTAAAAATCGAGCCGCATTGAGACGTGAAGCTTTCAAGTATTCCCTTCAAAGAACGTCCACCGATTTCTAGAAATCAGCTCCTAAGTGCCTGAAACGCGAAACCAGTCAACACGCACTTGACGTTCCCACTCTGTGTCTCCAGCTCGGGTTGCAGACGGACAGACAAACAATCCTTCACAATTATAGTCTACGATACTTAAGTGACTTAAATATTTTAGGAAAAGTAGAATATTTTAATACCCGCGACGCACTTGCCGTGCCCGAGCAGATTTTTCAATGAATAGCACCGCAGAGGTGGGAGGACAGGGAATGTGTTAACACGTTTAATGCCCGCGACGCATTTGCCAAGCCCGAGCACATTGTTCTATTAAAGCTGCGCTCTCCTGAGAGCACCGCAGAGGTGGGACAGGGTATAGCAGCATTTACACGCAGAGACATCTGTGCGGATATCTGTAAAGATATCTGTACAGTCCAGATGCCAGAGCATTTAATCGCAGAGATATCTGTGCGGATATCTGTACAGTCCAGATGCCGGGGGAAATAGCACGCGCCATTCCAACCTTTGACAGTTTTATCCGCGGATATCTGTAAAGATATCTTTACAGATATCTGTACAGTCCAGATGCCGCGGGAAATAGCACGCGCCATTCCAACCTTTGACAGTTTTATCCGAGGTTATCTGTAAAGATATCTGTACGGATATCTGTACAGATATCTTTACAGTCCAGATCCGTGGTAAAAACTCTACCGTGTAAATGCCGCTAATGTGTTAACACAAAAGAATTTTTCAAATCAGTCGAGGCGTCTCCGAGTAATCGGTGAACATACATAAGAAAAAAAAAAGATTCCAACAAATTGAGAACCTCCTCCTTTTTTGAATTCGGTTAAAAAAATGATTTTTAATACACTAGTTCTTAGCGTATTCTGTTAAAAAGTAAAAAAAAGAAATCACTTACCTTTGCAAATTCAATTTTGAGTGTACAGCATCCGGAGTAGATGTCGCATCCGTTTAGCGCCTCTTTCGCTCTCGTCGCTGATTCCACACATTCGAACTTGTGGCAATGGGTTAAGGTACATATTTGAATGGCAGAATATACACATAAATATACTAATCAGAATATACACATAAATAACGTTATCCAAATAAATTCTTATTCTATTCTAATCCAATAATAGAAATGTCATATTTTAATATTATCATTTTCTAATTTTGATAACTAGTTTATCCTGTCTTAGCCTGTCTTTAAAAAGATTAAATAAAGAGATTTTTTAATGGAGAATAAATTAATTCCTAGATTAATATCAATTAAAAGTGAAATTTCGCAATATGAAATGTAACCGTGTTAGCTTTAACTTCAACTTATTATTATATCAACTCAATTTTCACAACTAATTAAAACAATATCCAATGCATACTTATTTAAAAAGACAAATTCATTATGAATTCAATATATAAATTAAAAGCGAAATGCGAATACTTTGGAAACTTTAAAATTTAACTTCAAAGAAACTTCAGCTTACTTGAGATTTATTTAAATTTAATTTTACAAACTTTTACGTACTGGTTTGGAAGATATAAAGCTATATTGCAGCCAAAACTCTAAACTATACTCTAGCCAAAACCAATGTACAATATTTACTAACATTGCACTGACAGATCAATCAGCTGATAGCAGGAATAGACCAATCACAGAAAACTGAGATTCATTACGATTGGCCATATTGAATCAGTGCCAATCATATTTAATCTCAGTTTCCTGTGATAGGTCTATTCCTGCTATCAGCTGATTGATCTATCAGTGCAATGTTAGTAAATATTGTACATAGGTTTTGGCTAGAGTATAGTCAAAAATACTTAATTGTTAACGATGTGATATGTAGAACTTGAAAACTTTCAAGTTACTTATAGAGATCGCGGTAAAACGAACGCCGGTAGAAAGTGGAGAGGGTGTGTTTTGTCTCATGTTTGCGCATGGGTTACCTATTCGCAAACATGAGACAAAACATACCCCTCCACTTTCTTCCAGCGTTCTTTTACGCGAACTATACTTGTACCTACTCTAAAACATCCGTACCCATATTATAAATGAGAAAGTCTGTTTATTTGTCCTGCTTTCACGACAAAACAGAGCAACGGATTGACGTGATTTTTTTGTGTGAAGATAGTTGGAGGGCTGGAGAGTAACATAGGCCACTTTTTATCGCCGTTATATTTTAAGCCGCAAGCAGCAGCTAGTCTATCATAGATTCAACATTTACATACCATTTCCGAATACGTTTCACATTTGAATCTGATTCCCAAACGTGATAGCAACAAAGTTGTAGAACTGTTTAAGCATTCAAATAGTAAAATCAAACTGTTATTACACGAGCGAGTTACAAAGACGTCGCGATTATTCAAATCACTGACGGTAACGGAGTTTCTTTGCTTAATATCACGGGTTTCAGGTATGGTTAGAGTTTGAGCGATGAGCGATTTATAGAAAGGAAAAGAATGTACGAGTTGATAAAATATAATATGGCGGAAGAGTTTGTTTGTTTGTTTAAACGCGCTAATCTCGGGAACTTCCAGTCGGATTTGAAAAAATATTTCTGCATGTGATAGCTAAACTCTTGAATCAGAATCAGAAATCATCATCAAAATTTGAGAAAGGTTATAGGCTACTTTTCATCATCATCATCATCACCATAAACCATCACTACGGGGGCAACGCCGCGAGGGCACTGCTCGTATTTTATTAAGCTAGTTTTCTATAGGTTCCTACTTTATAATTAATACCTACCTACCTAATATTGTAGTGCCCCAACGCGACTCTTGTTGCTGTCTAAACCATAAGATACCTAAGACCTGTATATTGTACCAACTTGAAACAAATAAATGAATATGGATATGAATATTTTCTATTAAATTCGTTGGTTAATTTAGCGTATATGTCTGTTGTATGTATAATACTTAAATACTAATCTTACTAAACTTCTGGGAATAAACTAGTCTGAGCCATACAAACACGCTTACGTCTCGGAGATGTAGGAAGATAATACTAAGTATAAATAATCTCACAATCTTACTAATATTATAAATGTGACAGTTGAAATGTTTGGATGTTTAGATATGTTGGTTACTCAATCATGCCAGAACGGCTCAACGGATATTGAAATTTGGCACAGAGATAGATTATAGTCTGGAATAGCGCATGGGTTACTTTTTATACCGGAAAATGCACGGTTCCCGTGGGATAAAAGGTTCACACGTGATTGAGTAACAAACATCCATCCAAACATCTGAACTTTCACATTTATGGCTTATTTCATTCCATTATGCTCCCACTCTCTTGATTCCGGTGGGATCATATAAAACTTTTTGTATGTATTAATGAACTCAAAAGTTTTGTATGATTGCACTGGGATCACGAAGTGGGAGCATAATGGAATAAGCAACATTTATAATATTAGTAAGATTATAATAGTAGGCAAAACGCTAGCACTCTGCACACTCCCGAATCACAGACGCCACTCCTGTAACGTAGTAAAACCACGTAAAACTTCCAAGTAATTTGAATAAATCCCCCCACAAAGAAGCAAAAAATTACGAATAAGTAATTAGAAGACCGGATTACGGGCACAGAATTAATTATGTTCTGTTTCATCTTAGACATGCAAATGCTATGTGAAGATGTAAAAAATACCAGGGGCTCTAGCCATATTACACGATCTATCGTCGCTGTAGAACAATCTATCGTCGCTGTAGAATAGAACACTTCAAAATGTATAGGAATTGACGTTCTGACCAAGTGACTCATCTACTTGAAACGTCAAATCCTATACATTTTGAAGTGTTTCTATTCTACAGCGACGATAGATAGTGTAATATGGCTAGGGGGGCAGGATTGGACATTACTATTTAAAAATTTTTTGTACTTTTTCTTTAAAAAAATGTTAAAGGATACAGGAATGTCGGTAGGCCGACAACAAGATGGACAGACCTGTTGTTTGTTTAATATCCTTGCTCTCTTTGTTTTCTGTCCTGTTTTAGTTATTTTCTTGTGTGTTTGTACCGTTTAGCGTAAGCAAAAATTGCTTCCTGACACTGTATAAATCATCTAGTAAAATACGTAAAGGCCTAAGTTTTATCATTTATGTCTGATGTACAAAAGTATGAGAGTGCATGCGACGGAGATGCGAATGTTCAGGTGGATGTGTGGAGTGATAAGAATTGATAAGATTAGGAATGAGTACATCAGAGGAAGCTTGAAAGTAGCGCCAGTAACAGAAAAAATGAGGAGTAATAGATTATCGTGGTATGGGCATGTGATGCGGAGGGAAGAAAGTCATATTACAAGGAAAGTGTTGGATATGAATGTGGAAGGATACATAGGTAGAGGACGGCCAAAGAAAAGAACGATGGATTGTGTAGGACATGCGTGTGTGCGGAGTGACTAATGAGATGACGAGTGATAGGAGGGAATGGAAAAGGAGAACACGTGCCGACTCCAGCTAGTGGGAAAAGGGCAAGGAAATGATGTACAAAAGTAAAAGCAAAAAAATAGCACCATTTCGCCATTTAAAATGAAACAAAGAATAGAGCAAAAGCTAATACGATGATAATACGCACTAAACATGTTTTCTTCAATAAAACGTCCAAGTATTTACTTTCTCTATTCTACTGTATTTTATATCTCTGACTTCATCTTGTTTGATGATAAAAAGCTTCATTCGTATTGCAAATATAAAATATTTATAATTTGAAAACATCCCGGATATAAACTAAAATATGTTTATTAGCGTGGTTTGGATCGTAAATAAACTTTTTGATGCTTTTTGAAACTGTCATAAATGAAAACGTATGTTTAGTTTGGATTCAAATGTTCTATAACTATGTTTTCAACTATAACTGGTGACTAGGCTATAATTAACTAGGTGTGTTATTTGGGTTTTACCATTTAAAACTTTCGGAAATTGCTCTTACCTTTTCAAATTAATAAAGTTAGTAATTCTTGTATTCAACGAAAAGAAAGCTAGGCCCCATACCGTGTTTGTTGCCCTAATTCTTCGCGGTGTTGGTCGCGAAAGAACAGGAGTAGAATCACCTAGCTCTTAAGACGTTTCAAAATGGTCATAGCGGTCCTACTGAATAAATGATATTTGAATTCTGAATATTTTCTTGGACTCCTTTTATCAGTTCATTGAAATCTATTCTGATGAGTTGATCATCATATCATGTATATTTTTAAAAACCTTGTTTTTTACTATTTATCTCGTGTTGAATTAAATTAGTAAAACAAGTCATCGTTGCTATTACAGTGATTATGTGACATATGTTTAAGGCAAAAAAAAACCATAATTTAAAACATTGGGGCCTCTATTAATTAACTCCGCTCAACTTGTGTCTAAGTTGCACCACGGATTTAACTAATGCCATCCTTATTTGTCACTGTCTAACAAAAAAGAATGGCAATAGTTAAATCTGTGATGCAACTTTGACAGAAGTTGAGCGAAGTTTATCAATAGAGGCCTGAGTGTTGATTGTTAGTCAAGAAGTAATATAAAGTACAAAAACTTTTACTTATTTTTATAGCGTTCCATAAAATTACTAGAAAACACCACGAAACCTCATTTATAAAGGAATAAACCTAAATAAACTTAATATTTTCTAATTATGACTGACCACGTACACGAATACAATTACAGTCACGCGTGTAACGTTAATTTTTTATGAATAGTAAAATAGCAATTAAATGCTAACTTATTAATAAAAAACCGGTCAAGTGCGAGTCGAACTCGTACGCCGAGGGTTCCGTACCTAGCCATGGTGCCAATTAAGCTAGTCCGCTTAATTGTATGAGCGCCCATACAACTCGGAGGACAATTTTAATTGGCGTCAACTATGTATGTATGGGAACACCCTTTAATTTTCAACTTTTTTAACTTTTTGGAATTTTTCCTTTATTTGTGCTATAAGACCTTGCTTTTTGCCAAATTTCGTTATTCTAGGTTAACGGGAACTACCATTTAGGTTTTAGACCCAAAACCTCTAGGATACTTCCGGTTGACCTAGAATTGTCAATTTTGGTCACAAGCAAGGTCTTCCAGCACAAGTAAAGGAAAAATTCCGAAAAATAAAAAAAGTTGATAATTAAGGTAAGTTTTGGTACTCACAAGTTTTCACGAAAACCTAAATTTGCCTATATCTTTTTATAGTGTTGATTTTCATACTCACAATAGGGACTATAGACTTTAGTATATGGTATAAATTTCAACTTGCTAGCTCTACCCGTTCCTGAGATAATCGATGGTGACACACGGACAGACAGACAAACAGACGGACAGACAGACAGACAGACAGACGGACAAGAAAGTGATCTTATAAGGGTTCCTTTTTTTACCTTTTAGAATAGAATAGAAAACACTTTATTGTACACACAAAAGAAAATACATTACAGATATAAAATAAAATAACAAGTACAATGGGCGGCCTTATCGCTAAAAGCGATCTCTTCCAGGCAACCTTCCAGGTACGGAACCCTAAAAATCATGCTAGCATTATGTGCATACCCGGAATTCGGAAAATTTATATACTTAAGCATACAAATTTTTACAAATGGTGAAAGAAAACATTGCAAGAAAAGCAATTAGTATTCTAATAAGCAATGGGCTTAAAGATACAAAAATGTTAGCAAATGCCAAACTTTTTTCTTGGAATTGCTTCTGACTAACCTAAATGCCTCACGATCTCGTCATCTTAAACGCGTAAGATCTGAATAGATGTCTGCCGTGCCTGGAGATACAGTTTACATTTTAGAAAACATTTTTTTTTTAATATCAGGCTCACAAAAAAAGCCGAATGGTATACGCTTATACTAAAAAATACCTTGTTAGGTCGCACACTGACCTTGTATCCAATGAACTACACCAGCAACCTGTTACACTGCAAACATTTATTCCGAGCAAAGTGCACAAAACTATTTCACTTTTTAATATCGCGAATTCGTGAACGTGACCGTTACCGCTCGTTTTATTTTTGAAATTTAAAATTTGGAATTGGTTTCAGAGTTTTAGGTTTGATTTGTTCGGTTCGAGTGAATTTTGTAGAAAAGTCAAACTTTTTTTTGCTATCGTAAAAAATAATTGTTTTGAGGCGTTTCTTGATGTTTCAACATTTACAAGTACTTACAAAATAATCAAAAGGAATTTGTTTATTTTTGTAGATTTGTTTTGTTTTCTAATCTGATACCTTCAAGATTCAAGAATTCACTTCAATCTAAAATTCAGAAACTTTCAAAACTTTACGAGCTCTCCGTTTAACGATACAGTCGTAAAATCTACGTCCACGCTTACGTAAACCGTAAAATTACGTATCGTATCGTAAATTTACTATGAGATCTTCTATAAGATTGGAGCTGATGTGATAAATTTATTGCGATTGTTGAATAAACGGGATTGTGCTAAATATTTTGCATAATTTAAAATATCGTCTTGAACATGTTACAGTAATGGATCTTTTATGTCATTTGAACTATCGTTACGCCAATTTTACGCTAAACACCTCATTTATTACGCAAATTGTAAATGATAAATGAAATCATGTTAAGCGAAGTAAATTTATCATTTACGAAAAGACAAATTACAATCATTCGTCCGATGATAAAATAGTTAAAAGCGAATTGAACCTAAGAAAATATTTAGACGTTTCATTTCAGGACTGTCAATGAATCATTTAATTTATTTCACCGATTCCCGCTCTTTGGCAATTTGGAAGCTTTCAAGTCATTTTATTCTTTATTCCTTTGCTCTAAGAGTGAAATTCAAGATTCGCTGTTGTTGCTGGACTTATAAAATAGCACATCGGTATTCTGAAGCTATTAATAACGAAAATAAATGTATTAACGATTGATATCGTGAGCTGTATAAATAGTTCTGTTTTAAGTGGAGAAAAATGAGTTATGATTTAATGCACGTGGGTAGGAATTTTTTAAGTGTGTGCTGTTTAGATTGGGTGATATAAACC
Source organism: Camptogramma bilineatum (assembly GCA_958496255.1). Classification (NCBI taxonomy): domain Eukaryota; kingdom Metazoa; phylum Arthropoda; class Insecta; order Lepidoptera; family Geometridae; genus Camptogramma; species Camptogramma bilineatum. Next base: position 1,390,879 of record OY292476.1, read on the forward strand.
AAGCTTAACATTATTGAATCTTGAGTTAATTAATTGCGACTATTTTTAGCCCCTGAACACAGAACAGATAATAATACTACGTATAGAATGGCCACTGTCTCAATTTTGTATTTGAAAACAGGTTTTGTAGCGATGGTTCTTAGACGTGTGCTATCGAAATCGGTTCAGCCGTTTCAAGATCATCAGCTCTTTTTAATTTGCGAAGGGATGTGTCAGGTTTTTCTTTTTTTAATTTTATTGTTATTGATAACAGTGACTCCATTAATCTTGCTGATATTTCTAGTTATGAGTATTAGAACAATTTCTTAGGTCTCTAGTTTGTATGAGTCAATACCTTTTAGATCATAGTTTCTCAACCTTATTTTGCCCACCGCCCACTTTTGAGAATATCTTTTTCAAGAGCCCCCCTATTATCTTAATGCGCTATCTCAATGCCCTCTAATTTTCTCTGGGTCTTCTACTGCCCCCCTGAAAGTCTCAAACGCCCACAAGGGGGCGTTGTCGCCCACGTTGAGAACGTTTTAGATCATTTTAGGGAATGCAATAAAATAAAAAGAAATACCACACACCTGTTGTAACTTTTCTCAATATACTTCAGGATTCGACTGCGTTTATTTATGAGGTTTTTACGATCACGGGAAATAGGGCAGCGCAAAGTAAAATGGTACGGTCTTATATATAGCGAACTAGCAGCGCCTACGCGGCGTTGCCCCTATAGTGATGATGATGATGTTGATGAAAAGTAGCTTATATCCTTCCTCAAAAATTTAGCTATCAAATGCAGAAAGAATTTTTCAAATCAGACTGGTAGTTTCTGAGATTAGAGAGTTCAAACAAACAAACAATTCCGCTTCATTAAGTACAGATAAAGATTTCTTTATAGATTTTTTGAGCTAGAAACCCTCTCGGGCAGAGTTGACGAACATTGTAAGTTTTAAAATAAAAAAAAAACTGTTGCAGTTAATTGACTTTGGAAAGGCTTTTTTGCTTATTGACTCCTAATTGACTTAAAACGAACATGGTCAATCTCATTTTAACCGATTCCCTGCCCCAGTCCCAACGTGAACCCGGAGCATATTATGAGCATCATAGGCAGTGAACGCATTACACCTTTAAATAATTTTAGAAAACTGTTTATAAGTAGTTTTTTTTTAACAATACTTAAGAACTTATCTATACTAATATAATAGCGGAAGAGTTTGTTTGTTTGAACGCTAATCTCAGGAACTACCGGTCGGATTTGAAAAATTATTTCTGCATAACATTTTCAAATTCTAAACTCTTGAGGAATGTTATAGGATAAGCTGCTTTTCATCATCATCATCATCACCATAAACCATCACTACTGGGGCAACGCGACGAGGGCACTGCTAGTGTATAATAACTACTACTAAATAACTAATACTAAAAAAAAAACAGTTTTATTGAGAAAAATAAGTGTCTCTAAGCTAGAAAACAAAGCTATCAATGAATTGTCGTGACTTTAATATATCGTAAAACAAACAATAAAAATGCAAACTAAGAAATGAATTGCGCAAGCGCGTGTTAAGTTTTATTGACAGTTAAAACATTAACACCGAAACGTTATTAGGTTTAATGAGTAGGTACTTATTTTTTTTATTGCTATAGCGCTAGTTTATAGAAATAATATGACTAGTTGAATCTAAAATCGTTTGTAAACTTTTTAAACTAAAGCTTATTATTTAATTTAAATAACATTAACTTTTAAATGAACCGCTCTATTTTTACATTTATTTATCAGTTTTATTTATTTATCAGTCCTCGGAACTAGACCGCGAAAGCTTTTTGCTAATGATTTAAACGCTCGCACTCCGACCAACTAGAAAAATTTACATTATATTTTTGCCATCCGCTTATAAACCCGCTCGAAATGTAACCATACCTCTAAGAAAAATATACAACTTTATTTTTACGGTCTCTCGCACTCCCATAAGTGGTGGCATACAATAACTCATAACAAACTGTTTGTATGGGTTTCTATTGATGTATCCACTGGGAGGCGCGCTAGTTAAGATTTATTGTGTTATTTCATGATTATTTTAATTCACAGGAAGCCACGAAGTGTAAAATATGCGGCGACCGTGTTAAAGATGGCGGGAGTTTGAAGTCAGTAAGCTCATTGAGATTGTATTAAATAGGCTTCGCTCGCGTGGTACCCGGATAAAAGACTGTGTCCTTTCCCGGTCAATATCTATCTATATTTTAAATTTCAGGTAAATCGGTTCAGTGGTTGTCGAGTTATTAGAGCGCTTGTAGACGTCCGTTTTTTTCGTCGGACAACGGACCGTCAATAAACGGATATCCTTATAAACGGCATAAATTGTTCGCCGGACCGATATCCGGCGCGTGTACAGTGTACACACATTCATTACGCGCCATACCGCGAATCCGGTGAAAAACACGGTCCGTTGTCGAAAATCTTGATAAGCTCAAATATCGGTCAAAGCCCCGATTTAGGTTATTTTCTATTGAAAAGGATATTCAACCATGGCCTGTACTCCGTTCTTCTTGAACACCACAATCCTCTGGACCTGTCCGTGTGGTGTGCTGATGGTGTGTATTACGTCCTGAAACAAACAGACATAAGTAAAGACCAAGTCAATCTACATCTATACTTCTATTCTATCTTAAGTGGGTAATCGACGGACGAGCCTATACCGGTTTTAAAGAACGTCGGTTTTACTCGCGGCTCGTTGGTGCTGATCGACTAGCGAGTGAAACAGTCGTATCGAGGTCGAATTGAGGTTTTGAATTTTGAATTTGATCGAGCTGAGTAAAAAATGAAGCAAACAGCCGCGAGCCAGGCTCGTCAACTCACAAAACCGCGGTACTGCAATGATACACCGACGAGCTTTGCCGACGAGCCATAAGACCGCGGTTTTACTCGCTCGTCGATCAGGCCCTTTAAAAGTGGAAAAAGACAGCGTTAAAATGATGAGTTCCCCATACCTTTAATTCTAAATAGCCTTCTTTTCTTCAGAACATTCTTTTCCAAGATGCAATCTATTACAATGCCAGATTTTATCGAAACATGTTCAGCATTTTAGGCTGCGTTTCGCGTTTCGTAAAGACGAGAAGAAATAATTTAAAAATTAGTTTTCAAATTCGACTGGTAGGTTATTAAAGTATAATTTCATAATTACCTATTAAACAGTACAGTCCTATAACTAAATAAAAATATTTTAAATTTGACGCAAAGCAAACGAGTTTTGAAATTCAAATGATATTAAGTGTACGGGGTGTCAAGGAATCCCGGGGCGAGTGTGTTTGCGGACAAAAAAATGTCTGAAAATTATCTTTAAAATATTTTTTACTGGACATGTGACTTCAACTAAAAATATTAACTGAATAATTATGTTAGAATTGTCCCACAAAGTCAAAGAAAGCAATTCCAAAACAATGTGCCCACTTTGTCCCGCAGTATACACGTTACCGACCACTTGTTGGAATTGAAAAGTTGATCGTGACGTCCCTTCGGTTAGGGTTGTCGCTATAAACTTTACGTGCTCCGGTCGGCCATATTGTCGGGACTGGTTATAAAGTAGTAGAATGATGAGTGACCTATTTTGGAGGCCTAAAACTTCATCACTAGAGATCACTAGCTTTTATTAACACGTTGAGTGCCACTGACGCTCATGTTGTACTTTCAGCGACGCATTCACCAGGGTAAACACATTGTAAGCCATCGAAGTATTTTCACGAGGCCTATGCTGCGGGCCCTTTGATTCAGTAAGGGAAAACAAAACATCGTGAAGAGCAAGTCTTCTCACGATGTTTTCCTACACCGTTCTGATTTCTTTAGTTTTTCTTCAAGTACGGTCCCAATTATTACTGGATTTTTAAAACTTCTGTACCACATCTACCGCGCCTTGAGGTTATAACTGCGATCTTGTCTGTATGTTTATTAAGTTGACAACCCTAGCGCGTAGCTTGCTTGATAACATTTGCATAAGAAATAATAAGTATTTTAATGAAATTCCCTCCATCGTCTGCAGTCGATTGCACTCGATTTCATTGCAGTTCCGATTTTCTTGCACTGCAGTATATATTTTATACGCATTCCATGTATGTATGAGCCATGTATAGGCCGCCTAAAGGCCTCCGACGTGGCTTAACGACTTAATACGACTATAACTCCGAAGCACGAATCGATAAAGTAAGTTCGTATGAGCAAGTGGCCAACTCTGGTGACGGAATTTTTAGGCCGCCTAAAGACCTCCGTCATGGCTTTACGACATAAAAGCCGGGACCGACAATTTGACGTGCCCTCCGATGCACGGAAGTGCTCAGCTCGTAATGCCACTTGCGGTCACCCATCCAAATTGTGACCGCGCACAACGCTGCTTAACTTCAACGATCAATCAAGAACGTCTACGCAAGCTACGCCACGAGCGCTTCACGCACGAATCGATCAATTATTTGAATAGATATCTCAAGTTAGAGTCGTCAAACATATTGGGCCTTACTTATGAAAGATGTTTAAAGTGAAACACTGTTTAAACAACGTCCTGTCTTTATTAGTGGATAAAGACAAACAGAGACAGGACGTTGTTCAATCAGTGTTCAACTTTAAACATCTTTCATAAGTAAGAGGGATTAGTTCTAAATTAGTGAATTGAATTGTTCCCAGTCAAATTAAGCTACAATAGACAGCAGTTTCCTTTGAGACATTAAAGATGCCGTTTTTAGAAAACATCGACCGTCACAATACGTTCATTATTTACCGGTCTTAACGGTCTAAAATTAACGGTGAGGCGAAAGAAGTGTATCTGGCAAGTGGAAATCCGTGGTCTCTGCCTACCCCCCTGTGGGAAAGATGCGTGGTTTTATGTATGTAAAATTAACGGGTCACTATTTCTTTGAGCCTGGTTTTTAAATTATTGCGATATGTGACAAGCATTGTAAAAACATACGTCAATCCTCTATACATTCTGCCTCTGGAATAACATTAAATACAACAGTTACGCACCTCTAAGTAATATATACCACAACCAGTAAAGATTTAAGCTATTTGGCAAGAAGAAAACATGCATTAATGGATTTCTCGTTATGTTAATTATAAAGTAATGCCCGGGTTACACGAGGCTAGTTTTTCAAGCTAGGATAGCAAGCTAGTGTTAGTAAGCTAGCAAGCTAGTACTTTAAACTAGCTTACTAGCTTAGAAATGAAGCTAGTTTTGTCTACACGAAGCTACTACCACTAGCTTGCTATCCTAGCTTGAAAAACTAGCCTCGTGTAACCCGGGCATAAGCCTTAAAACGAGCTTCAAACAGCCTATATCAGATTAACAATGTGTCAAACTAAAATTCTAAACATTCAAATGTTCATAAACAAATTAGACAAATCACCAAAACTGTCTTTAAGTATACGTCAGTCCATTGCAACGTATTTTGACGGCCACCGTTATTATGGAGTCTTGCCTAACTTAGAAGCATCTTAAATAGAACTTAGCTAGTGCTTTGAGCAAAGGGGAGTCAAGTTGGTACTAAGTGAGCGGTTAGATTAGTTAGACGTTTGGTAATGACAGTGGGAATGCATTTGCAACTTGCAAATATTAATTACTAAATATTCTAGAGATGTAATAAACTAGCTGCTGCCCGCGGCTTCGCTCGCGTGGTACCCGGATAAAAGTAGCCTATGTTACTCTCCAGCCCTCCAACTATCTCCACACAAAAAATCACGTCAATCCGTCGCTCTGTTTTGACGTGAAAGCAGGACAAATAAACAAACAAATAAACACACTTTCACATTTATAATATGGGTACGGATTACATAGTCTTTATGTGCATGTGTTGCAATGCTTAAGAAATATAATTATCTTATTTTCGTATCATATTAATGATAAACGGTCAGGATTCGAACCCACGACCTTCAGATCGAAAGTCAAGGCACTCCCTTTTACCTCGGTAATGGGCTATCCTACTTGGCCAACACGACTCTTATGATTAAATCTATAAATATCAGTATACTAACTTCCGCCCGTGGCTTGTCTCGCGTGGTACCCGGATAAAAAGTCTATGACCTATTCCCGGTCATTATCTATCTTTTAAATTTCAGCCAAATCGGTTCAGTGGTTGTCGAGTTATAGAGGAACAAACATACATTCATCCATCCATCCAAACATCCAAACTTTCGCATTTATAATATTAGTGTGATAGTGTGATTTTAGAATACTTTAACCAACAAAACGCAGCAAATAGTAAAAACATTTACAATTTTCTTCGATATAAAGCTCCATTTGATCGGCTGCAAAATTTGAAATCGTTCCCACTCTACCGTATCCCTGCCTTTTAGGTACAGTCGGCGAAAAAAAATGTTTTTTAAATTAATGTAGTAACTTGCCGCATTTGATAGATTGAGGATGTAACGTGACGGCACAGGGCCTGTATTCTACTAGATGACAACCGCTTTGGTTTGGTTCGATCTCTTAAATGTCAGCCAATTGGTGAAATAGTAGAATAGCTTTTCAAAAATTTGTTCTGCCAAAGTTCAAAACCTCACCACAACTGAGTCGTTTGTTATTAGTAGTCATGGAAACAGTCGCTTTAGTTGAGGTTTTGGTTGAGGTTGATAAAAAGTTCGGTACCGGAATCGACGCCCAGAACAGTTATACTACGTATAGAATGGACACTGTGAGTTTGAGCTGGCGAGGAGCTGACTTTGAGCACGAAACACACGCGCAGGCGCATAGACGAGACCGAGACCACAGTGTACATTATTCATACGGTGACAACCTTACTGTGTACAAAACTGACATTGTGTAGTGTAAATATAGGTAGTAAGGCGCTGTTTTTACATAGAGATTTCGTCGAGTGTCCGGAGTGTGGTGACGTTCCGAGCAGTCTCTTTTTGGGTGGGTGAATGCAAATGGCTTTAACAGCTAAGCCACAGATAATAATAATACTATACTAGTAGCTGAGCTTTCGTGCTTCGGAGGGCACGTTCAACTGTCGGTCCCAGCTTTAAAGTCGTTAAGCCATGACGGAGGCCTTCAGGCGGTCTAAAAACTCCATCACCAGAGCCAGTAGCTTATACAAACATGCAGGTGTTGCTGCTGTGAGGGTGGCAGTGTACGTGTTAAGCTAAAAAAGCTTACATTTAACTAAAATTTCAACAATTTATCTTGACGACAGTACTACAAATTATTCCACCTCCTTACAGATTGTCATGCATACGGTATTGAAGGACTACGCCGTAGACCCGCTACGGCGTAGCGCGCTACGAATAGTGACCGTCTACGAAACCGATATGATTCCATAATGTAATTTCCCTTCTACTTATAAAATTCTATTGAATTTAAACACCGTTTAAACAATTGCCATCCTTTTTTACCCGACTACGGCGAATCAAAAAGGAGGGTTATGATTGTTAGATAGTGTCAAATAGAGACAGAACGAATCTTGAGCATTACATAAAGTTGAGAGGCATCTTAAGTAAGTCCCATTATTTTTGAAGTGAGTATAGTATGCTACAAGAATCCGTAGAGCTGCTACGAAAGTTCGTAGACCGCTACGAAAGGCCTACGAAATTGATATTAGCCTTTGTTTTGATTTAACATCTATACTTATATAATATAGCTGAAGAGTTTGTTTGTTTGTTTGAACGCGCTTATCTCAGGAACTACAGTCGGATTTGAAAAATTATTTCTGCATTTGATAGCTAAACTCTTGAGGAAGGTTATAGGCTACTTTACATCATCATCATCACCATATACCATCACTACAAGGGCAACACCGCGAGGGCGCTGCTTTATACAACGAGTAGTGTAAGCCTTGTCAGATTTTAAAGGCGTAGGTTTGATTCCTAAAAACACTTCATAACATATAAAAATAATTTATTCATTCATTGAAATGTATAACACTGTTGCTTTACATCAGGCAGGGTGTGGTCAAACGCAAACCTATTTTAGTAAAAAAAATGTATGTATGTTATGATTAAACCTTAGCCCAATATCCCCATTACAAAACACATATAACTCTTCGTAGTACAAGAATAAGGCGCGTTCCACACTAGGGACCCCGGGGCTCGGTCAACTCAGCTGTACCCCACTCGACATTATCCCGGTCAAATTGAATTATCCCGGAAAATCCCAGTAAATCCTATAAAATACGCGGTGACCACAAATTTTGGGTATGGTTCAACATTTTGTTTGATGTCCTAGATTTTCACGGTTTTGTTAGCAAAGAACCAAAGTCAAAGTGATCTATATTATCTTAATTTATTAAGAAAATCATTTTTTATTTTGATTTTAACCTCTCAAAGCACTAATCGTATTTTTACAAGCTTTTAATTAACTTGCTATGTATGTTTGTTCGGGTAGAATCTTGCATCTGAATTTTAAAGCAGTTATCCTCAGCCGGTTGACCTTGTTGTAAGTTGTTTTTAATTCTAATACAAGTGAAAGTGAATAAGCATTTACTTAAAAAGGCCGCTAGGATCACAAAGAATAGTCTTAAGAATTAAGTGATTCTACACATCGTGGAAGCTTTCGTGGTCTAACTTGTAAAATGGCAAAAAAAAAACACAAAAAGATAACCCACGAAAAGATTATTATGGTCACCCAAAATGGAACGTGTCGTTAAAAATAGAGTTAAGAATACCTACAAAAATAGAGTAAACTAACTAGGTACTTTTAAATGTATTTAAAATGCTTTTTTCATTTAAATATGAATTGTGATCGAAATAGTTTAAAAATACTGTTTTTAATAATAATATAAGCTTTTGTCGGAGAACAAATATGTAAGCTATACCAGAAAAACTTCAAATTCTCTCACAAAGTTACGCCAACAAAACCAGTAATTTACCTTACACGCCATAATAATAAGCATTAATGTTTTTCACACTTACAAAGAAATCTCGCGTTTTTCACAACAACCTAAACAAAAGGTTGGTAATAATTAATTTCCCATTTGGGCCGGCCTCGGGGAAAATCCCGGCGCGGGAATAATTAAATCGTCTGAACAAGGCTTTATTTTTTAAGTACTCATATTTTCGAAAATGTATTTTGGTTGAAACCAAGGAAAAATATAATAATCGTCATCAAAATTAAGTAATACTTAAAGAGCAGCTTAGTTAATTCATAAAAGCTCAGGCGTCCGCGGCAATTTTGTCGCCTCTTCGGGCGAACTACTAAAATATTGACGAATCAATTCATTTCAATTTCCATTTATGTCTTTGGTTTTCTATTTATTAAGATGCTGAATTGAAATTTGACGACCTCTGTGGCGCAGTGAAGGCTCGCCTGAGAAACAGAAGGTTGCGGGTTCGATTCCCGCCTCGAGATAAATGTTTGAATGATCTGCAAATACCTGTCTCGGGTGTTTTTCTATGTCAATAAGTAAGTATTTACAAAAAATGTAGGTATACCAGTCATGTGGATCCCATAACACAAGCTCTGCTTTCTTTGGGACTAGGTGATGCTGTGCGAAATAAATATTGTTGTTCCAAATTTGACATAGCGTCATCTAGCCCCAAACCGGTGCCCAAACTAAGCAAAGCTTGTACTGTGGGTACCAGATAACTGATACTTATATATACAGGGTGAATTTTTGAGATGGGGCAGTAAGGGCAGCTACCTTAACCGTTGTAGCTAGAGGAAAACGTTCTTAAGAGACCATCCTTAATTTTTGAAAATATTTTGACCTGCATTCACAGATTTTGAAAAATATGTACAGTCAGCGAGAAAATGGGCCATTTACACAAAAACTTTTTTTGATGCCAATCGATCCTGTTTCATCTAAGGATAAAAAGGCTCTTTCAGACCAACTGAGGTTAGAGTACTAGAAAAGTCAGAAATCGCTAAAGTGTATTTCTGAGACAAGACAGTAAGGGCTACCTTAACCGTTGTAGCTATAGGAAAACGTTTTTAGGAGACTGCCCTTAACTTTTGACGATATTTCAACCTGCATTCACAGATTTTGAAAAAAATGTACAGTCAGCGAGAAAATGGGCAATTTACACAAAAACTTTTTTTGATGCCAGTCGATCCTGTTTCATCTAAGGATTAAAAGGCTCTTTCGGACCAACTGAGGTAAGAGTACTAGAAAAGTCAGAAAACGCAAATACATTTTTTTCAAAATCTGTGAATGCAGGTTGAAATATCGTCAAAAGTTAAGGGCAGTCTCCTAAAAACGTTTTCTTGTAGCTACAACGGTTAAGGTAGCCCTTACTGTCTTGTCTCAGAAATACATTTTAGCGATTTCTGACTTTTCTAGTACTCTAACCTCAGTTGGTCTAAAAGAGCCTTTTTATCCTTAGATGAAACAGGATCGATTGGCATCAAAAAAAGTTTTTGTGTAAATGGCCCATTTTCTCGCTGACTGTACATATTTTTCAGAATCTGTGAATGCAGGTCAAAATATTTTCAAAAATTAAGGATGGTCTCCTAAGAACGTTTTCCTCTAGCTACAACGGTTAAGGTAGCTGCCCTTACTGCCCCATCTCAAAAATTCACCCTGTATTTGTAAATACATACTTATAATACTCTATAACACCCAAACACAGAACCAACATCTATGTTCATTGTTCATCACACAAATGTTTGTCTTGGATGGGAATCGAACCCACGACCTACAGCGCGGAAGGCAGAGCTACTACCAACTGAGCTAAGAGGCCAGTCGAGCATTATTTATTTGTTTTAAGTAGATACAATACTATTGCATACTATTCTGGCCAGATTCGCGGGAATGCATCGAGTTCAAAGAAAACAACGCGCGGCATTCGACTAATGTAGGAGCGTTCGCAAAACAAGTGCTTACTTTATAAATAAGTAAATACTAGACTTATTTTAACACACGGGAATTACTCACGTGAAAATATCGTCGATTTAGATACCGACAATGTTTCGATTCATCCAGAGAATCTTCATCTGGGTAAGGAGGGAGTTGCGGCAAGGCCTCGCGGTCGCGTCACACTGTACTTCTTGATTGTCGAATTAAGTAAACGTTCTGTGCATAGTTTTAATTTTTAGTGTAATCACACTTAGGTAGCAGAATTTATCGAAATGTTCGATTCCGATTGGGTCATTTTTAGTTGCGCCATCTAGTTTTGATTTTGGAAAACTTAGCGTTTTTTCTGGCTTTCTTTTTGCACGGCTTTTAAGGATCTTTTCGTGATGTTGAATAGCCTATAACCTACCTCAAGAAATTAGCTGTCATATACACAGAAATAATTTTTCAAATCTGACTAGTACTTTTTTTTTTTTTTTTTTTTATTCTAGATAGACCTTTGTTTAGCCACAATCTCACCTGATGGTAAGCGACGATGTGGCTGACGATGGATCACAAAGGTCTAGAAGACACTTATTCACTCTTGACTTGAAGAGACCCAAGTTATAGTTTTCGGGGAAAACAGAAGCCGGCAGCGAGTTCCAGACCTCAGCAGTGCGGATGATGAAGGTGGAGGAGAACCGCTTGGTACGAGTGGATGGAATGTCCACAAGGTAAGGATGGTACTGCGCCGTACGTCTGCTTGTCCTGAAGTGGAATGGAGATGGAATGGAGACTTCCAGAGATTAGCGCGTTCAATTTAAACAAACAAACAAACTCTTTCTTTACACTTCCAGTTCGGAACGCGGGAAACAGCACGCGCCGTTCCATCCCTCGCTCCGAAACGTACATGTAGTTGCGCGGGGCTGACAGTTCGATCTGCCATCAAAAAACTTTTGAAATATACACCGTTCCACGCGCCAGTCTAAACTGTGGTCGAAACTCTTGAAAATCAGTTTACACGCACAATTTTGATCGTTTTGCCTAAATATATATGTCAGATTCGCCCGCGTTTCAATCCGTGGACACATTTTTTATCGTAATTAGCACGACAGTTTGATCCGCGGTCCAAACTGCACAGATCCATCCGCGGTTTGGAACGCAGTCCAGATTCGCGGTCCGAACTTTACCGTGTGAGGACCGCTATTAAATAATCTTTGACTTTTGACTTTTGTTTGTTTTGCAAACGGTACAGTCGACGCTACAGGTTACCAGTACCGATGCCAATTTGATTCGTTTCTCCGAAATAAGCCTTTTTATATATTTTTCCAACAAATACGTTTCCTTATGAATTCTATTTGCGGTTTTAAAAAATAGTTTACGACGAACTCATGATTGAAAATGAAGTCTTTAAAAGTTTTCGATGCCGACGGGATTCGAACCCGCATTGATAGAAGCGATTCGACTAACCATTGTTGTTGGTTGGTTGTATAATGTCGATCGCTCCCGAAATTGTTGCTTGCGCGATCAAGACATAATGATTTTGACATAATGTATTGACATATATGTTGTGTCTCTATATTTTCTGAAGGATTAGCAATGATAGAAAGAGATTCGATACGAAGCGCTTGTTGTTTGGCGCAAGGCATATACAATACAAGCGCTTGATCTTTAAGGCCCGACATCCTAAGTAAGCGAGCGAAACCGCGGGACATAAGCTACTACTCCCATAAATTTATCTCCACACTAAAACGCCATTTCAATGAAAAGGCCCTTAAACTGGTTCCCATTTAAATACCCATAAAAACACTATTAAAGTTAACCCTCCGATAAACTACGATAGCATCGCCATTTCCGTCGCGGCTCGCAGTTTTGGGACGAAAAGGCCAGTGTTGCCATCTTCGTTAACATTCTTTGCTACTACTATAGTTGGTGCATTATTTGGAAAAGCAAAAATAAAATATGTTTATGACCGTACCCCGCAAGCATGGATAATTTAAAAATGTTTAAGAGGTATGTCCAAATATAGGCCCCCGGATTTTCTATCTTTCATAGCGACCAAAATCGTTCTAAAATTGTCAAATATTACAGTTTCGTGACTCTCATCTCAACGAGACCGAACTCGACAAAAGATACCAATACGATCGTTTTGACAGTTTGAGATCAATTTAAGGTTTGAGACAAGTTAGATGTAATCAGCACGCAGATATCCGATTAAACAAAAGCTTTACTGTGTTTACTAACCAAATGGAACTTGTTTTCTGAATAAACAATTATATTATTACTAGCTGCTGCCCGCGGCTTCGCTCGCGTAGTACCCGGATAAAAAGTATATGTTACTCTCCAGCCCTCCAACTATCTCCACACAAAAAATCAAGCCAATCCGTTGCTCTGTTTTGACGTGAAAGCAGGACAAATAAACAAACAAATAAACACACTTTCACATTTATAATATGGATACGGATTATTATTTTCTGGTTTTGCAGCTGAAATCACATGTTGCAGCTAGTGTTAATGGATACTTTTAACCATTCAGTAGCAAGTTGGCAACACCAGTGCAGGCAGGGCCACACGCAATACGTACCTGAAACAAAAGAAATGTTACATTAATTTTTGTCGTGTTTAATATGATTAGTTTAATGTTGACATTTAAAGCCATGACGGAGGCCATTAGGCGGCATAAAAACTCCGTCACCAGAGTTGACCACTAGCTCATACGAACTTACTTACTTACTGTATTATTCTTAGTCTTGCCTCAAACTGTCAAATACGACAGTTAGTGACCACGCAAGTAGCTCGGATCTGGCATTCTCATCTTAACGAGACCGAACGCGACAAAAGATACCTACGCGATCGTTTTGACAGTTTGAGACCAATTTAAGGTTTGAGACAAGTTAGACAATCAAGTAAGCGTGCGGCACTTACGCAAATATTGCGAGTCTTATTTTTTTTTGAAAATTCCAAATTATCTAGCTCCTCCGCTAATCTATATCAAAAAAATTTGGTCAAAATTTTCACGCTAAAGCCACCCAACCCACTTTCCACAGCCTAGCCTGACTATGATTTTTTTTATTTTGTTATTATTCAAAAATTTGCGGAGCTAAAAAGGTCGCTATTGCAGATTCACAATAATTTGATTCACGGGAGATTCGTATTGATATTCAGCTAAAGCAATTCCTCTTTAATTACGTCAAATGTTAGCTGAATTGTACGCAATTCACGCAAGTGAAAGCAGAATCACATACTAGGCCTTAAATTGCCACACGAAAAAAAATAATCCAGTTGGTTTTAATTTAATATTGCATCGTATTATTACTACTAATACTCTGTAAATAAGTATTTGGTTTTTAAGTATTTAGTATGTTTTAATAACAATAATAAACATAAATAATATTTGATTGACACTTAGTGCAATTCCAATTCACAGGTGGCCATTTTATTTTATGATTATCTAGAAAACTGTCAAACAATAAGATGATATTGCCGGTACGGAATTGTCAACTTTGTGATTTCTAATACGAGATCTCGCCGTGTTCATTATTGTGAATCTGCAATAGCGACCTTTTTAGCTCCGCTGAAGATGGACTTCGAATTAATTAACTATTTTGAGTCTTATTATTTACTGTTAGATTATTCCTTGTGAGATACCTATAGTAATCTTTTGGAAAATTGCAGATATACAATATTCATTCACAAAGGTAGCGCCGTGCCGATTGGAGCGCCCCTGGCTGAATAATTTAGTAGCAGAGCCAGATGTGGGTAGTTAATGTATCAAAAAGATGTAAATATTGCGCCGTATTGGCCGAGTAGGATAGTACCTCGAATGGTCGTTATCAGGGCGAGGTTACGGGTACAAATCCTGTGTGTACCTACACTCAAACTCAAGCTCAAATTAATTTATTCAATAAGATACTTTGTGTACCACTTTGAATCGTCTTAAGAGCTAGGTGATTCTACTCCTGTTCCTTCGCGACCAAGACCGTGAAGAACCAGGGCAACAAACACGGTTTGGGGCCTAACACTCTTTTCGGTGACACACTTTTTATATCTAATTTTTTGTAATGTACGTATTTTTTTTTTTATCAGAGTAATTATTATAAATGTTATCCAATTTTTACAAGTACTTATTACACTATACATAATATGTGTGTCCCTATGTGTGTTAGATCTTTAAAACTACGCAACGGATTTTGATGCGGTTTTTTTTAATAAATAGAGTGATTCAAGAGGAAGGTTTATATGTATAATACATGCATAATATAGTAGCGAACCACTGATAATTTTAGAGGTTTCTAATGTGATGTGTCGGATCGCTAGTTTTAGATAAGTATGTAGTGCGTATGTAGAGTATTTTATTCTTGCTGTGTGTATCAGCGGAGCTAAAAAGGACGTTATTCGTTTCTTATTGTGAATCGTATTACAATTCAGCTAAAGCAATTCCTCTTTAATTTAAATGCTAAACCAACCTGATTATTTTTTTTCGTTCACTAGATTATTCATCTTCAAAAACTTTTATTATCAGCTAGTTACAAAATAAAAATCAAGTAAGTACATATTTTACCAAAAAAATCTCATAATTATTATTCCACGAAAACAATTCTCCCTTTTAAAACACAATTTCATTACAAAAATCAGATTTTTTTCTTCTTAATTTTTAATTTTCGAAGCACGTTCCGAGCCCGCCATCTGTCGCCATGAATGTTCTATTTTCAAAATTGTTCTTTATTTGAAAATTAAACTGATTTGTTATTTTGAATTGTACGCCGTTCCACTTTTGTAATTAGACTTGTAATATCTCACAAACAGCAATTTTAGATTTTATTTATTAAGAATGGTAATTTTATGAAAGTCTTATGAAAGTTTTATGTTTTAATAAATTCGAGAAGATTTGTCAAGTTTTGCATTCCTCTCTATATATTTATGATACTTTTTAATAAATTCATTTAACCATAGAAAATACATCCATACCAAAAAATACTCAATAAATTACACCAATTTCTAGATTCACGCAATCCACTGTCAATTTGACAGGAAACATGACTGGACACAACGTCCCGTCACTACAAGATTACTGCTACACCAACTTGCGATAATCATCTCTATTCCCAAATGACAAGGCCCAATTTACCTGAACACTCTCAGATAACCTCAAAGTACAAGCGATAATATACCTAACCGCAATCATAATACGGCGCAGGTTGGATTTGGTGGGATTTAGCTGATTTATACCACGATGACCTATGTTTTGACGTAAGCTATACGTCAGTTTTCGTGATTTATTGCAAGTAAATTGGTGTCAAACGTTTTTGAACTCTATTTGTTAGGTATTAGATGTTATTTATGATTGATTAAATCGTTAGACAAAACACAAACTATGGTAGCTTTGAGTGTCAATAGGCGACAGCAATTTGCCTACTAATGATATTTTACCATTAATATTAGTCCGATATTGTTCCAAAATAAAAATAAAGGCTTTTTGTATAGAACTTGTGACATCACACCAATCACATCACACACGTCACACCACACTATTACACTAATTACACTAATATTATAAATGCGAAGTTTGGATGTTTGGATGGATGGATGGATGGATGTATGTATGTTCGTTTATATTTTTTGCTATGTTAAAAGATGTAAACAATGAATTAAGCACAAAAAAAAAACACAATTCCCTATTTTGAATGAATTCCGTGTAATTTTCAAAATTGAACCGTCAATACGCCCATCTATCATCTTTCAAACATTCATGTCCATATTTAGACGGAAGCAGCATGACCTGGCCAGGCCGTCTAGACGAGCTATTTATGTTCAATCGATCGATGGTTTTATGCACTGAAGAAGCATGGTATGCTGGTTATAAAGTAGATCTTGAGACATAATGCTGTGGCAAAATTGGAGTTCAAATGAAATAGAATAGAAATAGAAAAAAGTTTTATTTTCGCCACTACGATACATACAACACAAATCAGAAATGCTACATTACAGTGACAAGAAAATAAGGCTACCCCTCAGCATTTGTTCCAGCAGCGCCATGGCTGTTAGAACGCTGGTGTTCAGTGGCGCCGAAATGACTAGCGCATCAACTACTATGACACGCGTTTTTATATTAATAGTAGTTAACAATAATTGCCAAAAGAAAAGAGCTTGGTACCTACATGAATAAGCTAATTAGCTAGCCTACGGACGCCTGCGACACCAGAGGAGTCACACTCGCGCTGCTGACCCTTTAAAAGAGGAATCACTGCGCCGACAACACAATGGACCAGACTGGTCCACCAGTTGTCACCGCAGCGCTTCAGAGCAGAGCCCTGGCAACCTTACTCACCGCAGAACTCACAATTTGAGAAGAATTATGTATTGATGTAACGTATTCCATGCGACTTAGACATACTGTTGTGAGCCTTTTAGTGATTTTGAGCTCTCTCGAGCGGACGACGAGATCCAACCAACTCTCGTCGAAGAAAGGTCGATGGAGATCTTTCGAACGGAGCGCTTCATGAGAGCAGTCTTGTTTTTGTTTAAATTCAGGCTTGCTGAGAGCCTAGTATGGAGGAGTTACATTAACCTTTCGTGGTCGAGTAAAAACAAAACTTTTGAAACTATCATGGTTGTAAACATCAGTTTACCGTGATCGTGGCGCATGCAACTGTGCCGAAATATCGAGAAACTAAAAAATGCAAAAATCATGGTAAATATCCCGTTTATAGTGTTTACAGAGTAAAAACAATGTTAAAACTTAGCAACAACAATGGCATTGGCTGCGTTTATTTGAAAAGTTTGCAACACCGGATGGCCGGACCGGACGAAGCCGGAAGGAGAGGCCGGACGGGAAAGCCGGAGGCAGCCGGTTGAAATAATAACTGTTCGCTCATGTTAGATCTAAACCTTTGTTTGTGGGCAGTAACTTTGTTATTCAAAAAAGGTTATCATCATTGAAGCGCTCGTGGCGTCGCTAGTGAGCCATACTTATCTCACATCACATCTCACATCACATATATCACACTAAGGCTGATTTTAGTCCTACGCTCACCGTCAGCGCTGATAGGCGAGTGATCTTTATTACAAAGTCTTATGGCAGAGATATCCTGTAGCCCCCCTTTTGACCCTTTTTGGAGGAAGTACCGCCCCAATCAAAAATCCCCGACGACAGTAAAATTCTATAAAATTATCGACCCTGCTCACAAAATTTCACGAGAATTGGTTGAGAAATGCGACCTGTAGAGGAGAACATACAGACAGACATCCGGCGGACAAACGAAAGCATTTTTGTCCAAGCTGAAGCAGAGACGCTTCGCTCGCTTGGTCAATTATAAATGGCTGATGATGATGATGGATAATTAATGGGTAAATGTGATATCTGACAGGGCAATTATCACCATGCTGGGCTAGTTATGTTATTTTCATAAACAATGAGTGTGCCAAGTGTAAATCCAATTAATTTGATTTGAAGGCCGCGTCTAGAGTTATTATTGGAGGGTAGGTATTCGTAAATCTTTATATATATGTAACGACCAGAAGCGACGACAAAGTCGCCATAATGGTGGCCGCACACCTATCCGCGCCGAGCACGCCGAACGAATTTTAGAATTCTTTTATGAAATCGCATGAAACTTCGCACCCCCGCATCGAATCGTCCGATTCCACAGAATCTGGCAGTACTTCGAGAATTCGACGCGCATAGGTGTGCGCTCAGCAGTATAAACAAGTGGCCAACTCTGACGGAGTTTTTAGGCCGCCTAAAGGCCTCCGTCATGGCTCAACGATTTAAAAGCCGGGACCGACAATTTAATGTGCCCTCCGAAGCACGGAAGCGCTCAGCTCGTAATACCACTTGCGGTCACATCCTAAGCGTGACCGCGCACAACTTAACTTCAACGATCAATCAAGAACGTCTAAGTAAGCTATGCCACGAGCGCTTCAAAAAAAAAAAAGGCAAAAAAGTGCGCAAAAGCTTCATGCGTTCCACGGCAGCCTAGAAAATTCCACGAGATTCTCGCCTAAGTTTATACAACTTACTTACCATCTCTTAATATTTCTCAAAGCGAAAAATTCACTGATAAGTATACCGGTTAAAAATATCAATCAAATCAAGTTTTGATGTGCATAATAAAATGAAAATGATAAAATCTTCCGCTTACCCCGAGCTATAAAAACCGAGAAGTATTATCTAAATCTGTCCCCGATTCGAATCCTGACAAGACGACGCCAAACTACCTCGGGCTATCTTTTGGGGGTAAGCAGCTCATGTTTTTGCATATTTTACTTTATACTTGTAGCTTAAAAAGTTTAAAACTTTACTTTAACTTTACGTTCAAAAGGGGTCAGTCCTTCTGAGGGAAACCAGTTCAGCCAAGCTGGTCTAAATTGGCTATCATTCAGATGAATCAAAGTATGCAAAATACATTGATTAACATGGTCAAAACGAGAGAAATACTCAATGAAAAGCGGTCGAGATGTGATGGAAGATTTGCCTCGCTCTGATAGGCCGTCAACGTCTTCAACTGAAGTTAACATCGTAAAAGTGAAGGAAATTGTAACTGAAAATCCTTATTCAAGTTTGAGAGAGATGGCCGCTGAACTTTCTGTGTCTCACGAGTGGATCCGTACCATTTTAAATAACCACTTGGGTATGAAACATGTTGCCGCTCGGCTAGTCCCAAAAGACCTGAATTTTCTCCAAATTTTTTCTCGAATTTTTGACCAAAAACCTGCAACCACCATAATCAGATATGGCTTCAGCCGACTTCTTTCTTTTTCCTGAACTCAAATTACCACTTCGTGGTACCCGTTTTCATTCGGCAGAAGACTTAGAAGAGAATTCGCGGCGAGATTTGAACTCAATATCGGAAAAAGCGTTTAGGAAATGTTTTGATGAGTGGATTATTCGTTGGTGTATGTGTATCGTTTCTAAAAGAGCATACTTTGAACGCGATAAAATAAATTTGGATCAATAACTAACATTTTGTGAACTATTGATCGTTTCCCGGTACTTTCTTGACAGAGTAGTACTTCTAGCTTTTGCCCGCAACTTCGCTTGCATTAAGGGACCGGCAACAGACGAATTGTCCTTACAAACGTAATACAATACCAACAAAATTTAAATTTTGAGCATATTTTGATAAATCAGAGCATATTTTTATCACTGTATGTTATTATTTGGATATCGCTAAAAGCGATTTCTTCCAGCCAACCTACTATTACGTATGTAATGAACAAAGACGTGAAATTCCATTAAAACAGTTCAGAATTAGTCAGCTAATGAGTCATACAGACGAGCGGCTAATGCGCCACGCTGCGATGCGAATATTTCTGTAGGAGTCTGGGAGACCACACGCATATTTGTATCATTTCAAATTAAAAAAAAAAATAGGCCTTTACATTTTTACTAGATGATTTATACAGTGTCAGGAGGCAATCTTTTACGTACACTTATCAGGACACTGTAGTGCCTGGGACCATGTTGAGATGATGCCCAGCACCTACACCATCCTCTCAGCTCAGCTTTAAATAAAATGTAGTTAAAATAAAAATATAAATGAAATATAGATCACAACTGAATTTCCAAGACTTTGGTAATTACTTGTTTTTACAACTCTATTTTGTCCCACTGCTGGGCAAAATTCCCCCATTCCCTCCACACATCACGGTCCTGAGCTATAGGCTGTAGTCCACTCGGGCAAGAATTGATAGAGTTCATCCCGCTATCTTCGTTGATTTTGGACTTTTGAAGCAGGGTTTAGTAGTTGTAATTCCATTATTAATATGCTAAGTAATACGAATATCATCGATATTATTCTATAACCCTTAAAAATAATAATTCCCTGAATTACCAAAATTTATTTGTATTCTTAATACTTTCAAACACAAAGCTTACATTTTTTTTATGCACTTTATACAATAGTTACAGAAATTCCAATTATTTAAATAAGGTGATTCTAACACCCGCCATCTCCCGCACTACGATGTTTATTTTAGCCACACATCCACGGTGACAGTAACACAGACACGTGCTTAATTCTTTTTATATACATTTCTACGAGTACACTAATAAATTCATTGGTTATTATAAGGCCTTTACATCTCTACTAGATGATTTATACAGTGTCAGGAGGCTATCCAATAGTAGGCACTTATATTATAAATTAGGTATATTATTATTATAAAAAACTGAAAACCCGACTGCGGTATAAATCTGTTTTCAAACACATAAATAAAATAAAATAAAATAAAAAATAAAAATAGCCTTTATTTTCTACTACAACTAAATCTTAACTATCATAATTATTTATAAGTATTCTATTTTCTTAACTATTTGTATCTATCGCTGTCTATATATTTTTAATATCTATTTATCTGTTTACAAATGTTCAGATGTTTTTATGTTTGCATGTTCCTGTTTTCATTTATGTTTATTGCTTATATATTAGTAGTAGTCGCCTCTGCGGCGTAGGCCTCTCCTAACACATAGACTGTATATATTATCGAACTCGCCTTTTAAAGCCCTTTATTTTGATAACCCACAATTTTTTTAGCTTGCACATTAAAGCGCATAAGATCCACCGTTTTGGTTTTCAAGAATTTTATGTACCCAGTGACACTCGCCATCAAGACGAATCTAATGTACATACATACATACACACCTAAAATCACGCCTCTTTTCCACAGGGGTAGGCAGAGACCACGCATTTCCACTTGCTACGATCCTGACACACCTCTTTCGCCTCATTCACTCTCATCACATTTTTCATACAAGCTCGCCGGTTTAGGGTACTTTTGTCCTGGCCTTTCTCTAAAATGTCACCAATCTGACCCAGGTATGTTCGCCTAGGTCTTCTCCTTCCAGCTGTTCCATTCACACTCGCCCCATACACTTGTTTAGTTAAACGACTTTCTTTCATCCTCTCTCCATGCCCAAACCATCTTAACATGTTAAGTAAACGCAAACGCATTCTTTATCTGGTTTTACTGTACACTAATAAATTCATTAGGGTAGACGAATACAGACGAATTCTATTTAAACTTTAAGAAACTTTTCGTAAACTTTTTAGAAGACTCGAGTTTTTGTGAACGTCATTATTTAGTTTGAAGGTTTTCAAAGTAGCTTTTAGTAGCTTTTTTGTTTAAAAACAACATAGTTGAGTGTTTGAAACATGTTCTATAGGCACTATGTCTATAGGCACTATGGTCGCGAAGGAACAGGAGTAGAATCACCTAGCTCTTAAGACGTTTCAAAGTGGTACACTTGTGATCTTATTGAATAAACGAATTTGACTTTTGACTTTTGACTGTTTTCCGTAAGCAGTATCATAGAATAGGTAATAATACTACGTATAAAATGGCCACTGTCGTCCAGGCAACCTTTGGATGGAAAAATTAAAAGAAGCAGTAGAGGACGGCAGTGCACAGAAGTTTCAGTTTAAAATCTATCTATCTAAGCAGCCTGTAACACCCACTGCTGGGTAAAGGCCTCTTCTCTATCACGCCACTCCTGGCGGTTTTGTGCCAGCCGGATCCATTGCTCTCCTACCGCCCTCACAATGTCATCTGACCATCGGGCAGGTGGTCTGCCTCGAGGCCGCCGCATATCTCTTGGCCACCATTCGGTAACTGCTTTCGTCCATCGGTCGTCGTCCCGCCTGGCCAAGTGCCCCGCCCATCTCCACTTAAGCCTCGCAATCCGTATACCTACATCCTCGACTTTGGTGCGACGTCGAATTTCGATGTTTGGTATACGGTCCACGAGGTGGACAGTTTAAAATAATTCTGTTTAATTTAATTTGCAGGAATTAGCATTTACGTGACAGGTTGCAAGAAAAAAGATAGAAATAGAACGATAAGAGCAACCTAAAGCCTAGGTAATGCTTCGTTTAAAATCTCGCAGCTTAATCTAGGACTTAGCCATAGGATTGGCTCTAATCCCTAAGCTAGGGAGACTTAGAATAAAAATCTAGTCCGAGTATGAGTTTATTTTCTAAGGTTCCGTACAAAAATACATATCAAAAATAGCAAGTTGAAGTACTAAGTACGTTCGGAGGTTCTCAATTCATTGGAATCTTTTTTTTTTTTGTTTTTTTTTATGTATGTTCACCGATTACTCAAAGACGCCTGGACCGATTTGGAAAATTCTTTTTTCGTTTGAAAGGGCATACTTTCCGATGCCATAAAACTTTGATGAGTATCTGTTGAGTATCTTCGAAGTTATGAACAGAAATGCACCTCGCAAAAAATTGCTCGGCTTAGATAACATTGAAGTCGGCTGTTTAAAGTTTTTAATTTGGCCACTTGTTAATTTTGTTTACCTCTAACCACTATCATAGTTCGTAAGTCAAAATCTCGAATTATCCTTCCATTTTGACAGATGACTTATGGTATTATACGTAGGTACTGGCCTCATTTGGTAGTAGCTCTGCCTTCTGCACTATAGGTCGTGGGTCTGATTCCCACCCAGGACAAACATTTGTGTGATGAACATAGATGAACATTGATTACTAACAAATTATGGATCAATGTTATCCGAAATAAAATGTTTTTATTTTATTTTATTTATAGATGTCTGTTCTGTGTGTTATAAAGTATTCTATGTATGTATTTACAAAAAAAAAAGTATGTAAGTATTCTATCAGTTATCTGATTTCCATAGTACAAGCATTGCTTAGTTTGGGGCTAGATGGCGCTGTGTGAAATGTCCAGCAATATTTATCGATCGAGCGAGCGAAGCGAGCGAAGATCTTAGTGGCAAGTTAGGCGATTTTGCTTTGTATGTTTGTATGTTTGTATGTTTGTATGTTTCATTTTTATGTTCTCGCATAACTATCGAACCGCTTATCCAATCTGTATGAAACTTGATAGGTCAATAGGTTGTGCTATGGAAATTTGCTGTGGAGCGTATGAGCGTAATCGATGAAGGGGTTGTAAAGATATGGGGTTCCCAAGGGGGTAAATTTTTTTCAAAGTTACCCAAATATATTGAGTGGGGTGTCATATGAAAGTACTCAACTTATACATTCCAAAATGGTTTTTAGTTTTCTTCTAGGTTCTATAGTTTTTTAAATACAGTCAAAAAGAAAAATTAAGGAAACCAATTAACGGAAGTATGGAGAGAGCTCCCGTTTCATAGAGTTTCGATGTATTCGTAGGTCTGGTTAACAGACAAGGAGTGTGGCATCGTTGTGGTTTGGTTTGCAATGATTTTAGTTGCTACTTGATATTTTTTCTTGAGATTGAAAATAAAAGCCGTGTTGGCCGATTGGAAGAGTGCTCGACTTTCGATTTAAGTAAGTTCGAACCCTGGCCGTGCTCATCAATGGATTTTTCGATTAGAAAAATTTAAATGCGCAATAACACGAGCTCTAAACGGTGAAAGAAAACATCGTGAGGAAACCAGTTAACTTTCTAATAGCGGCGATGGGCTTGCAACCTGTCACGTATGCAAATGCTAACTCCTGCAAATAGTGGGCTGGGTATGTACCAAAATTATAGAGGGAGGGGGAGGGTAGGGGGAGGGGGAGGGGAGGGGAGAAGAGCGGAGGGGAGGGGAGAAGAGCGGAGGGGAGGGGAGGGGGAGGAGGAGGAGAGGGGGAGGGGGAAGGGAGGGGAGGGGAGGGGTAGGGGAGGGGAGGGGGAGGGTAGGGGAGGGGTACGGGAGGGTAGGGGAGGGGTACGGGAGGGGTAGGGGAGGGGGAGGGGTAGGGGAGGGGTAGGGGAGGGGTAGGGGAGGGGGGTGGGGTAGGGGAGGGGGAGGGGTAGGGGAGGGGGAGGGGTAGGGGAGGGGGAGGGAATTGATTTTCTCATACATTTCGTATTGAACTGCTATTTTAATAATTTCTCGAACTAAGAGGCCTTCCCTGAGGCGCGGTACGAAGTTCGCGGGGTCAACTATTGAATATAAACACGACACGACTTAATGTATTGCATGCATGCCTATAATCTTTACCATACTGAGGTAGCGCATTAGATATCATTCTGTGGTAAACACTAGAAGGAGCACTTAACGTAGGTATAGGGGTAGTCAGAAACAAGTTCAAATCTAGGCTATCAATACAACGGTGCGCGAGATCTCAGTTCGGGGCGAACTACTAGTTTACTTTTTTTTTATTTTTATTATAGCTTGTAATTCCATACAACAATTATTTATATTGTTCTCAAATGTTATGTATTCTTTTGTTTCTTCTTCTTTGTTGTATGGCCCCCAAGGGTAAAAGCCTCCTCCATTTCTCTCCATCTCTCCCTGTCCTTGGCTAGACTAGTTTACTTACGGAACCCTAAATCCAAGCACTATACAGGTCACATATGATACCATCTCGTAGCTCAGCCGTTGACTAAACAAGAAAACAAAAAGAGTAAAAGAGAAGCAAAGCTTTCGAGTATCGGATTAGAATGGACGAAGATTTAGACATTGAGGAATTTCGGATTAGAATGGGTAGACGTAGATTAGAAATTAAAGCTTTTTTACTGAGAATCTGACAAAAACAGTGTTTTTCGACAGCGCTTCGTTATAGATTAGAAACAAGAAATGTGGCGTATAATTAATTTATGAAAATTAGTGCCGTGTCGGCCGAGGGGGATAGTACCTCGACTTTCGATCCGAAGGTCGTGGGATCGAATCCTGGCCGTGCAACAATGGATTTTTAATTTCGAAAAATGCGCATTAACATGAGCTCTAAGCGGTGAAGGAAAGCATCGTAAGGAAGCCCGCGGCTTAGTCAGCGCCACACGTATTGACCATGTCTTTCCTGTGGATATAGCCCGTTATGCTGAGAGGATGGTTTAGTCCTGGGCAAGCATATTCCATCTCAAACAATCTCAAAAAATGTCCTAGGCACTACAGTGTCCCAAGTGCAGGCAAAGATTGCCTCCTGACACTATATAAATCATCTAGTAAAGATGTAAAGGCATAAGTTTCATTTTTTTATGAATGAGTTAGGTTTAGATGACCTGTAGTATATCATATCAAAAACATCAGCTTAAGCCCCCGAGCCTCAAAAAGCAGGTAAAGCCTCATCCGTAGGGCGCTCGTTAAATATTAAACCCTCGCTGTACAACAAAACGGTTCAGAATATAAAAACGGATGGAATTACACTTTTCTTTTAAACCGCTACTTAAATACTAGCTTCCGCACACGGGTTCACGCTTGGATAAAGCGCTTAAAGCGGCATTCTAGGCTTTTTTCATAGTCAGACCTTCTCGGAATGTATTCCGAATTCGGAAGGTGATGTTTCTTCGCTGAATAAACGTCAACTTTCCGAAGAAAATCATCGAATCGGATGCATTTACGGCTCCCATACAACAAGCTTTGCTTAGTTAGAGATGCTGTGTGAAATATTAAGCTCTGTAAGCCATGACGGAGGCCTTTATTCGGCCTAAAAACTCCGTCACCAGAGCTGGCCACTTGCTCATACGAACTTACTTTTTTAACCGACTTCCAAAAAGGAGGAGGTCCTAGGTTCGGCTGTATGTATATTTTTTGTGTGAAATGTCCACCGATATACATACATACATAAACTCACGCCTGTATCTCATCATAGGGGTAGGCAGAGACCACAGATCGCCACATGTCCACCGATATTTATTTATTAATTCAAATTCAAATCCCCAATCCTCGTTACCCTCTTATGCTTAAGTTAATCGTGAGATTTAGCTCGCACTAGTTAAATTAGTCGACGGCGCAATCACCATTACGTTGTGTAGATAGTGTTGCATACTGTAGCATCCGGTATACATACCCTGGGAAAGGTCTGGGCGTAGAGCTAGCGTTTATTGTAAGTATCGCTTTAAGATTTTCGTAAGTTGTACTTGACATTATAATGACAGGCAAAAATATACGGGCCCTAGCCATATTACACTATCTACCGTCGTGATAGAATAGAATACTTCAAAATGTATAGGATTTGACGTTTCAAGTAGAAGAGACACGTGGTCCGAACGTCAATTCCTATACATTTTGAAGTAAGTATTCTATTCTATCGCGACGATAGATAGTGTAATATGGCTAGGGGGGCTGTTGATTTAGATACCGACAATATTCAAAATTGGCAGCGTCCATTACCCAATCCTCGTTACCCCATAGTGATGGTATATGGTGATGATGATGATGAAAAGTAACCTATAATCTTCCTCAAGAGAACTATCAAATGCAGAAAAAAAAATTCAAATCGGATTGGTAGTTCCTGAGGTTAGCGCGTTCAAACAAAAAAAACTCTTCCGTATAATTAGTATAGAAGTATAGATTGACCAATGACAAAACGAAATAACAAATATACAATGGGCGGCTTTATCGCTAAGAAGCGATCTCTTCCAGGCAGCCTTTGACAGACGTTTTCAGTGTTAGATGATATCGTGGTATACAGACGAGGTTTCAAAGTGGCAGTGTTTTTTTTTTAACTCAGAGAAACATTTATATTTCAGTCATAATACATTTTCATAAGTGAACAATCGAGATATTTCATTGGGTTTATCGACTGTCTCAATAAACAATTCCAAAGACAGATAAACTAATCGATCTTACACAAATCCGGCTAAATAATTCAAAGCACCAACCCACCCTCAAAATGGCTCAGCAATTTACTAAACCCAAAACTGTCAATCAGTCGACCCCAACAGGCCGGATAGTGACCACAGATTAATTATTCATAGACAATACGGATGTAAGGAATTTGATATAAATCGTTTAGCGGCTGTTCGCGGTTCTGATTTATACTTACACCCCTCTCAGGCTACAGCGGGGCTAAAAAGGCCGTTATAGCCAGAATCATAAAACGATTGGGTGGACGATATCGAGGTCATAGAGGGAAAGACATGGATGAGAACGGCACAGGGTCGATTAGAGTGACTTTTGAGGGAGGAGGCTTATACCCAGCAGTGGGCTATTATTTGAGCTGCCAATGATGATGATGATGATAATACGATTCGTTCTATGTTTTGTTCTTGTCACTCTCATGTCTAAGAAAAGAGACGGCATATAGTGGAATTGAGATTATGATTGTGCTTCAACCGACCAGACCGTTACCAGCAGCGTAACAGCTGTGTTGTCGGTCCCGGCTTTTAAGTCATTAAGCCATGACGGAGGCCTTAAGGCGGCCTAAAAACTCCGTCACCAGAGTTGACCACTTGCTCATACAAACTTACTTAGCGCTGTCAAACACGATATCAAAACAAAAAAAAAAATTAAAACTTAAAACAGCGTTAACTCGGACCACACCCGGGGTCGCGAAATAATCAAGGCAAGATGAGGTTGAATGTTTAATGCTTCATTTGGTGCGTGCCGCGGTGACGGAAAACACCAGCCTCTATCTCATATGGAAGATATACGAGAAGATTGATGGGTGTGAAATAATCTTTGACGTAGTTGTGTAAAGGTTCGAGCACATTATGCCGGGCCGCAGCGCAGCGCAAAATGCTTACCTTGCACATTGTGACGGGCCGGGTCGCAGAGCATTGACGGATTTCCAGAACAGTGTACTGCCAGAATTTGCGTGCAACTGTACGTTATGGATAGCTCTGACGAAGAACTTTCTCTTTTTTTACCTGCTGTTAGAAGTTAATGAAGCATAGACAAAAAGTTCGTCAAAAAAGAAAACGTAAAATATGGATACATCCTTGAACTAAACTAATCAAAAGTTCCACCAATCCGCTTGCACACTGCTGACGGAGCGCAGCAGGGCGGAGCGGGCCTCATCGCACGGACGGAAATCCGCCTCGCAATAATGCGAGTCGTTGCGGCCGGACAGTGTGATAATTCATACATATTGTATTCAAGCGATTTGCGGATTTTTGCGCTGCGCCCCGACACGCTGCGGCCTGGCATAATGTGCTCGAACCTTAAAGCAACTTGAGAACGGAGTCAGAGGTACATTCTCGGCACTTAACGCCTGATTAGTGTTTGCATTATTTATCCGATAATAGAGTGAAGCGCTCGTGGCGTAGCTTGCTTAGACGTTCTTGATTGATCGTTGAAGTTAAGCAGCGTTGTGCGCGGTCACTTTTAGGATGGGTGACCGCAAGTGGTATTACGAGCCGAGCGCTTCCGTGCTTCGGAGGACACATTAATTGTCGGTCCCGGCTTTAAGTCGCTAAGCCATGACGGAGGCCTTTAGGCGGCCTAAAAACTCCGTCACCAGAGTTGGCCACTTGCTCATACGAAAGAAGAAGATCCGGTAATAGCGTAACTTCTACGATTTAGCTCTCCTATTAGGTGCCGTATTGGCCAAGTGGGATGGTACCTCGACTTTCGATCCGAAGGTCTTGGGTTCGAATCCTGGCCGTGCATCAATAGTTCATTTTTCGAAAAATTTATATACGCATTAACACAGGCTCTAAAGTTCTAAACAGTAAATAAAAACATTTCAAGTATATAATAATGTTGGACATTTCACACAGCATCGTGTAGCCCCAAAGTAACCAGAGCTTATGTTATGGGAACCACATGACTGATATACAACTACTTTGCTTATATACTTTTTTTATACATACGTAGAAACATATTAAACACCCAGACCCGAGACAAATATCTTTAGCAAAGCTATAGTAGCCTTTTTAGCCTTTTTCCACAATTGTCACCGCCGCCGGCGCCGCATACTCTCTTTCTTTGGCCATTTATAGCGAGGCGTGGCAATGAGAGTCTCGAAAAGCAGGTCATCGTTGGGAACGTCGAGGGAAAGAGATCGGGCGGGAGAATCCAACTCGATGGACGGACCAGCTCCAAGAGAAGAAAGCCAGGTTCTAGGTTGTGGTCCACCTAGCCACTAATAGAACTCGCTGGAGGTAAGCTGTCCACACGAAGACAACCAGTGATCACGATCTTCAGACATGAAGAACCGACCACAGAGAGATACACAAATTTGCCTCGCGACGAGAATCGAACCCGCAAACTTCCGTTTTCGCTCTCTACGCCACAGAGGTCATAGACTGTGAAAAAGGACTTACTTATTCATAAATTACAAATTACTTGTTAGCGGTTACCTAAAGGTCTGTTGTTGGTGTGTTAAATAAATTAGGCGTGTTAAGTAGACGCGGAAGTTGTGGAAGTTTAAATAGACTTATAAATACCTTATGTGGGTTGCAGAACTTAGGACAAATACAGTCAGCATAACAAAATCATATACAAATAAAAAATCAAATGAAAATCATATGAAATAATGACTGTATTCCAAAGTGCGGTAGATTATTATTTCAGATCTTTAGGCGTTTTCTGATCCTTTGAAGTCTAAGGGGGTAGTCAGAGGTATGTCCCACTCTAATGACCCACTCTGCTAAGATTTTACAAAAACATTTCCCCTCCTAATTACTTATAAAATTCTGTTAAAATTGAAACTCCGTTTAAACAATTGCCATCCTTTTTGTTAGAGCGTTTTCACATTATCCGATCCGATATCGGTATCGGACGCCGACACGATATCGGGGCAAGTAAAATGTATGAAATATGTACCTGCCTTTCACATTGTCCGACCTGATATCGGATATCGGAGCGGACATCTTTCATACATTTTATTTGCCCCGATATCGTGTCGGCGTCCGATACCGATATCGGATCGGATAATGTGAAAACGCTCTTAGACAGTATTATATAGTGACAGGGCGAATCTTGATCATTATTTAACCAGTTTTCAAGTTTATAAGTACGGCCTTTTGGGTAAAATCCCTTTCTGATTAATTATTTAGGAATTTTCAATATTCTAGGTTAAACCCCACAACAAGCATGCACCATTTAACAAAACCGCAGGGTACCGTGTGAATATTTAAAAACGGAAGACGCAAAGTGGTTCCGTATATGTTGAATATTCGACAAACCGTTTAGGGATAGGGTTATTATTATTTTATTATAGGGTTACTGGTTGATGATTTTTTAAGTACCTGTTTAGCGTACTGGCAGCGCCCTCGCGGTGTTGGCCCTGTAGTGATGGTATAATGGTATTGATGATGATGATGAAAAGTAGCCTTAAACCTTCGTCAAGAGTTGAGCTATCAAATGCAGCAATTATTTTTCAAATAGGACTGGTAGTTCCTAAGATTAGCGAGTTCAAACAAACAAACTCTTCCGCTTTATTATATTCGGACTGGTATTTCCTGAGAGTAGCGCGTTCAAGCAAACAAACAAACAGACTCTTCCGATTAATTTTATTAGTATAGATTTTTCAATTATTGTACCTAATTTCTATGTTCCTAAATAGATAAACATTATCTTATCTAGCAAAATTTGTTTTCTCGGCATTTTCACGCAAAAAGTGCAATGTGGTTAGGATTGTGTTGTGGTCGGAGTTGCTAAGCGGTTTTTTTTTTTTTTTTTACTACTAAGGTAGCAGACAAGCATACGGCCCACCTGATGGTAAGCGGTTACCGTAGCCTATGGACGCCTGTGATACCAGAGGAGTCACACTCGCGCTGCTGACCCTTTTAAGAATTTCAAAACGCCCTTTTTGAAGAACCCCATACTGCGGTTAATCAGCCTTCAACAAAGGCTGCGATTTCAAATCTCAGCCATTGATAGTATTTTTTTAAATTTATTATTTATTGTTTTGGTTTTTTTTTCGGGTAAATTTTATTTTTTCTCAATTTGCAAATAAGCTCGGTCGCAGATATTTAATTATTACGTTTTTTTTAATTTATCATTTTTTTTTGTTTTTTTTTCGGCTAAATTTTAAGTTTTCTCAATTTGCAACCGAGCTCGGTCGCCCAGATATTTGTTTAATATTAAACGCGCGTTAAAAGACTTTCGCTCGATAGCTTGACTAGACTGCCTTACAAACCAAGACAATAAGTTCAATTTGTGCCTCAGTCCGCCATTAGATCTCCTCAATAGGGGATGATATATTAACATTCCCCTTAGGGGAGGGTGGCCATTCAGACGAGACATGATTTGTCATGGCGTATCAGAGGAATACATTCTTTCTACCACCCGTCACATCTAATCAGTGTCCAGAGAGCAGAAAAAGTAGAGGTCCTTATTTTGTACGCGTTTCCGCCATTTTAATATTTTAATGACATTCGGATATCTTATAAAATGTATTATAATACTACTTGCGCCGCGGTGTTACCCGCGGTTAAAAATCGTTTGGATTAGCCTGTGTTATTCCAGAACCTAAACTATCTACATTTCCAAATTTCATCAAAATCGGTTTAGTAGATCAGATACTTACACTATTAGTAGGAACGGCTACGTTTTATGTTAATTTTACATTAGCTATTGGAACCAAGTAAGGCTGTGTCCCCAGTAGGCAAACTGTGAGCGGCCGACTGAGTTTGCGCCGCAAACTCAGTCGGCCGCTCACAGTTTGCTAGTTTTGCGCTCACTGTACGCAGTTTGCAGCGTTACGCGCAAAACTAGCAAACTGTGGACACTCCATTTCAAATATATGGAAGAGCGTACTAAACCGATACGCCGCAAACTCAGTCGGCCGCTCACAGTTTGCCTACTGGGGACACAGCCTAAATGTTGTTTATCTGTCATATTGCACAATGACGCAAGCGACACTAATATAATTTTTGCTGTTCATGTCCTGCCGTTTGTTCTTGCCTTTCAAAGCATATCAAAGCGTAAGCTAATAGTAATAAAGATTATTTTACATCAGCAGCTGATTTCTACCGATGTTGGTCGTTTTCGTGTCAGATCAGGAAGTTGAGACCGTATACAAAAAGATTGATAGGCGGCATCGTTTGTCGTACTGCATTGTTTGTGATGCGGCACAAGTTATAAGATAATAAAAAATAAAAAAAAATGCTGGATGCATTACACACAGCAATATCTAGCGCCAAAGCAATCAAAGCTTGAGGACATACTACTTAAATGCTTATTTTTTTGTAAATACATACTTATAATACATAGAAAGATACGTCGGAGACAAATATTTGCAGATCATACAAACATTTGTCCAACGGCGGGATTCGAACCCGCAACCTCCTGCGTCACAGGCGGGTCTTCACCCACTGCGTCACAGAGGTGGTCCAAAATACGTATTTATTCTTTGAAGGTTTCACAATTTTTGAAAATTACAAAATATCTAGCACTGAATCAATTAAATAACTATGTATAGTTCGGCAAAAACGGGTAGATACGGCAACTAAAACAATACTTTGGAAACCCTTTCTCTACTAATCTATGGTAAAGTACAGGTTTCTTGTATAAGGTACAGGTGCCGAAGACGTCAGTCAGAAGTAATAATTTACTTCTAAAAGAGAATTTATCTATTTCGCGTATTAGCTTGCACAGTGGGGCCCCCATTTATTTCTATTATTTTGTGTCGGACTATACTTTAAATATTTCTAAGGGCCGTACTCAGAGGTATGTCAAATACAGTCATGTGGTTCCCACAATACAAGCTTTGCATACTTTGGGGCTACATGATGCTATGTGACATTGAAAATGAAAAATCTTATCAAAATTTTCAATGCCGACGGCATTCGAACCCGCAATGATACAAGCGATCCTCCGTAAGCCGGAGTGCCTTTACAGCTTTACCAATTCGGCCACGGAATCCTTATTACGTCAGGTTGAACATCTTGAAAAGCTCATATTTATCGATTAAGCATCGATCGAGCTATGAGACATGTTCATTAGAAATCTTCAAAAAATCGAACATGTAGGTATATGGTAAGGCAAACGGCGGAAAGTGTAATCGTCCCATCAACATACATAGCAGTCAACTTTCAAAAACGCTCTTACGTCGCCTTAGAAAACGAGATGCAAAAATGTGTCAAACGGAACCCTTTAGGGTTCTGTTTTTATTAGTTATTAGAATAACTTCTTATGCAGTGCAAACGTACTCACAAATTGGATAACAAAAATGCGTCATGTGAAGTAAAATTATTAATTAATCACGAGACACCTGCAAAAATAATATTGTGAAATGTGAACCGTGCTGGGTCGAATTACGCGCAATAAATACATACAATGCAATGCTTTTCGGTTTTGTTTCGAAAAACGTACAAATCTCGTGACTTGTGGTTTGTACCTACTACGCTCGGATTCCAACGCTCTGTTCATCGTCACTCAAAAATAGCACGAACTTTAATTGTGCACTATTTCCGTGCAGACACTCAAACTATCGAATCGATTCCAAATCTATATATTTATTCGATCGCTTACGATTATTCTCGTATCGAGTTCAACAGACTGTTTGATTTGTTTGTTTTCGAATTGTTACTTCTAGAGCGCTTGTAGACGTCCGTTTTTTTCTCCGGACAACGGACCGTCAATAAACGGATATCCATATAAAGGCAAGTAAAGGCAATATCTGGGCGACCGAGCTCTGCTCGGGTGCATAACGCCATCTAGTGGTTCAATTACACATTGCACTTGTAAATCTTTTTGCGTGAAAATGCCGAGAAAACGGCTTTTCCCAGATATGAGACCTAGCTAGATCGATTTTCATCGAAATTGTTAGAGGCGTTTTCGAGAACCTCAGTACATACAAACAAACTTCAAACATGAAAAAACTATTGCTCGTTTAATAGAATAGGATAAATCAGGGATGCCCAGACTTATAGTGTCGGCGATCGACCAGAAAATATTTCGATAGCAAAAGATCGACTAAACTACATACCTACCTACTATGTAGTACTATGTACTGAAAAACATTTTTTTAAATATCGTTTTACTGCACTTTTAAATTGAAAATAGGTAGGTACCTGCATCAAAATGAAGGAATCGTTACTTTCGAATTACAAATTTTGTCTTGATGATGATGGATAGCATTGTATAATAAAATTATCCGCGTAATTTTAATAGGATGGTATTGCTGGCGATCGACTCGAAAAGCTTCGCGATCGACTGTTTGGGCACCCCTGGGATAAATGGTTTGCCGGACCGATAACCGGCGCGTGCACACATATTCATTACGCGCCATACACCACCGCGAATCCAGTGAAAAACACGGTCCGTTGCGTTGTCCGGCAAAAAAAACGGACGTCTACAAGCGCTCTTATGTTGCAATGTTTAATGTGATTTTTGTAAGACGGTTTTAAAACGGACGTTAGATTTAATCGAAACATTAACCTACGTCTTTCTTCTTACTGATTTAGAAACATTTAATTCTTTATGCTCATTGCTCAACCGACAATAGCATATGTAGATATAAAATGAAATGTATCTAAGCCTCGATATAAATATCCAGTACAAAACTGTCAAAAAAAAAAACATTGAGAGGAGCCCTGCAGGCTAACCCCCTTACTTATGAAAGATGTTTAAAGTTGAACACTGGTTGAACAACGTCCTGTCTCTGTTTGTCACTATCCACAAATAAAGGCAGGACGTTGTTTAACCAGTGTTTCACGTTAAATATCTTTCATAAGTAAGGCCCTAATTGTTTAACTTGTCTCAAACCTCAAAACGAGGCATCTTTTGTCGCGTTCGGTCTCGTCGAGAGTGACAGAGCTACTTGCGTGGTCACTAAACTGTCATATTTTAGAGTTTGAGACCGAGTTTTCGCTATCAAAGATAAACAATCAAGGAGGCAGTTTTATTTCGATTCGTTCGACGCGTTCGGTTCGGATAGGTGTGCGTTCACCTTAAGTCGTATCGGTTAGTATTCTAACAAGCTGTTATTGCAACCTGTCACGTAATGCATACTACTTTCAAAATTTGGGTACCAATGTTGTCCAACAAGAAATTTAAATATTTTATTTGTAACATTATTCGGAATATCTTATTACCGAAATGTTTGTTGCCTACAACAATATTCATTTTAGGTTCAGATTTGCAGAGTTGTTTATTATTTTAATGGCTAATCCGTTCTGCGTGAAATTTAAGCGTTTAATTCGGCAGTAAATCAAGCTAGGTTTAGCGGTGTAGACGGAATAAATTATTTCAGCGAGCACAAATGTACTGGTAATCTTGTAAATACAATTTCCATTAAATAAAACAGCATTCTACAGTGGAATGAAAATATTTTAGCAGCTTCAAGTTTTTAAAGGGTTATTCCCATTGAGTCACGCCCTTTTCTGTCACACCTGTGAAGTAACGGGAAAAAATTCCTCTTGAGTAACCTTTTGACTCGACGAGACTTTATTTTACCGTTGAGTCACGCCCTACAGTAACTCCGTTGCCGAATAAAATGCACTTTTATTTATTTGTTTTTATTTTATTTTTATGTTCTTGCTATAAAAGCTAGTTTTTACGAGGATTTTAATAAAATTACTTTTGAAACAACAAATTACCTCATTTAGGTAATTACTTAACGAAACATTTACTTAAGAAAACAATCATTTTCATTTTCAAATAGTTATCAAAAAGTACAAAATCTTGTACAAACTTATGTATTACTTATGAGACACAGGTTCGCCTAGTTCAGTCACATTGTAAACCACTACCTATGTATAAGTATTTAATTAGTATTATAGTATTATTATAAATATTATTTTACATACCTATTGTAACACATAGCACTAAGTTAATGAATAAAGATTTATTTATTTATTTATGTTTAAAAGTTAGTTGAAAAAATTAAAAATGTCAATTAAATTCTGCTGCGGAGTAATTCCTCAAATAATGTTTATAATAACATTCGAAGAAACACAGGTTTTGTAAAATAAAACAAAACGAAAACATGACTTCTCAAATTATCGCCAAAAAGTCCTGGATGCGACGATTTCAACTTTGTACACTTTATAGTTTTGGCTCCGCAATGAAACAAAAAAAAATACAAATACAAATACAAATTAATTTATTTACCAAAGAAACACAAGTTACAGTGGGTTTGCTGATGGTCCCCGCACGAGGCAAGCCTATAAGTAAGCCTGTAGGTATGTTCTTTTTAAATACAAATACAAATAAAAAGAACATACAAATAAGTTTAGATTCAAAAACGTTTCTACTCACAAATTCATTTTCCGACCGAGTATTATTTGAGGAATATTCTAAGCCTCGCAGGAACAAAATGGAAGCTAAAAATGTTTTATATTTTTCTCGACATCCGACGCTCTCGTGAGGATACGATGCACTGCGCTTGAGAACACGGACCAAGTCACGGGATTTTATTATACTCTTTGATATTACATGCTTAAGCGAGCAATCGATATAGTTTTACTGAGGGTTCAGTCCATTAAACTATTCAGATGTTTGTGAATTAATTTCTTCTGTAGTTTTCTAAATATTTAGCTTTCTAATAGCGGCGACGGGCTTGCTATCAGTCAATTGTATAGATTAATTTCTGCAAATTAGAAAAAAAAAAGCACCGAACTGTGCATCAATGGATTTTAAGTTTCCAAAAATGTATATGCGCATGAACCTTCCTTCCTTCCTTGCTCAGCATATATTTGCCCACTGCAGGGCATATGCCTCTCCAATGTTCCTCCACACTGCTCTATCGCTGGTCTTCCTGGCCCAGTCTGTCCCGGCATATGCCTTAATGTCGTCGGACCATCGGGCGGATGGTCTGCGCATGAAAACGAGCTATAAATTGTGAAGGAAAACATCGTGAGGAAACTCGTGGCTTAGTCAGCCCCACACGTATTGACCGTGTCTTTCCTGTGGATATGGCTGGTTAAGCTGAGAGGATGGTTTAGGTGCTGGGCAAGCCTACTCCATCTCAAACAATGTCTCAGGCATTACAGGGTCCCGTTAAGTGTAGGCAAAGATTGCCTCCTGACACTGTATAAATCATCTAGTAAAGATGTAAAGGCCTAAGTTTTTTTTTATTTATTTATTTAACACTTTCACACATGACAAATTGTGCAAGGAGGACTTAATGCTGAAGCATTATCTACCAGTCATCCTGGGCGTTTTTTGTCGCTATATAAATGTTTACTTGGACCACACACAGGGGTAAGTCCCGCTTATTGTGCCTCGGAAAAGCAATAGGATTCGGGACCTGGCGGCGTGACGTCATAGCTCTGCAAAAAGATATAACACTGAAAGTGTCTTTGTTGACACTTCCTATTTAAATAAAATAAATAAATATTGTTAGACATTTCACACAGCGCCATCTAGTCCCAAACTAAGCAAAGCTTGTACTATGGGAACCAGATAACTGTTAGAATTTTGAAAATACATACTTACAATACTTTAAAACACCCAGACACAGAACAAACATCTATGTTCATCACACTAATGTTTGTCCTGGGTGGGAATCGAACCCACGACCTACAGCGCAGAAGGCAGAGCTACTACCAACTGAGCTAAGAGGCCAGGCGAATCCATTATTGACAAGTATAACTTTTTTGTGTTACAGCATTGCAATGAACCTCATTGCAGCATTGAGTGTCAACTAGTAGATGTAGATAAAACGTGAAAGGAAACGCCACCTGCTTACATTTTTTTCCAAATTCAAAACTAGATGGCGCGACTGATCCAATCGTAGATCACGCTGACGAAAACGCGGAGATAGCTAGTAACTATAGAAAAGAGCTGATGATCTTCAAACGGCTGAACAGATTTTCATGAAACATAGCTAAGAACACTCTCGACAAAGACACCATTCAGACAACAAATAATAATTAAAATCGGTTCATCCGTTTAGGAGCTATGATGCCACAGACAGACACACAGATACACACTACAAACTTATAACTTCTTTTTCGTCGGGGGTTAAAAATACAAATCTAAACTTAAAAAAGCTTGTAATAATCCCAAATACTTTTTTTTCTCATTCAGAACGTAAATCACAAGGCTTAGAGACAAACTGAAGCAAAAACGTAATCAAACAGACGTAATTACCCAATAACTATGACATTATGGGGATATAAAGCCGCACGTGTAAGTAATGAAATTCGCGTATTTATAAAACAAATTGTTATATTTACCACATGTGATTCATACTGCGAGTGGACCGCGTTTTTAACCGACTTCAAAAAAAGGAGGAGGTTCTCGGTTTATTACAATTTTTACTTTAGCCACTTGTTTAGTTCATGAAGGGATTTGTCAAGGGTTTTTCATAATTTTTTTTATTTAATTGCTTGTTATTATTTTTTTTTTGTATTTTTATTTACAAGCTTTTATTTAATTTAAAATGATTAAAATTGCGAAACTCCTTATTTTTTGAAGTCGGTTTAAAAACGATGTTTCTTGACACAATTATCAAGTTCACATATCGAATGAAAAGTGTTTGTGACTGCAGATCGTAGCTTCGTTCGATATATCAAGGCTGCGTGGTTTTCTCTTTAGCAAATTATCATCAATCACTTTCAAGCTGGGTGAGGGAAATCGGATTAACTTACAAGATCTGAGATAGGTCATTATCTAATTGACTAGCTTCTTTGCGCGGTTTTGTTAAAACTGGCTGCGGCCAACAGTTTAACTAAATAAATAAATAATGCTGGACATTTCACACAGCATCATGTAGCCCCAAGCTAAGCAGAGCTTGTGTTATGGGAACCACATGACTGATATACTATTTAAATACATTTTTGTAAAACATACAACAATACATTGTTGCAGCTTGTATGGACTAATGATTCTAATTATCATATTTAAATGTTTTTGATCTATAAAATGTCTAAAAAGTCTAGTGCCGGAGTCAGAGGCAAGTTTAGGAGCTCAGCCGATAAATATGATATTCTGGGATTTTTGGCTGACGTCATAGGATTCCGTGGCTGAGTTGGTTAAAATACTCCGGTTTAAGGTGGATCTGTTTAATCAAGGTTTGAATCCCGTCGGAATCGAAAATTTTGATAAGAATTATCATTTTCGAGTTAGAGGCGAGTCCAAATATTTGGCATAATATCAACATTTTACAAGTTAGTATTGCATAGTGTTGTAAGCCCATTACTATACCTAACTGTTATCTTTACGATATTTTCGTTCAATTTAAAGAACTCATCACAGACACAATATTTTTTTCGTTGTATGATCTGTTTTCG
Source organism: Camptogramma bilineatum (assembly GCA_958496255.1). Taxonomy (NCBI): domain Eukaryota; kingdom Metazoa; phylum Arthropoda; class Insecta; order Lepidoptera; family Geometridae; genus Camptogramma; species Camptogramma bilineatum. The sequence goes on from OY292476.1 coordinate 1,430,395, forward strand.
AACCCTCAGCTGTCGATTCGAAAGTCCCATCTCACTAGGCCAACACGGTTATCAAAATCTCCTTAGAATGTTAACTATGAAACAGAAATAGCTGAACAAAAACAAATATGGTATCTTATTATTTATCGATAGACATTTTTTGTTGATAGAGAAATTCATTCCCAACTCTTCGTATCTTGTTTGGGCAGCGGATTGGCTGTCTGATGACAAAGTGGACAGACCATCAATCATGGACTCGATGACGTCACGAGATGTAGCGTGCGACTTAGATGTATAACGTGCGACTTCAAGATAGGGTCCTTTTTTATTGACTCTGCGTTTCATTCTCAAATGATATTTGAACGTGTATTAAATCTTGAGTCCGATTTTTTATTATTAAGTTAACTTTTATCTAACAAATTAATGCGATTTGTCAGCAGCAGATGCTTATGCGAAATCAAGTTTTTTAATTTTTGAGTTCAAAGTTATATTATTATGTGAATTGAAAATTCGGTCCTCAAAGACAGATAATATAATAATAGTTTTGAGAGAAGATTTCAAAATATTTTTTTTTGTAGGGCACTTACGCCAAAATTTTTTTTTTTAACTTTTCGGCATAATTAAGTACTACTTAACTCATTTTTGCATTTTTTTACAATTGTGCCCTTGTTTCACCGAAGGTGCGAAAAGACAAAATGAAAATAATTTTTCATTAATTATTCTAATAAGAACCGATACTGAAATTCTTTGAACCAGAATGAGATGAATTTCGAGTTCTGAAATCGGAAGCGATTTAGAACTAATTTTCGAATAAATTAAAGGCAATAACGGGATAATGAGATTTCGATATTGGATTCAAACGAGAAATTAGCTTTCAGAGTATGAAATTGGTCGATTATTTTATTCTCATCCTTAGAAAAATTTAAACGTAATTTTGAAGCTTTTTGCTGCCATCCTTTTGAAGACAAAAGAATGTGCTGCCATCCGCAGTGTTTAGTGCCCGTGACGCACTTGCGGATCTTGCATGTGTGGCTGGGCAGGGAATGCGTTAAGCGAGTCGTGTTGGCCTAGTGAGTTAGTGCTTCGACTTTCGATTAGGTCGTGGCTTCGAATCCTGACCGTGCATCAATGGATTTTTCATTTTGAAAAAATTATATGTACAACATAAGCTTCAACAGAATCAGTTAGCTTTCTAAAAGGCAGCAAAGGGCTTGCAACCTGTCACGTATGTAGGTACCTAGAAATTGATTTGCCGAAGAAATCTACCCGTAAATGAAAATAAATAAATACTTAGTAGCAAGCAAGTTCGTATGAGCAAGTGGCCAACTCTGGTGACGGAGTTTTTAGGCCGCCTAAAGGCCTCCGTCATGGCTTAGCGATTAAAAAGCCAAGACCGACAATAAATAAATAAATAAATAAATATTTGCTGGACATTTCACACAGCGCCATCCAGCCCCAAACCACAGAGAAATGAACAGAGAAACAGCGGTCTAACATTGACTTTTATAATTGCCTATTCTTGTAGGGCTGTCACTTATGGAAATAAACTAACTGCGCCGCGCGGTGTCACTCGCGTAGTGTTAAAATAATAAACGGACAGCTGGTAATGCTGACGGACGGATGGTATTTGCTCTGTAGGTACCTACTCTGACAGACATGTCGAGTTTCAATTCAATCGGCTAATTTACGGAGGAGTTCTTTTGAACAGCTCCTGACTCCATCATCAAACCAGCTCGTTGTCACCATGTAGGTACCTAATTACAGTGTAGTCGGGACTTGACAGACATGTCGAGTTTTAACTCCATCAGTTTATTTACTGAGGAGTTCATGATCAGCTCGAAAATACCAAATTATTATAAGTTTAGGTATCCGAATTACATACAAATGCAAATTTTCAAATCGATACGACAATGAAAAGTACCTACCTACTTACCTAGATTAAAATCGACTTTAAATATTAGTAAATAGGTACCATTACCTACATATTAGGTACCTAGGTACTTACAGAAAATTACTTCAATAATATTTCAATAAAATGGTAGTAGGTAGGTACGTAAACTTACCGGTCACGTTTTTTTGAGTAGGTAAGTAGGTAGGTACTTATGTGAAAAATGATAACTTTTTATTTTTCTCTGCATGACTTTGCCTAGCTAGATATAAGTATCTACTCACCTTACCTACTGGCTGAATGAAAATGAACTCGAAAAAGACCGCGCCACAGATTCATTAATAGTTATTACGTAACCCGCGCGGCCGCCGCATACTCGTAGCATTCGCGGCCTCCGAGCGTCCCTTACCGCATAGCCGCCGGTCGGCCGCCGGAGTTTGCCGAGACCGGCCGAGAGCTCACGAAGCGGCCGCCCGCCGCTCGTAAGTGAGCCTGTCGGTGAACGCGCACGCACACAACGCTGCGCATGTAGTGAAGTACCTATTATCGCGCGTTGTTTGAGTTTGTCTCTCTGGTTACTCGGTGCCCAAACTAAGCAAAGCTTGTACTAAGGGAACCAGATAACTGATAGAATACATTTATATACCTTTTTTTTATAAATACATACATATAATACTTTATAACACCCAGACACAGAACAAACATCTATGTTCATCACACAAATGTTTGTCCTGAGTGGGAATCGAACCCACGACCTACAGCTCGGAAGGCAGAGCTACTACCAACTGAGCTAAGAGGCCAGTCCAATTAACCTAATCCCCTGAGAATAAGACATAATTTTCAATCTTACATAGCAAGTTTTAAATTAATTATGATCCCTGCGACTTTTGACCTATTCCAAACTTCTTGTCCTTGTATCGGATATAATGTCGTCGGTCATTAGGACCATCCGTCATACCTTTAGGGATTTAGGGTAACTGATCAAAATATAAATTTATAAGTACTGAAATCGTAAAATCAAGTTTTAGAATTAGAAAAGTTTTAAACTATATACTCTACTAGCTTCTGCCCGCGGCGTTGACTGCGACGTACCTACACAACAACAGCCTATATTCAATGTTCATCCTGAAAGTTCATTTTAAATATGGGTGAAAGAATTATGTAATTCTTACAAACATACAAACAAACTTTACCTCTTTATAATATTAGTATAGATTAGTATAGACTAGCAGCGCCCTCGCGGCGTTGCCCCCGTAGTGATGGTTGAATGGTAATGTTGATGATGATGAAAAGTAGCCTATAACCTTCCTCAAAAGTTTAGCTATCACATGCAGAAATAATTTTTCAAATCCGACTAGTAGTTCCTGAGATAGCGCGTTCAAACAAAACAAACAAACTCTTCCACTTTATATATTGGTATAGATTGAAACTAAAAAATAACTAGCTGTTGCTCGCGACTTCGCTCGCGTGGTACCCGGATAAAAAGTAACCTATATTACTCTTCAGCCCTCCAACTATCTCCACACAAAAACTCACGTCAATCTGCCGCTCTGTTTTGACGTGAAAGCAGGACAAATAAACAAACAAATAAACACACTTATAATATGGGTACGGATTCAGATGCGTGAGATGGACAGTGCATACAATGTAACGTTACTAAATGTCAAACGCGACAGATAACTGCGCACGCGCCGTTAGTGTTGCTTTATGGCGCTATTTAAACGTCAGTGTTGTAGTTACAATTCAGTTTAATATATTAAATGCTGTTCAAAATCACTACATAGTATAAAACAAAGTCGCTTCCCGCTGTCTGTCCCTATTAAAACTACGCAACGAATTTTGATGCGGTTTTTTTTAATAGAGTGATTCAAGAGGAAGGTTTATATTGTGGTTTATATGTATAATACATGCATAATATAGTAGAAAAACACTGATAATTTTAGAGGTTTCTAATGTGATGTGTGATGTGACCCGTGCGAAGCCGGGGCGGGTCGCTAGTAGTACGTAATTTAAAGAATACAATCGAAATGATGACGACTGTATCCCCAAGGCGCAGTAGACATTATTTCCGATGTTTAGGCATTAAAGATCAATTGAAGAAGTCTGAGGTAATAAGAGGTGCAAATTGCAGTCCATACGTGACGGTTGCAAGTTCATCGATCTAAGGGTGGATTCTACCAAACTGTCATCTTACTCCCAGAGTAGTTATTCCATTAGCCGACAGAATTCGAAATACATTTGTTTAGAAAGCGCAACCGAACATTATTAGGTGCATTCAAATTATCCTGGTTATAAGGTGTCAATTTTACAATGTCAAAATATTCAAACAAACAGCAGTTTATCTGTGGTTTAATCTCCAGATAAAACTTATTCCAGTTTGGTAAAATCCAGCCTTAGAAAGTTAACTGGTTTTCATAACGAAGTTGGTGTCCACATCATGTTTTCCTTCATCGTTAAGGGTCCCATATACGGTACGACTGATTGTTACGATCCGTCGTTTCAGACCGATCGAAATGACGAATCGATAAGAGGCCTGCAACAGGCTAATTTCCATAAAAACGTAATAGAGAAATCATTTTAAATTTAAGCATATTTTTATCAGTTTATGTTGTTAGATTAAGAGAATAGATATTTATCTAGGTTCCTGTTACACTTTTGTTCCGAAAAACTTACCTCAAAAGAAATGTGAGCAAATTGAATTGAAATCTTTGTAGGTGCACCAAAATGGCATTTTTTCTTTTCATTTGTTCTATAGTAAGTTTATTGGAACAGAAGTGTAACAGAAACCTAGATAAATACTGCCTTTATCCAAATAATAACATAAAGTGATAAAATATGCTCAAATTTTAAATTATTTTGGTATTACGTTCCTAGGTACGTAGGTACGTTCGCCGGTCCCTTAACGATCTTGACATCACTATCGTTTCATCGTTTCGATCGGTCTGAGACGACGGTCGTACAGACGAATCGTACCGTATATGGAGCCCTTTAGAGCTCGTGCTTTATTTTTCAATACAAAAAATCCATTGTACGCGAGATTCGATCCAACGACCATCAGATCGAAAGTCAAGGCACCAACCCACTCGGCTAACACGGATCGCAAGAACGTCGAGAGCTAAGAAACCACAAAGTTCGTCTCTAACTGTAGCACACTTAAAGTCACTTCAAGTCGTCGACTTCAGTGGAGTACTGTCGAGTTCAAACGGCTGATAGCTGTTGTCTGTCCGTTTTGTACAATTAAGACGGCAATAGGGGACAACTTGGTATATATTCTGTACAGACCTCTAGCCATATTACACTATCTATCGTCGTGATCGCTGTAGAACGCTTCAAAATGTATAGGAATTGACGTTTAAAGGTGATGAGTCACGTGGTCAGAACGTCAATTCCTATACATTTTGAAGCGTTCTACAGCGATCGCGACGATAGCTAGTGTAATATGGCTAGGGCCCCTGTCCCCCCTAGCCATATTACACTATCTATAGTCGCTGTAGAATAGAAACACTTCAAAATGACGGATTTGACGTTTCAAGTAGATGAGTCGCGTGGTCAGAACGTCAATTCCTATACATTTTGAAGTGTTCTATTCTACAGCGACGATAGATAGTGTAATATGGCTAGGGGGGCTGGTTCGTCGGTAAATAAAGTAAATATATAATATACTAGCTTTCGCCCGCGGCTTCGCTCGCGTGGTACCCGTATAAAAAGTAGCCTATGTCCTATTCCCGGTCGTTATCTATCACATATACATTTTAATTTCAGCCAAATCGGTTCAGTGGTTCTATTGTGATTCTACTCTATAGCGGCCTTTTTAGCCCCGCTGATTAATGATTTTAATGCTAATTACATTACTGGCGTTAAATGCTACAATGACAAAATTAATTAGGACAATGTATGAGGCTCGTACAGAGAGCAACAAGAAAATCTCCACCCTCCATGCCTTCATTATTGTGTGAGAAACATAGATGTATCTATTTACAAATCTATAAGTATTCTATCAGTTATCTGGTTCCCATAGTACAAGGTTTGCTTAGTTTGGGGCTAGACGGCGCTGTGTGAAATGTCCAGCATTATTTATTTATATATTGACAGGACTTTCAAGAGTTTCCTTACAGGATCAGATATTCAGAATCATGTTTTATGTATATTGAAGTATATCTATAACCACAAAAGATCGCGTATTGACAAATTGCGGTAATAAGCGAAGGGTCGGCTTTGAAAGCTCAGCAGCCTTGTCGAAAACCTTAGTATTCTGGCAATCGGGGAAGTTGCTTTTGACAGGGTAATTATAATTTAATTGACGTGAAAATCATGGAATTCCACAAAATGTTTGCGTCAATGAAAATAACTAAACTTAGACTCAAAAATATCAAAAAAATTGAAAGGGTTTAACCCCGAGATTCCGAGTTCCATTCGACATTAATATTCTCTTCTCTATCTGGTTAGGTTCCTTTACCATTTATACATAAAATCATCAGTTTTTTCCACAGGGCTAGGCAGAGACTATGGATTTCTACTTGTAACGACCCTAACACACATCTTTCGCCTCATTCAGTATTACATATCATATGAAATTGATGGTAAATTACGTATTTACCTTTAATTTAATCTGATAAATAAAATCTATTGTTTATAAACAATTTAACTTTATATGCTGACTGCATTACAAATACATTTTATCCGGCCCAACTGGACTCAGCGATATGATCAAAAACTTTGTAAAAATCATTGTCAATTTGGCAACACAGAAAACCTGTCAGAAGTAACTAGTCATAAGCCGATATAAAAGGCCAGAGAAGGCTCAAAGATTTCAAGATCCAACAAATTGTACACAAGAGGGAGCTCAACCGATATGTTTTCCACATGACTTGCCTTGTGGTACACCTTAGAATGTGGGTTCCGTCATGTACTGGTCATAAGCTTAGTATTAATTGTTAGGCCAAAGAAAAGGGTTATTCCCACGGGCGATACCCCGTTACCCAGGGGCGGTTGCCCCCGGCGTTGAAGCCAGGGTAAAGCGATCATGCGACGCCCTTACCTTCCTACCCCCCCCCCCCCCCCCCCCACGGGATAGGAAGAAGACCCAGCTACAAAGAAAAGATGAATGGATTGTGTGAGAGAGGACATGCGTGTGAAAGTGGTTACTGAGATGACGAGTTATAGGAGGGAATGGAAGAGGGAAAAGTGACTAGTGGGAAAAGGGCAAGGAAATGATGATAAGCTTAGTATTAAAAACAAATAAACACACTTTCACATTTACAGTATGGGTACGGATATCATTCTCCTTGTTTAGCGATTTCAGCGGGCTTAAAAAGGTCGCTAAAGCAGAATCACAATATGAAATGAACTATAATGCCGTCTCTTTTCACTCTCAGTCAATGAAAAGAGATGGCATATAGTTCAATTCATATTGCGATTCTGCAATAGCGACCTTTTTAGGCCCGCTGGCCGTTATTTAACGGTCACCGTTCATCAGAAGATGCGGGGCTAAAGATGAGATGGCAACATTCAGGATGACCACGCAGTTAGTACCATTTCCGAGAAAAACCGTTATAGTTTAGCATTATATTCTACTAATCTTTATAAAAACCGGCTCTCTACTTGATCCTTAGTAGTTACTTTTGGCAAATATAGCTCTAGACATTATTTTAACACACGGGAAGTACTCACGTAAAAATATCGTCAATTCAGATACCGACACTGTTTCGATTCATCCGGAGAATCTTCATTTAAAACATTATCGGTATCTGAATCGACGATATTTTTATATGAGTAATTCCCGTGCGTTAAAATAATGTCTAGTACAACTCATGAGAGTTTCACAGAGAGCCATGGAGCGCGCCATGCTCGGCATCAAGCTTATAGACCGTGTTCCCAATATCGAAATCCGAAGTCGAACAAAGGTGAAAGATATTGGGAATCGTATCACGGAGCTAAAATGGCGTTGGGCAGGACACCTGGCACGGAGACATGACGACAGGTGGAGTAAGGCGTCTACTGAATGGCGTCCAAGAACAGGATACAGGAATGTCGGACGTCCGGTTGCGAGATGGGCAGACGATAATAGCGAGTGTCGTGGAACGAAATTAGATGAGGCTAGCACAGGACCGTGAGGAGTGGCACAGAAAAGCGGAGGCCTATACCCAGCAGTGGGTGAAGTCAGGTTGCGGATGATGATGATGATGATGACAACTCACGAAAGTTTTGAAAGTGAAATATAGCTCTATTCTATAAAACGTTTTCTCATTCTCAAAAAAATGACACCATAATAACTCCATGGACGATAAAACCGTAACGTATTCTTTATGATACCTTTTACGGGGTACATATGAAAAGTCCGAAAACCGAAATGCCGATCCTTGAAATGCCGATGCTTAAAATAGCGAAATTCGATATGTAGAACGGTTGAAATGCAGAAAGCTTGAAAGATAGAAGTTTGTAAGGTCGAAAGCTAAAAGTCAGAATGCTCGAAATGCCGAAAGTTTCAATTGCCGAACGTTTACAAAGTAGAATGCTTAATAAGTATAAGTTCCAAATGCCGAATGACTAAAACATCGAAAATGATCGAAATAAGTACTTACATAAATTATTGTATTTTTTAGTACTTTATTTCGTGGTAGTTTTTACGGGTGCGAAAGTAGTTTAGGTGTAAAGTAGCTAGATGGAAACGTGATAGTGAAACGACTTTAAATACTTACAAAATTATTGTATTCTTAACCGAACTTAAAAAAAATGAGGAGGAGGTTCTCAATTCGTCGGATTTTTTTTTTTGTGTTTTTTGTGTACGTTCACCGGTTACTCGAAGATGCCTCGACCGATTTCAAAGATTCTTTTTTTGTTTGAAAGGGTACACTTTTCCAATGTTCCTTTTGATCATCAGGTCAGGATCTGATGATGGGATCTTGGAGAAATCGAGGTAACTCTTCATATTTAAAAGGCATACGCGATTCGGGAATTTTTTAAGAACTTGATAGGATATCAGTGACAATGCAATATGATGGTAACATTAAGCTGACCTGATGATGGAGTCAGAAGCTGTTCAACAGAACTCCTCAATAAATAAGCCGATTTAGTTAAAACTCGGCATATCTGTCAAATTCCGACTACAATGTAATAATATGGTCATAACAAGCTAATCTGAGGATGACATCAGGAGCTGTTCAACAGAACTCTTCAGTAAATAGTCCGATCGAGTTGAAACTTGGAACTCAGCGTATCGGTGAAGTTCCGACTACAATGTAATAATATGGTGACAGCTGCTGATCTGATGGAGTCAGGACCTATTGTGTCAGAACTTCTCAGTGAATAACAGTGGAAGATCCATGTTTGGGTCTCCCTCCCCCTCCCCTATCCCTCCCCTCCCCCTCCCTCTCTCCCTCCCCCTCTCCCTTCCCCTCTCCCTTCCCCTCTCCCTCCCCCTCTCCCTCTCCCTTCCCCTCTCCCTCCCCCTCTCCCTCCCCCTCCCCCTCTCCCTCTCCCTCCCCCTTTCCCTCCCCCTCCCCCTCCCCCTCCCCCTCTCCCTCCCCCTCTTCCTCCCCTCTCCCTCCCCCTCCCTCCCCCCTCTCCCTCCCCCTCTCCCTCCCTCTCCCTCTCCCTCCCTCTCCCTCCCTCTCCCTCCCTCTCCCTCCCTCTCCCTCCCTTTCCCTCCCTCTCTCCCTCCTCCTCTACCCCCCCTCTCCCTCCCCCCTCCCCCTCTCCCTCCCCCTCCCCTCATTCTGAATACAGGTGAAAGAATTTTTTAAATCAGATGAGTAGTTTTTGAGATAACCTCCTACATACGAGTACAATACAAACACACTTTACCTCTTAATAATAATAAGTATAGACAAAAAAATTCTTACATCTACATAATTATTTCAAGCATTACTGGTTTCAAGCTTTTATATTTCAAGCATTCTAAATTTTGAGCGTCGGCATTTTAAGCTTCTATGTTTTAAGCTTCGGTATTTTGGCTTTCGGCATTTCGAGCATTCTGATTTTTAAGCATTCTACATTTAAAGCTTCTATATTTTAAGCATTCTTCTTTACGAGCATTCGCTATTTCAAGCATCGGCATTTCAAGGATCGGCATTTCGGTTTTCGGACTTTTCATATGTACCCCTTTTACGACAGTCTCGTTAGTCTAATGCAGTGGTTCTTAACCTATGGTCCGCGGACCACTGGTGGTCCCTGGAACCACTTGAAGTGGTCCGCGAAGCTATCCGAAAAAATTAAACAAGCGACAAAGGATCAAAGTTGAAAGAGAAAACTTACTGTTGGTGGTCCGCGGCAAGTCAGAAAGTTTATCAAATGGTCCCTCATCACTAAAAGGTTAAGAACCACTGGTCTAATGTATCGAATTGATGACGTCACACAATAGTCATGACGTCAAAGCATACATTGTCTTGTGGAGCAAAATTATGGTTTTGGTTACCTCTAGCCGTAGAGCGGTGTTGGCCGAAGTATACCTCGACTTTCGATCCGAACGTCGTGGGTTCGAATCCTGGCCGTGCATAAATGGATTTCTCGTTTCGAAAAATTTACATGCACATTAACACGAGCTCTAAACGGCGAAGGCAAACATCGTGTGGAAACCCGCGGCTTAGTCAGCCCCACACGTATTGACCATGTCTTTCCTGTGGATATGGCCGATTAAGCTGAGAGGATGGTGTAGGTGCTACAAGCCTACTCCATCGCAACATTGTCCCAGGCACTACAGTGTCCCGTTAAGTGTAGGCAAAGATTGCCTCCACACTGTTTACATGTAGTAAATATTGTAAGGGCCTGAGTTTTTTTTTGTAGCACCAAAACCTCTTAGCTTAATCGGCCTCCAAGAAAGACATGGATAAAACCCTCTGTCAATATACTCCAGAAGTATCCAGAGATGAATTAATTAAAATCCGGGGGTTCCGCCCGGGGCAGCGGGATTATAAGGATATGATGGATCACCATAATACACCGGTTTTAGGGTTCCATTCACTGAAGAGTAATTTTAGTCTTTTTTTTTTTAGGACTCGATTCCTAACCAGTAGGCCAATTCTACCAATCAAAGCAATACGTCAACTATTTCGTTTTGTTTCTTAATCTACTAATGACCAATGAGGTTCGATTACTTATTGTGATGACGTTTTCAAACAAATTACTAATGAATCGTTTATTTGGCACAAACAGAAAATATAAAACTTAACTAGGTAGGTTCATAATGAATTAATAAAATTTGTTTACTTCGAGCACTTTCATACAAGTAGATTTACAATAAATAGACTCATATCACACACAAAAAGACAGGTCATACACTTAAACAAAACAACTTAAAGATAGTCCTACTAATATGGCAAGTCAAAATACCTACTTATCGAAAGTAAATTAATGTGAGTGCCAAAAAGGCGTTGGAAGTAAGTACACCTTACACCCAACGCTGATTTGCAGCTGAAACCTAGGTAAGTTAGAGAAGTTTAAAATGTAAATACCCAAGTGTGGATTAACACTATAACAAAATAAAGTTAGAGAAGGTAGTGCAGCAATGACAATATAACAATAAACGTAAGTAATCCTACTATGTGTGAGTGAATGTTTGTTACCACGTATCCCCATAACTGCTAAACCGGTTTTGATGAAATTTGGAATGTAGATAGTTTAGGATCTGGAATAACATATAGGCTACTTTTTATCCTGGAAAAAGTATGGTTCCCCTGGGACCAAAAATAGTAGTCGCCGCGGGCTTCGCTAGTGTAATATAATAGTAGAAGAATTACAAACATACATACACCCAAGAATTTTACATATAAAGATAACATGTTTTATACAGCTTTAAATCCTGTACGGAACCACCGTTCTGTGCATAAAATAAATTAAATTCTCCCAAGAAAAATCACAAATTGAGTAGACGTAATAAGAAGGGACAGATGGCGCTGCTTCGGGCTTCATCAACCCATTCAAAGTAGCCAAAGGTAAGATTATTATCAGGGAAAATATCCATAATCTAAGTAAACTTTTATTCATCTAAAAACCCTGTTTTTTACCGTGTTTTCCACATTTTTTTCTCTTTACTCAGCGGTGTAGCATAAATATGATGCTGTGTGAAATCTCAGGCATCATTTATTTATTTAGGATTGGCCTCTTAGCTCAGTTGGTAGTAGCTCTGCCTTCTGCGCTGTAGGTCGTGGGTTCGATTCCCACTCAGGACAAACATTTGTGTGATGAACATAAATGTTTGTTTTGTGTCTGGGTGTTATAAAGAATTCTATGTATGTATTACAAAATATATAAGTATTCTATCAGTTATCTGGTTCCCATAGTACAAGCTTTGCTTAGTTTGGGGCTAGATGGCGCTGTGTGAAATGTCCAGCAATATTTATTTATCTAAACTAATATTATTAGAACTTTAATCTTTCTTTAATTTTAGCCATCACAACTCATATTTGTATTAAATTGATTCAGGATTTTATAAAATTGGTCAATTATAGTCAGCTCGCTCATAACTATTTAAATCAAACTTTTTCTCTTTAAAATTTTATGATTCAATCAATTTTAAAAGTTTTTATTTTTATTTCACGAATAGTTACGAAACTTTAATAAATCTTCTTTTTTATTAACTTTAAGAACTTCAGCATTTATATGGACAGTAAAATTGGAATATTTCGAACAGAACTATGAATACAATCCAAATTAGGTAGCACTAGTAAAATTGGCTTACGTTTTTCATTTGATACCAGAGAAATCCATAATAGACTTATAGGTTTGATATAGCACGAATAGTTGATCTGTTGGTATCTTTTTTAATTGACTTAGAGAGAGACAAGGAAAAAACATTCCATATAGCCTTACTTAATTCACAGCTGAATAAGAATTTCGTTTATGTATAAGTACGTATAAAAGGACATCTCAACTCAAACCCATGAAATGTAAATTTTAGATTAAGTTGAAGAAAATAAACATTTGTATTTGTATAACACGAACGGTGAAAGAAAACACCGTGAGGAAACCCGCGGCTTAGTCAGTCCCACACGTATTGACCATGTCTTTTATGTGGATATGGCCGGTTAAGTTGAGAGGATGTTGAAGGTGCTGGGCAAGCCTACTCCATCACAAACAATGTCCAAGGCACTACAGTATCCCATTGTAGGCAATGATTGCCTCCTGATACTGTATAAATCATCTAGTAAAGATGTAAAGGCCTAAGTTTTTTTTTACTGAGATTCGACCTCCGGATCAAAGATCATGGTACATCCAACATGGCTCTAAAATAGACAATAGGTACACCATAAAGTTGGATCGTTTCGGACAGAACCATTCAGACTTTAGTTCAAATTAAAACGAATGGACGTACGTCGTTCAGTCTAGAATTCTAGATATACGGTTTATATTGTCCGTTCTCAAGGCTGGAGATAAACCAGACATTATTTGGACTTGGTTCTAAATTGCGTAGAAATATACTCTACTTGTACTAAATCTACTATTTCTTTTTTGTTTTTCTATTTTTAAAGTGTTAAACCACACTTTGGTATTAGATATTAAATATTATTTATGCTTTTGAGCCGTGTTGGCCGAGGGGTATAGTACCTCGACTTTTCAGCCGAAGGTCGTGGGTTCGAATCCTGGACGTGCATCAATGGATTTTTCGTTTCGAAAAATTTATATGCGCATTAACACGAACTCTAAACGGTGAAGGAAAACATCGTGAGGAAACCCGCGGCTTAGTCAGCCCCACACGTATTGACCATGTCATTCCTGTGGATATGGCCGGTTAAGCTGAGAGGATGGTGTAGGTGCTGGGCAAGCCTACTCCATCTCAACATTGTCCCAGGCACTACAGTGTCCCGTTAAATGTAGGCAAAGATTGCCTCCTGACACTGTGTAAATCATCTAGTAAAGATGTAAAGGCCTAAGTATGCTTTTCTAAAAAGAGAGTGCGAATGTAAGTTTGTGTGTAAATGAAGGGTATTCTTCTGAACCACTGCACTTGTATGAAGATTTGGAAAATTGCTAATTTCATGAAATTTTAAGTCCGTTACAACAACCGTCGCGGTAAAACTATAGAAGTGAAGCTAGGAGTAAACGGCGAGAAACGGTAATTGTCGTAACTACCCCAACTAAAACTTTAGATTCCGAAAGGTCCACGTTCACATTACGACACACAACTAACCGTATGTTAAAGTATTTTATTTAATACTAGCTGCTGCCTGCGGCTTCGCTCGCATAGTACCCGGTTAAAAAGTAGCCTATGTGCTTTTCCCGGTCATTATCTATCTACGTATTAAATTTCAGCCAAATCGGTTCAGTGATAGTTCATAGAGGAACAAACAAACATCCATCCATCCATCCATTAAAACATACAAACTTTCGCATTTATAACTTTAGTGTTGGGTATTAAACATTAACAGTGTATTACCTATGTTTATATTTATTTTCTTGCTTAGTATTAGTAGTAGTATTTTTATGCAAATGTGAGTACCTACATTTGACCGGTACTTACCTCGTGAAGGAAGAAGTTGTGAGTCATCGAAAGCTAACTGGTTTCCTCAAGATGTTTTCCTTCACCATTCAGAGCTGTTCGTATGAATTAGTGGCTAACTCTAGTGACGAAGTTCTCACGCCCGCCTGAAGGTATTCATTCTTTAAGTTGTGAATGATGATGATGAACCACTAGCCCGATGCGAATTCCAACAAACGGGCACACACGGTAACAGTAGTTGTTTAACGACTTTATCTCGCATCCCATTCAAAACTTGTATAATCAACTGAAACTTTCCTGTTATGCCATAAGCCATTGTCGCCCTAACACAGACCATGTACTAGTACTAGCTTAATGTTCCACTGAATTGACTGAGAAGCGCTCGTGGCGTAGTTTGCTTATGCTCGAATACTTAAACGCTACTCAAATATTTGAGAGGTGCTTAACTATTTGAGACGGTTTTACTCAGGAGGGAACGATACTGGATGATACTCTATCTTTGGCTTTGTTCTTCAGAATCTTATTAAAAAATGCCAGTTTATGTCAATGATAATAAGCACCACTTAAACTAAGTAGACGACCACTCCGGCTAGAGTGTATCGAAAGAGAAGAAGAAACTAAGTCGCGTTTCAATATTCGGTTGTTAGACGCTCTTGAGAGGTCGTTAAAGTTAGCTACGATCAGAGCGGTTAAAAACTTTTTTTGTAACTAACATTTCATACAGTCGTGGTCATAGACATTATTTAACACACGGGAATTACTCACGTAAAATTATCGTCGATTTAGATACCGACAATGTTTCGATTCATCCGGAGAATCTTCATCTGGGTAAGGAGGGAGTTGCGGCAAGGTTACTCCTCGGTGTCGCGTCTCAGACTGCGAGCAATGTAACGCTCGGCGCGGGACGAGGGTCGCGGAGGGAGTAGTGGGGGGCGCGCTGTTGTAGTTGCCGGTGTCGTAAGGAGAGTCGGTGCTGGGTCTTCATCCTCACTATTCAAGTCTTCTGTGTCTTGGATATTGACACACACAGTACTGACGGTATAGTATAGTACAACTCACGATAGTTTTGAAAGTCGTGATAATATTTAATTTTGTTAGAACTTAGAACACGTAAAGAAAAAGTACCAGCGGAGCTAAAAAGTACCAGCGGAGCTAAAAAGTACCAGCGGAGCTAAAAAGTACCAGCGGAGCTAAAAAGTACCAGCGGAGCTAAAAAGTACCAGCGGAGCTAAAAAGTACCAGCGGAGCTAAAAAGGCCGCTACAGTAGAATCACAATAGGAATTGATCTATAATGCCGTCCCTTTCCTTTATTTCCTTAGGCACTACCGCTTGGCACTACTAGTAGAGTGAAGGGAAATTTTACTTTCCCGTGACACTACTGGTAGTGCTACGGGTACGAGTAAAAGTACATTTCCAGTGACACTACACTCCTGCCAGTAGTTTAAGATAAATTACATCAGATGTCAAATTTGACAGGACATGTCAAAAGTGACAGATTATGTCAAAAGTGACAGATTATGTCAAAAGTGACAGATTGTGTCAAAAGTGACACTGAGAGTGACAAGAACAGCATATATTGCAATTCCTGTTGTGATTTTGCTAAAGCGACTTTTTTAACCCCGCAAGTTACTTGAAATAATAAAACAACTATCTTTACTTTAGTGACAGAGGCAACATTTAACCACATTATGCGAGTAACGTAAAATGATCTGTATTACAATTTAAATAAGGTTCTTATTGCATGCGGTAGAAGCTACTGGTACTGGCGATGCAAATCTAATTAGAAACTTAAGTAAGATATGGTTAGAGATGAGGTAAACATGATTAAAATAAAGGTTAAAATTAATTTAAATTTTATGGAAATGCCGTAGATGGTTGAAATTAATTTTATGGATAACTAGTGAACGCCCGCGGCTTCGCCCGCGTGGACTACTATTTTCCCGGAAAGTTTTATGACTGATACGGAAAAATGTATGGTTCCCGTGGGAATTATCCCACGGGAACCATACATTTTTCCGGGATAAAAATTAGCCTATGTGTGATTCCAGAACCTAACCTATCTACATTCCAAATTTCATCAAAATCTATTTAGTAGTTATGGAGATACGTGGTAACAAACATTCACACAGACACACACACGGACTTTCGCCTTTATAATAGTAACATACTAGCGTTTACCAGCGGCTTCACTCTCGTTAATGCAAATTAGGAAAATAACTTTTTAAGATCCGACGAAAAAGTTTGTTTTAAGTTTGTATCTGTGTATCTGTGTTTCTGTCTATGGCATCATAGCTCCTGTTGTGACCGCGCACAGCGTTGCTTAACTTCAACGATCAATCAAGAACGTCTAAGCAAGGTACGCCACGAGAGCTTTCGGTAAGTACCACATCTATTCTATACTAATATAATAAAGCGGAAGAGTTTGTTTGTTTGTATGAACACGCTTATTACGCTTACGCGAATTACGCTCAGGATCCAGGAACTATCGGTCGGATAGCCGGATTTGAAAAAATATTTCTGCATTTGATAGCTTAACTTAGGCTACTTTTCATCATCATCATCATCAACAATTCATCGATTTTTTTTAGTATGTTCAGTTCACCGATTACTCGAATACGCCTGGACCGACTTGGAACATTCTTTTTTTGATTGAAAGGATATAGACATAGAAACATTTTATAATGATATACTACTTTCCGATTAGATAGTAGATATAATGGATATACTACTTTCCGATTGGTGCCACAAAAATTATTGAGGATCTGTCGAGAATCTTGAGATTAATGAACAGAAATGCACCTCGAGCATCAGAAATAGCTCAGCGGAGCTAAAAAGGTCGCTATTACAGAATCGCATTAAAGGAATTGAACTATTGCCATCTCTTTTCATTGACTGAGAGTGAAAAGAGACGGCATCATATCGCGATTCAGCTTTAGCGACCTTTTTAGGTCCGCAGCTTATAGCATTGAAGTTGTTTTTTTTAATTTTTAATTTAGCCACTTATAGTAAAAATAGCCACGCGGGTGAAACCGCAGGCGGACACTAGTAGCGAATAACAGGTTAGGTTCTAACACCACTCCAGGAAGTCTAGAACATTCTAGGACGTGCCTAAACCGCATGCACTAGGCTACTCAAGCTAGTTAACTAGACGTAGCTCTAGTCTAGCATTCCTAAAGCCTAGGTCTTAAGGTAACGGAGAACGTAAATTAACATTTCTAGGAACATTTTCAGACAATGTTTGTAAAGTAACAAGTTATGTTCAACATGTAACAAAAACGAATTAATTCAAAAATGACAACACCATGATAAACCCTCGACATATCCCTACATACATACATACATACATAAAATCACGCCTCTTTCCCACAGGGGTAGGCAGAGACCACGAACTTCCTACATAAACTAGAAAATAGCTGAAGATCTTCAAACGACTGAACCGATTTTGATAAAACATGTCTAAGAAAGATTGCTAAAAAACCTGCTTTTAAATAAAAAAACCGTATTCAAATCGGTTCATCCGTTTAAGGGCTACGGTGCCACAGACACACAGCGGTCAAACTTATAACTCCCCTCGGGGTTGAAAACAAAAAAATAAACGACTGTGTAATATTTTGTTAGACCCAAAATGTTAGTTGATTCAGGCGTGACGTCGCGGAAGTCTATCTGCAGATTTTTTCAAAATTCTAAAACATCTAGCAGAGAAGTACTAGATCATCATCATTCCCCTGCCCTTATCCCACACTAAGTGGGGTCGGCACAACATGTTTTCTTCTTCCACTCACCTCTATCATTCGCCAACTCAGAATCCACTCCTCTCACATTCATATTCTCTTTCACACAATCCAACCACTTCTTCTTCGGCCTTCCTCTACTTGCGTACTAGGGCATCGAGAACCGGCCCTATTTCAAGAACCGGTTGTTTCGGTTCCAGTTTCAACACAGAACCGGGTACCCGGTTCTTTCGGTTCCTATGATAATTTTTTTTCGAATCGAATCGATTTTTGTACCTTTGCACACGAAAGGCAAATAATGTGAAAATTACCGGACTATCGCTTTAATAAAGCACGCAAGTAAGATCCTCCTACGCGGAAAGAGGATATCGAACCTTCAGTACGCCAACGACACCGTTCTCCTAGCAACATCCGTGGAATATATGGAAGAATTCTTCCAAAGACTTGAGCTTGAGAGTAGTATCACTGGTCTCGATTTAAAATCCAAAAAAAAATCTGTTTATGTACAGAATATAAAACCAGACACTTTTTTACTTCACGTCACGTGGCATTGCAGTGCGTACCCAGTCACATTCATACTCATCACTCTCTTGGTAATATGGTTTTCATTCCTCCTCATAACATGTCCAGAGAAGTACTAAATATTTTAGGATTTTCAAAAAATCCGCGAAATGTTATGTAATTTTTTTAAATATTTTATAATATTAGTCATATTTTAGAGAGAGTTCATGATAATTGGAACCTACATGAACTGCCAATCAACGATGATGACGGCCTACAACTTCCAAGAGACGCCATCTTGTACTAGTTACGCCAGGGGAATACCCGAGAGCAATGCAAGCCTTGTTTACATGATATCAAGTCGTGTTACATACAATATTCGGAACGGTCATCGATCCCTGTTCATTGACCTTATAGACCAGGAAAGGACGAGTATCATGGGAAATAAGTTTGTCAAGTTTCTGGGCAATTTTCCATAAAACTACCAGCGTAGCTAAAAAGGTTGCTATTAGCAGATTTACAATTGGAATTGAACTATATGCAGTCTCTTTTCACTCTCAGTCAATGAAAAGAGAGGGCATATAGTTCAATTCCTATTGTGATTTTGCTATAGCGACCTTTTTAAGCCCGCTGAACCGGAAACGTTATACTGACAAGATTTAGAAAACCAAAAATCCCTCAAAACTTTTTCGGACTATTACTTACTGTCTTTTTCTCTATGGCCTCAATATCGTCCACCCACCTGTCTGATGGTCTGCGCCCCTGCTTCTGTTACTCTCTCTTGGCCACCACTCGGGCATGGCCTTACACCACGTGCCATCACCAAATCTGGCCAAGTGTCCTGCCTAGTGCCACTTAAGTCTCGCGATACGGTCTCCGACATCTGCTACCTTCGTCCTCCTACGGATTTCCGTATTGCGGACTCGGTCTAGCAAAGATATGCCGAGCATGGCACGCTCCATGGCCCTTTTTTGGCCTTTATGCCGATCTAGCACAATTGAGATATGGACATCGAAATGATGATAAGTTTGCCTAACCCATCTACAATAAGCTTATCTTGCAAGTTCCGTAATGGGACCGTAGCTCCTCACAATCCTTAAATCGTTATCAGTGAAGTAATGCAAATGAAAGCTTATTGTCAGTACGTGACAGCTCAAGATCCCTTAAAGCTATTTTGTTAAACTAGATTTTGGGTGGAAAATACTGGGTTTAATTCGTGATTTAAAAAGTATGTAAGTAGTTTCAGTCATGTGGTTCCCATAACACAAGCTTTGCTTACTTTGGGGCTACACGATGCTGTTTGAAATAAATAAATAAATATTGCTGGGCATTTCACACAGCGCCATCTAGCCCAAACTAAGCAAACCTTGTGCTGTGGGAACAAGATAACTGATAGAATACGTCTTATATACTTTTTTTTAATGCATACATAGAATATTGTAGAACACCCAGACACAGAACAAACATCTATGTTCATCACACAAATGTTTGTCCTGGATGGGAATCGAACCAATTGGCGCGTCAAGTCTCCACAGTTTAATAGTTTTGCGCTCACAATACGCAGTTTGCAGTAAGTGCACTTTACTCAGTCGGCCGCTAACAGTTTGCCTACTGAGGTGAGGACACAGCCTTACGTAGCGAGTATTCATAGAAAGTGAGTAATAAAAACTATTACCATGGTTACAAAATTAACGTGAAAATAGTGAAAAAAACATCCTTATTCTGATATACCTTACGTTTCCTTTACGAACAATTCCAATCCGGCCTTCTAATTCCAGAACTTACCTGAAAAGAAAGAAAAATCTAATTAATTCACCACACCACAATACGCTACTAAAAATTTAAAGATCCATAACTACTTGTGAAGTTGTGAGTCTATTTCTCTACAAAATTTTAATGTAAACTTTAAATTGTCCATCATGTAGACACTTTTTGGATTAACGTTAATTCAAAGTCTCAACCGAACTGCTCTGTATGTCTTTGTTAAGAGCAGGGTTTCTTTCACTCTAGGATTCCACAGACGGCACGATTTAGTGTACAATTTAAAGAAACCAGCGGGGCTGAAATGGCCGCTTTAGCAGAATCACAATAAGAATTGGAATATATGCCGTTCTTCGGAGCTAGAAAGGCCGTTATCCGTGAATCACAATGTGTTTCGTAGTGTGAATCGTATTACAATTCAGCTACATCAATTGAGATGAACGAGCAAAACACCAGAATGGTGTCAAAAAAAATCATACCTTGTGCCTGTGATTTGTAATTACCATTAATATGGACATT
Source organism: Camptogramma bilineatum (assembly GCA_958496255.1). Taxonomy (NCBI): domain Eukaryota; kingdom Metazoa; phylum Arthropoda; class Insecta; order Lepidoptera; family Geometridae; genus Camptogramma; species Camptogramma bilineatum. The sequence continues at coordinate 1,451,208 of OY292476.1, forward strand.
TCAAATAAGTATGCTGAGTATAAGTTTTAAGCACACTTACAAAATGTCCAAAACGTGCGTCAAAAACGAGCCAGTAAGATCTTCCTTTTCGATCGTGTGTAAAATCGGGGCATCCGTATATTATTTATACAGCTACGCTGGAACAAAGCGTATGTACTGTGTAGCGAGACGCCCTAATCGGATTTAGTAGCTCTTGGGGAATTCCAGAGAATATGTTTAAAGAATGCAGAGCATACTCGCTAGGTCTTAGATTTGAGAATAGATCTGGTGACGAGTTATGCAAGTAGGTATTATAACCACGTTATAATACAGTATTTTTACTGTTCGACTAACTACGAAGTTACTGCTGAAAAAAAAAATTTCGAGGTGCATTTCTGTACATAACTCCGAAGATCCTCGACAGATCCCTACCAAATATTTGTGGCACTAATTGGAAAGTATACACATTAAATCATCGTGTAATCGGTGAAAATATATAAAAAAGCTAAAAAAAATCAGACTAATTGAGAACCACCTTTTTTTTAAGTCGGTTAAAAAGAAAACAAATCGCTTTGTTTTCATCGAAACTACACTGCAGCTACATAAAGCATTTGCACTATCCATGAATTCCTGATAAACTAAATCTATTCTAACAAAGTTTCCTTACATATTCTAAGACGTAGGAAGATTACTTGTATTCCTTTATGCCTGAATATTTGCATCTAGATTTGCAGCAATTCCTTTACAAATGATGTACGAAGAGCGAATGCATTATTCTCTTTGTGAAGCTGTTTGTCTGTTTGTAGATTATTCACTCCAACAGCTTTAATATAACACTTAGGGAGGAGGCACACTGCGTTTTCTGAAGCGCGTTTGTATCGATAAAAACACTGCTTATAAACGCGCTTCAAAAGACGCAGTGTGTCCACTCCCGGTTCGCGATTAGTATGGATAAAAACGCGCGTTTGTATCGCTACAAACGGGCGTCCGATCACGCGTTTGAATCTGAATATTATATTCAAAACAAGACAAAATATTCCGCGTCCAATAATAACAATTTCGATTTCCACGTCAGTAAGTTATCAAACACGACTCCATCCAAATCGCACGAATTCTGATTTCAAGCTGTATTGTTAAATTAAACGAACAATAATTCAAACTGGTGTACCGTGTTGGGCGCCAATTTGTTACAATTAGGGTTCACAAAAATGTTGTTGGTTAATAATAGCTTTTTACATTACGGTTCACATTCAGCGTCAAGAGGCGGCCAATGCCTACACTTAACGGTACGTTGTTGTGTGGTACCGTGTTGGGCGCCAATTTGTGACTATTAGGGTTTACAAACATAGAAATATTTTTTTAATTGAAATAAAAATTCAGCGTTAAGTGCCATTTACGATCATTAAGGTTGCCAACTATTTCTAAACTTAACAGAACGTTTTTACAATAATAAGATAAAAACTTTTGGTTAAATCATCAACATCGTCTTACCAGTCCTCAAGAAATTTTCAAAAATCTTACTCATCTACCGGTTTTTTACACGAAATATCGCTAGTCCTTAATATAATTATAGAAAATATTCTATAATTATATTAAGGACTAGCAGCGCCCTCGAGGCGTTGCCCGTAGTAAATGGTGATGATGATGAAACGTAGCCTATAACCTTCCTCAAGAGTTTAGCTATCAAATGCAGAAATAATTTTTCAAATCAGACTAGTAGTTCCCGTGATTAGCGCGTCTAAACAAACAAACTCTTCCGCTTCATTATATTAGCAGAGCACCTATAGATGTGATTACATAAGTGCGCAAAAAATCACCAATCCCATGACCTCTATTCACTTGCCAAACACAACCCATTCCTTATGTTAATAAATTGCACCCTACAGTCGACAGTTATTAAAATTTATACCTGGCAACCCTACACAACTGCAATAACGAAACGGCCGTGGTTTATGAAAGGGTTAACCGTGCGTTAGGTCTGTTTGTTCACTAAAGTAACGACAAAACTAAACGCATAACACTGACGTGATGTTTTGTTTTGATGTTTCATTAGTTTGCTTATTTTGATGAGTATGAAGCTATTTTGATTTGATTTCAGGAGAAGTTTGAAAGTACATTGGCTGATAAGTAAAGGAGTAAAAGGTTAGCGTGGTATGGAAATTGTCATGAGGAATGAGAGTCACATTACACGGAGAGCGATGAATATGAATGTGGTGCCTGGAACATAGTTTTTGAGATGGAGTAGGCTTACCCAGCAACTAAACCATCCTCTTAGCTTAACCGGCCATATCCACAGGAAACACTTACTTAAATACATGGTCAATACGTGTGGGGCTACGCCGGACTACCTTGCCTTGCGGCTACCTGCGGCTACCTAGCGACCAGAAACGCCCGTCTTACTCGATAGCTAGTTTATTACTAAAGAACATAGAGGTACCCCCAGTTAACATGACAATAGAGGTATGTATAGTTAGGTAGGTACTACAGTTACCAGAAGGTTCCCGTTACATACAGCTCATTTCCTCACGATGTTTTCACGTTCAATACCCGCGACGCAATTGCCGAGCCCGAGCAGATTGTTCTATTAAAGCGGGAGAGCACGGAGGTGGAACAGGGAATGTGTTAAGAGCTCTTGTGTATATATTTTTTTTCGAAACAAAAAATCCGTTGCACGGCCAGGATTCGAACCCGCTACCTTCGGATCGAAAGACGAGGTACTATCCCCCTCGGCCAACAAGGCACAATAGTTACCCCATAAATAAAGTTAATTTTGACCAGTAGAACCTGCCTCCTGCACTCAGCCAAGTACTACGCCACCGAGGTAATCAAATCCACCTAAACTTCCTTTAGTTTAACAACTGTTTTTATTGGGCTAAGTTTTGAATGCAGCTTGAAAATACGCTTAAGCTGGAATAGCTTCCAAAAGTACAGCTCAGTTTAACAGCACGAGTTTATAAAGCATCACAGGATGCACTGGAGCCATTTCTTCTAATAAAATTAAGTTGAAACGAACCAGTCAGTTTTCCGTGCCTTGCTTAGACGTTCTTGATAGATCGTTGAAGTTAATCGACGTTCTGCGTGGTCATAAAAGCTCGGACCCACCGCGGTCCACGAAGAAACTAAGCACGTGTGTCAAGCTTCGCTTTGCGGGAGACTGTATTGTGTTCACTGCACTGCAACCCACGAACACGCTACGCATGAATTGACGTCATTGGTACAAGAGCGGCTTGCTCGAATATGGCGACCACGCAGCGCAACGCTGTCAACGCTATGCACGCAGTACACGAAAACTTACGTAGCTTCACTTCTGTTCCACAAGGCGTATGATTCAAAACTGTGCTGCGCTACAGTTAATATTCGTTTATAACATGACCAGTAGAAACGTAGACCCACGTTGTCAAACAAATGACCCACGCTGCTAAAATGTCCGTGCACGGCATGCGCAGCGGTGGGTTCGCGCCTTAATTTAGATGGGTGATAGCTAGTGGCCTTCGGAGGATGCGTTAAATTTTCAGTCCCGAATTTGAAGTCATAAATTCATTGCAAAGGCCAAAAAACTCCGCCACGGCAAACGATGTCGCCACAGCATGGGAAACTCGCTTTGTCAAAGCGAATACTTTATTCCTCCATTTTGTTTATCTCCATACCAGTTTGGTTTTTAAATCAGCTGTCCGCTGATTGCAATCAGCCGTGATCGTAAAATGAAATTCAATTTACAGAATTAATTAACATTTTCTCTTACGGCCATCTTTGTTTACGCTATTCAACATCAAAAAGGATCGTTTTGTCGGTTATGTTTTTGACGTAGTTATAATATCGGAAAATTTATCTTGAAAATGTTGTGTTGCCCGAAAAAGATTTGCACCGATTTAAAAAAGTATTTGCAAGTATTGCCTCGATTTACGATAGGTCGCAGATTCAAATTCCGGCTGTGCATTAATGGATTAATCGTTTTGGAAAATTTATATGCGCTACACACGAGCTCAAAATGGTGAAGAAAATCGCCGTGAGAAAAGTACTCTACAGACGGCGCGGCGGCGATTGGCTTGCAACCTGTCACGTAAGGCATGCTAACTTCTGCAACATATGGGCATGAGCCAAATATTTATTTAAACATGCCTATCCTATGATTACCCCCTTAGACATCTTCAATAAATAAATAAATAAATTTTGCTGGACATTTCACACAGCGCCATCTTGCCCCAAACTAAGCAAAGCTTGTTCTATAGGAACCAGATAACTGATAGAATACTTATATACTTTTTTTTAAATACATAAGTACTTGTAATACTTTAAAAAACCCAGACACAGAACAAACATCTATGTTCATCACACAAATGTTTGACCTGGATGGGAATCGAATCCACTATCTAAGAGAATGTCTGTCTACTGTGCCTTGGGGAGTTATCTAGTATCGTTTTTATCTTCAAAATGATAAATCGTGAACTTAGTTTTTATAACACCTTTCCCAGAAATGCTTACGTGGCTACATAAAAAAATATGATCACATAAATGTAATTCAATTGACTTTTTGTAACGTTTAGGAAAGTTGAATTTCGAAGTGATTAACCGATGGAAGTGAAGTCTTTAAGCCGTGGTTAAGGTGCCACTCTGAAAGTGTGATAAAGTTCATTAAGTTACTTCAAATTCCCCCTTACTTATGAAAGATGTATAAAGTTGAACACTGGTTAAATAACGTCCTGTCTTTGTAACTATCCACAAATAAAGACAGGACGTTGTTTAAGCAGTGTTTAACTTTAAACATCTTCCATAAGTAAGGCCCATTATGTTTAATTCATTTGAAAAATAACAAAAGATTTAAAACTACAACGCTTGAAAACGGTAGATAGTAAAAGTTTCTTTAATACATAAAGAATGTACCTACCCTTTAATTGGTTAAATATTTTTAAATCGGCACAAGAGTTCTGGAATAAACCAGGGCAGCCTCCTTGACTTCCTAATACGACATGACAGCAACCTTCTCCTACACTTGGCTCATGTAGCCTATCCTCGGTCTTCCTCTTCCTCTCCTTCCTTCCACTTTTCCTTTAAGTATATTCTTAATGAAACTGTCATGTCGTATAAGATGGCCAATCATCTTCCCATAATTACTTAATCAAAAATTTAGTTTTAATTAAGAATTCACTGCTCTTTCACAATACACCCCACATCGGGGTGTGGACAAAAAAGCGTTAAGTTGCAACTAAGTATCTTAAGTCTGTTAAATGGCGGACTGCCGAGTTTTTGTACGTCAGCTCACAAGTTAAGTACATTAAGTTGAATTTGTTTTCAGCAAAGCTGAAATGAATGTTGGTTAAGTGGGTTTTTATAAAAATACGCTCTTGGCCAGATAGATGGTGGCGATTATAGATAAAGGTAAGTATATTTATTTATACACATACAGATTCCCTGTGATTATCTTTGAAGAAATATGTAAACTAAAACGGACACCGGCGAACTCACAATTGACGCCACAAATGAAGCCGATCAGCGTCAGCTCATTCATTCACTAGCTCACGTTCATCGCAATCGGTCGCTGGCTTTATGGTGTTGAATGTTGACGAAAGGTATAAAAATGACTTTAAAAATGCCGTCTGTCATTTTAGAATCTTACAAAAACGCATCAACTACACAAAAAAAGGATAGTGGCGTAACTTATCATCGGTAAGTAAACAAAACATCAACTAAAACCAAGCAAAACTAATTTTTGTCATAATTTGCCGCCATTTCTAGAAAATCATAGAATATGAAAATGGAACTGTACAGATTGGACACGGTAGGTAATAAATGTTGGTGAACTCATAATATATGCACCTAGTTATTTTAACTCAATTAGGTATAATATACTTAACTGATTATTGTTTAGATCATAAAATACCTACTCAGCCTATGCCGTTTGTCTGTCTGTTTGTCTATCAGTACCTACTAAAGTTTATTATCAAATTGTAATGGTAGATTTTTATTTTACTTAGTTTAAAAAGGATATTTTTCATCATCATCACCTTAAAGATACTAACCAAACCCAAACCTAATTTATTCAAAACTAAGTTTCCTGTAAGTAGTACCTACCTACCAACCTATAATTTTTTTCCGTGAATTTTTTGATATTTTAATAGTTATTATGCTATTCAGGGCTAAAAAATGGTAGAATACTTATTATTTGGAAATGCATACATAGGTACCTATAATACTATACAATAATATAATTCATCCTACAAATGTTTGTCCTGGGTGGGAATCAAACCCACGACCTAGTCAATTTATTTAGATAAGGCAGAGTAATAATTAGTAGGTAAAAAAGCTGTGTCGCTTCTGTGCGGTGTCTAATCTCCCGCCCATGTTCCGACTCATTTGTGACACGTCTATGGTTTGTACTTTCTTCTCTAGTTATTATCTCGATGGTGATTATCATAGTTTTTACACGTCTCTATGTGTATTGTTAGTTTACCGAAAATCAATATGGACCTATCAAGAATGATTCAACAAAAAGTGTTTTTAATTTACCTAACCAGTAGGATTTATAAAAAAAAACTCAGTGTAGATAATATTTTTTTACTAGATCAAATCCGTTGGTGATCTAACCATGTTTTACAGTTATGTATTAAAGGATAATCACAAAAAAAAATAGTAAAATAATCATTTGAAAAACCGAAAAGTAAGACATCAGTAATCACAATCAGGGATTATGCGATCGATAACACAGACGCGATTCATCCTATTCGTGATTCTCATACAATATGGATTTCCACACGACTGCAGTTGACTACATTCGTGATTCCACAAAGCCGTTATTGACTATCTAGGTATACAATTATACAAAGTGTAACAAATTTTTGGGCACTGCAGGGTAGCTACCTTTTCTCTTGTAGTTTCCTAAGAACAAAACAGTCTAACTACAAGAGAAAAGGTAGCTACCCTGAAGTGCCCAATTGACACAACCTGTATAGTGTATGAATAAGTTCAAGCACATTTCACGAAGCTCTCAAAAATAAAAACTAACAACTCTACTTAACTCGAAACAGAACTTTCTATACGTGCATTCGAGCATCTAACTCCGTGTAAACAAGCCTTAAGCCCGGACAATCCGATCCGTTGCAGATTTAAATTTAGTTCTAGAACACGTTCGAAATTCAAATGGGGGCGCCCGATTGGATTATCTGACAGACCAATCGCATGTTTGCCGCGCGGAACATACGTGGGATTTAAGCGGGTAGAAATAGAAAGCTTTTTAGAAGAATTGCAGCAACTTTTTAAGAACGAATTGGACATTGACTTTTAATGGCTGCAGGCATTTGCCTGTTGTTTTAATTTGCCTTTATCCCACTGGAGTCGAAGAACTGAAGCGCTTCCGTGCTTCGGAGAGCACGCTAAAATGTCGGTCCCGGCTTTTAAGTCGTTAAGCCATGACGGAGGCTTAAGCGACTTAAGACTTAAGGGACTGAAAATTCCGTCACTAGAGTTGGACATTAGCTTATATTTTGTATGTATGTTTCGTAGTATTTGTTTCTAATTTTCCTCGTTTTTGTAAATTAATATCTTCTATTACTGTGTTTTCATTTACATTTATGATATTATGCTGTGACAGTGATGGTCCTGTAAAATGACACTAATGCACGAACAGACCGCTAATCTGTTGATATTGAATGACACAAAGCAAAATATCGTCATGAATAATGTTGCAATTTGTCTTTATATAGGTCGCAGTGCAACACAACTGGGAGTTCCGATGGCTCGTTTAAGTAAACCATACCCAATGCGTATAATTAATTTAGATTACAACATGAAAAAGGTAATTTTTTTATACACAAAATAAGTTTAAGAGCAAATTCTACATTTTTCATTAAATAAAAATTAAATAAGGATCTAGAATGCCTAATAAGGGCTAAGAAGGCAGTCGTAAAAAAAGTAAGTGAGTCGTGACTCGTGATTATTTAATTTCATATTTCCCAAAATTGAGCTAGGTCGTACGGCCTCACAGAATTATATCGAGATAGAAGCAAAGAGCGTATGTACCTCGCGTGCCGAAAAGAAGGGCTGAGGACTTCTTTGCTCGCCGCGAAGTTCATTCGGAATTCATTCTATTGCGCCTTTAATTTGACGCGCCAGACTTGAAAACCAGCAATGTGATCCAAACTGTCAACTGCGTTCGTCAAAGTACCTACGCAAAATGTTACATGGTCGGTTTTCATACAAATCTACGAACTTTTTGCTTCTATCTCGATATAATCTCTGCCTTCTGCGCTGTAGGTCGTGGGTTCGATTCCCACTCAGGACAAACATTTGTGTTATGAACATGGATGTTTGTTCTGTGTCTGGGCGTTATAAAATATTATAAGTATGTATTTACAAATATATAACTATTCCATCAGTTATCTAGTTCCCATAGTACAAACTTTACTTAGTTTGGGGCTAGATGGCGCTGTGTCCAGCAATATTTATTTATTAATTTATTTTATTTATAGTTCTGTGGGGTACCTCTACACTGTATGATACTGTAAATGAATTGTCTTCCCGTTGCGTGCTATGACGGAAATGTCATAACTAAATGTGCGTCGCCAGTTCAAACGAATAACTGCCAGAAGTAATACCCTTTGGACACGCGAGATAGTTCAGCCACCCTAGCCAAATAACAAGCGCTTCGTATCGAATATCTCTTTCTATCATCCTTTATTCTGACATTTCTGACCACGTGACTTATCATTGAATTACAATAGCGTTAGCGATAGTAGATAAGTAACTTGGCTAGGGTAGCGATTGCAGATTATCTCCCTACCTATTTAAACTATCATATTAATATTATTTCGTACGCGAATGTAAGTTTTGTTCCGCTTTCATGGCTTAATTACTTCCAAACAACATGATTTTTGTTTGTATCTAATCGAAGTCGCCATAATATTTTACACGTTGTGAGAGCGCGTGCCCACGAGACGGTTTTTTGCCGGAGCTAAGCCCGGCGTCAAACCGGGTCGTCACAGTAACGTATGGGACACTATGGACCCAAGCACACGACACCGCCGGCGCGACAAGCGGGCACGGCGCTCGCCCTCGCAAAAAACCGGACCGGGTTAAAACCGTCTCGTGGGCATGAGTCCCTAGCGCCGGCAAAAAACCGGGCCGAGTTAAAACCGTCTCGTGGGCACGCGCCCTCAGGGGTAGGTACTTTCATCCAGAAAATACTATTTCCAAGGGAAAGAAAATTAATAAACCTACATTATAACAAGAAAACACGCCAAATAGAACTATTTATTATTCCCTCAGACTTCTCAACTTTATTATGCAGAAAGAACTTCTAGGCTTCCTTGTGACGTGTCAAAGTTTTACAAACTTTCGTCACGCGTCCCTCAAACGCCAGAATAATGTCACGTAGTGGCGGAGTGACATCTGCTAAAAAATTACTGGAATGATGAACATACATACATTTACTTATTTTATGTACTTACGTATACTTTGGAAAGTCTGAATGAAACAAATGCCCGTATTATCCTGTAGCTGGCGCTTATCGATGCTCTAATCGTTATATGATCTTAACAAGATTTTCAACCTGACGAATATGGATTCCGTGGCAGAGTTGGTAATTGCACTCCGGCTTAGGAGGATCGCTTGTATCATTGCGGGTTCGAATCCCGTCGGAATTGAAAATTTTGATAAGATTTTTCATTTTCAAATTTAACAATACCAAAGTGTGGTTTAACACTAATTTAAAAATTATAGAATTAGCAAAAGCGACATCTCATTGCTTTTACAAAACCAAACTTTGACAAAATTCTGTCAGTTTAGCAAGCTTTAGATTATGGTTATTTCTTGTCACTATCATGTAAAGAAAGAAAAATGAAAACAGATATAGAAGTCGTTTGAGCGATAGGAAGTCTTTAATTCCATTGTATTTCTTTATGGAATAGTTCATATCATAGGTTTTAGAAGTAAAACATTACGCACGCTTGACTTGGGCAGTAAGCTGGTGAATGCGTGACAAGAGCGTTACGAAAAGTGTGATCGGGCGAACGGAAGTTTTAGTTCAGTGGTGTGGTCTCATTTTATCCCTCCAATTATAATTATAATTCCATTCCAATTATAATTCACAACGTTAGTTGTGAGAGATGCGATGAACAGAAGCCGATGGAGACAGATCATCCAATCTAGATGCAGACCACCCGATGATGACCACGATCCTCAGTCATAAGGGGCCGACTACAGAGAAAGATAATTATAATAGTCTTGTTTACGATTATGAATAATCAACAAAAACGTTTGGTTCAAAAGCTTGCTTGGTATACCAGATGTGCCTCCCCGGGACACGTAAGAGGAATAAATCAGACGGTTCCACGTCCTGATGATAAATGCAACGAAGCAGATACCGATATTGTAGCTGCGATATGCAATATGAAATGGGTTTTTAAACATTTAATGATTTTAATTTACTGAAATAATAAAACAGTAATGAAAAAGGTCAAATAAAGACGAGACGAGATAGCTATCGCAATGAAAATGAAACGGAATCTGGTGTCTAAGTGTCTACCTAGATTTCTATTCAACAGAATTTTTGGACACCGACAGGGTGTCCAAAAATTCTTAAATGTTAGGAAAGAATATAATTTATAACTGTAGAAAATACAAGATGTGCGGTGGTATATAAAACAAAATGTAAACGTTCTGTGAATAAAGAACTGGCAATAATATGTAAAGTTTTTGTTACAAAATGTACCACGTTGGGCGCCAATATATTTTCGCTTCAATTACTTCAGCACAGCAACGTATCATTGATCAGTCTTTTTGCGAATCATAGAAACCAATCGTTTCCATTTCAACTGACAAAGAAAAAACGTTTCGTTTTCCTTCGAAATTGGTACCGCGTTGGGCGCCAATTCATCTTCGCTGCAATAATTAAACGTCACACGCCACGCATCGTCGCATACATTGTTTCGTGCATCGAGTCGATTACGCTGCTCTTTCATAAAACTGATCGCGTTATTTGACGACCTTAATGACGTCAACGTTCAGTAGCGGGACGGATCATCATGGTTCAAGTCACGGGGTTCACTTTGATTAGTTTGGTAGAATCGTTAGAACAGGTTTAGCTGACTAAGCCAAAAGGGTAAAATGCACATACATTTTCCGATACTCAAAATTCATTATTAAACTTTTCTAAACGTTAATAGTGATAGTAAGAATTTTGAACTAAATCTGCTGTATGAGCAATATTGGCTCGTACAACTTAAGTTCTCTTAACTTGTAATTCTACTATTCGTCCGAATATGATGTTTACCGTCATAAACAGGGTTACCGCTTTTCTAGACTCCCGACAAGTTCTGCTGGTTGGATTTCTGACACTGTCGTCAATTTATTAATTGAATGTCGCAGTGGTTATAAATTATCTCTAGCGGCTAGGTAACCTGATTTCCTAGGCTTTTGTTACACTTTGTCATTATAATTTGAGCTTTATAGTCATATTTTTAGGCTTAATATGGCGTTGATAATAGACTATTAGACAGGGTGAAAAAAAGTCTTATTGAATGAAATTAACGCATGGGTTTAATAGCAATAGGCATTAATATGACAAAAACATAATTAATTAGGTACCTATTCTTGCAAAAAACACAAGAAAATCTTATATGTAGTCGTTTTTATCTGGCCCCACGTGATCGATACGAGACGTTACATTTCTGAAAATAAGTCTGTAATTGACATGTATTTGCATTCTTGGTTTCTTGTTGCGAACTAATGATTTTACTGCAAGGTGACGTCACTTACGCCATATTGCTCGAACAGCAGCGTAGCGTTTCATTACGAAGTAATTAAAAAATCATGGGCTTAAATATCAGAACTAATCTAATAAAATTCCAAAAACAAATCACATACCAACCTAGTCTGTTTTTTTATTCTTCTTCGTTGTTTTGGCTTCGCACGGCTGCTGGTGCATTCAGCCAGTGTCGAGTAATTAATATATTTCAAGTTTCAATTTTGTTTCATTTGCCCACACGTTCACGAACACTCAACAGTTAATAATCCACCATTACACATTAACATTCGAAGAAACACAAGTTTTGGAAAATAAAACAGAAACGAAAACATGACTTCTCAAATTCCCGCCAAAAGGCCCACATAGTCTGTTCATAAGCAATCATAGACAATTTGAAATGTCACCCCACTAATACGGGTTTTCGGGACATAGGGAATTAACTCCTAACTATCACATAACTCTGTATCCGCTAATGCAAAAGACAGATAATTCTAAAATCGTCGACCAGCAGGCAAAATACGCTAACCGCGGATACGCCAAAACTCAGTCCGTAAATAAACTTTAAGCCAAGCGAACGTATTTGACAGCTATAGCACACAGGCCGCCCGGATTGAATGAATGTGTAGTTAGAAATAAACAGAAAGCCATGTTTTTAATAAACACAAACCAATTATACAGGTGAAGGTCTGTGTATGTGTGGTTGGGTTTGAATGTTTGTTATCACGTATCTCTATAACTACTCAACCGATTTTGATGAAATTTTGAGTGTAGATAGTTTAGGTTCTGGAATAACACATAGGCTATTTATAATCCCGATAAACATGTATGGTACCAGTGGAATACAAAAATAGTAGTCCACGCGGGCGACGCCGCGGGCGTTCACTAATTTTAAATATAAGTTAGACGTACTGTATGAACAAGTAGATTTTATAATTTTGTACCTGGTGATATAATAATTTATAATGTCCGAGAAAAAACTGGAGAAAATGACAAAAACTCTAAGAATAATTATCAAAAGTTTAAATTGTATTCGACATAAATTGTTATTAGTAGTTCCCTATTATTTGTGTTATAAGGTTTAAGATTAAAATTATCGAAATAAAAAGTGAAGAATACAAATATTTTTGTTTTAATCAAAATGAGTTTCAAATCGTCTCCAATAAGAAAGTCGTGAACAAGAATAAAACTATTTCACTTTCAAAACTTTCGTGAGTTGTACTAGACATTATATTATCGACGATATTTGTTACGTGAGTAATTCCCGTGTGTTAAATAATGTCATGAATAAAGCTGTTTCTATTTTTACCTGGAATCACATTTTTTGAAAATCCCAAAATATCTAGTACTCCTCCGCTAATCTATACCAAAAAAAGTTTCGTCAAAATTTTCACGCCAACCACCCACTTTCCACAGCCTAGCCTTACTATGCCAGGCTAGTCAGGGCAAATCCGGGATCAGCACCAGCGCGAAAACAAAAACTTGACGCTGGTTCCGGATTTTCCCTGGCTAACCTGGCATAGTAAGGCTAGGCTGTGGAAAGTGGGTGGTTGGGTGGCTTTAGCTTGAAAATTTTGACGAAACTTTTTTCAGGAGTACAAGATATTTTGGAATTTTCAAAAAATCTGAAGATGGACTTCCACAAAGTCACGCCTGAATCAATTAACTATCTGGAATCACATATTTTCATAGAAGTACAGAGCGAGCGAAGGAACATTATTAGCTAGTAAGTATATTCTGTGGCCGACACAAATGGCAGAAATGTAAGTACCTAACCGTCCGGTGCTAATCCCGCTACCGGAGGTGATAACAAAGAAGGGTAGATTGCAACAACTGACATTAGGATTACGCAGTTGATATGGGGCAACCCTGGGAATAACTACTGAGCAGATGTGAATGGCATAGGAGTTACAGCAACTTATAGGAAGTAAGTGGACGTTAAGCAGAGTTTATACGAAGCCACTAATGCTGGCGCCAGTCCTGCAGACAAGCCAGCGTTGGCCTGGCCCCTGTCGTTTAGACGATGTTCATTCACGGATTTTTCACACACACACACACCCTACGAACATTGGCCAGTGACTGGCGTGATGCGTCTACACGTGTCCGCAATGCTGGCGCTGGGGTCGAGGGGTATGCGGGCGGAGGTCACTGACTTGAAAAATAGACGGGCGCTCTATTCTCGCCAGCGCTGGCTTGGCTTGCAAAACTGTTTACACAAGGCAAATACCAAGCCAGCGATGGCCTCGTATAAACTAGGCTTAAAAGTATAGTGTACACCAGGCCAGCGCTGGCTGCCAGTCACAGTTTTTTGCCTTGTGTAAACAGTTTTTCAAGCGGAGGCGGAGGTCACTGGCTTAAAAAATAGACGGGCGCTCTATTCTCACCAGAGCGCTGGCAGCCAGCACTGGCCTGGTGTAAACTAGTCCTGCAATTACGGGAAAATCTAGGCAAGGATTATGTCATTAATGTTGAAAGTAATTTATAAGAAATTATAGTACTTAATTTAATCGAACAATACAACCTTATGAATAACATAACTCTTCAAAGTTCACAATAATACCAGTTAGTTTGAAGACCAATTATTTCTCCTACTATAAGATACTTCAACATTTTCCTATTACTTTGTTCTTGAAAAATACAACATGCTTTTAAGTACGTACTCAGATGCTATTTATTTTTATGAAATTTAACTTTCTTTTAACTTAGACCCCTGTTGGTAAAAAACGGCTTTATGGTAAAAGAGGGTGGAAACGTCGAAAATTAATCTGCATTAACATGTTGTTTCTTGTTTCTTTCCGCTCCCTTTTATAATGAGAAATTACTCAGAAGTGAAGGCTTTTTTGCAGCCACAGAAAACGACGGGCGTAACGTTGCGGAGTAAAGCGTTTTTGAAGTTAAACTTCTTTACGCATGCTTGACTTGGGAAGTAAGCTGGTGAATGCGTCACGAGAACGTTACGAAAAGTGTGAACGGGCGAGGCGAAAGGAAGTTTTACTTCAGTCGTGTGGTCTAAACTCTAAAGCACACTCGGTTTTTTTAGTGATTCCCGTGGACTATTAAAATGACGGGAAAGACAGCCTAGCCCCTCCCAGAAGCACAGAAGTTGCCTGGTGTCACATGTTTAGAGGAGCGACCTCGGGTTGTTGAGGATTTGCTGCCATTGTGCTGCTCCGCCCACGCATTCAAGGACTACGTGGGCTGTTATCTTCTTCTTCTTCAGCATATTCGCCCACTGCAGGGCAATGCCTCTCCAATATTCGTCCACACTGCTCTATCACTGGTTTTGCTGGTCCAGTCTGTCCCAGTATAAGCTTTTATGTCGTCGAACCATTGGGTGGATGGTCTGCCAACGCTCCTTTTTCCGAGCCATGGTCTCCACTCCATGATGAATTTGGACCATCTGCCGTCTCCACGTCTGCACACATGTCCGGCCCAAGCTTGAGTTTTGCAAAGCGGTATCCTACGTCTACCACTTTGGCTTTGGGCTTCTATATTGCTATATAGATTGTATACCTATCATTATTAAGTTAGTTTAATTTGTTATATTGTTTTTCTTTTATTATGTGGTGTGCAATAAAGTATTTTCTATCTATCTATTGGCCTCTATTAGAAGAACTGCTATCGTAAACAATGCTCTCCTGCTGTGGTCAGGCTGCGAATAATGATGATGGACTCAGAACTGCCAAAATCCCGATTCTTTCAAGCAAATTGCCTCCCGAACAAACTAAGTTGCAATTTAAAATCTCTTTTATGAGTTCTAAACTCGTAATTCCCAGGCACATCGCCATAACACTTAGAAACAACGTCACATAAACATCAAGTTGCACGGTTTACGTAAAAGTTAGATCTCCGTCAGCTGTGGATTAAGTTGGTAAAGTTTGCTCCAATCGGACAATTGTAAAGCGGTTTTTACATAAATATCAACGGGATAATTACCATGATTATAATAATATTTATAATAATATTATAATAATTAATTATAATAATATTTATGTTCGTAACCATGATAGTTTCAAAAGTTATACATAGGTTTTTACATATTGAAAATTATATGGACATATCGCATAATTTACCTTATTTACATAGTCTAAATGTAGACTTACGCCAAATCTGGTTACGGAGCTATTTATTAGGCCACTTGAAGGCCTCTTTAACCAACTTTACAAAATAAGGAGGAGGTTCTGAATTCATCGAATCTTTTTTTTCTTTTTTATGTATGTTCACCGATTACTCGAAGACGCCTAGAGTGATTTGGAAAATCCTTTTTTTATTTCAAAGGGTATGCTTTCTATTTGGTGCCACAAAAATTTGGTGAGGATCTGGTGAGGATCTGTTGAGAAAAATTCGATTCGATGACTTCTAATATAAACATCTTTAATTTTAATTGTAAACAACGTCGCGAGCGCTGGTCGTATCACAATCTCAGCTTATGACTATAATTATGCATTTAAGTACTAGCAAAATAACACTCTTTAATCTTCACAAGTCCAGTTAGAACAACTTCGCTCCTTAGTCTGCAGTTTGCGCCAACACAATAAGCAGCTTTAAGTTCCAAGCACTGCAGTGTACCCCTTACTTTAGAGTTTAATACGATGATGGTTCAGTTTCCGGTCGCGAATTTCACAAAGTTTCGGTTACCGCATTTCGCTGGCCGGCGGTCGACATGAGTTCTGAAACTGCTCTTTCGTTAGTTCTAAATTTAAATCAATTGATTGTTCTAGCTTGAAGTTTGATGCCTAGATCTGCGAACTGATTGTCTGACTTGTCTTAAACCTCAAATCGGTCTCAAACTGTCAAATCTGACAGTTAAGCGACCACGCCATGGTGTCACGATGCGACCTCTGATTGGACAACAATTGATCGCCACCTTGCACGCCACCGCGGACGTTAGCTGAACGCTTTGGTTTGGTCAAGGCTTAAAACGTGCCATAAAAATTTGGCGAGGATTAGTCGAGGATCTTCGGAGTTATGAACAGAAGTGCGCCTCGAGAGTGCAGAAAATAGCTCAGTAATAGCATTAATATCGGTTTTTTACCCGACTGCGCAAAGCAAAGGAAGGGTAATGTGTTTATCAGTCTATGTTTGTATGTGGGTATGTATGGATGTTTCTATGTGGCACTATATAGGCCAAACGCGTGGACCGATTTTGATGATTCTAACGTCAATCGATTCGTCTCAACCTTGGAAGTGTCACTAAAGACATGACAGTAATCAAAATTCACCAGTGCCACAACCAGACGCCATATTGTCAAAATTAAAATAATCAAAATTGACGAATTATGTCAAGTGGGGTATCGTTGAATAGGTATTTAAAAATCAACTTTAGGTTTCTTTTACCACATTTCATTTTAAGCAATAGTTTAGGAAACATAACGGTTTAAAGTTGATTAATATTCACTCTCGCTACAGATGTTTCTATGTGGCACTCTAGAGGCCAAACGCGTAAACCGATTTGGCTGAAATTTAAAACATAGATAGATAATGACCGGGAATAGGACATAGGCTACTTTTTATTCCGAAAAAATGCATAGTTCCCGTGGGATAAACAAAATAGTAGCCCACGCGGGCTAAGCCGCGGGCGTCAGCTAGTTAATCATAAAAATCATCATCACCTAATAAATCATAACTAAAAAGTTTGAAATAAAAAAATATTTAAAAAAACAAAAACCCGACTGCGTTAAAGTTAAAACTAAAAAGAAAAAAACAAGCCTGCAAAGAATTACTCACAGTCGGGACCCATAACATTATGAAGATTTGATTGGTAATAAAATAAATGGGTACCGACTGTGAGTTATTCTTTGCAGGCTTGTTTTTTTCTTTTTAGTTTTAACTTTAACGCAGTCGGGTTTTTGTTTTTTTAAATATTTTTTTATTCAAATTTTTTATTTAGCCACTTGTTTTGGAAAATACATTGACACAAGCGATATTATTCTGTGGACACAAGTAAAGTGAAACAAGTTACTATTCTTAGGGAGTGGCCACACTGCGTTTTTGAGCTGCGCGTTTGTATCGGTACAAAAGCGAACCGGGAGGGGGGCAGCGCGTTCGAATCGCGTTTGTATCGATACAAACGCGCTGCAAAAAACGAAGTGTGTCCACTCCCTTAAATTCGGTCTAAATGTCTTTTTACTTAGTGTTTTTCTATGTTCAATGTTCAAATGCACCTACGTGTGTACTATGTTGTGTTATCCAAAAAAAATCTTATTCTATTGTACTTTAATCTCTCTTATTACTACCACTCATCACAGCACACTTTTCACTTTTCTTCTCTACCAATGTCCACCCACATTAATATTCATGACTCTTCGTAGTACTTTCCCACGTAGCCATTCTAAAGATGGCCGAAAGTTTCCGAAGGTCGTCCGATGCACGGCTGCACAACTTCGGAAACTCTTTCGGGCGGATTCGAATTTAGAATGGAGCCTGATTGGTCGGTCGGCGCAGTTTCGTGTTCAATTGAATGCTGCTTTGGACGGCTTTGGGGAACTTAGGTCTCAAGTTTGTTATTTGAATTTTAGGGTATTGTACAGTACATTACATCCATACCCCTATTATAAATGTGAAAGTGTGTTTATTTGTTTGTTTATTTGTCCTGCTTTCGCGTCAAAACAGAGGGACGGATTGACGTGATTTTTTGTGTGGAGATAGTTGGAGGGCTGGAGAGTGACATAGGCTAGGTACTTTTTATCCGGGTACCACGCAAGCAAAGCCGCAGGCAGCAGCTAGTACTAGATACATACTTGCAATAAAACGAATTTACAGTTCAAACAAGAATAAACAAGTCTTGGAAGGCTTTTAAAAGTAATTGTTTCAGAACGAGAGCAGAGCGAATGAAAGCAAACAGATTTATACCTATGTTCTAAGATGAAAAAATGCCATCAAAGGTTTTTCTAAAAAAAGACGTAAATAGGCTCAATGACATAAAAACTTGTGCATTATAAGGTTGAAAAAAAAAAAAACTATGGTAGGTTTTATAACGGTTGTCCATTTAGATTTAATGAGAAGTTAGGTAAGACTGTCTTGTAATATACATATAAAGAGAAAGGTACATTTACAAATGATTCGAAACAAAACTTAATCTTCTTTAATGCGAGATGCATCGAAAACCCATTAAAAACTACTTAAAACGTACAGCTAGCGCCATCTATCATCGGAACTAACAAACGCAGACACGCGGAAATTGCGCGCGATCCCGCAGGTGTACCGGTTTTTGATTAATGGTTGTACCGGTTTTAAAGAGCTCCGATTGGTCAATGCGAATTCTTCATTATTAATGCAACGCCAAAAGTATATTATGTACATAATAGTACGTACTTCGTAGTAATAAGTATCTAAGTACTTACGTACATGTTACACTTAGGTCACTTGGGTGAGCCTTTACCAAGCAGCGAGTGAAGTCGGACTATGGATGATGATAATAAAAGCTATCTTTAGACGAAACTTTACATGGTCAATTCAATAATTTCAATATAGATCGGATGCGGATGAAGATGATATTTGTGTAAGCTTTGACAAGGGCATTTATTTCATAATTTGTTTGCAATGGTCTTTAGATGGCTCAACTAAGTTAAATGTAATAAAAGGTATTTATATTTTATGAAAATCCGTCAAGCCGTTAAGCAATGAAAGCGTAACATAAGACAGACTGACTTCATTTCACATTTATAATATTAGTAAGGATAATATTCGTTTTAAAAATAACTCAACAATGAAAAAAATGCTTCCAAGAAGATAGACTTTATACAAAAAAAAAAAGACTACCAATTCTAATTTACCCGGCACATTCCCTTAATCCTTTTAGATAAAAGAAAAATCCAAGATGTCGCCACGAAACCGCAGTATTTTCCACTTATGCTTATTTACATCCAGCCAATCCTGGCTTAGGGACGAAATAGCATCATCACAATCAGAGGGTCAGACAGTATTAGATTTTTTGGGAAAACGGCAACTTATTAGAAAAAATAGGATTAAAATAGGATTTTGTGAGGAACTTTTAAAAAGAGGCACAGTCACATTTTATTGAGAGTTTTAGGTTTTTTTTTAATTTCACTTTTGTTGTAGCATGATTACAATGATTTTGATGTTATAATCATTTTAGCCACAAATGTTGGCTAAAGCTCTACCGATTTTAAGACAGTTTTAGTATTGGAAGTTTATAATTATAATTACTATAGTATAATAGTAGGTACTAAAAGCAAGTACAAAAGGTAAGGACTTAATTTTGATCTTGAATTTCTTGAAATATAACATGATTATTCACAAACAAAAATTTAGAACATATTTAATATTGCTTAGACTTTTACATTTTTATGTATCATCTAAAACCAAGAGATCCGTAGATAAATACAAACAAATAAACTCGGAGTGAAACATTTTCATTCGAACATATCATATCGCACCTTACACCGGCGACCAATTCATCATAGCGACGGGCATTGTTGATACCTGAGGAAACCGGTACTGCACCGGTTTATTGTACCGCTTTTACAATGTACAATTATTGTACCGGTTTTATTGTGCGAGTAAACTACACGTGTGGGGAGGGCTTTAGGTAATGCATCTTTGTTGAAACAGTAGAAATATTGTAGTAAAAATATATTTTGCACTGTTTTCGACCACAGCTTCGATCATGTACCTTCAGTATAGCCTCAGTAATGAATCAGTAAGGTTTTAAACCATTTGAATAGACTAATTTAGGTATAAAAGCATTACAGAAACATAAGTTTTTAATATAAACTTTGTCCTTGACTTTGACAATGAAAATATTTGACTTTGAATGAGACAGACCTTTTAACAGTTCTAGGAATTCATCATACTAATCCTTTGGATTGATTCCCTAAACTGGGTATTTATCGCGTAATTTAAAACAATATAAATTACACGATAACCACTCTTTGGTTATCTCGAAAATGAAGATTTAAACGTAGATTTAGTGAATAAAACCCTACAATCTATTTCCATTCACTTACAAAGCAATGCTGCTGCAAACAGAAATTAAATAACTTCTCCGCACATTTTTCTAATTACACGTCGACCACGCTATTGAAGCTGGCAATTTATTATAAAAGGTATTGTCGATACATTCTACTAATATGATATAAAGTAAATAGAAAAGTTTGTACCTAATAATGTTGTATTTAATGAATTTTAGTGGAAATCGTTCTTTATTCGAACTTTTAAAATGGATTGAGACACTCGTGTTGCTTGCTTAATCGTTCTTGATAGATTTTTGAAGTTAAGCAACGTTCTGTGTGGTAACAAAATTGATGGGTGAGCACTAGTGATATTAACAAATAAGATTTACAATAAACCTGTTATTAAATTTTCGTATCGATAAAAACCGGTTTTACCGTTTTTATCAAATCCATGGTGAACTAGCCCTTATAACAGACACATTATCGTAAACAAAGCGGCGAGTAAATCATTACAGCCGGCTACAAGTTAGTCCTCCGAGTAATGTTAGCGTAATCCGTATTACACTTGTAATAGGAAAAGGCTGAGTTAGCTTGTGACTTGTTTGAGGAGGGTAAAGAGAAATCACGTTGTCTTTATTCATATTCAACTTAGCCATCTACATCATCTTATCGACAAAGAAATTATTCACAGTTAAACTTTACTCGTCAATTCCATCATATTTTTTAAAGTATTCTCAGTGTTATATGAGCCAATTTTTTTTCTACTACTAGTACCTAGTTAATTATCCACGTAGTATTGTGATACCCTAGTAAGGTTCTCTTGCGGTCTCAATTATAATAGTCCTTTAAAATCCTTTTCAAATATAGGTACCTAAGCTTTTTTGTCCATAGTTCTAATCAAAAATAGAACGGCCCACAACTTTGAAAATCACAGCCAGACTTTCGAGTGTGAAAAAACTCTCTATATGACTTACCTCCTATAGTTAAAAGGGATATTGTTCCATCATGTTCATTCATGAAAAGAAAACTGATACATACCTGAAACAAAACAAAAAATAATTACAAATGGTGTATATTACACATTACATTACAGTACACTACAAGTAATAAGTTTGTTTAAGCTAGAGTTTCAATGGAGTTATATGCCACCTGAAGGCCTACGTCATTGCATAATACATTTGGAGCTCACAATTTGACGTGCGGTTTGAAGCGTTTCACGCTTACTAGATATTACTACAGCGATCAACCATAGGTTTGTCGTCCACCTCGCATAACTATATTAATTAATCTAGGACAGAACGCTACTGATCATTCAGATGAATCAAAGTATGTAACTACATTGATTAACTGTACTATACGAGAGAAACGCTCAACTGCAAAAATAACTTGAGTTTTAAAAACTGACAGTAAACAGCTATTCATTTATCATTTTGTTCTCTCTGTAACAAGGGTATTAGTAAACAGATTTACGACCTCGGTTATTATAAACAAGGATACTCCTAAACAAAAGGGTTGTACTCATTAAATTAACGGTATTACATTGTCAATATAGTCCCATTTAGCCAATACCCTATAAAACCGGTATTATGACTGTGTAAGCACACCCTTACTACTAAGTGGGTAAGTCATCGATAGCTATGAGTGATTCAGCTAAAATCAATAGCCGTATGACTATGACGGCATGTTAACAAAAAAATACTAGCCTCATCTCAAAAACGATTTATTCTTTTCTAGATATTCTGATTCAATAAATTCCAAGTTTACCTAAGTATACATTTTAGGCATTTTTGATCCGGATCTGGGCCTGTATTCTATTAAATGACAACCGCTTTGGTTTTGGTTCGAACTCTTAAATGTCAGCCATTTGGTGAAATAGTAGAATAGCTTTTCAAAAATTTATACTGCCAAAGTTCAAAACCTCACCACAACTGAGTCGTTTGTTATTAGTAGTCATGGAAACAGTCGCTTTAGTTTTGGTTTTGGTTGAGGTTGATAAAAAGTTCGGTACGAGAATCGACGCCCTGAGCAATGTAATCAGTTTAAAAAATCTTAGTTAATCTTAATCATATCAGAAAAACGGTATAATTCACGATAAAACAATTATTTTAATTTTTGTCAACTTCATCAACTCCGCTTTATTTTATAGTACGTCGAAACAAAACGTCAATAAATAATAAACAAAGGTAATCACGCGATAAAGACCCGTTAGTTTGTTTCAATTATGTCTACAGATCGCGAAAGTTTAAAATGTGTTATTTTATACTCATTTTTACCCATGTCATCTTTTACAGCATCAGTCCACATTTAAACGAACTAACGGGACTTTATCGCGTAATTACCTTAGTTTATTATTTCCCGACGTTTCGAGTGTTGAGTTGAATGTTTTGAGTTTCAGTCTACCCGTGACCACGAGAGTTGTGACGCACTCTAAGCATCGGGAAATAATAAACTAAGGTTACGCGATAAAGTTCCGTTAGTTCGTTTAAATTATGTCTATACCTAGATCACGAAAGTTTAAAATGTACTATTGAAAAGTTTTATGGACACGGGATTTTATCGCGTAATTTACCTTATTTATCCCGACGTTTCTTATTTCTTATTTCCGCGATCACGGCTATTGTAACATAGCCGAAACGTCGGGATAAATAAGGTAAATTACGCGATAAAATCCCGTGTCCATAAAACTTTTCAATATGAATAGTGATCGCGAAAGTTTAAAAAAGACTAAAATGTACTATGTTATACCGACTTTACAGTTGTACAGTTGCAGGTAAGGATTTATCTAGCCCCGTCAGGAGTAATGTCCAGGATACATCAGCACAAACAGTAATTTATGCATCCGTCTTGTCGGCCGGACGATGGACACGGTACGGTGAACTCAGCCGATTGGTTGGACGTTACCGGACGGTTGGTAATTAGTGGGTGAGGTTTAAACGGATAGTGAATGGTTTGTGAACATGCTTTTGGAGTTTCGGTGTTTGGACTGGATTCATGGAATAAACACTTTATTGTAAACTAAGAAAGAATATAACAATTGATTAAGGGCTGATTTTTCAATCGATAAATAACTTTTATCTGAGGAATAAATATGGCGTTATGACATATTTTAAATACAACATCTGTCAAATCACATATTTATTTCCTCAGATAAAAGTTATCTAGGTATAGAAAAATAAATAATGTTGAACATTTCAACAATATACCAAGCACTAGCACTGTAGTGTCTCGTCAAGAGGCCGGCGACAGATGGAATGTCCATACGAACGTAATACCAAAATCATTTATAAGAGCATATTTTTATCACTTTATGTTATCACTAGCTTCCGCCTGCAGCGTTGTCCGCGCTAGTCATCATCATCTAGTATAGTAAATAAAGGACTTAAGGTGATATCAGACGGTTCACTAGGATGAATGTTCACTAGAGTGAATGATTCATTTTTCTTTCATTCCATATTCACACGGCTTAGACGGAATGATATAGAAATGAACATTCACTGTCTTCATGTCTGTCATGTTCTGTCATTCTTTTAATATGTCATCGAATGAAGTCGTGCGTCTTGGATTCGTATCCAGACGGTTCATTTCTCGTTCATTTGGAGTGCGAGTGAAAGATGCGAATGAATCGATCCAACATTATTGGATTGAATTGAATTTCATTCTTTGTTCAGTTCAGACGCTCCATTCCTAGTGAAAGATGCCGAATGAAGAACGGAAATGAACAAAAAGTGAACCGTCTGATTCCACCTTGAGATGATGGCTGTCAGTGTAGCTCCCATCAGCCACTTTGTCAACTAAAAGTGCCGTAAATCAGCGCACTGCATTATCTCGCTGAGAGGCGTCTGTTTGAAGTGACGGGCCGTTTCAGTCTACGGTGATTCACACACTTTTAAGGGCGTGTTGTGCCGAAAGATAAAACCTGGTTTTCAATGCTGCTGAGTGATAAAACTGTTTGTTTAGAAAAATTGTGTTACCGTTCTTTCATGTTTTAGCAACTTAAAATTGATTAAAAATAATTTAATAGTCATTGTTTTAGAATTAAATGTAAATCGATATACTCGTAACATGCTTCCTTTTTCCATCCATTCCTTGTCATTGCAATACAAGTGGCTAAATTGAAAATTTCAAAAAACCTACTTCAATGTTATAAGCTGAGCAATATTCTGAACTCTCGAGGTGCATTTCTGTTCGTAACTCCGAAGATCCTTGACAGATCCTCAACAAATTTTTGTGGCACCAATCGGAAAGTTCCCTTTCAAACAATAATAGAATTTTCAAAATCGCTCGAGGCGTCTTCGAGTAATCAGAGAACATACATAAATAAAAACCGGTCAAGTGCGAGTCGAACTCGTACGCCGAGGGTTCCGTACCAAGCCATGGTGCCAATTAAGCTAGTCCGCTTAATTGTATGAGCGCCCATACAACTCGGAGGACAATTTTAATTGGCGTCAACTATGTATGTATGGGAACACCCTTTAATTTTCAACTTTTTTAGCTTTTTGGAATTTTTCCTTTATTTGTGCTATAAGACCTTGCTTTTTGCCAAATTTCGTTATTCTAGGTCAACGGGAACTACCATTTAGGTTTTCGACCCAAAACCTCTAGGGTACTTCCGGTTGACCTAGAATTGTCAATTTTGGTTACAAGCAAGGTCTTCCAGCACAAATAAAGGAAAAATTCCGAAAAATAAAAAAAGTTGATAATTAAGTAAGTTTTGGTACTCACAAGTTTTCACGAAAACCTAAATTTGCCTATATCTTTTTATAGTGTTGACTCAGGACCTTGATTTTTATACTCACAATAGGAACTATAGACCTTAGTATATCGTACAAATTTCAACTTGCTAGCTCTACCCGTTCCTGAGATAATCGATGGTGACAGACGGACAGACGGACAGACGGACAAGAAAGTGATCTTATAAGGGTTCCTTTTTTTACCTTTTAAGGTACGGAACCCTAAAAAGCACAAAAAAACACAAAAAAAAGATTCCAACGTATTGAGAACCTCCTCTTTATTTTGAAGTAGATCAAAAATAGAAGCGTAAGAAGATCACGCACGACTGTATTCATAAGGCTGGTTTTAGTGTCACGCGTACCGTCGGCGCTGATAGGCGAGTGACCTTTATTACAATGAAATAAGGATACTGATTGTTCAGCACTGACGAGTGCAATCAGCGTAGCCATTTCTGCTAAATAATCAGTATCCTTATTTCATTGTAATAAAGATCACTCGCCTATCAGCGCCGACGGTACGCGTGACACTAAAACCAGCCTTAGGCTCGGTAGACATTCCCACAGATCTACGTATTCGAATTGCCCTCTTTATCTTGTTCTGAGTAAGATTATGTTCGTAGTAGCCAGTGGCCAACTCTGGTGAGGGAGTTTTTAGGCCGACTCAATGGCTCCGTCATGGCTTAACGACTGAAAAGCCGGGACCGACAATCATGCCCTCCGAAGCACGGAAACATCGTTAACTAGGTAACAGCAAGTTTTTTTTTTTTTTTTTTTTTAATAATAATAGGTTCGCGTTGTATAACAGCAAGTTTGCTAGAGACAGACATCGTTTAGCAGACTAAGGGTCTGTAACTATCACGTAATGGTTTAAGGTATCCTAAGTTAATTTCAAGGTACATTAAGGTACTCTAGCACGCTATATCTAGAACCTTTATGGGCTGTAGCATGATACTTTTAGCATCAGCTATCGCCATTTAGCGACGATGCTGTTCCATTTAGGCGACATTACTGACGATCACATAGTCCGGCGATGCTCAGTTGTGACCAAGGCTTGTATACTTTGTATAGTGTTTTCTCAACCCAAAAAAGTAGTAAAATTAAAGTAGGTATTCAACATAAACTAATCCTACTAATTCAAAAAATCACAAACAACACCAAAATGCGCTCAATCAGATCGTTGATATTCCCTATTTTCCTCTATGGAGTGGAAACTTGGACCATACTGGCTCGAGAAAGAGCAAGGACCGACGCGTTCGAAATGTGGTGCTGGAGGCGGATGCTGAGAATACCATGGACCGCCAAACGCACAAACGTGTCGATCCTCTCGCAGCTCAAAGTGAAAACACGCTTATCCACGATTTGCCATCAACGCATACTCGCATACTTTGGTCACGTAGTGAGGAAAGGCGATGACAACTTGGAGAAACTCATCGTGGTTGGGAACACAGACGGAAAACGCTCGCGTGGTCGATCCCCAACTCGATGGACGGACCAAATCAAGGAGTCATCAGCCGTCAGGTTCCACAACGTTGTGCGAGATGCTATGAACAGAAGCCGATGGAGACAGATCATCCAAGCCAGATGCAGACCACCCAATGATGACCACGATCCTCAGTCATGAGGGGCCGACTACAGAGAGAGAGAATCCTACTAATTAGAAATGTAAAAATCTTGTCAAAATTTTCAATTCCGACGGGATTCGAACCCGCAATGGTACAAGCGATCCTCCTTAAGCCGGAGTGCCTTACCAATTCGGCCACGGAATCCTTATTACGTCAGGTTCAAAATCTTGATAAGCTCATATTGATCGATTTAAGCATCGATTAGCGCCATCTACAGAGTAGTTACTCTGTAGATTAGTTAACTCAACTATAAAAATTAAAAATAATCCTACTAATACTATAAAGGGGAAAGTCCGTGTGTGTGTGTACTGAACCGATTTTGGTGAAATTTGGAATGTAGATAGTTGAGGTTCTGGAATAACACAATCTTTTTATCCCGTTCGCATTGCAATACAGAAGCGGTTTAAAAACGGGCACACTGCGTTTTAGACCCTAAAGAGTCTCGTGTCTACTGGTCTTTCCCATTCTCTCATGAGACTAACAATTATTCACCATCTCGTTCTGAATTTCGGTGACAGGCCAAGATGTAGAAATTGTTGATTATCTCAGTTGGCTGTTAAAAGGCAAATAGTAATAGTTGTTATACTTTACATTTCTAACAATGAACAATGAAATCGATACCCCGAAAGCCTCGAAAACCAATTAATTATTATTCACTTCATTCTATAAATAACATAAATAAATCAGCGGCAAAGGTAATTCGTTGTAAATTAATTTATACCCCCTTTATAGGGCTTGTAAATTACGTTACCCTATAAACAGGGTGGTGTCATTTCAATCTAACTTTCATGGGGAAATGAGCCTTATTGTATTGACACAAAGGATTATTATCCTTGTAAGAAACTTTGAAGCCATGTTGATTGTAAATAATTGAAATGATTATTAAGGTGCTAAACTTAATTTAGGTAAAATTCGTTTAAGCTAATGGTCAGTACTGGTGACGGTTTTAGCCTTGAAGTCTAACCTCATGGCTTAACGGCTTAAAAGCTAGGACCAACAGTTTGACGTGTCCTGCTAAGCACAGACGGGCTCAACATAATACCCGCGTAATTGGGCTCATTTGAATTATCGATTTCCTATTAAAAGCTATTTCAAGAAAAACTTATTTTTAATTTTTAAATTGTTAATCACACTTAGAAAAAAAATACAGAATTAGCTAAAGCGACATCTCTTGTATCAATGCGGGTTCGAATCCCGTCGGAATCAAAAATTTTGATAGGACTTTTCATTTTCAATGAAAAACTTATGTAAAACTCGGGTATTTTCATTTTATTCCTAATATAAGACTTTCATAAATAAATGCTTGGTTTTTTCATTTAATCGTACTACTTTGAACTCATTGACTACTTGTCAGTAGGGACCAAAATTACATTTAAGAAAAAAAAAAAAATGCTACGAAATGCTTCCAAAGTAATTATTTGCATGACAAAGGACCATCACTACCTTAATATTGGGCCATAAATTAGGATGACATCAACATAGAAGTGAAACTCCATCTCAATATTTAGGCCCTACCCTGATCCGCGGAAGCTCAAATACGCATAAAGTCAAAACCTACATAAA
Source organism: Camptogramma bilineatum (assembly GCA_958496255.1). Taxonomy (NCBI): domain Eukaryota; kingdom Metazoa; phylum Arthropoda; class Insecta; order Lepidoptera; family Geometridae; genus Camptogramma; species Camptogramma bilineatum. Next base: position 1,479,751 of record OY292476.1, read on the forward strand.
GTCAAACATTTTTTGAGAGTTAACTTTTTTAACTTGTCAAAACCATGTCAAAACTTACATCCTCTTGTCATTTTGAGTATTTGACCTCTTGCGTAGACTGAACTTCCGCGTATTATCAAGCTAAACACTGTATTTGGTGCGCTATGTTTTGTTATATCCCTGTCTACTATTAAAGCCATTTATTTATCTTTCAAATTATTTACATACATAGTTTGAAGTTCTTAATGTATCTAGATTTAAGAATTTTTTCCCTGTCTATACCCTCTTTAAATAAAGTAACACGATAAACAAAGTGATATCCACACTTACGTAATATTTCATTGAATATGAAAAGTTCTATCTTTTACGATTCCGACGGGATTTAAATCCGCATTGATACAAGCGATCCCCTCAAGCCGGAGTGCCTTAACCAACTCGGCCACAATTAGCGCCATCTACAGGGAAACTGTGAGCGCTTTAAACGACAAATGAGCTTATGCGGATTCCGTGGCCGAGTTGATTAAGACACTCCGGCTTGAGGGGGATCGCTTGTATCAATGCGGGTTCGAATCCCGTCAGAATCGTTAATTTTGATAAGACTTTTCATTTTCAATTAAATGGAAAGTCAGCATGTAAAAAGCTCAGTTTCACTTCTTAACACAATTTTGGTCCCCTACTCAATGGTTAGGGCGCGTGACATCACAAGGACGCTAAACAAAGGCGAGGTAAAATTAAATATTATAATGATTCTGTTACGGTGTTAAAGGGAGCGGTAGTCTGAGAGCCACCAGGAAGTTTCTCACCTCATACCCAATGCATTTTGGGATTGTGCGGGAGTGAGAATAGCTAAAAGCCACGACTGAATGGTGGCCGAGAATGGGCCAAAGAAGTGTCGGGCGACCGGTGGCAAGGTGGGTCGACGACATAGTTCACGTCGCGGGGCGTCAGTGGATGCGACTAGCACAGGATCGTGGTGGATGGCACAAACTTAGAGGGGCCTATACCCAGCAGTGGGTAAAATCGGGCTGTGGATGATGATGAGGAGAATAGCTCATTAAAATTGGAGAAAGCATCGCTTTTATCTTGACTATGGTAAATGTCTATATTCTCAATTAAACATCGGTTCAGATTTTAAGACAAGATTGTTTGATAGTTTGTAGAGTTTGTTTTATTGCATATACAAATATACCGTAACTTTCCATTGATGATTAAAGTCCTTTTGAAACTACGCCCTTCGAAAGGCTATTACTCATCATCATCATCATCATCAGCCTATAGCAGTCCACTGCTGGACATAGGCCTCCCCTAATGAGCGCCATCGCGCCCTGTCTTCAGCTTGACGCATCTTGTGCCGGCAGCCTTTCGCAGATCGTCACTCTACCTGGCAGGAGGGCGTCCTACACTACGTTTGCCGAGACGTGGTCTCCACTCGAGAACTCGTTTACCAATAACTGTCGGTTTAATCCAACATGCAACAAGCGCGGTCCAAAAAACCCGCGTCCCACAACATTATTCAAAAAGCATGACGTAAACGTATACCCACTTGCTCTCGCTCTAAAATATACGAAACATTATTCTGAGAGCTTTGAATAGAACTCAAAGGATTGAATATTGTATTTTGATTTTCGTGGCACGTAATTATATTGCTTTTACCTGTTTTGACAACAAAGTGGTGCAGCCTTTCATCATGTTGTTACTTTCATGATCAAATAATGGCGAAATAATGATACGAGAGTTCGAGATCGAATCTCGTGGCCATAATGTTAGTAGGCCACTCCTCGCGGTCGCGTCTCACACTTTGTGCATCTCAGTGTAAGACGCTCGCGCGAGGAGTAACCTTGCCGCAACTCCCTCCTTACCCAGATGAAGATTCTCCGGATGAATCAAAACATTGTCGATTTCTAAATCGACAATATTTTCACGTGAGTAATTCCTGTGTGCTAAAATAATGTCTAGTACAACTCACGAAAGTTTTGAAAGTGAAACAAACACACTTTCACATCACATATAATTGAAAATTGGATGAACTTACCCAAGTGAAATCCAATTGTAATTTTATGAATGTTGATCTGAAATATAAATTGATTTACAGTGTAGTTTTCCTAAAGCTACTCTATGGCATCGCGTTTTTATTTAGAGCATAGATAAAAAAAAAACTAAACTTTGTTTGTTCTGTGGCAACACTAAACGTCACTGATTTAGAGCTGAGCCCGGACCCGGATATGAAGGTACCCATTATGCCCCGGGTCAGCTTCCAGCTGATTGGGCTGGGTGGGTATTTATATTTCAGATCAACATTCATAAAATTACAATTGGATTTCACTTGGGTAAGTTCATCCAATTTTCAATTTTATTTCATGTTGATCTGAAATATAAATTGATTTACAGTGTAGTTGTTTAGAGAATAATGCATAATGGGTAGTTATTTGCATAACTGATAATTATGTACCTACATGTGGTTTCTTAATATGAATTAATAAACCTTTAAAATATAATTTCAATTTTGTTTATTATTTCTTTTAAACATAAGCCAAACTTAAAATTTTCATAGTAAAATAATCAATAGCTACTTAGTTTTAGCACTTAATTATTAGTAATTTAAGAAACCTTGAAGCAGGTTCATAAGAAAATAATCTCTATATTTTCTTTTGAACATAAACCAAACTTAACATTTTCACAATAAACTACTATAATACTTAGTAATTTATATATCTACACAACATAACTAATGTTGTCTATGTATCTGAAAATAGTAGTACATAGTAAAAATAGTAACATTTTTTCCTGCTACTAGGTAAGGTAGGTTCATGAGATTATTTTAGGAACTTTAAGTTTTTAATCTAGTATTTATCTAGTATGCAATACTTAATTTACTTAATTATAAATTACATTTTATCATAGTCATTGAGTGAAGATAGATTGAACAAAATCATTATTGGTATTGTTGTTCTGAATGGGTAAGTTATAAAACTTAGCAAATGTCAATGAACTATCGGACCAGCCAGCTGTTTTCCTAATGATGTCCATGGACACACCAGCTCTATTAGCAGATGAGGTGGCAGAGTGGCGAGTGCTGTGTGAAGTGTATTTACTTGTGTCAATACCACTCTCGGTGAGGGGGCACTTGATCCATCTGCTTATGGTTTGCTTAGATGCACGGTGGTGAGGTTTTTTGAAAGTAATGAAAAGATATGGTTTGTCATCTCTAATAGTAGCTGTGTTCCAGAAGAGTCATCTTGAAGAGTGCTGGCCTATAAGTCTGAATATTTTAGGCTCTTGAGAATAGAATGGGAGATCTAAGCTTGTATGCTTTCTAGTATTTAAGGAAGTTTTGACTAGGTCACCTATAGTTGTGGTGATCTTAGTACCTAATAGGTACTAAGATCACCACAACTATAAGTAGGTAGTAGGTACTACCTATTAGATGTAGTTATATTATCTAGTCTAATTAACGATATGGTCTGTACTCTTTGAGCAGTCGCCAAAGCTAGTAGAGTGGCTAGCTTTTTTGTGAGCATTTCTAGGTTCAGAGCCGAGTTTTGAGGTAGTTTGGCAAGATGATGCAATACAATACTTGGGTTCCAAATCTCTGTATATTTTGGCATGGTAGGTTTAAGTCTGAACACTCCTTTAAGGAACCTCTTAATTCTGTCATCTGTGGCAATTTTTTCACCCATAAGAAGGGAGAGTGCAGATTTATGACAATTAAGGGTATTATAACCCGCTCCCTTCTCATATTTTTCTGTTAAAAGCTGAATCAGAAATGGCACAGATGTCAGGAGGGATTCCTGATTATGTGAGTGACAGAACTTCCACCAACTTTTGTAAGTAGTATTGTATTGTTTCATTGTACCTTCAGATATCTGGCAAACCTCGGCGTCTGAATGCTTGCCGCAGAAGATGCTCGCCGCCAGGGTAAGGTGGCTGCTCAATGGATGTACAGTCCTAAGAGGAGATATCAACAGATTAGTACTTGGCTTAAATATCATAGGTTTAGTTATCATTAAATTCATGGCTAGAGGATACCAGGGCTGTGACTCCCAAACTGGGTATACCATAATGCCTTTGGCTTTATCATTTTTAATTTTTTGTAGACATTTTGTAATCATTGCAAATGGTGGGAAAGCATAAAAAAAAAAAAAAAGTATAGCCCCCAGTTAAGTGTCAGAGCATCTATGTTAAATGCATATGGGTCTCTCTTCCATGAAACATAAATGTCACATTTTTTATTGATTCTAGAAGCAAATAGATCAATGTGAGGGTCTCCAAACTGATCCCTAATTAAAGAGTAGGCCTCATTGTTCAATTCCCACTCAGTGTCAATATTTGTGTTATGCGAATCCTCATCAGCATAAATATTATCTTTAGATTTGATGTAGGAAGCATAAATATTAATATTTCGTTCTTCACACCAAATATTTCTGGTAATCTTATTTAAATGTGGGAATTGAACACTGCCCATTTTATTAATACATGCAATGGCGGTAGTGTTGTCAATACGAAGTAGTATATCACAATGGCTTTGTGACTTTGCAAAACACTTCAATCCAAATGAAGCGGCTAACAGATCTGGCTGGTTTATGTGAAGTTCTTGTTCTGAGTGTGACCACAGACCACCAACACTCTCGCCATCGCAGTGTATTCCCCATCCAGTCAAAGATGCATCTGAAAATATTTCCAATTTGTACTGTCGACCACATATACTTTTGTTAGTAAGGTTTATGATGGAAGACCACCACTTCAGATCTGGTAAGATATTGGAGTGCAGTATCATGATAGCATCATAGTTATTGTGATGTTCAAGTAAAGTTAATACTTTTCCCTTTACATTATTTCTGTATGTACCATACCATAGGGTACAGCTGGGCAGGCTGCAACTAAGGTTCCAAGTAATTTTGCAAATTCCCTTATTTTGTAATGTTTAACATTTTGAAATTTTGATACTAAAGCTTTAATAGAGTTTCGTTTTACTTGTGGTAATTGAAGAATCATTTTATGTGAATTAATAATTAATCCAAGGAATTTGCAGGATGTACTTGGCACTAAGCAGCTTTTTACATAGTTTACAATGAGGCAATAAAATAATTTAGCATTTAAATAATTTAAGAGTTGTGTCTCTATTTGCTAAGTAGGTACTTATCATATGTACGACCAATACATAGGTAATCATCTAGCTAGATAGATGGTTGACAAGAACCCTTGTTTCCGAAGGATACTGACAACAGGCTTTAATAACTTTGTGAAGACACTGGGAGCTGTGCAAAGGTCATAAGGAAGGGCAGTGAACTGATACAGGGTATTTTTGAATTGAAACCTTAGGTATTTTCTGCTTTCCGAGTCTACTGCCACTAAAAAATATGATTCTTTTAAATCTATTGACCACATGTAGTAATCATGGCCTACAATTTTTATGGCTGTTCTTATTTAATGAACTTATTTAGTGGTTTTAGGTTAAATATAAACCTGAATTTTCCATTAGGTTTGAGACTAAGAAAAATTTTTGAGATAAATTGATCATAGCTATGATTACATGTTTGTACAGCTCCTAGTTCTAACAAATTGGTAATGGCCTCCTGCATGTTACCGAGCTTTGCATCAGGTACATTATTATTAGGCACAATGTTTTGTGTAGGTACTTCAATGAGAGGGATGTGATATCCTATTATCCACTGTAGTAGTACCGGGTCGTTGGTGATTTGTTTCCAGCAGAAAAGGTATTGTGCTATATTGCCTGCATACCTGATTGTTCAGCGTCTGCTGTGTGGCCCACGTGGTGCAGCCCTCTCGGGGCGTGAGCGGCTGTAGCTGTGGTTAGGTGCTGCTCGACGAGGTGGTGGTTGTGTTGCACGGTTCCTGGGTCCACCTCGTGGTGCTGCCACTCTGGACTGCTGGCTGGATTGAGTCTAAGGTGGACCGTATCGGTTTCCTGCTGTCTTGTATTTTGAGCAGGTTGGTTTGGTAACGGTCTTGATATATTCTTAATGACATAAACTTCCAGAAAACAAAGACTAGGAGAAATCTTATCACACCACTCTTAGACAAAAACTTCAACTACCTTATTGAGAAGGTCAAGTGTGATGAACACCTTTATGGCATTGACTTGGGAACGAAGATAAAAACCAGCCAAGAATTGAAGAAATCTTCACTGCAAATTGAAAAGGACTTTTGATGCATCAGTTAGTTTTGTCATTACATAGCCATGGCCAGTCCAAGCTGATGTTACACCATTTTGAGAGGTCGGTCCCTTAGTTTAGAGCTCTCTGTCATGACAGTCTTAACTTCCTCGTTAAGAATTGGTGCTCTAGAAGCTGACAATTATCTGATAACTTGTTTAGTATAATGTCCTTTTATTCTTTGGTAAGTCCATTGAATGTGGTTCCCAGCGTTTTGTAATTTCTTGAATTTTTCCCTCTAACTTAGAATTATCTGCGGACCTATTCAATGCCTAGAGCATCTTTGAAGGCAGCTATTATGTTTTCACTGTCTTCTACCGATAGTTGGTCGGAGGTAGGTTCGGTGGGCCTGTTCATTTCCATTTCCTGTACTACCGCCTCGTAGCAGCCTTCCTCCACATATTCTGAAAATGACAACCATTCTAAGACAGGTTGTTTTGACTATTCATCAGGACATCTCGTGTTCTGAATGAAAGTTCTGGTAGGTACACATATCTCGTACATGTACTTTTGGTATCTCGTACCGAATCAAAGCTGTGGTATCTCGTACCAAGTTTGATCTTCGTGCTCTTTTGTATCTCGTACAGGCACGGTAGGCAGGTAGGCACATAGTGGATTTGCTTGGAAACCTGAAAGTACACTGAAGTAATATAATTTACCTGGTACATCCGAACGACTGGAGCATAGCGAAGGATCCCGTAGACATGATCTTGAACGACTTCTACTTCTGCTTCTACTTTTATCCATCCTATGATGAAGCCGGTTGATGCGTTTTTCGTATTTCTTGATCTTTTTCGTGAGTTTCTTGTCACTATGCATAATAACTATTATTGCCAATCACACAATATTACTATATTGGAAAGCTAATGAAAGATTTTATGGATTTAAATGGATTTGAAGAAAAAACGAAAAACACAGAAAAAAACAATTCGATGCCGGACGAGCGCGCGAAAGAAAAGTGACGTTTAGTGTTGCCACAGAACAAACAAAGTTTAGTTTTTTTTTTATCTATGCTCTAAATAAAAACGCGATGCCATAGAGTAGCTTTAGGAAAACTACACTGTAAATCAATTTATATTTCAGATCAACATGAAATAAAATTATATTATGGGGATGATGGATGAATAGCGAATTCAAATTTACATTCACAGGCATCGAACCCGCATCTCCCGCTATGCCATAGAAGCCATCTACATTTCATTCTAAATATTTCCCGTCATCCGTCCAATACAAAATAGGCTTTAATGGCGTTTTTGGCAGCATCTTGTTAATTCGGAGGCTGCATCTGAATGCCTGATTAGACTTACAGTCTGATCACGTCCATGGCTACTTTAAAAAGGCGAATATCTTAAGCCTTCTCCATCATCATCAGCATCACTGTATGTTGGTGGAGGGATATTAGGAAAAACGTGTTCTTAGTTGTCTTGACTTTGTGAGCCTCTTTAAAGTACAAAATCCTATCTTACTCCTAATATCATAAAGGCGAAAGTCCGTGTGTGTGTGACTGTTTGTTATCACGTATCCCCATAACTACTAAACCGATTTTGGTGAAGAATGTAGATAGTTTAGGTTCTGGAATAACACATAGGCTACTTTTATCCCGGAAAAATGTATAGTTCCCGTGGGATAAAACATAGTAGAAGCCGCGGGCGTTCACTAGTACAATATATTTTCTATATATATATTGTATTTTGTACTTTAAAGTTAGGAAACTTTGTATAAAGCATCAAGGACAAAAGTTGTCTTTAATAAATTTTGAGTAAATTGAGAAAATCCGAAATATCCCTACACGTTGTTGATGTGTTTATTGTATTTTGTACCTTTAAGTTAGGAAACTTTGTATAAAGCATCAAGGACAAAAATAGCATGACAACCTTCGATAATATGCAAAGAATAAACAACAAACAACCCCTAAATTTCAAAGAGTTAGTCATAACAGCCAATACAAATTGATTTATTGTGTCCCGAACGCTGCCCGGTACAGATAAACGATCCTAGAATGACAGTGTAGTTTTTATTGAATTTCCAAAGCTATTGGAGTAACAGGTTTTTGTTGAAAATTCATTTTTCTAAACGCATTTTTCATAGATTGCGAATGGATATAAACGGCTACGACTAAAAAAACATTTTTAAACGTTATTTCACGCGACTCAGTTTTTTTTGCTATTTTATTAAACGGAAAAGGGAGAAGAAGGTGAAGAGAAAAAGGAAATAAGAGGGAAAATTATTTGACATCTTATAATAAGACATGACAGCTTATTAAGGAACATCATAGAAGGAAAAGTAGAAGGAAGACGAGGAAGGGGAAGACCAAGAATTAATTACATGAGTCAAATTAAGAAGCTTGCTGTCTTGTCGTATAAAGAAACAAAAGAGATCGGATTGGAAAGAGATATAATATTAAACGGGCAATGGAGCGCGCCATGCTCGGAATCTCACTTCACAAAAACATACCCAACGTCGTAATTCGACGTCGTACAAAGGTCGTGGACGTAGGTATGTGGATGACGAGACTAAAGTGGAGTTGGGCAGGACACTTGGTCAGAAGAGACGAATGGAAGGTGGACAAAGGCGGTAACTGAATGGTGGCCGCGGGAAGCTCAACGACCAAGAGGCAGACCACCCGCCCGATGGTCCAATGACATTGTGAACGTAGTCGGGAATCAGTGGATGAGACTCGCGAGAAATCGGACAGAATCGCGTGATTCAGAGGAGGCCTATACCCAACAGTACCTTTAACATTCTGGAACAATGAGTTAAAGAAATTCTAAATTCAGACGTGATTACAGTATTGTCTTATCGCTTACCGAGTCACAACAAACTATATCTAAGAAGATTGTAATTTATAATCATGACTGGTAGTTTCTAAACATAAAACCACAGAAAAAAAAACATACTATGCCAATATCACAGAGGCAAAGTATTACGTCACTGCTAATGATGATGTTTGGAGTTAAACACCTGTTAGCCAAACGGACAGGGATTGTAAAACTGTGAAGCAAATTACACTTTTTTAGGTATATTATTTAGTTATACCGTCACTCGGCTTACACGGTTCCCACGTTTGAAATAATAACAAAGAAATTGCTCTAATTACAGTTTTACTAGTTCTTAATGTATTTAGAGTCTCTATAGAAAAACGCGCACAATAGACAGTTTGACATTCAGCCATGCAACACTGAAGAATCATAACGACAATCATGGCATTCAGGAAAACCGAACAGGAAAACAAAACATTGACAAACTCTGCTCCAAACAAACCGGTTGCGCGAGCGCATTCATAAACTCTACCCACCTGTCCACTAACCAGTAACACTTGTGACTCGGCCACGGTCGAACGTGTCACAAAAAAATGCGGCTTATTTGAATTTTGTTAGAATTTTTCGGAACGTTGTACGAATTTGTAGCTTTTAGTTTCAAAGATGTTGTGATAAGACATAAAGTGTGTAGCTAAGAAATGAAAATCGATAAAAAACATAACTACCAAACTGACTGTAGACTGAACTACCAAATCAAACTACGAATAAATGCGTGGAAAACGTGTTAATGAACTTATAATTGACAAGAAACATTTCAAATTCCCGTGACAACGTGAAAGTGTGATTACAAATCGATAATACTAGGACACTTGACGGAAATACTCTAAATATAGAAAGATACGCCTCAAATTCCAGTGAAACCGTCAGAAGAACCATGGATCTTACTGGCAAAGTCGCAATCATCACCGGTGGAAGTTCAGGTATAGGTGCAGCTACAGCCAAACTCTTCGCGCAACATGGAGCAAACGTAGCCATCATAGGAACTAATGAAGCTAGACTACTAGCCGTTGCCGTGGCTTGCGAAACAGCCAAAGGCAAGAAACCTTTAGTTCTCCAACTAGACTTGACTGTTGAAGGGAACTGCGAAGAATCTATCAGGAAAACAGTGCAAACATTCGGAAAGATAGACATACTAATAAACTGTGCTGGAAAGGCAGGCATGACTTCCCTTTTCGACACCACAACAGAGATATTCGATGAGCTAATCGCACTAAACCTTCGAGTTCCTTACAAAATGACTCAACTCTGCGCTCCACATCTGAAAGTGACTAAAGGGAACATCGTCAACGTTTTCGGAGCACCGCTTCGGCCGAGGCCAGGATTCCTTCCTTTTGGCATGATAAAAGCAGCGTTAGAAAGGTTCACGACATGTGGAGCGGTGGAGCTAGCTCTCGAAGGGATTAGAATGAACGCGGTTCGACCAGGCTTCACCAGAACCAACTTTTTGGCGAACCTGAACATAGATGATGATCACATGGACATAGCTTATGAGAAATTGGCTAGTCTAGTTCCAAACAATGTGGTGATACTGCCCGAGGAGATAGCTAATACTATTCTGTTTGTTGTGTCTGATTCTTGCAGGAACTGGATAGGGTCAAGTGTTGTTATTGATGGTGGTGCTTCCTCTTATAGTTAAGGACATGAAGTTTACAGCGGGCTTAAGAAGTTGTTTTAAAGAGTGTGGAGCTTCATGGCCACAGAAGAACCAACAACTTTTAAGAACATTTCAATAAGAGATAGTCTTTCTGTAACTTTCGCGATCACAATTCGTTTTTAAAAATGCTGGACACGGGATTTTGGTCGCAGGCAGACAGTCTGTTCGGACCTTAGCTGTTGTAAGGCTGGTTTTACTGTCACGCGTACCGTCAGCGCTGATAGACGAGTGGTCTTTATTACAATGAAATGAGGATACTGATTGTTCAGCACTGACGAGAGCAATCAGCGTAGCCATTTCTGCTAAACAATCAGTATCCTTATTTCATTGTAATAAAGATCACTTGCCTATTAGCGCTGACGGTACGCGTGACAGTAAAACCAGCCTAACATAGTCGAAAGGTCGTGAGGTAAATAAGGTAAACGCGATAAAATCCAGTTTCCATGTATTTCTTAATCAACAAAGAAGTGACGAAGCTGAGCCGTTCTTCAAATAGCCTCTCAACAAAGATTTGTTAATTTTTTTGATATAATAATTTTTTTTTCTTTTTCTGGTGAAAATTTTCTTTTGGTGTCAACGCACACTAATAAGTCCTCAAAAATACAAAAGATCTGACTGGTTATTACAAATCAAGGAATAATTCCTTGAATACATCGTGAGCCTGTTATGTTTAAAACTATATCTAAGGAGAAACACGAATATGTTTTCAATAAATAAATAAATGTTTCTGAGAAACGAAATGCTGTTTTTATAGTGGACACACAACCTACGAAATCAATTAAAATATTTAAATTAGTATTTGATCTCGTTAATTATGTTAATGGAGAAAGTGAAGACACTATTAAAATATTTTTTTTTATAATTAGTTAGTTCGTTTGAGCAAGTGGCCAACTCTGGTGACGGAGTTTTTAGGCCGCCTAAAGGCTTCCGTCGTAGCTTTTTTAATTGACATAAGTAAATAAGTAAGTTTTTACGAGCTAGTGGCCAGCGACAGTATTTAGGCCTTATTTAACACACGGGAACACAGTTTTTAGGCCGCCTAAAGGCCTCCGTCAAGGCTTAACGACTTTAATAACCGGGATCGATAATTTAACGCCTTTTACGATAGCACGGACGCGCTGAATTTTTAGTATAATTAGCGGTCACCCATCCATTTCGTGAGCACGCAGAACGTCGCTTAACTTCGTCAATCTATCAAAAAAGACTAAGCAAGGTTCACTACGTGCGATTATACATAATTATAATGTAATCAATTCATTTAATATTATACAGGATGTGGCAAATTCTTGGTCACTGAAGGGTAGCTACCTTTTCTCTTGTAGTTAGAAAGTTTTGTTCTTAGGAAACTTCAGTTTTATTTTGAAGAAAAAAATAATTGCATTTTTAGATTTTTGAAAAAAAGTACAGTTAACCTAAAAAATTACATTTGTCAAAAAAAACAAGTTGGTCTTAATCGACTCTATTTCCCACCAGGAACACTTCTCCCAAAGTAACTTATCAAATCAAATCGTAAGTTTTTGCAATAATTCAAAAAAACACATCCCATACATTTTCTATGAAATTAGTAGTTGTAAACATTATAGTGCCACTTATTCGATCGTTCTTAATTTAATTTCATAACTGCTCCTGCAAGCTGGGAGGCTATTGTAAAGCGCGTATTTAAATTTAGAACAAAGTGCTTCCCTGCAGATGTAGTAATGGTATGCTCCATGCATACCATTCTCTCTTGCGGCTCTGTCTGAGGCGCCTAAGGCTTTACAATAGCCTCCCAGTATGCCGAAGCAGTTACGAATTTAAATTAATAACCATCGAATAAGTGGCACTGTAATGTTTACAACTCCTAATTTCATAGAAAATGTATGGGATGTGTTTTTTTGAATTATTGCATAAACTTACGATTTGATTTGATAAGTTACTTTGGGAGAAGTGTTCCTGGTGGGAAATAGAGTCGATTAAGACCAACTTGTTTTTTTTGACAAATGTAATTTTTTAGGTTAACTGTACTTTTTTTCAAAAATCTAAAAATGCAATTATTTTTTTCTTCAAAATAAAACTGAAGTTTCCTAAGAACAAAACTTTCTAACTACAAGAGAAAAAGCTACCCTTCAGTGACCAAGAATTTGCCACACCCTGTATACCTATAATTAACACATAGGTACTATATTGTTAATTACCTTTTCCTCAATATTATTATGTTGTGTTTAAAAACAAACCAATCATTCTCAGATACGGACATAATTATGACAACAAAGTAACTACAATATAAAGCTGTTTTTGCCGCATGCGATTCTCATCTCTATCAGCGGGCTTAAAAAGGTCGCTATTGTAGAATCGCAATAGGAATTGCCTATTGATTCTGCTATAGCGAACATTTTAAGCCCGCTGGTTTTATAGTACAAACTTTGCTTAGACATAGACATAGACACATCATTTATTTGCTACTAAACACACAAAGTACACAGTGAAATGTAATAATTTTGAAAAAAGTTACAGTAAGGTACAAAACCTAATCAACTACAATACAAAATAGGTTGTTTGTGTGCTACAGTAGCAAATGGGCTACGACTCAGCATTGTTGCCCTCTGTTTTAGGCAGAGGGCGCTGTTATTCTGCCGCAGCCACAGCAGTCACAGGACCCTGGGAGAACAATTGAATATTATTATTACTTTTTATTACGAGCCATCTATGTCCCACTGCTGGGCAAAGGCCTCCCCCCATTTTCTCTACTCCGTGCGGTCTTGTGCATTCGTGGTCCATTCTTTTTTAAATTTATCGAGTTCGTCGCGCCATCTTGTTCTCGGTCTGCCGCGTGGTCTCGGCTGTTGAGGGCGCCACTCTGTGGTCACTTTGGCCCAAAGCTCGTCGTGCATGCGGCAATTGAATATTAAATTAAATAAATCAACAAACAAAATATCTAAAGCATAATATACATATACTTACATAAACAGCTTAATTTGGGGCTAGATGGTGCTTGGTGAGATGTCAATGAATATTTATTTACTTAAAAATTCTCCGAAATCAAGACTCCATTGACACAACCTGAATTGAAATACACAAACTTCTGCGGGCTTAAATAGGTCGCTACAGCAGAATCACAATATGACATGAACTATGTGCAGTCTCTTTTCACTCTTTACATTTGAAGGGCACAGGAAAAAAAGGAGCTCCTTAACATTTTCATTGTTATGGACATTTATGTTTCATTTAACTTGGTATGGAATGCAATGGGCTCGTTTTATTTAATTTAAATGAACTTTTAAGTGTAATGAGTCCTTTTTATCCTGTTTAAAATAAAGTGTTCTGATTGGCCATAGAATTATGAAGTAATGGTACCGTTAATTCAAAAAAGGTGAAAATGTTAATGAGCTCCTTTTTTTCCTGTGCCCTTCATTTTGCACGTTCAATGAAAAGAGAGGGCATATAGGTCAATTCCCATTGTGATTCTGCTATGGCGACCTTTTTAAGCCCGCTGGTGAGCTAAAAAGGCCGTTGTTCGTGAATCACTTTGTGTTTCATAGTGTGAATCGTATTTCAATTAAGCTAAACTAAAGCAATTCCTGTTTAATTCCGTAAAATGTTAAAACCAACCGGATTTATTTCTTGTCGCAATTTAACGCCAAAATGATTCTGCTGTTAATTGAATTGCGTACAATCAGCTAACATTTTACGAAATGAAAGAGGAATTGCTTTAGCTGAATTGTAATACGATTCACACTATGAAACGGACTGTGATTCACGAATAACGGCCTTTTTAGCACCGCAGAAAACTGATAGCATTCAATGTTTATTTGTAAATAAGTATAGATCTATACCTACTTATAATACTTACGGGTGGCCTTAGGGATAAAGTCATAATTCTGTTTAAACACGAGCTCTAAACGGTGACGGAAAACATCGTGAGGAAACCAGTTAGCTTTCTAATAGCGTATATGGGCTTGCAACCTGTCATGTAGGTAAGCTAACTTCTGCAAAACGTGGGGAAGTACCAAATATGTATTTGGACATACCTCTGACTACCCCCTTAGACTCGAAGGATCTTAAAAAATGCCTAAAAAGATCTGAGAGAATATATATCGCGCCTTGGGGATACAGTCGTGACCATATTTTTTTTTTTTATAAGATTAATCTGAGTGAATGCAGTTGAAATGAGAGCGTTGCGTAGTATGTGTGGGGTAACTTTGAAAGATAGAGTGAGAAACAGTGTGATAAGGGAACTGTGTGGAGTAAAGTCAAAGTCAAATTCATTTATTCAATAAGATCACAAGTGTACCACTTTGAAACGTCTTAAGAGCTAGGTGATTCTACTGTTCCTTCGCGACCAAGACCGTGAAGAACCAGGGCAACAAACACGGTTTGGGGCCTAACACTGTGTGAAAGAAGATGTAGTGATAAGAATTGAGAAGGGCATGTTAAGATGGTTTGGGCATGTAGAGAGGATGAATGAAAGTCGTTTAACAAAACAAGTGTATGAGGCGAGTGTGAACCTAGGCCATAGATTCTCAACCTTATTTTCCCCACCGCCCACTTTGAAATTATTTTTTTTTTCTAGAGCCCCCCCCCCCCATCTTACCTACTTTTTATTTTTCTTTCCATCTGCCGCGAATTTTAAACACCTTTTTGGAGCACAGTGGCTATTACTTCTTTAACTGCTGTTAAAATTAAATCTTTCCCAACAGTATGTGGTTTTCCTGTTTTAATTTTAACTTTAGGTACTTTAGTGATAGTGATTAGGGCATGGTCGTCACACTTTTCTGGTCAAGGGCCGCATAGGACATTGTGATTTGTGAGGTATCACTGCGGGCCGCACATTCTTGAATTATTTAGTTGACGATTTTTCGAAATTCCTAAAGGGGTTAAAATCCTAGTAGGTACTAACGAACTTGAAACTGATCATACGTTTACGGGGCTCAAAGACTCGCTGCTTATCAGTTCCTATTCTGCGGTCTCACATAACTCACTTTGCTCGCAATATAACTACTGATGAAGTTAAAATGCGAGCGAATTGAGCTTCAAACCAAGCGAGCGAAGCGAGCCGAATTTTTTAAGACAAATGTAACATGTAACACTTGATTTTGTTTGCGGTGATCAAAGAAAAAAATCGCTGCTTATTGGTTCCTAGTCTGTGGTTAGACTTTACTCACTTTACTCACAATATACCTTACCCATGAAGTTAAATGCGAGAGAAGCGAGCCGATTTTTTTAAGACAAATGCAACATTGTGACTCTTTATTTTGTTTGCGGTGATCAAAGAAAAAAATCGCTGCTTATTGGTTCCTAGTCTGTGGTTAGACTTTACGCTCTTTACTCGCAATATACTTTACCTACTCATGAAGTTAAATGCGAGCGAAGCGAGCCGAATATTTTAAGACAAATGTAACATGTGACACTTGATTTTGTTTGCGGTGCTCATAGAAAGGCTCGCTGCTTGTCGGTTTCTATTCTGTGGTCAGACATAGCTCACTTTATTCGTATTATACCTACTCATGAAGCTAGATGCGAGAAAAGCGAGCTCCAAACCAAGCAAACAAAGCGACCTTCCCTGTCTCGAAGTTTTATAATCAATTATAATTATTATTGTAGGAACGTAGGTAGTATCATTCATCATCATCATTTCCTTGCCCTTTTCCAACTAGGTTGGGTCGGCACAACATTTTCTCTAACGTGGTAGCATCATTATCTTTTATCTATCAAAATTGTTTCCTTGGCCGCGGGCTGCACCAATACCGTCCGCGGGCCACACTTTGACGACCACTGGATTAGGGTGTTTTTTTTACCTATTTTAGACTACATTATCGCCCCCTCTGCTTCATCTCAACGCCCCCCAATTTTCTCTGGGCCTTCTACTGCCCCCCTGAAAGTCTCAAACGCCCACAGGGGGGCGTTATCGCCCACGTTGAGAACCTATGACCTAGGCGAACATACCTGGATCAGATTGGTGACATTTTAGAGAAAGGCCAGGTCAAAAGTACAAGTACAAGTACAAGTACCCGGCGAGCTTGTATGAAAAATGTGATGAGAGTGAATGAGGCGAAAGAGGTGTGTCAGGATCGTAGCAAGTGGTAGTCCGTGGTCTCTGCCTACCCCTGTGGGAAAGAGGCGTGATTTTATGTTTATATTAATCTTCCCGTTCACAAATCCAGTTTTCAACAATAAAAAATGCAGCGAGAATGCAGCACAGTGTTGATGAAAAATGAGGCGCCATTGTTCCAAGCACAGCCCAGTGCGTTTTGATCCGAGCACGCCCCGAAAACATATTGCATGCGTTTTAGGGCCAGAGTACAGGCGATGCTTTTAGAGTCAAAAAACAGCCGTTGGTTGAGTCGTTTTTTAACACATTCTCTTCCCCTCCGCAAGACAGCGCATATTCATAGAGTACGCGCCACCACTGAAGTCCGATAGACGCGGCGCTGCTATCGCAGAACTAGGTTAAGTAAAAAATTACTAATTGTCCAAATAAGGTTTGAACATTATTATTTATACAAGTTTGTACGTTCATTAATTCTACACACCACAACAACTGACTAAAAGAGCTTATTAGATTATAAAACAATTAGTTCCCGCTTTTGCCGTAGGACTTGAGTGTTGGCGAGGACTCTAGCTCGTGGCATGGGTTTTGAACGAGTTAACTGTTTTTTGTTAAACTGTTGCGTACCAACTCTGCACAACGTTCTCTTCTAAAATCTTCCAGATTATGTCATAGGAGCAAAAGGCGATGAAAGTAAGACATCGTGGCGTTATATTTTAAGTGATAATCCATTAAGGTACCTAGACAATCGAAAGCAGTCAGCAAAACGCAATGCACGATAAAACCGAAGCAATACTGTTGCTCTAAAAAACAGCACGTGAACTCTGGGCCTTAGCAAAAAACAGCCATTTCACTATTGTTCAAATAAAATGTCCGTATGTGGAACTTTAAATTTTTCTCTGTTCATTTTTAAAAAAATGTTTGTGTTATGGGACGTTGATTGTCGAAACACTTTGCTGAGTGGAAAAACTGCGGTTGTTTCATTTCTGATTTTCTTTTGACAAAAGTATGTCATTTTTGAACTAATCTGTCATGAACGTTGTAACATATTGCTCCCATAATTAAAATAAACTGTTTACTTACCATCGACAGAACTACGTAACAGAACAGCAGCTGTACCATGACCTCTTAGTAAACAATTCAGTTTAGGAGCCAGTTTAGGTTCCTAATCTGGATCGGAAACTATTCGTACCATGACCTGTTTTAGAAGTGATAGTTTTGACACAAAAGTGACCCAACTCAACGCGTACTAAACGGTACGAATTGAGTGAACGAAACTTCATCTAACAATTCAGTTTAGGTCATGTTCAGGTTCTGATATTTCGTCAGCGTCATAGCATACGTCAAGCGAAGCAGTTCAATTTAGGACATAAACTGGATCGCATATAAAGCTAGGCAGCCAGGTGGAAATAGTTGACTTTGAAGCGTGTGTATAGCATCACACTATTATTATAAAGCGAAAGTTTGAATGTTTGGATGTATGTTTGTTCCTCTATAACTCGACAACCACTGAACCAAAATACAAATTTATACAAATACAAACACAAAATAAATTTATTTCAGCAAACACAATAATTTGGCACAATACAAAGAAATCAGGACAATAGTAAATGCTGACAAGTAATTTTCCTGTGGTTAGGGTTTACAACGGACCTCACACTAGGCTAAGCCTGTATAGTGTGTGTATAGTGAGGACAAAGATAACGATGTACTAACAGATTTGCGTCTCGGTAGGACTATTTTACATAGAAGTTTAAAGTTAAGTATACAGTTTCTTAAATAGGTACCTAAAGTAAATTATTGTGTTCGTACAGTCTGGCAAAAAATAATAGACATAAATAGAGGCGCCACTGTGCAAGTTAAATAGCGAAATAGATAAATTCTCTTATAGAAGGAAATTATTACTTCTGACTGACGTCTTCGGTACCTGTACCATAGACAAGAAACCAATTTGGCTGAAGCAACCAATTTGGCTGAAACTTCAAACATAGATAGGTAATGACCAAGCTAACATACACATCAAACGAGTTGTTGCTAAGCACAAAAACAGAGCGCGTCCAACCGTTACATTCAGCTGGAAATAATTCAAGGTTTTGTAGGTCAATAGCCGATAATAATTGCTATAGAACAAAAACTTAGGCCTTTACATCTTTACTAGATGATTTATACAATGTCAGGAGGCAATCTTTGCCTACAATCATCGGGACAATGTAGTGCCTGGGTCATTGTTGAGATGGAGTAGGCTTGTAGCACCTACACCATCCTCTCAGCTTAACCGGCCATAGCGACAGGAAAGACATGAATGCTATAAAACAAATAATAAGTATTAAGATATACAAAAGTCAAATATAGATTTAACCTTGGAAGAGTTAGTCAGACGGTAAGCCACACTATGACATCACACTAATATTATAAACTAGCTTTCACCCGCGACTTCGCTCGCATGGTAGCCGGATAAAATGTAGCCTATGTCCTATTTCCGGTCATTACCTATTTATGTTTTAAATTTCAGCCAAATCGGTGCAGTGGTTGTCGAGTTATAGAGGAACAAACATCCATCCATCCAAACATCCAAACTTTCGCATTTATAATATTAGTGTGATTAGTGTGATTAGTGTGATAGCGTGATTTTCATTTTGATGTAAAAATAAATGCATTCATTTTGAATCTGAAATTCATAAGGCCTTAGAATTCAACATTGTTTCAATAGAAATCGATCGGGAAGCAATTTAATTTTCTGATGTAGTCTTTGACACTCAGTAAGTTTTAATATATTCAAGAAAAATACGCGTGAAGCTGCATAAAGTTTTTATATTCAATAAAAATAAGCGTGAAGCTGAATAAAGTTTTTATATTCAATAAAAATAAGCGTGAAGCTGAATAAAGTTTATTTTTGCACAGTTTCAACAATTAATCATACTTAAGGTTTAATTAATTACCTCGAACCTGCAAGGCGGTGATAGCTCACACTCAGATTATGAGTTTGCGTTTTCCAACTTACCTGTAACAAGATGATAACATTTAAGATAATGAAGTGGAGCTTGGGTCGGTTAAGCTACCTAAAGATCGTTTACAACGATCATTAGTAGAGTGAATGCAGTAGAAATGCGTGTGTTGCGAATTATGTGTGGGGTGACTTTGAGAGATCGAATGAGAAACAGTGTTATAAGAGAGCGTTGTGGAGTGAAAGAAGATGTAGTGATGAGAATTGAGAATGGTATGTTAAGATGGTTCGGTCATGTAGAGAGAATGAATGAAATAAGATTGACGAAACAGGTCCACAAGGCAAGTGTGAATGGGACCGTCGGAAGGGGAAGACCTAGGCGCACATTCCTGGACCAAATTGGCGAATTATTGGAAAAAGGCCAGGTGCTGAGAGTGAATGAAGCAAAAGAAGTGTGTCAGGATCGTAGCAAGTGGAGATCTGTGGTCTTTGCCTACCCCTATGATGGGAAACAGGCGTAAGTTTATGTATGTATGTATGTATTAGATAGCTCAACTGGTTCTAATTGTATTATGTAAAGTTATGTAAAATGTAGTAGTTTAGTTTCTATAAAAAAATTAGGTACATTCTCATTGAGCGAGTCATTCAAAAATGGTTATTAGTTCAATTGGTTGTCTTGATTGGTTCTAGGTCACAAAATAAACATTGTTTTTTCCAAAAAGTGACATCACTCCAACTGTCAAACCGTGAATCAAATTATGGGTCCGAATTCAAATAAATATTAATAAATCGGTCATGAGTGAATACATCACAACAGATGGCTTCTATATCTGTGGCGGGGTGATCGACACTAGGAAATGTCAGCGATAAAACAAAAAGGTGATGACTGAAATGGTGCGGATCCACACCGCTGCCAAATCAAACAATGGCTCCGTGGTATTTTGATACCCCTTGGAGTATTGACAGGGAATGTCGACTGTCTTCTTGGAAAGGCTTTTATGTATTTGTTTACATGTGGTGTTTTTATGTCACAGAAATTGGGGTTTCTATGAAATATAGAGAATCAAAAGGGTGATTCTTCGGCGGCCACGGTATAAACATGACAAACTTTAACTTTGACTTTCACTGGCCTCTCAGCTCACGTGGTAGTAACTCTGCCTTCTAGGTCGTGGGTTCGATTCCCACCCAGGACAAACATTTGTGTGATAAATATAGATGTTTGTTCTGAGTCTGGTTGTTATAAAGTAATTTAAATTCAATTCCCATACATTTTCTCTGTTATCTATAGCATTCACGATTGTAGATAAGTAACTTGGTTACAGGAGCTAGTTTTTAAAAGGTATATTTCTGTTTTTTTTTTTCAGCTTTGAGTTCATACCCATAATCTTAGGTTGGTCTCTCCACTCTAAGGAGGCGTTATTTGGATGCTGCCAATGAGATCAAGTAGAGCGGAATGCAATGCAGTTAACACCACAAATATTTGATGTACTTAATTCATATATCGCACACCCAGATCAACACTGCACTAAGTCAAAATAGCACTTTTAATAACTTTAATACAAGAGGAGTTTTTCGTCGATTCTGAAAAAAGTGCTATTTTGACTTAGTGCAGTGTTGATCTGGGTGTGCGATATATCATGCATGACATACTTATTATAAGCATTACACCATGTTTATAAGCCCCCGACATTTCCCTTCATAAACTAGAAAAAAGCCGACGATCTTGAAACTGCTGAACCGATTTTGATGAAACATGCCTATGAACCATCGCTAAAGTAAGTAAGTTCGTATGAGTAAGTGGCCAACTCTGGTAACGGAGTTATTAGGCCGCCTAAAGGCCTCCGTTACGTAACGTGCCCTCCGAAGCACGAAAGCGCTCAGCTCGTAATACCACTTGCGGTCACCCACCCTAAGAGTGGCCGCGCCCAACGCTGCTTAAGTTAAGCGGCGATCAATCAAGAACGTCTTAGCAAGCTACGCCACGAGCGCTTCATCGCTCAGCTTTCAAATAAGAAAAACTGTTCTTTTCATTTGTTCTGTAGTAAGTTTTTTGGAACACATAAATACTGCCTTTATCCACGTTATAACATAAAGTGATACAAGACTGCTCAAATTTTAAATTGCTTTGGTATTATGTTTGTATGGACAATTCGCCCGTCGCCGGTCTCTTAAAAACCAACTAAAAGGCCAATAGAACACGTAACAAGAACGAAACAATAGAACCGCAGCCACAATTAGACGTACGGCCGCCACAAATCATAGGGCAATCGTAATAAATGAATGCATCGCATACATTTATTACCTAAGAATAGACTAGAGCAATTTAATGTGCACTTACGATCTGACGATGTGTTTAAGGTGTGGTGAAATATGTTGAGAAATAAACGTCCAATGTTCAAAACAATAATAAATGGTGCCCGATGAACTGTTAAACTTGATTCATCTATTATTTTAGCTAGTAATTTCTAAGAACTATCAAATCGTCAATTCTCGGTCCCGTCTAAAAGTCATTACGAGGCCGGTATTACAGACGGACGAATGTCCAACATACTTTTTTTTACAAGAATCAATCTTGTATATTCTTCTTTGTTTTGAGAGAGTGAAAAGGAACCTGTACCTACAGCGAGCGAATTAACATGACGCCTGTCTCGTACGTGGCTCGGAACTTGACTGACGCGGTCGCCTTGCGAGGGCAGTAGCGATAGCGTCACGTTGCATGTGTCTTTGCCGTTTTAAAATTAGTGAAACATAAATAAATATAACAAATAATAATTATTATAACGTCATTCGAGCCAGCCCCTTGATTGTATACAAACAAATTGCGAACAAAATCGGTCTCACTCAAACTCTCAAATATGACAGTTCAGTGACCACGCAAATAGCTCTGTCACTCTCATCTCAACGAGACCGGACGCGACAAAAGATACCTGCGCGATCGTTTTGACAGTTTGAGACCAATTTGAGGATTGAGACAAGTTATATAGAACACACACGATCAAGTTTACCTGCAAGTTTGCTTGATGGCGCAGCCAGTCGAAGCCATGGCGTCATCAGTGACGGACGACGACGCGTTGACCAATCGTCATGCATACTTGAACGCTCACACACATCTTCAAGTTTACATGACGCTGCAAACTTGATCAAGTCGGCAGAATTCGCTTCAAGTAGACTTGTCATGCACACCCATAGCCATACACCGTCAAGTTTACTGACGCCGCATCAAGTCCGCTGCAAACTTGACGGTGAACTTGATCGTGTATGACTGGCATTAGACAAGCTGGCGTCATGTTAATTCGCCCGCGTTGTACAGTATTCTGTCTACATGTACTAAACCAGTCACATCAATAGGTCAGTGTAGTCAACATATCATTTTGTTCTCGTAACAAAATCGGTAACAACTTTAGATTCGGACGTTTATTTACAAAAAGACGTTTAGTACCTCATGTGTCCCGTTTTATTACACCTGCATGGTTTAATATCGAAACAAAACCACATAATAAATAGGTTAATGAGATAATGATTGAAGATTAGTCGGGCTTAAACGGCATTGGGTGAATCATAGGAATCTATCTCAGAAGCTATCCATGTCTTTTTTGCCATATGAACCCAGTAGGCCTAACATGTGCAACGTCGAGAGTCGAGAAAAAGACTTCTCGATCGGTTAAACTGCTCTTACGTACGCGTTAGAGCAGTTCGACCGATCGAGATATCTCTCTCGATGTTGCACATGGTAGGCCGGCTGATCACGAATAAAGAAAGACATATCAGTAAGTGAAGTCATACTGTGTAGAAAAATAATAATTTTAAACTATATTCATTGAATAAAGTTAAAAACGCTATCGGAACAATCTTTAGATACGTTGAAACTGAATTTAATTTCCTGCACACGTCCGCTCGCCGCGCCTGTAAGCGTGCGACTGACGCGCCGCCCACCGGAAATTTCAACTTTTATATAACTACCCGCGTTTGTAACTTATGAAATTGATATGCAATGGAATCTGAGGGCAGGAAATCGGATTTCTTTATATGAGATGAAAAGTATAACTTTGTACGCTCAAGTATTTACCTACCATAATGTCGATTTCAGCTTAGTATAAAATGGTATGACGATAGGTAATTTACATAACCATTTACATGTACTACATTATAACCTTTCAAACAAAAAAACGTAAACAGGCTAACGACTGTTCTCCCAAGAACAGTTTATGATCTTCAGAATAGATATCTGTGAAATAATAAGATATTTTGTTTAATTATTAGTTCATATAGGAATATGTGAATAAACCCGCGTGGCTCAGCTAATCATAGTAAAGGATTAAACATCACAGCCTGCATGCAAATACGTCCCAATAGTGCAATAAAGAGTATTAAATGCGCACTAATAATTGCGCTGATCCTTATTTATTATGGACTTAAAATTAATTTATTAATGGCAAATGTGTGCGGGTGAGTTTAGAATTGTTTTGTGAAAATTTTATTTGGTTACAAGCTTTTATTTAACTTTCAAATTATTGATAATGATCCACACTGAGATAATCTTATTAATTTAATCTTGATTTAATCTTGTGTAATTTTGCTACTATGTACCTACCTACCATATGTCACAGAATGTGTCATTAGTAAGTATAAGTCCTTTCTCATTTTGTATTTTTCTTATACCTATCATTTGTGTGTGTGCTAAATAAATGTTTCTATGTCTAATGATGGAGTCGGGAGCTGTTCAACAGATCTACTCAGTGAATAACTGACCCCTGACTGTCCATCTTTGATAGCGACCAAAATCAGTCTCAAACTGTCAAATATGACAATTCAGTGACCACGCAAGTAGTATCACTCTCATCCTCAACGAGACCGAACGCTACAAAAGATACCTACGCGATCTTTTTGACAGTTTGAGAGCAATTTGAGGTTTGAGACAAGTTAGATAATCAGCCCTCTGACCTGAATGAAAAATAACCGAGTTTAGGCTGATTTGATTCAGCTTGCGATTATCTATTTAAAGCTTGGTATTTGAAATAAAACTTTACCAGAAAAAAAAAGGGTGCTAATTAAACAGATTTCTTTTTATTAGCATTTTGCGCCTCTGAAAATTTACATTGTCCTCTGAATTACAAAATCAGCCTCTATCAATGTGCTTATTTTACATACCTATCTATTAAATTAACTTATTGTCATACACGCGTTTATGTGACTAATATAGGGGTTCTATTCAATGGTTGAAATTGATTAAACTTAGTTAATTCATTTATTTGGACAATCATCTCTAATTTTCCATAGAATATGATTACAAGATAACTCATTTCGACTAAATTTCATTCGCCGTTTATGTATGTTCGAAGCTACAATACAATGTACCAACAGTATGTACTGTGATGAATGAGTACATAATGAATGAGTACATAACCGCATTTACATTTAAATATCTCAAAGCATTGAGGAAATATGGCCAAATTACACTGTAGATTAGCGTCCAAACGTATGTAAAATGCCCCTTGAAGAACCACAAATTTATCCAGAACCACTATATCTCGACCTGCCTCTACACTAAAAATCAACTACACTACAGCTCAACTTATATTGGACGATACATCTGGCAGCCATCCAAGAAAGACATTGGTCATTGTGCTGTGCTTCAAAGGAAAGTGGTGCGTATAATGTATGTTATAAGGTTGTAAATCGCTCCACGTCTGTCGGCAAGAGTTATTGGGATTTGATAGCTCTGAGCCGGTTATATGAGGATGGACGGTTTGAGAACGTGATGACAACGGTAATAAAACAGATCAAGTGTTAGATCTAAGATGCCAAGTAAGATCTGGGCCCCGATTCTACTAATTTACAACGTCAACCATTCCATTCCGTCAACCACCAACGAAACAAAACAATAACTAAGGTGACGTTTGGCTTTGGTTGATAAAAAGTTTGTTAGTAGAATCGGGGCCCCCTGAGAAAATGTGTACCGCGCCTTGGGACTAATACAGTCGTAATCATATTTCGTAATCATATAGATTGGATCATATTCGCATTTTTTAACTATTTTATCGAGGAAAAAGTTTACGGAAGTAAAATAAAACAACTATACTACTTACATTATCATTTTAGATAAGATTAGTAAAATCATACTTAAAATTGTGATTTTCAACAAGGTAAATAAAGTAAGGTTTCCCCTTTTGAAAACTTTTTTTCCTAGACATAGACTTCACAAAGAAATACTTAGTCGAACATCCAAATTAAAAAATAAACCGGTTCAGTATTCACACACCGTTCTTTTGGTAATTAACATTGTTTGAAGTCATTAAAAAATTATATTTATTTAAAAAATTAATGCATTAGCAAAAATTTTAGTATTTGCCAACATTTTGTAGGATTTAGCCCAGAAGTGGGACTCGATGGGCTAATTATAATCACATCACACAATATTATAAATGCGAAAGTTTGGATTTTTGGATGGATGGACGTATGTTTGTTCCTCTTTAACTCGAAAACCACTGAATCAATTTGCCTGAAATTTAAAACATAGATAGATAATGACCGGGAATAGGACATAGGCTAATTTTTATCCGGGTACCACGCGGGCGAAGCCGCGTTGATACGATCAAAGTACTCTACATCCTTGTGCTACTTGGATGACTCTGATTGGACACCGTCGTACGAGTGAGTCACGTGAGTTCGACGGCGTCCAATCAGAGTCATCCAAGTAGCACTAGGATGTAGTGTACTTTGATCGTGTCAACGCGGCTTGAAGCCGCGGGCGAAAGCTAGTAGTACAATTAATAATATCGTTTTAATATCGTTCCTTAAAATTGTACCCAGAAATTTAAATTCAGCGTGCAAAGCCGAGTGGGTCAGGTGCCCAATATTCGCAGGGGATGCCGATTTATTATGTAAATACTCGTATTATTACAGAGATATTGTTACTAATGTTTTAACTGAATTACCGTTTACACCAACTACTGGAGTAATTTAAATTCACAAAGCGGATTATAATCAACGTAGCTTTATCTATGCAAATAAAAAAAAAATTATCTGTACTAGGGCTTGCTTTATCAAACTCCGAATAGTTCAATAACATTTAAAACAGAGTTATTCCAATGATCTATAAAAACTGAGGTAGACGCGTTGTACCCCGCTCTGCGAGGCGAAAAAAAAGTCAAGCTAATTAGCTCGAATCAACTCAGTCGCACTCTGTCTTGCTTGATGTTACACGCATTTACACGCAGCACGCACACAACTTATCTCTTTCGGTCAGCGGGGTTTTATAACTCGTTTTTTTTTTTAAATCCTTTTGCGCCTAAGGCCTAATAAACTCCCAAAGTATTACCTACACATAGGGTTGCCATCCGTCCGGGTTCCGCCGGATTTGTCTTAGTTTAGAGGACATCCGGGGAGCGTCTGGGCAAGGTTTCATTTGTAGTCCGGCTTTAAAAAAATTTAAGTCTTGGGCCGCCCGCGACACACGCTTTTGTTACACTGACTGTTTTTTATTACACTGACTATATTAAAAAAAACCTGTTGACATGTCCGGATTCTGGGCTCTAAAATCCGGGGTTTTCACGCGTCTTGTCCTGGTTGCCAAATTTTAGAGATGGCAACCCTACCTACACAAGAACACATCGCACCTCCAGAATAGAAGTGACTCAATTCAAAAAATTGGGAAAATGACTTGAATACGTAGAAAGATTAAAAAAACTCTATCTGCTAGTTTTTCAAAATCTGCTACTTTTTGGTTAGAACGTGAAAAACATAGCTGCGTCTCTTTCATTTCGGCAGTTTCTCTTCCCTCTTCCGCGGAAAACGGTCATTTGTAGCATTTCCCAAAAATCATGATTTTTGAATTGAGTCACTTCTATTCTAGAGGTGCGACATGTTCGCATTTTCAATCTCCCAATCTCACCACAAAATCGTTCAGAACGATAACCGGATCAGACCGCCTCCGGTTACAATTAGCGTCGAACGTCAATATGCCTGTCTGTCTGTCACTGTTAGCATGCAAATGGGATTGCGGAACGGTGTTTTATTTGCCGCAGTCACAATGTGAGAGTGAGCAGTCAGATATTTAAAATGCATTGCAAATTTTTAACCCTAAAGCCGGGTTGACACAATAAATAAATAAATATTGCCGGACAATTCACACAGCGCCATCTAGCCCCAAACTAAGCAACGCTTGTACTATGGGAACCAGATAACTGATAGAATCCGTACCCATATTATAAATGTGAAAGTGTGTTTATTTATTTGTTTATTTGTCCTGCTTTCACGTCAACACAGAGCTACGGATTGACGTGATTTTTTGTGTGGAGATAGTTGGAAGGTTGGAGAGTAACATAGGCTACTTTCTATCTGGGTACCACGCGAGCGAAGCCGCGGGCGTCCGCTAGTACTTATATATTTGTAAATACATACTTATAATACTTTATAAGACCCAGACACAGAGCAAACATCTATGTTCATCACACAAATGTTTGTCCTGGATGGGAATCGAATCCACGACCTACAGCGCAGAAGGCAGAGCTACTACCAACTGAGCTAAGAGGCCAGTCATAATAAGGCCAGCAATAAATACACAAACAATATAACCAACGTTCGTAATCAGTAATGTTAATAGAACCTCCCTTTATTTTAATGATCTCTTTGAATTGAGGTATCTATACCGCTCGTTAGAATGGATTGCCTTCGGGCGATTCCGGGAATTTCCGGAATCTGTTATCAGACAAGTTTTTCATGTCAATAAATCTTTGATTACAGTTTCAAATTTGTCGGAAAATACCTGAAAACTTGGAAATTCTCTCAATTATTAAATTGTACAGTTGGCAACAAATTATGCGAACTATTGTAATGTGTATGTTATTGTATGTAACCTGTTTGTTGGCG
Source organism: Camptogramma bilineatum (assembly GCA_958496255.1). NCBI lineage: Eukaryota > Metazoa > Arthropoda > Insecta > Lepidoptera > Geometridae > Camptogramma > Camptogramma bilineatum. Next base: position 1,508,213 of record OY292476.1, read on the forward strand.
CAAACAGGGCAGACCAAAAAAGAGATGGAGGGACATATTTTTACAAAGATGTGGTCCAGAGTGGATAAGGATAGCTATATTTTGAACTTAAATTTTTTTTTTCGACTTTCATTTGTTTTATTATTTGTTTGTCACTTCATGTTATTTTTTTTTTATAGTGTTAAACCACACCTAGGTACTTACAAAAAAATTTTTAATTCCGACGGGATTAGAATTAGAACCCTTTTTCATTTTCATTTTCAAATGTCACTTCATGTATTTAGGCGTGATGCTGTGTGAAATGTTCAGCATTATTTATTTTTTACCAAAAAAAATTGTTGTATTTTTAAATTGTTAATTCGTTTAAATTATTGTTAATCTACTTTTATTATTGAAAGTACTATTATTATTTTGTGCCAGTGATATTCAAACGTGCGTTTAGATTAATGTAACTAATTACAGAAGCTTAATTACACAAATTGCTGTAGTTTTGCCTTAATTAGTGACAATCCTACTAAAGCAGTTACCAATGGTCTCATTATTTTTTATTTTTCGTTAAATTCGGGGACAAAGAAAAATACAATTTCAAAAATTGTAACTTATTATTAATTCAACTTCATTGTTAAACAAAGATAAAAAAACATTAAAAAATAACAATCAACCTTAAACAAATAAATTATATTAAAAAATAAATAAATAATAAGTATGGGCATATACCAATTATGTATTTGGACTACCCCCTTAGAATGAATGAATGAATGAAAACTCATTATTGTACAGAACTTAAAATAACATTTAAAAAAGAATAACTTTATGAGTAGTCGTACAATGGGCGGTCTTATCGCTTAGAAGCGATCTCTTCCAGACAACCTTTGGATGGAAAGAGATATCAAGATTGAATGGTATGGCAGGGGTGTACAAATATTAGACATCTCTAAATGCCTAAAAAGATCTGAGAGAATGTCTACCGCGCCTTGGGGATACAGTCGAGATCATATTTCATTTTTTTTTATAATTATGATCCTTTCTACCTAAAAACTACTCTCAATTTCTGTCAAAATTGAAACAGGGTTTAAAATAAAGCAATCCTTTTTTGTTAGATAGAGACAAATAGTGACAGGGCGAATCTTGAGCATTGTTTAACCAGTGTTCAAGTTGACAGGCGTTTATAAGTAAGGCCTAATATCTTTTAGAACTTAGTGACTATCGGCGAACTTCGTACCAATCGTATGCCACAACACCTCGTTTTCTACTATCACCAAATAAGACTTTTAGATGCACAAAACCTACATGGCACCAGCCCCACCATCGATCGGCAACACAGCACCATTCAAGTTGGGACAAACACCACTTGCCACAAACACAACCATCCGAGCAATCTCTTGCGGCTCCAGAATCTTCATATTACATTGAGCCGATATCCCTTCGTACGCATGCTTGATCTCTTCGTCGTTCATCGCCAGATTTGACAGTATATTCGTCCGCGTCAAGCCAGGACTGACAGAATTGACCCTGACACCAACCGAAGTGAGCTCAAACGCAGCCATTTTGGTAAACTTATTCAAACCACTCTTTGATATCGTGATCGGGAGGAAACCGTGTCTGCTTTGGTTGCTCTTCATCGCTGATAGATTGACAACATTCCCTTTCGTTTTTACTAAGAACGGTAGAGCGGTATGCGTCATTTTGTATGGAACCCTCAAGTGTATATTGATCATTTCGTCGAACGCGTCAATATTGTCGTCGAACAACGATCCCAGCGCAAAATATCCTGCGCTGTTGACAAGAACGTCAATTTGTCCGTAACTGTCAACTGTCATTTTGACAGCTCGCTCGCACGCGCCGGCCTCCGTCAAGTCGAGTTTTATGCACAGCGGTTGCAATCCCTTCTCTTGTTGACATATTTCGGAGATAGCTTTCAGTCTGTCTTCGTTTCTGCCAATGAGGGTGAGTTTCGCACCGTGCCTGGCGAAGAGAACAGCTGATGCGGCGCCAATTCCTGAGCTGGCACCGGTGATGATCACCACTTTATCCGTGAAATCTATCACGTCCATCGCTTTAGAGTGCTGGAACTGTACTGAAGCACTCTACGGGTCGCGCGATAGCGTATCTCTTGTAGCTGTTTGATAACATTATGTTATGTATTTATTCGAGTTTTATGATATTTTGCGGTTGTTTGTTGTGACTCAATGTTTAATCTGTTGCCATGGTCCTGGCAGAGATAAAGTTTTAAGGTAGGTCTTTTATCAATACCAAAATATCCGCATCCGTATCGATTTACAGATACTAATTGAGTAATCGTCTAACCGGTCAAACTCATAACCCTCCTTTTTGCTGCGCCGTAGTCGGGTAATAAAATTTAATATAACGTCGGGAAAAGAAAATTTATAAAAGTTACGCGATAAAATCCCGCAATAATAATAATCATTATGTTAACAAATCGCGAAAGTTTAACAAATGAATATTAATTTATTTACATTAAAAAACCGGTTAACAAAGAAAAACCGGTTTTAAAACCGTTACAATGTATACTTATGGATTAAAGCTAATAAAACCATCATCAGATAATACCCAAGACCGTACAGTAGTGGATTGCACCGGTCCATTAGTCGGATTGGTACCTTTTGTTTGCCACGCAGTGAACGCCCGCCATTGTTCCGGTAACGTTGACGTAATTTTATGGCTGCAAGTGTATAAACTTCTCTTGTATTCACGAGTTTTTACATTCGGTAATGGGACCGTTCTAAGCCTGTACGTATTTAATTTTGACCATTATTTAATATAACAGTTCTCAATAGAATATAAATGAATCTAGATTTAGACACGATTTACGTAGCACGAATTGTTTAGGGCCTTTAAAATCTATTTGTCTTATTTTTTTTATTTACAGTTATTTAATGACCTATACATAGTTCCTTGTAAGTACATTTTCTACAAACATGCGAACAAAGTCTAAAAATAAGGGTATCACGTTACTGTTTTGGTTTTGAACCCGAATAATAGAATAAATTGTGATCCTAAACAAACCTCTCAAAAACCGGTTTTATTTGATAACAGCTTAACTCATCTTTCAGTATGTTTTATCCTAAATAAAATACTTCACTGAAATCTATTAACAAAACAAAGTTACACAGTAAAAAGAGACATAAAACATTCAAGTTTACTCGTAAAGCAAAATGTTGCAAACTCACGCCACAGTGTAGAGAACACAAACATCAGTAAGTTATATTTAAGCAGAAAATAAGAGACAAATCCCACAAGATTGACGAAATCATCCCAATTGACAGTCCAATAAATAAAGTAAATCTTGATAAAGCCATTTTGATTTGACTATTATTTATATGAAAGAATGTGCCACACATTCTTAGAGATATCATCATCATCATCTTCTTGCCCTTTTCGCACTAGGTGGGGTGGGCACAACATGTTCTCCTCTTCCATTCCCTCCTATCACTCGTCAACTCAGTAGTCACTCCTTCCACACACACGCATGTCCTCTCTCACACCATCCATCCTTTCTTTGGTCGTCCTCTACCTATGTATCCTTCCAAATTAATATCCAACACTTTCCTTGTAATATGACTTTCTTCCCTCCGCATAACATGCCCATACCACGCTAACCTTTTACTCCTCATTTTTTTCTGTCACTGGCGCTACTTTCAAACTTCCTCTGATGTACTCATTCCTAATACGAATAAACGTTTATTTGTACCAATGTTGTATAGATTTTGTACAACACAACATACGAATAAACGAACCATAATCACGACTGTATCCCTAAGGTGCGGTAGAAATTCTCTCAGATCTTTAGACATTTAAGATTCTTTGAAAATATCTGTAAGGTTCTGTAAAATCTGTTCTGTAAAAAAACAGCTTTCTATTAACCGCGATGGGCTTGCAAACTGTCGCTTAGGGAATGCTAACGTCTGTAAATGTGCAAAACATTACCACAAACATAAAAAACCGGTACAAAAAAACCGGTTTTGACAAACTCTAACACAATTTTCCCCTCGTAGTAAAGTGGGTACGTTAATAGCTGCGCTGGTAGAAACTCAATAAAGTTCGTTTAGGCGCTGACAAATGCGTAAGGGGGCGCTGGTAAATTGCAACCACTTGAAATTTTCACTCCTTTTCTTATTAAAAGACGCAGTAGGGAAAAGACAAAATTTATGTAGTCTTATCATTTTGTTTTGTCTACTGTGTACTTTAAAACAGGTAGGTAATGTTTTTTGGCGCAACTGTTAAATACCTTTTAGTGAATAACAAAGTATAAGTTCTGAAGTGTTACATTTGATTAGTACTATTTTCTTGACTCATTATATTTGCATGAAAATAAAGTTTAACAAATTGGTAGGTATCTGAGTTTATTGAAATTTAAAATGCAGAAATTGAAATTTGCATTGTATACTTGCATGAAAATAAAGTTGAATAATATCTGAGTTTATTGAAATATAAATTCATGCAGAAATTACAATTGAAGTATGAAATTTACTCATTTTCAATGTTAATTCATACTGCCAGTAGGTAATGGCTTAACGAACTTGAAGTTGATATTAAAATAATTCATGTAATTTGAGTAAGGTTTTATAAATCACTAGCTTCCGCCCGCGGCTTCGCTCGCGTGGTACCCGGATAAGAAGTAGCCTATGTCCTATTCCCGGTCATTATCTATATATATTTTAAAATTAAGCCAAATCGGTTCAGTGGTTGTAGAGTTAAAGAGGAACACACATACATCCATCCATCTAAACATCCGTCCGAACATCCAAACTTTCGCATTTATATTAGTGTGATTATCTTTTCCATAATAAACAACTACTTTGTTTGTCCCACCATCTCCGAGTAAGGTTCCAAGTAAGCTAGTTATCGGATCGCCATCATTAAGTAGCACTAACCAGCTGTCTTTGTAAGAGTTATTCGTAACTTTTACTTGCCTAGTAAGTAGTAACATTATGTTAGCAGTAACTTATTAAAACTATTGGTGAACAAAGCCTAGCTAAATCGTCGATTCACATTTAAAACAAATAAAGATCATAAAAGTTCTTTCTGTGGTTTAAGAAAACATTCTAAAATAATAATAAGGATATCTTAAAGGATTAATTTCATGTGTTTGATTATAAATAAAATAAACGATTAAAGGCGTTAAGAGTTCATTCATCAGACCGAACAGCCATTACTAAGAATCATTTAACGAGTCATTAGAATTAATTGGCGTTTCTGAATATGGCAAGACGAATGGCGACGCCAGCTGTTCACTAGATCTTGCTGTGACAGGGTTCTATGATTCTTTTGTAATTATTGTAGATCTAGATTACAGCTGAATGTTTAAAAAATCTTTAGCAAATCTTGCAAGTTGCACGAGCATTGTAGTTTAAACTAGGGGAATAATTGAAAAAGATGCTGGACATTTCATACAGCAGCCCCAAAGTAATCTCGTGGGCATGAGGCCCCGGCGCCGGCAAAAAACCGGGCCGTGATAAAACCGTTTCGTGGGCACGCGCCCTTAAGGGAACTACCATGACTGATTATAATCGATCGAGCGAGCGAAGCGAGCGAAGATCTTAGTGGCAAGTTAGGCGATTTTGCTTTGTATGTTTGTATGTTTGTATGTTTGTATGTTTGTATGTTTGTATGTTTCATTTTTTTGTTCTCGCATAACTATCGAACCGCTTATCCAATTTGTATGAAACTTGATAGGTCAATAGGTTGTGCTATGGAAATTTGCTGTGGAGCGTATGAGCGTAATCGATGAAGGGGTTGTAAAGATATGGGGTTCCCAAGGGGGTACATTTTTTTCAAAGTTACCCAAATAAATTGAGTGGGGTGTCATATGAAAGTACTCAACTTATACATTCCAAAATGGTTTTAAGTTTTCTTCTAGGTTCTATAGTTTTTGAAATACAGTCAAAAAGAAAAATTATGAAAACCAATTAACGGAAGTATGGAGAGAGCTCCCGTTTCATAGAGTTTCGATGTATTCGTAGGTCTGGTTAACAGACAAGGAGTGTGGCATCGTTGTGGTTTGGTTTACAATGATTTTAGTTGCTAAGTACTTGATATTTTTTCTTGAGATTGAAAATAAAAGCCGTGTTGGCCGATTGGAAGAGTGCTCAACTTTCGATTCATAGGTCGTAAGTTCGAACCCTGGCCGTGCTCATCAATGGATTTTTCGATTAGAAAAATTTAAATGCGCATTAACACGAGCTCTAAACGGTGAAAGAAAACATCATCTTGAGGAAACCAGTTAACGTTCTAATAGCGGCGATGGGCTTGCAACCTGTCACGTGTGCAAATGCTAACTCCTGCAAATAGTGGGCTGGGCATGTACCAAAATTATAGAGGGAGAGGGAGGGTAGGGGGAGGGGGAGGAGAGGGGAGGGGGGAGGGGGAGGGAGGGGGAGGGGGAGGGGAGGGGAGGTGAGGGGGAGGGGAGGGGGAGGGGAGGGGGAGGGAATTGATTTTCTCATACATTTCGTATTGAACTGCTATTTTAATAATTTCTCGAACTAAGAGGCCTTCCCTGAGGCGCGGTACGAAGTTCGCGGGGTCAACTATTGAATATAAACACGACACGACTTAATGTATTGCATGCATGCCTATAATCTTTACTATACTGAGGTAGCGCATTAGATATCATTCTGTGGTAAACACTAGAAGGAGCACTTAACGTAGGTATAGGGGTAGTCAGAAACAAGTCCAAATCTAGGCTATCAATACAACGGTGCGCGAGATCTCAGTTCGGGGCGAACTACTAGTAATATAATGCTTTTATACTTTTTTTTTGTAAATACTTACATAGGTATAGAAAAACACCCCGACCCATTTTTTTTATTTCAGAATAATTATTCTAATTATAGAATGGAAAATATATAATATTCAGAAGTTTCTATAATAAATATAGATTGAAGAATTTGTGGCTGTGTATATGAGGAAGTAATCTCTAATACGTTATTATTGTGGGACAGTCTTTCTGGGTGAAGTCGGGTCCGGTTGCTATCGCTAGTAATAATTGAGAAATGTATTTTTAATTACATTATAGACAAAAATATAGGTAGGTACATACAGTTTTTTTATATAAAAACGAAAAACGACAAATGCGATTGATGTAACAGACGCATTTAATGTGCGTTTAAGGTGTATAGTAAGAAGACAGGCTCGTTAAAATAAAGCAATAGTATTTTACCGGTTAAGTTTACCGGTTTTTAAGATTTTTTTTTCGGACTGAAACAACATTCTTGCACCTCTGTATTAGTACTATACTGTGACTTTACAGGGGGTGGTGAAATAAAAACGTATTGTCTCTTTCAAAAATATTTGTCTTCCGGGGCTCCGTATCTCGTTGGGAGTACTTTGTACAGATTTACATACCTTCCCTTGTGTATAGAGGGCTTTGTGTACCGGTATTGTTTACCAGTTTTTGTCACCCAGTGTCACTGGCTCTTTCTGTGTGGAGTCGTTGACCTGGTTAAGATGTACTTAGCAACTTAAGTACACACTGGTGCTGATTCCCTCGTACACTGACTAATAACGGGAGCAGCGCCACTAGACTTATTTTTGTAAAATTGTATTTTCATTGTATCTATTTACTTACAATGTCAGTCATCTAGGTTTCTTGATTTGTACATCGTCTTTTTGTGGTCTTGGGAATTTTACTTACCTGAAACAATAAAATTCTTAATTAAAAACAATTGTCAGCAAATCAATGGGTTGAAACAAGATGATTGAATGTCATGTATAAATTTCAAACAATGAAAAAATGAATTTGTTGTTTCTTCAATAAAATTACTTCCCTACCGGCTTATAGAATTAACCGGTAAAAATATACCGGTTTTATAACAGTTCATTCCCAACGGATTCCGAAATTAATTAGCTCTTCAAAACAGGAGAAAAGTTGCAACAATGCACCTCATGGGACGAGTGGCAAGCGTTTAAGCGAGTTAACCAACGGTTAATTGCTTTGAAGTTGGCTCTACTATTCGTTGAATTCCCATGTGCTTAGTTGTTAAAATAAATATCTAAAAAGTTATTAAATTACATTCAGTTTGAAAACGTAAATATTGCCTCTCGTTGTTTTCGGTTTAAAACATTTGACAATATGTATTAGAAACAATGTAGGTACTTGTAGGTAAATTAAAATGAAAAATAAATTTTGCTGCGAACAAAAAACCTCAATGACCGGTTTTTATTCAATTGTGTTCCGAAATTCGTACAAAAATAGTTTTGAATTTTAATATTCATATTTTAAGCAGCGTTAAACTTCAAATTTTAATTTAATTTCAATTAAATTACAACATAACAAAAAAGTTTCAAATCACAATCACAATGTTCAATGAGCAATTTATCGAGCTAGAAGAATAACCATCCCAAAAACAAGCATGTTTTATCTGGCACTAAAATAAACGATACGGTTATTCTCAAAATAGTAAAACGACGTAGTGATCCCGCGACGCCAGTGTATCACCCGAGGCGTGCAAATTAACCGGCTTACTTCCGGTCAGAACCGGTACAAACTGGTTATCCGGTTAGTGCTACAGCAAGAGATAGCATTTTAAGAGAGAGCTATTTTCCAAACTAAACTATCACAATAAAACTAATAAAAAACCGGTCAAGTGCGAGTTGAACTCGTACGCCGAGGGTTCCGTACCTACCTATTATACCCATTATGTTATTGTAGCCCGCTTATTTGTATGAGCGCCCATACAACTCAGAGGACAAATTGGCGTCAACTATGTATGTATGGGAACACCCTTTAATTTTCAACTTTTTTAATTTTTTGGAATTTTTCCTTTATTTGTGCTATAAGACCTTGCTTTTTGCCAAATTTCGTGATTCTAGGTCAACGGGAACTACCATTTAGGTTTTCGACCCAAAACCTCTAGGGTACTTCCGGTTGACCTAGAATTGTCAATTTTGGTTACAAGCAAGGCCTTACAGCACAAGTAAAGGGAAAATTCCGAAAAATAAAAAAAGTTGATAATTAAGGTAAGTTTTGGTACTTACAAGTTTTCACGAAAACCTAAATTTGCCTATATCTTTTTATAGTGTTGACTCAGGACCTTGATTTTTATACTCACAATAGGGACTATAGACCTCAGTATATGGTATGAATTTCAACTTGCTAGCTTTACCCGTTCCTGAGATAATCGATGGTGACACACGGACAGACGGACAGACAGACAGACAGACAGACAGACAGACAGACAGACAGACAGACAGACGGACAAGAAAGTGATCTTATAAGGGTTCCTTTTTTTACCTTTTAAGGTACGGAACCCTAAAAAGGGGAAAGCTTTCGAGGTTTCTATTCTAGATAATAAAATAAAAGTCTTTACTCTAGTCTAGATGATAGAAAAGAAGCGTAGGTATATATAACTTCAGAAAAACAACGTATGCTTTACAGAGCATTATGTTTATCTTGAACTGTTCTTCCTCACATACATCATCAAATTTTTGTGATAATGATAAGATGAAGTAGGCTTGTAGTACCTAAATCATACATTCATCTTAATCGGCTTTACCTACAGGAAAAACATCATCGATAGGTGAATCTGGCAAAGCCAAACACGCGACCTTACGTCACGGTTTCTTGTACTTTGAGTAAAAACCAAAACTCCCAAAATAAATGTCATTTAATGTTCTTACTGCTTTTTGACAATAACGTTTTCCGCAATCGCATTCAATGTATAAGAATATCGGCACCTTGGGAAGACAGTCTTATTTTAGTACCGGTTTTTTCAACAAGTTTGTGCAAAGGCGAGCCTAATCGTCACGACAAGAAATTTCAAACCGGTTTTTTCAACAAGCTTTTGCTCTAGTGTGTCCCTTCCCTAAGTCCGTGACAGTAAATAGTCCGACCCTTCCAGCGATCGCCATTTGTCCGGATCCAATCGAGCCGAGCGTACAGCCGCTCGTTTAGAACGACCACTTGTTTTTGTGGTCGACTGTAGTACTGTACGGTGGGTAAGTTTAAATGGATATTTTTGTATGCTATTGATTGAGGTGATTATATTGCTATTGTTTATTATTAAGTTGATTTGAATAGCCTATATGTTATTCCAGGTCATAAACTATGTATATTCCAAGTTTCATTAAGATTAATTCAGTAGTTTTTGCGTGAAAGAGTAACAAACATTCGGATGTACGGACATATGTACATGTACATACGTCCGTACATCCTCACAAACTTTCGCATTAATAATAATATAAGTAGGAAGGAAAGGATGCATAAATGCACTGGGCCGTTAAAAAGGCCGTTATAGCAAAATCACATTACGAATTGAACTATACAGGGTGAATTTTTGAGACGGGGCAGTAAGGGCAGCTACCTTAACCGTTGTAGCTACAGGAAAACGCTCTTATGAGACTATCTTTAACTTTTGAAGATATTTCGACCTGCATTCACAGATTTTGAAAAAGTATAAGGTAGCTGCCCTGACTGCCCCGTCTCAAAAATTCACCCTGTATATGCTGTCTCTTATAGACAGAGTGACAAGAATGGGATATATTGCAATTCCTATTGTGACTCTGTTAAAGTGACCTTTTTAACCCCGCAGTTACATATTCGGTTGGCAAGTGTGTACAATAGATATGAGACCGAATACATTTTAATTCATCCCTTCAGTCCCCGCCTGTACCGGCATTTAGAGGGAGCTTGGTTGAAGGGTCAGTGGTTTTAAGGGATGTTTTGGGGTTGAAGTGGTTGGAGCAGGTGGACACTTGAACGTCGATAAACATTATTGTGGTTGTAATAATACCACCCCTGAAGACAAATATGTAAACAAAATACATTTAGATTCTAGAAAATCTTAATAATGTTTGTTCTGTGTTTGGTTGTTATAAAGTATTCTAAGTATGTATTCACAAAATATACAGGGTGAATTTTTGAGACGGGGCAGTAAGGGCAGCTACCTCAACCGTTGTAGCTACAGGAAAACGTTCTTAGGAGACTATCCTTAACTTTTGAAGATATTTCGACCTGCATTCACAGATTTTGAGAAAGATTTTGGAAAATTAAACGTTTTCGCGAAGTCAGACTTCTGTACCTACCTGTTCTGTGGTTTGGGGCCAGATTATGATGAAGAAAAAACCAGTTACACAGCCAACAAAAATGCAACAAGCGTAGATTTGAAACCCGTTTAAAACGCTACATAATTCTCTACAATATAATCTCGCCATACCGCAGAGTCTACTTAAATTTTAAACAAGTGGGTTTCACGGGTTAATAAAACGAGAATATAGAATCGAATCTCCTTCTATTCTCTCTCCGACTCAAACTCGATAATCGAAATATTTTATACTTCGGATTCCGGCGGGATTCGAACCCGCATTAATCAAACCGATCCTCTTATAGCCAACTCAAAAATGCAGTCGGGATCGAAATTTTTTTATTACATAAAGCGTGTGAACTTAAAAAAAATTAAAACTGTACCTACACAGTGGCTTGATTCTTAAATACTCCTACATTTCAACCCCCCTGACGCAAAATGAGGGGTGTTATAAATTTGACCGCTATGTGTGTCTGTGTGTGTGTGTGTGTGTGTGTGTGTGTGTGTGTGTGTGTGTGTGTGTGTGTGTGTGTGGCACCGTAGCTCTTCAACGGCTGAACCGATTTGAACGCAGTTTTTAGGGTTCCGTACCTTAAAAGGTAAAAAAAGGATCCCTTATAAGATCACTTTCTTGTCCGTCTGTCTGTCTGTCCGTCTGTCTGTCTGTCCGTCCGTCTGTCTGTCCGTCTGTCCGTGTGTCACCATCGATTATCTCAGAAACGGGTAGAGCTAGCAAGTTGAAATTCATACCATATACTGAGGTCTATAGTCCCTATTGTGACTATAAAAATCAAGGTCCTGAGTCAACACTATAAAAAGATATAGGCAAATTTAGGTTTTCGTGAAAACTGGTAAGTACCAAAACTTACCTTAATTATCAACTTTTTTTATTTTTCGGAATTTTTCCTTTACTTGTGCTGGAAGACCTTGCTTGTAACCAAAATTGACAATTCTAGGTCAACCGGAAGTACCCTAGAGGTTTTGGGTCGAAAACCTAAATGGTAGTTCCCGTTGACCTAGAATAACGAAATTTGACAAAAAGCAAGGTCTTATAGCACAAATAAAGGAAAAATTCCAAAAAGTTAAAAAAGTTGAAAATTAAAGGGTGTTCCCATACATACATAGTTGACGCCAATTAAAATTGTCCTCCGAGTTGTATGGGCGCTCATATAATTAAGCGGACTAGCTTAATTGGCACCATGGCTTGGTACGGAACCCTCGGCGTACGAGTTCGACTCGCACTTGACCGGTTTTATTTATTTGAAAGCTGATTTTCTAGCAATGGTTGAAGGTCCGTTTGAAGATCATCAGCTCTTTTCTAGTTTATGAAGGGATATGTCGGGAGTTTTTAAACATGTGTAATGTTTTCTTGTAAGATTTTTCCACTATCCATCCACAGTTTGTCTGGTACAGGTCGCTGTGATATGACCACCGATTTTATATCAGAGCTAAGATATTTTAATTTTTGTTATTGTTTATGGTGTGCAATAAATCATTTTCATTAATTAATTAATTCATTCATTCAGAAGTTGAAGGGGGAGACCTTTGCCCAGCAGTGGGGCATGATAGGTTAATTTAAAAATAATCATATTTTTGCGAGTTCCTCTTCTATATTCAACTAGTAATTGCCTGCGGCTTCATTTATCAACCCCGAGCGCGGCTCCGCAAACACACTTAGTCTTGAGATGTAATAATTTTTCATTCTACCCTCAGAGGTGAAAATGTGATATGAAAATTTTACAAGTGGTTATTCATTACAATCTTTATTGTTTAACTTTATAAGGCCCACTTTCGCGAGTTAACCCGGGTTGGGTACTTAAAATTTTAACTCTGGTGCGCAGTAAGCGCAAAATTTTTCGAAACGAAAAATCCATTGATCCACTGCCAGGATTCAAACCCACGACCTTCGGATCTAAAGTCGAGGTACTAACCAACTCTGCCAACACGGCTCATAAACAATAATAATAAGTACCTATATAAGTAATAATATTTACTAAACTTAACTAATAATTTTATATATTTACATAATAATATTTACTTACTGTTTACCAATCAAGAAGCTATTGCACAAACAAACCGCAAATCACAGAGAACAGATTGTTATTAGATAATTACGAATAGTTACGTTAGCTTCGAATTACATAGAAAGTGTTCCTACGCCATTCAAAAACCAACCCTAACACAATAACTTAACAACTATTTTAACACAAGGGAAACAGAAATAGCAACAGGTGACAGATGATAGTGGATCTTATTGAATGGTGATAAGGAGTAGTTTGGTATGAAGTCGTGTGTGAAACAAAATAGGGAGGAAGCGCTAAAGGGAAAGTTTTCGCGAAGTAGGAAAAACTGAGCGATAGGTGTGTGGTACAAGGTATAAACTTATGAGGCCGGCGACAGACGAATGTCCATGCAAATGTATTACCAATATTATTGAAACCATATTTTTATCACCTGTGTTATTATTTAGATTAGGGCAGTATGTGTCTAGGTTCCTGTTACACTTTTGTTCTAAAAACTTACCAACACTTCTTCTAACGGATCTTGGTATTCGTGAAGTTAGCCGTTTCAATGCGCAGTGCAACTTTTTCATACAAAATTTTCTACTGCGCAGCGAAAAGCCTAACTTCACGAATGCTTAGATCCATTGTGACAACTGTACCTAATACGAAATGCAACCCGAACTTAATTTTTGACCTTTTTACAGTTAAAATGTCATGTTTTCTTCTCACTTCAATGAAAATGAAAAGTATTTAAAAAATACGATTCCGACGGGACTCGATTCGATCCCGCACTGATACAAGTGTTCCTCTACTCATTTGTTGTGTAGTTGTTAAGGTGAATTCTTGCAACTGAATTTTAAAGCAGTTATTCTTACAGATTCTCGGTGACATTGCCATATTATGCTAAAAGCGAGCTGATTTTATGATAGTCAGGAGCTGTTTAACGGATCTCCTCAGTGAATAACTGTAACGCGATTACCTATTAAAAGTTATTTCTCCTACTAAGAGTGTTTGTTTTAAATAATTTGTTACTACTAAATCGATTTGTTACTAGTAAGAGTTGTGGATTTTATTTGATAAATAAATAAACTAATTAATTTTTTTTTTATACTTACAAAACCTTTTTTTAATTTGAAATATTATCTCCTCTGCTTATAGCTTACACCAATCGCTGTTACCTAACGTTATCAGGTAAGCGTGTGAATCAATTCTTTTTTCCAACACAATTTATTACAACAGTGTGTGAGTTACTACTTAATTAAATTAATTAAATTAAATTAATTAAGTAAATTAATTAAGTAGGTACTTATAGTGTTAATATAACGTCGCTTTGGCTACATGCTGTTATGATGTTATGTTATAATATGTAATAAATAAATAAAAAAAATAAATAAATACTATGGAATGTGTGTATGTACGTAAACAATTTTTCTACATTAGTATTACATTCAGCTACGAGCAAATTGCCGGCTTCTGTTTTCCCCGAAAAATAACCTGGGTCTCTTCAAGACGAGAATGAATAGGTGTCTTCTAGACCTTTGTGATCCATCGTCAGCCACATCGTCGCTTACCATCAGGTGAGGTTGTGGCTAAACAAAGGTATATCTATTAAAACAAAAAAAAAAACTTTGTTTCTGTTTCTATGCAATAATCGCAATTCATTCTACCGTCATTTCTATAAAAACCAATCCCCCCGTTACTATTCTGACGATTTTTTTATGACTTAGGACACTCCCACAATCAAACCAAATCTAATGACACCTAATACCTTAAAACCCATCGAGCTGTTAAGGCAGTAGAGCGACACAAAGACATACATACTTACATACACTCAAAAAACATAACCCTCCTTTCTGCGGGCAGTCGGTTACAAACAAGCTTATTGCACAACATTTTTTTTTGACGTGTTAATGTCTAATAAATCGATGAACGCCGGCTGCACGCACGAAAAGTGTCACGTTCCGCCTGAGCCGAGCGTGCAAGCGAGAGCGCGGAACAAGCATAGAGAGGCACGATCGGCCTAAGCGTTCGACAATTCATAATAGTATGCAATTTTTCATCAATGTTTTCTTACGACGTTAACACTTAAAATTATCGCCCGTAAACCGACTTTACAGACAACCAGTTTTTTTATTACAACAAAGGGCCCCGATTTTCTGAAATAGAGCAGTGGTTCCCAAACTTTTTTTTCTCATGGACCCCTTTCAAAATGTTACTGGTTTCGGTGGACCCCCTGCTGCTATATTTCTACCATATTCCCAAAACTCGTCAGAAAATGAGAACCAACGTGGACCCCTTTCGAGTCTTCCGTGGTCCCCTGGGGGTCCACCTGGACCACTTTGGGAATTACTGAAATAGAGCAACAATGTTGTATTTTGCCACAGTGATTTGTCCGAAACAGCCATTTCGCCAAACGTCCAATAACATGACCGTACCCTTATACCATCTTGCCTTTTTATTTTTATTCCCCCTTGGCTCGGAATGAGTCCTTGTGTACTTGACCACTCCGACTGTGCAAACTATGGCCCGTTCAGGATTTAATTAAAAGCGGCACAGCCAGGAAGTGGACGTTATTGGCACTCTTAAGGTAAATAGGGGATTTGTGATACAGAAGATAGTAGAAGAAACCAATGTGGGAAAATAAAATAAAAAATACTTTTTATATCAGAAATACTTGTTAATATTATCCTACTAATATTATAAATGCGAAAGTTTCTGAAGATGTATGAATTATGGATGTGTTTGTTACTCTTTCACTCAAACACCGCTGAACTGATTTTAATGAAACTTGGAATATTAATGACCAGGAATAACACAAAGGCTACTTTTTATCCATGTAGGTAAGTATCACACGAGCGAAGCTGTAGGCGGAAGCTAGTTATAAATATATTAGCTAGGACTTGTTTAGAAGTTTTTTTTTAAACTAACGTATAAATACATGTAGTAGGTACCTACTACTTTATTCAAGATTGTCAGTTAAATTAGATTGAGTTGGACAGTTAAATTCTGATTTGAAGTCGTGAAGAAAAACCAATATCAATTATCAAAATATCTCCAAAAAAAATAACATACAACAAAATCAAAATTCCATGAGACACTAATGCATGACCAGTTTTCAAACCAGTACCTCATGAAAATTCGAAACCCACAAAGCCAACAGAGTCCCAAACTCAATAAAATCGAATAAATAAATCGAATGAATAAGGTAAAATCGAATAAATAAAGTCAACGGGACCTAATCCTATCGCGGAAGTTGTTAAGCAACTTCAACTTAAAGTAGCTACGTGCTTCTTAAACGTGCCATTGGAGAGTTATGCATCAAAAGGACTTTTGTAACAGCGAAAGAGCGAATGTTGCGCGAACTTTTCGTTCGCGTCGCAAACTTGCATTATTTGCGAACCAAATATTTGGTGCGTACACTAAAAAAACATAACTGATTACGACTGTATTCCCAAGGCGCGGTAGAGATTCTCTCATATCTTTTATACATTTAAGATCCTTTGAAGATATATTGCAGAAGTTAGCATTCATTACGTGACAGGTTGCAAGCTAATGAAGGATCCAAAATCAAACAAATGTGCATCATACGTAGTCACCGCGAGTATTCGCTCCGAACGAGGGTTGGTTGCTAAATGCTCGCTTCGTAAGCTGATATTATTTGCTAGTCAAATATGTTTTGTGTTCGTTGAAAGGTTATTTAATAGTAACTAGCATAAAAGTAGGTTGCGAACTTGCAAGCGAAACCGGGAGAGACGTGCGAGGTCACAAATCAAATTGCTGGTAAAATAGTAAAATTATATCCAACTACATCACGCAACAAGTACCAGCTAATAACAAACGAACCACGCTTAAAAAGGGATGGCAACCACAGAGTGCTAAAGCACGCTAACATATGTAGCTTGACCCCAAAAGTCACTAACCTAACCCTTCTCAACGCTGCAAAACTAATAGAAACCGAAAAGTAGAAGTACAGGCAGCGGCTCTTAGTCTGGCAAACTGCATTATATAGTTTTATCGTGTCAAAAAGAAATATTGCGAGCCATTTTACAAAGCGCTAATCTAGTTAAAAACTAGGCAAAGCCTTGGGAAGCTCTTAACGTCAGCTAAATTCGAAAACCTCGTAACTCCGTCTTTTTGACAAAAATGATTTTTTGATGCAGTTCAGTAGAAAATTTAGTTTTCTACCAAACTGCATCGAAAAATCATTTTTGTCCAAAAGACGGACTTACGAGGTTTTCAAATTTAGCTGACGATAAATATGTAAGTACTTATTATTTTGTGAATAGGTATTTTTCAGACGTTATAACCCGGAGACACAGAATCTGTATTCAATACAAAAATATTTACCCTGGGTGAGAATAAAACCCACAACTTGGCAGAACTACTGCCAAGTGAGCTGTAGGTAAGGTAAGTCAGACTAGCTTTTTAAATAAATAAAATAAAAAACTACTACTAAAGTTACCTTCCTAAGGGTGGATTCGACCAAACTGTCATCTTACTCCGAGAGTAGTTATTCCGTTAGCCGACAGAATTCGAAATACAATTGTTTAGAAAGCGCAACCGAACATTATTAGGTGCATTCTCAATTATCCTGGTTATAAGGTGTCAACTTTACAGTGTCAAAATATTCAAACAAACAGCACTTTAATCTGTGGTTTAATCTCCAGATAAAACTTAATCCAGTTTGGTAAAATCCAGCCTGCATGTGTCAAGTAAATTCAGTTTACAAAAATGTGCTTGTAAATCTACTAGGGACATAGTCCCTTAATCAGTAAGATTTTTGGTAGAATGCATTACAATTTTTAACCAACTTCATACGAACCGCCCAAGAACCTAGAAGGTTCTTGGAACCGCCCGATTTTGTTGATTCTTTTTGAAAGAGTATCAATATGGACCCTTCAAAATTTAGCGCGGACAAGAATCTTCGGAGTTATGAACAGATGCACAGAGTGCAAAAAATTGCTCAGCTCAACTTAGAGGTCGTTTTTTTTTTAATTTTTAATTTAGCCACTTGTTAACAGATCAACATCCGCAAACTGTAACTAGCAAGTTTCCGTATCTAGCCGGTGAGGCACTCAAAGTAAAAAAGTATTAATATCTCGTCGAGCCAGTTAGCGGGAAAAAATCTATTTACCCCTGTCAAGGGGGATGATGCTACCCCAATCATTATCTGTGTTTTCTAAGGCAACGGTTTTTTTATGAACGTTATTAGAGAGATATCTTGACATAGTATGTCAAGAATTTTGCTTTTAGCAAGGATTTTAATAATATTTTATATTTTCTTGATAAGCACGTACAAACGCAGATCTAATCTGAGGGAAGTCTAAATAAAAGATCTTAATGTAACGTACCTCACATACAGTCAACAGCTTGTTTTCAAGAATCGTAAGTAATTTATATGCACATAGCACGAGCTCTAAACGGTGAAGAAAAACATTGTGAGAAAACCGGTTAGCTTTCTAATAGTCTCGATGGGGTTACAACCTGTTAGTATGGAATGCTAACTTCTGCAAAATGTGGGCATGTATCAAATATGAGTTTGAACAAGCTTTTGACTACCCCCTTGGAGCCTTAGACATATTCAAAGGATCTAGAATATCTAATAAGATCTGAGAGAATGTCTACCGCACCTATGGGATACGATACAGAGTAGTGATCATTTAAATATTTTTATTTTTTTAGTTTCACAGACCTAAATATTACCTTTACCTGATATCCGACAAGATCATTTTTACTTACCGACATTTACCTAATTTAATATTCAAAGCACGCAAAAAGAAAAAAAACTTTTGAAACGAGCGCGTAAATAAGAAAACGTACAAAACCCAAGTTACCCCTAACCTTATAGCCTCGAGGGAATACAACGGAACTAGAGGTTTAATTAAATGTCTGAAATTGATTTATGGACTGCAACATTTTGTTCTTCATTGAGGGTTTTTAAATCCTAGGAAAACCTGTTGAGAAGTAAGTACACTTTTCACAATGAAAGCATTCGTGAAGTTAGCCGTTTCGATGCGCAGTGCAGCTTTTTCATACAAAATTTTCTACTGCGCAGCGAAACGGCTAACTTCACGAATGCCTAGAACCATTGTGAGAAGTGTAATTTGCGAACGATGTCGCGGGTAAAAACTAGAACAGTGCCTCGAGCACACATGGATGTATTGACTTCTTACTCTTCACGGGGTTCAGAAAATCTTTTCTGTGCCTCGAGCACCAGTATGCACGAGTTTACTATTCTATCCGTGACTATAGTAAAGTATCTCAATTGTATGGAATTCAGTGCAGCGCCTCTAGCGGTAACTTGACTAAACTAAGTTCAGTCCATACAATTGTCCATGCTTTACTATAGTCACGGATAGAATAGTAAACTCGTGCATACTGGTGCTCGAGGCACAGAAAAGATTTTCTGAACCCCGTGAAAAGCAAGAAGTCAATACATCTATTTGAATTTATTGGGGTACAAAAGACCCCGGGCTGTCCTACGGTCGGACAGACACAAAATGTTTTATTTGCCATGACGTATGAGTACACGGTCTGATGAACCCGATAGCAAATAAACGGGGTAAGGGATATTATTACAGTAAAATTTATTTATTTATACGAAAATCAACAGCATCACAGTATTTGACTGGCCTCTTAGCTCAGTTGGTAGTAGCTCTGCCTTCTGCGCTGTAGGTCGTGGGTTCGATTCCCACTCAGGACAAACATTTGTGTGATGAACATAGATGTTTGTTCTGTGTCTGGGTGTTATAAAGTATTCTATGTATGTATTTACAAAAAAAATATATATGAGTAGTCTATCAGTTATCTGGTTCCCATAGTACAAGCTTTGCTTAGTTTGGGGCTAGATGGCGCTGTGTGAAATGTCCAGCATTATTTATTTATTTTTATTTTATAGTAGGTACAAATCACACTCACAAAATTATTATAAATGCGAAAGTTTGAATGTTTGGATGGATGGATGTTTGGATGTATGTTTGTTCCTTTTGAACTCGACAACCACTGAACCGATTTGGCTGAAATTTAGAATATAGATGGATAATGACTGGGAATAGGACATAGGCCACTTTTTCCGGGTACCACGCGAGCGAAGCCGAGGGTAGAAGCTAGTTTGTTTATAAGTTAATCTGTTCGTATCAAAAGTTTACCCCTGTAGGGTCCAGGTGCAAATTCCATTACAGGATTAACATTGTTGTAACTTACGTACGTTACGGACCCCATTGTTTCCGAATACGGATACATCTATTGTTTAACGGAAATAAATCTTTTCTATGGTTCATTGTTTTTGATAAAACTGGGTGAATAATGATTTATGTTCGGAATGTATGGAATGATCAATATTATTGGATTATTTAGAAAGAGCGATGAGAAACGCCTCAACATTGCCTTACCCCATTTATTATGGTTTGTGTGGTTTAAACTATTCAGTAAAAGGTTGGAATTTAATTTTATAGTCTACTAGATGCTGCCCGCGGCTTCGCTCGCGTGGTACCCGTATAAAAAGTAGCCTATGTTACTCTCCAGCCCTCGAACTATCTCCACACAAAAAATCACGTCAATCCGTCGCTCTGTTTTACCTTGAAAGCAGGACAAATAAACAAACAAACAAACACACTTTCACATTTATAATATTTGTATGGATATCTCTACTAATATTCTATACGTTATGGGCCTTACTTATGAAAGATGTTTAACGTGAAACACTGGTTAAACAACGTCCTGTCTTTATTTGTGGATAGTGACAAACAGACAGGACGTTGTTCAACCAGTGTTCAACTTTAAACATCTTTCATAAGTAAGGGGGTATATCTCCTCGACCGAGTAAGAGGAAGTGGGGGACGCGCGCGTTACAAGCGGCGACAAAAATGAAAAAAAAAAAACGGGAACAAACCAAATTAAGTATAGGAATGAAATTGACTAAAAATAAATAAAGATATTCATAAAAAAATATTTGTTATCTGCGGGCTTAAAAAGGTCGCTATTGCAGAATAGCAAAAGGAATTGAACTGTATGCAATCTTTTTTCATTGACTGAGAGTGAAATGGGACGGCATTATAGTTCATTTCATTTTGTGATTCTGCTTTAGCGACCTTTTTAAGCCCGCTGTAACAGACTAATCAATTTTCTTCACTCATCACATCATAATAAAATGTGATCTCAAAAAAAGTTTCATAATAAACAGTAAAGTTTAT
The DNA here is from genome assembly GCA_958496255.1 of Camptogramma bilineatum. Lineage (NCBI taxonomy): Eukaryota > Metazoa > Arthropoda > Insecta > Lepidoptera > Geometridae > Camptogramma > Camptogramma bilineatum. The sequence continues at coordinate 1,529,432 of OY292476.1, forward strand.
TTATGTTATAAAAGCTAGCAGAACATTAAAATCCGCGGACCCCAAGTATAGGCACGTAGCTGGCACAGCCGGGCACGGTCGCGTGCCAGATACTATCTTTTGCGTAGAAATCGTGCAATATTTCTTGTTTGAATACAAAATGCTACGAAGATGTTCAATAGTATCTCAGGCTGATTTTAGTCTCACGCTCACCGTCAGCGCTGATAGGCGAGTGATCTTTAGGCTGGTTTTATCGTCACGCGTACCGTCGGCGCTGATAGGCGAGTGATCTTTATTACAATGAAATAGGGATATTGATTGTTCAGCACTGACGAGTGCAATCAGCGTTGCCATTTTTGCTAAACAATCAGTATCCTTGTTTCAATGTAATAAAGATCACTCATCTATCAGCGCCGACGGTACGCGTGACACTAAAACCAGCCTTATTACAATGAAATAAGGATACTCTCGAACTACTCAATTTTTTTTTTATTTTTAGCACTGTTTTAAAACATCTACAAAATCACCCTTTTCGATAAAATCTAGCTACTAAATAACAAAAGCTACCCTCCCTTATGTCAGCAACTCAATTAACGATTTAATTTAAATAATCAACTAGATATCTATCTACAATCTACATCCCTAATTTAAATGAAAAGTAACTAAAATTCAATTGTAAGGCGAACAAGCTACGAGGTGCTACGAGGTGCTACGAGGGGCTACGGAGCTACGGGATGCTACAATGTAATGTAAGGTATTGTTACACTGTTTAGCGATAAATTTCTAAAATATGTGGCTTTTAAAATTTAAAATAACCGACTTCAACTGCTGTTTAAGCTGAAAATTTTTCTGCACTCTCGAGGTGCATTTCTGTTCATAACTCCGAAGATCCACGACAGATCCTCATCAAATGTTTATGGCATCGATCGAAAAGTACCTTTACCCTTTCAAACAAAAACAAAACAAAACATAGAATTTTTCAAATCTGTCCCGGCGTACATAAAAAAAAGATTCCGACGAATTGAGAACCTCCTCCTTTTTTGAAGTCGGTTAAAAATATACATTCCCCGTTAACTATGTATGCCTGAATTTTTGGGTTGATTTTTTTTTCGTTTATCTCGTATTATTAGTATAAATATGTATCTTGTTTAAAATATATTATCTCCACATAACTGGAAGCCTATCTTTACTAACAAGTGCTTACACACGAGAACTTTAAAGATTGCTCACCAAGTGTTGTGAAATTAATAACTGAACAGTTCCAACCGTCAGATAGTTGTTCAGTAAGTTTTGAACTTGTGCAAATCTGCAGATGCTGTGTATTCAGATTTTAACACGATTTCGCTGTATGTAACAGTTTAACTTAACAAAGCGTGTTTAAAACTTATTTGTGTAGTCATATTCATATTCATTGGTAGTATGTAATTGTGGTATATCAGTTCATTATTTTATATGTGGGTAGGCTTTTCCGACAGTTGATTGTCAGCCAATATACGAGTGCAAGTAGCTCCGTGTTTTAATTTGTGATATTTCCCTAAATACATAACATTTGGCGACGAATTGTTATCCACGTGCATAAATAGTGTGTGGGTAAATACGGGAAGTGTTTACAATGCTGGAGGAAAGCAATCTGGCTAGATCAGAACGGGCTAAGCCGAGCATAATGGTGTTTGGCGGCAATCTCACATATCTGTACATTGTATAGCTTAGTCCGCCCGACTTTAAATTATATTATAACTAGCTGCTGCCCGCGGCTTCGCTCGCGTGGTACCCGGATAAAAAGTAGCCTATGTCACTCTCCAGTCTTCCAACTATCTCCACATAAAAAATCACGTCAATCCGTTGCTCTGTTTTGACGTGAAAGCAGGACAAATAAACAAACAAACACACTTTCACATTTATAAGATGGGTACGGATACTATGAGACGTTTGTATAAGATTAAACAAATTATTTTATCATAATCTTATATTCCACTATATTCTAAAGCCGCTATACAATAACATAGACAAAATCAAAGTGGGCTGCTACTTGCTACTCAAAAGTGTACTAAGAATAGTCTAACAATAGCAGACTATTCAAATAAATCGGATAATCGCATCGCTAATAGCCGAGCGATATCGCGTCCCGATTCCATTCATACGCAAACGAACCGATTATGCTAATCGAGAGGTAATCGATGTTATACAGTATAATCGAGAAATACAAAACTTTTGCCTGATCATAGATAAAACGTTAAATATCTGGGCGACCGAGCTCTGCCCGGGTGCAAATAGAGTAAAATTAAAAAAGGAAAAAAAGAAAAATAAAACTTTCAGTGGCTGAGATTCGAAATTGCAGCCTTCGGCTGGAAGGCCTATCCGCCACCCTATCCGCTCAGCCACTTTAGTCTCAACAAATCGCGTGAAATTACGAACCACATTGCACTGGTAAATCTTTTTGCGTGAAAATGCCAAGAAAACGAATTTTCCCAGATATGAGACCTAGCTAGATCGATTTTTCGCTCCCGTAAACCCCCGTACCGCAAATTTCATCGAAATCGTTAGAGCCGTTTTCGAGAACGTGCGTATAAACAAACAAACTAAAATAAAATAAATATTGCTCGTTTAGTAGAATAGGATTTAGAGATAATTTAAGCAAAAACTTTCGGTCCGAAAGTTAAAGAGCGCTGAAACATTTTCGTTTTAGAAAATTGATATACTCATTAATCCTAAATGGGGAAGGAAAACATTGTGAGGAAACTGTTAGCTTTCTAAAAGACGGTGTGAATACCATGTGGGGCTGATTAAGACGCGGGTTCCCTCACGATGTTTTTTCTTCACCTTTTAGAGCCCGTGTTGATATACCTTTTTGAAACGAAAAATCCATTGATGTACAGCTGGGATTCGAACCCAGGACCTACGGATCGAAAGTCGAGTACTATCCCACTCCAACATGGCTCTATTCAGGGATATTCCGGTTAAGGTTAAAAACCGTAATGAATCGGTTGTTTAACAGTTTGAATACCGGTTAACCGAAACAATGGGTTACCGAAACGTTTCTGTTAATAACAACCGAAACGATATGGGTTTTTTTCTTAAGGTTTAAATTGGCGCATTTTCGGCGTGTGCTGCGAGTAGCGTAATGTGAGTGCGACGGAAAATAATGTCTCACTCATCTTCTGTCGCGTTTAATATTCTTGCTTGCTTGAATTTCTGTCGTTGCGTATTTTTGTAGTTTGCGTGCGAGTATCGCCGTGATTATTTTGTTTATGCACTACCTACCGTACCTATCCGCTTTTTGGCAGATTATTTCTTGCCAAAGCTGTAGCGAATGAATGTATTATTTAGTTATTGTGAGTACTGAATTAGTAGTGAGTTGTTGAATAAGTACTACAAATAATTTACTTTAAACGATTAAAAATTGGTATTTTTTACATTTAAATGCCTCGCAAACAGTCTAACGCCGTTCACAGACATTTTGAATATAACAAAAGGACTGGTTGCAGTTTATGTAGGTATGCTTTGTGGAAAGCAGTTAAAGGTAAGTAGGTAGGTATTATTTTAGTTAGGTATTAGAATCAGACAAAATAAATAGGTACCTACTTACTTATTTAAGTAGATTAATATCTACTATCACCTAAATGGAAAACTATTCAATGTTGTTTTAGTTCGATTGTTGTTAGTAGGTACAGTGTTGTTAATATATATTCATTTACTTACTTATTGTTATGCCGTTATATCAAGAATAATAGGTAGGTAGGTTAGGAGGACCTTACCTACACCTACTACTGAGTTGTCATGTATGTACTTACCTATGTCCTTTATATTTTGTTAACTTATAGGTAGGTAGGTACTTAGGTATTACCATACTAATTATTTACCTACCTACCTAGTTAAATAGAAAAGTCACAAAAACAAGATAAATTGGCTAATGTGTAATATATAAAATAGGGTAAAATATCCAACAACTAGCCGGGATCAGTAACGGGACACCAGTATTCAAAATTACCAGAAATATTTATAAAAACGTATTAATAACAGTAACTTCTAATAAGATGCGAAGTTACGAAGATACGAAGATACGAAGATGCGAAGTTGCGAAGATACGAAGATACGTAGATACGAAGATACGAAGATACGAAGATACGAAGATACGAAGATACGAAGATACGAAGATACGAAGATACGAAGATACGAAGATACGAAGATACGAAGATACGAAGACACGAAGTTGCGAAGTTACGAAGTTACGAAGTTACGAAGATGCGAAGATATGAAGATACGAATACATATTTGAAACTTTCGCGACTTGAACACATTTTTAATTTATTAGTGACCACGGCGACTGTAATGTCGCCGAAACGTCGAGGTAAATAAAATAATTTCATTACGCGATTAAGGGAGTGTCCACATTGCGTTTTTTGCAGCGCGTTTGTATCGATACAAACGCGATTCGAACGCGATGCGAACGCGCAGCCCCCCGCGCAGCCCCTCCCGGTTCGCTTTTGTATGGAAAAATACGCGTTGCGAACGCGCGTTTGTATCGATACAAACGCGCAGCTCAAAAACGCGCTGCAGAAAACGCAATGTGGACACTCCCTTAGTCCCGTTACTAATAAATTAAAAATGAAGATACGAAGTTGCGAAGTTACGAAGATACGAAGTTGCGAAGTTACGAAGTTACGAAGATGCGAAGATGCGATGATGCGAAGTTACGAAGATATGAAGATACGAAGTTGCGAAGTTACGAAGTAATGAAGATGCGAAGTTGCGAAGTTGCGAAGTTACGAAGTTATGAAGTTATGAAGTTACGAAGATACGAAGTTGCGAAGTTACGAAGTTACGAAGTTACGAAGATATGAAGATATGAAGTTGCGAAGTTACGAAGTAATGAAGATGCGAAGTTGCGAAGTTACGAAGGTAAGAAGTTGCGAAGATGTGAAATTGCGAAGATACGAAGTTATGAAGATACGAAGTTGCAAAGTTACGAAGTTACGAAGATAAGAAGTTGCGAAGATGCGAAGTTGCGAAGATACGAAGATATGAAGTTGCGAAGTTACGAAGTAATGAAGATGCAAAGTTGCGAAGTTACGAAGTTACGAAGATAAGAAGTTGCGAAGATGCGAAGTTGCGAAGATACGAAGATATGAAGTTGCGAAGTTACGAAGATACGAAGTTAAGAAGATACGAAGTTGTGAAGTTGCGATGTTACGAAGATACGAAGTTACGAAGATGCGAAGATACGAAGTTGCGAAGTTGCGAAGTTACGAAGTAATGAAGATGCGAAGTTGCGAAGTTACGAAGTTACGAAGATACGAAGATACGAAGTTGCGAAGTTGCGAAGATACGAAGTTGCGAAGTTACGAAGTTGCGAAGTTATGATGTTACGAAGTTACGAAGTAATGAAGATGCGAAGTTGCGAAGTTACGAAGATAAGAAGTTGCGAAGATGTGAAATTGCGAAGATACGAAGTTATGAAGATACGAAGTTGCGAAGTTACGAAGATAAGAAGTTGCGAAGATGCGAAGTTGCGAAGATACGAAGATATGAAGTTGCGAAGTTACGAAGTAATGAAGATGCAAAGTTGCGAAGTTACGAAGATAAGAAGTTGCGAAGATGCGAAGTTGCGAAGATACGAAGATATGAAGTTGCGAAGTTACGAAGATACGAAGTTACGAAGTTAAGAAGATACGAAGTTGTGAAGTTGCGATGTTACGAAGATACGAAGTTACGAAGATGCGAAGATGTGAAGTTACGAAGATACGAAGTTGCGAAGTTACGAAGTTAAGAAGATACGAAGTTGTGAAGTTGCGATGTTACGAAGATACGAAGTTACGAAGATGCGAAGATGTGAAGTTACGAAGATACGAAGTTGCGAAGTTACGAAGTTGCAAAGTTATGATGTTACGAAGTTACGAAGTTACGAAGATACGAAGTTGCGAAGTTACGAAGATACGAAGTTACGAAGATACGAAGTTACGAAGTTACGAAGTTACGAAGATATGAAGTTACGAAGATGCGAAGTTGCAAAGATACGAAGATACGAAGTTACGAAGATACGAAGATACGGAGATACGAAGATACGAAGATACGAAGTTGCGAAGATACGAAGATACGAAGTTACGAAGATACGAAGTTACGAAGATAAGAAGATACGAAGTTACGAAGTTGCGAAGATACGAAGATACGAAGATACGAAGATACGACGATACGAAGTTACGAAGATACGAAGTTGCGAAGTTGCGAAGTTACGAAGTTACGAAGATAGGTAAGAACGGCGAAATGTAGGTAGGTAATAGGTACCTACCTAATTCTTATTCTGACCCTGGATAAAACGCATTTTTCGCATGCGAACATCAACAGGCAAAGATTATGTACCTACATACCTACCTTACTTTATCTGTTGAAATTACAGAAGCAAATCACTAACCATTATTTTAAAAATATAAATAGCTCACACTCACAATACCTAAAATTAAAATAAGTAAAATACGCCTATCTAGAAAAATACAGTCGCCGGCGCCGTGGCCGAAATCGGCTAGGAAGTCATCATCACATTAAATAAAACATTTTCTGTGAATTATGCGCAAACTGCTTTAGGTACAGTACGGCCAACGGATCTCGGCGTTCGTGAAGTTAGCCGTTTCGATGCGCAGTGCAACTTTTTCATACAAAATTTTCTACTGCGCAGCGAAAAGCCTAACTTCACGAACGCCGAGATCCGTCGGCCCAACTGTAATCCTGTCGACAAATAAGTCAAAAACACGAAATACTTACATTCGCTGGCAACAAGCTGGCAACGTCGCACTCAATGCATCGCTCTCTTTCTACGAAATATTTACGTAATAATGCGACAAAAATACAGTTATAAAAAACCCAATCATTTCGGTATACCGTTTCATTCGGTATGGGTTATTATTTCGGTTAATACCCAATCATTTCGGTATATCGTTTCAATCGGTTACCGTTTCAATCGGTAAGCGTTTGAAGCGGTTACCGTTATGAATGGGTTATCCGATCCCTGGCTCTATTAAATAAGCTTAGATTTATACAGTCTCAGTAGGCAATCTTAGCCTTCACTTAACGGGACACTGTAGTGCCTGGTTAGTACATTGTTTGAGATGGGGTAGGCTTGCCCAGGACCTAAACCATCCTCTCAGCTTAACCGGCCATATCCACAGGAAAGACATTTGAATTCGAAAAAACAAAAACCGAGCTCAATCTTTCTATATAATTTCAATCGGTGCATCTTGACCTACATCCAGCAATGAACAGCAGGAAGATGATGATGATGATAGTATTGTGACCCTGACCTACCAATTACATAGATGGCACAAGAAAATAAATAAACAAAATAAAGCAAAAATGAATAATCTTCCAGCAATCGTGATGACAAAGCCTAATGAATAAAAGGGACGAAAAATTGCAAATATCGAGTGGTAGGAAAGAGAGAGAAAGTGGAAAATCTGCCGGATACAGACGACAAACGCATTTCTTTTTATGTCGACAAAGCGTCACCACAATTGTCCCTTTCACGACTCATTACATAGAACCGGATTGCTATCTAAAAGAATCCCTTCCTTCCTTATGGTTATTTTTAATAGTTTTATACGGGCAACTAATTGTTGGGCAATGTTGTAATATTCAAGCCAACTATTGTCTGCGAGACTTCAGAGAATATAGATGAAAGTCTTACACCTTGTTTCTTCTTTGTGCAATAGACACATAGTCATTAAAGATTTGTCTGGAAATTATTTTTCTCAAACTTTAATTCGTTTTCGATACAATAGTATACCCTACTTCTAATTATTGTATCGATTTGAAACTTGCGGATGTATTTCTATCGAGTTTACCTTAGAGCTGATGATCTGATGAGGTCCCTACATCAATTCATGACTCTTTCCCATGGGAAAGAAAGAGAGCACAAATTTCCATTTGTGAGGATCCTGACTTACATTTTTGAACTCTCATTACATTCTTCATAGAGTACTTTTGACTGGCTCTTATCCAAAATGTCACCATGTTTTAGCAGCTTTTTGTAAACGATTGCTTAAGGTTGAGCAACAATTGCTTTAAATTGCCCGTTTACACGATTTTCGGGTCCGCATTGTTGTGGTGCGATCGTGATAATGTCCAAACAACACCATGTTTTTTATTGAATACGAAATTAGGTGTTTAATTAGCTAAAGCTTCGAGATAATTATCTTTTGTTAGATTATTTTAAAAGAATTGTTTTATCTACATTAACAAACATTTAATGGTTTTTACACCCAAGACTAAAAAGATACATCGTCCATAGTAACATAGGCTACTTTTTATCCGGGTACCACGCGAGCGAAGCCGCAGGCAGCAGCTAGTTATAATATAATTACCGATCAATTTATAGTAAAACCATAATAATACTAAAGGCTTTTATATTAATTTAGGAAAGCAAATATTTTCATCTCGTAACCCCAGAAAAAATACAAATCCTAAGGAGAGCAATTTGTACAAAAGTAGCTTACAATACAAGTCTAGTAATTGATGTAAGGAAAGACTCGCAAAAAATCCTCCATCAACTGTCATATAATCCATTGTAACACAAGTAATCCGAAACATTTTCATCCCGCAAACCTGACGTCTAGTCGCCGCGTCTAGTCGCAACGTCGCCGCGTGGCCGCCTAACTGACCTACCTGTCACATGCAAGTGTCGTGTGTGCGCGTGCACCGTGCGTCTAGTCGCAGCGACCGTGCGACTTCCTAGCCAGTCGTTGCGACTCTGCGACTCGGAACGTCAAGTGGATTTTTGAGCGAAATGTATGGAAATTGTCGGCCACATCCTGTCGTCGCGTCGCGTACTCACACACCTGCCGCAGGGGCAATCTAGGGTGTAGGAGTGGGGATGACCCTTAATTGCATCCTTAATTGTGATGTGTGTAGGCATGCAGGGGCAATTTGGCAAGTGTGTAGAGATACTCCCGATATCGCCACAACCGCCATGCACCCTAGATTGCCCCTGCGGCAGGTGTGTGAGTAGCGCCTTTTAGTCGCCAAGCTGTAGCTTGTCACTCAATGTGCGCAGTTACTAAATATAAAACCTAAGCTCTCACAAAATAATCTGTACATTATTATAATGAGAGTTATTATAAAGATGAGATGTCTGGAAGTAATTGAATTCTAAATATAGCTTCATTTAAAGAAAACTGCACTATTCCTAGAAAGTCACAATATGACGTCACACCCTTACTTCTAAGACTCCTCCTTTATCGTTCTCCCATAGTTGAGGATCGTGTCTCCTTATTCTATGGTTTTTCTCTATCTGCTACGGTCTTCGGATTGATGGAGAGCGACTGTTCTGCCGCATGCAGGCTGATTGTCTAACTTGTCTCAAACCCCAAATTGGTCTTAACCGATCGCGTAGGTATCTTTTGTCGCGTTCGGTCTCATTGAGATAAGAGTGACAGAGCTTTGCGTGATCACTGAAGGTAATATTTGAGAGTTTGAGACCGATTTTTTTCGCTTTCAAAGATATCTGACAATTAAGGGGCTGGTCAGACCATCCCTTTGGACTCCTCCCTCTGGATCTTATGCCCAAAGATATGTATTAAACATTCTTTTATAAAATTCTTTGAAACTAAACAGATCGCAAAAACATTGTTCTCCTAAGAAATGACTCCTACAATAAGTAGCCACATAAATAACTTTTCATTTCAGAAAATATCCAAGAAATAATAAGTTAAAAGCTTATCTTAAATGTAGTGGGAGGCGAATTAATCGCCTACGAATGTTTTTCTTTCAAAGTTGTTGCGAGTTTTTCCTCTTTCACTGTATTTTGATTATTTGTTTATTGAGTGGGAGTGGGATAGTGAATGATTTTCGATCTGAAGATCGTGGGTTCGAATCCCGGCTGTGCATCTGCGATGATCTCGTGCAAGGAGATTTTATATTTTATATTAAGCCATGACGGAGGTCTTTAGGCGGTCTAAAAACTCGTCACCAGAGTTGACCACTTGCTCATACGAACTTACTTTTTATCCCAACAGCCTCTGCTGGATTTAAAGCGCAGATTTAAACATCTCCAGCCATCTCAGAATATAAAGAGTGAGCCAGTGGGCGCAAAGATATCAAAAGCAAAGCTCGAGTGTGTATTTTTCACGTTCAGGGTACGTCTGTAGTTTCAGCGGATTTCGGGATTATTCAAATGGGGTTTGTCGTGAGTTGCCTAAGTAGACTGGGACGTGACTCAGCGTGATCCGCTTGTTCGGTCAACGTCAGAGGATAACATAAATTTGGGGGTTGGAATTATCAAGATGAAAGTCGTGAAAATCATAATCGATATTTGCAATCGTGCCTTATTATCTACACCCTGACATAAATGTCGGAATATAGATTGATATATTTTTTTAAATTTCATGGAATTATTGCAACTTTTTATTTGCAAAACCTATAACGCATCTGAAAAGTTGCTACATTTCCTGAGCTAACGCGCTGCTTATACCCAACTCGCTCGGAAGCCCCCGCAAGTTTTGCTATCACGGTGACCGAAAAACTTGCAGCAAATCTCCAAAGTAAAATTCAATACTCCCTAAGCTAACTCGCTGTCACTCACACCTAACACACGCTTCAGTGGTAGTGTACCCCACCTGTCTCATTTTCCACCATCAGTACCCCTACTCCCAAAACCGAAAACGATATATTGCGCCAATTATCGTTTTTCAGCTTATGTCGGTTATATTTCAAATTTAGTTTTCACCAACATAAGTTGAACTACGATAATTGTCACGATAATATTGGTTTTGGTTTTGGGAGTAACCCCCTGCATCTAACGAGAACAAGATTGAGGCTCTGAGAAAGCAAGGCCCTCCTATCATAATAATCTCTACCTTTCAAATCGCAGTCACTCGCACCAATCCCTTTCGCCTCTGGCATTCCCACCGCACCCTTTGCATTTGCTGCGTCAAAGCGATACCCGAAGCTAGTATTATAATTTCTAAAGGCTTGGGCATATTATGGCGGCATACTTCTTACATCACTTACGTACACTTGTTCCAACAGATCTTTGCATTCGTGAAGTTAGCCGTTTCGATGCGCAGTGCAACTTTTTCATACAAAATTTGCTCTTGCGCAGCGAAAACCCAACTTCACGAATGCCTCCATTGGGATAACTGTACATTGTATATGAACTATCGCACACTACAGGCGGGCCGCACCGGGCCGTTATTCAAAGAAAAACATTGCGCTTCGGCCTGTCGCGGCTGTACTATTCGTGAGCCCAATAGAATTTATTTATTCACACGTCATCTCGTCTGTGTCATGTGTGAATAACGAAATTCTGTTGGCTGTTTAAACACAATCTCCTCTCGTCTCCGCTTTGAGTCTCAGCCTTATTATTGCAACAACTCGCTCTGAGACGCACCAAGCCCGCTCGCCTCCGGCACTCCCACCGCACCCTTTGCATTTACTGCGTCTAAGGAGGACAAGATTGAGCTTCTAAGAAAGCGAGCCCCGAGGCTGCGTATATATTCTAGCGTATACGTATATATTCAGCACACAGTGTATGCAAATGGTGGCTTCTCGTGTCATATTTTTGTGAGCGGCGGAATAAACAAAACGACTCAAAGAGTTCTGACGGCTTGCTACGTATGGAACAGTTGCTACAGTGAAATTTGGGTTTTCGTACCCTCTTTTGTACGGTTCTGTACTTCTGTACTGGATAATGTGAGATGCGCGATCCGTTTTCTTCGATCATTTACCTAAAGATTGGCCTTCTAATTGTCTATCTTTGATAGCGACCAAAATCGGTCTCAAACTGTCAAATATGACAGTTCAGTGACCGCGCAAGTAGCTATGCGTCTTTCGAATTTTCTTGTTTATGGAATCAAATAGATTTATTTTCATTCCATTCGATGGTCTCATTGGGTAGATATCAAGCGACCAATGAGGTGAAATATCTAAACTTCAAACTCTTTAGTACAATTCGCGCCGATCACGTTCCTGTAATTCCCGCCATTTTAAATTTCGAATTCAGAACATTCCAAAGCGTTTTATAATGGATGCGTTTCTAAATTACAGTTTAATACTACCCTCTTTTTGAACAGATTTATTGCATTGACTGGCTTTTTAGCTCAGTTGGTAGTAGCTCTGCCTTCTGCGCTGTAGGTCGTAGGTTCGATTCCTCATGTGAGTCTATTTATATTTGAACACGTATTTCTCAAAAACTAGAAATTAATTTAAATGTTATTTAGTTAGTGTTGTAAAAAAGACGAATTAGTTTATGAGAAACTTTATAATTTTTCCGTTGGTTATAAAATCAGAAGTTAGTTTCCGTGGCCAAAAAAAAATTCTGTGGCACGACTTATAAATTCCCTATTTAAAAAATATGTTATTCGTAATAAACAAATATACTTCAGCCGAGACGAAAGCCTTTTGTTCTTAAAAATCAGTTCCCAAAGTTTTTATTTTTAAAGCACAAAGCATTATGTAGCCCGAAGCTAAGCAGAGCTTGTTGACCACTAGATAAAGATAAAGATAAAGATAAAGATATTTTTATTTCAAGTTTAGATGTACAAAATATTCTTTGTAATAAAACAGTTTCTTATAAACTATCTCAAACTTAATTACTTAGTTTAAACAATGCACATAATTACTTTTTGCAACTTAAGGTGGTTTTACCGAATAGGTGTAACTATTTGGACCCGATTACGTTACACAAGAGGTCCAATAATTTTCGTACAAAATCAACTAGCGAGCGCCATTTGAACCACCTATTAAACATAACCAAACAATCATTAACATAATCCTTGTCAACCGAGCTTTGAACAACAGGTTAAACGAAGCAAAATAAATCTAACTCGTCAGAGTAAAGGTTTAATTTTGGACTTACGTTATCATTTCTACAATACAGTGGAGTTATAGCAAAGTCACAATAGGAATTGCAATATATGCCGTTCTTTTCACTCTCAGTCTAAGGCTGATTTTAGTCTCACGCTCACCGTCAGCGCTGATAGGCGAGTGATCTTTATAACAATGAAATAAGGATACTGATTGTTTAGCAGAAATGGCTACGCTGATTGCTCTCGTCAAGGCTGGACTATCAGTATCCTTATTTCATTGTAATAAAGATCACTTGCCTATCAGCGCTGACGGTGAGCGTGACACTAAAACCAGCCTTAGTCTCACGCTCACCGTCAGCGCTGATAAGCGAGTGATCTTTATAACAATGAAATAAGGATACTGATTGTTTAGCAGAAATGGCTACGCTGATTGCTCTCGTCAAGGCTGGACAATCAGTATCCTTATTTCATTGTTATAAAGATCACTCGCCTATCAGCGCTGACGGTGAGCGTGAGACTAAAATCTAAAATAAATACAAACGATCTGGGATTCGAACTGGCGACTTTCAGAGAAAAAATTAAAGTATCATCACGGGCCACAACAAGCGGTGATTATCTAAATCATAGGTTCCCAAACTTTTTTTTCTCATGGACCCCTTTCAAAATTTTACTGGTTTCGGTGAACCCCTGCTGCTACATTTCTACCATATTCCCAAAAAACTTGTGCACCCCCATTTTTGTTTCTCGCCAACGTGGACCCCTTTCGAGTCTCCCGTGGACCCCTGGGGGTCCACCTGGACCACTTTGGGAATCACTGATCTAAATCTTTAGTAATTAACAAACTTGAGATAAAATTTTGGTTTTAGCGGTGAGACAACGAATTCTTTACAAACCAATCAAAACAAAGTTATTTCATTAGAAATTTTAGAGAAGGGACTACCTACCAAGATTTTTTTTGCTAATTTTATCAGAGATGAGTTTGCAACTACAGTTGAAATGAAATGACGTAATTTTTTTTTTTTTTTTTTTTTAAATAAAAAAATGTAATATGATTACGACTGTATCTCCAAGGCGCGGTAGACACCCTCGCAGACCTTTTTCGGTATTCTTTTAAGATCCTTTGAAGATGTCTAAGGGAGTAGTCAGAGGTATGTCCAAATACATAATTGGTACATGCCCACATTTTGCAGAAGTTAGCATTCCATACGTGACAGGTTGCAAGCCCATCGACGCTATTAGAAAGCTAACTGGTTTCCTCACGATGTTTTCCTTCACCGTTTAGAGCTCGTGTTGTGTAGTTTTAATTTTTGTTTATTTAATAATGTATTTTATAGTGTATTAAGGTTTAAAGAACTTCAGTAAACTTGAAGCGAAATCTCCGCCACAGCGCAAGCAAAGCAGTACGCCCATTAGCCCTGTCGAGATAACGTCGAGGCGTCGACGCGACAACCTTTGTACGACGTCGCTCTGCCGTGATTAATGCGGGCGGCATGTGTACCTCTCGAATGAATGTCATTTTATAGTACAATGAGTTGAAACATCGTCAATGTGATAAGGAGTGAAAATTAGTGGAGGCTTTTGAATCGTAGTAAGTTTTTGAAAAGCATTTATGCTTGTAAATACGTGCGGCATAGAATACGTGTTTAGGCAAACAAATACGTCCAGCCTCTTTTCGCCACCCGCGCTGGCAACACTACTTGGTCCATGGATGCGCGCAAGGACGCATCATTCATTTGCATTTTTTGAATTTTTAAATATCACAAGGATTGTAAAACCTATCAATAAACCCTACTTATAGGAGACTTTGGAGTTCCGTCATTTCAAGCAAAGGAAGAATCCCATATTCCCAACAATACGACTTTAATGTTTTCAGTACAGATAGATTAAAATCAAAATATATTTTATAGGTTTTTTTACCTGCTACATAAATTACTACTTACATAAACCTCCTTTTGTTGTTTGAAATATTTTTTTATTTTTTATATAAATAAATAAAATAGCTCTAATATGTCTGGCTCTGGACCGATTTGGACAGTTCTTCTATTTTAATGATTGTTTTAGTTCGAATTATTAGTGTTGTAGTGTGCCTATAACCTCCCATCCACACGTTGGGGCCAACGTTGGCCCCAATGCCTCTCACCAACGTGTGGAGCTGACAAAATTGCATTGGCCCCAACGTTGGGGCCAACGTTGGGGCTGATTTTGCTAGATCCACACGTTGGCGAGTGACATTGGGACCAACGTTGGCCCCAACGTGTGGATGCGAGGTTAGCCGTGTCGAGATAACGTCGACGCGTCGACGCAAAAACCTTTGTACGACGTCGCTCGTCTGGGATTAATGCGGGCATCATGGTGTACCTCTCATCACGAATTAATGTAATTTTATAATAATTACAGTGATTCGATGAGTTGAAACATCGTGTATAATAGTGTTTCTAATCAACGCATCTAGTAATTTATAAAAGAAAGAAAATACTTTTTCATAAAGATTTACAGACAATTTAAAATAGAAGACGTTCTGATTCTGACTGAGAATTCGTTGATACTCGGTCAGAAAAGTTTCTGAAGTATGTTACGGGAAAATGAACATTAACTAACACATTCCCTGTCCCACCTCTGCGGTGCTTTCCGAAGGAGCTAGCCGCTGCCCTAATACAATCTGCTTGGGCACGGCATGTGCGTCGCGGGCATTGAACGTGTTAGTAGTTTTTCATTTATGTAAAGTAAATGTACATTAAAAAATACGCCTGTAAAATGAATTTCCCTACAATAAAAACGTTAGTAACCTTCCTTGTTTACTTAGGGCCTCTTAAAAACCGAGACGAGAAAAATAAACTTTCCTCATTTGCTTTCTTCATAATTAAGTACGCTTGTCGGCCGAAATTATTCAATTAGCCTTATTAATCAAAAATAACTTCAAAGTTCTTCTGGAAGAATTCTCCTTAAAAACTTTTGTTGATTTACCTACTTCATTTTCTTAGATGGGCACAATTATTATAATCGATCGAGCGTGGGAAGCGAGCTAAGATCTTAGTGGCAACTTGGGCAATTTTGTTTTGTATGTTTATGGGTTTGCATGTTTGTATGTTTCACGAATTCTTGTTCGCATAAATGTCGAACCGTTCATCCAATCTGCGTGAAACTTGGTAGGGTAATAGTTTGTGCTATGGAATGTAAGTGGTATTTCAGTCATGTGGTTCTCAGTTACACAATACCCCCTAATTTTATCTGGGTCTTCTACTGCCCTCCTGAAAGTTTGAAACGCCCACAAGGGGGCGTTATCTCCCACGTTGAGAACTTATGCCTTAAAGCTACATGAAATGTCCAGCATTTTTTATTTATTTATTTGTCCCGCAGCGGGGAACTCGGTACCTTCTGTTTCAGGCGGGCCTTCGCCCGCTGTGCCACAGAGGTCGTCCAATATGTATCTATTGTGTATGTATGTATGTATGAACTCAGACTATCTCAAACAATACTTTACCACAAAGTCGCAAAGAAAATACACAACCCGACAACGCTATGTTTTCTTTTCCATTCCTACTTAAGTCAACCTCACCCTCCCTACCCAAACAGCGATAAAAACTGACCCAGTTCCCACTATTTACCCTGTGAAGTTAATAATTTAAATCTACCCGCGGTATTCAACAAGTTATGGGCCCCCGACGAAAATAGTAGCGTGGAACATTCAGATAAAGAAAATAAGGATTTAGGTAGATACTAGTGGTTCATTCCGACTTCGCTCGAGTTAATTTATAGTGTGGTGGACTAATAAACGTTTTTAATTATTTTCTACAAAATGTTCAACTATGCCCGCATTGTTAGATGGTCCAGGAAAAGACAAGAAATTCCCTCATTTAATTTAAGTTTATTTAGTTTTTTCGGAGTATTTTTATAATTACTTTCTGGAAGCAATGACCCAAATCGTAATACCCAATGACGTCACGAATCCTAAAAAAATATTCGATCCGGGACGCGCTACTGCCCCGAGGCGGACCATACATCCGATGGCCGAATGACATTGTAACGGCTCGCGGACACTAAATCCGTCATCGGCCGAACCATCGTCGGCCGAACTCGTCCGATCGAATCAAACGTAAGTGAAGATAATAAGAGCGCGTATACTACTGCCGACCTGACATCGTCCGATTCCTTCACATACGTTTCTCGACCGACGACGGCCGTGCATAGTTCGGCCGATGACGGATTTGGTGTCCGCGAGCTGTAAGCGTGGTCGGGAAACCGTGGATGAGACTCGCGAGGGGTCGCAGAAAATGACGTAATAACGAGGAGGCCTATACCCAACAGTGGGACGGTTCAACCAAAGTATACTTAATGTAATCTTGGCTCAGCATAAGAACGTAGATCCAAATGATAACCTATCTTCAGGAAAAAGAAGGAAAGACATAGTTTGTCAAATACCTACATTAAAAACAGTGTTCGCTAAACGTCACTTTGGATTTCTTGGCCCACATTTATACAACAAAGCCAATAAAGAAATAAAAGGTTTAGTCAAGCTCAACCACAGGAAATGCAAAATGGTACTAATAGAGTGGCTTTCTTCATTAGGATATGAGGATACGGAAGAGCTCATGAAGGTAGTTAAGTAACAAGAACTCACTTAAACACTAACCTACATACACCCACACGCACACACTTAGATGTACAGAAACTCTCTCACACACACAACCTCACACACACACACACACAACCTCACACACACACACACAACCACACACACACACACAACCTCACACACACACACTCAACCTCCCACACACAGCCTCACACACACAGGTCAAACATAGTGTAGGTGATTACGTTTTTTAATATTTTTATTGATGTACCTATCCATCTACAATTTATGAATCACCTAATAATATAATTAATAATAGTGTACCTACTTATACTAACCATACTTTTATTACAATGAAAGTGTTTGTTTGTACTAAAATTAGGTAGGTACCTACTTGAATGTTCTTCACCATTTATAAAATTGAACTATTAATTATGTACTGTTAACTACTTATGTTAAACATAAACATGGCTCAATAGTGTACACTGAAGGTAACGCGGTATCTACAACACAAGTCTTGAACTTAGTGTAGATGCCGCAAATACAATGTTCGACCACAAGCCATACGCATGATGCATGTTATATCTACTAGTTGTTATGTACTTACTATACTATGCTTGTATTTTGGAAATAAATTGAATTGAATTGAATTGAAAGTTATATTACACTGTCTTTACTTATGAAAGATGTTTAAAATTGAACACTGGTTAAACAACGTCCTGTCTCTATTCGTCACTATCCACAAATAGAGACAGGACGTTGTTTAACCAGTGTTTAACTTTAAACATCCGTACCTCCGTACCTCGTACCCATATTATAAATGTGAAAGTGTGTTTATTTGTTTATTTATTTGTCCTGCTTTCACGTCAAAACAAAGCGACGGATTGACGTAATTTTTTGTGTGGAGATAGTTGGAGGCCTGGAGAGTAACATGGGCTACTTTTTGTCCGGATACCACGCGAGCGAAGCCGCGGACATCTAGTCTTTCATAAGTAAGACTATGTTTACAGCATTTTAGTGGACCTACTGTAATTCTACACTGTGCCTGAATTCTTTCACTTAATATATTGCGGGGAATCCCGAGTGGCATTTCCGTGTTTTTAGTAACTACCGTCAAGTTAGACATGAGGGAGAATGCGATGACAAAGAAAATGTCGTCACAAAGTTTACTATTAAACGAATAAACTGTATATACTTGTCTATAGATCGTTTCCAACGATCCTTAGGTTCAACTGGTTCTCAAACAAAGACAAAGAAAACTATAGACTGCTGGATCGTCCCTTCTCACTCACACAAAAACAAAGTAGGATTTATACCAAATTCTTGCGAAAAAATGAGACGAAGCATAATATCTTTTGTCCCTCATCGTGTGTCGGCTTCATGTAGGTAGGGAACATCTATGTTCTAAAATTCGGTACTACTGTGGACCTTAAGTGTACTACGAAAGAATGGATCCATTTAATTTTTGTCCCTTTCGGCGGCACGCTATCATTGAATCTAGAACTATTACACAACTATGTTCTCAAGACATACATACATTGTTTTTTGATGAATGAAGCGCTGGTACTGTCTTTATAGCCAATTTTATACCTTCACATGAAAAATATAGCAAAGTCATTTCCAAAGCTTATTTTTCGAAGAGTTAACAAACATCGTTCGTTAACAGATCGGCGGTGACTTGCGAATTGAAGCCTTAAACTGAGAGGCGTATAATTGCTTTTCCGTTACTCGGTTGCTCTGATTAATTGTGGTGTTTAGAGGAAAAAGTCGTGTTTTTGGCAAAAATTGTACCAACCCATGAAGAAGTATCTTTAGGCTGAGCGCATACGATTTCATATGAAGAATTCCAAAATTCGACTCGTTAGGCACGTTCGGTGCGGGTAGGTGTGCGGTCACCTTTATGGAAAGGGAAAGGTGAGTACAATCGATCGGCATAAATTGGCAGTTTATAGTTTTACCAACAGTTTGTACAAGAAATTGCATGCGTAAATTAGAATTTCAATAGAAAATAAAAATAAAAGTAAGTACCTATTAAAAAAAAACCGACTGCGTAAAAACTGAAAAGAAAAAAAACAAGCAAAGAATGACCCTCCCTATAATTTGTCAATGTTACTGGAAACTTGTTCATTTTACTGATATCTAAAATAACTATTCTAAATCAAGCAAAAATCGCCACACCAAGTTTTCCTCAACAACTTAACCGTTTCTCGACCGATCATTTAGTATCTGTGTTACCCGATTTCCCAAAGGTACGTAAGTACCCGCAACCTAATCGTAGTGTAATAGACACTTTACCAACCTAAGTGTAGGGTAGACAATAAAATTTTATCTCCCTTTCCCCTTAGTTTGTGCCATCTAAACATATAACGGAATCGAATTGTTGCAGTTAGAAAAAGCCTTTATCCTATACTATTTACATACATACATACATAAAATCACGCCTGTTTCCCATCATAGGGGTAGGCAGAGACCACAGATCTCCACTTGCTACGATCCTGACACACTTCTCTCGCTTCATTCACTTTCTTCATGAAAGCTCGTCGGTTTAAGGTACTCTCGACCTGGCCTTTGGCCTTTAATAATTTGCCAATTTGGTCCAAGAATGTGCGCCTAGGTCTTCCCTTCCGACGGTCTCATTCACACTCGCCTATACTATTTAACGAGCAATATCACACTACTATCACACTATCACACTAATATAATAAATCGAAAGATTGTATGGATGGATGTTTGGATGTATGTTTGTTCCTTTACTCGACAACCACTGAACCGACTTGGCTGAAATTTAAAATATAGATAGATAGTGACCGAGAATAGGACATAGGCTACTTTTTCTCCGAGTATCACGCGAGCGAAGCCGCGGGCTGAAGCTAGTTTGTAATATTTGTTTGTTTGTATTCACGTTCTCGAAAACGGGTCTAAAGCTTTCGATGAAATTTGCTGTAAGTACGGGGTTTTACGGGGGCGAAGAATCGATCTAGCTAGGTAAATAAAAGAATTTTACAGTTCTTTATATGAAATCTAATGAAACCTTGCACAACTGTCCGCGATGTTCTACCTTATCTGACTGGCCTTTTAGCCCAGTTGGTAGTAGCTCTGCCTTCTGCGCTGTAGGTCGTGGGTACGATTCCCATCCAGTACAAACATTTGTGTGATGAATATAGATGTTTGTTCTGTGTTTGGGTGTTATAAAGTATAATAAGTATGTATTTACAAAAAGTATACTTATAAGTATTCTATCAGTTATCTGGTTCCCATAGTCCCAGCTTTGCTTAGTTTAGGGTTAGATGACACTGTGTGAAATGTCCAGCAATATTTATTTATTTATTTATCTGGCAGTACATCATGCCTTATCTGGTGGTACATCGAGAATTCGGCGCGCATAGGTGTGCGCTAAGCCTAACTTGAGTTTTTTGTATTTCTGTAACAATCCTAAAACGTAGCTAACTTGTTGATCCGACACGTGAAGTGAATAATTCACTCTTTTGACCTGCGGGGGCAGAGCGACAACCTTGACGGAATTCTTGTTTGGTTTTTTATTTATGAAGGTTTAGAGAGAAATGTCTACGTGAGTTATGTTTGTAAAGTCCACTAGTAGAGAAGGTACTTTGTTTGCCACCAAAGTACCTACAGTTGGGCCGACGGATCTCGGCGTTCGTGAAGTCAGGCTTTTCGCTGCGCAGTAGAAAATATTGTATGAAAAAGTTGCACTGCGCATCGAAACAGCCAACTTCACGAACGCCGAGATCCGTTGGCCGTACTGTACTCTACTGCAAGTTCGTATCAAGTGGCCAACTCTGGTGACGGAGTTTTTAGACCGCCTAATGGTCTATATCATAGCTTAACGACTTAAAAGCCAGGACCGACAATTAACGTGCCCAATTAATTTAGTATGAATAAGCTACACTGCGCATCGAAACGGGTAACTTCACGAATCTTTTTGATGTGTCCTCCGAAGCACGGAAGCGCTCAGCTCGTAATGCCACCTTGCGGTCACCCATCCAAACCAAATTTACCCCTGGTATTACCCACAGGTTCGGAACCACTGGTCAAAACGTTTGGCACGTCTATGCAAACCATGCGCTTGTATTTACTCGGTCAGTTAGGCGAGCGACGCTGAGCGATGGCAAATATGCTGTCATACGTTGGCCTTCGCTCGCGTTGGCCTAGGCTCGCCAAACATGTATATGCGGCTTTAAAAGATCGAGTCTACCCATCCCAAAATTCAAAAATTCAATATTCAAATATCATTTATTCAGTAGGACCGCTATGACCACTTTGAATCGCCTTAAGAGCTAGGTGATTCTACTCCTGTTCTTTCGCGACCAACCATGAAGAATCAGGGCAACAAACACGGTATGGGGCCTAGCTTTCTTTTCGGTGATCCATCCGCTTAAATCTTACAAGCTCCAGTGGGGAGCCAGTCGAACAATGTGAGTCTCGTCTCGCGTCAAAAGAAAAAAAAGAGGATTAAAGGTAAGCGTCCATATGTCGGTATCACACGCTTCGGACGCATCGCACGCAACGGATCGTAGTATTATTTGTATAGAAACTCATATAAGTTCGTCCACCTGTCCACATCGTACGCATCGCATTACACAGATAATCCGCTTGATGCGATCCGTCCGCTGCGTGCGATGCGGGCCTGTGGACGCTTACCATAATACCTCAACAAAAAATCCCGTTCGAAAGACCAAAACTTGTGCATTCTCAACAAAAACGATGCAATAAATAAAAGTTAAAAGTAGCACATTTAAACTGTCCGCCGCACTTAGTTAAGACGTCTATACCATCCGGCTCGAAGGACCAAAGTTCGAAGTTCAACATTTTCTGCTTAGCTGTTGTTCAAAACTAGTTACAGGCAAGTCTAGAATGTTAGGTTACAGTCTAGAAGTTTGGGCTAGACCTAGATGCATTGAAGTTTTAAGGTCAAACTACTTCCAATACGTGAAGTGATCGTAGCTCTTTGTTCTTAAGCTAGAGTTATCTCTTTAAGGCTGGATTCGACCAAACTGGATTAAGTTTTACTCGAGAGTAAACTACTGTTTGTTTGAATATTTTGATATTATAAAGTTGACACCTTATAACCAGGATAATTTGTATGCACATAATAATGTTCGGTTGCGCTTTCTAAACAATTGTATTTCGAATTAAATAAATAAATAATAAATAAATAAATAACGGACGTTTCACACAGCATCATGTAGCACCAAGTTAAGCAGAGCTTGTGTTATGGGAACTACATGACTGATATACTACTTATATACTTTTTATTTTGTAAATATATACTTATTATGCATAGAAAACACCCAGACCAGACACAAATATTTGCAGATAATACAAACATTTGTCCCACGGCGGGGATCGAACCCGCAACCTCTTGCGTCACAGGCGGGCCTTCACCCACTGCGCCACAGAGGTCGTCAGAATTATGTCGGCTAACTACATATTATAATAAGTACTCTGGGAGTAAGATGACTTTTGGTCGAATCCAGCCTTAGTGTATTCAGACTAGCTTCCGCCCTCAGCGTTGCCCGCGAAGTACCTACATAACATATAGCCTATGTTCATCTTGAAAGTTCATTCTAAATACTGGTGAAAGATTTTTTGAAATCAGATGAGTAGTTTCGGAGATTACCTCCTACATACAAACAAATTTTACCTCTTTATAATACTAGTAGTTCGCCCCGAACTGAGATCTCGCGCACCGTAGATGGCTTACATTTGGACTTTCTTCTGACTACCCCTATAATTTCAAGTGCTACTACTGATACTGCCGAGTATGCCTATTGCGCTAGCTCTTCATGGTAAAAAATACTGGCATGCAATACATAATGTCGTGTCTAATTTTTCATTTATTTCATATTTATGAATTCTCGTCGTATTTCTAAAAGTATACGTCCTAGAATAAAAAATAATAACTATTTTGGAATGTACCTACAAATAAAGACCTTTCATTTGACACCCCATTCAATACATTTGTTTACTTAACTTTTTTTACCCCAATTATTTTCATTCTTTATCAAAAAATTTTTTTATCATGAAAATAAATCAAGTAGCATCTAAAATCATTGCAAACCAAACCGCAACGATGCCACTCTCTTTTTAAGACCGACCAGTCAATGAGCTACGAAGACATCGAAACTCTATGAAAAGGGAGCTCTTGCAGCTCTGGTTTCGTAGTTTTTGTTCTTTGGTCGTATTTCAAAAACTATACATCCTAGATTAAAAATAAAAACCATTTTGGAATGAACAAAATAAGCCCTTTCGTATGACACCCCACTCAATATATTTGTGTAACTTTCAAAATTTTTTACCCCCTTGGGAACCCAATATCTTCACAACCCCTTCATCGATTAAGCTCATATGCTCCACCGTAAATTTCCTTACCACAACCTATGTATTGACCTACCAAGTTTTATGCAGATTGGATGAACGGTTCGACAGTTATGCGCGAACAACAGTGATCGTTCGATTTTCGCTGAGAACAGTTGTGTTACTCGCGACCGCGCGTACCAACAGTGCAAAGTGCTTACGCATCACAACAATGCCGTCGCGACACGGCCTGACCGCGAAGATGACCTAGTTATACATCGCGTACGGCTCGTTTGCATAGACAGCAAATCATATTGTTAAGGCGACGCTACTACTTGTTTTAACAATGAATACCTCACCGTCTAAAGATGGCAGTATAACGCTGCGAACAGAAACAGAGCATTTATTGTTCAATCGCTTCAAAGAAGAACGGGACCGTCTTTTTGAAGAAAGACAAGAACGCAAAAAGCTGGAGAGCCTCGTAGATGACTTAAAAAGTCAAATCGAAATTCTTCAGCAACAGCTGAAATGTGTAATGAACACCAACTCAACCCCACCAGCAACTACAAACGACGAAAACTCTACATCACATGCCGAATATGGCACTGATGAGGAGGAACTAGCCAAGGAAACAGAGTGGATCAGAACCAAGACAAGGAAGAAAAGAAAATTGAACACCTCACCTTCGCTCTCACCCCAGGAAGACAGAACTACTTCCAATAAAGAAAAAACTAAGAAAGTTCTCTCACCCCCTCCTATTATAGTCGACGGGGTGAATAACTACCAAAACTTTTATGACTTCTTGTCAAAAAATCAGCCATCAGCCACCTTCACAGTAAAGATGATGAGCGGTGATAGCGTTAAAGTCAATTCTTGCAATGAAGATGCATATAGGTGTTTAACAAAAACACTCTCAGACAATAACTGTCTCTGGCATTCTTATGAAAACAAGCAAGATAGACCAATAAGAGTAATGGTCAAAAAATTACCTTCAACCTGCAAACCTGAGAGGATCATTGAAGACCTCGCAAACCAAGGGTACAAGATTGAGGATGCGGTAAACAAACTGAGCTGGAAAACTAAGGAACCACTCAATATGTTCATGCTAACCTTTAGCAACCAGGAGGACATCAACAAAGTGTTCGATATTAAATACATACTGGGGTGCGTTGTTGAAATGCAACCACTACGATCAACAAAACTTATCCCCCAATGTAAAAGATGCCAGGCGTATGGACACACTCATAAGTACTGTGCTAAAGAGCCAAGATGTGTTAAATGCACAGGTAAGCACCTAACCAAAGACTGCAAAAAACCAGCTGGAGAGAAACCTAAATGCGTCCACTGTGGAGAAGCACACCCGGCCAACTATAGAGGTTGCATGATAGCCAAAGAAATCCAAAAAATTAGGAACAAGGCCGCCAAGAAACCATTAGTTGGCCGGCAACAGCAAACACCAAGAGTACTGGTAAGTGACAGATCATTAGATACTAACCAGCCTAAATCACAAATAAGGCGCACAGGCACCGCTAACAAAACTGTGTCCTACGCCCAAGTAGCAGCAAAAAACATTCCAACTACTCACCACAATGAGCAATCCAGTCACTTGAACAGCAATAAATTAGACGAAATCTTAAAACTCATGACAACATTCGATGAGCGGCTAAAGAAAATAGAAAATAGCGACAGAACAGCTATACCTAAGGCCAAAAAATGACTCGCACGATTAAAATAATGGCATGGAATTGCAATGGGCTACTACAACATCAGAACGAACTGCAAGTAGTCCTAGATATGGAAAACATTGATGTTTGTCTCATATCAGAAACACATTTTACAAAGCAAACACATATCAAATTCAAAGGCTACAAAGTTTACCACGCACTTCACCCAGCTAATAAAGGCAGGGGAGGCAGTGCTGTTATTGTAAAGGAATATATCAAACATCATGAAGAAAGCAAATACGAAGAGCCGGATATTCAGTCTGTTTCAATTCGAATTGCTACTGAGCAGTATCCCCTTACAGTAGCAGCCATATACTGCCCACCACGGTATACTATTAGAAAAGATACCTACTTGAACCTCCTACAACAACTCGGTGAGAGGTTCATAATTGGAGGTGACTTCAATGCCAAGAACACGTACTGGGGCTCTAGGCTAACCAATACAAAAGGAAGAGAACTACTGGGAGCTATAAAAGAAATACACTCTGATGTTGCATCAACAAGATCGCCAACCTATTGGCCTACAGATCCTTTTAAATTACCTGACCTGATAGACTTCTTCATATATAAAAATATCTCACCAAACTACTTCAAAATAGACCAGCGTAGCTAAAATGGTCGCTAATGCAGCATCGCGGTGAACGAATTGAACTATTGCTATCTCTTTTCATTGACTTAGAGTGAAAAGAGATGGCAATAGCTCAATTCCTTCACCGCGATGCTGCATTAGCGACCATTTTAGCTACGCAGAGCTACGACATGAACTCGGACCACTCTGCAATACATTTAGAAATTAGTGATAAAGTTGTGCTCAAGAATATCACTCCAACCCTAGTTAATAAATACACAGACTGGGAAAGTTTTAAAATTGAGCTAGACATGAATATTGAACTCAAAGTCCCAATAAAAACTCATGAACAGCTAAACAAAGAAGTTGAACATTTTACTAACGTGGTGCAGCAGACTGCTTGGAACAATACACCAGATATTAAAAAAAAGATCACTAAAAATAATTACCCTAAAGAGATTAAGCAACTCATATGCGAAACAAAAAAAACCGGTCAAGTGCGAGTCGAACTCGTACGCCGAGGGTTCCGTACCTAGCCATGGTGCCAATTAAGCTAGTCCGCTTAATTGTATGAGCGCCCATACAACTCTGAGGACAATTTAATTGGCGTCAACTATGTATGTATGGGAACACCCTTTAATTTTCAACTTTTTTAACTTTTTGGAATTTTTCCTTTATTTGTGCTATAAGAGCTTGCTTTTTGACAAATTTCGTTATTCTAGGTCAACGGGAACTACCATTTAGGTTTTCAACCCAAAACCTCTAGGGTACTTCCGGTTGACCTAGAAATGTCAATTTTGGTTACAAGCAAGGTCTTCCAGCACAAGTAAAGGAAAAATTCCGAAAAATAAAAAAAGTTGATAATTAAGGTAAGTTTTGGTACTCACAAGTTTTCATGAAAACCTAAATTTGCCTATATCTTTTTATAGTGTTGACTCAGGACCTTGATTTTTATACTCACAATAGGGACTATAGACCTTAGTATATGGTATAAATTTCAACTTGCTAGCTCTACCCGTTCCTGAGATAATCGATGGTGACACACGGACAGACGGACAGACAGACAGACAGACAGACAGACAGACAGACAGACAGACAGACAGACAGACAGACAGACAGACAGACAGACAGACGGACAAGAAAGTGATCTTATAAGGGTTCCTTTTTTTACCTTTTAAGGTACGGAACCCTAAAAAGAAGACAAAGAAAGCGATGGCAACAATCCAGGTGCCCTCACGACAAAAAAAAACTTAACAATATGACAAAACAATTGAAGAATGAAATACAATCAGTCATCGACAGCACAACCACCTCTTTCCTAGCTTCTCTTGCCGAACACCTAGAAAACATCTTTACGCCAAATGAAGGTCCAACGCTTAGCACAGAAGCTACGACCTATGACGTGTTGGATGAACAGCTTTATATACCGCCAGTCTCTCCTAGAGAGGTCCGAAGTGAGATTCATAAGAACATAAATCCAAAAAAATCGCCAGGATTCGACCTCATCTCAGGCGAAATATTACATAACCTACCAAAAAAGGCTCTAGTGAAACTTACAAATATTATAAACGCTGCGCTTAGGTTAAAATATGTGCCTGACCTATGGAAAGTAGCTGAAGTAATGATGATAGTAAAGCCGGGTAAACCGCCTCGTGACGTAAAATCATACAGACCGATCTCCCTACTTCCAATAATTTCTAAACTATTTGAAAAATTGTTACTCAAAAGATTGAGACCTATAATAGAAGACAAGAACCTTATCCCAGAGCACCAGTTTGGATTCAGGGAAAAACATTCAACCATCGACCAGGTCCATAGGATTACAAATGTTATCGAAGGTACCCTAGAAAATAAAAAGATCTGCTCTACCGTATTCCTGGATGTAGCACAAGCTTTTGATAAAGTGTGGCATGAAGGCCTGATACTTAAAATGAGGAAAATTCTTCCCAAACCTTATGTAGATATTCTACAATCATACATAACGGACAGAGTTTTTAGAATACGGCAAGAGGATGCCTACTCTGATATTAAAGAAATAAAAGCTGGGGTGCCACAAGGAAGCGTACTAGGCCCGGTCCTGTATCTTTTATACACCTGTGACATCCCTGAACCAGAGAATAGTATGATCGCGACCTTTGCTGACGACACGGCCATAATGGCAGTACACATGCAGAAGCGGCAGAAAAAGTGCAAAAGGCAGTTAACAAAGTATATGATTGGACAAAGAAATGGAGAATCAACCTTAATGAATCAAAATCAATCCATATAAACTTTACCAACAAAAAGGAGGAGTATCATCCAGTATACTTAAACCATAAGCTCATTCCGCATGAAAATACAGCCAAGTATTTGGGTATGACGCTTGACGCAAAGCTACGCTGGAAGGCTCACGTCAAGAAGAAAAAAGATGAGTTGGAGCTACGCTACAAACAGATGTACTGGCTGCTTGGCAGACAAGCCGCTCTATCAGTACACAACAAAATTATCTTATACAAACAGGTCCTAATGCCAGTATGGACCTATGGTATACAGCTGTGGGGCTGTACCAAAAAAAGTAACATTCTCATCATCCAACGTTTTCAAAATAAAGTTCTTAGGGGTATCGTGAATGCCCCCTGGTACGTAAGAAACGAAGACCTTCACCGGGACCTTAACATAGACTTCGTTGATAAAGTTATAAAAAAATACGCAGAAGCTCACGAAAAAAGACTTCATCACCATGTGAACGTCGAGGCCATCCAGCTCCTCGACAACACAGACCTAGTGAGAAGACTCAAACGAACTAAACCATTTGAGTTAGTGTAGTGTAAAATTATATGAAAGTGTTAGTGAATAAGTGCTACATAATATAAAGAACACAAGAACAAAGTGTCTTCCCCTTAAATAGAGACAGTAAGAAACGTGCCGTTGGGCACATTCTTAGATATAAGCAACTTTATAAAACTAAGTCAAATTCAAATTGCTCATTGGCCTACTTGGCTAGATTGTAATTTTATTAGGGTATAATTAACTATTTAATTTTACACTAAAGAACGAAAAAAAAAAAAAATTTTTGGAATGAACAAAATAAGCCCTTTCGTATGACACCCCACTCAATATATTTGTGTAACTTTCATAATTTTTTACCCCCTTGGGAACCCAATATCTTCACAACCCCTTCATCGATTAAGCTCATATGCTCCACCGTAAATTTCCTTACCACAACCTATGTATTGACCTACCAAGTTTTATGCAGATTGGATGAACGGTTCGACAGTTATGCGCGAACAACAATTCGTGAAACATACATACAAACATACAAACATACAAACATACAAAGCAAAATCGCCCAACTTACCACTAAGATCTTCGCTCGCTTCGCTCGCTCGATCGATTAGTATAAAAGTATAGATAAATACATGTCTAGAATCTTAAATCGTATACGCTAAAGTCAGTGTTAAGATTAAATCTGTATTATATTCATACATTATTAAGATATACATTACATAGGATGTGCTTTTACCAGAGATGTGGTGTACCTACAATGCTAGGAAAATTAACAGATGTTATTGGTGGTTTTTTTCTGTGCATCTTATTATGACTGCATTCATAAGTACATACCTGAAACAAAAGAATGCATTGTTAATTTACATCGAAACGCATTGGCTGAGGGGGATAGTACCTCGACTTTCGAAGTTCGAATCCTGGGCATCAATGGATTTTTTATTTCGAAAAATTGATATGCGCATTAACACGAGCTCTAAACGGTGAAGGAAAACTGAGGAAACCCGCGGCTTAGTCAGCCCCACACGTATTGACCATGTCTTTCCTGTGGATATGGCCGGTTAAGCTGAGAGGATGGTTTAGGTGCTACAAGCCTACTCCATCTCAAACATTGTCCCAGGCACTACAGTGTCCCGTTAAGTGCAGGCAAAGATTGCCTCCAGACACTGTAGAAATCATCTAGTAAAAGATGTAAGGCCTAAGTTTTTTTATAATTTCTAATACAATTTGTCTAAACTTTTGTCTATGCAAGTTTGAAAACCAAACAATTTAGATATTCACATACAAACACGAAAGTTTTCAAAATCACACTTTGCACACATAATTTCAAGGATTCGTCCCTACCAGATATAAATCTTAGGGTATAGTTTGACAGTTGAAATGAAACTCCAATTAGACGACAGATGGCGCTTCTGTAATTATCAAACTGTTTAATTGAATCGTTTATTGTATACGTTTGCATGTCGTTAGAGCAAGAAACTTTGCGATTTGGCGACTTGTCTTGTCTTCATCCGCGTAAATAAAGCCTTATGTACAGTCAGCGTCATCAATCGGTATCCCCCTATTGATTTGAACAAAGACCCTTATCATTTCAACCTTGGATTTCAGTTGGGTATTATATCAGCTATTGCATCGGCTCGTTTAGGAACTCGCGCGAAATTAGATATCCATAAGTAAGCAAGGAAGTTTTTACAAAAGTTGAGATCAACGGCTTGCAAACCGACCTCTTACTAGAGGGATACCAATTAATGACGCTTTCTGTACCTACATGGAACAATTCCTTTCAAAATAGTTAAATTTTAATTTGATTTTTTGAAATAGGTTCCGAAGATTAATTAATATAATACATAAGTATACAAATTTACATGTGGCAAATTTGCATTTTCACAAAAATTTGCCACACCCTGTATACTCGTACACATTTGATTATAAAAATATACACAACGATCCATAAATGGCTCAACTGGTTCTTATTGTATTTTGTAAAGTTATTTAAATATGTAGTAGTAATCTACATAATCTAATTTTTATACATAAGGTTTTTTCCATTAATAAGAGTTCTAAAGCTTTTAAATTCCATCAAAATTTGATGAAAAACGAGCATTCATATTTATACACCGTTAATTCTGGGTCAGTTTAAAGCCAGCACCCACTGCTTGTATTGCTTAATCGTATTCGTGTCGTTGGTTTAGTTTTTGAATTTGATAAGTATTTCATACGAAACTAAATAGTTGAAAAGATTAACAAAAGTGAGGAAAACACTTGGTAAGGAGTCGTAGGCGCGCAGAGCTAATGACCTAGGTATGTATGTATGACTACGACGTAGCATAGACTCTACGCCGTAGCAACAGCTGAGCACAGAGCACGTATCTCCGTGATTTATCCTGCCTATGTTTCGTGGTATTATTAATTGCAAAAAAATAGATCTCATATTTATTATTATTTTTAAGTAAGGTTATCGATATAGATTACGTAGGCGCCGGCTTTAAACTGACCAAAAATAAACGGTGTATATTTAGCTCCCGGGAACCAACTAAGCATTTACAGATAATTTGTTAACGACCGGGAATCAAACTCGCTATCATCAGATCTAATGTCATAGTACATCCCACTAGGCCACAATGGCAGTGAGATAACAAGACCGTGTCAGTGTCCCAAACTAGAGAATTCGCAAAGCGTTAAGTACTTAGGTGTTTGGCTTGATAGACACATGTCATGGTCATCCCACATTGAGTGTACTGTCTCTCGAATACGTAAATTAATTTACATTTTTAAGACCTTGAGAAATAGTGCTGACTTTCATTGTCTAAAAATGATATATTTTGCCCTCACTCAATCAGTGTTGTCATATTGTATTACTGCATGGGGTGGCTCTATAACAACTAGCATGATCAGACTGGAAAGAGCCCAAAGGGCCGTTTTAAAAGTCATGACCTCCAACCCAAGACGTTTTCCCACTTCCACTCTCTACTCCATCTGTGGTGTCCTAACTGTGCGTCAATTGTTCATTACCTCAACAATCTTACGAAAACACAGACAACTCACTTATGACCCCAACTACAAGGACAAAAAGCGACGGTCCGACTTAGTCTGTAAGATTGAGACGCGCCGTACTAAAGTTGCTAGCAGACACTTTCAATATTTAAGCCCCCTGCTGTACAATAGAGTCAACAAGGAAATTGAAATTTATCCTCTATCCCTTCACAAATGTAAACTTCACTGCACAAATTGGCTCCTAACCCTTTCCTATGAAGAAACAGAAAGTCTTCTAATTACCCCAACTTGATCACATATTCTACGACAATTACCCGCACACAAACACCCCCTTTATTCCCGCACACATTCCTCTCTGCATACATTCATTTGCATGTCACTCCCACAATACCCAGACACTCACGAAACTAGCTTGGAGCAAAGATACCCCCAGAAAACACACATACCTATACTCACTCGCACACATACACACACCCATACACACACACACATACACACACACACACGCACATACACACACACCCTACACACAACTAGTAAAATCCACAGTTTAAACTTAACTACCTACTTATTACTTAGTACCTCATTTGTTATTGTACCTAGTACTTGTACTTTCTTCTCATTTGATTCTATGTTAAGTACTTAATTTACTATTTAAGTTTTTTCTTTAAAACTGAACTGTACACTCCGCTATTGTGGAACACAGTCCTTGTTCTGTTCTGGAGGCGGGCGTTGACACTGCTACACAGTTTCTACTTTTGCAGCTGTCAACGTTACATTTCATTGTATACCTGTGTTTATGTTCCAAATAAATAAATAAATAAAAATAAATAAAAAATAAAAATGGCACATTAAAACTATTCACTTATAAAAATTGAGACACCGTTTAAACAATTGCCATCTCTTTTTGTTAGACAGTGCCTAATAGAGACAGGGCGAATCTTGAGCATTATTTAACCAGGGTTGACATTTATACGTAAGGCCATAAATAAATTAACATCATAAATCAATTGTCATATTGCGGAAAGGATCAATAAAATAACTTATCAAATAAATTTAAACATAGCGCAACTGAAACCCGCTAATTTACACAGAAACTAATTTAACTTAGTTCACACCTCAAATATTATCATTTGAAATCGCAAATCTACAAGATATATCATTTTAATATTTGCCATTCAAAACACTCGAAGCGCTCGTGGCGTAGCTTGCTTAGACGTTTTTGACTGATCGTTGAAGTTAAGCAACTTTCCTAGCGGTCACAATTTCGATGGGTGACCACAAGTGGCATTAACAGCGTTTCCGTGCTTCGGAGGGCACGTTCAATTGTGGGTCCCTGCTTTTAAATCGTCAAGCTTGACGGAGGCCTTTAGGCGGCCTAAAAACAGAGTTGGCCACTAGCTCATACGAACTACGGTCACCCATTCATTATTGTGACCGTTCAGAATGTTGCTAAACTTCAACGTTATATCCAGAACGTCGAAGCAAGTACGCCACTAGCGTTTTGAAAAGCAATCTCTAATTTCATATGCATAAGGCACAATAAATAGAGTTTAAAACTAAAAAACAACGCGAAAGTCAACCTTACTCACATTAACTAAGGTAGTCGAAAAGGTAATGTTTTAGTTTGGGTTAAGATCTAAACTTTAGTAGTTTCAGAATGGTACATTAATTTGTCAAATGTGTTTCGAAACACGATTAACACGATTTCAGGAACTTGTAATGTGTTTCAGTTAGTTGGAAGTGTATAGCTACTTTTGACTCGTGTACAGTCGTGGCATAATTTGTTAAGCTGTTTTTGTAAGTAATGTTGTTGTAATAGTTTAGCGGATATTTCACATGGCGCACAATAATAAAACGTAATACATGGTAATACGAAAAATAATTATGTTACCTTTAAGCATTTAAGATACTTTGAAGATTTTTAAGGGTAAGGTATGTCTAGGTGGTAGTCAGAGGTAAAACTAGGTAATAGACAAATATATACTCGGTACAATCCCACATTTTTCAGAAGTTATCACTTGTAAGGTATATTAAAAAAGATGGCTACATCTAACCCAGGTAAATTCGAGATGTAGGTGCCGCTAGTAATATATAAAGAAACCTTTTTTTGAACATAAATATCAAGTGAACGAACTATATTTCCCTGTCAAATGATATACAGGGTGAATTTTTGAGACGGGGCAGTAAGGGCAGCTACCTTAACCGTTGTAGTTAGAGGAAAACGTTCTTAGGAGACCATCCTTAATTTTCGAAAACATTTCGACCTGCATTCACAGATTTTGAAAAAAATGTACAGTCAGCGAGAAAATGGGCCATTTACACAAAAACTTTTTTTGATGCTAATCGATCCTGTTTCATCTAAGGATAAAAAGGCTCTTTCAGACCAACTGAGGTTAGAGTACTAGAAAAGTCAGAAATCGCTAAAATGTATTTCTGAGATAAGACATTAAGGGCTACCTTAACCGTTGTAGCTACAGGAAAACGTTTTTAGGAGACTATCCTTAACTTTTGAAGATATTTCAACCTGCATTCACAGATTTTGAAAAAAATGTACAATCAGCGAGGAAATGGGCAATTTACACAAAAACTTTTTTTGATGCCAGTCGATCCTGTTTCATCTAAGGATTAAAAGACTCTATCGGACCAACTGAGACAAGAGTACTAGAAAAGTCCCCTTACTGCCCCATCTCAAAAATTCACCCTGTATAAAAGAAAATAAATCAGAAGCTTTTACCTTTCCTCTGTGCAACCGCTCGATAACAGTAAACCACAGAGGCATAGTTACTACGTGGGGATGTTTCACTCATCCATCACATTATAGGCGGACATTTTACACAGCGCCATCTAGCCCCAAACTATACAAAGCTTGTACTATATTTTTTGTAAATACAACTTTATAAAACACCCAGACACAGAAAAAACATCTCATCAGTACATTATCAGTGTTTCTCCACTATATTACATATAAACCTTCATAACATGTATTTTACATATAAACCTTCCTCTTGAATCACTCTATCTATTACAAAAAACCGCATCAAAATCCGTAGCGTAGTTTTAAAGATCTAAGGATACATGGGACAGACAGCTGAAAGCGACTTTGTTTTATAATATGTAGTGATAGTGATAGTGATAAGTTGCTCTATAACAAAATTTCTCCGCGTTTTAGAGCATTTTCTAATGAGTATAACGTCTCTATTGGTAAAATATCATTGATTATAATGACATCAGCCCGACTTTTTTACACTTTAAAATATTTCTTATGCCTAAAGCCGGGTCTATTTCATTGTTATCCAGTTAGGGTTCCGTGCACGCTCGCGCTGTCGTAAACGGCTCGTTCATTGCGAATTTATCGTCGGGTTCTGTGCTTATAGTTTTTTTGAGGATGCTTTATTTCCGGGCTGCGGTGGCGGCTGAATTTAAATGACTTGAATTTGAGATGATAAAACGTTGAAGGAAAACACTGCAAGGTCTATTGTCTAAATAGCTGCAAATATAAAATGATTTTTGTTGTTATTTGGTTGATTCATTTTAAGTAGGAGGAAGAGCATAGTGGGGTTTTCTCACTCTATATTCGAGCAGCCCGACTGGGGAAGTATCTCCGCCTTACAGAATATCGCAGCCAAATAACATCATTCTTCTCGAATGGTGTTGTGTTCCTGCGGTGAGTAAGGTTGCCAGAAAGCTGCGAGGAAGCGCTGCGGTGACAACTGGTAGACCAGTCTTGTCCATTGTGTTGTCGGCGCAGAGATTCCTCTTTTAAAGGGTCAGAAGCGCGAGTGTGACTCCTCTGGTGTCGCAAGCGTCCACAGGCTACGGTAACCGCTTACCATCAGGTGGGCCGTATGCTTGTCTGCTACCTTAGCAGTATAAAAAATTATGGAAACATGGTTATAAGTTTACTATTTCACTTTAAAAACTTTCGCGGAGGGAGTAGTGGGGGGCACGCTGTTGTAGTTATAATATATGGTTATAAGTTACTGAATTTTTAATCAATATGACACAGACGTGACGTTCGTTCCAGGTGATGGTCCTGCCAGGTGGAGGACGATCTGCGAAAGGCTGCCGGCACAAGTTGGATGCGTCAAGCTGAAGACAGGGCGCGATGGCGCTCATTAGGGAAGGCCTATGTCCAGCAGTGGATTGCTATAGGCAGATGATGATGATGATGTGATGTTCGTTATAGCTAAGCGTTCGTCACTTGGTCCCATAAAGCGTCACTACACGACATATAACAATGTTGCCATGGTAATCTAACTAATCCATACGTCAAATAAAGGAGCCATACAAAGGATCCATGGATCTAAATCCCTTAGAACATAACTAGCTTGTTAGTGTGAGGCAAGCGACTCTCGCTCCTAATCCTGAGAAGTAGGGTGCGGAGTCCCTTGATACGTGAATGATTGTATCATCAAATAGGTTTCAATATACAATGTGTTCTACTCTACAGGTTTATACTATACCTTGCTTCCTAAGTTATATTATATAATATATATATAAATAATGCTGGACATTTCACACAGCATCTAGCCCAACTTGTGTTATGAAAACTACATGACTGATGATTATACTACTTTATCTTTTTGGAAAAACAACATACCTACATTATACATAGATAGAAAACACCCGAGACAAATAATTGCAGATCATACAAATATTTTCAGATCATACAAACATTTGCCTCGCGGTGGGAATCAAACCCGCAACCTTCTGAGTTTCAGGCGGGCCTAAGCCTAAGTAACTAGTAGTTCGCCCCGAACTGAGATCTCGCGCACCGTTGTGTTGATAGCCTAAATTTGGACTTGTTTCTGACTACCCCTCTCTAAGGCCTCTTAGTTCGAGAAATTATTAAAATAGCAGTTCAATACAAAATGTATGAGAAAATCAATTCCCTCCCCCCTTCCCCTCCCCTCCCCCTCTCCTCCCCCTCCCCCTCCCCCAAGAAAAAATATCAAGTAGTAACTAAAATCATTGCAAACCAAACCACAACGATGCCACACTCTTTCTCGGTTAACCAGACCTACGAATACATCGAAACTCTATGAAACGGGAGCTCTCTCCATACTTCCGTTAATTGGTTTTCATCATTTTTCTTTTTCACTGTATTTCAAAAACTATAGAACCTACAAGAAAACTAAAAACCATTTTGGAATGTATAAATTGAGTACTTTCATATGACACCCCACTCAATATATTTGGGTAACTTTAAAAAAAAATTACCCCCTTGGGAACCCCATATCTTTACAACCCCTTCATCGATTACGCTCATACGCTCCACAGCAAATTTCCATAGCACTACCTATTGACCTATCAAGTTTCATACAGATTGGATAAGCGGTTCGATAGTTATGCGAGAACATAAAAATGAAACATACAAACATACAAACATACAAAGCAAAATCGCCTAACTTGCCACTAAGATCTTCGCTCGCTTCGCTCGCTCGATCGATTATATTTTAATTTTCAACTTTTGAACTGCAGGATCTGAAGAAAAATCTCACTTTGCACTTAGCAGAAAGCAAGCGTACGTGGCAGGTTAAATAAATATGCTGGATATTTCACATAGCATGATCTAACTCCAAAGTAAGCAGAGCTTGTGTTATAGATAGATAGATAGATAGATAGATAAAGCGTTTATTTGTAACAAGTCTTCTTAAAATACACAAAATTAAAATTAAAACAAAGGAGTGAAGAAATTTACTGTTACAAAAAGGCGTCTGACTCAGCCTTATGTTGCGCGTAAGCACAACGCTGATCTTCCGTCAGAACCGGATGAATAGGTACGTTCTCTACAAAACAACAAAGGAAATTATAAACAAAAAAAAACATCAACCTACGTTATGGTAACTATACTAGTAGTTCGCCCCGAACTGAGATCTCGCGCACCGTTGTGTTGATAGCCTAGATTTGGACTTGTTTCTGACTACCCCTATACCTACGTTAGTACTCCTTCTAGTGTTTACCACATAATGATATCTAATGCGCTACCTCAGTATGGTAAAGATTATAGGCATGCATGCAATACATTAAGTCGTGTCGTGTTTATATTCAATAGTTGACCCCGCGAACTTCGTACCGCGCCTCAGGGAAGGCCTCTTAGTTCGAAAAATTATTAAAATAGCAGTTCAAAACAAAATGTATGAGAAAATCAATTCCCTCCCCCTCCCCTCCTCCCCCTCCCCCTCCCCCACACCTCCCCTCCCCCTCCCCCACCCCTCCCCTCCCCCTCCCCTCCCCTCCCCTCCCCTCCCCTCCCCTCCCCTCCCCTCCCCTCCCCTCCCCTCCCCTCCCCTCCCCTCCCCTCCCCTCCCCTCCCCCTCCCCTCCCCTCCCCTCCCCTCCCCCTCCCCTCCCCCTCCCCCTCCCCTCCCCTCCCCTAACCCCTCCCCCGCCCCCTCCCCTCCCCCTCCCCCTCCGTCTCCCTCTATAATTTTGGTAGGTACATGCCGTTTGCAGGAGTTAGCATTTGCATACCTACGTGACAGGTTGCAAGCCCATCGCCGCTATTAGAAAGTTAACTGGTTTCCACACGATGTTTTCTTTCACCGTTTAGAGCTCGTGTTAATGCGCATTTAAATTTTTCTAATCGAAAAATCCATTGATGAGCACGGCCAGGGTTCGAACTTACTACCTATGAATCGAAAATCGAGCACTCTCCCACTCGGCCAACACGGCTATTATTTTCAATCTCAAGAAAAAATATCAAGTAGCAACTAAAATCATTGCAAACCAAACCACAACGATGCCACACTCTTTGTGTGTTAACCAGACCTACGAATACATAGAAACTCTATGAAACGGGAGCTCTCTCCATACTTCCGTTAATTGGTTTTCATCATTTTTGTTTTTCACTGTATTTCAAAAACTATAGAACCTAGAAGAAAACTAAAAACCATTTTGGAATGTATAAATTGAGTACTTTCATATGACACCCCACTCAATATATTTGGGTAACTTTGAAAAAAATTTACCCCCTTGGGAACCCCATATCTTTACAACCCCTTCATCGATTACGCTCATACGCTTCACAGCAAATTTCCATAGCACAACCTATTGACCTATCAAGTTTCATACAGATTGGATAAGCGGTTCGATAGTTATGCGAGAACATAAAATTGAAACATACAAACATACAAATATACAAACATACAAACATACAAACATACAAACAAACAAAGCAAAATCGCCTAACTTGCCACTAAGATCTTCGCTCGCTTCGCTCGCTCGATCGAAAAACGGTAAAACCTAAACTTTCGTCACTTTCTGAATTGACTATATTTTTACTTGAGTTATCATTACAATACAAAATTTGCAAATCTATATTTTCAAAAACGTTATCCGACGGATTCGAACCTACGACCTCCGGATCGAAAGTCGAGGTATTACCTCTTCCGGCCACCACGGCTAAGCTCCATAATGCAAATATTAAGGTAGTTTTCTCACACAAAAAGATATTTCTAACACCAATTTCGTCTAGTATCTTTAGTAATGCAGCCAGCATTTACCTTCTAGCTGATAAAACCTT
Source organism: Camptogramma bilineatum (assembly GCA_958496255.1). Taxonomy (NCBI): domain Eukaryota; kingdom Metazoa; phylum Arthropoda; class Insecta; order Lepidoptera; family Geometridae; genus Camptogramma; species Camptogramma bilineatum. Next base: position 1,568,666 of record OY292476.1, read on the forward strand.
AGTAAAACTGCTAATAGGACGCGTAAATTCCTTTGTTTACTGTATTCAGGGCTCTGATGGCCTGGTTGTCGAAGATATGTTATTGGTAAACATTTTTATAGAGAGAGAACGTGTGAAAAGCGAATTTTCAAGAAAATTTACATGCACAAGCTGACATGTTTGGGTACAGAAAATGTGAGTACGAATATATTGGTATCGAAGTTTGCAGCTGAATTTGTTGAAGTGAAAATGTGTTAAAGCACTGGACGAAGTATTTTCTTACATTGTTACATTTTGTGATCGTTATAAATCCGTACCTACCCATATTTCTTCTTCTTCTTCTTTCGTATTTGCAAGTGGCCAACTCTGGTGACGGAGTTTTTACCCATACTATAAATGTGAAAGTGTGTTTATTTGTCCTGCTTTCACGTCAAAACAGAGCGACGGATTGACGTGATTTTTTGTGTGGAGATAGTTGGATGGCTGGAGAGTAACATAGGCTTTTTATCCGGGTACCACGCGAGCGAAGCCGCCGGCAGCAGCTAGTCTTTTATAAAATAACATAAAATATGATCATGCAGTCTGACCATTTTTTAATTCTTTTTTTTGTTTTCCTAATTTTTCCGACGATTTAAACTGTTCGGATCAAAACTCATAGCTATTCGTCCAGACAGACATTTCATCATGACTATATGCATAAATAAACTATAGAAAAACATACCCTCAGTTTATAATGACCAGCCCCCAACTATCGGTTCATCTGTGCCCTTATTAAGGCGCCCCTTCAGTGCCCCACCTGCCTGACATAGATCTCAATGAGATTTCAAACCTTTTTGTCGCGAGGCGTTGGAAATTATGTGTTCTATTTTCTATTTGTTGAACTAGAATAGAATAATTTTTAATTTTTATAGTGTTAAACCACACTTTGGTATTATTTCATAAAAAAAATGAGAAATCTTATCAACATTTTCAATTCCGACGGGATTCGAACCCGCAATGATACACGCGATCCTCCTTAAGCCGGAGTGCCTTATCAATTCGGCCACGGAATCCTTATTACGTCATGTTGAAAATTTTGATAAGATTTTTCATTTTCTAATAGAATAGAATATCCCTTTCGGCGTTACTCGATGATGATGGAAAGTAGCCTATAACCTTTCTCAAGAATTAAGCTACCAAATGTAAAAGGATTGTATCAAATCTGACAGCTAGGTCCAGAGATTGGCTCGTTCAAACAAAAAAAACGAACTCTTCCACTTTATGTATTAGTATAAATAAAAAAAGTATTGGTGCACATTTTTCACACGGCGCCATCTAGCCTCAAACTAAGCAAAGCTTGTACTATGTGAACCAGAATAACTGATAGAATACTTTTATTTTTTTGTAAATATATACTTATTATTCTTTAAAGAATAGAATAGAATATAACTTTCTTGTACAACATCAAAAGAAACACAAAAATAGCTAGGAAAAATAACCATTATTTTAAAACAGCGATACAATGGGCGACCTTATCGCTAAAAGCGATCTCTTCCAGCTTGATGCCTGATGGTATAGATTAGATCTATTTGCAGGCCTAAAATACACGATATAGTGTAATATATCAGAAGTACGCTTTCAATTTCCTTACACGTCACACTTTCCCCGAGGTCATCGAACCGTATCTGCAATGTGATGCGCACACGCAATTTCCTATCACGGTCTGTTACGGCCTGATCGGTGATATGAAATAAATTCATTTTGGCTGGCGATGGGCTGTGCTATCATGGTCTTAATACATAGACCTGTCATCATCATCATTGCTTCAACCAATTTCTATCCACTGTTGGGTATATGCCTCTATTATGCCATTCTCTTCGATCGAGCAGCCCGCCTCCAGTACCTCCGCCTTACAGAATATTGCAGCCAAATAACATTATTCTTCTCGAATGGTGTTGTGTTCCTGCGGTGAGTAAGGTTGCCAGAGCTCTGCTCTGAAGCGCTGCGGTGACAACTGGTGGACCAGTCTTGTCCATTGTGTTGCTGTGATTCCTCTTTTAAAAGGGTCAGCAGCGCGAGTGTGACTCCTCTGGTGTCACAGGCGTTCATATGCTACGGTAACCGCTTACCATCAGGTGGGCCGTATGCTTGTCTGCCACCATAGTAGTATAAAAAAAGAAAAAATAAGAAAGGTTAATGCCAACTGAGATCTTCAGACAAGATTCTTTGAAGATCTCTAAGGGGTAGACAGGGTGAAAATACACAATCTACAAATACCATTTTTTCTAAGTCCAAAATGTGAAGAAATTAATTTATTTTCTGATCAATCACTTTCCTAGTGTTGTACCTCTATTACGTGAGTGAGAAAATACGTTTTTCTCTATTTTATCATTTCTGAAGGTTGATGTATCACATCGCGACTAGTAATGTATAAATCATTCTGTACTATAAAAATAAGCTTAACTACTACAGATCAAATGTAGCTGCACAAAAAAATATATGAAAAATGACATTTGTTCCTTCAATTTTAGTCCGATTTTAGTCCGTATACTGAGCAATACGACTATAGGCGCAGGCCAGATAGAAGAGACGGGGCGCAGACATTTCGCACCTCACAAGTAATATAGTTGCAACTCAAAATTTTGCAATATTGAGTTAAGTATGCCATTAAATACAATTTTTTTTTCTCTATCGACTGGTGAGACCCTTATATTTCTACCTCTTTTTATCGCTAAATGGTAGCACTAAAACTCTTTATTGACGATCCATCTCGTTCATTAATTTGTCAAGTAGCATAGTTACATCTAAGTTGAACCACTGTTGAATAAGTCACAACTCGTGCCAGACGTGTTTTGCCTGTTACATCTCAAAATAAAACATTGGAATGTTAGCTTGGATACAAAAACATAGTTTAAAAGTAATCAATATAGTTGTATTATCTAGTTGTAACTGTATTGCCTGTCAATAAAAATAAGCCATGAGGTTCACATTAAGAGTTGTAACTGTATTGCTTGTTAGTAATTTCATTTAAATAGATTTTTACGAAAAACATTTCAACTTACAACTATATTGCCGCTATTTTGTTTGAGTTAACACTATATGACCTGTTAAGATTATCGCATAAGTTCTTCGAGGTGTTGCTTATTTCTAAATGTAACTCTATTGCCTGTGCATATTTTTACAAGTTTTTATTTAGCTTCACCTGTTTCAGTGTCTGTCTGCCTGTCTTTCTGTCATTTTCCTGTGTCCGATTGAGCTGAAATTCAGCATACATTACTGATGCAATAAAACAGTGACAGCTAATTGTTTTTTCAAAAGAAATTAGGTACATACATACATAAACTCACGCCTTTTTCCCATCATAGGGGTAAGCAGAGACCACAGATCTCCACTTGCTACGATCCTGACACACTTCCTTGGCTTCATTCACTCTCATCACATTCTTCATGCAAGCTCGTCGGTTTATGATACTCTTGACCTAGCCCTTTTCCAATAATTAGCCAAGAAATTAGGTATGTATTTAAATTTAAAAGAAATTATATAGTAGAAGCTGAGGAGATGAGAAGATGGCAGTATAGCGTCAAGTAAAGCAGAAGTGTTATGGGAAGTCGAAAGGTTCTAAGAACAGGTCTAGGATTCAGTCACTAAAACTGTTTGCAGTGCGGCTAAAGAAGACCCGAGAGCCAAACTGGCCCGACACTAAACCGCACCGAGGATATCCTAGGTGATAACACCCGCTTTCAAAACGGGTATCAACTTGATACCAGTACAAGATCAGGGTGGCCCTGAAGCAGCTTAAGAACTGTTGTTCTCAACAAGGCGCCGGGCGAAGACGGAATAACTTCAAGAGCTTTTGAAAGCGGGTGTATCACCGGTAATTAAAGTCCATCAAAAGCTCTTCAACTCCGTCTTGCTCGAAGGTACTACAGCAGAAGCATGGAACAAGAGCGTGGTGTTGCTGTTCTTGCTGTTGAGCCATGTTTATAAGCTGTTTTCAAGAATTATCACGAATTGTCTCGATCGCAGGTTTGATGACTTTTAGCCTCCCAAACACACACACGCTGCGGCAAGTCATACAGAAGACCGAAGAATATAACTTGACGCTTTGTTTCGCGTTTGTGGACTATGAGAAAGCCTTCGATTCGATTGAAACATGGGAAGAGCTCGAGTCTCTGCAGCGATGCAGAATTGACTATCGGTACATCGAAGTTTTGAAGTGTTTGTTTAAAAATGCCACTTCATAACAGCTTCTCATCCAAAATACGTCAATTCATTAAGACAAAAGTCTTCAATCAATACGTGGTTCTTCACTATTGGCCTCAGAGTAGCTCAACGAGCAATGGAGAGGGCTGTGCTTGGGGTTTCACTGCGGAATTGAATCAGAAATTAGGAGATACGTAGAACTCGGGTTACCGACAAAGCCAAACGGATTGGCACGTTGAAGCGGCAATGGGCAGGCCATATAGCACGCAGAACAGATAGCTGATGGGGCCAAAAAGTTCTCAAGAGGAGGCCACGGACCGGCAAGCGCAGCGTTGGACGTCCACCGACACTATACATACGACCTTGTAAAAACTGCAGATCTGCAGAACTACAGGTAGTAGTAGTAGTAGATGCAGGCCACCTCCAACCACAACACATGGAAATCTTTGAAGGAGGCCTATGTCCGACAGTGGACGTTCAACGCCAGAGATGATGATGATGATGATAGTTTAGTAGTTGTATTTTGCTCTTCTACATTTTTGATAATTAGGTACCTAAACTGTGGTAAAGTACTTACTATTTCTCTTCGGTTTCTTATTTTTTGTTTAGCTACTGTTGATTTTTAAATATAGTTTTTTGTATTAACATTTTTTGAATTTAATTTACGAGAAATACAAGTTACCTTCATAAAACGCATTTTAACTTCTCAAACACTAGGAAAATGTACATTAAAACGTTAATTCGCGGTGTAAGAACCAGATGAACGTATCTACAAAAAATTCGAGAACCAGATGAACGTATCTACCATACGTTATACGGTAGATACGTTCATCTGGTTCTCGAATTTTTGGGAGATACGTTCATCTGGTTCTTACACCGCGAATTATAACCGTCGAAACGCACATAAGTTAGTTTTTAAAACAGGCAATATAGTTATATTTCAAAAAAGCACCTGAATAGATAAGCAATACAGTTGTAACTCTGAGTGCTACTACAATAATATTCATTTTACGAAAACTATTTATTATAAACTTACTAGAATAGGAAATATTCATAGCCAAGCGATATACCTATATTTTTGCATTTAAGTTAAGACATTACTGTTAATATTTTAGACGGTACGATTTTTTAAAACTTCAAAACGCGATATCTCAAAATCATTGTTTTTGAGTTGCAACTATATTACTTGTGAGGTGCGATTTGTCTCTTCCGCGTCCCTTTCATACAAAACGTGACGGCGCCCCGTGTCTTCTGTATGTTTTGCGGCGCGACGCTTCTATACATTTTCTATGAAAGGGACGCGGAAGAGACATATATCTGCGACGCGTCCTCGTCTTACGTCTTTTCTGTATGTCCCGCGCCTCACAGTTATGAAGTAAACTAAAAACATTTTACTAAGACAGAAAATATATTATTCAGTTTAGAAAGTGAGAAGCTCCATTTCTTAGATGAGCGAGTGTCATGGGCGCTGAACCCGTTAATTATGACAAGATTACATTGCTAATGGTACAGAGTCAGGGATAAGCTAAGATTTAACTATATACAAAACTAATTCTTAAATTAATTAAAGGGCGTTTTAAATTGCCTTTTTATAAATTACTTTTGAAATTTAAATTAAATTCAAAATTTAAAACGACAATTTATAAAATTCGCCGTCCCCGGAGAAAATGATAACTACAAAAACGTAACTGTGGAGAAGCAAAAAACATAATAAAAAAAAATCTACGCCAATTTAAAACACCCAGTCCAAAAATATTCAATAAACGAAAGACAACTACCGTCGTTGCTTAGCTATCGCTATTATTTTATTGTTTATTGTTAAACTAAAACGACTACAACCGTTGCTCAGCTACTTACGCAACTATATACAGGGTGAATTTTTGAGACGGGGCAGTAAGGGCAGCTACCTTAACCGTTGTAGCTAGAGGAAAACGTTCTTAGGAGACCATCCTTAATTTTTGAAAATATTTCGACCTGCATTTACAGATTTTGAAAAAAATGTACAGTCAGCGAGAAAATGGGCCATTTACACAAAAACTTTTTTTGATGCCAATCGATCCTGTTTCATCTAAGGATAAAAAGGCTCTTTCAGACCAACTGAGGTTAGAGTACTAGAAAAGTCAGAAATCGCTAAAATGTATTTCTGAGACAAGACAGTAAGGGCTACCTTAACCGTTGTAGCTACAGGAAAACGTTTTTAGGAGACTACCCTTAACTTTTGAAGATATTTCAACCTGCATTCACAGATTTTGAAAAAAGTGTACAGTCAGCGAGAAAATGGGCAATTTACATAAAAACTTTTTTTGATGCCAGTCGATCCTGTTTCATCTAAGGATTAAAAGACTCTAACGGACCAACTGAGGCTAGAGAACTAGAAAAGTCATTAAACGCAAATAACTTTGATTATACATTTCGTACGAAATCATTTTGTCATTTGTCATAATTTTTCATCATTTTGTCGAAATATCTTCAAAAGTAAGGGTAGTCTATTAAGAACGTTTTCCTGTAGCTACAACGGTTAAAGTAGCTGCCTTTACTGCTCCGTCTCAAAAATACATTTTGGCAATTTCTGACTTTTCTAGTACTCTTACCTCAGTTGGTCCGAAAGAGCCTTTTAATCTTTAGATGAAACTGGATCGACTGGCATCAAAAAATGTTTTTGTGTAAATTGCCCATTTTCTCGCTGACTGTACATTTTTTTTCAAAATCTGTGAATGCAGGTTGAAATATCTTCAAAAGTTAAGGGTAGTCTCCTAAAAACGTTTTTCTGTAGCTACAACGGTAAGGTAGCCCTTACGGTCTTGTCTCAGAAATACATTTTAGCGATTCCTGACTTTTCTAGTACTCTAACCTCAGTTGGTCTGAAAGAGCCTTTTTATCCTTAGATGAAACAGGATCGATTGGCATCAAAAAAAGTTTTTGTGTAAATGGCCCATTTTCTCGCTGACTGTACATATTTTTCAAAATCTGTGAATACAGGTCGAAATATTTTCAAAAATTAAGGATGGTCTCCTAAGAACGTCTTCCTCTAGCTACAACGGTTAAGGTAGCTGCCCTTACTGCCCCATCTCAAAAATTCACCCTGTATAACTATATACTACAACAGTATTTCTTATTAATTGTCAAGCTAAATACAACTACTATGGTCGTTCAGCTACTTCCGCACCAGCACTTGTACGTGCAATTTCAGGTTATTTTCTATTTGGTCGTCTGATCGATTCATTCAATAAGTTCGAGTGGACTACTTGAACTAGGGTTGTCAAGGTATTTGAATTTTATATTCGTATTTGTTTTGGTCATAAGGAATATTTATTTACCAGTATTTAATATCTGGAAGCGTCTAAATCACACGAGCATTTACACGAGCTCCAAACGGTGAAGGAAAACATCGTGAGGAAACCCGCGGCTTAGTCAGCCCCACACGTATTGACCATGTCTTTCCTGTGGATGTGGCCGGTTAAGCTGAGAGGATGGTTTAGGTGCTGGGCAAGTCCCAGGCACTACAGTGTCCCGTTAAGTGTAGGCAAACATAGCCTCCTGACACTGTATAAATCATCTAGTAAAGATGTAAAGGCCTAAGTTTGTGTATTGAAAGAAATGGCACGAAGAATGAAAAAAAAACCTATATCTATGCAATTGTCTTACTGTAAACTACGCCACGTGCCAGCTAGAGACGGACCATGCATGACTAGAGAAACCCATCCCATCCCAGCCACGAGGCCCACGAGAAAGCTTACAATGTTTAGATTAGAGAATAAAACTATATTTTTACGGTACATTTTCAATACTAACAGCCCTACTGTCGGGAAACCACTTGATTGTAAATTCACTTAGGGCCCGGGACCACTCGGGAGGGTTTTTGCTCCCGCGCAATTTGTTTATTTTGCACTCTGTGTACGAAAGCATGAACCGTGTTGGTTTAGACTATACATTTATATTCTAAACTAGCTTCCGCTTGCGGCTTCGCTCGCGTGGTATCCGGATAAAAAGATGCCAAGTCCTAAGTCCTACCACAGAAAACCAGCGCTACAGAAGCTCTATGCTACTGTAGCCCACGCTGAGTGGTGACCAATTTTGTGTGTACCTAGTTAAGTTTAGTTATAAGTTTTTCGAATTTGTCATAATTTTAGTACTTATAGGTACTTACACAAAATAAACGATTTTCTATTTTATTTCCGTTAGATAGAGATAGGGGATAAAAGAGATAGATATGGAATTATAGTGTTAACATAGATTGCAACAGCCGTGGTCGCGGGAAGACTAGGCTGGTTTTACTGTCACGCGTACCGTCAGCGCTGATAGGCGAGTGATCTTTATTACATTGAAACAAGGATACTGATTGATTAGCAAAAATGGCAACGCTGATTGCACTCGTCAGTGCTGAACAATCAGTATCCCTATTTCATTGTAATAAAGATCACTCGCCTATCAGCGCTGACGGTGAGCGTGAGACTAAAACCAGCCTTACTGTCACGCGTACCGTCAGCGCTGATAGGCGAGTGATCTTTATTACAATGAAATAAGGATACTGATTGTCCAGCACTGACGAGAGATATCAGCATAGCCATTTCTGCTTATCAGTATCCTTATTTCATTGCAATAAAGATCACTCGCCTATCAGCGCCGACGGTACGCGTGACAGTAAAACCAGCCGGAATGAGGATTCATAGGAACTTACTAATATAATAAAATCTATGCCACGACAAGACACGAACCTGCTACCTACAAACACACCACTATGTTCTACGTCGTAATTACATTATTTGCACCTGATCGCGTGTGCATAGTATGAGTAAATCAGTACAAAAACTCGGAATTCAATTAACTGCATAGCGACCATTGTTACGACATGATTGATGCAATTGCTTTGTAAATTATACTTACAAACAAAAAAATTATCAACATGATAATAAAATGAATAAGGGCTGATTTTTCAATCGATAAATAACTTTTATCTGAGGAATAAATATGCCGTTATGACATATTTTCAATACAATATCTGTCAAATCGCATATTTATTTCCTCAGATAAAAGTTATCTAGGTATTAAAAAATCAGCCCTTAGAGCAGATTTTTCAATCGATAAATAACTTTTATCTGGGGAATAAATATGGCGTTATGACATATTTTCAATACAATATCTGTCAAATCGCATATTTATTTCCTCAGATAAAAGTTATCTAGGTACTGAAAAATCAGCCCTTAGTAGATTAAAATATTGAAATTCAAAAATTTTACAAATCGGTCCAGGCTTCTTTAACTAATCGGTGAACATACATAAAAAATAAAAAAGTTTCTTTGAATTGAGAACCTCCTTTTTTTGAAGTCGGTTAATAAAAATTAGTCCCAGAGTAAGTTTAAATTCAAAGTATCTAAAGCACACGCCATACTTTTCCCATAAAAAACTCATTACTTCTTTATATAAAGAGTATTGAGTGGAACTCCCCAAATGTTTCCGAAACCGACATTATTTCCGACACCAAACTTTGAGAACTTATTTCAAATAATATATTTTATGGTTTTTAACTTTTTAATGGATTTGTCAACGAAAAATCCAATTTTATCGAATTTGGTCGATTACAAATGTCTTTAGCGATCGATAAGAACTTGCACTGCTGGTGGACAAAATAGGTGGACCACGGGTAGGTACAGAAAGCGTCATTAATTGGTATCCCCCTAGTAAGAGGTCGGTTTGCAAGCAGTTGATCTCAACTTTTGTAAAAACTTTTACATCCTTGCTTACTTATGGATATCTAATTTCGCTCGAGTTCCTAAACAAAAATAGCTGATATAATACCCGACTGAAATCCAAGGTTGAAATGAAAAGAGTCTTTGTTCAAATCAATAGGGGGTGTCGCGTTTCCGAACGAATCATCGAGTGACAGCCCGCGCTACGAAACGTCAAACTAGTTTTCAAAATTGTGACATTTCAATTCGCAACTATAACCTAACGGTGAACTCATATCTCTGTACCTTTTAAATTAATTATACGCATATCTATCAAATTTTGGACTTCGTCATTTCTTCAAGCCACCCGAAAAGCCCCATATGTCTGCCGCAACATAATTTGGACCTTCAGAGCCGGACATCTACAAGGGACTCACGCACGCACGACCTTCGCATGACCCACAAAGTCAACGGTCATTTTTTCTGAAGATTGACGAAGAAACCATCAAGGATCATCAAGATTGCTGTCCAGAAGCACGCATACCTACCCAGAAAGGGAGAAACGGTACGGCCAGCCATCCATCCTATCCAAACGCCTATCCTTTCCATTGTTAATCCCGTGGTAATACATGTTTCAGTAATTGAGACGCAGTGAGCTACCATCCGTGTGCACAGTGTCTAGCAGCGTGTTCCGAGCCAGCATAGCCGCCACTTGCCAAACGTGAGTACTCCACCTTTTACTGAGACTTCCAAGATGAGCAAAGAAACTAGGGATAGGTCCCCTTACAAATTAACGGTTACAGACAGTGACGACACGAACAAACTTTTACGTGACCTAGTAAAGAAAAGAGCTATTGTCAAAGGCCGTCTTACGCGCTTTTCTAACTACCTAAATACATTAAAATCTGACGGCATTTTGCCTGCACAAACGCGTGTAGATTTAAAGCTACGTATTCAGGGAGCTACAACCTTATTCTCAGAGTTTAACAGTCTTCAATCTGAGCTAGAAGAATCTGTGTTAGAAGTTGATTTAGATGAACAGTTTAGGCAACGCGATTCATTCGAAGATAGTTACTACGATACTCTGGCCCGGGCTGAATGTATGCTAGGTACTGAGGAAACCTGCACAGGTTCCAAGAAAGCGTGTAGCGACAATAAATCGGTAAAATTGCCTACGATAACAATACCTACCTTTGACGGTTCTTACGACCATTGGTTAGAATTTAGGGATACCTTTCAATCGCTAATTCACGATTCCGATCATATCACTAGCATCCAAAAGTTTCACTACCTGAAATCATCACTAAAGGGCAGTGCAGCATTGGTGATCGAGTCGCTTGAATTTTCTACTGCAAACTACGATGTAGCATGGGAGTTACTCCTCACTAGGTACGACAATAGTAGGCTACTCTTACATAATCACGTAAAATCACTATTTACCATTCAGGCTTTGACAAAGGAAGCACCAGATCTGTTACGTCATTTAATAGATACAATTTTAAAGAATTTACGCGCTTTAAAGTTGTTAGGTGAACCAGTAGACAGCTGGGACACGTTGATTATTTATATTGTGGTCACTAAATTAGACAAAACCACGGAACGCGAGTGGGAACAATATAAAACACAACACTAAAACAATCTGGTGATTCCAAGTCGATCCTGAAGATAGACGTCCTGCTATCTTTTTTGAAAGACAGAGCGGACATGCTGGAGACTTTGCAGGTGTCACACGCGAGCACTAGCACAAAAAGGGCAATATCTAATTCACAAAATAGTAACAAAGTGCACTGCAATGTCGCCACCAATCCGCAAAGTCAATCAAAGAAGTTATGTTCACTTTGTAAACGTTATAGTCATCCACTTTACGCATGTCAGAAGTTTTTAGGTTCTAGTTTAGAAGCCAGGCTAAAGCTCGTCAAAGATAACAGCCTGTGTAACAACTGTTTACGCGCGGGACACGAAATAAATGAGTGTAAATTCGGTCCGTGTAGGAAGTGTGATCAAAAGCACAACTCATTACTGCATTACGACAGTGCAGTTAGCCACGGCATAGCTTCACACGATAGCAAACCGGTTCCGATGCATTCGCCCCCCACCGCGCCGCTGTCCGCCGCCGGACCTAGCAGCAATGAGCTTATCAATGACACTCACACAAAGGTTCTATGCGCAAATTATCCGTGTGCGCAACCTGTATTGTTATCGACTGCGTTAGTGGAGGTTAGAGATAAACACGACAATTACCAACAGGCGCGCGCGCTTCTAGATTCGGGGAGCGAGCGATGCATTATTACACGTTCTTTATGCGATAAACTAGGCACGCAAATGATACAGTCCACTCACGAAATACGCGGGGTTGGTAATTCGGTGTCACAGTCAACGCAAACCTGTGATATCGATGTAAGATCACGGACTAGCCCTTATATCACGCGAATAAAATGTATTGTTTTACCTAACATTACATCTACGTTGCCAGCGATACCCAAACAACACGCGCAGTTTGGGATCCCTGACAATATTCAATTAGCTGATCCTAGCTTTTATGAATCCCAAGAAATCGATATCCTCATAGGCGCAGATAAGTTCTGGGATTTGTTGAGCGAAGGAAAGATGCGTCTACCTAAAGGTCCATTCCTTCAAAACACGCAATTAGGATGGATCGTATCTGGTCCCATAAACATAACACGAAATAAAGATTACATTAGATGTAATTTTTCCCACACAGTAGAATCGCAACTACGCAAGTTCTGGGAGCTTGAGGAGCTACCTAAGCTTTGTGACACACGCACCGAGGAGGAGAAGGAATGCGAAGACCATTTCATCAAGACTACAACGCGCAGTAGCGATGGAAGGTTTTGCGTCAACATTCCATTCAAATCCTCACCACAAGCTTTAGGTGAAACATATCCTCAGGCTCTCAACCGACTTTTAGCTTTGGAAAGACGACTCCAACGCGATCAAGAGTACAAACGGTTGTACATAGATTTCATTCACGAGTATGTATCCCTAGGGCACATGACGCGAATCGAGTCCTATGGACAACCACATTTCATCATGCCGCATCACGGCGTATTACGCGAACACAGCACCACCACGAAGCTGCGAGTGGTGTTCAACGCTAGCGCTGCCTCAAGCACTGGAGTGTCTCTCAATGATCTCCAGCTCGTAGGGCCTCCTATACAAGGTGATTTGCTCGCTATATTACTTCGCCTGCGCATGAATAGGTACGTAGCTTGCGCAGACGTCGAGAAGATGTATAGGCAAACTGAGGTTTCTGAAAATCAGCGCGAACTTCAGCTTATTCTATGGCGCGACGATCCCACGCAAGAAGTAGGCATATATCGTAACAATAGGATCGTATATGGCACCGCCGCCGCTGCTTTCATGGCGTGTAGATGTTTAAAACAAATGGCAAATGAATGCTCTGACCCCGAGGTCAAACGAATAATAAATGAGGATTTTTTTGTTGATGACATGATTACGACACATGATGATAAAAATAAGTTACTAGATTTATGCGAAAAAACATTAAACGTTTTAAAATCGGGCTGCTTCCCACTACGCAAATGGGTATTTAATTTTGATTGTAGTATTCCGTCATTAACAAAATTATTCGACGGCGTTAAACCGCTGAATTTAGACGAGTCCAGTCACTGCAAAACGCTAGGCATTGGCTGGAATAACTCATCCGATGAGTTTCATTACAGCACGCAATTTAATGAAGATAGGAAAATCACGAAGCGCTCAATATTATCGCATGTGTCTCAGATTTTCGACCCGTACGGTTTGCTAAGCCCTACTATTATGATCGCAAAGGTGTTATTGCAAAAACTGTGGTTATTGAAACTAGACTGGGACGACGCGCTCCCCAGTGACGTCACAGAGGTATGGAACCGGTTTGTTATCAGCCTCGCCGCGCTCGAAAGCGTCAGAGTGCCGCGGCACGTCATTGGTAGTGAGGCTTCGTATATCGAGCTACATATATTCACCGACGCATCGCAAACAGCGTACGGCGCGTGCGCCTATATTCGCACGGTCAGTGATAAAAATGCAACGGCGTCACTCAGGTTGTTGTGTTCCAAAGGCAAAGTCGCACCGCTGAAGCCGGTTAGTATACCCAGACTCGAGCTTTGCGGAGCATTATTAGGCGCGCGACTGTATGCAAAAATACGTGAATCACTTCACTGTCAGATTAAAAACGTAGTGTTTTGGACGGACTCAACTATAGTGTTAGGATGGTTGCGCATGTCACCTAACCTACTTAAAACGTTCGTACAGAACAGAGTGGCTGAAATTCACGAACTTTCGCAAGAAGTACCATGGCGACATGTAAGTGGAAAGGAGAACCCAGCTGATCTAGTCTCACGGGGGTCCTCTTTGTCTGAGCTTACATCCTCAGAGTTATGGTGGGAAGGACCGCTGTTCCTTCGTGATTTTACCTACGACTGTAGTAACCTAGCATCAAACTCGAGTCCACCCATAACGCAAGATGATCTTCCTGAGATTAAATCAAGTGCAGTGAACATCTTTCATGCAAAACAAGTACCAGAACTATTCCCGTTTTCTAGATTCTCTCAGTTCAATCGAATGAAGCGTTGTTTCGCGTACGTACTGCGGTTTATAAACAACACACGCAACAAAGTAAATCGTCAGTCAGGCGCACTCACTTTGACCGAGCTGGGAGAATCTGAATTAGGTTTAGTTAGGTTATCACAATTAGAATCTTTCAACGAGGAGTACAATCTAATCGCAAAAGGTTGCTCGCTCAAAAAGACTCCAAGTCTTTTCAAACTAAATGTATTTTTAGACGAGAATAATTTAATACGAGTTGGTGGTCGAATCAGTTACTCTGACAGCTTCGATTACGAAAAGAAGCACCCCATCTTATTGTGTTCAAAACATCGGTTTTCAGCCTTGCTCATGCGCAACGAGCACCAACGCCTGCTTCATGCCGCTCCTCAAGCGCTGCTGTACGACATTCGCCAGCGATGGTGGCCTATTGGGGGGAGAAATCTCGCGCGGAAAACGGTGAATGAGTGCGTTACATGCAAGCGATTGAAAGGTAAAACTTTAAATCCTATCATGGGCAATCTGCCAAAGGAACGATTGATTCCTACCTATCCATTTCTTCATTGTGGGGTGGATTACGCGGGACCAATTCTCACTTTAAATCGCAAAGGCAGAGGCGCTAAAACCGTAAAATCATATATTTGCTTGTTCGTATGCTTCGTTACGCGCGCTTTACACTTGGAACTTGTTAGTGATCTTTCTACTGAAGCATACATTCTAGCTCTGAAACGTTTTATTTCACGTCGTGGAAAACCCGATGAAATATATTCAGACAACGGCAAAAATTTTGTAGGCGCTAATAACGAATTAGCAAAGTTTTTAAGTAAGTGTTCCGCTGATCTCACTGAATACGCTCTTAGCCAAGCCATAAAGCTAAGATTCATTCCTCCTTACACTGCTCATTTTGGAGGTCTCTGGGAAGCTGGGGTAAAATCGTGCAAGTTGCATCTATCTCGTGTCATCGGTAACGCACACTTGACCTTTGAAGAACTTACCACGGTTCTAACACAGATTGAAGCTATCCTCAACTCCCGATCATTATCTCCACTATCAGCTGATCCACACGATTTCCTTCCCCTCAGTCCCGCTCACTTCCTGGTTGGTCGTCCGCTCACAGCGCCGGTGTACCAGGACATGCGAGGCGATCCTGCACGACTGCTCAACCGATACCAGCGAGTGGAGCAGATACGACACAACTTCTGGACAAGGTGGACGAAGGAGTACGTCTCGGAGCTTCAAACCAGATGTAAATGGAGAGAAAACGTAGATAGCTTAGAACCCGACACACTGGTGATCATCAAGGATGATAAGCTTCCTCCCTTGAAGTGGTCACTCGGGAGAATCATCAGCACAATCAGCGGCCGAGACGGCGTATCTCGAGTGGCAGATATTCGGACAGCATCCGGAACCATACGACGCAGTTTCTCGAAGATATGTCCTCTATTTCGAGAAGAAGAAGCCAAGCAGCAACAAGGTGACACTCAGTAATCTTTGAAGCTGGTGCTTCCAAGGCCGGGGGCATGTCGCGTTTCCGAACGAATCATCGAGTGACAGCCCGCGCTACGAAACGTCAAACTAGTTTTCAAAATTGTGACATTTCAATTCGCAACTATAACCTAACGGTGAACTCATATCTCTGTACCTTTTAAATTAATTATACGCATATCTATCAAATTTTGGACTTCGTCATTTCTTCAAGCCACCCGAAAAGCCCCATTCGCACCTCACAAGTAATATAGTTGCAACTCAAAATTTTGCAATATTGAGCTAAGTATGCCATTAAATACAATTTTTTTTTCTCTATCGACTGGTGAGACTCTTACATTTCTACCTCTTTTTATTGCTAAATGGTAGCACTAAAACTCTTTATTGACTATCCATCTCATTCATTAATTTGTCAAGTAGCATAGTTACATCTAAGTTGAATCCCTGTTGAATAAGTCACAACTCGTGCCAGACGTGTTTTGCCTGTTACATCTCAAAATAAAACATTGGAGTGTTAGCTTGGATACAAAAACATAGTTTAAAAGTAATCAATATAGTTGTATTATCTAGTTGTAACTGTATTGCCTGTCAATAAAAATAAGCCATGAGGTTCACATTAAGAGTTGTAACTGTATTGCTTGTTAGTAATTTCCTTTAAATAGATTTTTAAGAAAAACATTTCAACTTACAACTATATTGCCGCAATTTTGTTTGAGTTAACACTATATGACCTGTTAAGATTACCGCATAAGTTCTTCGAGGTATTGCTTATTTCTAAATGTAACTCTATTGCCTGTGCATATTTTTACAAGTTTTTATCTAGCTTTACCTGTTTCAGTGTCTGTCTGTCTGTCTTTCTGTCATTTTCCTGTGTCCGATTGAGCTGAAATTCAGCATACATTACCGATGCAATAAAACAGTGACAGCTAATTGTTTTTTTCAAAAGAAATTCGGTACATACATACATAAACTCACGCCTGTTTCCCATCATAGATGTAGGCAGAGACCACAGATCTCCACTTGCTACGATCCTGACACACTTCTTTGGCTTCATTCACTCTCATCACATTCTTCATGCAAGCTCATCGATTTATGGTACTCTTGACCTGGCCTTTTTCCAATAATTTGCCAAGAAATTTAATTTAAGTTTAATAGAAATTATATAGTAGAAGCTGAGGTGATGAGAAGATGGCAGTGTAGCGTCAAGTAAAGCAGAAGTGTTATGGGAAGTCGAAAGGTTCTAAGAACAGGTCTACGATTCAGTCACTAAACCTGTTTGCAGTGCGGCTAAAGAAGACCCGATAGCCAAACTGGCCCGACACTAAACCGCACCGAGGATATCCTAGGTGATACACCCGCTTTCAAAACGGGTATCAACTTGATACCCGTACAAGATCAGGGTGGCCCTGAAGCAGCTTAAGAACTGTTGTTCTCAACAAGGCGCCGGGCGAAGAAGGAATAACTTCAAGAGCTTTTGAAAGCGGGTGTATCACCGGTAATTAAAGTCCTTCAAAAGCTCTTCAACTCCGTCTGGCTCAAAGGTACTACGGCAGAAGCATGGAACAAGAGCGTGGTGTTGCTGTTCTTGCTGTTGAGCCATGTTTATAAGCTGTTTTCAAGAATTATCACGAATTGTCTCGATCGCAGGTTTGATGACTTTCAGCCTCCCAAACACGCACACGCTGCGGCAAGTCATACAGAAGACCGAAGAATATAACTTGAC
Organism: Camptogramma bilineatum; assembly: GCA_958496255.1. Classification (NCBI taxonomy): domain Eukaryota; kingdom Metazoa; phylum Arthropoda; class Insecta; order Lepidoptera; family Geometridae; genus Camptogramma; species Camptogramma bilineatum. Next base: position 1,586,267 of record OY292476.1, read on the forward strand.
GCTTTGTTTCGCGTTTGTGGACTATGAGAAAGCCTTCAATTCAATTGAAACATGGGAGGAGCTCGAGTCTCTCCAGCGATGCCGAATTGACTATCGGTACATCGAAGTTTTGAAGTGTTTGTTTAAAAACGCCACTTTGTAATAGCTTTTCATCCAAACTACGTCAATTCATTACGACAAAAGTCTTCAATCAATACGTGGTTCTTCACTATTGGCCTCAGAGTAGCTCAACGAGCAATGGAGAGGGCTGTGCTTGGGGTTTTACGGCGGAATTGAATCAGAAATGAGGAGATGTAGTTACTGACATAGCCAAACGGATTGGCACGTTGAAGCGGCAATGGGCAGGCCATATAGCACGCAGAACAGATGGCTGATGGAGCCAAAAAGTTCTCAAGAGGAGGCTACGGACCGGCAAGCGCAGCGTTGGACGTCCACCGACAATATACATACGACCTTGTAAAAACTGCAGATCTGCAGAACTGCAGGTAGTAGTAGATGCAGGCCGCCTCCAACCGCAACACATGGAAATCTTTGAAAGAGGCCTATATCCGACAGTGGGCGTCCAACGCCAGAGATGATGATGATGGTAATAGTTTAGAAGTTGTATTCTACATTTATTGAAGCTCTTCTACATTTTTGATAATTAGGTACCTAAACTGTGGTAAAGTACTTACTATTTCTCTTCGGTTTCTTATTTTTTGTTTAGCTACTGTTGATTTTTAAATATAGTATTTTGTTATAACATTTTTTGAATTTAATTTACGAGAAATACAAGTTACCTTCATAAAACGTATTATAAATTCTGAAACACTAGGAAAATATACATTAAAACGTTAATTATAACCGTCGAAACGCACAAAAGTTAGTTTTTAAAACAGGCAATATAGTTATATTTCAAAAAAGTACCTGAATAGATAAGCAATACAGTTGTAACTCTGAGTGGTATTAGAATAATATCCATTTTATAAAAGCTATTTACTATAAACTTACTAGAATAGGAAATATTCATAGCCAAGCGATATACCTATATATCTGCATTTAAGTTAAGACATTATTGTCAATATTTTAGACGGTACGATTTTTTAAAACTTCAAAACGCGATATCTCAAAATCATTGTTTTTGAGTTGCAACTATATTACTTGTGAGGTGCGATATGTCTGCCGCAACAAGGGGATAACGATTGATGACGCTGACTGTACGATGTTATGATCTTTTTGCAATCTACTGTTTGTTAGTAATAATTTAAATTGTCTTTTTTACAAAAATCTCCCAGTCACATCAAGAGTTATTTTTACAACCTGTACTATATAATTACAATGTAACATGAATATCGAGAGGCGCTGAGATCAAAGCCCAACAATTTCACACCAATTGCCTCTCGCACGCATGGCCTGACGCAAGCTTGCGTTTTTTGGAATCACAGTATTTTTGTACGTCTTAGGATGATAGATAGAATGATAGATGAATATAGATGAGACGTGGCGTAGCTTGCTTAGACGGTCTTGATTGATCGTTGGAGTTAAGCAGCGTTGTGCGCGGTCACAATTTGAGAGTAAGAGTAAGAGTAAGAGTAACGTTTATTTGAATGGGTGACCGCAAGTGGCATGTATTTCCAGAAAAGTATAATTTGGGTGTCTTCAAATCGAGAGTCAATAGGTTCCTTCTAGGTAAGCGTGCTCCATCTTAGGCCACACTGTTGCTTTACATAAAGGGTGTGGTCGAACCCGAACCTATTATAGTAAAAAAAAAAGTGGCATTACGAGCTGAGCGCTTCCATGCCGGAGGGTACGTTAAATTGTCGGTCCCGGCTTTTAAGCCGTCATGCCATGATGGAGACCTTTAGGCCTAAAACTCCGTCAAGTACATTTTACAAAAGAATCAAGGCGATAGATGTCAAATTCCACTTATAGACGTCTGAGTGTCATAAAAACCTCATCCATTATACAACGCCAGTTACATCAAAATTGACACATGAGTGTCTTCACTCAAATGACAAAGAATTCAAGATTAGTCGTGATGTCAAAATAAACACTGTATCACATGTTCCGACAAGAAAAGTAGCGGCAAATTAAAACCGTCCGGTATGTACTGTCAGCGTCACAAGCTAATTTAGCGTTCTGAAGCTAAAGTAAAAATGTCCTCTCATTTAAATTCTGGAAGAATGTAAACATGCATTGTCAATCAGGGTTGAAAATCACGGAATTTTCACACAGAAAAGTTACTTCAGTTACGTATTTTTCATTCATGAAACAGCTGCAACCTTTTTCTCATTAATATTCTACTTTCCATGACTGTACAAATCCCAAATGATCCATTTTAATCTATAATTAAACCCTGACCACGCGATCCCGGATACCGCGTGACGCCTGTCAAAACTGACATTGACAGTTCTGTGTCACGTGTCAGATTTGACACATTGCGCCCGGAAAGAGGATTATTTCGGGAGGCATTGTTATCCGAATATTGTTTTGTAGAGTATTGGTTGTCATTGATGAATTGCGTTGCGCTCAATCATTCAAGGTTTTTTAAAATGAATTAGATACATTTTAAAAATAATGAACTGCTAATTCTTTGGCGTGGGTGGTACTTCGAAAGAGATAAATGATTTTTAGATATTCATTTGATTTTTATACGACAAATCTAATACATTCTTATTTATTTCAGAAGATACTATCTTATACGTATCTTATCTGTACCGATTGCTAGAAAAATGTTAACAGATTTAAGATTCAAAATAATCTATTTATATTTCTTGTTTTATTTATGAATTGGGGTGGATCCAACAAATCAAATATAATAAAAATCTGTCCAGCCGTTTCTAAGTTATAAATTGTGTAACTTACACGACTTTGTGTAGTATTATTATTATTAGATTTATATATTATGTATTATTAATATATTTATACATCTTGTACTTTAGATGTAAGTACCTTATTAAAAATCAGTTCTTAACAGATTCTTACATAAGGTATTCTATAAAATTCCGGAAAACATCTAGAGGATTTGTTAAAAGCACAATAAAACGAATAAGCATGTGTTAAATATAACACATTTGTTACAATTGCATGCAAAAACGTTATATTAATCAACATAAGCTTTGAGTAACTCATAATGCTCGTTTTTATTCCCTCGTTTCTTTATACCGTACTTTGTGCAAAGTGAAACGTATGAGCGCCATTTTGAGCGGAAAATCCTCTCAAGTGGGTTTTTAAACTACTACGCTGCAAATATGCGAACTAGCTTATCCCAGAGGATATCCAATAGTTCTTGTGTATTGTATTATCGTATTTTTAACCGACTTCCAAAAAGGAGGATGTTTTCTTCCGATTCATCTTAGAAATCGGAAAATTTTACAACATAAATGAAAAATCTTTTTTTTTATGCAAAACATGAGCTTGTTTAGTTATATGCGGTCCAAATTTGGAGTAGCTTAACTGAGATAGGTAACCTTATTTTTCCGAGGCACACCAACTAATGACCTTTGCGGGTCTAAAGCACACTCGTTTTTTTTTTAATTTAAAACTATCAACATAATAATTTTTCGATATAAGATATAAGATTCATCATCATCATTTTCAGGTTGTAGTAACCCACTGCTGGGCATAAGCCTAAATCTAATCCTAACAGCTCAACTAGGCCTTTTACATCCAGGTCTTGCGGGATTAGTGCGATTTAACTACAGAATCTTATCGAAACTTTCGCCAGCTTTTAACTAATTTTAAGTGTGAAACTATTCCAATATTATGGTACTTAAACTGCAACTCGCGTGTTTCCTTAGCTTTTAAAACTTTCGAGTTTGAAGTTTGAGGAAATTTGAGCAAATTTTATAGAGTAGGTAAGTTTATCGCTAAAATCTTTTTTATTACATTTTTAAGCTAATGGTGTAACTTGGATAATCATCTACCTGCCCTTATCCCACTAAGTGGGGTCGGCTAAACATGTTACCTTTCTCCATTTTTGACCGACTACAAAAAAGGAGGAGGTTCTCAATTCGTCAGAATCTTTCGTTTTTTTTTGCTTTTTTTATTTGTTCACCGATTACTCGAAGACTCCTGGACCGATATGAACAAAAATGTTTGAACGTTTAAGTATACCTACTTTCTATACATTCTAAAATGATTATTATTTTTACTCTAGGATGTATCGTTTTTGAAATACAACGAAAAAAGAAAATTAAGAAACCGCTGTAACTTGAACTCCCATTTGCTAGAGTGCGCGTGGTGATCTCAGTTCTGGGCTAACTACTAGTCTATACCAATCTATACCAATATACAACAAACTCTTCCGCTTTATATTTGTTTGAACGCGCTTATCTCAGAAACTACTAGTCGGATTTTAAAAATTCTTTCTGCATTTGATAGCTAAACTCTTAACGTAGGTTTTAGGCTACTTTTCATCATCATCATCACCATATACCATCACTACGGGGGCAACGCCGCGAGGGCGCTGCTAGTCTAATATCAGAGGTATTTCTAGCTGCAAAATAAACGAATTTTCGCAGCCACTACATCACGAGTAACTGTCTACTAATTCACGAGTTGTACTCACTTACTCAAAGCCCCTACGTTAAACGGTCACCTGAAATACCTTAAAGTGCTTTATATAAAATTAAGCGACGCAGTAACGCCCATAATTCTATTGTGACGTGTCATAAAAGGGTGGTAAATTACGGAAATGTACGCTTAATTAGACAAACTGCTACGAGGAAAGTTTGTTTTGAGTACACGGGTTTTCTACGAACCATTTTTAAACTAGTGAACGCCCGCGGTTTCGCCCGCATGGACTACTATTTTTGTATCCCACGGGAACCATACATTTTTAACGGGATAAAAATTAGCTTATGTGTGCCAAAACCTAAACTATCTACATTCAACATTTCATCAAAATCGGTTGAGTGGTTATGGAGATACGTGGTAACAAACATTCACATACGCACACACACACACACACACACACACACACGGACTTTCGCCTTTATAATATTAGTAGGATGAGCGAAACGAGTATCTACTACATTTACACGATCCGATCGATATGTGGTGAGTAGATACTTGTTTAAAACTTATTTAATTCCATTTTTGACCCCCGACAAAAAATATAAGTTTGTAGTGTGTTTGTTGTGTCAGTGGCATCATAGCTCCTGAACGAATGAACCCGATTCTAATTATTATTTTTTACATTTGAAAATGAAATATCTTATCAAAATTTTCAATTTCGACGGGATTCGAACCCGCAATGATACAAGCGATCCTCCTTTAGCCGGAATGCCTTTACCAACTCGGCCACGGAATCCTTAGTCGTCAGGGTTGAAAATCTTGTCAAGACCATTTATCGATTAAAGTTTCGATAAAAATATTATTTTTTAGTTTAAAAGGTGTCTTTGTCGAGAGTGCTCTTAGCTATGTTTCATGTAAATCTGTTCAGCCGTTTGACGATCATCAGCTCTTTTCTAGTTGATAAAGAGATAGGTAGGAGGTATTTCTTATTTTTTATTTAATTGTGTTAAATAAGATAAGTTACCATAGTTAAAGTGTCGCTTATACATTCATGTTGCTTACCTGTAACAATAAAAATATACAATTAGTTTTGAGTAAAGGTTGTAAGTATACATAAAAAAAGATTCCTCCTTGAGAACTTCCTCCTTTTTTTTACCCGACTGCGCAAAGCAAAGAAAGGGTGTTTATCTATGTTTGTATGTATGTTTGGATGTTTCTATGTGGCGTTCTCGAGGCTAAACGCATGGACCGATTTTGATGATTCTTACGTCAATCGATTCGTCTCAACCTTGCGAATGTCACTAAAGACATGAATGTAATCAAAATTCTCCAGTACCGCAACCATATTGTTAAAATTAAAAAAAATCAAATTTGATGAACTATGTCAATTGAATTCAAATGGACAAAGGCGGTAACTGAATGGTGGCCCCGGGAAGCTCAACGACCAAGAGGCAGACCACCCGCCCGATGGTCGAATGATATAGTAAACGTGGTTGGGAATCAGTGGATGAGACTCGCGAGGGATCGGAAAGAGTGGCGTGATAAAGAGGAGGCCTATACCCAACAGTGGGTGGAGATGGGCTGAAATGATGATGATGATGATGTCAATTGGGGTATCGTTGAATAGGTATTTAAAAATCAATGTTAGGTTTCTTTTATTGAAGTCGATTAAAAATTAAGATCAAAGTCTTAACTTTAATAGGAATAACCATATTAATGAATCCAAAGCCATTCTAAGTAATTCTCTTGACGATATGGTATGAAGTTTATGGTGCGTGTACACTAGACAATGTACGAGTACGTCGTATGTCGTGCGTATAATGTAGGTAAGTGTAAATACACTTATAAGAGCTTACTTACTGATGTGTAAGATTTTGGGGCCACGATATTCCTTTATTTATCTCACTCCAACGCCCGAATTAGTAGCATATCAGTCATATTATGACTAGCAAGTAAGCTCTAATAAGTGTATTAACACTTACCTATTATACACTTGTTGAGGATTCTCAGTGGTATTTTAAATGAAACTAGTGGACTGTAAAATAGGTAGCTTGGTATATTGGACGTAAAGAACGCGCGCCTATGGATCCGTGATTTGGTGTTGAATGAATGTGAATGAGTTGTATGAAGTGAAGTTTCGGTCGACGCCAGAGCGCCTCTCGGCGCCTCGTCCCCCGCTGGCCGGTGGAGGGCGATGCGACGATTTGTCTCCGACACACTAGTTCCCATTACACAAGCTCTGCTTACTTTGGGGCTAGCTAGATGATGCTGTACGGAATGTCCAGCATTATTTTACTATTTATTTATTTTATTATTGTTTTGATTCGAATAGCGGAACCAATGTCTATCTATCTATCTATCTATTCAGCCTGTATGCACCCACTGCTGGGTATATGCCTCCTCTCTACTCCGCCATTCTCTGCGATCCGTTGCCAGTCTCATCCATTGCTGTAGGTAGTAAAAACTACTGAAACCAATGTAGGTAATAAAAACTACAAAGCAATACGCGGTCAAAACATGAACCCCTAAAGCAGGTGTCAATAAAAATAGTTTCCCAAACCTAATTTTCCGTAAAACGCTGTTCAACCAGCCCAACACTAATCTCCGTATGAATTCCTAAGAGCGTTTTCATCGCTACTTATCACATGCCTGAGAGCAGTAAGGGAAGTTACCCCCCCCCTTTCACCCCCTCCCCTCTTAGCAGCCTTTTCGACAAGATTACTTAACTGACGGATTTATTGCGATGTCAGCTACAAAATTTTATTAACACTTTCATTTTTTTGTTACCTCTGAGAGATTTTCTTAGTAGAAAGCTTATTTCAGAAGTCGCAATGAAACTGTTACCGTTTAATAGAAATGTTTGTATGAGAGTATAGAATAGATACGTATAGTACTACGTATAGAATGGCCACTGTCCCCCCCAACAATCGGGGCTTCCTCACCGCGCGAGCGATTTTGAGCTAACGAGGGGCTGACTTTGAGCTAGGGACGCGCCACGCGCGCGTACATGACAGACAGAGACTATAGTGTACAGTAATTATATTAATGCGGTAACAACCTTACTTCACGCACACAATTGCGCGTGTACAAAAATGACATTGTGTAGTGTCTGTGTAAATAGGTAGTTAGACGCCGCTTTTGCATAGAGATTTCGTCGAGTGTCCGGGGTGTGCTCTAGGTCACACTTCGGGATATTGAAAAAGTTTGAAAGGAATAAGTTATAATGATCTAATATTATTATGGTGATACGTTGAATGATGGGAAAAGTTTATGGTGTTACTTAGAAGATGGTTATAAGAGTACGTACAAATTACTTACAAGAAAGTTGTAATGTTTGGATGTTTGTTACTAATGTTGAAACGCGTGAACCAAATGAGAGAGGAAACATAATTGAGAATTAAATTTGCCAACTTGTTAACCGACTTCAAAAACAGGAGAGGTTCTCAATTCGTCGGAATCTTTTTTTTTATGTATGTTCACCGATTACTCGAAGACGCCTGGACCGATTTGGGAAATTTTGTTTTTGATTGAAAGGATATACTTTCCGATTGGTGCCACAAAAGTTTGAGAGAGCTATCGAGTCGTCTTAGAGTGAACAGTGATTCGGTGAACATACATAAAAAAGCACAAAAAAAAGATTCCGTTACGACGAATTGAGAACCTCCTTTTATTGGTAAAAATACGGCATTCGATTGGAGCCATTAGGTCTATTCTGGTCATTACTCTGTTTACCTGTAGCACAGCGTCCCAAGTTAAATTCGTCTTAGCAACGGATTATTCGCGACGACTAATTGCTTTCTTCCAATTTCAGCCAGATAATAGCAGTGGGGCTCAAGTTACAGGTGATGGCGATTGCAACAAAATTATTTAATTAAAAAAATGGTTGTCTGTAAAGTCGCTTTACGGACGATAATTTTACGTGATAACGTCATAAGAATACATTGATGAACGATCGTGCCTCTTTATCGCTTGTTCCGCGCTCTCGCTTTCACGCTCGGCTCAGGCCGAACGTGACACTTTCGTGCGTGCAGCCGGCGTTCATCGATTTATAAGACGTTATCACGTCAAAAAACCTATTATTTGTTTAGGTGTTACAAGTAAGTGAAGACACGGGAATTACTCACGTAAAATAATACCGATTTATATACCAACAATGTTTCGATTCCTCTGAAAAATATTCATCAGGATAGGATTCGTGGTACAATTAATTCTCGCAGTTGTATCTGGGTCAGTCTCCAAAACAAAAATTTTTGATGTCCGAGTGGAGAATCCTACCTTACAGTAATAATTTTTAACAGGAGTTTTTTTTGTTAGATAGTTTGGCCTGTTAGCTACCTTGGGCACTCAGAATTATTAATCTGACGTTATTGTAAATGTATTTAAAATAATCAGAAACCTCGAAAACTTGATTGCTGTGGGCTGTCCTGACTCCAGTTTGATTCAGAAAATAGTACGTAACTTTTTTGTGTTCATACATTACGATATGTTCTTTATTTATTCTACAAACCAAAAGGTTTACTTGACTTGAATTAAATTAAAAGTTAACAATAAATGAATAGTTTCAGTTTAATTCGAAAAATAAGTTATGTCCGCGCGTTTTTGTTGATCGCTGTGGATCGACATGAATCCATGTCTACATCCCTAGTTGAACTCTTTAACCAATCGGTTTTCGCCATGTACGCTGTCATCAGGTATGCTCTGTCTACTGAGGGGGACAGGCATGTACTGCGTTGCCATGGTGCTGAGATATAGAGATATACAGTTGATTACTTTGTCTTTGGATTTGTAAATGTTTGATTGCTATGCTACCTTTTTCTCATTTGTTATTCACTTTGTTTAGGTTTTAATTCAATAATTAGAAGGGTTTTAGGGATGTATTTACCATGTAAAAATTATAGCTTTCTACTGTTTTGCATCTCTGCAGAATCATTGAATAAGTTACTTTTTTTGATTGTTTTGGTATTGATCGCTGTGGTTAAAAAGACCATATCGATCAAAATATTGCATTTTATGAGAAAAAGGAAGCGTTTTAACAGTTTTTATTTACTTTCACCTGTCTCAGTATCTGTCTATTTGTATGTCTGTGCCTCTTCTACTTATATTTTTTCTATTTGGGTGTTTACGATTTACGAGTATAAGGGTAGATTGTACATAAATTATCGGAGGGATATGCGTCTAATTGTGTATTAGTCCTTTTTTGAACATCAAGAGGTTAGTGATACTCCTTAAAATTATTTATAGATACTGTTTTAGCATCAATATTGATCGCTCTGATCTTAAAATTTTCACACCTAAATATTTCAAAAACTGGTTGATAAAATTAGGGGCCAATATGAAAAAAAGCTTATTTAGACACCTCCTTTTCGAAATAAAAATACAGAACAGTAATAATATCACTATTGAAAAAGCACCATAGCGATCAACCAAATACGCCAATTCTGGAGATCGACCCATCTCATACCTAATATGGTGTCCTTATTACTGAATATAAGTTATCTTACTCAAAGTTAAATAATCTGACTCAACATTGAGTCTGTTTTTCAATTTACATATTGGTATACCGAATACAAGCAAGGTACACTTGCTAATAAGAAACTAAAAAGAAAAACTTTGAACTCATAATAGTGTTCATAATGACTTTAAAAAACCACATTTGACTTTTTCAAACCTCCAAAACAAATGAGTAGGTATAGATACTATTACGGCAAATATTTATTGTACTAAAGTGAATAGGTGTAGATACTATTACGGCAAATATTTATTATACTAAAGTTCAAAGTAACAGTAAGGCAGATCATTGAGATTAAAAAAGAACATTTGGCAACCGTTCTACATTCAACAACAAACGTGATCGATCTAACATCCGGGTGCGCTAATGTGGCGGGAGAGATACCGCACGTCTAGACATGAACACAATGCCAGAAAATATGATATTTAAAAAAAAAGAAGCGCAAATCGAGCGTGAAGTTTTATCAGACAAGCGAATATGAAAGATTTTGCCACAATAAACCGAAGTGGTTTGATTGAGTGAAAGAAGATAATATGAATGTGAGAGAAGTGGAATCAGAGTCGACGAGGTGAGTGGAAGAGAAAAAACATTTTTCCGATCCTACTTAGGGCTGAACAATGATGAAACGTTCGCCCAGAATAAATATAATCTATCACCAACAATTATTGTAACAGATGATTTTTTTAACACGTTCGGTGCGGGACCGTATTTGCAAGACTTTCAGACAGTGCGATACAGGACATTTATGGTAGGTACGAGAGTTACTCCTGGTGCGGTACATGACATATATGTCCTGTATTATGTTTTTTTTGAAATGCCTATAATTTAATGAATTTCGTAATTTAATGTTGTTTTTTTAATTATTTGGGTAGATTATAACCTTATCTAACATATGGTAAGCCAGGACGGGGATCTGGTGAATACTTTAGAAGCTATACCTAAAACTAAATACCCACCACAATTGTCCTGTACCGCACTGAAAATAGGGTCAAAACGTTTGTCCTTTACACAATAGTTTAGTGATGTTCTAACCGTATTTTGAACAATCGATATCGATAAGGAGCATTTATTTCTCTGAATATGAACAAAACTTCATTTACTTAAATTACAAGCTAAGTTAAACACCCCGGCATGGATTTATAGTCCTGGTGGAAGTATATTCAGGACTCATTTTTGGTGCATCCTTGGTCAATTTTGTTCGGCGCAGACCTCCACCGCATACTTACAAATTTTTAATTTATAAAAACCTTGTCCGTACAATAACAAACAAAACAAAAAAGGAATCAGTCAAATCAGTCAAGCCGTTCTCAAGTAATGCGGGAACATACATGCGGCAATTGATTTTTTTAATAACTGGGTAAGGATGTTGATGATTTTCAATCCTCAATTAAATTGCGACCATCGATAACATTTTATGAGATCGCTTAATTTTGGCGTTAATGTAATAATCGACAAATGACGTGCTAATAAGATAGGGATTGCTCCGCACTACTGTAAAAATCAGCGCGACACCGGGTCTGCGGATACAGGACATATATGTATGGTAACGCACAGAATTACGAAAATTGCTTTTAAGTGCGTACTACCCATATGTGTCCTGTACAATTTTATGGCAAATTTTGCTTATATTTTTAATAAGCTACAGAAAAGTATACTTGACTCTTTTTTACATAAAGGATTTCGTATAGAAATAGCCCCCGCACCAGCGGTAAAACTACAATTCTACCTTCCGCACCAGAAGAAAGTCGCGTACAACCCATATATGTCCTGTACCGCACTGAACGTGTTAATAAAACCCATAAAAATTGTATGAAGGCGGGATGCAATAAAAAACATTCTTTGACATTTTTCCTCCCTCAGAGTGAGGTTTACTTTAAAAATAAAAATATCCACTAAACAATAAAAAACTTTAAAATTATGAATCCATGATGTTCTGTTCGTCATGGCTTCGCAAGTTTTTTTTTTTTTTTTTTTTTTTTTTTTTAATACTACTAAGGTAACAGACAAGCATACGGCCCACCTGATGGTAAGCGTTTACCGTAGCCTATGGACGCCTGTGACACCAGAGGAGTCACACTCGCGCTGCTGACCCTTTTAAGAATTTCAAAACGCCCTTTTTGAAGAACCCCATACTGTAGTCACTGGGGAAAACCGCGGCAGGTAGATCATTCCACAACCCAACTGTTCGCGGGAGGAAATTCCTCTGAAATCGCACCGTACGTGACCACATTGGTTTCAAGGTGTGAGGATGGATCCCCTGCCGATGGCGAGCATTGCGATGGTAGAATGGAGCTACAGGCACCATTTCAAATAGCTCTTCAGAACACAACCCATTATACAAGCGGTAGAATACACATAGAGAGGAAAAGTCTCTCCTGAGGCTTAACGATTCAATACCACCTGAGACCCTGGGATTGTCAACAATTCTCACAGCTCGTCTTTGTATCGAGTCAAATGGCCCGAGCTGGTATCCAGGTGCTCCCGCCCAAAGATGACTACAGTACTCCATGTGGGGCCGGACCTGCGACTTATAGAGAAGCAGTCTCATCCCCGCACTGAAGTACCGCTTCGATTTATTGAGCACACCGAGCTTTTTGGATGCCAGCTTAGCCTTGTCCTCCAGAGTTGAGCTTAGGCTTAGACCAAATAACTTTAAATAACCTCAATCACAGAAACGCTTAACTATCAATGCCACTAGCGGTCACCCATATATTTAGTGATTGTACCGTCTTCACTTTCGCAAACTCAAAATCGCTTTCGCAAACTTAAAATCGCTTCCGCTTACCGCCCCGCTACCTCTCATCCCTCAACCCCCAAACCCCAAGACTCCGTTCCGTTCATTTACACTACCACAGAACTACAAACAGTTACTACGAAGTATTTAATTAAACACATTTCTTCAGACCGACGATATTTCTTAGCAACGTAATTTGTTTGGCGACTTTGGAAATAAACAAATTCGGGAATTTAGATATTTAAGCAGAGCGCACACCTATCCACACCGAGAATATCCGAGCGAATTCTTGAAGTACCTACTGGCAGATTCCGACTGCAGGCAGATGAGCGAGGCTTCACACGATTTCATATAAAGACTTCTAAAAATTCGTTTCGGTCAATTCGTACGGCGCGGATAGGTGTGCGGCCACCTTTAGAAGCCATTAAGTAAGTAAGAAGCTATTGGATGGAGTAGAGTAAAAGGAAAAGTTTTGTAAGCATTTTGATTTTAATAAGAAATCGGATAGGAAACCCTTGTAGCTTATCACTCGTAGTATAAAACAAAGTCGCCTCCCGCTGTCTGTCCCTTTGTGTGCTTAGATCTTTAAAACTACGCAACGGATTTTGATGCGGTTTTTTTTAATAGATAGAGTGATTCAAGAGGAAGGTTTATATGTATAATACATGCATAATATGGTAGAGAAACACTGATAATTTTAGAGGTTTCTGATGTCATGTGTGATGTGATCCGTGCGAAGCCGAGGCAGGTCGCTATTTCGTTTATAAAATTGGGTGGCCGCAATTGGTACTTCCGTGCTTCGGAGGGCACTTTCAACTGTCGCTCCAGGCTTTTAAGTCTTAAGCCATGACGAAGGCCTGCAGGTGGCTTAGACACTCCATCATTAGAGTTAACCTCTAGCTCATACGAACATACATCCATCCATACCCATATTATAAATGTGAAAGTGTGTTTGTTTGTTTGTATGTCCTGCTTTCATATCAAAACAGAGAGACGGATTAACGTGATTTTTTTATGTGGAGATAGTTCGAGGGCTGGAGAGTAACATATGCTACTTTTTTTTCCAAAAAAATGCATGTTTGATAAAAAAGTAGTAGTCCACGCGCGCGAAGCCGCGAGTGTCCGTTAGTACATACATATGTATATAAGTAGTATATCAGTCATGTGGTTGCCATAACACAAGCTCTGCTTAGCTTGGGGCTACATGATGCTGTGTGAAATGTCCAGCAATATTTATTTATTTATTTATTTATATAATACAATTCACATTCATATTATATTTAAAACAATAACAATTTAATAAATAAACTTAAAGCCACTTTATTCATTAAATGGTAGCGTAAATCATAAATTACTGTAATTATTTAATGTTGCGTAAAAAATAGTCTACTTCAGTTTATTGGGCTGTAAAAAGGCCGTAAGAGCGCTTGTAGACGTCCGTTTTTTTCGCCGGACAACGGACCGTGTTTTTCACCGGATTCGCGGTGGTGTATGGCGCGTAATGAATATGGGTACACGCGCCGGATATCGGTCCGGCGAACTATTTATGCAGTTTATATGGATTTTGTTTGACGGTCCGTTGTACGGCGAGAAAAACGGACGTCTACAAGCGCTCCAAGGCGCAGGCCAGATAGAAGAGCCGGGGCGCAGACATTTGTCCCTTCCGCGTCCCTTTCATACAAAATGTGACGGCGCCCCGTCTCTTCTGTATGTTTTGCGGCGCGACGCTTCTATACATTTTCTATGAAAGGGACGCGGAAGAGACATATGTCTGCGACGCGTCCTCGTCTTACGTCTTTTCTGTATGTCCCGCGCCTTAGGATATCAGTTTATTGACGGTCCGTTGTCCGGCGAAAGAAAAACGGACGTCTACAAGCGCTCTGACCGTGTTCGGGTTCCGTTTTAAAATATTTAAACGAGATGCAAATTAGCCACTTTTCAGAATGCATTTGAAGAAATACTACTGTTTTGTTTCCTAGCTTACTAGCAGCGTCCTCGCGGCGTTGGCCTCGTAGTAGAGGTGATGATGATGATAGTTCCTGTGATTAACCGATTTAGTGCGGTTTTTTTATTTGAAAGCAGGTTTTTTAGCTGCGGTTCTTAGACATGTTTTATCAAAATAGGTTCAGCCGTTTCAAAATCATCAACATTCTAGTTTACGAAGGGATGTATCGGGGGTTTTTCGTTACCTTTTTAATTCTTGTTATTTAATTAACTTTTAGTTTTCAGCTGAATTTGCGGCACAAAAAATTATACTGGACCCTTCACATTTTAAAGCGCTAATAATTACTTTGTGATTACAAAAAGTGATAAAATTAACGAAAGCACTCAAATTTAAAAAATAATAAAGCATAACGTAACAAGAATATTACGTCGTTTGATTAAGCACCACTTAAACTCAGTAGCGATTCAGTATTCTGGTGTGTGACTTTTTAAAAGGATCTAAAATGCCCAAAAAGATCTGAGACAAGGTCTACCGCGCATCAGGGTAGACATTGTTTATTATTTCTATATTTAGTCGTGATCAAATCTTCATAACTCTCATAACTATATTTTTTTTTTTATAACCTATAAAGTGTCCCACTGCTGGGCAAAGGTCTCCCCCATATCCTTCCACTTCTTGCGATCACCGGCCGCCTCCCACCAGTCTTCCTGGAAGGCATCTATATCGTCACGCCAGCGTCTTCTAGGCCTGCCTCGGCGTCGCCGCCCGTCTTCAGACTCCCACTTGGTGACGATCGATGCCCACCTTTCAGGGTGCATTCTCCGTACGTGGCCCGCCCAATCCCATTTTAGCTTGGCTGTCTTTTTACCTACATCGGCAATGCCCGTAACTATTAATGATTAAATGAACTTACCTGTAAGTGAAATTCTATCATAATTATACGAGGGCTTTGTCCGAAGATATTAGCTTAGATTATTAGATTACATGTAGTAGACACTAGGTGTCGCCACTCTGCACTTTCTTTGAGATATAGAAAAAAAAGAAATGATTTCCTTGTTGCGGGTAACCGGCACTGCCTTCATTTAGTTTAGAGTACCTATAGTCTCTGTAAATGTTGATATTAGAATGTACCTATAAGTATTATAGTAAGTAGTATAATAAGATACTACGTTAGATGTAGACACACTTAATTTGGGAATGTTAGTTAGGGTGGGTGGGAAGCTAATATCTTCGGACAAAGCCCTCGTATAATTATGATAGAATTTCACTTACAGGTAAGTTCATTTAATCATTAATTATACTCGCGCTTTGTCCTCGATATTAGCTTAGATTATTAGATTACATGTAGATGTTGAGAGTGAAAATATCACATTTACAGGAAAGTTTTATTTACTTACCTTCTTATGTAAATAACATAACATTTAATTTTTAAATCAATTTTCATCTTAATTTTGAATTAAGTAGATATTATACCTACTTAATAAAACATACATTATTGTCATCAATCAATTACATAAGTAATGAATCATTAATATATTTCTTGCGAAAGAAATATCTTGATTAGAATTTTGATCTATAATTCTGTTATAAAATTTTTAGGTTCTAGCTAGAGCTATTGCTCCAACCTGCAGTCTTTCTTATCAGGTCAAGACTAACACCTAACCTAACCCATGAGCCTTATAGGTAGCAGCATGTCTAGTGCTGTGGGCTGTGAAAAACGGACAGGTACATCTATTCCACAACTCACTCTCATCTCACCCACACTCATCTGTAACATCTCAATGTCTGAGATGTTACAGATTTGTGAGGTTTATTTAAGCTTATAAAGAGATTATCATTACTACGTAAGTTTTGTGTTTTATTTATAATTATAACAACATAATGTTAAACTGGACAAATTTTGGATCCTTCATGAAAGGTTGGAAGAATCAGTAGGTACTGGTTGTAATGTTCCAGTTCGGGAAGATTTAATCAAGTCTGGTATCATATTACTAACTTGTCAAAAATTCAATATTCTTGATATTTATCTTAGAAATAGTTTACTAGGTGCTGTTGTTAGTAATGTTGCTAACTTTTTTGCTAATTTGTCTAAACTTAAGGTTTCCTTATGGTACCAACTTGCTTAGGAATGAAGGAGGTAGGTAAGTACCTACAATAGATGTGTCCAAGGTGGTATTATATTTGGGCAATGGTGGACAAGGTCTACAAAATTCCCTTAAGAAATCGCTTGATAATTACTAGGTAGTTCTTGTCCGAGTATAAATAAGAGATAACAGCTGATAACGGCTGACCTACAGCTGTTAAGGGTTCCGAATTTGGCACCGGATTCATATAATTGCGTTAAAAACGTTATGATTATCTTGTACAGAACTCGTGTACCTACGTTGTTGGATACTATGTTGTTGGATTTACAGAACATGAACCATTTTTCAAGCATGACATGTGTCATTCTTAGCTCATACTTGAACATTTCGATTGATTTCTTATTCAGCCTGCTAGCGAATAAGTTAATTTAAAGATAGCCGAAGAATAACCGAACCAATTTTTTCAAGAGCTTTTCATTCGATGTTTGGACTCGACCACTGCCAGGGTTCTCGGGTGACGTTTGAACGGTGAGAGAACTGAATCCCACCCATGCAATTTATATAAATGGCAGTAGTATTGTCAATCCGTAAAAGAATTTGGCAGTCATGGTAAGATTTAGCAAAGACTTTTAGTCCAAATTACGTAGCTAATATTTAAAAAAAATTAATACTTTGTAAGCGTTCGTTATTCGTCCACATCCCATAGCGCAGTCCCCACTACATGGAGCTCCCCACCCCATAGTTGAGGCCACGCTGTACACCTATTTCTAATGGCTCAAACATATGTTGGACCAGCCTAGGTGAGTCTAGGCGAGCGCGAGCGAGAAGGCAAATAGATGCAAGGCAAGAGCGATAGAGAGGCAATGCGAACCTGGGCCAACGTGTGTTTGCACCTTAAGCAAAATTCGTTTTCGTTTATTTCATTCTTGAAGTGGACGACTGCATGAGACCACCACTCAAGTTCTGGCAGTACTGACGATGGAATATACATATTTTATATAGCAAACCGTATTTAATGGCTGGGCACACTGAGGTAAGTAGGCCCACCAAACCAGCAAATTCTCTGATTTCACATTATTTTTAAATTACGGAATTTATTTATTTTTCGAGAGATTTTGAGATCTTCAAGCTTAAAATGCGAAGTACCAGCTATGAGTTTATTGAACGACCTTAAATTCAGTATAGACCTAAATTTACCATTAGGTTTAGGTAGTAAAAAAAAAGAAATATGATCACGACTGTATCCCCAAGGTGCGGTAGACATTCTCTCAGATCTTTTTAGGCATTTAAAGATCGTTAGAAGATGCCGAAGGGGGTAGTCAGAGGTATGTCAAAATACATATTTGGTACATGCCCACATTTTGCAGAAGTAAAAATATATAAGATAATAATTGACCCCAACAAGGTTGGGAAACTAAAATAGCTCCAATTGTTGGAAGATCTACTAATAGATTCTTACTAGGTAATATCTATTTTTATTTAAATGCCGATAAAAATCTTGTCACAGGAACCTGAGTCTGTTTTACTGGACGACAAAAAAGGTATTTGATACCCTTTAGCCAAGATAGTATATTAGCATCTCGCGTTATGTGCGGATTTGGCTAACCCGAATATTTATATATATTTATATAGAATATTTATATAGAAAACCGGCCGGTTCTAGCTATTATATTCTAGACGAATGGCAAGGTCTGGCTGAATCGGTTCGCCATAAGACTTTTCCTGGGACGGATCATCTCCAAGAATATGCAATGCTCATAGAGCATGAGGTCGTCGTCAAGGGCCGGTGTCGAATCTGTAGGAGCCTGCTGCAGAACTTCAGTATTGGTGACGGAAGCTGAGGGCAACTCTGTCACTGCCGCAGCACTGTAGGATGGTAATGGCACAACGGCGGCGGCGACGGAGGTAGCGGCGGTGGCAGCGGCGACGGTGGCGGCAGCGGCGTGGAGGTTGCGGCGGTGGAGGTCACGGCGGTGGAAGTCGCGGCGGTGGAGGTCGCGGCGGTAGCAGCGTCGGTTGATGGCATTGGCACATTGGGACAATAATAGTTCCAGTTCGTTACATAGTAGGTAATCTGTATAAGTGACAGCCCCAAAGACTGACCGCATTCCAAAGTAACCTAATTTATTTGCAATAAAAATCAAAGTGACAGCCCCAGAAGCTGACCGCATTGATATTTTTTGTTTGTGCCAATACGTCATTTCATCATAGCAACGAAGTGACATTCCCATAGAATGCCCGCATCATCACTTTATTTTACGTAATTTATAGTTAGGTGATAGCCCCTTAAACTACCCGCAAAACTATAAATGTAAAAAATGATGAATTCGTTTAACAGTAAAGTGTTAACCCCAGAGGTAAAACCGCAGTACTGATTGAAAACGAATAGGTAAATAAATATTCATTTACCTTCAATGCATAACGTGACCGGCGGCATTGGCAACCGCGATCTCGAGCGCGAGTCGGAGTCCGTGCGCGAAGATTCGTTTGACGAGTCCGATGAGGTCGATGACAGCCTCGATGTTCACGATCTATCTCTGCGTCGCGTGCGCATTAACTTTTGTTCCAACAATCTTACTTTTTTAGCTAGGGACTCAAAGTCCTCAAGTCCTCAAGATGCAGGACGAGTGTTCGAAGTCACAGAACAAAATAATGCACAACACAGTTTTGACGCGTGCAGACTGGCGGAGCACTAAAAGTGTAATGAAGGCAGTGCCGGTTACCCGCAACAAGGAAATCATTTCTTTTTTTTCTATATCTCAAAGAAAGTGCAGAGTGGCGACACCTAGTGTCTACTACATGTAATCTAATAATCTAAGCTAATATCGAGGACAAAGCGCGAGTATAATAATATCATAAAGCTATAAATTAATAATATTTTTAGGGCAAGTGTACATCAGGTTAAATTACCCGAATAATGCTAGATTGTGCGAGATCGCACGATTTATGGACGGATAACGCAATTCTTAGGTAAATTTTCCTCGTAACCATTTAGTTACATTTGGGTTTAGGTTCTCGTAATATTTTTTGCGTATTTTATGGAAGAGATTTTACGTGATATTTTTTTTTTATGTCAAATAAAACAGTGATCTATCTTTATCTATAAAATGAAATGCTGTTAGTACTGCTAAGATTTGAACTCGCGGCCATTAAATTATTCCTTACTAGCACAGCTAAGCTATGTATATTCAATAAATACACAAAAAGAATATAACGCTCGCTAAGACTTGAACTTGCGACCATTAAATCATTCCGTCTCGCTTGCTAGCAAGGCGTAGTTATGCCACAGAATAAATAGGTACAGAAGCCTGAATTCACGAAAACATTTATTTAAATAGCTACTTTTGCTGCGACGCAACAAAGTGCAATTCGGCTCGCGTAAGCGCTTATTGCCAAGCGAGATATTCCACTAAAGAAATCCTCTCGTTCTAACGCATAACTTTGTCACTGTCAGGCGCGGAGTTACGCGGAAGGGTTGTCGAATTGTCGCGTGATAGGGTATTGCGCGCGACGCGGCTAGCGTGCGAGCCGAGCGGCAAGTGGGAACCCTACCTGCTAGCCAAGGGCCGCCGAGGCGGGCCCGCCAACGTAATTGTAGCTTTGTATCAAAAAGAAAGCTGGATTGGGATTGAGGGTCGAGAAGTTGGACTCTCGTCATAATGTGAGCTTTAGCTAATTCATGGTGAGGGTTCCTACGGAGAGATTGAAGACCTTCATGAGCCGTGACTTCTAGCCAAAAGGGGTGAAGTTTCGGCGGTTCAAGGGCCGCCTGTCACGTGATACCCCGCGCCGCGACGCACAGGCGACATGTGTGACCTAGATTAAGTTCAGTATGTATTTTTAGGTTTAAGGTATTTATTTCTATGGGCCTTAGAATTAGTTTTGACCATCTGTGCTATTCTTAAATTGCCTGATATAAAGTTTATATTATTACTAGCTGCTGCCCGCGGCTTCGCTCACGTGGTACCCGGATAAAAAGTAGCCTATGTTACTATCCAGCTCTCCAACTATGTCCACACAAAAAATCACGTCAATCCGTCGCTCTGTTTTGACATGAAAGCAGGACAAATAAACAAACAAATAAACACACTTTCACATTTATAATATGGGTACGGATTATTATTTGTACCTAAAGTGCGGAGTGCGCCTTCTGTGGTCATGTGTACATATGTACCACACTGTGTACACATATCATGTATGTGTACTATATCCGTAGGGTACACAATGGCAGATTATCCGGTAGGGACGTGCTTTGTGGGATACTCGCTTCTATTGTGGGGAGTTACATCAGATTTGCATGGGAAATTCTAATTTAGGTCTTGGTAAAGACCTAATTTATTACTAGTACTTATGTGATTCTTAGGTCATGAGTCATGACTTTCTATTAAATTGTATTGAATTGAAATATATCCCTTTCAAAACTTTCGTGAGTTTTACTAGACATTATTTAACACACGGGAATTACTCACGTGAAAATATCGTCGATTTAGATACCGACAATGTTTCGATTCATCCGGAGAATCTTCATCTGGGTAAGGAGGGAGTTGCGGCAAGGTTACTCGCGGTCGCGTCTCACACTGTCGGTAAAACATTGTCGGTATCTAAATCGACGATATTTTCACATGAGTAATTCCCGTGTGTTAAATAATGAATTGAAATATATCTATCTATCCATTTTTTTTACCTCTATACAATGATTTACTATAACACTTTAATTTAAGTTATATTAATCTCGTTGCCTCTATACAACACAAATCTCGCTGTAACATAATCGATCGAGCGAGCGAAGCGAGCGAAGATCTTAGTGGTAAGTTGGGCGATTTTGCTTTGTATGTTTGTATGTTTGTATGTTTGTATGTTTCACGAATTGTTGTTCGAGCATAACTGTCGAACCGTTCATCCAATCTGCATGAAACTTGGTAGGTCAATAGGTTGTGGTAAGGAAATTTACGGCGGAGCATATGAGCTTAATCGATGAAGGGGTTGTGAAGATATTGGGTTCCCAAGGGGGTAAAAAATTATGAAAGTTACACAAATATATTGAGTGGGGTGTCATACGAAAGGGCTTATTTTGTACATTCCAAAATGGTTTTTATTTTTAATCTAGGATGTATAGTTTTCGAAATACGACCAAAGACCAAAAACTACGAAACCAGAGCTGCAAGAGCTCCCGTTTCATAGAGTTTCGATGTCTTCGTAGCTCATTGACTGGTCGGTCTTAAAAAGAGAGTGGCATCGTTGCGGTTTGGTTTGCAATGATTTTAGATGCTACTTGATTTATTTTCATGATAAAAAAAATTTAAAAAAAAATGAAAATAATTGGGGTAAAAAAAGTTAAGTAAACAAATATATTGAGTGCGGTGTCAAATGAAAGGTCTTTATTTGTACATTCTAAAATAGTTATTATTTTTATTCTAGGACGTATACTTTTAAAAATACGACGAGAATTCATAAATATGAAATAAATGAAAAATTAGACACGACATTATGTATTGCATGCATGCTAGTATTTTTTACCATGAAGAGCTAGCGCAATAGGCATACCCGGCAGTAGTAGCACTAAAGTAAGTAAGTAAGTTCGTATGAGTAAGTGGTCAACTCTGGTGACGGAGTTTCTAGGCTAGTAGCACTTGAAATTATAGGGGTAGGTAGTCAGAAAAAAGTCCAAATGTTGGCCATCTACGGTGCGCGAGATCTCAGTTCGGGGCGAACTACTAGTTAATTACCAAATCTCACGACGGTTAACTTTTGATTGATTTAATTTCTTCATTTGAATGTACACTTTATAGCCTCGAATATAAGATTAATAGTCACATGTCACTCAATTTAACATCCAAATTTTATAGTACCACGGCGCTTTAAATTTTATGCCATAAACCAGTGTAGTAAAGTCGAGAATGAAATGAATCATGTGAAACATTGATTAAATTTTACGATGCAGCGATGAGAACTTATGACGTGTTCTAATTTTTTTACAGGTTTGTTAGCGCTCTTTTATAAATATCAGTCTATTTCTAGTATTGTCTGATTATAACGCTGAGAAATAAATAAACGGCTATTTCGAAAGGTCTCTGTCACGTCGATTAAAAACTGAAATCCCTGCGGTCTCCCATCTATCTGGGGGCACGGCAGTGCCCCGCCAAGTCTCGAAGCAAGGCCGTACCATCCTTTTCTCGAAGCCATTCGGGCCATTTTCGACCCCTCGTAACTTCGTTGTGGAAAAGACTAGAAGCCTAAACTTTCAGTGACCAAGAGGGCATTACATAGCTAGATATATTTCCAAATTACATTAAATTTGAACCAGTAGTTTATGAATTATTGCAAGTCAAAATTCCTAGTTTTGTAAGTGACTCACTGACTGACTGACTCACCGATCATCAAAATTAAAAGCCTACTTCTAGCAGACCCACAAACTCCAAATTTGGCACACATGTATAGTTTAGTGTGTATAGCAAGGAAAAACTCTGACATTCCGAATTATTAGTCCCGATTTTAATTTATGTAACTTTAGGTTATAATTTGCTTGTGCAAGGGGCCGCGCCGCCATTTCTGTGCTGCGTGGAGCGCGTGACGTTTCGTTTCGTATGGCAGCTAGTGTTGAGTTGAGATGATCACGTATGATGTTCCGCGGTGTAGGGATGTTCGATATTTCGGATTGTAGGTATTGATATTTTATTAAAAAAATAATAATCATTTGTTCATTGAAAACAAGTTGTACATGGGTTGGGATCTCTTTATTTATGTTTCCCGTAATCCTGATTCCGTGATCCTGGTCTGTGATCCTATGATACTGATCCTACGTGATCCTAATTCCGTGATCCTGCATAATCCTGATCCTTATCCTGTGATCCTGATCCTACGTGATCCTAATTCCGTGATCCTGATCCTGTGATCCTGCGTAATCCTGATCCTGTGATCCTGATTCTGTGATCCTAATCCTGTAATCCTGATCTTCATCTTATGGTAAATAGAAATGTCAAATGTACCTGACATAGAATTTCTACGGGAAGAAATTCTCTCTAAGGACGAAAAGTACTACTTTCATCCCTCTGTTCAGATAACTTCAAGCGTACTCTCTGTGTATGAGAAATGAAAAAATATGTAGGTAACTCTAGTTGCACGGGGGGCTCAACTGTCCGGGCAACATGCCTCTGTATTTGCATGGGCGCTCAAGTCGTTGTGCATTGAAATGAAATGAACTGAAATCATTTCTTCATCCATCAATCAAAACATTGATGGATATTGGTTCGTCAGTATTTACATGCGGTCAAGCGTATGTGGCACTTTCAAGAGTGACAAGTCTAGGCGGTTTACATCTAATCAATGTCAACTTTGGTTGTATTAGAGCGCAGGAGTCTGCTCTGAATATAATAGACTAGATGCATTTACCGTCCAGACTTGTCAAAAATCAATACATAAAAGCCTCTGAGAAAAGCCCACGAAGACAGGGAGTGGGCTATGAGAAAGCCCACAGATAAGGCACAAGATATAATAGGTAAAAGAAAAAAAGGAGGACTACCTACAAAAAGAAGTGAGATCCCATCAAAAACATAACATGTACAAAAATGCACAAGTCTCGCAATGCAGTTCTTCTGCCGTAAAAAGTTGTGAAATCGAATGTAAACCAAGTCTGTATAGAGTAACTTGGCAAACACACACAGCAAAATAATCTACATAAAACGTTTACGAGCTTGCTGTGTGTGTTTTTCAAGTTACTCTATACAGACTTGGTTTACATTCGATTTCACAACTTTTTACGGCAGAAGAACTGCATTGCGAGACTTGTGCATTTTTGTACATGTTATGTTTTTGATGGGATTTTAATTTCCGCAAATTTCAGTTTAAGACTGGTTCTGTCACGCGTACCGTCGCGTCGACGCTGATAGGCGAGTGATCTTTATTACAATGACATAAGGATACTGATTGTTTAGCAGAAATGGCAACGCTGATTGCTCTCGTCAGTACTGGACAATCAGTGTCCTTATTCCATTGTAATAAAGATCACTCGCCTATCAGCGCTGACGGTACGCGTGACAGTAAAACCAGCCTAAGTAACATTTAAGTGACTAACAGATTTTACAATGATATACGTTAAAACATTGTTGAATATTGTGTTTTTTAATAAAAAAAAATATGTAGGTAAGTAGGTATCCACATAGTGCAAAGATTAGTTTCCTAATCGTCACTGGCTTTTTTTTCGCGAAAATGCCCTATTACGACTTTATGTGATATATTGACCGGTCGCGTAGAGATTGCTGTCGCATTGCTATAGTCTGACGTCATCAGAGCGCGGGACAGGGAATTTGTTAAACATTAAAAGCGGCCATCAAAGCGTACAGCTACTTTAGGCGAAGTAATCGCCTTACCCAGGACAGAACTGGATTAGCTACGCATGCAAAGCCTAACAACCACAGGGCACTATCAGATTAGGTCCATTTAGCTCAGAGCTAGTTGTGACAGGGTGTCCCATGAATCTTTGAAAGCTCACTTCAAATTGGGACACAATGTCCCATAAATAAATAAATAAATCTTGCTAGACATTTCACACAGCGCCATCTAGCCCCAAACTAAGCAAAGTTTGTACTATGGGAACCAGATAACTGATAGAATACTTTATTTATTACTTTTGTTGATGATTTTTTACTTTTGTTGATGTATTAATCCTCCTTTTTTTCTTTTGACGACTTTGACGAGACTCACATTGTTCGACTGGCTCCACACTGGAACTTGACTATTTAGATTTTAAGCGGATGGATCACCGAAAAGAAAGCTAGGCCCCATACCGTGTTTGTTGCCCTGATTCTTCACGGTGTTGGTCGCGAAAGAACAGGAGTAGAATCACCTAGCTCTTAAGACGATTCAAAGTGGTCATAACGGTCCTACTGAATAAATGATATTTGATTTTGATTTTGATTTTGATTTTTATACTTTTTTTTTGTAAATAGGTACATAGATAGAATACTTTATAACACCCAGACACAGAACAAACATCTATGTTCATCACACAAATGTTTATCCTGGGTGGGAATCGAACCCACGACCTATAGTGCAGAAGGCAGAGCTACTACCAACTGAGCTAAGAGGCCAGTCAAAGAAGAAATATGCATGTTTTTTTTCTGTTCTTAATTTATTTGTTTAATAGGTACTTTCATCTTTTTATCATAGAAAAAAAATTTTTTTTTTCAAATAGTTAGTTCAAATAAAATTTTTAAATAGTATTTAAAACATTAGAAGTGTGTCAGGATCGTAGCAAGTGGCGATCTGTGGTCTCTGCCTACCCCTATGATGGGATACAGGCGTGAGTTTATGTATGTATGTATGTATTTAAAACATTGAACTTTGAGCGTCTCAAACATTTCCATAAAAGACCTTAGTACTCGTATTATCAGCTGGTTTTAAGCATAACACGTGCCTTAACTAGTGGTAAAGTATAGCATAACCATTATTCAAATAGGCTGGTAACACACTTCAGTACTGCCGGATTAGTCTAAACTAGTATTCTAGACTGCCCCCGCGACTGTCCCATTTAGATACGCTCGGACATGTCCCATCTGGACTGGGATGGGTCAGCAATTACAAAAAGAAGGTTTTACACAATGCGACCGTAACGTCTATCTACTCGTAATATTATTGTGAAGCGCTCGTGGCGTAGCTTGCTTACACGTTCTTGATTGATCGTTGAAGTTAAGCAGCGTTGTGTGCGGTCACAATTTGGATGGGTGACAGGAGGTATTACGAGCTGAGCGCTTCCGTTTATGGAGGCACGTTCAACTGTCGGTCCCGGCTTTTAAGTTGTTAAGCCATGACGGAGGAGCCTAAAAATTGAGTCACCAGAGTTGGCCGCTTGCTCAAACGAACTTACTCACTATTTTGCGATATCTCAAGAATAGCAACAATATTTTTTGTGAAAATTATTTTATCAAGAAGCCGAAAAGTATTTCCTCACTTTGTTCGTTTTAGTTTTTACAGTTTTGTTATGGTTTTCCCTCTCGGTCACGAGGAAAACTAGAATTCACCATCCCGGTTCCACCGCTCAGGTTCTCTGGTAAGTAAGTTCGTATAAGCTACTTACTGGTCAACTCTTGTGTCAGAGTTTTTAGGCCGTCTAAAGGCCTCCGTCAAGGTTTAACGACTTAAGGTCGTTTTATTTCGTATTTTGTATTTGTATTTGTATTCACACAATACATATCAGTGAAGTCACAGTTCCGATACAGTACCGGCACTGTGCGAAATATTCTTTCATGAGTGACGACACAGTGATATGATGATATACACAGAGATGGATACTGAACTGAGCGAACACGTTGCCGAAACTGTGGCTGATATGTATGAGAACCGACCCTTAAAAGCCGGGACCGACAACTTAACGTGCCTTTCTTCAGAATTTCTGACTTTCCAAGTCGTGGTGTGTGTAAACATCCTATTGAAGAAAACCGATTGAATTCAAATCCGAGATCACGTCGGCGTGCTAAGCCGCCTCCAATAACCCGACTAACCGATATCATATCAAACGAGCTGGCTATAATATGCTTAGCGCTGACCCTAATCTGAATATCTCAACTGAACACACACTTACTTAGGCCTTTTACATCTTTACGAGATGATTTAACCACAGGTTGCCTGGAAGAAATTGCTTTTAGCGATAAAGCCGCCCAAACTGTTTTTCCTGTTTCTTGTGATTACTTTTATTTTTTTTTTGTTGTACAATAAAACATTATCTATCTATCTATTTATACAGTGTCAGGAGGCAATCTTTGCCTACACCTTGCCCAGCACCTACACCATCCTCTCAGCTTACAGGCCATATCCACAGGAAAGACATGGTCAATAGGGGCTGACTAAGCAGCGGGATTCCTCACGATGTTCCCTTCACCGTTTAGAGCTCGTGTTAATGCGCATATAAATTTTTCGAAACGAAAAATCCATTGATTCATGTTTCAGGATTCGTACCTACAACCTTCGGATCGAAAGTCAAGGTGCTATACCCCTCGGCCAACACGGCTAAAAAAAAAATACTTTATTGTTCACAATATCAACAGGGATAATTACCAACGGACCTAGATTTCCTAAAGCAGTACATTACTTGCTAATATTTACTGGGCCGAGCTAACTACGAAACTTTAGCATCGTCCGTAAGATATTCTAGCAATAAGCAGGGTTGCCTCATGTCTAAGGATCTTTGAGAATTTCACTTTCAAAACTTTCGTGAGTTGTACTAGACATTATTTTAACACACCGGAATTACTCACGTGAAAATATCGTCAATTTAGATACCGAACATGTTTCGATTCATCCGGAGAATCTTCATCTGGCGGCAAGGTAACTCCTCGCGCGAGCGTCTCACACTGTATCTACTGATATTTTCAAGTGAGTAATTCCCGTGTGTTAAAATAATATCTTTGAGAATGTCTACCGCGCCTTGGGGATACAGTCGTGATAATATTACGCAGCCTATTTATTTAACAAATTAAAACAAGTTAACCTTGTGAGACTAAAAAAAATCCAAATATTTAATTTCATTAATTTCAAGTTCAGAAGAGCTTAGTAGCTTATTGGTAAACGCTAGTGAGTTTTTAGGCCCTAACAGATGGCGTTATTACTATAGCTAGGCCCGATTAATATGCCCTCCGACCCGATGCAAGAAAGCGCTCAGTTTTTATTGCCGCTAGTGGTCACCCGTTCATTTTGTGACCGCGCAGAACGTTGTTTGACTCCGATCTATTCGATCTTCGAGCGCGTCGTTAAAATTAAATGAAGAAAACTTTGACAAAAAAGGAGTTAATTATATTATTTTTGCAAAAGCGACAACCCTATAATGAATCTAATTTACTTAGCTCGACCGAGCCCCTTTGATGCGTTGAATATCGACATCATAATATCAAAGATTAGACTTTGACTGTTTTATATTAACCTCTGACGTTAAACTTTCAAAATAACTTTTCTATTTTTAACCGACTTCAAAAAAACAGGAGGTTCTATGTTCAGTTGCAGTATGTTTTTTTTTCCTATGTATGTTCAGCGAGTTCTCCGTCAATGTGGACCGATTTTAAAAGATATTTTTTTAGGCATATTGAATTGGGTACTTACGACACAGAAAATATGAGTAGATTAAGTAAAATATGACATTGTGTTTAAATAACTGTGTTGGAAATTAAAGAAAAATAAAATGTACCTAATGTAATGACGAGCCGATTGAATTGCAATGCTCTGTAGATTTGTATCAGCAGCTCTGCAGTTTCTCTTGAAAATGCCCATCAACTCTCTTTTAAGTGTCGTAAAAGAGATGTTAAATCGTGTGAAATGTATTATATAAAAACAAAAACAAATGTATGTATTAAGCCCAATTAATAATCTTACGCCAATACATTAAGAAGTTGCTTTTTTATTAATATGTTTGATAAACCTCAAAAATATTAAAATACAATTTAATCCAAGCTTTTAAAGCTGTTGATATAAATAAAAGTCCTGTTTTACAATCTGGCGGCACGAAGCGGGCTTTAATGAACATCTGATGGCGGCTCCTCACTTGGCGTATCGTGTTCGTGTATTTGCATTATTTGTCCAAATACAGCAATGTGTAGACGGTCTATTTGATTGTATTTGCTTTATTTGCACGAATATGGCAAACAACGCAAATAGCAAATTTGCCCGTACAAGTCCATGTGTGGATGACGTATTTGACGGTATTTGAAATATTTGATTATTTGAAGGCAAACACAACAATATCGACTCACGAATACGCTAAGCCAAGTGAGGAGCCGCCATGACAGTAATGATAAGTGACATGTCACTCGCCAACATAGAGTGTACCATTTTTAGCACAAAGGCACATTAGTAGTTGTAATGGATTCGCTTATGTTTAGGAAATATTCCTTTGTGTGGCCACAGGGTAACGACATGAGTAACGCTAGTTATTACTTCCTCAAACTGTATTTAGCGACTATCCGCGAGCCCGTAAAATAGATGAAAGACCAAGTGGCAATGCCGTTCAACACATTATCTTTTTGTTCTCAAAAAGACAGATTCTCATAAAGACAGATTCTCAAAACGACAGATTCTCAAAAGGACGGAAGTATAGTCCGACACAAAATAATATAAATAAATGGGGGCGCCACTGTGCAAGCTAAATACGCGAAATAGATAAATTCTCTTTTAGAAGTAAATTATTACTTCTGACTGACGTCTTCGGCACCAGTACCATAGACAAGAAACCTGTACTTTACCATAGATTAGTAGAGAAAGGGTTTCCAAAGTACTGAAATTTTAGTTGCCGTGTCTACCCGTTTTTGCCGGACTACACACGTAAGTATGTGAAAAAAGGAAAACATGTTTTTTTACAAAAAAAAATATTATGACACGTCTCAATTTAGAAAGGCGTTGCAGGCACTCGAACACCGACATTTCAGATCTTAAGCATTCCGATATAATGTAACTGTTATTGTAACTGACAGCTCACAAAATGGGTGGGTGACCGCATTTATAACTTGGTGATCATAAGCTTCGGATGGCTTGTTAAAATCAGTTTATGTTTATAAATACATAGTTTCCGGGTATTTAGCCCGCAAATTACCATATGTATTTATAATGTGATCCGAAAGTTTTAAAACGTCAGTTGATGTTTTCCTTCACCGTTCTATATTTTTCTTTGGATTATAATTTAAAGCAACATGATAACAATCTCTCAATTAACAATCGTTCTAAAATAAACTGTGTTGATAGGAGGTAAGAGTAACTTGGCATATCATCAAGTATGAATGTTTCTTTGAAGGGTTTTTTTTTCTTTAAAAGGGTTAGTTAGTCACAGTCGAAAACAGTCTAGGGTTTAATTAAACTGTTAAAGCTTTAAAATCATCTAGTCTAGTTCCTCATATGTAAAATCACCTGCGGGGCTAAAAAGGCCGTTATAGCAGAATCATAATATGATTCGCAATATGTTTTGTTCTTGTCACTCTCATGTCTATGAAAAGAGACGGCATATAGTGCAATTTAGATTATGATTCTGCTTTAACGGCCTTTTTAGCCGGCCTTAACGATACATTTTGAAATCTACACTTAATCTAAGTCAAAATCAATAGGCAGGTGATTCCTCTCCTGTTCTTTTTTAAATAGTCTAGTTTGTAAGAAGTTAAGTATCGCAGAAAAAGAAAAGGCCCTATGACACTTCCTTGAAGGCAGTGTTCTCGACCGAAAATGAGTGAAATCGGTAGAGTTGCCCGCAAAAATCGGTATATTTGGATCCAAAATCGGTAGATGAAAAAAAAATGTGTATTTTCGTCGATAAAACAGATTGTGCTTGTGAAAAATTACGTTTCTAAAGCGTCTTTCCCTGATCTAATGTTAGTATCCTTAGTACAACTCTTACAATAGGCATAATTAGTACCTAGTACCTACTTTACCTACGGCTTGCAATGAAAATTTCTTGCAGCCAGCTTGAATTTTTTTCCCAATCTTTTCTTAATTTTTACTCGGAGAAACTTTTTATTCGAAGTTATTAAAATCAATGAAAAAATTGAAACTTATTTTTTATAGACATTGTTCGGAAATCCTATAAAACATCGAGTTGTACAGGTACTTACCCTTTTGTCTTACAATTCGATGTTTTGATGATGTCTACATCCGAAATATATCGATAAACATACTAATGAATGACTTTTGAGGGTTTCCCCGAGGGTTGCTAACTTAAAACTATAAAAAAATCTGTAAATTCTGTAAAAAATAGGATCCTTTTCAAGGATTCTTGGAAATCATGAGAAAATCATCACGTTTCGGTATTTTGGTAGAACAGACCCAATATCGGTAGAAATACCGAAAAATCGGTAGGTTCGAGACCACTGCTTGAAGGACACCGTATATAATATCGTCATCTGGGTATTATTAATACCGTCTCATTTATTGATTCATGCCGTCATTGTGCAAACTTAGCAGTTTGTAAGTTGGTTTACTAGATTCTTCTAAAAAATTAATGGCACACCGGTTTAATGATGTTTTCCTTCATCTTGTTTGTGTGAGATTAAAATTCGTACTCACTAATAAATCATCTAGCTTTTGAGTGCATAGTAAAATAAAGCAATTTTAAGCGGTCACCATGCGCCTAACGATAAAGTGCACCAATAAATTAACCTACGTTTATGTTTTGACATCAAACCCCGAGGTAATTTACAGCTTAACAACTAAGCAATAAGGGTGAAGAAAAAATATATTCAGAGCAATTACGAGTAAATTAAAAAAAAAATGGAAAACCTTCGACAATAGAAAAAAAGCTGATGATCTTCAGACGCCTCCACAGATCTTCATAAATTATAGCTAAGAACCATCTCGATCAAGTCAAATTTTCAACAAAAAAAAAAACGGCATCGAAATCGGTTCATCCGTTCTGGAGCTATGATGCCACACACAGACACACAGAAACGAGTACACACTAGAAACTTATAACACCCCACTTTTTCGTCGCGAGTTTAAAATACACTAACGTATAC
Source organism: Camptogramma bilineatum (assembly GCA_958496255.1). Lineage (NCBI taxonomy): Eukaryota > Metazoa > Arthropoda > Insecta > Lepidoptera > Geometridae > Camptogramma > Camptogramma bilineatum. The sequence goes on from OY292476.1 coordinate 1,618,512, forward strand.
ACAAGGATACACGGGATTTTATCGCGTAATTTACCCTATTTATATCAGATATCTGGTTCCCACAGTACAAGCTTTGCTTAGTTTGGGGCTAGATGGCGCTGTGTGAAATGTCCATCAACATTTATCGATCGAGCGAGCGAAGCGAGCGAAGATCTTAGTGGTAAGTTGGGCGATTTTGCTTTGTATGTTTGTATGTTTGTATGTTTGTATGTTTGTATGTTTGTATGTTTCACGAATTGTTGTTCGAGCATAACTGTCGAACCGTTCATCCAATCTGCATGAAACTTGGTAGGTCAATAGGTTGTGGTAAGGAAATTTACGGTGGAGCATATGAGCTTAATCGATGAAGGGGTTGTGAAGATATTGGGTTCCCAAGGAGGTAAAAAATTATGAAAGTTACACAAATATATTGAGTGAGGTGTCATACGAAAGGGCTTGTTTTGTACATTCCAAAATGGTTTTTATTTTTAATCTAGGATGTATAGTTTTTGAAATACGACCAAAGACCAAAAACTACGAAACCAGAGCTTCAAGAGCTCCAGTTTCATAGAGTTTCGATGTCTTCGTAGCTCATTGACTGGTCGGTCTTAAAAAGAGAGTGGCATCGTTGCGGTTTGGTTTGCAATGATTTTAGATGCTACTTGATTTATTTTCATGATAAAAAAATTTTTGATAAAAATGAAAATAATTGGGGTAAAAAAAGTTAAGTAAACAAATATATTGAGTGCGGTGTCAAATGAAAGGTCTTTATTTGTACATTCTAAAATAGTTATTATTTTTATTCTAGGACGTATACTTTTAAAAATACGACGAGAATTCATAAATATGAAATAAATGAAAAATTAGACACGACATTATGTATTGCATGCATGCTAGTATTTTTTACCATGAAGAGCTAGCGCAATAGGCATACCCGGCAGTAGTAGCACTTGAAATTATAGGGGTAGTCAGAAGAAAGTCCAAATGTTGGCCATCTACGGTGCGCGAGATCTCAGTTCGGGGCGAACTACTAGTTTATTTATAAACTGCACATAAAGTTATACTGAAAGCTTCAAATTAAATAAATAAGATGATTTAAATTAATCTTGAGTTTAAATTTATCGGACAATTCCGAGTTGGAGTTTTCTAGAGTTTATGATACAGATGAACTGCGGGCTAGATATTTTAGGTAAACATTATGGACCCGTCGCGCGTCGGTCGCAACAATGTCACCGTTGCTACGAGCCATATTGCGTTTCCACTGCTTGCCCTGACATAATTCTCCATCGTTTTATATAAATACTAGCTGCTGCCCGCGGCTTCGCTCGCGTGGTACCCGGGTAAAAAGTAGCCTATGTTACTCTCCAGCCCTCCAACTATCTCCACACAAAAAAACACGTCAATCCGTCGCAATGTTTTGTTCGTGAAAGCAGGACAAATAAAAAAACAAATAAACATACTTTCACATTTATAATATGGGTTCGAATGAATATGAACGATTCAAAAATGGAAGTTTTTCATACAAATTTATTCATTACCTACTTTTTTACATTACCTAATTCTATCGAAACACTCAAAATTTAGAACTCTTGTAAGCTAAAGTTTTTTCTTTATTTTTTTAAATTGTGACCACACCAATAGACTTAGATTAGATTCGTTTATTTGCTAGAATATAAGTAACAATCAGGTCTTAATAATAGGTATTGGTAAGTGCAGATATATTCTACCTAGTAGACATGCAAATATTAGTGGTAAAATAACGATTAAATTAAAAATAGAATTTGTAATTATTAAAAAGAATAGAATTCAATTAAATTAAAGTACTTACCTATCTAATTAATTAGTAATTTTTAAAATCATAGTTCAATGTCCCTATAGTTAAAGTATTGATCAATAGAATAATAACATTTGGAAATAAGCCATTTCTTTAACTTTACACTAAATAGATTTCCTGGCTTTCCTGATAAGGTTTTCAGATGACTGATAGACTCTTCTCAACACAAATTCAAAACACCAAAATTGAACTTGATTTGAACGCAACGGCCCGTTGTAACCTAACCTATTGTGTCCGGGTTAGGTAATGCTAGGTATTCAGCATTTCAGACAATACCTAACGCGGGGACGTGACGTGCATTAAGCTCGTGAACTTGATACCAGTGAAACTGTACAGAAACTGAAATTCGGAATAGTTAGGATAAAAGACTACCTCTGTGGCGCGGTGGGTGAAGGCCCGTCTGAGACGCAGGAGAATGCGGGTTCGATCCCCGCCGCGGGGATTCTGCAAATATTTATCTCGCGTCTGGGTGTTCTCTATGTATAATATTATTAAGTAAGTATTTACAAAAAAAAGTATGTAAGTAGTATATCAGTCATGTGGTTCCCATAACACGAGCTCTGTTTACTTTTAGGCTAATTTTTATTTAAAAAAAAATAGTTGGACGAGTACTATAATATTTTAGAATTTTAAATTACGAATAATTTAATCAAATTACTTTTAAATTTAAGCGCTCTTGGCGTACCTTGCTTATACGTTCTTGAATTCTTGATAGATCCGGAATGGTCACAATTTGGCCCCCTTACTTATAAAAGATGTTTAAAGTTGAACACTGGTTAAACAACGTCCTGTCTCTGTTTGACACTATCCACAAATAAAGACAGGACGTTGTTTAACCAGTGTTCAACTTTAAACGTCTTTCATAAGTAAGGCCCTGGATGGGTAGTAAGTGGCATTCTGTCAAGTCGGGTTTCTGTACTTATTTATTCTGTGGTTACACCAAGATTGCTAGTTTGCAAATCCTGAGCTTCTATACTATACCGTTGAAAGGAATATCTTTATCAACCTCAGAATATAATAGAATAGGTAAACCGATACAAAGTGAATGTCAAGCTTGGCTTATCTTACTACCACTTATCTATAACATTATGTAAAGTCCATAGTCCACTAAAGCGACGCGTACATTTGGCACCCTTGGTAGGAAAAAGGCGTAAAGCACACTGCACCGCGCTCCGTTGCGTATAAACGCGACGCACGGTTTAACATCGAATAAGTGGCACTGTAATGTTTACAACTCCTAATTTCATAGAAATTGTATGGAATGTGTTTTTTTTTAATTATTATTGCAAAAACTTACGATTTGATTTGGTAAGTTACTTTGGGGAAAGTGTTTCTTGTGATAGAGTCGATTTAGACCATCTTGTTTTTTTTTTTTGACAAATGCAATTTTTTAGGCTAACTGTATTTTTTTTTTTCAAAAATCTAAAAATGCAATTATTTTTTTCTTCAAAATAAAATAATAGTTTCCTAATCACAAAACTTTCTAACTACAAGAGAAAAGGTAGCTACCCTTCAGTGACCAATAATTTGCCACACCCTGTATATAAATTCTCAATCCCGCGATACAGTCTTAGGCCTAGTACCATCATAATGTAGTTCATTGTAAATTACTTGCCCTTTTGTTAGTCTTTATGTGTATTAATTTCAATGTTTTTGAAAAATAAAATTGTCTTCATTTTTATCTTACTCAACGCTTCAGTGGACGTATTGAGCTCAAAATACCGTGCGCTTTAGGAAAACGACACCCGATATAAACATGAGTGAATATGACGTCACTTAGCCTATCTAAGGATATCCGACTCTGAGCTTATCTATCGGCCATTTGCTCTAAGTTTTGTAAGCGAGCTAAGCTCTCAATATCCTTGCGATAGCGGGGCTAATGGCCGAATACTGAAACGCTACTTAAATATTTAAGACGTACTTATCTATAAACACACTTTCACATTTATAATATGGGTACGGATGTGCCTACTTGATTGATTGTGACGAAAACGCAATATTCTAGAAAGACGTTAATTTGATCATCAATTAAACGGATATTTTCTGTCAGCAGTTAATGTGGAATGCAATAAAAATAATCTGATCCCAATTATAATTTTATGTTGATATCAAATAAATTATTTTCAAATGCCAACGTGTTTTTGCAAATGGCACCTATTTTGTCCACCCACGCATTAAACCCACAGGTTTTAAGTATGATTTATTAAAACTTTATACATTAACTACATACCGTGGTTTCATCTGCAACAAAATTAATACTGCCTCTTAGCTCAGTTGGTAGTAGCTCTGCCTTCTGCGCTGTAGGTCGTGCGTTCGATTCCCACCCAGGACAAACATTTGTGTGATGAACATAGATGTTTGTTCTATGTCTGGGTGTAATAAAGTATTATAAGTAAGTATTTACAAATATATAAGTATTCTATCAGTTATCTGGTTCCCATAGTACAAGCTTTGCTTAGTTTGGGGCTAGATGGCGCTGTGTGAAAAATGTCCACCAATATGTCCACCAATCTGCAAGTAAATTAATAAAGAAACAAGTTGCTAAATTAGAAATAAAAAAAAAACAATGGTACAAGCTGAAAATTTTTCTGCACTCTCGAGGTTCATTTCTGTTCATAACTCTGAAGATCATCGACAGATCCTCACCAAATTTTTGTGGCACCAATCGGAAAGTATACCCTTTCAAACAAAAAATTCCAAATCGGTTCAGGCGTCTTCAAATAATCGGTAAACATACATAAACTCCTAATTTCATAGAAAATGTATGAGATGTGTTTGTTTGAATTATTGCAAAAACTTACGATTTGATTTGTTAAGTCACTTTAGGAAAAGTGTTCCTGGTGGTAAATAGTCAAAGTCAAAGTATCGTTTATTGCTAGAGTCTAGACCAGTGGTTCTTAACCTTTTAGTGATGAGGGACCATTTGATAAACTTTCTGACTTGCCGCGGACCACCAACAGTAAGTTCTCTCTTTCAACTTTGATCCTTTGTCGCTTGTTTAATTTTTTCGGATAGCTTCGCGGACCACTTCAAGTGGTTCCAGGGACCACCAGTGGTCCGCGGACCATAGGTTAAGAACCACTGGTCTAGACCAACTTGTTTTTTTTTTGACGAATGTAATAAAAAGTAAGTAAGTTCGTATGAGCAAGTGGCCAACTCTGGTGACGGAGTTTTTAGACCGCCTAAAGGCCTCCGTCGTGAAAACTAAATATGCAATTATTTTTTCTTCAAAATAAACCTAAAGTTTCCTAAGAATAAAACATTCTAGGCCTTACTTATGAAAGATGTTTAAAGTTAAACACTGTTTAAACAACGTCCTGTCTTTATTTGTGGATAGTGACAAACAGAGACAGGACGTTGTTCAACCAGTGTTCAACTTTAAACATCTTTCATAAGTAAAAGGTTTTAATTATTAAAGAAAATTATAGTAGGTAGATATTTTCGGTGGCTATCGAAAAGCATACACTCGTTCGAATTTTTCCAAAGTAACCTTATTACGCCCAGCATAAGGATACGGCAATTCTCCAAACAAGCTATTACAGCAGTAAAGTTCGTTTCAAAGGGACCCTACGTAAATAAAATAAGGTTTGAAAAAACAACTTCAGAGCTACTTTGATGTAAGGCTTCCTCTTCAAGGTTTTTATATCGTTTACAAACAAACAAACTTTGCGCTTTAGAAACGCTTGTACTGTTTTGGACACTCACGTGGGTTTGGTCACGTGGATTGAAGCTTTACTGGTTCTTTTGAAGCTATAAGTTTTATGTTAAAAATAAAAAACCGGTCAAGTGCGAGTAGAACTCGTACGCCGAGGGTTCCGTACCTACCCATTATACCCATTATGTTATTGTAGCCCGCTTATTTGTATGAGCGCCCATACAACTCAGAGGACAATCTTAATTGGCGTCAACTATGTATTAACTATAACACCCTTTAATTTTCAACTTTTTTTATTTTTTGGAATTTTTCCTTTATTTGTGCTAAGACCTTGCTTTTTGCCAAATTTCGTGATTCTAGGTCAACGGGAACTACCATTTAGGTTTTCAACCCAAAACCTCTAGGGTACTTCCGGTTGACCTATAATTGTCAAATTTGGTTACAAGCAAGGTCTTACAGCACAAGTAAAGGAAAAATTCCGAAAAATAAAAAAAGTTGATAATTAAGGTAAGTTTTGATACTTACAAGTTTTCACGAAAACCTAAATTTGCCTATATCTTTTTATAGTGTTGACTCAGGACCTTGATTTTTATAAGGTGCAGCGGGGCAATTCTGACCGAAAAATTTTAGTCGAAATTTAAAACTTCAATGCTCTCGTTCCTCGTTGAGTTACGCTAATTCTGACAAATTGGTGTTATGAAACCTTTATCTGCCTTTTTCTTTATTGTATTTTTGTTAAAGAAAAAGCATATGTAAATGGTGAAATAACACAATTTTAACTAAAAACTGGAAAATGCCAGAATAGCCCCTCAGCGGGGTAATTCCGTCGGGTGGTGATATTATTCGAACCAATTATGCTATGTTACTAAATCCAGAAGCTTTACAAACTAGACAGCACAATGCACGCGAATTTTAACATTCTAATCTCCTACGATGGTCCAGTTTCTATAAAAAACCTGTTAAAATTTTTGTGGGGTAATTCTGGCATCACTCTTTAGTCTCCCATACATGCTAGTGTTGGGACGCTGACTATCGATAAACGGAGTAAGTATACGCAAAAATCTCGCGCAAAAATGATGTTGTATGAGAAGTAGTTCGCCCCGAACTGAGATCTCGCGAACCGTAGATGGCTTACATTTTGACTTTCTTCTGACTACCCCTATACTTTCAAGTGCTACCACTGCCAAGTATGTCTATTGCGCTAGGTCGTCATGATAAATAATACTGGCATGCATGCAATACATAATGTTGTGTCTAATTTTTCATGAATTCTCGTCGTATTGTAAAAAGTATACATCCTAGAATAAAAATAATAACTATTTTGGAATGTACAAATAAAGACTTTTCATAAATTACACCCCACTCAATAAATTTGTTAGTGTTTTTACCCCTTGGGAACCCAATATTTTGAAAACCCCTTTATCGATTAAGCTCATATGCTCCATCATACATTTTCATAGCACAACCTATTGACCTACCAAGTTTCATGCAGATCGGATAAACGGTTCGACAATTATGCGAGAACAAGAATTCGTGAAACATACAAACATACAAACCAAAATCGCCATACTTGCCACTAAGATCTTCGTTCGCTTCGCTCGCTCGATCGAAAATTTAATGCGTGTTGACTATGGTTTAATTAAGCTCAAACAAGGCCACAAACAAATACTTATACAAAACAAAATCGCAATAGTTAACCCTGAGATCTTCACTCGCTCGATTAGTTAAGTATTATTTTTATCGACGTTTACTTCAATGCTGTGGACATCACTGGTTTTTGGCAACTTCATACAAAATCGGTGGGGCAATTATGGCAAACGATTTCGATAAAATTACATAAAATCAACACTTTGTGGGGTAATTATAGCGGATGAATTAACTCAGAAGAAACAATGAGTAGAAACGAACTAGTATGATTAAAATAATCTCCAGTCTAAAATACACCTCCTTAGCTTGTTCAATTTTCAATTAAACCGCGAAAACCACTTAATTATTACAAAAACTCGAGGAGCTAATATTTTTACACCCTCCGAAAAATAGGTGACTGTCAAAATGATGCTGTCAATCAGTCAGTTTTTGCGCTAGAAATGCCATCTATCGTTTATGAATGAACAAAACATTTCTCTACGCGTACATAGATGTCTCTTCGAGGTATAAGTCATAGAACGAAAGATATAACCATGTGCCATAATTACCCCGCTGCTAGAATTGCCCCGCTGCACCTTACTCACAATAGGGACTATAGACCTCAGTATATGGTATAAATTTCAACTTGCTAGATCCACCCGTTCCTGAGATAATCGATGGTGACACACGGACAGACAGACAGACGGACAGACAGACAGACAGACAGACAGACGGACAAGAAAGTGATCTTATAAGGGTTCCTTTTTTTTACCTTTTAAGGTACGGAACCCTAAAAATACTTTTCAACAAGCATTTATACCTTAAAAACTCCTTATAAATACATATGTATCCGGGTATTTATCTCGTAAATTACCTTTTTATTTAGCCCGAAGTTTTTGACTGGATTGCACCAGCTGTGGTCGCGGGGAGACCAATGGATATTATTAAATAAAAAGGTAATTTACGTGATAAATACCCGGATACGTATGGATTTATGTGTCAGCCATTTGGTGAATAGTAGAATGGCTTTTATAAAAATTTGTTCTGCCAAAGTCCAAACCATTGCTATCCTCCGTACGACAGCGTCCCTGATGCGCAGAGTAAGGGGCAGCCCCAACACCATCCTACAAACTATAATTGCTTATGACGTTAACACGTAAAATTATCATAATTTAACATGGGAATTACTCACGTAAAAATATCGTCGATTTAGATACCGACAATGTTTCGATTCATCTGGAGAATCTTCATCTGGGTAAGGAGGTTCATTGTCGGTATCTAAATCGACGATATTTTTACGTGAGTAATTCCCGTGTGTTAAATAATGTCTAGTACAACTCACGAAAGTTTTGAAAGTGAAACACGTAAAATTATCGTCCGTAAACCGACTTTACAGACAACCAGATTTTTTCGTTCATTTTCATTTTTTTCGTTTTTTATTTTCACTGTAATAATACGAGCGTCTTTTTTAAGAAAACAAGCTTAACAATCTCATATCCTATCGCAGGATGTTTTCAAACTTTATCAACTTTCGCTGGAAGCAGTGTTTTTCATCAATTTCCCTAGCTCATGCATTTTGTACTAGAGCCCTACTAAGGGTTCACGATAACAATAATTCAAAGAATAAATTTTAATTCTTTCTAGAGGTAAATGTTATAGAAAAGTAAGAAAGTAGAATGTATAGAGGATAACGTGTAAAAAAGTGACTGAAAAAGTTAAAAAAAAATTTAAACACGCTCACGACTGTACAATGGCTATGGAACAGTTGGGCAATATTTATTTTTCAACAGGAGTGTATTGATTTCATTTGTAAATATATTTTTAGTTTTGTATTGTTTTTAATCTACAGTCGGTTTATATAAATAAAATACATTACTTACAGAATCGCCACAAATCAGCTGATTTGCATTTAATCTCCATCAATTACACACCGACTCCTCCAAATCAATGTAGTCGTTAGTGGGCTATCAACTAGCTGCCTAATTATAATACAAAGACTAAAGATACTCTAAGCTATGATAACACAAACAAAACAAGCAAATTAATCCAGATTAAAAAATAATCCAAAAAACGTTTTTTGATGTGATAATCTTATAAATCGATGAACGCCGGCTGCACGCACGAAAAAACATGACTCATTGTCATGTTCTGCCTGAGCCGAGCGTGCAAGCGAGAGCTCGGAACAAGCGATAGAGAGGCACGGTCGTTGATCAATGTTTTCTTATGACGTTATCAAGCAAAGTTATCGTCCGTAAGCCGTCTTTACAGAGAACCATTTTTTTTTAATACATTGTCATCAAGTTGTGAGCTACCCTGAAAGTTTCAGCTGGGTAGCTGATCGGAAAGTGCTCGAAATTTGACTTACAAGATCCCGATCCCGGAACGACAGACAGACAAACAAAGAAGTGACTTAAAACGTTGTAAAATAACTACATTCAAGCGTTGATTAGTCTTTGATTGTCAATTTCTTGACAGTTTAAGATAAAAATATGTCAATAAAATATCGAAATTAGTGCTTCTTAAGTTTGAGTAGCGTTCTGTAGTAGGTCATTGATTTGCGGTCCACAGCTTAGTGCAAAATTTATTTTTGATTTCTTATTTTGTTACTTCTCTAGTTTTACCTTCGCTTAAACTTAATCTTCGGTTTTTAGGTATGTAGTATTTCTTCTGTGTCCAAGTAATTTTTCTAAAGGTGAAGATTGAAATCGAGTTATCGTAGTAGAAGCTCGATAAAAATGCAAAGATGCTTCTTCCTAATAAGATGGGAAGTATGACGTTGAAAAATTGTTTCTTATAGTGATGGCGGAAACCATTTTCATTTGATTATTTATTAATGAAAACTTACTTTACCAGATGCTAGATATTTTTAATTAGCAATTAAGAAAAGAAAACTTTTTTGTCTAAAAATACATTTACGAAAAAACGAAACGTGGTCACGACTGTATCCCCAAGGTGCGGTAGACACTCTCTCAAAACTTTAGACATTTAAGATTCTTTGAAGATGTCGAAGGGAGTAGTCAGAGGTACGTCCAAATACATATTTGGTACATGCCCACATTTTGCAGAAGTTAGCATTCCTTAGGGAGTGTACACATTGCGTTTTTTGCAGCGCGTTTGTATCGATACAAACGCGATTCGAACGCGATGCGAACGCGCAGCCCCCGGTTCGCTTTTGTATGGAAAAAAACGCGTTGCGAACGCGCGTTTGTATCGATACAAACGCGCAGCTCAAAAACGCGCTGCAGAAAACGCAATGTGTACACTCCCTTACGTGACAGATTGCATTGCAAGTGCAACCTCACTGCCCCCCTCCTCCTTAGTCCATCCCTCATTATTGAGGATCGTCACTCCTTCCCAGAACCTTATGAATGGTTGACCTCCATTTGGTGCGATCTGTGGCTTGATGCAGCGCTTTGTTCACCGGCATTTCAAGTTGCTCTGATACCAGCCCCCCTAGCCATATTACACTATCTATCGTCGCTGTAGAATAGAACACTTCAAAATGTATAGGATTTGACGTTTCAAGTAGATGAGTCACGTGGTCAGAGCGTCAATTCCTATACATTTTGAAGTGTTCTATTCTACAGCGACGATAGATCGTTCTACAGCGACGATAGATCGTGTAATATGGCTAGGGCCGCTGGTCACACCAGCGCTTAACAAATTGATAGTTTAATAACTACTTAAAGCTATTTGAGTAGGTACAAAAAATATAATATCTACATAATTATGAACTTTTGTTGCTGACGTTATTTGCTGTACATTATAAATCGGCTACAACTTTCTACTTACATCTAAGTACTCTGTAACAAGTCCTCACAATATTGTCACAAAACAAGCTCGGATCTACCCAATAAAGCATAACTTGAAGACAATTCGGAGGAAAATGTCGGGAATTCGACTAATACGGGAATCGGCTTTCCTTTTCCGTAAAGGGCTTGGGAATACAATGTTTGTGATTTGGTGTTTGTGAGAATTCCTGGTGTGTTAAAGATAAGCGTGCTTCTTTCTTACTTACATATTTTACTCAAAAAATCATAAGAAACAAAGTTGATCTCACAGAATTAGTTCTGTGGTTGATCTAGTCAAATTAAAAGTATAATATTTTTTTTTAATAAAGAACAGGCACAAACTTATCGTCGGCTAAATTCGAAAACCTCCTCCGTCTTCTTGACGAAAAATGTTTTTTTGATGCAATTTGGTAGAAAATCTAACTCTGTACCAAACTGCATCAAAAAATCATTTTCGTAAAAAAGACGGAGGAGGTTTTCGAATTTAGCCGACGTTATGGATCTCTGACCAAAGTTTAAAAATAAACGCCCACAGGGTTTCCTTTTAAACCTATTCAAAAAGAAACCCTGCGGGCGTTATTTTTAAATAGGTTTTAACTTTTTTCATTTATTTTATTTGTGGTATGGTATTAAATTTTGGTTCAAAAATAAGTGTTTCTTTTCAAATTGAGTTTTTGTTATTTTTAATTTTTGTTGTACCCCTACGCAATACACTACACTCTGTAAAAGTTTCAAGTGTTTATTACGGTTCAAAAGATAATCCTGTGACAGACGGAAGGCCAGACAGAGGAGGCTTAGTAGGGTCCCGTTGACACTATTTGAGTACGGAGCCTTGAAAACGACATGTGGGGCTAACTGTTTGTCACCTTGTCCTGTCCTGACGAGGGAACAAACAGGAATCAAAATTCCTGCCTGTCCCCGGATTTAAATTCTAACTAAATAACATGAAACTTTTACGCTCAATGTCTTTAATTTGTCAGTGTACATTGTTGTATGTATTTTGCTTATTCTAATCTAAGGTGTGCAATAAATAACTTTCATTCATTCATTCATTCATTTAATTTAGAACTAAATTTAAATTCGGGGACACACCAGAAAATGGGCAGCCGAAGTAAATTCATTTTTTGAATCAGATTAATGTTCTAAAAAACGATACCGTAACATCACAATTCAAAATATAAATTCAACAAATCGGATAAAGACAATTTCAGCGTGACTTTTGGTCTACAATTCGTGTGGACAATACGTCCACATTGTCCACAAATCTAATTGTGTTGGACAAAGACAATGAGGTTGCGGTGCGCGCTCGCCACATGCAACAGATGGCGCTTGCTGCGATTTCAGCGAAAATCATGTGTGAAATTGTAGCTGTTATGTTTTGTTGGGGCAATATTATAAACGTAGGTTAGGAATACCTAATAATACCTTAGGCTGATTTTAGTCTCACGCTCACCGTCAGCGCTGATAGGCGAGTGATCTTTATTACAATGAAATAAGGATACTGATGGTTCAGCACTGACGAGAGCAATCAGCGTAGCCATTTCTGCTAAACAATCAGTATCCTTATTTTATTGTAATAAAGATCACTCGCCTATCAGCGCCGACGGTACGCGTGACAGTAAAACCAGTCTTATACAGCAGCTTAATATCATCAAGGCGCAAGAATATTATTCAACTGACTGACCTTTTAGCTCAGTTGGTAGTAGCTCTGCCTTCTGCGCTGTAGGTCGTAGGTTTCCCACCCAGAGCAAACATTTGTGTGATGAACATAGATGTTTTTTCTGTGTCTGGGTGTTATAGTATAATAAGTATGTATTTACAAAAAGTAAAAGTATAAGTATTCTATAAGTTATCTGGTCATAGTACAAGATTTGCTTAGTTTGGGCCTAGATAGAGCTGTGTGAAATGTCCAGCAATATTTATTTATGATTTTGCTATAACGGTCTTTTTAATCCCGCGGAACGTTACCTATTACATGTATCAAACATTATACCATCTACGTCGTTCTATTAAGAACGACTTGGAAAGCATCAATGTAAGTCTAAATTAAATAAAAGCTAATAAAGTCATCTGTTTTTAATAAAGCAAAGTGAACCATATCTCAAGTTAAACTTCAATCATTTTCTTTATGGAAGTTAGAGCACTTTTTACCACCTCGACTTGAGAGTACGGTCACAGGGAAAAGAAGACCGCTGGGCTGTTTGTAACTGACACACTTCAGAAGTTTAAAACTATTGTACGCGAATAAACTTTTAAAACGTAAAATCCATTGATGCACCGTGGTTTTTTCAGTTACATCCATTTTATAGTATCGCTATCGATGGGTTTTTGGTGGATTGTTCCTAAGTAGTGGTATTATGTCCTCATGGTTATTCCTGTGTATGTATGATTTGACTCATGGCATGGTTTGTACCGACCGACGTACCACATTTACACTGCGTGTCTAACTCGCCAACCATACCCTGTTTAGCCAGATTACACCTGCATAAAGTATTCATTCATTCATTCATAGATAGATAAGATGACCAGCGGTTCTGAAAGCCCTGTGCCGGTATGATAGCTGCACCGCTCCAAGTTTTATTACTTTCTGTAAGATTGTTTTATTTGATTTGTTTCCGACTGGACGATATTATACTCTGTCTATAAAGACTGCCCGTATTCTGATATCTCTCTTTCAGTAACATTTTTAACCGACTTCGAAAAAAGGAGGTTCTCAATTCGTCGGAATCTTTTATTTTTGTGCTTTTCTTTTTTTTTGTATGTTCACCGATTTCTCGGAGATGCCTGAAGCGATTTGGAAAATTATTTTTTCGTTTGAAGGTTACCTCGCTCCGTACGCTCCGATTCCAACGCAGTGCACGCACAGCTTTAAGGCTGGTTTTACTGTCACGCGTACCGTCAGCGCTGATAGGCGAGTGATCTTTATTACAATGAAATAGGGATACTGATTGTTCAGCACTGACGAGAGCAATCAGCGTAGCCATTTCTGCTGAACAATCAGTATCCCTATTTCATTGTAATAAAGATCACTCGCCTATCAGCGCCGACGGTACGCGTGACACTAAAACCAGCCTTACTGTCACGCGTACCGTCAGCGCTGATAGGCGAGTGATCTTTATTACAATGAAATAAGGATACTGATTGTCCAGCACTGACGAGAGCAATCAGCGTAGCCATTTCTGCTAAAGAATCAGTATCCTTATTTCATTGTAATAAAGATCACTCGCCTATCAGCGCTGACGGTACGCGTGACAGTAAAAACCAGCACTAGGCCTTTCTCATGTTTTTCCCTCTATGACCTCTATATCCTCGATCTCGGAGGATATGTAGTAAAGTTTCTACTTCTATGCGACAATCAGTCTCTGATGAGAATAGATGGTGCACAGCACTTTGCATATGAGGACTATCCGTTATACGGAATTGATGGAAGACCGCTGCTACTTCGACGGCCCGCGGCGACGATTTGTCAAACGATGTCTAGATAGTGCTGTTGTAGCTTGTTCAGCGGCAAAAGTTGTTCATAAACACCAAAATTGCGATCACTTTTAGAAGTTGAAATATTTTTTTTTATTTCTAGAAATATTTCAAAACGTCTTTAAACATAATTTGTTTTAAAAATACTAATTGAAAATTTAATGTTGTAATATTAACAAGTTAACAGTTTACTACGAGTACATTTCGTAATAATATTCTCACATATTTTAATATGTGAAAATATATACCTGTTCTTCTCTTGGTGGCAAGTGACAAGTGGCTAAATAAAAAAAAAAAAAACGACTTCAACATTAAACTGAGCAAAAATCTGCACTCTCGAGGTGCATTTCTGTTCATAACTCCGAAGATCCTCGACAGATCCTCACCAAATTTTTACGGCACCAATCGGAAAGTACACCCCTCTTAAGAAAAAATAATATTCAAAATCGGTCGAGGCGTCTCCGAGTAATCGGTGAACAAAAAAAGATTTCGACGAATCGAAAACGCCCTCCTTTTTTCGAAGTCGGTTAAATTGCAACACAAACGGGCCACGTCGGTGTTTGGACAAGTTTAAAATTGCCTTAAGTCTATTCATCTCTGTCGCAATATGCGAAACTTTAAGTTTGCATCGGTAAAGTTCGGCTGCGTCCGTCCCCGCTCAATAACTCCTAGATTCCGGCATCGGGAAGTAAGTAAAGCATGCTCTACACGGTTTGAAACTACAGTTTCTACCAAGGTGACCTTGGCAGAAGAGCACGCCTGTCTACAAGCAGCTTCCCACGGTCTGCGATATCGCGGACGGACGCGGACCAGCTCGCACGACACACCGTGGGAAGGGTCTCGTCCGTGGTAGAGTGCGCGGCAAACTTAATGGCGGCTGAAGTGCGCGGTATATTCGACTTTACTCAGACACAGTCAACGCAATTGCGGGGGAGTGAAGGCGGTGAGGGGCGGGGCTAGGCGGACTATGTAGATAAAGTTTACTCTATTCTATTGCGTTGACTGTACCTGCGCCAAGTCGAATCTACCGCGCACTTCAGCCGCCATAAAGTTTGCGGCGCACTACAGCAGAGGACGTCTGTAGCGGTGCGCCTTGTATCCGTCGCGAGGCGGTAACTTCAAAGGTGCGGTGCGAGCTCTGAATATGAACTTGTTTTAAAATTTCAAAATGGCTTCAAATCTCAAGAAACTTACAGACTGGCACGCACCGTTGGAAGAGCCCCGTGCGCGGTGCGTGTCTGTCCGTGGTCGTCTGGCCGTGCGTGATAGATAATCCGCAGAATCACGCACCGTGGGAAGCCAGCTTACCAAGGTCATGCAAAATTTGGCATTTTAGACAGCATTTTCGACAAAATTCGATAAAATTTGATTTTACATTGATAAGTTTAATTTTATCGATTTTAGTCAATTTTAAATGTCAAATTTGGCGATCGATAAGAGCGGCACTTGTACTGCACAGGTCATTAACCCAAAACTTCCATACAGTTGATAAGGCCCAGTAGCCAGTCATACAGACGTCACGAACTTTGTGGATGAAACTTCAAATTGTGTTTCACATACCGCATTCCGACTTATGTATACACTTGGAGAATCCGTAGCTTTCTTTGTGATGAAAATACAAGGAATGCATTTGACTTTAATTGTTATTTGTACAAGTATTTAGAACAGAAATCAAAATTAAATATGATCACCACTGATCGGAGTAGGTAGAGCTATTTAGGTTCATTGACCGCAAACATTGATGTTAATATGGATATTCCACGGGATTCCGACTAATACTCCGGGATTCGATTATACAAATAGTTTGTTCTTTTTAATCATGTTTCAATTTTTGAGGAACTAATAATTTGTATGGTATGTTCTTGTACAACTTCAGAATGAAAATGTTAAATGATTGTTGATTCTTGTATAAATATAAGAAATTGTTACATAAAAAAAATTATGTGTGTTCATGAATCAAGTTTCTATCTATTTATTATACAATCCTTAAACTCGTATATAGCAAAAAGCAAAAAGCTTTTTATTATTTTTCTAACTAAAAAACGAATCCCGGGATTCGGGGAATATCCATATTATTCTATCATATGGCAAGTATATAAAATAGCTCTACCTACTCCGATCACTGATGATCACGCACGACTATATTTCCAATGTGCGGTAGAAATATTCTTTCAGATCTTTAGGCATAGGTATTTAGAATAGAAAGCTTTTTAAGAATTATATGACAAACATGAGACATTTGTATCATAACAATACATTTGTGGAAACTTGTAATTGTAAGCATGTACCTATCACTAATAGGTACCGTTTAATAAATTATCTAATCCATGTGTTTTCTACCTAGCTGGAAGTTTTCCTAAGACTCTAAAATAAAATAATAACGTGTGTACCGAATCGACAGCAATATTCTTAAAAAAAAACTGAATTAACAACCTAAGTATTAACCTTTCAGTGATTAATTCATATTTGAAGTAATGCAGGTGTAATGTAATACAAAACGATTCACTCGGACATTTTTATTCAGATTTTTTTTTCTGGAACTTTTAAGCTGTAAGTCACTGTGACGTAGCAGCTTCACCGAACTGTAAACAGACAGTCAGCAAGTGTGTTACGTACATCTGACAATAGAAGAATGGAATGTGCCACGATGATAGACGATATTTGGAGATAGGATAACTTTGAGGGTACGCAACAAGTTGAATTGTATAAGTTTTTATGTTATGCCGTTGATATGGTTCAGTGGTACTGTTCGAGCTCAAACAAACGTTAGTTTGTTCGAACGAATAAATATTTAGTTTTATGTTGTCAGGACAAACAGTTATTACAAACTATAAAGCTAGAACTACAACAGACCATTTACAAGTTTCATATGAATTTAAAGCTTGCTTGGGTAACAAAATAATTAGAGCAATTAATTAATAACAACTTTGTAACTAAATTTGTATTTATTTGGACATACCCCTGACTACCCCTTAGAAATCTTCAAAGGATCTAAAATGCCTAAAGATTTGAACGAGTATGTCTACCGCACTTAATCATATTTTCATTTCATTTGTTTTGTCCTGATTCTTCAAGAAAGAACAGGAGTAGAATCATCTACTTTTTAATACTTGCACTCGAATACTGAAACGCTACTTAGTTTTAGTGCTGCTTATCCTTGACATTAACTGTCATTTTTCACGATTCTGAAAAATAAGAACGTCTCAAATATTTAAGTAGCGTTTCAGTATTCAGGTAAAAGTTATCTCAAGAAGATCTAGACAAGAATAATATAGATACTATGAAAGTTACCTAAAAATATGAAGTACCTATCGATAAATCCAACACTATCTTATCTTACGAATCTTACGATAACTTTTCGGGTATATCTCGATTCGAATTTTTACGAGACAGAGTTACTAACTTTTACGAGTGTCCTATAAGGTCTTTCAAAGTTGCGATTGACATATTGTACTTTTTGCGATAAAAATGTTTAGATGTGTCTGAGATTGATCCTTTATACGCCGGGTAAATTTCCCTGGAGTTAGTTTAGTTTGATTGGGTGTTTTGTCATATATATTATGTATCGCTCGTGTGTATCTTACTTAGGCTGGATTTGACCAAACTGGATTAAGTTTTTACTCGAGAGTAAACTTCTGTTTGTTTTAATATTTTGACATTGTTAAGTTGACATCTTATAACTAGGATAATTTGTATGCACATAATTCGGTTGCGCTTTCTAAACAATTGTATTTCGCATTATGTCGACT
Organism: Camptogramma bilineatum; assembly: GCA_958496255.1. Taxonomy (NCBI): domain Eukaryota; kingdom Metazoa; phylum Arthropoda; class Insecta; order Lepidoptera; family Geometridae; genus Camptogramma; species Camptogramma bilineatum. The sequence goes on from OY292476.1 coordinate 1,636,620, forward strand.
AGTTACTCTGGAGTAAGATGATTTTTGGTCGAATCCAGCCTTAGACTGACAGATCGTTGAAGTTTAGCAGCGTTGTGCGCGTTCACAATTTGGATGGGTGGCAAGTGGCATTACGAGCTGAGCGCTTCCGCGCTTCGGAGGGCACGTTAAATACGTTACTACGTACTCTACGTAGGCAGAATTTACTCTACAACTACAAAAGTTTTGAAAATGAACTATTATTATTCATTATTCATGCCTATACTTTGTAGACCTAATAACTAGTAATAAGGTTGAAATAGGTGACATTTAGGCACATTTTCAGTTCACCACATAATAGAATTCACCGCATATGTACGCTTTTGACTGGTTTTGTCTCTGGATAAGCCATATCCGAGTACTCACCGCATTTAGGATAATGAATAGTAAAATTAGTCGGTCGATATACCACATTCGAATAATGTAAAGCGCTCATTAGACCCGCGGACTTAAAAAGGTCGCTTAAGCTGAATCACAATATGAAATGAACTATAATGCCGTCTCTTTTCACTCTCAGTCAATGAAAAGAAATGGCAATAGTTCAATTCCTATAATGCGATTTTGCAATAGCGACCTTTTTAAGCCCGCAGTGTTCCGCATAGGGTGTGCCGCGGCACACTGGTGTACCGTGGTCGTTAGTTGGTGTGCCTCAGAAAAATAAGGTTACAAGTACCTATCTTAGTCAAGCTACTCCAAATTTGGACCACATGTGCTCAACTAAACAAGCTCGTGTTTCGCACAAAAAAATGATTATTCATTTATGGTGTACCTCAAAAATTTACCGATTTCCTAGATGTAATAAATAAAAATAATAATAAATAAATATTGCTGGACATTTCACACAGCATCATGTAGCCCCAAGCTAAGCAGAGCTTGTGTTATGGCAACCACATGACTGATATACTACTTATATACATTTTTGTAAATACATACATATTATACATAGAAAACACCCAGACCCGAACCTTGAACACAAAAAGTTTGCGGAACACTGCATTAGGTACATACCGCGTTTTTTGCAGCGCGTTTGTATCGATACAAACGCGATTCGAACGCGATGGGAATGAGGCGAAAGAGGTGTGTCAGGATCGTAGCAAGTGGAAATCCGTGGTCTCTGCCTACCCCTGTGGGGAAGAGGCGTGATTTTATGTATGTATGTATGTGAACGCGCTGCCCACCTCCCGGTTCGCTTTTGTATGGAAACAAACGCGCTGCGAACGCGCGTTTGCATCAACACAAACGCGCAGCTCAAAATATTTATTTGGAACATTAACCTGGGATACAGTCAGTATTGGGAACGTTGAACTGCTGGTCAAAAACGCGCTGCAGAATACGCAGTGTGGCCGCTCCCTTAGACCACAGAATACTGCTTAGACTGCTGATTTCAGTGGTACAGCTAATAAGAGATATAGATTATGAACTTACCACAGTGATGGGGTACGCTGGATTGATGATGGTATACAGCAGGATGTGGTTGGGACGCGCGGGCAGCTCGCGCTTCCGTCGCGGCTCGCTCGACATGTAGCTGTTGCCATTACTCTGTGGACAACATTCATTCATTCATTCACTGGGTCTTTCTGTACATAACTTCGAAGATCCTCGACAGATCCTCACCAAATTTTTGTGGCACCTATCGGATATTATACCCTTTCAAACAAAAAAAAACAATTTAGTAAATCGATCCAGGCGTCTTCGAGTAATCGGTGAAGATACATAAAAAAAGATTTCGTCGAATTGAGAACCTCCTCCTTTTTTTGAAGCCGATAAAATGCATTCCACAGGCAAAATAACGACGATCGGAAAATCGGGTCAATTAGATAGATAAATAGATAACACTTTATTGTTTACCACAAAGAAACCTTAAGTATAAATTATCTAAGCATAGGTAAAAAACAATTGGCGGCCTTATCGCTGAAAGCGATCTCTTCCAGGCTATTAGTAAGCAAGTGATTGCTATCATTGACCTATCTAGTAACAGTGATATCAGCCGGCAACAGAAGCTCAGCCCTAATTGGTCCGCGGATCGTCGCAACGCTCAACAAACGCAATAAGACGCCGCATGAATATTCATCATCATGACTTCAAATGGACCAAGGTATGAGTTGAAGCGTTATTATGCCAATCAAAAGTATAAGTATATCGTACTAGCTGCTGCCAGCGGCTTCGCTCACGTGGTACCCAGATAAAAAGTAGCCTATGTTACTCTCCAGCCCTCCAACTATCTCCACAGAAAAAATGACGCAGAGTTCTCCCCCTGACAAATCCCCCCTAAGGGGGAAAAGAGAAATTTCAATTTACATCAGTGGAAAAATCCCCCTAATATTTTTTCCTTAGTTCACAAATCCCCCCGAGGAAAATTTCTTGAGGGGGGGTTTATGGAACTATAAAGTTATAAAGTTCAGAAATCCCCCTAGCCTAAGGGGGGGAAGTGGAATAACAAGTGGAATAACACACACACACACACACACACACACACACACACACACACATACACACGGACACTCACACCTCGATCACTGTCGGTTTACTTGTTAATATAATGTAAATCCGTTATTGGCTGTCAGTAAGAAATTTAAGTTTTTGTGCACTCATTTTCTAAGAGCTGTGGATTTTGTTTAAGAAATAAATAAATAAAAAACAAGGAATAACCTCCACCCGCTACAGTTCACAACATGGGCCGAGCCGTGTCGCGACTGATACAATCGGTAAACGTGGATTTTAAGCTCTACAAAGTAATTCAGTTTAAATCCCTAATTTCGCGAGCACGTGTAGAATGACAAGTTACTACGAGATACAATTAAGATGATATTAGTCAGCGGAGCTAAAAACGTCGCTATTGCAGATTCACATTATGATTCACGGCGAGATTCGTATTGTGATTCAGCTTAAGCAATTCCTCTTTAGTTACGTCAAATGTTAGCTCAATTATACGCAATTAACGCAATTCAATTTGACAAATCTCTTTTTGATTGACACTTCTGCAATTCATAGATGGCCATTTTATTTTACAATTCTCTACAAAACTGTCAAAAAGATGAATTGCCGGTACGCATTAAGGAATTGTAGGTAATAAGAATTGTCAATTTTTTGAATTCTAAGACGAGAATCTCATCGTGAATCATAATGTGAATCTGCAATAGCGACCTTTTTAGCTCCGTTGGCCAAGTTTGATGGAATAGTGCCCAATCTGAAAGCCGTGGGTTCGAATCTTGCCCGAGCATCAATAGAAATAGAATAGATTTTGCGTTTTGGTAAAATATGTATGTATGTTCGTATGAGCTAGTTGCTAACTCTGGTGACGGAGTTCCTGGGCCGACTGAAGGCCTCCGTCATGGCTTAACGTCTTAAAAGCCGGGACCGACATTTTATATGTGCATGGAAAACTAACTCAAACGCTGAAGGAAAACATTGCAAAGAATTCAATTAGAATTCTCATAGGAGCAATTTGCAACCTGACACGAATGCTAAGCCCTTCGAAATGTGGGCGGGCATAATAATAAATAACAAAAAATAAAATGCGTTTATTTCAGACCAATTGTGTCCATATTATGTTAGTAGTAACTTAAACCTAGATTAGTAACTAACCTACATTACCTAAAAATAAAATATCTTATTGAGACACTAGGCGTGTGACTGGCCGAAGCACTGCCAGCCAGTGTCTCATATAAGCCGAGCACAGATCCTCAACAACAACATAAGCCTTGCTTTGACAACTTTAAATATTACCTTCACAGTTTCGTGCAAATATCACACTATCACATCACATCACACGAATCACATCACACTAATATTATAAATGCGAAAGTTTGGATATGTATGTTTCTTCCTCTATAACTCGACAACCACTGAACCGATTTGGATGAAATTTAAAATATAGATAGGAATACGACATAGGTTTCTTATCCGGGTACCACGCGAGCGAAACCGTGGGCGGAAGCTAGTAATGTATCGAAACAAGTAGAAATCTGTAACCTGTGCCTACCACTATAGGAAAGAGGTGTGATTGTACGCATGAATCCTATTCTATTAATCTATTAAACGAGCAATATTTGTTTGTTTGTTTGTACTCACGTTCTCGAAAACGGCTCTAACGATTTCGATGAAATTTGCGGTACGGGGTTTTACGGGGGCGAAAAATCGATCTAGCTAGGTCTCATATCTGAGAAAATTCGTTTTCACGCAAAAAGCCGCGAGTACGAATCTCAGCCAATGGAAGTTTTTTTTTGAAGTTTTGTTTTTCTTTTTCCTTTTTTTTTTTTATTTGCACCCGACCAGAGCTCGGTCGACCAGATATGAATATTATACTCATTTAGCAGCATTCCGGTACAAGCAGGATTCCGGTACAAGCCACACCAACCGCTAATGAATCAAACGACCACAGTGTAATTGGACAACAAGTTGCTCAGATTGTCACCAGTACTGATAAATTACGTTAATCCACCAATTACAACCAAAATGTATGAATATGGACTTCAAGCAGCTAAATAAATGCTCGCATAATGCCGTAGATGTGGCTACATACTGGTCAAAGTCCCTATAGGTTGTAACAACGACACGAAAGAAGAAGAAGAAGCTAAATTTAAAATTAAGGTGTCTGTAAAAGCCATGGCTTTGAACGTTTGGCGGCTGGAGTTGTTGCTTTCTGGAGTTAGGTGGCGCAATGGTTTCTTTACGTCACAGTATCAACAGAGAAAACTATAGTCATGCTCCTTTTCCAATCCTTTTCAGTGACTTAAAACAAACAAGGACATAATATACTTCAGATTCTAGTGAAAAAAAGACAAAGCATAAGCCTAGCATAGTAGATGTAACAGAGCTATAGGCACACTTATATATGTGTGTATAGCTCTGTTACAGAGATGTAATAGATAGCTCTGTTACATCTCAACGAGACCGAACGCGACAAAAGATACCTACGCGATCGTTTTCACAGTTTGCGACCGATTTCAGGTTTGAGACAAGTTAGACAGTCAGCCTGCTGACCCCTGATTGTCTCTCTTTGATACCGACCAAAATCGGTCTCAAACTATCAAAAATGACAGTTCAGTGACCACGCAAGTAGCTCTGTCTAAGATATCAACGCGATCGTTTTGACAGTTTGAGACGGATTTGAGGTTTGAGACAAGTTAGACAATCAGTCCGCTGATAAATACAGAATTATTTAGGCAAACGAATAATTCTGTATTTATCAGCGTTTTTCACAGAATTATTCGTTTGCCTAAACACACGCCATGGTCTTTATAATATAAAATGGCACAAATCTCCAAATTTGACAGTCCACTTGCAAATCTTATTCAAATCGCGGCTCAACCCCAAAGGTGGCCAAACATGAAAGGATTAGGTAGGTACATAACTTAGGCTTCGGTTTTCGTACAGTTACGGCCGTACTGTTAGGTGCAGTTCGTACGCTCATAGGTATTTGGTGGGTTATAGAGCCGTATAGCCGTGTTGGCCGAGTTAGTTAGTACCTCGACTTTCGATCCGAAAGTCGTGGGTTCTAAACCTGGCCGTGGATCAATGGATTTTTCGTTTCGAAAACTTTATCTGTGCAACAACACGAGCTCTAAACGGTGAAGGAAAACATCGTGAGGAAACCCGCGGCTTAATCAGCGACACACGTATTGACCATGTCTTTCCTGTGGATATGGCCGATTAGCTAGATGGTGTAGGTGCTGGGCAAACCTACTCCATCTCAAACAATGTCCCAGGCAATCCAGTGTCCCGTTAAGTGTAGGCAATGATTGCCTCCTGACACTGTATAAACCATCTAGTAAAGATGCAAAGGTCTAAGTTTATTTGGTGGGTGACTGATCTCCAAAAAGTCTGAAAACTCTTCTCTCCAGCATTCCACCAACTTACTTTGAGTTTCAGTTGGCCGCATTACGGTCGTAATTTCAAAAACCAGAGTTTTCAGCAACAATATTATGTAAAAACGTTAACAGCAAGCATGAATTATTCAACGGTAGATAGTTTGAGGAGTTAAGGGCACGACAGGTGATCCACAGCAATATTATAATCCAGAAATATTACGGGTCACTTGAATATCCATTTTCCCACACCTACCCTTAACCTCTTTCAGATTTAAAAACTAGCTCCATTATCCTACTTCCTACTGACATTATAAATGTGAAAGTTTATGAGGAAGTATGGATGTTTGTTACTATTGGTGCTCCCACACTGCTGTTACTTACAAACAATAAGTAAACATGTTCTTAGCAAACTTTTGATCACAATGTTAAGAAAATGTTTTCATGCTACGTAATTTTCGTAACCACTTGTAAATGAGCTTTCTAGGGGCCCTTAAAACATCTAACAAATCCTAACAGAATGTAACAATTCCTAACATATTACCTATGTTTGGTTAATTTATCAGTGTTAGAAAATGTTTATAATAAACATTTTTGAACAGCAGTGTGGGAGCACCATAATAAATGATTTTTGATATTTGTTTTTTTGGATGTATGGATGTATAGATAGATGTACCGATGTTTGTTACTGTTTTACGCAAAAACTACTGAACGGATTTTAGTGAAACTTGGAATATACATAGATTAACCATAGGCTACTCTTTATCCGGGTACGTATCACGCTAGTTTATAATAATTTGTCAATTTAGCTAGGCTTAACTCTCACGGCTCTTTCCCACAGATATCACGGATTTCTACTTGCTACGATCCTGATACCGTAAGTAAAAAAATAAATTTAAAAAAATATATATTGTGATTGCATTGAACAGCAGAGCTAATAAAAGCGTCCAATAAAAGTAAAACTAGCCCTTAACGAGTGCGACTCGGCTTAAGCCGTTCAGTTTTTGAATTTCGCGCCCGAATGAACTTTGACTAGGGATGGGACACGAAAAATCACGGTCTTGAAATTGATTATTTCGATAAGTCGATTAAAAGTCTTTAAGAATAATAAGTCATTATTTCAGATAACATAACCCATAGTAAAAGTTAATTTTCTAAGTTTTACTTGTTATTTATTTGATTATGTTTTGTTTTTCACGTTTCACGAATGTTTTTAAGTTAGAAAAAGAATGTGTGGGTAGTAATAAATGCAGATTTGGATGAGCCTACGACTAACCACTAGATCTTAAAATGATTTTGCAGGGAAGTTCTGCGAGTTAATTTTAAAGATACGGTTATAATTCTGTTTTTTTAGCAGCACTATTGTAAAACAGTGTCTAAGATAAATATTTTGAATGTCAATATCTCGATGATGATAATACAAGTGAAGATCTTGTCAGTTACGCAATCAAAACCTCAAATGAAATAAACAGCATTACAAATCTTACTATTACAATAAAATTAAATGAGACAAGCTATAGCTTTTAATAAATATCGACAAATTGTCTAGTTATTCACTTCAATTTGCAGCCAGGCTTAACTGAACACCACAAATCTAAATTCCAATGTGAATGCACAGACATATTTAAAAACAGATTATCCGAAAGCGTATCGTGGGTTCCCTATATTTGTACGAGAATTAAATTTTAGTATCAATATTTTGTAACTGTACGGAATTGAGTGAAACGGAACGGTTTTATGCCAATTCGCGCGGGAGTAAATAATGTTGAGGTATTTATGGCACTGTGACACGTGTTGGAAGTCAATTTAAAGTGAAATCCTGTCATGTTTATGAAGTTATTACTAACTGTGAATTGCAGCGAGTTAAATATACTGTTTGAATAACTAGGTTTTAGTTTGTGGTTACCTACTTTTGAACTAGCTTTTACTTTAATAAACTCAGGTGGTTTTTGAAAATTACTTTAACTTGATAAATATTGACAAAATACACAACAGTGCTCAACCTTCAATAGAACCGATGCAAGCGATAAATTGTATTCGTTGTTTAGCAATCACGCAAATAATAAAGTTCTTAATATTTAAGCCGATACCAGCAGTAGGATGATACAGGACGTACCAGAAATAATAATTTTCGCTCACGTGGTACCCGGATAAAAAGTAGCCTATGTCCTATTCCAGGTCATAATTTCAGGCAAATCGGTTCAGTGGTTGTCGAGATATAGAGAAACAAACATACATCCATTAATCCGAACTTTCGAATTTATAATATTAGAGTGTTTCTCTGCTTTTACGCCTGTTTCAAAATGCAATTTTGGATTTGAATGGCAGCCATTGTGCATTTCAATCATTTCCAATTGCAACGTTACGGTTCAAAGAACTATCAGATTACCAACACGAACTATAAAAGCACGATACGAATGTTATTACAATTTCAAATGAAAATATATTTTCTGGAACGGTTAAATAAAGTGAAGGTAAAAATTATTTTTACATGGCGGTATTTTATCTAAATCGCCACCATAATCAAGGCGGAAATGTAGGAATTATTTTGAAAATTATAGGCCAAGGCCTATAATTTTCACAATTCAAGAATTATGCCATTAAATCTAATTTAAAATTAATGTTGCATGTATTTAAACCAGAATAAAATTATTTTATATTTTTAACTTTCGCGACTTATACACATTTTTAAAATTCTGCACAGGACTTAATAGCATAATGTCGATGTAAATACAACGATATCGTAACGCTATGAGTACCGAACATCATTAAAAAAAAAGAATAAATCATCCACTAAAAGTTTTTTTTACTTAATCTAAAATAATAAATAAAAACATTAAACTTTTCCATACAATTCTACCGTATTACACCGGCCGACTCCACCGCAAATTAGAGCGGCCGTTAAACAAAACAAACATCCACTACATTCAAACAAATCACCGGGCAAACGATCCGTTAATTAAACACGGGGAAGGCACGAAAAAAGGGAAATATCATATGACACGTGCAGTGACTGCTGAATTATCTGTGGCTAGGGTTGCCACAAACTTTAAAACACAATTAAAAAGTTTAGCCGGATGCATCTCGATGATTGAGCGAAGGCCGTATACTTTGGCAGCCTGGCGAGATGAGAGTTCGTGGTAGGCGAAGGAAACGTTGGAAGGACGATTTCGACGCCTTTAAGAGGGGTTTGTGGGAAATGTCGAAAGACAAAGAAGGCTGGAGAGATTGTCATGTCTCCCAGTAGGGGATAGTGCAAAATAGAGGGAAGAAAGAAAACGAAAGTATAACACCTTTGCCAAGCACTGGTATCATCATCATCATCATTCCCCTGCCTTTATCCCACGGTAAGTGGGGTCGGCACAACATGTTTTCCTCTTCCACTTTCACATTCGTCAACTCAGAATCCACTCCTCTCGCATTCATATCCTCTTTCACACAATCCAACCACTTCTTCGGCCTTCCTCTACTAAGTTAGTAAAAAAATGTTTGTATTATCTACAGCTTAATGACAAGATGGCTAATTTGGAACATGAATTTAATGAACAAAGCAACTTTTTCACTTTCAACTGTCACAAAGCGTCTTAAAAATGTTTCGAATCGATTTTACATTTAATCTCACACGTTGACAGCCCTAATGACAATCCCGAAAGGCAAGGTGCACTGCTACGCATTCTGTGACATTTCCGTGATAAATTACCCTGAAGTTAATCCCAGTGTAACGCTGCTAATGTCACTTTATACTTTTATACATGTTTTTGACAGATAACAAAAATGGCCGGTTAAGTAATTGATAAAAACTAAGCGTACGAAATTAACTAAGTAGGGTTGTAATAGATTAATAATAAGCTGCTACGTTTGTGTTAATCAGGTTCATAATATTTATTTGAAACCATTGTCCATATTTACTAACACACATACCAATCAAAAGCAAAGCTTAAGAGAAAAAACTTTTCTTGTAGCTCTCAAGTCAATGATAAATCTTAGTTTGAGACAGATCGATAGTGTTTTGTATATGTATAATATGTATTTTTCGTTTACATCAAACATTCTTATTATATGAATAAGTTAGGTAATGAATTTGTTGCAACGGAATCAGAAATCAACAAAGGTACAAAGATTCGTTCAACATACTATACTATTCACTCTAATATACTATTCCAACTCTTAGATTAAGCCCGAGTGTTCGAAAGCAGATACTTTTAGCAACAGGTACATTTTCTAAATGAAATCTACATATTTGATTTCATTCCTTCAGACGCTGCATCTCAAGTTAGAAAACTTCCAAGTAGGTAAACATTTAATCCACTGAATAATCCAGAAATAAAATGAAAAATGATCACGGCTGTATCTCCAAAGCACGGTATAAACTATCTCTCAGATCTTTTTCGACATTTTAAGATCTTTTTGAAGATGTCTAAGAGGATAGTCAGAGGTATGTCCAAATTAAAATTTTGTACATGCCCAGGCAGGTATCACAGAAGTTAGCATTCCATACGTGACAGGTGGCAAGCCAATCGCCGCTATTAGAAATGATGTTTAACTTCACCGTTTAGAGCTCGTATTAATGTGCATTTATTATTTTAGAAACGAAAAACCAATTGATGGACGGCCGGGTTTAAACCCACGACCTTCGGATCAGTCGAGCGGTATCCCACTCAATCAACACAGCTTCTAGTGAAGCAAACAAAGATAAATAACAATATTAACGGAATTCCCAAACTTCCCTCCTTTCCTAAAAGGATGAAGAAAATTTTACGCGTTCTTTAGTTTTATATTAAACTCATAATTCAAGAGTGTCAAGAACAAGACAAATTAATTAACAAAGTACGTGAAACAAAATATTAAAACTCGTAAACGCACAAGAATGCGGGCGGATACACAAGATAATACTTAGCCAAAGTCAACTTACATAACATGTAAGATGGTATTATATTGTGCTATAAGCATAATTTGAGAATAAGATACGAATTATAACGTTAACGTATAACGTTATGTTGCAGAGAAGCAAGTCTTGTAAAATAGATAACAAAAATTTAGTAGAGCCTTTGCTAAAATAAATATTGGTGGAAATTTCACGCAGCGCTATCTAGCCCTAAACTAAGCAAAGCTATTGGAACTAACTGAAGATAGCTGATAGAATACGCAGGTACTTAAATACTTTTAATACTTTATAACAACGAGACACAACAGAACAAACATCAATGTTCATCACACAAATGTTTGTCCTGGGTGGGAATCGAACCCACGACCTACAGCGCAGAAGGCAGAGCTACTATCAACTGAGTTGAGAGGCGTCAAATCCGAGAGGGACGGTGAACTAGTATTCTAATGAAAGAGAAGGATAGTACGGTATACGCGCAGGGTATTTAATAGAGAAATCAATCATTACAAATCAATGAAATATCCAATTGAAAAGCTTTAAGGTCCAAAATAAATAGACAGATACTTTTAGGCAGCTTGACAAAATAAAAATAAATCAAAAATATTATACCTACTGTTCCAAAACGCAAACATACTTACAAAGCAAATAGGTGCAGTGTTTGAGGATACAGTTTTTGGAACATAAAAACATTATGTATTTTAACATCGGAAAAACATTTTGAAATCTAATTTCGTTTTTCACAAAAAATCTATTTAATCGAAATAGCAAAAGTGTTTACGAAACTTATTTTACATATTTCGCAAATAAAACTGTTCGCAAGATCAAGACTAGGGGATGTAGTACATCACTAGTGTTGGTGATAAAAACGAACAACCAGCGTTACGACAATCCTACTGTCATATCGCGAGCATCACAATCCCCATCCTAATTTTATGTTTCTTAATGAAAATAATGAAAATTGGCCAAGGAAAATAAACCTAATGAAAACTAAGGATTCCCGCATACTCGTGAACAACTGCCCTCTGATTGTGTATCTTTGACAGCGACCATAATCGGTCTCAAACTCTCAAATACGACAGTTCAATAACCACGCAAGTACCTTTGTCACTCTTATCTCAACGAGACCGAACGCGACAAAAGATACCTACGCAATCGTTTTGACAGTTTGAGACCAGTTTGAGGTGTGGAGCACAAATATTCTAACCCAAACCTCCTTATATTTATAAAAGCGAAAGTAACTCTTTCTGTCTGTCTGTTACGCTTTCACGGCTTAACCGCCTGGCGAACTTTTATAAAATTTGATATAGTAATAGCTTGAACCTTGAGGTAGGACATAGGCTACTTTTTATCCTGATAGTATTCAAATTTCCGCGATAAAGGGTCGCGGGCAAAGCCGCAGGCGCCATTAGTTCTAAATAATGAAGCGAAAATCTATCGACGTCCAAACCTTTGCAGTAGATAAAAGGCAGTAAAAAAAAAACAACTTCTGTATAACTGCTCCACCAGCTCAAACTTAGTTTTTACCCGGCTGACTGTCAAGTCACATTTTAAATAATTTAAATAATAATTAAATAATAAAAATAAAATAATTTAAATAATATTTAATCACAAGTTTGAAATATGATCACGACTGTATTAATTTTATTAGCTCAAACTTAATATCGTCCATTTTACTACAAAAAGTTGCCCTTGTGCGGCCGACCTAATGTTATCATCATTAAAATTAGCCGAGCAAAATAACGGAAATTAAAATGTAACCTTTTTGCGATACGAATTTCATAAATAAAGCTGGGTTTAAAATCCCTTTATTTTTTCGGGACGGTTTTCGAGATTACGAAAAAATATTATTTTTCATGGAGATTTTGAGATTATTTTGTCGTGATGTTGAATGGTATATCCTCACATTGTGTGACATGGGTTTCGTGAGATTACAAATTGATCTATGTGGAATCTGTTTAAGATTTCCAGGAATATAAAAATTTAATAGAAGTAGGTACAGGTATTATAATACAGGTAATTTAATATAGGTAGTATTTATCACTCATGTGGTACCCATAACACAAGTTCTGCTCACTTTGGGGCTAGAAAATGCTGTGTGAAATGTCCAGTATATTTATTTATTTATATTATCTTATGCGTAATACTTGGTATTATTATAATACATTTTCATGTTAATAGTCCATAAATTAGTTCATGATTAATTATTCTTATTGTGTAAGTGTACTTTGTATAGAATGTTCTGATATAATTCAATATTCATGGCAGGATATCCGGCAGTATCAACAGGAAGGTAACTAATTAGATAAGCCTAGAATAGAGGGGACTTTCTACTTTCCTAACAAACAGGCTAACGATCATATCCCTTCTAGTACCTCCCTATAAGTTGTACCATGCCAAGTTCAGTAGAAAAACAGGTTACATTTTTCCATTACATAATAGAAGAAGTAACTTCAGCTACCCATTCTGTAACTTCGTTCAATCGAACTTGCTCAAACCAGTTCCGAACTGAAACATCCGGTTAAATCCGGATTGGAATTCGCTTTGAACCGGTATTGTCCGGCGATGGCCACTGTTGAACTGGATTAGTTCTGTCGCGATTCTAAAAGTGCTTTAAAAGGGGATTTAAAGCGATCACTTCTATTTTTACCTGTGGTTGGTTTTCTTTTTTAAGACGCAATGGATACGCGAGCTTTGAACGGGTGCTACTTGCAAAATTAGGTCCTAGCTTGCTTAAACGTTCTATAGATCGTTGAAATTAGGCGACGTTCTTTTGAGGGCTCATCGTTTGGAGGAGTGACCGCAAGTGGCATTAACAAATTCGGGCTGATTGTCTAACTCAGTGTTCCGCAAACTTTTTGTGTTAAAGGTACATCTAGGAAAACGTAAAATTTTGGAGGTACCTACACCATAAATGAAAAATATTTTTTTTTATGCAAAACATGAGCTTGTGTAGTTGAGCATATGCGGTGCAAACTTGGAGTAGCTTAACTGAGATAGGTGATCTTATTTTTCCGAGGCACACCAACTGGTGACCACGGTACACCAGTGTGCCGCGGCACACCCTTTGCGGAACACTGGTCTTGTCTCTTGTCTCAAACCTCAAATTGATTTCAAACTGTCAAAACAGTCGCGTTGGTATCTTTTGTCGCGTTCGGTCTCGTTGAGATGAGAGTGTCAGAGCTTGCGTGGTCACTGTACTGTCATGTTTTACAGTTTGAGACCGATTTCGCTATCAAAGATAGCAACTGAGCGGTTCCGTGCTTCGGAAGGTCCGTCCAAGCCATGTAGTAGTAGTAGCCGTCCAGGAGTAGAATCACCTAGCTCTTAAGACTTTTCAAAGTGGTACACTTGTGATCTTATTGAATAAATGAATTTGACTTTTGACTTTTGACATGACGGAGACAGGCGACCTAAAAACTCCGTCATCAGAGTTAGCCACCAGCTCATACTATAGCGACATCTACCTGTCGCTAGATGAACTGCATTGACATGCTACGAACTACGAGCTTCAGCGAAAATGGCGCCACACAACATCAGAATGTCTAGATCGCGCAAGCGGTAATTTCTGCAGTAATATACATATATCCGACCAACCAACAACAACTGTCGATCGAAAGAAAGGCAAGTGGGCCAGATGGGCCCGTTGCAGAGACCCATCTACTCTGCCTTTAGCGAACGATTCCACCATGTTCCCCAAAATACGATACGGATACATACTTTGACTACATTTGAAATTGCCTTTCCCTGCTATTAATATTCACGGGTTAATTTAGCGCGGCTTTTGAATATGTTCTGTCATTGTCACTCTTTCTTGTCGTTTGCCACTTGGCTAAACGGGGTGATCCATTTGCTAGTCAAATCGCTAGGGCCTTAGCGTGGATACGTCGTCCATACGAATGTCCATTTGGGACCTTCTGTTACTTTCAAGTCGTTTTTCTGTATTTGCTCTGCAGTGTGCCTGCAGTAAAAGACATGACTCATAAATAAACAATGATAAATGTTTGTTTTGTATGCTTGTTGTCTTTGCGTTCATAAATCATTGATCAGTTGTGATGAAACTTTGGTAGGGTCACAAAGCCACGAGAATTTTTCGGCACTAAAATTTTTAATCAACCAAACACTTTTTTAATTTACGTGACATTGCAATACATGCCGGTTACAGCTAGTAAATAAATTAAAAAACATCACGATTTATAGCGGTGCGCCGCTGCCTTGTCAATAGATCACCCCTTTTACCCTCCGTACCTCAAACATCAAAGCGGCAAACTCAAACAAAAAGTGTTTTAACTCTCGTCGCATAATCAAATTGTCGTGTGAGAGAAAAATGGTCTCTCGTTAGCAACAGTACTTACTTTATTTCGACCTGTTTAAGGGACATTTTATTTTGGCCTGCTAAAGGAACTTTTGGGGTGACTTTATTTAGACGTGTTTATAACTCCAGCAGTGCAATTCAGATCTCGAAAAATGCATCCGATTCGAAGGTTTTCTTTGGAAAGTTAATATTTTTTACATATGCATTTATTTTTATTTTTATTATGATTATTATTTTATACTACTAAGTTAGCAGACAAGCATACGGCCCACCTGATGGTAAGCGGTTACCATAGCCTATGGACGCCTGCGACACCAGAGGAGTCACACTCGCGCTGCTGACCCTTTAAAACTTTCAAAACGCCCTTTTTGAAGAACCCCATACTGTGGTCACTGGGGAACCCCGCGGCAGGTTTTTGTGTTATCATATCACATAAAAATCAAAATAGGTCGCCGTTTAGAAAGAAAAGAACGAAAATTACGAACACACACACATGAGTTATACTCGTACGTACAAAGATTCTATTTTTACCTACAGTTATACATTGGGTCAGCTTTTGAGAATGGACTTATTTAAATTAATTTACCCCAAAATGGACCAAAGCGGTTTACCCCAAACGACAGGAAAGAGGGACTAAACTTTTATAACTTTTATATTCACTGTACTCCACATTGTTTCATAATTTTTCTTATTTCGAGAATTTGCTTGTACGTGCTAGTGTTAGCGGTTTGAGATAAATAATTGAGTATGAATTTACATATCATTAATTTATTAAAGAATTCTTTGACTGACAGACCGAATTAGGAACACGCTATGCTCGAAGACAAAAATCACCGATGTCAACCAAAGAGATGCGAAATTTAAGTGAGACTGGGCAGGTCACGTGCGCCGTATGCCGGAAGAATTAAGGGCTAAGATTACCACCGAGTGGCGTTAAGCGGCTTCGTGGTCGGCCCAGGCGGAGATGGCGGGACGAACTCGACGACTACTCCACTAACTGGCCGACAGAAGCTTTGCACCGGGGTAAATGGAAAAAGGGAAAGGAGGCCTTTGCCCAGCAGTGGGATCCAGTGTGCTGATTAGAATAGAACTCTTTGAAAATACTTGGAGCGTTTCTCATTACAAATTCAAGATGCAATGCTAGTTTCAATTATGATTTCAACAATCAAAGGTATGAAAGACAACACACAGTATTACGATATGACTGGCGTAGAGGGTCTACGCCTCTACGCGACTGATAACTTCGTAGATCATCTACGTGCACCAAAAGTATCAAGAAACTTTGGCACAAGTTAGAAAACTTATTAAAAATACAGAAATAATTTTTAAATAACCTGACAGAATAGGATCATTTATGTTTACATTTTGTGATCTAAATGAATCAACGATACTTTTTAGTGTACTTATTATAAAATGTTTAACTATGTATACTACTCAAAACAAAATAAGGGCCACCACTGATTTTGAACATATTTTACTTTTTGTCCAAATTACACGGCAAAGGGTGTTTAAATTAAATAAAACAACATATTATTACATAAATTAAATCAAATTTAGTGGGATTTAAAGCAAAACAAATTGTTTATAAAGATTATTACGATTTACCATGTTAAATGAAAAACGACTCAGTACAGTTAAAATTAAATTTACACAAATTTCCTAAATAACCGATTTATTTTTTATGTGTCTAGTATCGGGTATGACCTTCCCTTTTCGAAACACATTCTTGGAGCCTCGAAGGCATACTCTCTATCTGATGACGAATGATTTCTTCTGGGATCTCTTCCCAACACCTTTTCAGAAGGTCAATCGGCTGTTACTGGGTGTGCACATCATCTTGAGCTGCTCTAACTCTTCGTTTGAGCTGGTCCCAGAGGTGTTCAATAGGATTGAGGTCGGGACTATTGGCAGGCCACTGTAAAACCTGAATATGGGCTTCCTCAAGGATAGACATGGTCGCTCGGGCTGTGTGCGGTCGTGCATTATCTTGCATTAAGATGAAACCGTCGCCTACTCTTTATGAAAACGGGATGACATAAGGTCTAACAACACGTTCGATGTAACTTTGGGCCGTTACAGTACCTTCGTTCAGAAAAGCAAGCTCGGTTATGCCTTGCAAAGTAATCCCACCCCAGGTCATAACATTCGGACCACCAAACCTGTCACGTTCGTGAATGCAAGCATCAGAAAATCGTTCTCCACTTCGTCTCCACACTCTAACACGTCGATCGTCACTAAAAAAATTCACCTTACACTCATCCGTAAAGAGCACGTTACGCCATTCCTCCATGCCCCATTCAAGGTGTTGACGTGCAAACCTTAAACGGTTTGCACGATGAGCTCCGTTCAATTTGGTTCGGATAAGTGACCTTCTCGAGCATTACTGATCTTCATGCAACCGATTCCGTATAGTCTGGTCACTGACAAGGGTGTTAGTAGTCAGGCGTAGACGATTTTGCAGGGTGCGCGCTGTAACAGTCCGCTGACGTCGTGCACTAAGTCGTACGTAACGGTCTTCCTGGGCGGTGGTAGCGCAAACTCTGCCCGAGCCACGACGTCTAGATACACTACCTGTCTTCTGGTACCGGTTCCAAAGGTTTTGAACAGCCCTTCGAGAGTATTCCAACTGCAAAGCCACGGAATGTTGTGATTGACCAGCCTCAATCATTGTCACAGCACTGGTAGCAGTAGTATTGTCCATATGACGTCAAACTCTCGGCATTTTATGGTTAAATGATCGGCTTACACGATTAACATCCAAAAATAACCGTAACATTCAGTGAACTGGCGTTAAACTGATCCCAATTCATAGACTAAAATAAACAAAATTACCCACTTGAAACTGTAACTGGGCAAAAAACCTTTAAATCATACCCTGTACAACAATTTCGTTTAAACGACACTGTTATCGTTAACTCAAGTACCTAAGTTCAAGATAGCATTCATTGAAATATGTTATTTTAACACGGGTCATCATAAATCAATTTTATAGTGCAAAAGTACAAGTGGCCCTTATTTTGTTTTGAGTAGTATACAACAAAATATATGTATTTGGAACTCGCCAGCAGTAGGACCACGCCTCAAACGTGGCAAAATACCGATTTGCACTGGTTTTGGACAGCGAATTTCAAATATTTTTTTATAATTGCAAAGACGGAAATATTAAAACGAAAATGAGGCTTTCACGGGTTTTAAAGAGACATTTACCGTGAGGAAAACAATGTCAACAGCTTAATTCTTGTTTTGGTTAAAAGTTAAATGTATTTATTCACTTTATTTGTAACATTTCTGATCTGTGTTTTGTACGTATCGAGGTGGCGAAAATAAAACATTTTTTCTTTCTTTTCTATTTTTTAAGAATCCTACTAATCCTACTATCCTACTAATATTATAAAGGCGAAAGTCCGTGTGTGTGTGTGAATGTTTGTTACCACGTATCTCCATATCTACTGAACCGATTAGGCTGAAGTTTGAAACATAAACAGATAATGACCGGGAATAGGACATAGGCTACTTTTTTTTCCCGAAAAAATGCACGGTTCCCGTGGGATAGTCCACGCGGGCGAAGCCGCGGGCGTCAGCTAGTACAAAATAATTTTACAATGCAAAAACCACTACGTGCATTTGGATTTGAACTTGGACCTCCGAATCGCAAGCCGAGTACACATCGCACTGGGCCAACACGGCTCACAGTTACTGCTCCGAAAATAGCTTACCGAATGTTTTATCGCTACAATGGAGTGCGAACTCCCTGATTGGCTATTGTGTGTATCGTAAACGTTCGAATTAAATATGGACTCGATTTAAACTTTAATCAGCTGAAACGGGCTGAATTAAATGAAATTACATGTTTTTTAAACAGTTTTCACGCGATTGCCTTTTTAAAAATTTCATCATCATCCACAAAATATAACCACTAGAAGTTTGTATGCGCTAGTGGTCAAATCTAGGTTTTTAGGACTTGTAAAAGACTCCGTCATGGCCACCAACAATTTTACTCTTCGAAGCACGGAAGCGCTCACAGACGAACAAATAAATAAATATTGTTAGACATTTCACACAGCGCCATCTAGCCCCAATCTAAGCAAAGCTATGGGAACCAGATAACTGATATAATACGTGTAAATTTTGTAAATACATACATCTAATACTTATAATAACCAAACACAGAACAAACACCTATGTTCATCACACAAATTTTTGTCCTGGGTAGGAATCGAACCCACGACCTACAGCGTAGAAGGCAAAGCTTCTACCAACTGAGCTGAGAGGCCAGTCAAAATGGTACAAGCATTCACCTATCGTTTTAGTAACCGTACAGAATGCAACGTTCTATACGGTCACTAAAACGATAGGTGATGTTGATATAGAGTCAAATGAGAAAATCTTTATAACGTTTAACTTTACGTGTGTTTTGACTTGCCTCTGCCTACTCCCCTCTACAAAATCAACAATCTTCTTTATCAAAAAAACATGTTGTGAGGTTTTTTAGATGTAACTAAGTACCCAAATCTTTGTTTTTTAGTATTAATACGAGAGTTGACCACAATGACATTATCACACTTCACACTAATCTACTCACACTAATGTTATAAATGCGAAAGTTTGGATGTATGTTTGTTCCTCTATAACTCGACAACTACTAAACCGATTTGGCTGTAATTTAAAATATAGATAGATAATGACCGGGAATAGGACATAGGCTACTTTTCTCCCATGAGTTCCCGTGGGATAATATACAACGCGGGCGAAGCCGCGGCGGAAGATAGTAACAATTAAAGAGTTTTAACATTTTCTTTTATTCATAGCTTCCATTCGACAATGTTTAAAAACATCAATACCGCACAATGTCTCACTTAATGGACGCGGTTCTGCCGAATTTCATTTAAATGCGATTCAATTTTAAGTTTAAACGAATGAGGCCAATTTCGTGCAGAATTAATTAAAGCAATTTGTTAATTTTGACACATTTTTAAAGACAATTAAGAATATTTACAACCAAAAATCCTCTGAAGGAGGCTAAGAAGTTGTACCGGCTTTATTACCAGGCCACCAAAGCCTGATTACCAAATATAATATTAATCAATTATTATGTAGGTATCTTAATTTTGTTTCGAGAATTGTTTTTTGTTTTCTTTTGATGATTGTACCTATTTATAAATACCTTCAAGGGTGGCATTTTCT
Organism: Camptogramma bilineatum; assembly: GCA_958496255.1. Classification (NCBI taxonomy): domain Eukaryota; kingdom Metazoa; phylum Arthropoda; class Insecta; order Lepidoptera; family Geometridae; genus Camptogramma; species Camptogramma bilineatum. Next base: position 1,656,826 of record OY292476.1, read on the forward strand.
GTTTAGAAAAAACCCTTTCAATAAATGGAGAAAAAAAAAAAAAAAAAGAATACTTAAGTATTTTGTTGATGAAAAAAAATTTTCAAAAAAAAATACTCAACCGACTTCAAAACATCTTGCACTGAAAAGCAAAAAATAAGAATATAAACAGATTTATCTAATTACTAATTATGTATATTATTTATGTTATAATGTTGAAATCGGTGTTCATAAAATTTAATATTCTTAGTCATTGTTTAATTAACACCGACTTCAACATTATAATATAAATAATATAAGTACATAATTAGTAATTAGATAAATCTGTTTACATTCTTATTTTTTGCTTTTCAGTGCAAGATGTTTTGAAGTCGGTTGAGTATTTTTTTTGAAAATTTTTTATTTTTCCATTTTTAGTGTAAGTAAGTATAAGTATTTTTTATTTAGAATGATGTCACCTTACTTATTGTGTTGCGCTCATCAAGCCCTTTCATTTGATACCCATGTCACTAAAAAGTTCCATGGAACAGGTCCTGACTCCATCATCGTCAGATCAGCTCGCTGTGACCATATTATTACATTGTAGTCGGAACTTCACAGATTTGCTGAATTCCGAGTTTCAACTCAATCGGCCAATTTATTGAGGAGTTCTGTTGAGCAGCTCTTGACTCCATCATCAGATCAGCTCGTTGTCACCATATTATTACATTGTAGTCGGAACTTGACAAATATGCCAATTTTCAACTCAATCGGCCTATTTACTGAGGAGTTCTGTTGAACAGCTCTTGACTCCATCATCAGATCAGCTTGTTCATACCATAATATTTCATTGTCACCAAGAATCTATAAGTGTGCAAAATTTCAGCCCGATAGTTTTACAAAGACAATAAAAACCATAAAATTTGAGGGTTTTCCTCGATTTCCATGGGATCCCCTCATCAGATCCTGATTTGGTGACGATGGGACCACCTCGGGAGTATACCCTTTGTAACAAAAAAAGAATTTTCAAAATCGGTCTACAATTGACGGAGAAATCGCGTAACACACATACAAAAAAAAAAAAAAACATACAGTCGACTTGAGAACCTCCTCCTTTTTGGAAGTCGGTTAAAAACGCAGTGATTTAAGTTTCTAAGAATCAGTTTTGATCTGCTGACTACACTTGTAGTAGTAGTAGCTTGTGTTACTCTTTGGAGCAGTAACTGATAAATAATAGATTTTTATGATATTTTATGAATTTTTAATGCTGTTGTGAAGCTATCGGGTGGGCCGGTATGTTTACATTCAGTTTGACAACACTTTGACATTTCTTTTTTTTTTATTAAATAAGGGCCGCGACATCCTGCCCCCCGTTGAAAATACATTTTTCAACAATACAATTTGAAAATTTATGAGACTAGGTAAATTATTCTTCTTTTGGGAGTGGGCAGAGGCGCACCAGGGGTCTTCGTAGGCAGCCGCGAGAAGTAGAGACGTCAGCGACTCGATCTATCCCGTCGGATCCGGGGAATAATCTGGATACTCGTCCCAGTTGCCAGTTGAGAGGATGATTATGTTCTTCGTGAATCAGGACGAGATCTCCGACGTTGATGCTGTCTTTGTTGGTCTTCCACTTTCTTCGCAGTTGTAGTTCGGCAATGTACTCCTTCTGCCATCTCTGCCAGAAATGCTGGCGCAGTTTTTCAACTCTGGCGTATCTTTGAAGATTGCCTTCTTTGGCGTCCAGCAGGTTTGGAGACGGTAGTGCGGTCAATGGCCTGCCGATCAGGAAGTGCCCTGGGGAGAGGAAAAGGAGATCGTTTGGTGAGGAAGAAAGAGGGCACAAGGGACGACTATTTAAGATGGCCTCCACTTGCGTAAATAATGTACCTATTTCTTCGAAGGTTAAATGGGCATTTCCCATTATTCTACGAATATGATATTTCGCGGATTTAACGCCGGCTTCCCAGATCCCGCCAAAATGAGGAGCGTAGCTTGGTGAGAAAATAAATCTTATGCCTTCCTGAGATGCAAGGTCAGCCAGAGATTCCGAATTTTGTTGTAGGAAAGTACTTAGCTCTTTCGCTGATGCTACGAAATTACCTCCATTATCGCTAAAAATTTCAAGTGGTTTACCACGTCTGGCTACAAACCTGCGGAGTGACATCATAAATGCATTTTTAGTTAAATCAGACACGACTTCCAGATGGATACATTTATATCTCAAGCACACATACAAACACAAGTACGCCTTTTGTAATTTGGCGCCACGACCTTTCCGATTTAGAATATAGAAGGGACCGGCGAAATCCACTCCTACTGAAATGAAAGGGAAGTCGGGATTCAAACGTTGTGGGGGCAAATTTCCCATTTTAGGTTGCAAAACTTTACCCTGCACACGTCTACATCGAACACATCGATGTACAGTTTGGCGAGCGAGGCGACGCCCGTTGATGGGCCACACAGACTGACGAATGGATGCCAAGAGTAGCTGTGGACCTGCATGAAAATTACGTAGGTGTTCTCGCTCGAACAGCAATTTAGTTAGAAGATGGGACGAATCCAATACAATTGGGTGCTTATGCTCATAGGTATATTTTGACGAATCAATTCTCCCACCAACTCGAATTAGATTTTTGTTATCCAAAAATGGAGATAAACATGATAATTTAGACTTTGGGTTTAGTGAATTACCTTTAGACAGTAACATGTATTCTTCAGGGAAACATTCCCTTTGAGCGATTGAAGACAAATGATTAAATGAGTCATTCAGCTCACTAACAGATAAATGACCTGATAATTTTGATTGAGGATTTTTCAAATTATGCATGAATCTTTTGACATACGCGAACGACCTTTGAAGTTTAGTTAATTTAGAAAACCTACTGACATCAATTATAGGATCTATGGTAGGTAATATGGATATATGTATCGACTTGACTTCAGGCAAATCCTGAATATTATGTTTGGCAAGAGTAGGCCATTCAGACTCGTCACAACTTAAGAAGTCAGGACCACTCCACCACAACTCCAAATCACGAAGTTGGATGACATTTACTCCTCTGGAGATCATATCAGCAGGATTTGCATCCGTTGGCACATAACGCCACGAAGACTGCGCAGTAAGTTCAACAATTTCCCCAACTCTATTAGCGACAAATGTTTTTAGTTTAGCTGGGTCACTAGTTAGCCAAGATAGAACGACACTAGAGTCACACCAGTGAACGATACGAGATGGTTTATATCGAATGGAATCAATGACACTCTTGGATAACCTAGCGGCGAGTAATGCAGCGCAGAGCTCCAAGCGGGGAATTGTTGTAGGTTTAAGCGGACTTACTTTAGATTTTGCGCACAACAGACGAACAGTGACATCATTATCCGAGTCGATCGTTCGCATGTAAATACATGCACCATACGCACACTGAGAAGCGTCACTAAAGACATGCATTTCAATTCGCGCTGAATCTTGACAGAGAACCTTTCGAGGAATCTGTAAAGTAGAAAGAAAGGGTAAGCCATTAACAAACTCAGTCCAAGATTCCTTGATTGTCTGAGGAACAGGATCATCCCAATCAAGGTTTTGCTGCCATAACTTTTGGAGCATCATTTTAGGCTGTATTATGCATGGACTGAGCAAGCCCAAAGGATCGAAAATTTTGAAAGAATGTGACATTATGAAACGCTTTGTTATGATTTTATCTGAAGGAGGCATTTCGAAAGGAAAATGCAATGAATCGCTGGAGGGATTCCATCCAAGGCCAAGAGTGCTAGTGGACTCGCTGAGATAGAGTGACTCATTATTGCCTGAAACATTTTGATTAAGCAAATGAGGAGCATTTGTTTTAAATTTTCTTAAAATAAAGCAAGCAGATTTTAGACACTCTGTGACTGAATTTAGAATGACTTGTAACTGTTCTTCGTTATCACAGCCAGTGTATAGATCATCGACGTAGAAGTCGTGTTGGATGATATTTTTTATCAACGGATTGTCGCACTCTTCACCCACCTGCCACAAGCATCTAGTGCTTAAGTAGCTCGCACTTACGGTTCCATAAGTAAGAGTACCTAATTGCAGAGTCTTTAGGGGCAATGACTCTTCTTCCCTCCATAGTATGAGCTGCAAGTTTCGATCTTCATTTTTTGTAATGTAAACTTGACGATAGAATTTGTCAATATCTCCAGTTAATACATATTGATACTGCCTAGCTCGAACCAAAATGGAAAAAAGAGAGTCTTGAACGTGAGGTCCCTTTAACAGTGTTATTTATAGATTATATTAGTAGGATTCCAGGTAACAAAATAGATTTATAGCCTATGGAACGAATGTGATGTCTATGGTAAAACTAGGTAGGATCTATGGAAATAAAAACACTGTCTGTTGATACGAATCCACCATTGTTTTAATAGGTTTTGGGCTCAGTCCCGCTAATAAATATAATAAAAGTAAAATAAGTTCAGTGAGTTCGTTACAAATGTCTACCACAAACTACTTGGCAAATATCCCGAAATTGAAAGGTCGAGAAAACTATGACGATTGGTGCTTTGCAGCCGAAAATGTTCTTGTATTGGAAGGAATGGCGGACGCCATCAAGGAACCGCTATCGTCGTCAGCTACCCCGACTCAGAAGGCAGATGATCTAAAGGCGAAAGCGAAACTAATATTAACAATTGACGCTTCTCTTTACGTGCATATCAAACAAACAAAAACAACATACGATTTATGGAAGACGTTGAAAAATATGTTTGACGATTCAGGATATTCACGAAAAATAAGTTTGCTGAGAAACCTTATCAGTATACGCCTAGAAAACTGCGAGTCCATGACCAGCTACGTCAGCCAGATCATCGAAACTGCTCAGAAATTGATCGGCACCGGCTTTGAGATAAATGACCAGTGGATTGGGTCACTCATGTTAGCTGGATTACCGGAGAAGTACGGGCCAATGATTATGGCAATCGAGCATTCGGGCATAAACATCAGTGCAGATTCTATCAAAACCAAGTTATTAGACATGAGTGCAGATTTTGAGGTTAAGTCGGAAGGTGCATTTGCCGCCAAAAATTATCACAGGCGTGGCAAATTTGGCAACCATGTTGGCAACACTGGCGGAATGAACGGAACGTCCCTACCTGTCACCGGTACTAGTGGAAATAACAACAACATGGCGTCGGCACAGAAGAAAATAATTCGTTGTTACAAATGCAAACAGATTGGACATTTTAAGAATCAATGTCCGGGTGCATTAACTGCAAAAACGAAAACAAATGCATTTAGTGCTGTTTTTCTCACTAAGGAGTTCAATCAATCAGACTGGCATTTGGATTCCGGCGCAAGCACACATATTGTTGCGAACGAGAACTTATTGACAAATATTAGCTATCAACCGAAGATTAAAGAGATAATCGTTGCAAATCAAAAGATCGTACCTGTTAAATGCTCTGGAGACATGCAGCTCACGACGTGTGTTGGAGATAAAGAATTCACAATAAACGTAAACAATGTTTTGTGTGTACCTAACCTCACCACAAACTTGCTTTCAGTAAGCAGAATAATTGCAAGCGGCAACAAAGTGATGTTTACTAAGCATGGATGTATAATTCGCAACTCACAGAATGAATGCATTGGTGAGGCACACTTAGAAAATGGTGTATACAGATTGAATGTTGTGAAGTTGGGCCAACACTTGGCAGCAGCAGTAAAAACTACAGGTACTACTTGGCATAGGAGATTAGGCCATATCAATGCCAATGATTTGAATAAATTGAAGAACGGAGCAGTTGAAGGTGTTAGTTTTGATGATAAATATGATAGCAGCAAGGCCAACTGCATAGCTTGCTGTGAAGGTAAGCAGACAAGACTACCGTTTCCTAAAAGCACCAGCAGAAGTCAAGAGATCCTGGAACTAGTCCACACGGATTTATGTGGTCCAATGGAGAATCAATCCCTTGGTAAAGCCAGATACTACCTGTTGTTTGTGGACGACTTCAGCCGAATGTGCACCGTATATTTTCTGCGATCTAAAACTGAAACGTTTATGTACTTCAAACAATACAAAGAGTTTGTCGAGAACCAGCAGTCAAAGAAAATAAAGATATTAAGATCGGACAACGGAGGAGAGTTCTGTTCTGCAGAAATGACAAACTATCTGAAGCAATGCGGTATACTTCATCAGAAAACAAACAGTTATACACCAGAACAAAATGGACTATGTGAGAGAAACAATAGATCCATAGTCGAGAAGGCACGATGTCTACTTTATGATGCCCAATTTGAAAAATTCCTTTGGGCGGAAGCTGTGAACACAGCAGTGTATGTTAAGAACCGATCACCAGCAGCAGGCCTAGACCAGAACACTACCCCGCATGAAGTGTGGACAGGCAGGAAGCCAGATTTGAGTCATCTACGGATATTCGGCAGTCCAGTAATGGTCCACATTCCAAAAGAGAAACGAAGGAAATGGGATAAGAAAGCGAAGAAAATGTACCTAGTTGGATATTCTGAGAATGTCAAGGGCTATCGCTTGTACGACCCTGTATCCCAGGATGTTATTGTAGCCAGAGATGTTGTAATCATGGAGAATACAGATGACAGCTCAACAACATCCATTGTGATCGAGGAGAAGAAGAAACCTGATCAGTCAGCCGATGAAAGTGATGTGATTCCTGTGAGCGACTCAGATGATGAAAATCAGAATGATAAGACATATGTCCCTCATATCTCATCAAGTGACACAGATGACAGTTTTGTTGACACATTGTCTTTGTCGCCAGAAGCAAGGAATCTCAATTCTAGGCAGTGTGACATCAATCTACCAGAAAAACGTGTTAGACGCAAACCAGATTTCTACAAAACTGCAAACATGTGTGTGGAAATGTCAGGTGAACAGATTTCTCTTAGCGATGCAATGAGTGGATCTGAAAAAGATCAGTGGCAGCATGCAATGAAAGAAGAACTGAAATCTTTCAGTGATTGTGACTCTTGGGAACTAGTGGACAGGCCAAAAGACGGTACGGTTGTGAAAAACAAGTGGGTATTTAAAAAGAAGTACAATAGTGAAGGTGAAGTGCGTTTTAGGGCCAGACTTGTTGCAAAGGGCTTTACCCAGAAGAAGGGGATAGACTTTAACGAGACATTTTCACCAGTTTTGAGGTATGCCACTTTTAGATTATTGTTAGCTTTGAGTGTTGAGCTAGGTCTAAAAGTTAATCACCTAGATGTACCCACTGCTTTCCTTAATGGATTTATTCATGAAACAGTGTATATGGAAATACCAGAATGTTCAGATTTTGAAAATTGCAATAACAAAGTTTTAAAATTAAAGAAAGCAGTCTATGGCCTCAAGCAGTCGGCCAGAGCTTGGTACACTCGTGTAGAAGATTGTTTGTTAAAATTAGAGTTCAAAAAGTCAAATTATGAACCATGTCTCTTTGTAAAAAATGATCATAATGTAAAGATTTATGTTGCATTATTTGTAGATGATTTTTTTGTTTTTTATAATTGTCAGAAAAACTATGAAAAGTTGACAAGTAAATTAGTAGCAGAATTTAGAATAAAAGACTTGGGTCAGATTAAACAGTGTCTGGGAATGCATGTAAATGTTTATAAAGATAAAATTACTGTTGACCAAAAGCAATTTATAGAAACTGTTCTAAAGAAATTTAATATGGTAGATTGTTCTCATTCAGATACACCAATGGAAGTAAATTTAAAATTAGAAAAAGATTTAAATAATAAAATTGTTCAAAACTATCCATATCAACAATTAATTGGAAGTTTGATGTACTTGTCTGTACTCACCAGGCCAGATATTAGTTATAGTGTGAGTTTTCTGAGTCAGTATAATAATTGCTTTAATGAAAGTCATTGGAAACATTTGAAACGTCTGTTAAAATACCTTAAGAAAACTAAAAATTATGGTTTAGTTTATAGGAAGACTGGATGTAATCTGTGTGGTTATGTCGATGCTGATTGGGCATCTTGTACACTAGATAGGCGGTCATATACTGGGTTTTGTTTTTTATTTAAAGGATCGTTGATTTCATATGAAGCTAAAAAGCAAAAAAACTGTAGCACTTTCCAGTACAGAAGCTGAGTACATGGCCCTGTCTGAATCCTGTAAAGAGGGAATATATTTAAAAAATTTACTAAGTGAACTGATTGTGTTGGATGAAAGGATGCCACTATGTTTGTATAGTGATAATCAGAGTTCTATCAAATTAGCAACTAATCCATTGTTTCATAATAAGCGCACTAAACATATTGACATCAGGCATCACTTTGTAAGAGAATGTGTTTCATCAAAGAAAGTAGAAATTAAATATGTATCAACTTTGGAAATGCCAGCAGACATTTTTACAAAAAGCTTAAGTTCAAATAAACATTACAAGTTTTTAAAATTGATTGGTATGTCCGAAGTGTAAAATTTTTTTTTTGGAAGTTAGATTATTTTGTTAGGTCAGGATGTTATTTATAGATTATATTAGTAGGATTCCAGGTAACAAAATAGATTTATAGCCTATGGAACGAATGTGATGTCTATGGTAAAACTAGGTAGGATCTATGGAAATAAAAACACTGTCTGTTGATACGAATCCACCATTGTTTTAATAAACAGTATGTCATTGACTGAATAGCCTGAGGAGGTGGGTTCGGATCCATTAAAAACTACGCGCAATTTTGTAGATTCGCTGTCTTCCTTTAGAACAGCATGATGACATAAAAAATATGACGATTCTGGATTCGTTATACAAGACTCAGACAAGTGACCCAAAGCCGCATATTCGCGGATGAAATCCACATATTTCTCTTTCAACTCTTGATTTTTTCGAAACCGTTTCTCTAAGAGTAAAAACCGTTTTTTAGCCAAACTATATGAATCGCCCAAACAGTCAGGAGAGTCCTTTAGAGGTAACTCTACGCCGAATCTGCCGGACTCCAATCGAATAGTAGTGGAGTTGAAGATCTCTTCACACTTCTTATCTTCTAACGATAAGAGAGACCTCTGAGGTAACTCTTCAAGAGACCAGAATTTAGTTAGAGATTCGTTAATATTGTTATTTTGAAACTCATCTGAAACAAATGAATGATTACAGTGAATGTTGTTTTGCAATTTGGATTTTGTTGTGTACATAGGACCAGCTATCAACCAGCCGAATTTTGACAATCTGAGCTTTGGATTGTTGGGACCCAACGAACGCTGATCGCATCCGAGGACGTCCCAGAAGAGATCTGCGCCAATCAACATATCAATTGGGGCAGGCTGATCGAAATTAGGATCGGCCAATCTTATGGTCGATGGAATTTTTAGATTCTTGATGTCAATTGGAGACTTTGGAATTTCTCCTGTCAATTCATCAAGAATGAAACATGACAATTTCACGCTGTACTGCGTTGTCATTGAATTTAGTTGTGCGACGCAACTTTCGGTCACACTGTTATTGCAAGTATTTCCTATTCCGATTACATTAATCGTATCTATTGGGTTTGTTTTCAAACCCAATCTTTTTTGAAGTGATTTTGTCACAAAGGACGATTGGCTGCCGCAGTCTAACAATGCGCGCACCTTCTCGCTCTGCTTTGTGTTTGGATTTTGAACCTCAATCAAGGCTGTAGATAAAATTACCTGAGTGTTAATAATTTCCGAATTGCAATCCTTAGAAAAGTTTACGACAGTTTGTTCTTGCTGCGGTTGAGCGGGAGGATGCAAAAGCGAGTTATGCCTCTCTTTGCAGCCTCTCTCTCGGCAGGGTCCCGCATTGCAACCGTTCGCGGGATGTCCTTGCCTTAGACAATTCTCACATAATTTGTATTTATTTACGTCCATCATTCGTTCTTTAATATTTTTAGCCTTAAATGTTGGGCAATCGTAAATCCTATGATTAGCGCTGCAGATTACACAAAGGAACACGTTTGCGTTTTGAGTTGCAAATGATTTTATTTTATTATAATTTGTTCGATTTTGGTGGTTGTTGTTGTAGCGATTGTGATTTTGTTGATTGTGATTGGATGTTGACTGTGCTTGATTGGATAAGTTAGGTTTGCTATTAGAATTTACTGATTTTACGTTGCTGTTATCGTATTTAGCTCTATTCAAAGCTTCAATTACGTCCGCGCGATCAGTTAGAAACTTATTAAAGTTTTGCAGCGTAGGTACGTCAGGGAGATCGTTGCGCGTCTCTTCCCACTTTTCGAGGGTGCGACTGTCCAACTTCGAGGACAACATGTATATAATTAGGATGTCCCAATGCGTGGTAGGTTGACCCAAGCTTGTTAAAGCTCTTAAGTTCTTTGTCACGTGGTCAACGAGGAAACGCAACGACTTCTCCGACTCGCGAGCGATCGGCTGGATGTTAAATAATGATTTTAAATGATGATTCACTAATAGCCTTTTATTATCATATCGCTCCAACAACAAACTCCAAGCTGTGGCATAGTTATCAGAAGAGACTTCCAAATTAGATATTATTCGAGCTGAATCGCCCTCAAGGTACGAAATCAAATAATGAAATTTTTGAATTGATGACAATCTCTCATTTTTGTGTACTAGAGACGTAAATGTATCGCGGAACTCCAGCCAGCGAAAGTAAGCACCGTCGAATTTAGCTATTTCAATTTTTGGTAGCTTAATGCCTATTTCCTGACGATCGTGACCGCAATGAGGGCGTGACTCCCTTCGAGAATTGTCAAAGTTTGGTTTATTTTGATCTAACAAATCTTTAGAGATAGCTATTAGTCGAATTATGTCACGCTCAATGAGGTCTCGAGTGTCAATTTCCACATCGATACAATCAGGATTCAAAATCTCCAGCTCACTCTGCACCTCGTCAAATTTAGAAGACAACATCTCGAACTTTCCAAGTTTAAGAGTTAATTCGGCATATTCCAAATGTTCTAACTCAGTATTTCTATCTATAAATTCATCTAAGTACTTCTTAAACTTGGTTATTTGTCCCTTTATCGAGCTACGTCTAAGCGTCAACGTTTTTAATTGATCAGTTTTTTCAGTCATTTTGTAAAGTAGTTGTAAATTTCTATGTAAATATAAAAGGCAATACGATTTTAGTTTATAAACTACAACAAACAGGTAATGTTTCTATACACTTAGACTGAACTCAACAATAGGTACGAGATGATAAAAATAAGTAATTAAACAAGTTATTCTCACGCTCCTTATTATGGCGAAGTCTGCAGAAAGCGTGCGGAAGCCGACGGGTTATAGTAGTAGCTCGTGAACAGCTGATCGCCTTTTGTTTATCGGCAGCATGAATTGATAAGCGCACGAGTTTATTGCCCTTCCATACGATCGATCGCAGTGAATGCCAATGCACAAACCTGGAATTGTTTAATTAAATGCTTTATTTTACGTAACAAATGATGTTTAAGGGTTTTAATGACTTTAGGTATGCGAGAATACTTGTAAATTACAGTTATTGTTGTTTTAACACAAATTATATAAACTTTAGAATAAGAAGATTGATTTAAATGCTTTTACTTTAACAATTAGTTTATTTATTATGTAAGAATGTCGTTATCAGTTTTAGATGCAAGTGGAGGATTACTAGGATACTATTACAAAGTAAGATTCGAATGATTTTAATTGTTTATTGCAAGTTTAGTGTTAGTAATTTTATCTACTTAGGTTATTTTGATTTATTCGTTTAGAATGTTTACGATTTAGGTTAGTAGGTACCTATGTCCCCTATGATTAATCTTTAGGTAATTAATTGCATAGGTTTTTAGACACACCTTAGTTTTGAATGAATTGTAAAATGTAAATATATCCCCAATGAATAATTAATGAATTACTTTGGTTTTTAGATATACTTACCTTTGATTTTATGAATGAATTTAGGATGTTTGAGATTTAAGTAAGCAGGTATATCCCCAATGAATAATTAACTAATTACTTTGGTTTTTAGATATACCTACTAGGGTTTTGATTTTAGTTTGATTTATTTATTATGTGCAAATGATTACTTTGAGGCCCGCCCACGTGAAATTTAATTAAATAGGTTAATTTGGACAAAGGATAGATACTCAGGCTTTATTGGGTAAGGGAGATGGAAGGAATGGCACTTAGCTTAGCACAATTAGCACAAGGCGAATCCTTATCCAAGGCAGCACGCGGTCCAAAAATTCCTTGCGATTTTCTTGGTTGCACAAGATGGCGGACTCCACGCGACGACTCCTCGTTGTCCTTAGGTATCCTTTGAAAATGTGGACTTCTGATTGCTGATCTGATGAACTTTCGTCTTGTGACGGTCGCCAAATGTTACTCTTTGGAGCAGTAACTGATAAATAATAGATTTTTATGATATTTTATGAATTTTTAATGCTGTTGTGAAGCTATCGGGTGGGCCGGTATGTTTACATTCAGTTTGACAACACTTTGACATTTCTTTTTTTTTTTATTAAATAAGGGCCGCGACAGCTTGCTTAGACGTTCTTGATTGATCTTTGAAGTTAAGCAACGTTCTGCGCGGTCACAATTTGGATGGGTGACCGCAAGTGGTATTACGAGCTGAGCGCTTCCGTGCTGTCGGTCCCGGCTTTTAAGTCTTTAAGCCATGATGGAGGCCTTTAGGCGGCCTAAAAACTCCGTCACCAGAGTTGGCCACTTGCTCATACGAACCTACCTACGAGGCCGATTCTACTTAAAAACTTTTGCAAAACGTCATTTCTTTTTGTTTCATAATCTACTAATGACCAATGAGGTTAGGTTACTCTGATGCGACGACGTTTTCAAACAAATTACTAATGAGGTTTCGCAAATTACTGTCATTTTGGAGAACGAAACAAAACGCAGCTGCAATGATACCGGAATGGTTGACGTTGTAAAATAGAGGAATTCTTGCAAGACCAAAAGGACTCAAGATATCCGTACCCATATTATAAATGTGAAAGTGTGTTTATTTGTCCCGCTTTCACGTCAAAACAGAGCGACGGATTGACGTGATTTTTTGTGTGGAGATAGTTGGAGGGCTGGAGAGTAACATAGGCTACCTTTTATCCGGGTACCACGCGAGCGAAGCCGCGGGCAGCAGCTAGTTGTAAATATTGTAAATTCCATGAAATCTATCTAATCCTTTAGTTACCCGAACCGATAAGTACCGCTTCGTTAATTTATCATCTCTCTAGTAACCTCGGCTCATTAAACTGTTAATGGCCATTAGATCAGTGCCTCCAGTCAAAAAGGACATAAGTCGAGTTGTGCCCTTTTGTTTTTATTGCATTATCGTGATCTACGTATCCAGTTACATAACATATCAAAAATTCATAACTCTAGCTGCATCCTAACCTGGTTTTTTCAACTACATCAAGGGTATAACTCGACTGTCAGAAAGGGAACGTCTTTAGTTATCGACAAAATTTCCCAACTAAAAGGAAATAAGTAGCAGTAAGCCCAAAACATCATCGAACATGAAGGCATAATTTCAGTTAAAAAAATATTACAATGAAACAAAACGGCATAACTCATGATGTTCCAATGCATTAGATAAACAGAGTTAGAAATAAATGAAGTTGATCCATTTGTTATGCATGTTTCTAAGGGAATATCTCTATTTGTTGCTTTTGGTGATTACAAGCATGGATAATAATGAGACATAAATGTATCTTTTACGTAGTAAGTATCATAATAATCTGTGTATCGCTGGTATTGATTGATTTAATGTGATGAAGAAAATAAGTCTTCATTTTTGTTTTTTAATGTAATTGATCTCGTTCTGCCTTCCAGTATTACCAAATTGACGATTATTGTTCAAGTTTTAGAAAAAGTTTTGATGACCACCACATGATACGAGATACTTATTTATTCTACCATAATATCGTGTGATAAGATTCCAAGACAATCGACATCCCGGAAACACTACAAAATACAAACACATGAAAACTAATCTTATCTTATCTTACCTATGACACTAGGCTCACGCAGTTCCATTTTCCAATCAGCTGCCACTGCTATCAAACGGAGAGGGATAGAAGACTACGGCATAGTAGTCCCCGAGATAGTACAACAACCCTCAGAGCATTGGAGAGCCAAAAATGCAACTCCAAGCGCATATACGAATGTCACCTTTCCCTTGAAAGTATCGCCTCAAAGAACAGGGTAACTCTACAATGGATCAAGGGACACAGTGGATCACTGGGAAACGTCGCTGCAGATGAACTAGCCAGAAGGGGCTCGGAAACACAAATGGAATACCCAGCCCCATTCCTTCCTCTGACGTTCTCCCAGCTACGCACCTGGATACAGAACACACCCAAAACCTTCACAACGATCAATGGACATGGGCGACGGACTACAGACAGTCCAGAGCAGCGATAACAGCAGCCACACCACGACTGACACGTCGCCTGATGAACCTATAAAGAAAAGACATCAAAATAATCACAGGGACGCTGACAGGACCCTGTACCCTCAATAATCAGCTGTACAACATCGGTGCCACGGACATCCCACTCAGCAGGGGATGTCTAACCGAAGAAGAAACAGCAGCCCACGTAGTCCTGGAATACCTGGGCGTAGCAGCACAACGACAGCATATCCTCAACAACCCGAAGTCGCTCCTCGAAGCATGTGAAGACCCCAGGAAACTTCTGAGCTTCTGGGAGAAGCTAAGTTGGCTCTAAAACTAGTGAGTCAGGTTATCCCCGCGCATAAAGGGTCTACCATAATTCAAGATTTTTATACAACTTACTGAATTCTGAATCAGAGAGAGCTGAAGACGACCCCGGTTTGTGTTTTATACCAGAAAACGAGGAAGTAAATTAAAATACCGAGGAATACTTAGAATTTACTTACTGAAAACATTTGTTATAATATTGATTTTTTTGAAATAAATATTAAAAATATCATAATTATTGTTTAGCTCTAGATTCTATTTACATAACTACAGTTCTCGACATCAGTAATTGATGGAAATAAGCCGTTATTGTCATAATAAGTATTCGTTACTAATGGATTATGTCTTAGTATTTCTTTGAATAGGAGTAAATCGACTAGTATTGATAAAGTTATTCCATTATTCAAAAGGCACAAGTCGTAATATTTCTTTTAGTATGAGTAAACTGACTAGAATAGTTAACGTTATTCCATTACATCTGCGTTAACAAAGGCACAATCCAAGTAAAACAAGAAAAAAATATAGAAATAGTAAACGAATGTGAAAGTGATTACCATTAAATGAAAGGGCTATTTTTTGTCTACAATTCTGTATCAATACAAATTTTGATTTCACTTGCGAAATAGCAAAAAACATTAAAAGTTTGGTTTTTTGGCTCTCCTGAAAAGTGCCGAATTTGAGTTGTGCCCTTTTTGACTGGAGGCACTGAGATTTAACATGGAGTGCTGAATGATTTATTTGCATTATTTATGGTCAAATAGTAAGTACGACTCAGCAGTAATTAGTAGACTCACTCATCGAGTACCTACCTATGCTTAGTAAAGTGGGTGATCGACGTACGAGCCTATGCCGCGGCTTTAAAGAACGTCGGTTTTACTCGTGGCTCGTTGGTGCTGATCGACTAGCGAGTGAAACAGTCGAATCGTAGACAAAATGAGGTTTTGAATTTTGAATTTGATCAATCTGAGTAAAAAATGAAGCAAACATGACGAGCCGCGAGCCAGGCTCTTCAACTCACAAAACCGTGGTATTGCAATGATACACCGGCGAGCTTTGCCGACGAGCCATAAGACCACGGTTTTACTCGCTCGTCGATCAGGGCCTTAAGAACACCGTGACAAATCTCGACTCGTTTTCTCGTGCAAAATAGAGTTTTTATGTCAACCTCAAAAATAAGATATAATAAAGGTGGCCGCACACCTATCTGCGCTGAAAGAATCGACCGAAACGAATTTTAGAATTCTTTACATGAAATCGGAAACCTCACACGGTTCTCATTTGTCCGATTCGACCGAATCTGGCAGTATAGTCCGGCAAAAACGGGTAGACACGGCAACTAAAATTTCAGTACTTTGGAAACCCTTTCTCTACTAATCTATGGTAACGTACAGGTTTCTTGTCTATGGTACAGGTGCCGAAGACGTCAGTCAGAAGCAATAATTAACTTCTAAATGAGAATTTATCTATTTCGCGTATTTAGCTTGCACAGTGGCGCCCCCATTTATTTCTATTATTTTGTGTCGGACTATACCAACTTCGAAAATTCGGCGCGGATAAGTGTGCACTCAGCTTAAAGCGGAAGAGTGTATTTGATTGTACGCGCTAATTTACAAGTAAGATTTGAATTTTTTTTTCTGCATTTGTTACAGGCTATTCAAAACTAAAATAAATGGCGGCTGAAACCGCCGGGCGAAGTTATAATAATTAAAAAAACATTTCTTACCAATATTTCAGTTTTTTTTTTACTAGCCTAAACTGTCCCACTGCTGGGCAAAGGCCTCCCCCGTTACCTTCCACTCATCGCGATCTTGTGCGGTTTCTCTCCAGTTTCAGTTACCATAGTTTAAAAAATGCCACAACAATCGTATCGCAAAACTCATATCCCTATTCTCTACCCTAGAAGCAATAAACCGTTTCATTTCAGATTCCGTGGAGATAGTTACAACCCACTTTATGTTAAAGAAACCCTATGACGTAGTTTTCTACCTCAACGGACACGAGATTTGGGCAGGCCCTTCGGCTTAGGACATTTTTTTTTATAAAACAATTTTTAAAATAAAAAATTTTGATAAGTCTTTTCATTTTGAATGGTTAACTTAACATGTTTTTGATAAAAAATTTCAAATAACAATTCTAGTGCCGTGAGCTGCTTTCAAATCAATGAAAAAAATTAAAATAAGACTTCTAGAGTCAGCGACAAGAATCGATGAACAATTTGAGTTTTAATTTTTTTATCTACTGAAATCGTGGAGTTATAATCAGTGATCGGAATGAGGCGGGCTAAAATACCTAAAGTTCGAAAAATAACAGAGACAAATGGAGACGCCTTAGGACTAAATATTTTTCGACCCAATTATTTCCGTTTCCAGGACATTAATAAAGAACATCTAACATTAAGGTGAATCAATTTTTTACCTGAGTTAATAACAAAAACTAAAATGTAAGATATAAGGATAAAAAACTTTTTTCCGTCGGTCAAATAGAAAAATTATTTGAATTAGTTCACAATATTATTAACATTAATTTTAAATGTACTTACTCACTGTGAAAATTGTGCCAACTTTCAATAAAATTCTTACTTACTACAAGAATAAAATTCTTGTAGTAAGGAAGTCTCCCCTTTTTTGCCTCTGTTCTTTGAACTTTAGGTATTTTAGCTCGCCTAATTCCGATCACTGGTTATAATCAAAATTTTGGCTAACATAGATGCCATTACTAGTTCGTTTTTATCCTGTCCATCCAAAGGTTACCTGGAAGAGATCGCTTTTAGCGATAAGGTCGCCCATTGATAAACTTTTTTAATTAAGGCTTATTTTACTTTTGTGTTTTTATGGTGTACAATAAAGTTATATTATATTCTATTATATTCTATAGATGCTTTGCCCTGCTCTATTACTAATTTTAAACCAAATTACCAATTACGCACATAATGTGAAGAAAAAGTGACTTGAAAAACTCAAAATGTTCATCAATTTTTGTCGCTGACTTTACCTGTGAGCTGATAGAAGAGTTTTCTCAATGAGTTTTCTATGAAAACATATCTTTCAAACAAGCTTCATGAAAGTTCTTAAGTGTATCCGTCTGTCAATTAAATCGATCCTCACTTCTATCCGGAGATCGCGATAGAAATATCAGCTAAAGGATTCCAATTTAACACCAAAGGTCATCCCGATAAATCCTATTTTTAGCAGAATTCCATTTCGATAAAAGTAGATCGTATTTCGTGGAGGTAGAGTTCTTTTTTGATGTAAGATTGACAGACATCCCTAAGTTCGTTTATATTGGCGAGTAGATGGGTCATAATCTAGCCGAGTTACTAGCAGTCAAATAAAGATAGAATTGTTCAAATGAATAATCTTTTTAAAGTCAGTAAAATAACATGTTTTTGAACTTTTTGACTAAGCTGTGAAGAAACATGCCCTTGATCTAATAACTTTTATAACCTAAATTAATTATCAACTCATGACGGAGGTTTTTTAAAAGACTTGTTAAAACTACGCGCAATGAAAGAACGTAGGTACTTTTGATAAGTTTCAGGCTTTACGTTAAAAAGCATATCTACCAACATACTCGTAACCGATTTTATGCAAAGTCATATTATATCCAGACTCGTGATTCTTTTTTAGTGCTACCGTATTAGAAGAGCAGCTCGCTTAGTGTAAAAAGTTTCCAGTATTCGCATACTAGGAGACTAACTCGCTTGTTGTAAACAGACCCTAGCAATTGACCCACGAACCTCACACGATGATATCCGGATTCCCAACTAGTTTTTCATTGTTGGTATTTCAAGTACTACCGTATTAGGAGACTAACTCGCACGGTGCAAACAGACACCAGAACCCGAACGAAAACTCTTCTCTAGTACCGTTAGATGCAGCAAGTTACTCTCCTGGTACAGAAGTTTCAGGATAGTAACTCGCTCGTTGGAAACAGACCCCAGCACCCGAACGGACCTTTTCTCTATTACAGTTAGATGCAGCAAGATACTCTCCTTGTACAGAAGTATCAGGATAATAATTGTTTTCTCACACGGGAAATGCTTACGTAAAAATATCATCGATTCAGATGAAGATTCTCCGGATGAATCGAACCGTTGTCGGTAGCTAAATCGACGATATTTTTACGAGAGTTATTCCCGCTTTCCGTGACATTCGATCCGAAGGTCGTGGGTTCGAATCCTGGCCGTGCATCAATGGATTTTTCGTTTCGAAAAATTTATATGCGTATTAACACGAGCTCTAACCGGTGAAGGAAAACACCGTGACGAAACCCCCAGCTTAGTCAGCCCCACACTTATTGACTATGTCTTTCCTGTGGATATGGCCGGTTAAGCTGAGAGGATGGTGTAGGTGCTGGGCAAGCCTACTCCATCTCAACATTGTCCCAGGCACTACAGTGTCCCGTTAAGTGTAGGCAAAGATTGCCTCCTGACACTGTATAAATCATCTAGTAAAGATGTAAAGGCCTAAGTATTCCCGCGTGTTGAATGAAACAATGTCTAGCTAGTACAACTCACGATAGTTTTGAAAGTTGAATAGTATCAGGATAGTAACTGGCTCGTTGTAAATAGAGCCACGAAGCTCGCACGATGATAATCCGAATACCCGACATGTCGAGGCGTCAGCGAAAATCAGGTCGAAATCAAACATGAGGGGGACCGCTCCCGGTAAATGTCTTTAGTGGCTGAAAGAGATCGCTTGTCATTGGTTCATTCTTGCTTTTCCGCAAGGTCAATTACCTTAGGTAGTCATATTTTACACACTATTACTAGTGTAGTGTACTAATGTACTATGAGTGACTTTGAACTTTAGACCTCGCGAGTCCGTGTTTGCATAGCTTATGGAAATCTAAAAGTGAGCAATTTTCTAAATTTTTAGGATAGATAGATAGATATTTTATTCATCAACACAATACATTTTGTCTGTTAAATAGTGTCTTAAAGCCTATATTAGGTTTGACTAGACACTAGGGTTCTCTTAATTAACACATAATCTGCCCCCTAGCTATATTACACTATCTATCGTCGCTGTAGAATAGAAACACTTCAAAATGTATAGGATTTGACGTTTCAAGTAGATGAGTCACGTGGTCCGAACGTCAATTCCTATACATTTTGAAGTGTTCTATTCTACAGCGAGGATAGATCGTTCTACAGCGACGATAGATCGTGTAATATGGCTAGGGCCCCTGGATTGTAAGAATAGAGGAGTTATCACCTAGAAAGGATCTAAAATACCTAAACGATCTGAGAATGTCTACTCTGCCTTGGGGATACAGTTGTGATCACTATCCCACTAGGGCAACACGGCTCTTCATTCACGAGACATTAACCCAACAAAAATACATTTCACTAGCTGCTGCCCGCGGCTTCGCTCGCGTGTACCCGGATAAAAAGTAGCCTATGTTACTCTCTAGCCCTCCAACTATCTCCATACAAAAAATCACGTCCATCTGTCGCTCTGTTTTGACGTGAAAGCAGGACAAATAAACAAACAAATAAACACACTTTCACATTTATAATATGGTGCGGATTAATATCGATAAAGCAATCCAATAAAAAAGTAAGTTCGTATGAGCGAGTGGACCACTCTGGTGACGGAGTTTTTAAGCCGCCAAAAAGGCCTCCGTCATGGCTTAACGACTTATGGTAAGCGTCCACAGGCCCGCATCGCACGCAGCGGACGGATCGCATCATGAAGCACGGAAGAGCTCAGCTGTTACCACTTGCAATCACCCATCCAAATTGTGACCGCTTCAACGATCTATCCGTCTAAGCAAGCTACGTCACGAGCGTTTCTAAAGTGGGTGATCGACGTACGAGCCTATACCGCGGTTTTAAAGAACGTTGGTTTTACTCGCGGCTCGTTGCTGATCGACTAGCGAGTGAAACAGTCGTATCGTAGTCGAATTGAGGTTTTGAATTTTGAATTTGATCGAGCTAAGTGAAAAATCAAGCAAACATAACGAGCCGCGAGCCAGGCTCGTCAACTCACAAAACCGCGGTATTGCAATGATACACCGGCGAGCTTTACTGACGAGTCGTAAGACCTCGTTTTACTCGCTCGTCGATCAGGGCCTTACAATTCTAATAACCCATAGTTTTAGAAGAAATTACGACAAATACATTACGAAGGCATTCAAACAGTAATAACATTGAGTACAATAGTCCAGGTATTAGTGAAGGGTTAACGCCTCAGCGTGAGTAGGGATCGGATTAGTCGGAAACCGGGATTACAGTTTGCGTAAGTTTGTAATACGTTTTCATAGAATTTATAAGCAAAATGAGAGAAAGAAATATGTAGTTCGAATTTCACAACTAGATGGCGCGATTAAAAATTGAATTGGGGGTAGTCGTGGATCCTACTCTCAATTCTCGGCGGTAGCTCCAGTACTTCAGTCATCCCGTGACCACGAACGCTACAACGTGTTCGAAACGTCGGGAAACAAAATAAATAAAAGGTACGCGATAAAATCCCGTAATAATAATTATCATTCTATAAAAAATTGTTCCATCAAGCTGTCATACCTACACATGGACCTATTATAAGTATGGACTACCAGTTAGCGTGCAGCCGAAAGGGACAAAAAATTAGTGGATCCATGTTTCGTAGTACACTTAGGGTCCATATTGGTACAGGAACATAGATGTTTTCTGCCTACAAAGAGCCGGCACACGATGAG
This sequence comes from Camptogramma bilineatum, assembly GCA_958496255.1. NCBI lineage: Eukaryota > Metazoa > Arthropoda > Insecta > Lepidoptera > Geometridae > Camptogramma > Camptogramma bilineatum. The sequence continues at coordinate 1,678,093 of OY292476.1, forward strand.
GGACAAAAGATATTATGCTCTGTCTCTTTTTATCACAAGAATTTTGTATATAGGTCCTTCTTTGTTTTGTGTGCGTGAGTGTGTGAGTGTCTATGTATACATGGTCCATGTACTTACACCATGCTGGTTGAAGTCTTAGTAACTTGTTGCTTACCTGAAAAAAAAAACATGTTAGAGTGCATCTAGAGTACATTCTAAACAAGTAAATGGGCTTCTGAACATTTTTTTTTTCGTATGAGCAAGTGGCCAACTCTGGTGACGGAGTGTTTAGGCCGCCTAAAGGCCTCCGTCATGACTTAGCGACTTAAAAGCCAGGACCGACAATTAACGTACCCTCCGAAGTACGCGAGCGTAATACTACTTGCGGTCACCCATCCTAAAAGTGACCGCGTACAACGCTGCTTAACTTCAACGATCAATCAAGAACGTCCAAGCAAGCTACGCCACGAGCACTTCATTTTTTTTATTTATTTATTATGATATGAGCCATCTATATCCCACTGCTGGGCAAAGGCCTCCTGCATTCCTGCGGGTTTCAAAAGGTCGCTATTGCAGAATCGCATCAAAGGAATTGAAATATTGCCATCTCTTTTCAACGACTGAGATTGAAAAGAGACGGCATTATAGTTCATTTCATATTGCGATTCTGCATTAGCGACCTTTTCAAGCCCGCTGACCATAAAACATTAAAATAACCAAATTTAAATGTTCAGAAATAAAATAAAGCAAAAACAGGACGTAGGTACAAAAATATCGCGAATTCTGTCAACAATGATGAGACAGATATTCAAAAAGATGCGAGTAATGATACGTGTTTCCCAAAAATACGAATGCATTAATGCAAATAACAGACTGAATGTGACTAAAAAGCGTTAAGGGACCGGCGACAGGCGAATTGTCCATACGAACGTAACACCAAAATCATTGATGAGCATATTTTTATCACTTTATGTTATTATTAGGATAAGGGCGGTATTTATCTAGGTTCCTGTTACACTTTTGTTCCAAAAATCTTACTATAGAACAAATGAAAAGAAAACATGCCATTTTTGGTGTACCTATAAAGATTTCAATTCAATTTCTTTTTAGGTAAGTTTTTCGGAACAAAAAAGTAACAGGAACCTAGATAAATACCTACTGCCTTAATCTAACAACATAAACTGATATAAATATGCTCACATTTTAAATGATTTCGGTATTACGTTTTTATTCGGAAATTCGCCTGTTGCAGGCCCCTTAAAAACTCTCTTTGTAACAATTTGGCGCCATTACATCAAAATTATTTTTTGTTTAATGTTTCGACGAGCATCAAAATATATTTGGGTAAGTACATAATTCAATTTATGGATATAGCCTAATTTGAGAACAAAAATAAAGTTTTACGCGCATTTCGGTGTTAATAAACTTTGATATTTTGTTTTAGCAATGAAACCGTAAAAAAAGATGGCGATTTCGCGCCATTTCTCTTGGCAGCAAACGGCACGACTTTTATCGTTAAAGTTCTCCACTTCAATCCTTTAAAAGCGATTGCTCCGCTAAATCCTACATTTTTAAATGCAAAAGAATCTAAGGATGTTTGAATGTTGACTTATTTGAAGTTTCACTTTTAATCAAGACTAAGGCTGATTTTCAAGACTGAGTCTCACGCTCACCGTCAGCGCTGATAGGAGAGTGATATTTATTACAATGAAATAAGGATACTGATTGTCCAGCACTGACGAGAGCAATCAGCGTAACCATTTCTGCTACACAATCAGTATCCTTATTTCATTGTAATAAAGATCACTCGCCTATCAGCGCTGACGGTGAGCGTGAGACTAAAATCAGCCTAACAAACCCCACCTACAATGAAAGGTAGAAAGAATTATACCTTAAATGATTTATACAGTTTCTGGAGGCAATTCTGCCTACTTAACGGGACACTGTAGGGACATTGTTGGGATGGAGTAGGTTTGCCCACCACCAAAACCATCCTCTCAGCTTAACCGGCCATATCCACAGGAAAGACATGGTCAATACGTGTGGGGCTGACTAAGCCTTCCGAAAAAATGATAATGCTACTTGACATGAGCTTTTAAACGGTGAAGGAGAACATCGTGCTGATCTCTCCACACGTAGGTATTGACCATGTCTTTCCTGTGGATACGGCCGGTTAAGCTGAGAGGATGGTTTAGGTACTGGGCAAGCCTACTCCATCTCAAACAATGTCCCAGGCACTAGTTTCCCGTTAAGTGTAGGCAAAGATTGCCTCCTGACACTGTTTAAATCATCCAGTAAAGATGTAAAGGCCTTAGTTTTTTTTCCATAACAGGTAAAGTCACGAGCGAAAGTCAGTTTCCAATATGAATCAAGAATAAATACATTGCTGCATTTCTTTTTATAGCAGTAATTTGAAACAATTTATTTTTATTAGAATTCGTTTTGCGAGATTTTCTTTTCGTTCATGTTTATGACTGCAACTTTGTTTATCATGTTGGCAGCTAAATTAAATTATACAATAGGAATGTTGCCAGTTTTTGGGAAAGTGTTTGAAATTGTATATTTAGGTCCTAATTAGCCGTAAGTATGTTTTATCTTTTTGAAATTCAGCAACTACTTCAAAAATCAAGATTTTTCAAGATATGATTCAAATTACGTGCTAAAAACGCCCATCCATATTTGTCACGTAGGTAAAATAGATGTGACGTCACACATGCCAAACAAATAAGACATTATATTTTATAGTATTCCTTGATTTTCAAGTTCCAAAAGTGATGAGATCTAAACTAAAAAAATCTATAAACCTAAATTATGTATTGACATCTTAGAGAATACTATGAAACTAGAACAATTTGTTTAAAAAAAAAACAGAATCTCTGTAAGTATAAAGTTATGGAATAGGCGTGTTTCCTGCAATGCGTAATCACTAAATTAATGCATTAATCTAATGAACTAAGATTCACAGATTCCGTAAAACATATTTATTATTGAAATTATAGTGAGATTAATTTTATTTTTGATAAAATAAAACCATAAAATACGGCTATCCGCCATGATAGATGAAACACCAATCAGAGCGAATTACGTCATGAGTGTTACTGTCAGTGAACAGAACAAACTTCATTCATACAAATCGCATAACTCTTCAAGTTTTGGTAGGTAGTCGTTTTTTGGTTTTAATTTGTTCTTAGTGCTTAATTTAGGTATATCTATTTTATCGTCCGTCGTTTTCTCAAAAGATACAATAGAGGAACCAGGATTTACCACGGCAAATTCGTCTAATTTGCCTATAGTGGATGTTCTAATGTTGGGAGAGTTTCTGAGAACAAACAATGATTTTTGTTCGGCAGAATTCAGAAATGTGAAGGCTTCCGCGTAAATAGACATATTATAATAGATACATATTAGGAAAAGCTTTTTCCATAACATCAATTTAAAAGCACAATAAAGATTTTTTCATACATACCTTCTACTTAGGTATTAATCTCGAAAATAAGCTATATTGGAAACTAAATTTGTTGTTTGTTGTTAAAAAATTTAATGTTAATAACTTTGTTCCTTTAGCAGGCTTACTAAGCACCTACATAATATATTTCTTTGTTTTAGATCCGCCGTGCAAGAGTACCTAAACCACTTTTTACAGATAGTTTTGTTCCGTGAAACATTTTTATACAACTTTTCAGGTGTCTATTTCGAATTATTGTCGCACTTAGGCACTACACACCACTTATATCCTTTGGAATTCACAATTAAAATGAATTTATTTAGAAAATTGTTCACCAACATCACTTTGTACTATTGGTTACATAAGGCTGTGACAATGATTACGTCACAGGAGACGCCATGACATATTGAAGCGTTTTGGCGTGAATTTTAAATATTAAACTTAAAAGTTTTATTTTTCTGTAAATCTCATTAGTTATTGTGAAATATATTATTTTTAGCAATCAGAAGCAACTTCTGAACATTGTAGTACCATTTTTCAAAATTATGAAACACGCCTATTCTCTCTTTAGGTATTTCAAAATAATGTAAAATGTGGGCAAGTTCCAAATCAATAGTTTGGATTCCTCTAACGGGTATTTGCGTAGAAAATATTATCAAAACATTTCTACATGCGTGACCGATCCAAAAACAGTTTATGGAAAACATTCATTAAACAATGCCACGTGTGTGTGGGCACTAATTTGACGGTTCGTAAACAATAATAAACTTAAGGGAGTGTCCACATTGCGTTTTTTGCAGCGCGTTTGTATCGATACAAACGCGATTCGAACGCGATGCGAACGCGCAGCCCCCCGCGCAGCCCCTCCCGGTTCGCTTTTGTATGGAAAAATACGCGTTGCGAACGCGCGTTTGTATCGATACAAACGCGCAGCTCAAAAACGCGCTGCAAAAAACGCAATGTGGACACTCCCTAAGCCTTTACATCTTTACTAGATGATTTATACAGTGTCAGGAGGCAGTCTTTACAGTAATGGGACATGTTTGAGATGGAGTAGGCTAGCCCAGCACCTACACCATCCTCTCAGCTTAACCGGCCATATCCACAGGAAAGACACGGTCAATTCTGGGGCTGACTAAGCCGCGGGTTTCCTCAAGATATTTTCCTTCACCGTTTAGAGCTCGTGTTAATGCGGACATAAATTTTTCGAAACGAAAAATCTATTGATACGCGCCAGGATTCGAACCCACGAGCTTCGGATCAAAAGTCGAAGTACTAATCCCCTCGGCCAACACGGCTCTGTATCACACCCAGTAGGCACAGAAAAAAGTTTTAGAGACAAAAATCCAATGCGATCTTTCAGAATAATTTGGAATTCCCTCAAAGGATGGAATGGAATTCGATCCATAATTCCATCAGGCTAACTAGGTCTCACTGTACGTGATGTTTCTACCAAGTCTGAACTTCCAAAGTTTGTAAGTTTCGCAAGATTCGAATGAGCGAAAAATTAGTTGGGAGTCTAGTAACTACATATCTGTTAGTTCTTGTACAAGCTGTAGTTTTTAGTTTTTTAGTTACTAGCGAAGTGTGTGTATCTTATTTAGATAGGAGAGGTGTAAGTTCTTTGTGCACCACACTTCACGCAAATAAACAATTTCATTTCATTTCATTTCATTAACAAAACGCTAAATCAAAAATTGAAAAAACCGGCTTCAAAATTAAACTGAACAATTTTCTGCACTCTCTAGGTGCATCTCTGTTGTAAGGTGTAACTCCGAATATCCTCACCAAATTTTTGTGGCGTCAATCGGAAAGTATTCCCTTTCAAAGAAAAAACGAATTTTCCAAATCGGTCCAGGGGCTAGATGCTGTATGAAATGTCCACCATTATTTTATTTATAATAATTATAATTAATGTAATTCAGAGCAAAAAGGAAGCAGGATAAAGCCACTCTTATGATAAACAACGTCACGACAGCACATCTCCCCGATGTTTTCCGTCACCGAACCGTACAATATCTGGTTACTATGCACACTCATCCCTCGGATAATGGCGACTGCCAAGAATTTAATATAGCAGTGTTCACTATCACGTCTTTACACTGGGATAGTAACTATACTAAAACAACTGAGCTTACTGGAATCTATCTCTATTACCCACTATTAACGTGGCGTAATTACATTCAAATAAAAAAAATACCTTAAGCAATAAGTTTTTTATAAAACATCGTTATCAAATTACAAGCTTTTAAAAAGCTGATTAAATCAAGAAACATTACACTGTTTAAAACCCCCAATATAATCTTCATAAACTAGAAAAGAGCTCATGATCTTCAAACGGCTGAACCGATTTTGATAAAACATATCTAAGGGCTTAGCATTGCTGGAAATTGAGCTTTCAAATAAAAAACTTAATTCAAAGCTTACGGTGCCACACACAGTTGACATCAATTAGATCGGCACTATGCATTACATTGCTGCTTTGACGTAACGTGGTAGTCATAATCATTTTAGCAAAACAACAATGTACTACGTGCCTTGCAGGTCTTAAGCCTTGACCAAACCAAAGCGTTCAGCTAACGTCCGCGGTGGCGTGCAAGGTGGCGATCAGTTGTTGTCCAATCAGAGGACGCATCGTGACACCGATTGTCAGCGGACGTTAGCTGGACGCTTTGGTTTAGTCGAGGCTTTATTCAACAAAGTACCTGCAACTCAAGCACTTACAAATAAAGTCCCATTCACACGGTGCCTTTGAATGGCCGTATCTGTCTAAACTGCTATTTGGCAACGACGCCATCTTGCGAAGTGCATTCTGATGCTTGAATCAAGTAATAAAGGAACTTGAACATTACTGTTTATACCTGTAGGGCTGAAATGGTTACTATGATTCTTTTGTCTGAATTATATTACGAATTGCCATTATGACAATAATTATAGATCTTGTTGCGGCTTCTGTTAGGGCCATAGAGGTGGCGTCATATTAGAGCAAGCGAATTTAAACACCGCATTATTAGTATGAGCAAATTGACACGACGAATGAATGAATAGGTAAGTACTTTTCATACTACCGAACGTCTGCGGCTTCGCCCGCGCAGACAACCATTTTTTTATCCCACGGGTACCAAACATTTTTCAAATTTCAAATGCATACTAAGATTTTTTTGTTCCTGTCACGCACTTTTATAGTAATTTATTTATATGCCTAAAATAACAGTCTACCGTGATTGAGGATATACACGAGTCCTGTTTTATTTTCACCAGGGAAAATAATATTTGAAAAAACCCAGTGACACAAAACCCCAGTCCGTTTGAGCATTTAATTCATTTAGCAAGCAGAGATGAAAATAGCTTAACTAATAAAACAATAAAGCGCGGTTTACACGAAGCGGGTAGTTGACTCCTAAGCTGACCGCGACGCTTATATCTTTGTAATAAAACAATGAGAACTGCGGTTTCGGCTGCGTTCACGCGAAGCTAGTTGAGTTATGCTGGTCAAATAACAATAGTTCCTCGTTTTGGAAGTCCGGCTTAGGACATAATGTGAATAGTATTGGCTTTGTGAACATTTCTTTGATTTTTATGGATACTGATGTACTCGTAATGTATATTGACACATATTTTTTGGTATTTTCATTTAGTTACGAATTCATCTATTAAATTCGTGATTAATTTAATGCAAATCTAGAATGTTTTACCAGCTACCTAGTCTTATGTGACTTAAATAAGTACATTATAATAATGACGTATATCTAAAAAAAAAGGTTAAAGACGCATTGAGGGGGCTAATTAAATGCCTAAATATTGTGATTTAGGAAATAATTACGTACTTTTGTGTAATGTGTGTATATCAGTATAGTAATGTGGTCCTTGTTTAGTATCGGTCACGAAAGTTTATAAAAGACTAGCACGGCCCTCGCGGCGTTGCTACCGTAGTGATGGTATATGGTGATGATGAAAAGTAGCCTAAACTTCCTAGAGAGTTTAGCTATCATATACCGAAAAAAAAATTAAATCTGACTGGTAGTTACTTAGATTAGCGCGTTCAGACAAACAAACAAACTATTCCGCTTTATATATTGGTTTCTATATATAAAATATTTTTAGCGAAGCGTTACTTACTGCTCATCCCAAAACTATTCCTAAGTATTAAGCCTTACTAGCAACTGACTTAAATACTATCCTCGTGTAAACTAACATTTATTTTATTATTAACATGGTTCCATTTCGATGGCAGCAAAGTAGAAACGGACATCTGCATTTTTGCGAAAATGCTTTTTTTACAAAAATGAGCTTATTTTAACCTTATCTACAAGTCTGCATTAAAATAATTTCGAATTTCAAAATAATGAAGAAAATCTGGCACGTATAAAAAGACATCTACACACGAATTTTAAAAAACGTCGCAGTAGAAACGGACATTTACATTTGACCGCCTTTACTTCGGAGCTTCGACAGGTGGCCCAAAAATGTGTACGAAGTAAGCACGGACATCTGCCACTTATCCGTTTATCCGTCGTACTTTTTGCATATATCCCAATCTAATTAATTTACTATTCTGTGTTTTATAAGGAAATAAATTAATTTTTCTGTAGATACACTATTTTACACATTGGTTTTTATCAAATTCTTTGTTTTATTTTCAAATTAAGATGCAGAAAATGAATTAATTCAGCTAATTGATCTACAAGCAGACACTTACGGCAATCAAGATACCTATATATTATTTAGAGGGTCTTTTCATAAAAGCAGGTTAATGCCATTTATTAAAACTACTTTAAAAAATATTTAGAATGTTCTTCAACTACATCTTCAGGTTTACAACAAATAAATTAAATTCGTGTAGAACCTTGCCATCTTTACACCATCGTCTGTGGCGTTTATTAGGTCCTCCCTTAATATTTTCACATATTTCCTCTACATCAAATCACTAGGTACTTAATAGACTTTTTTAAACTTTCGCGATCACTATTCATATTGAAAATATTATGGACACGGGATTTTATCGCGTAATTTACCTTATTTACGCGATAAAATCCCGTGTCCATAAAATTTTCAATATGACTAGGTACATAAGTTAATATTATTTACAGCTTACTGATCTTAGGAAATGACACACTTGAACATCGTTTGATTGATGATTAAGAGCGTTATCACTTACAACCTCTGCTAAAATACATTATAAGCCAAATGCTAGTCTAGCCAATTCAACTGTTTGCCCTCAATCACGCGCAATAACACCTATACCTCATGGGTTTATTTCATTTGAAACAGAATCGCATTTGCTGGAACTTATTGCTGAAGATGATCATTTACGTTCTTTCAATCCACAAATCACTTTACCATACATTTTAATCACTGATTCTAGTGCAACATCATCAGCAATGGTGCTTCTAGTGAAAGCTTTTCTCCTTCGGAGAAAACGATGTAAATTTACAGTTGACGTTAGGAAGTAAAGCAGAAAATGCAGAAAAGAGAATTCGATCGATACAAGAAGATTTTTTTTCTTAATATTGATAAAAAAATAAAAAGATGTGCTGCTCCCATGCGAAACTGTAAAAATTAGTGACGAAGTAACACGAAGTAGGTAAGTAGTTATTTGATTTATTTTTAAGGTTTGGGTAATGATGCTAAACAATGGGAATTACTAATAAATTCCCATGTACCTATTGGCCAATAAGGCCTATAATTAATTGACTAACTAACTTTCTAAGACTGATTTTTTAAGAAAGAGAGACGTTAGAATTTGATGGGTATTTGATTTTTTTGTTTTAGTTAATAGTTACTAGTATCTAGTGTAATACCTACTTAATAATAAATTTCATGATGTTTTCTTAAAAAAGGTATAAATACTTATACTAATTTGTGAGTTTTGGGAACTAAATGAGTTTAACTGATAGACGTAGATGAAGTTTAGTGAAATGTTAAATGCAAAGAAAATGAAGACATCTACAAAATTTGGTCAAAAAAAGGAGAATACTGTTTGCATGGTGCTTAGATTTTCTTTAAATATCATTAGAAATATTACCGGATGCTCATTATCCTAGTTTATTAGATATTTTAGGTGGAATGAACGCTTTTTTTATCACAACGTATAAACGGATATCAGGCAAATGTCTTCTTCTACGTCGAAGTTTTTTCAGAGTATAAAAGTACATCTACATTATTTCAGTAAAACAGTGATATATCAAAAAAATCTATTATACAATCAATAAAGAAGGTTATTTTAATGCACCTCAGAAAATTTCATGTTAATCGGTTCATAACTCTCAAAAAGGCAACATGTTTTTACTAAATGTGCTCTCCTGTAAAGTAGCGTTTTTGTAGATGTCCGCATCTACTTTGCTGCCATCGATTTAGAGCCCAAAGCATACAATACGTATTCGCAATCAATCGTAAGGGATACATACATTGATTAAATCCACGGTTTAAGGGATTGTGTGCTGAATTTAATATTTGTATTGAGAGAGGAAATATTTGTATTAATTTTGTTTTTCTTAAACTAAGACTGATGATAATATTGATCAAAGTTAGAACTAATAACTAGTTAATTCAGAATATTTATATATTTTTAGTTTCTTTATAAGTGGATACAATATGCATAAAACGGTATTGTCTCATATATTTTTTATTTTCTCATCATTTTCCTGTGATATTTCGAGATCTACTGATCTCTAGCGCTCGCTATCCCGTGCACTCTCTGATGTTCCGCAACCAAGATTTCTTCCTCCGACCAATACGCTTCTTTTTGTTACTAAAGCAAATTTACTAGAGAACGTGCAAACAAACAAACAAACAAAATGTTGCTCGTTTATTAAAATTAATTAGCCAGAACAAACCGGCAGTTTATTTGTTCCGAAAACCGATAAATACTTCGAGGAATATACAACTTCTCAGAAATTGCTTTCAAATTCTCGAAATATCTGAAATGCAATGCTGGTTTCGTATATTCTACTTTATTTTATACTCCCGTAAGAATTGAGTAAGTGATCTGATTCTAAACAAGTGGCAAACGAATAGCGACATCGTTCTCCGCTAAATTACGTCAGATTTATGTATATTTCGTTAAGATAATCATGTCAACAATAGACAAAAACAACTACAAGTATTTAAGTAATTTTATTTTATGTATAGTCATTTATTTTGTGCATCTGCCTCGCATAAAGGTTCTCATTGTAAAGCTTTTGATAAACCTAGTTAGGGTTTCCGCGACACAGGCTAGACCTAGTGTGGCACCCAATATGAAATCTGTATATTTAAGATTGTACCTTTAGAAAATAAACAATTATTTATTTGTTTATTTGGCCTTTACATCTTTATTAAACAATCGATCGAGCGAGCGAAGATCTTAGTGGCAAGTTGGGTGATTTTGCTTTGTTTATTTTGCTTTTGTGTTATCGCATAACTAACGAACCGTTAATCCAATCTGCATGAAACTTGGTAAGTAAATATAGTTGTGCTATGGAAATTTATGGTGGAGCATAATACGACTGTAATCGATGAAGGGATTGTAAAGATATTGGGGGTAAAAGAGACAAGTCCAAATTTAGGCTGTCAACGCAACGGTGCGCTATATCTCAGTTCGGGGCGAACTAGTAAGTAGTATTAGCTGTAGAAGAAGAAAGTTTTAGCGGTAAAAGATATCGCTGGTCGTTTGCCACTTGGCTAGCGCCTCTGGTATCTACATATTTTGTTTCAGAAGAAATTAAATATTGAAGAAGTTTCCACGCGATTACACAGAGCGCGCCAATACCGTCTGTGTGCGATGTCGATACGTTTCGATTACGGGAAAATTCGGAGATATTGTCTAGGGCTGTCACGCCTGTCACAGACGAATATATAATTTGTGAAGATCCTGTTATTTTTCGTGTCTTCATCATCATCATCAACAGCTTCCCTTAGCTTAAGCCATCCACCACGATCCTGCGCCAGTCCTACCCATCGTTTGTCCACGACTTAGAAGTTTTTGAGTAAATTATTTTTTTTTTGTACAGAAACTAAACTACTACATAACTATGTATATATTAATTTATATTTTATAATGTTATGTAACTACATAACATTATAAAATATAAAAAGAACCAGTTGAGCCACCTAAGGATCGTTGGAAACGATCTATGAGTACAGTACGGCCAACGGATCTCGGCGTACGTGAAGTTAGCCGTTTCGATGCGCAGTGCAACTTTTTCATACAAAATTTTCTACTGCGCAGCGAAAAGCCTGACTTCACGAACGCCGAGATCCGTCGGCCCAACTGTAGCTCAACTGATCCAAGCCACTGCCAGACGGAAATGTGCCCAAGACACTGGCAGCATTTAGTTAGTAAGTAGAAAATTCTGATGATGGAGCTTTTAAGCAACGTAAATGCCTGGGCATTTCTCCAGGGGGGCCAAAATTTAGGTTCCTCAAGATTATTCTTAAACTATTCATTATTTTGTAAACAAAAGCTTAGATTTGAATGTCTAGATATATTACAAAAAAGGTATCGACAGTGAAATTTCATTTAAATTATAAGGTAAAAAGATATTTACAAAAAACCTCCAAAAATAGCCATTTTCGACATGTGAAAATGACCTGCGCATAGGAGTTTCTCGTCATAAAATATTCATTTGTTTACTATGCTTAATTGTAATTACTGATATTTATAGATAACAAACTCTGTAATCTAATGCCAAGAAACAGTTTTAATTATTTGATTGGAATTCGATGGTAGATTTAATCAAAATCCTGTCACAAAATATGCATCATTACAGTCGCCAGTTTTTGTTTTCATCGTAATACGTAAACCGAAAGGCATTGAAAGATCGTGTTGAACATCAAATGTCGTGCCCTCCTGGACCAATCGGCCAGAGCACTTCACGGAGGCAAGACGCGTCGCATTTCGGAAAGGTGAGCTATTGAATATGATTCTCCAAGGTGTGACACTTTTTTCGTCATTCTGATTTATTACTATAACTATGAAATCAGTGCGTCAAATTTACATTATTTTACGACTTAAGCTAAATTAAACATGCAGCTATTGATCACTAACATTTTTCTTTTGGTCTGCATTCGGAAATACAAGTTACGAATTGTTTTCTGGAGTTCGTCATTTTTCACAACCTCATTACAAGCAACAACGACAAAAACACGATGACGCGTGTTGCTAAAAATGATGATAACAATGATGATTGTTGCTAAGAATGATGATTTTTGGTTTAAAAAAATATAGAAACAATTACAAACACGTACAAAATGGTCAAAATGGCGGGTGGAGACTCGCCAACTCACAACTGGTTCCCCCAAAACAGTCACTCGTGTGACAAGAAGGGGGCAAAAATACGTGAGTTGCTAGAGGGTGGTCTGATGTATACGTACCGGGTTTTAAACGACGATCACGAGCTCCCTGAGGGTCCAGCTTCACTTCACTTCAGCGTGCCCCACCCATCACTTACGTAACACCTTCCAGCCCCCGAGCAATGCTCTAGCGACTCCACTCCGTCAGGCCGGTGAAGACAACACGGAGGTGGACTGTTTCTCGTCGGTGTCAATCAAGGCAAGCTGAGATGAGGAACAGTGACCTCCCCCTGGGAGCACACGGGTCCGCGGGGTTGCTACTCATTCGACACCTCGCCTCAAAGGTGCCCTGCGGGCTTATTGTTATTACTATTCCTTAATTTTGAGAAGATTTACTTTTATGTCAAATGATAGGAGGTATTAGGTAATTATATTTAAAAAAAACCTGTCAAGTGCGAGTTGAACTCGTGCGCCGAGGTTCCCGTAGATACCTACCCATTATACCGCCATAATAAGCTAGTCCTCTGAACTGTATGAGCACCCATACAACTCAGAGGACTATCTTAATCGGTGTCAACTATGTATGTATGGGGACACGTTTTAATTTTCAACTTTTTTTATTTTTTTGATTTTTTCTTTTATTTCTGCTGTAAGACCTTGCTTTTTGCCGAATTTCGTGATTCTAGGTCAACAGGAACTACCATTTAGGTTTTTGACCCAAAACCTATAGGGTACTTCCGGTTGACCTAGAATTGACAATTTTGGTGAAAAGCAAGGTTTAACAGCACAAATAAAGGAAAAATTCCGAAAAGTAAAAAAAATTGAAAATTAAGGTACATTTTGGTACCTACAAGTATTCACGAAAATCTAAATTTGCCCATATCTTTTTATCGTGTTAACTCAGGACCTTGATTTTTATACACCTAATAGGTACTATAGACTTCAGTATATAATATTAATTTCAACTTGCTAGGTCTACCCGTTCCTGAGAAAATCGATGGTGACACATGGACAGACAGACAGACAGACGGACAAGAAAGTTATCATATAAGGGTTCCTTTTTATTACCTTTTGAGGCAAAGAACCCTAAAAGTAAGATTTTTTAAGGAATATTATAAAAATAGGCATCGATTTAAGAACATGGTGATTTTGTCAATCCTTACAAATCCCACTTATTTACATAACATAATACACTTAGCTAATTTTGAGAATATACACTTAGCTATTTTATACTTAGCTAATTTTAATCTATGCTGTTATGATCAGAAACATGTGTTTTTGATGGATTTATCATTTTTAGCAACACACCGTCATTCTTCTCTACAATTTAATCATTTTTCTCACTTAGGGTCATTCCTAGCAACCGACAATTTTGATTATCTCCTAAAATATCAGTTAATTTGATGGATACCCCTCGTTAAATAACTTATTTTTAACATACAAATCATTCCAGCATCAAAGATTAGACCTAAACTAAAGGGATAAAAAGTGACTAAAAAATCGTCAAAAATAACAATTTGAGGAGAAATGCCCGCCTACTACATGTCCATAGCTAAAACTGAAAACAAGTAATTTAACATGCCTTTAGAAGAAGTGACAAAAGCCGTGTTGGCCGAAGGGTTTTGAAAGTTTACCTCGACTTTCATCTTTACATCTTTACTAGATGATTTATAAAGTGTCAGGAGGCAATCTTTGCCTACACTTAACGGGACACTGTAGTGCCTGGGACATTGTTGAGATGGCTTGCTCAGCACCTAAACCATCCTCTCAGCTTAACCACAGAATAGACATGATCATTACATGTGGGGCTGTAGCCACGGGTTTCCTCTTCCGCTTCCGCCCGCGGCTTCGCTCGCGTGGTACCCGGATAAAAAGTAGCCTATGTCTTATTCCGGTTCATTATCTATTTATATTTTAAATTTCAGCTAAATCGGTTCAATAGTTGTCGAGTAACAGAGGATCAAACATACATCCAAACATCCAAACTTGTATAATAGGACATTAATAAATTCATATGAATGCGCGGTCATATAATTTTACTACTAATAAATCTATTAGTAGTAAAATTCATTAGAATACGATAAGTGCCAGCCCTGATCAAACCACTTGTCAAAACATCAATTACGTACGATTTTAGTACTCGTACGAATAAACAAACTCGTACGACGGGTAAACAGAGAATGATGTACGGATTATATTGGAGATCTGATTTCTACTTTCATTTAGATGTTATCTGGATACTGCGCAAAGTACTTTATTTATAATACCTTATTGCCGTCCTCATTTCATTTCCAAAAGTAGGGTACATGTGAAATGTGCTGTGTTATTTTTACTGTGTTACTGTGTTAAGAGTCGTGTTGGCCGAGGGGTATAGTACCACGACTTACGATCCGTGGGTTCGAATCCTGGCCGAGCATCAATGGATTTTTCGTTTCGAAAAATTTATGCGCATTAACACGAGCTCTAAACGGTGAAGGAAAACATCGTGAGGAAACCCGCGGCTTAGTCAGCCCCACACGTATTGACCATGTCTTTCCTGTGGATATGGCCGGTTAAGCTGAGAGGATGGTGTAGGTGCTACAAGCCTACTCCATCTCAACATTGTCCCAGTCACTACAGTGTCCCGTTAAGTGTAGGCAAAGATTGCCTCCTGACACTGTATAAATCATTCAGTACCATATTTAAACGAGTATTTAAATTTTAAATATCTATATTTATAGCAGAAGTTTGTTTGAACTCTATCATAATTAAACTCAAATGCATTTGTTCAATAAGATCGCAATTATCACTTTGTTTGTTTGAACGCGATAATCTCAGGATCTAGCCATCGGATTTGAAAAATTCTTCGTGCATTTGGTAACTTAATTCTTGAGGAAGGATATAAGCTACTTTTCATCATCATACTCATCACAATATACCATCAATAGGAGGATAACGCCGCGAGGGCGCAGCAACCAACCAATTACCAAGAAACTGGGCTATCAAATAAATAAAAAAATGGTGGTCTTGTCTGTCATCAATTTTACGTGATAACGTCATAAGAAAACGATCATGCTTCTCTATCGCTTGTTCCGCGCTCTCGCTTGCACGCTCAGCTCAGGCGGAACGTGACACTTTTTCGTGCGTGCAGCCGGCGTTCATCGATTTATAAGACGTTATCACGTCAAATAACAAGGCATTTCTACTTTGAAAGGTCACTCAAAAAGGTCGATATAAAATAATGTCTACTGCACCTGTATACACAGTAGTTCGTAAAACGATTTTTCTTGTCGGAATCCACAAGCTTTCATTTACTTTGTTAAGTCGGAGATCAATCGACAGATACGTTCCTTTGATCAGAACGAATCAATGCGTCCAATTTTAGAATGCAACTAGTTACGCCCGCGGCTCTGTTTGTAGTTTGTTTTGAGATGTTTTACGATTTCTTTTGTGGTAGTCTTACGACTCGCGGACACCCGTCATTGGCCGAACTATACTCGGCCGTCGTCGGCCGAACTCGTCCTATCGAAACAAACGTATAATTATGAAGAAATGAGGACGCCAAAAATATTAAAATCAAAATGGTCAATTGGGACACTATGTCCCAATATATTTTGTCCGAATCGACAGCAAGTCGCGTACACTACTATGTACTTACTAAATAACTTTTAAACTACGAAACTTAATAATTATTAACTACGTAATGCCTATTCTTCCTTTTGTTTCTACCATGCCAACTTTAATTATTACGCTGGCAACTGTATGAAAGGGACACAGGTACTTCAAGGAGCCAACCTACTACAACAAACTACTTCAAGAATTACCATCTGAGCGCTTCCATGCTTCGGAAGGTACGTTAAATTGTCGGTCCCGGTTTTCGTTAAGCCATGACGGAGGTCTTTAAGCGGCCTAAAAGCTCCGTCACGAGAATTAGCCATTAGTTCATACGAACATACATACATAGTTTGTTTTGAGAGTGTTTTACGATTTCCTTCATAGCGGTTCAAAGATTTATTCCTGTTTTATCTTAAAGCAAATATCAATATTTTTTCTAACTAAGAATTTGTTGCTTTTCGTCACCAAATGGCCACCAAATGGTTTGTGGTATTTACAAAGTTAAATCTAAATGAGCACTTTAAAAGTAGCTCGTTTGACTGATGTTGCAATTCGTGCTACTGTGTGTTCTCGTTGGTCTCCACAATAAACATATTAAATGCTTGAAACTAAAAAAACTAAGGACATTTTGATATATCTTCAAGAGACTATGACTCAAATAAACGGGTTTTTCCTGTATGTCCCCTCGTCCTGTTCACGAGGGGACAAACAGGAATCGAAATTCTTGCCTGTTTAACTTAATACGGTTTAACTTAATAATTTAATTTGCCGTTGTTAAATTCGGACAGGCAGAAATTTTTGTCCCTGAATTTAAGATGACGTCTCATGTTGTGAGGCGCGACCGCGAGGAGAGTATTCATTCAGTAAATCATCATCCCGTCAAAAACACAACTGTACAAAAATGCACAAGTCTCGCAACGCAGTTCTTCTGCCGTAAAAAGTTATGAAATCGCACAACAGAGGGGTCAAAATGACCCGAACGGCTTCGAGAAAAGGATGGTACGACCGTGCTATACTTGGCCCCCAGATATGGGTAGAGGAGAAGAGAACCCAGATATATTCTCTGGATGAATCGAAACATTGTCGGTATCTAGATCGACAATATTTTTTTCCCAAGAATATTAGTTCCCTAACGGTTGTTCTTTTCGATTCGTTCCCAACGACCCCACTGGCCCACGCCACCAGTGGGGTTCTACTAGCTAAATGACCAACTCATTCCTACTTTTGTCGGTGGCAGTTCTAAGGATTTTCTCGTTTGGGGTTCTATGTATTACTATCAAAAGTATGTTTTATAATAGAAAAAAAAACAGTTCAGTTTTTGATTTTAAAACTTTATACTCTAGAAAAAAGAATTGGTACACATGCCCATATTTACCATATGTGACACGTTTCAAGTCAGAGATTACCTCACAATGTTTTCCTTCACTGATGAGTCGTGAACACATAAATATACCGAAACGGAAAAATCCATTGATGCACGACCAGGATTCGAACTTGCGACCTTTCCAGTCGATGCATTGTCACGGCCAATTCGGCTCAATATAGATAATTGCAAATTACGATATAGTTGTGCATTCAATCAGACTATCTAACGAACTTCTATATATAGAATCAAGGTGCACACAACACTGTTGCATATCGCTCGAATTTTGGCGCCAAAATCAACATCTAAATGCATCTGTCTCGTTAATCCTTGTTTATTGATCGTTTATTGAATTTGTGTGTTTGTTTAGATTTTTTAGAGGTTATTTTGTACTAGAGTCTGCAAATGACTTCGTTCGCATGGAGGGACTGAATGATTAGGGTTATTTTTCATTTATTATAATAATAAATTCGTTTTTTTTTTCTCTCACAAAAACAGTACTTAGGTTCTAAAGTGATTAGAGGGCATTTCTCCAGGGGGGCCAAAATTTAGGTTCCTCAAGATTATTCTTAAACTATTCATTATTTTGTAAACAAAAGCTTAGATTTGAATGTCTAGATATATTACAAAAAAGGTATCGACAGTGAAATTTCATTTAAATTATAAGGTAAAAAGATATTTACAAAAAACCTCCAAAAATAGCCATTTTCGACATGTGAAAATGACCTGCGCATAGGAGTTTCTCGTCATAAAATATTCATTTGTTTACTATGCTTAATTGTAATTACTGATATTTATAGATAACAAACTCTGTAATCTAATGCCAAGAAACAGTTTTAATTATTTGATTGGAATTCGATGGTAGATTTAATCAAAATCCTGTCACAAAATATGCATCATTACAGTCGCCAGTTTTTGTTTTCATCGTAATACGTAAACCGAAAGGCATTGAAAGATCGTGTTGAACATCAAATGTCGTGCCCTCCTGGACCAATCGGCCAGAGCACTTCACGGAGGCAAGACGCGTCGCATTTCGGAAAGGTGAGCTATTGAATATGATTCTCCAAGGTGTGACACTTTTTTCGTCATTCTGATTTATTACTATAACTATGAAATCAGTGCGTCAAATTTACATTATTTTACGACTTAAGCTAAATTAAACATGCAGCTATTGATCACTAACATTTTTCTTTTGGTCTGCATTCGGAAATACAAGTTACGAATTGTTTTCTGGAGTTCGTCATTTTTCACAACCTCATTACAAGCAACAACGACAAAAACACGATGACGCGTGTTGCTAAAAATGATGATAACAATGATGATTGTTGCTAAGAATGATGATTTTTGGTTTAAAAAAATATAGAAACAATTACAAACACGTACAAAATGGTCAAAATGGCGGGTGGAGACTCGCCAACTCACAACTGGTTCCCCCAAAACAGTCACTCGTGTGACAAGAAGGGGGCAAAAATACGTGAGTTGCTAGAGGGTGGTCTGATGTATACGTACCGGGTTTTAAACGACGATCACGAGCTCCCTGAGGGTCCAGCTTCACTTCACTTCAGCGTGCCCCACCCATCACTTACGTAACACCTTCCAGCCCCCGAGCAATGCTCTAGCGACTCCACTCCGTCAGGCCGGTGAAGACAACACGGAGGTGGACTGTTTCTCGTCGGTGTCAATCAAGGCAAGCTGAGATGAGGAACAGTGACCTCCCCCTGGGAGCACACGGGTCCGCGGGGTTGCTACTCATTCGACACCTCGCCTCAAAGGTGCCCTGCGGGCTTATTGTTATTACTATTCCTTAATTTTGAGAAGATTTACTTTTATGTCAAATGATAGGAGGTATTAGGTAATTATATTTAAAAAAAACCTGTCAAGTGCGAGTTGAACTCGTGCGCCGAGGTTCCCGTAGATACCTACCCATTATACCGCCATAATAAGCTAGTCCTCTGAACTGTATGAGCACCCATACAACTCAGAGGACTATCTTAATCGGTGTCAACTATGTATGTATGGGGACACGTTTTAATTTTCAACTTTTTTTATTTTTTTGATTTTTTCTTTTATTTCTGCTGTAAGACCTTGCTTTTTGCCGAATTTCGTGATTCTAGGTCAACAGGAACTACCATTTAGGTTTTTGACCCAAAACCTATAGGGTACTTCCGGTTGACCTAGAATTGACAATTTTGGTGAAAAGCAAGGTTTAACAGCACAAATAAAGGAAAAATTCCGAAAAGTAAAAAAAATTGAAAATTAAGGTACATTTTGGTACCTACAAGTATTCACGAAAATCTAAATTTGCCCATATCTTTTTATCGTGTTAACTCAGGACCTTGATTTTTATACACCTAATAGGTACTATAGACTTCAGTATATAATATTAATTTCAACTTGCTAGGTCTACCCGTTCCTGAGAAAATCGATGGTGACACATGGACAGACAGACAGACAGACGGACAAGAAAGTTATCATATAAGGGTTCCTTTTTATTACCTTTTGAGGCAAAGAACCCTAAAAGTAAGATTTTTTAAGGAATATTATAAAAATAGGCATCGATTTAAGAACATGGTGATTTTGTCAATCCTTACAAATCCCACTTATTTACATAACATAATACACTTAGCTAATTTTGAGAATATACACTTAGCTATTTTATACTTAGCTAATTTTAATCTATGCTGTTATGATCAGAAACATGTGTTTTTGATGGATTTATCATTTTTAGCAACACACCGTCATTCTTCTCTACAATTTAATCATTTTTCTCACTTAGGGTCATTCCTAGCAACCGACAATTTTGATTATCTCCTAAAATATCAGTTAATTTGATGGATACCCCTCGTTAAATAACTTATTTTTAACATACAAATCATTCCAGCATCAAAGATTAGACCTAAACTAAAGGGATAAAAAGTGACTAAAAAATCGTCAAAAATAACAATTTGAGGAGAAATGCCCTTAGGTCTAACACAATATAGTCGCTGCAATAGGCTTCTCACAAAGAACCAGTATTTGCAAGCCTATTGCATTTATTTTACTGCGTTATTTAACCTCTATTGCTGGGGGACAGACAGATCTATTTATTCCCAACTGTCCTCCAATTCAAAAATACATTAAGGTATAAGCATGTAACACTCATGTCAGTCAGTCAGTTTCTCCTTTTATATATTCGTAGATATTTTGGTACCATTATCATCAACATAAACTTTGTCCGTTTGACATTTTAGGAGTATTTCAGTGACACTGGTTATTTTTTGGCGTCATTACTCATTACCTATAATTAGTTTTTAGTTATATTGCAATTTTCAACATTTATTTACAGAAACTAAACTACAACATATTTACATAACTTTACAAAACAATTAGAAACACCTGAGCCATCTAAGGATCGTTGTAAACGATCTATAGGTAGCTCAACTTATCCAAGCCACTGTTAGTCGGAAGCGTACGGGCCTACATCAAAGATTTTTGATGTCTCTTCCCAAATTTTACCTTTTATAGAAACTGAGTTAAACCTAGGGTCGGCGTCAGCACTGAAGTCCGATAGACGCGGTGCTGCTATCGCAGAACTAGGTTAGGTAAAAAATACTAATTGTCCAAATAAGGCTTGAACAATAATATTTATGCAAGTTTGTATGTTCTTTAATTCTAAACACCAGAACAACTGAACGACCGTGATTAAAAGAGCATATTAAAGTAAATAAAACAATTAGTTCCCGCTTTTGCTATAAATGACTTGAGTGCTGACGCCGACTCTACTTAACACCATCAGCAGTCACCCATTTTATGATCGCTGAATGTTGCTATCAAGGCTACACCACGAGCGCTTTGTTTGTTCTTTCGGACAATACCAGAGAATTGAAATCTAAAGTCAGCATTTCAATTAGTGCTATGTACCAAGTCGTAACCGTATGCATTTGGCGAGCGCAGCGTTACATTCTGGCGTCGCAGCAGAACGTAACTGCAGTTTTAGTGTTATAGCCGCCGATGGAGATATTGGTAACTCTAAATTCGTGAAATATACACGTTCTTATGCTGATACGTTAAAGTTTACAATCGCGTAGCATTCATTCATTTCTAAATTGGGACGTCTTTCTAAAATTTAAATTTAGTTTTCCGGCTGAATTTTTTTTCCGCTTTTTATGTCAAATTATAAACGTCAATCTAAATTTAGTTTCAACCAATTTACATAATTATTAAATTTAAGAGTTCATGCGTCAATCTTAATAAAATTCCGGTTTGTGTGTGTGTGTAATTCATTATTGCGTCTTCTTCTCTCCTAAACGGCTTGACCTATTTTCAAGATGTTTTCTCTCTCTCTCGCTCTATCCTACCAGGTTAACTGATATTGATTTCACAAGATAAGCTAAATCGTCTGTCAATGCAAAGGCAATAAGCATTTATTCAATACTTGCAGCGCCCTCGCGGCGTTGCCCGAATATGGAGATGATGATGATGATGATGATAATGAAAAGTATCCTATAATCTTCCTCGAGAGTTTAGCTATCTAATGCAGAAAGAATTTTTCAAATCGGACTGGTAGTTCCTGAGATTAGCGAGTTCAAACAAACTCTTTCGCTTTATCGATCGCGCGAGCGAAGCGAGCGAAGATCTTAGTGGCAAGTTGGGCGATTTTGCTTTGTATGTTTCTATGTTTCAATTTTATGTTCTCGCATAACTAACGAACCGCTTATCCAATCTTCATGAAACTTGATGAGTCTATAAGTTGTGCTATGGAAATTTGATGTGGAGCAATTCATTAATTGACCTAACTAGAACGATTTTTCGCCCCCTTAAACCCTACGGGGGTTTAAGGGGGCAAATTTCGTCAAAATAGTTAGAGCCGTTTTCGAGAACGTGAGTACAAACAGACAAACAAATATTGCTCGTTTAATAGTAAAGATTAGCCAGTGAATCAACACCTGTTCTTTCGTGGCCAACACCGTATAGAGTCAGGGCAACTATTACGTTTTGCTACCTAGTTTTATTCTGTGTTGCAACTTTTTCAATTTCTGTTAGTGTTGTCAGAGGCACGTCCCATAAAACCATCCTAACCACAATAAAGCGTAAATATGTTCAAAGTATCGGATATTAAATTCCTGGTTGAAATATCGTAGCGTCCGGTCGCTTTTTGTACAGTCAGCATCGAAAATATAAGACTTTTTATTTCTGTACCGTTCAAATCTAGTTTTTTGCTAGTTTTAGCTTGGCTAGGCTCTAGCTATTTAATC
The DNA here is from genome assembly GCA_958496255.1 of Camptogramma bilineatum. Taxonomy (NCBI): domain Eukaryota; kingdom Metazoa; phylum Arthropoda; class Insecta; order Lepidoptera; family Geometridae; genus Camptogramma; species Camptogramma bilineatum. Next base: position 1,700,981 of record OY292476.1, read on the forward strand.
ACTTTTAAACAAAGTTAAACATATCAAAATTAGTCTTAAAACAACGTTTTTTTTAGAATGCATCGTCGAGTTGTGAGCTATCCTGAAAGTTACAGCGAGATAGCTAATCGTCAAGTGCTCGAAATTTGAGTTGCGAGATTCCATCCGCAACGACAGACAGACAAACAAGACAGTGAATTAGTAATAACGTGGTACTTTAGGAATCATTAAATCCCTGCCTGATCCCTAGATCTAGGCCATAGGTTCTCAACGTGGGCGATAACGCTACCTTGTGGGCGTTTGAGACTTTCAGGGGGGCAGTAGAAAATCCAGAGAAAATTAGGGGGCACTGAGATGGCGCATTAAGATATGGGGTAGGCAGGCTCTTGAAAAAAATATATTCTTTTGAGGTTTTTTTAGTGGGCGATGGGCAAAATAAGGTTGAGAAAGTATAATCTAGCTAGTCTAGGCAATAAGCTGAGTTGTCGCCGATTTCAACAAGTATTTTTTTTTTATGTTTGTCTTTTTTTATCATTTTGTTATTTTGATTTGTTGTATTTGTTGAATAAATGTATTTTCTTTTCTCTTTCTTTCTTTTAAAAATCCCCATCGATTTATAAAGTTGACTGTACACTCCGGTGTAACGTGTTTTGTTATTTATTATCTTTGAAGCTTTGCAATTGCATGGGGAAAACCGTAGCACATGAGGTTGGGAAAATGGCGACTTGCGAGCTTCATGGGAATAAACCATAGGATACGTGCTTTTTAACCGACTTCCAAACAAGGAGGAGGGTCACAATTCGTCTTTTTTATTTTTTTTTAATTCCTTTCGTGACAGGTAGTAAGCCTATCACCACTATTTGAAATTACAGTTTAAAGTTTGTATTTTTCGAAACGAAAAATTGATTGATGCGGTCGGGATTCGAACCCGTGTCCCATGTGGGGCTCGGTCAACTCGGCTCATATATTGTAATTTGGGTATCACAACTGAAACACATACAAACAAACTTGACATCTACAATGTTAGTAGATAGTAGTACTCGTAATTTAGTCGTTTTGAAACGGTGTACTGCACATTATAGTCGAATTGATCAATGTACGAACTAAAAATATATGAAAAATGACAATTTTAGTGCGAATAATTAGAAATACGACTATAGTAATTAAATTTTCACTTTTATTGCAAATAATTGCTTGAATACATTTTATTTGGTTCTACTAGAATAATTGTTGAGTTGGCCAATTGACGAATCAACAAGCAATAAAGACTTTATCCTACTAATACTATAAAAGTGAAAGTTTAGATGTTTGGATGTTCGACTCTCACGCCAGAACGGCTGAACGGATGTAGATGAAATTTGGCACAAAGATAGATTATAGTCTGGAATAGCCCATTGGTTATTTTGTATCCCATAGAAAAATGCAAGGTTCCCGTGAGATAAAACATAATCCTTACCCATATTATAAATGTGGAAGTGTGTTTATTTGTTTGTTTATTTGTCCTGCTTTCACGTCAAAACAGAGCAACGGATTGACGTGATTTTTTGTGTGGAGATAGTTGGAGGGCCGGAAAGTAACATATAGGCTACTTTTTATCCATGTACTACGCGAGCGAAGCCGCGGGCAGCAGCTAGTAGTCCATAAAAAAAGTAAGTGAGTGAGTGAGACAGAAGACAGTAGGGAGATAATACAACAGACAAAAATATAGTCATTTTCTTCAGTTAAGAATGAATTTTTTAAGAGAAAGGCCAGGTCAAAAGTACCCTAAACCAGCGAGCTTGTATGAAAAATGTGATGAGAGTGAATGAGGCGAAAGAGGTGTGTCAGGATCGTAGCAAGTGGAAGTCCGTGGTCTCTGCCTACCCCTGTGGGAAAGAGGCGTGATTTTATGTATGTATGTATGTAAGAATGAATTTGAAAATCTTTATCGCTAGAGTTGTCTAGCGTACTAACACACTTTTTATTGCTTGTTGAACATTTTACGCGCAGTTTTATAGCTCTGACGTGTGAATGTGAAGCCGTTTGGGAATATAAAGTTTTAAAATGACATTAGACGACGCTGAATTCAGTGTGCTAACTGCTTGTTCATTCATAAATGGGGAATAATAAGTCGAGCCGCAGAATTTATTTTTGGCCACGGAACCACACTCCGGACACTCGACAAAATCTCTAAGCAAAAGCGGCGAACTGCCTATATTTACACTACACAATGTCAGTTTTGTACACAGTAAGGTTGTCACCGTATGAATAATGTACACTGTGGTCTTGGTCTCGTCTATGCGTTTGCGCGTGTGGCGCGTTCCGTGCTCAAAGTCAGCTCCTCGCCAGCTCAAACCATCCATTCTATACGAAGTATTATTATCTGTTCTATGACGGAACCTAACTTCTAATTTTATAACTAAACAACGGGAAAATGAGAAACATATTAAACTAATTCGTCTTTTTTACAACAGTAACTAAATATTCCAAAGAAAGCGTCAAGTGACGAACAACAATTATTTTTACTTGACCAGCTGTAAAAAAAAATCTGTGACAATACGCAATTCTTAGGCCAAAGAACAAGACAGAGCACTAATTTATATAATGAACAAGCAGTTAGTGCACTGAATTCAGTGTGGTGTAATGTCAGCTTTAGGATGGATTTAAAAACAAAATGGTGGAGTACGAACCAGTCTTGCAGCTTGGGGGTTCCGTACTGAAGAAAATATAGCATCAGACAAAACACATTCTGGATAGATTTCACCATCTAATTTTAAGGGTTAAAAATTGAAATTGCTCTGCTCTAAGTAGGTATACTTAACAGAAGAGCTCCCACACCTGCTTTATGTAATACCCTTCTAATAACACAATAAACATTTTTCATTTTTTATATGATGACCTGGATGCCTTTAAGGGAAACTGGAGAGAAACCGCACAAGATCGCGATGAGTGGAAGGTAACGGGGGAGGCCTTTGCCCAGCAGTGGGACAGTTTGAGCTAGTAAAAAATATATATATATATTTCCTTTACTTTACTCGAGGGGAGGCCTTTGCCCAGCACCACTGCTGATAGATTTTTATTTTATTTTATGTACCTACCTATTTATTGACCGAGCGAGCGAATCTTCTCTGCATCAACTCGCCAATATTGCTTTCGTCTGTACGTATTTGTGTTGGTTCTCTCTGCAGTCGTATTTTACAACCGATCTGGACGAAACTAAAGAAAATATATTGTTGTTGTTGTTGTTTTTAGCGTACACTGTCGACAGTGAAGAAAGCAATATTGGCGAGTTGATGCAGAGAAGATTAGCTCGTTTCCCTCGCTCGGTCAATAAACACATAAAATAAAATAAAAATCTACAATTGAGTTACTAGGTCAACACTGTCATTTAAATCCGAATAAAATACCACTTAAATATCCACACTGCGTATTTCCTAAATAGACGTTTTCCCGTAAAACGGAACTTAACGTTGAAACGTTGATGACCCAGTTAGAACGTAACGTCTCAATAAATAGAAACGTAAACTTCAATTCGGTTTAGTTAAAGAATTACATACTAGATTTGACATTCGTGAATAATATATCGAATATACTAACATTCTGCACCTGCCCACATAATTTCGTTAAATTTATTAGCGCCCTGTACCCGTATCACGAATTTACTATTCTATCCGAAACTATACTAGTATGTGACTATTGTGTTAACTTCTGCCCCCTCTCAAATATGACAGTTCAGTGACCACGCAAGTAGCTCTGTCACTCTCATCTCAACGAGACCTAACGCGACAAAAGATACCTACGCGATCGTTTTGACAGTTTGAGACCAATTTGAGGTTTGATACGAGTTAGACAATCAGCCTGCTGGCTGGTGTAAGAAAGCTATTGGTTGTCCAAAAAAATAAAATAAGTATTTCAATTGTATGGAATTTAGTGCAGCGCCTCTAGCGGTAACTTGACTAAACTAGGTTCAGTCCATACAATTGTCCATACTTTACTATAGACACGGATAGAATAGTAAACTCGTGGTACTCCCCGACTTATAAAAATTCCGCGTAGTGATGGCGAATACACAAACTTTAGTCATGGTCTTACGTACCATAAAAAAATTGTTTTTATTTTATTGACATAATATCAAGTGACCTTGTTGACCTGACCTTGGTGTTTCACATGTGTAAACAGTCCTTTACCGCGATTCTAACTGTTAAAGTTGAGTGAAAATATAATCCGAAACATAGGCAATTAACGTTTTAATCGCCGATTTAAACCGCAACAAGATTATGGTTACCGAACGCAATAGGATCAGTCGACACGACACTTTACGATCAAACTTTATGGGTTCTTGTCACAGCATATGATCTTAGCTTGTCATATGAAGATATCTAGAGGGTTAGTCAGAGGTATGTCCTAATACTTCGGCACATGTCCACATTTTGCAGAAGTTAACATTTCCATCCGTGGCAGATTGCAAGCACATCGACGCTATTCGAAAGCTAACCTCGTATCCACACGTTGGGGCCAACGTTGGTCCCAAGTCCCAATGTCACTCGCCAACGTGTGGATCTAGCAAAATCAGCCCCAACGTTGGCCCCAACGTTGGCCCCAACGTTGGGGCCAATCCAATTTTGTCAGCTTCACACGTTGGTGAGAGGCATTGGGGCCAACGTTGGCCCCAACGCGTGGATGCGAGCTAACTGGTTTCCTCACGATATTCGGATATTCTTCTTCACCGTTTAAAGTTCGTTTTAATGCGCATATAATTTTTTCGAAAAAATACATGTCGTGTCGACTGATCCAATTGATCAGTCGACACTTTACGATCACACTTTATGGGTTCTTGTCACAGCGTTGTAAGTTCGTATGCTAGGCCAATTCTGGTAAAGATTTAGGCCGCCTAAAGGCCTCCGTTGTAGTTTAACCACATAATCAATGATTTCTACTTTTTAAAAACATAGAGCCGTGTCGGCCTAGTGGGTTAGTGCATCGACTTTCGATCTATAAGTAGCGAGTTCAAACCGAAAGAGTAGGCAGCAGTAAAACGTAGGTCTTTACATCTTTACTAGATGATTTATACAGTGTCAGGAGGCAATCTTTGCCTACACTTATCGGGACACTGTAGTGCCTGGGACAATGTTAAGATGGAGTAAGCTTGCCCAGCACCTAAACCATCCTCTCAGCTTAACCGGCCATATCCACAGGAAAGACATGGTCAATACGTGTGGGGCTGAATGAACCGCGGGTTTCCTCACGATGTTTTCCTTCACCGTCTGAAGCTCGTAAATTTTTCGAAACGAAAAATCCATTGAATCACGGCCAGGATTCGAACCCACGACCTTCGGATCGACAGTCGATGTACTAACCAACTCGGCCAACACGGCTCTTAGTATAATCGTGTCGTCGCGTATAAAGAACGTCGGTAATCCGAAGGAGGTAGGCAGCAGTAAAAATCCCATAAATAAACGGTCAGATAAGAGCACGGTTGATAAGATAAGTGATTTTTTGAATAAACTTTAACGGTTGTTTTTATTCTGGTCATAAAGTTGAGTTTGAATTGGAAATAAACTAGGATTTGGTTTTGATAAGTAGCTGATTTTATGTTTATTTAGAGAACATATTTCGTAAATATTGTACCTACAGTCTTACCGTGTAATTTAAAGACTTTAAGGCTTCTTATACAGGGTGTGGCAAATTATTGGGCACTTCAGGGTAGCTACCTTTTATCTTGTATTTGTCTTTATCTTGTATCTTGTTTCTAACTACAAATCTTGTAGTTAGAAAGTTTTGTTCTTAGGAAACTATTGTTTTATTTTGAAGAAAATAATAATTGCATTTTTAGATTTTTTAAAAAATGTACTTACAGTTAGTTAGTCTAAAAAAATTACACGACGAGGTTTCATACGATTTCATATATAAAGAACTATAAAATTCGTTTCGGTCAACCCGGCGCGAATAGGTGTGCGGCCACCTTAAACGGCTGCTGAATAATTACATCTTCAAAATAAATAAGTGCGACAAAAAAATTTGTCTTACTCAAAATATTAATTTCAATCCCAGCGTTAGCTTAGGTACTTACCTGAAACAAAATAAACATTTATTAGAAAAACCAAATAAGACAAAAAAACAGAAGTTTTCTTAAATCACGACTTTTTCTTCGAACTCCTTGTTTTTAACCGACTTCAAAAAAGTAGGAGTTTCTATATGTAACCACTTGTTTCTTGTATATGGTTGTTAGACATGTTTTATCAAAATCGATTCAGCCGCTTGAAGATTATCAGCTTTTTTCTAGTTTATAAAGGGATATGTCGGGGGTTTATTAAACATGTGTATGTAATATTCATATTATGTAATATTTTTATTAACTGTGTCGTTAATTCTAGATTATTCTAAAAGAAAAATCTTTCGATAATCGTTCAATCAAAATTGTATGAAGGTCCTCTGAGTACTATTAGTAATATTAGACACAATAATATTTGTCATGTTGCACGCTCAACAATAAACTGACACAATAAGATTTAGGTCGAAATTGAGTTTAGTTGAATACAAAGGTTTCTTTGAGCGCTATCTATGATTTAACGTTGAAAACACATCAAATTAGAGTAAATTTGATTTGAACTAACTCAATTTCGACCTAAATCTTATTGTGTCAGTTTATTATTGAGCGTGCGATGTGTTTAGCACTCACATTTTACAAGTAGAATGCCTTTATGTGTCTCTTGAGAACAGGAAGAATGCAGCAATATGCAATAAGTTACACAACTTTATACGTAGCAATAATTTTGTACGAAAATAAATTTTGTTCATTGAATTAAGAACCTACTAAACAAGGCTTATAGTGCCGTATGTGGCTCCACATGAACTACAACGAACTACTAATATTTAGGAACGAGACTTTTTGTCGCGAGATTCAAATGCTTAACCTATTATTTCATAGTCTTGCATGCTTCCTAGAGCCAGCTAAACCAAGCAACTGATGAAACCATGGAGATTGAAAAATACTGGTCGAAGTTAATATGAGTGACATTGACTCGAAATGATTGAATGAAGAGTTCAGATGGATTCTAATCTCATTTATCAAAAAAAACTTAATCTCATTTCTCTCATCAAAAAAATCTCATTTAGCAAAAAAATATTAAAAAACTACATATTTGTATGTATTTGAAATATTCAAACTACAAAAACATCTTAAAAAAACATAATTTACATTTGTCACTTTGTATTATAATAATATAATGCAGATACCAAAACAAAAACTGTTTGTCTAGCTTAAAAGATCTCAAAGAGACAGATATAGGTACTCAGTCGTGATTCTTTAATCGTGAGTCGTTAATCGTGATCATTTTCATGAGCCAATGTCTAAATATTGAGGGTTAACAATTTCCTATAATAAAATTTTGAATCAGAAATTACCAAACTTTCAGGCGTTTCTTGATAACTCGCGACAAAAAGTCGCGCCCGACATAACAACAACCTTCGAACAAGACACTGATATACTAGCACTCGATACCGACTTTACGCCATTTTGCGAGGTACTGTCCCCAAAGGAGCTGTAATATTGCAGAGTGAAAAATAGAGATATTTTCACTGAAAAATGAGATTGCATATTGAAAGTTATGTTACTTTAGTGTTAAAGTGAATATTAGATCTTTGTAGACAAAATTGATGCTTCTTCTCCAACGTCATTATTTTTAACCGATTTCAAAAAAGGAGGAGCTTTTCAATTCGTCGGAATCTTTTTTTTATGTATGTTCACCGATTTCCGTCAATTGTGGACAAATTTTGATGATTTTTTTTGTTTATAAAGGTTTACCATACCTCCACATGGTCCCGTAAAAATTTGGTGAGGATCTGTCGAGGATCTTCGGAGTTATGAACAGAAATGAACCTCGAGAGTGCAGAAAATTGCTTAGCATCAAATTCAGCAATTCAGCTTATAACATTGAAGTCGGTTTTTTTTTAATTTTGTCACTGGTGTTCATTACTAATCGAGTAACTATAACTACTCTACTCTTCCAAAACGGCTGTTAAATATGGGCATAGACATAGACATAGACATAGAAACATTTATTTAGCACACACAAATGATAGGTATAAGAAAAAACATACAATGAAAGGACTTAAACTAAGGTCACCTTTTGTGACATAAGGTAGGTAGGTACCTATTAGAAAATTCAAAATTACACACAAAATAATATTATGCGGCACCTACCTATAAACATACAACCTGAAACAAAATTAGCCCTTCCCTTAAGCGATGGTGTGGTGATGGTGGGCCGAAATAATTAAATAATAATAAAGATTTGCTTGTGAAAGAACAGTGTTGGCCGAGTGTGTAGTGCCTCGACTCTCAATTCGAAGGTCGTGGGTTCAAAACCGACCGTGAAACAATGGATTTTTCGTTTCGAAAAATTCATATGCGCTTTAACACGAGCAGGAGCTCGTGTTAAAGTTGTAGCTGGTTTCCTCATGATGTTTTCCTTCACCGTTAGGAAACGGTGAAGGAAAACATCATGCGGAAACCAGTTAGCTTTCTAATAGCGTCGATGGGCTTGAACCTGTCACGTATGGAATGTTAACTTCTGCAAAATGTGGGAATGTAACAAATGTGTTAGGACATACCGCTGACTACCCCATCATCTTCAAGGAATTTAAAAATGCCTAAAGATATAACAGAATATTACAATGTTTATCGTACCTTGGGAATACAGTCGTGATCTTATTACTAACCTATATATTATGAAAGATTTGCTAGGTTACTATTTCAGCTTGGCTATGCCAATCGTTAAACCATAATACTCGTGATGTCCATTCATTCATTCTCCGTCACCTGCGTAGCTAAAATGGTCGCTAATGCAGATTCACAAATGATTTGCGTCGAGATTCTCGTATTAGAAATCACAAAGTTGACAATTCCGTACCGGCAATATCATCTTATTGTTTGACAGTTTTGTGGAGAATCGTAAAATAAAATGGCCACCTATGAATTGGAATTGCACTAAGTGTCAATCAAATATGATTTATGTTTAATAATGATAATAAAACATACTAAATACTTACTTAAAAACCAAATACTTATTTACAGAGTATTAGTAGTAATAATACGATGCAATATTAAATGAAAACCAACCGGGTTATTTTTTTTCGTGTGGCAATCCTAGCATGTGATTCTGCTGTGAATTGAATTGCGTGAATTGCGTACAATTCAGCTAACATTTGACGGTAATTAAAGATGAATTGCTTTAGCAATATCAATACAAATCACCCGTGAATCATATTATTGTGAATCTGCATTAGCGACCATTTTAGCTCTGCAGAACAGACCATTAGTTCAAATTCCACGTAATAAACACACTATAAAACTAAATGTCACATATAAACTGATACTGCACATTTACGAGGCTAGTGTCGTATTAACTGTAGAAGACTTTTTTACTCTAATTGGATGATGTAACTGAACCTCCTTAGCTATTGCTAAGGAGTCATGACATAAGTATATTATCGTTTATAGTAAACTAGCTGTTGCCTGCGGCTTCCCTCGCGTGGTACCCGGATAAAAAGTAGCCTATGTTACTCTCCAGCCCTCCAACTATCACCACACAAAAAATCACGTCAATCCATCGCTCTGTTTTGACGTGAAAGCAGGAAAAATCAAAAACAAAGAAATAAACACACTTTCACATTTATAATATTTGTACGGATTATCTTTTTACGAAGCGGGAACGCTCAGCTGTTAATTGCGGTCACCCATCCAAACTGAGACCGATTAGAACGTCACTTTTACGAACTCACTATTCAAGGCGTGTCAACAGAAACACACCCATAAACATTCAGATTTTTTTATATCAGTAAGAAATATGATTACTTTTGTTGTTGACTTTACCAAATATATTATTTAGACCATCGCCCAGTCAAAGTCACTGTGAAGGGTACACTCGCACCTGTGAGCTCATTATATCATTTTAAATGGCTTTTTAATCCGGATAAAGATATTAATTGCGACCTTTTTCTAAATTTATCGGTTTTTGTAAGTGACGTGACACTCTTTGTTTTTGGTCACAAAGAGTCACTAACTCGTATTTTTTGTTGTTGAATATTTTAATGAATAAATAAACAATGATTTCAAAATGTGAGTCATCATGAGTTTGAGATTGTATCTGATTACCTGTGTATACTATTTAACATTTTGACCGCAAAATGGCCAAAAGGGGATGTGCCAAATATGTAAACGAACGGGCCTCTGACTATTCCTTTAGATTCTAGAGGAATAGTCAGAGGAATAGTGAACGTCTCTGAACTCCTGAATGTCTCTTCTAGAGTCTTCTAGAGACTTCTAGAATCTAGAAGTCTAGAGATTTTGGAATGCCATAGGACTTATGAGATAGATTTTCAGCACCTACTGTATTCCCTATCACATAAGGGAAGTTAAAGTTACAGTCTGTCAGTTAAAAAACTTCTATTCTATAATTCTATAGCCGATACAGTATTTTTTTCTTTAAACCAATTAAAACATGCCATCTAGGCACTTATTCCACTCCTAGCTTTCTATTGTACAAAGGCTGTGCTCGTGCGTATCCTATTAAATTCTACGGATGGCGATTTGAATGCGTCACAAAAAGACACGTATTATGAATACGTAATCGAGAACGTGGAACTGTTGTGAGAGTATAATCAACTAGAGCAGTGTTCCGCAAACTTTTTATGTTTAAAGTACATCTAGGAAATCGGAAATTTTTTGAGGTAGGTACACCATAAATGAAAACTCAATTTTTTAATGCGAATCATGAGCTTGTTTAGTTGAGCATATGCGGTCCAATGGTGTAGCTTAACTGAGATAGGTAACCTTATTTTTCCGAGGCACACCAACCAATGACCACCAGTGTGCCGCGGCACACCCTTTGCGGAACACTGAACTAGAGGATAAACTACGTTTTTGATTGAGCGAGCGAAGTTGCAGAGGTTAGTTCTGTGTACTGAGCAAGCGAAGCGAGCTACGATTTGACGATATTGTATTGTATGTTTGCTAGAGCATAGCTTGAGAAGCGTTGATCGCGTTTGTGTTTTTTCTTAAGTGGGTGATCGACGTACGAGCCTATACCGCGGTTTTAAAGAACGTCGGTTTTACTCGTGGCACGTTGGTGCTGATCGACTAGCGAGTGAAACAGTCGTATCGTAGTCGAATTAAGGTTTTTAATTTTCAATTTGATCGAGCTGAGTAAAACATGAAGCAAACATGACGAGCCGCGAGCCAGTCTCGTCAACTCACAAAACCGCGGTATTGCAATGATACACCGGCGAGCTTTGCCGACGAGCCATAAGACCGCGGTTTTACTCGCTCGTCGATCAGGGCATTTAGATATTATATCTACCTATTACAGAACATTCGATGTATAAGTCCATATCCGCTTGGTTTTCTTTGAAAGTACCTTTTGTTTTTGTGTGTTAAATAAATGTTTCTATGTCTGTGTATATTATTAAACCCAAGACAAAACCTCATAAAAAGAATCAAATGAAAATGGCGCGTCAGGATAGCAAGAGGTAATTTGTAAAAAATATATCACAGTCCTCAACGAGAAAAAGGCGTGATTTAATGCCATGTCTACATTGTCTACTGAAGTCCTGACTTAGATACTCGCAATAAACGAAAAGTTTTTACTTTTTGGTGATTGATGTTATGTATGTTCGAACTTCATTTCGAAGTAGCCAGTGGCTACCTCTGGTGACGGAGTTTTTAGGCTTGTTTCACTCTTCAGCGTGTCGCCGGTCGCGCCCGCGAGTTGACCATTCACAGCACAGAGAAATTAATTTTGACCATTTACAGCACAGATAAATGTGCTGTGAATGGTAAACTCGCGGACGCGATGTGTGACACGCTGAAGAGTGAAACAAGCCTCAGACCGCCTGATGGTCTCCGACAAGGCTTAGCGACTTAAAAGCCGGGACCTACATTTAACGTGCCCTCCGAAGCACGGAAGCGCTAAGCTGTTGCCATTTGCGGTCCATCTAAATTGTAACCGGTCAGAACGTTAGCAAGCTACGCCAGGAGCGCTTATGATGATTGATGTCCTCCTTTGAACCTTTGACCGCTCCTTTGACCTCACCGAAAAGAAAGCTAGGCCCCATACCGTGTTTGTTGCCCTGATTCTTAACGGTGTTGGTCGCGAAAGAACAGGAGTAGAATCACCTAGCTCTTAAGACGTTTCAAAGTGGTCATAACGGTCCTACTGAATAAATGATTTTTGAATTTTGTGTTGGCGAAATAGGGTAGTGCCTTGACTTTCGATCTGAAGGTCGTGGGTGCGGATCCTGGCCGTGCATGATAGATCTAAACTGTGAAGGAAAATCTCAAGGAAACCAGTTAGACGCTTGCTAGCAGATGATGATGAGCTTGCAACCTGTCCGTATAGATTGCTAGCTTAGGCATAATGTATGCCAAATCTGTTTTTAGACATGCCTCTGTCTAGACTTAGATACTAGAGGAATTCCTAAAAAAACTACGAGAAAACTACGCTAGGGATTAAATCGGAGATTCATGACCCTGTTTTGTTTCAAATAAGCCCGAATTTACTATCGATGGATCAAACAGAAATACCTAGGATTATTCTAAAGCTTAGGAACATGTGCTGGCGCAATTAGCAGAAATGCCAGCACATTCAGACCAAGTCTATTAATATCCTAATTACCCGCAAACTTGTATAATGTTCATTAAGGCATCTGCGCGTCAGCTCCTGCACTACGCATAATAAGAGCAATCAGAAGAGCTCGAGGTGAAATTAGCTTAGTCATATCCAAACTAATTTCACAAAAATGATGATTTACGCGAGATATTTCCTTGTTATAATGTTTAGTAAACTCACAAAAGTTTTGATGGTGAAACATTCATGACTACAAAGTCAAATTACTAGAAAAACTTTTTTCGTGTTGAATCACGATATAATAATCCTGACTACGACAGTCGTTAAGCCATGACTAAGTCTTTACTGGCTTGAAAGCTAATACAAATGTTGACAACTTATTAGAACCAATTTGTTTAATTGGAATAAGATACGCTTTAAGTCTGCTTTTCTTCACAGATCATATTATGTTTGGCTTTAAAAAACAAATAAACTTGTTCTACGAAAAAATTCCAAAGCACCGATTCTATGTAAAAAAGCTGAAATAATTATTTTACATTTGAAACTAAAAGCCGTGACGTGACGGAATTCCGTCCAACCGCAGAAAAATCGGTTTAACAAAATAATTCTCCAGTGAATCAACGCTTTTACAACTCATCGCGTCAAACCACTTCGCTCTTGTTGCTATGACATACGGTTTTATTTCCTGGGGTAGAGTTTTTATGTGTGTAAACAGAACTACATGTTGTAAATTGAGTGATGTAAGATTCAAATTTGAATGGTTTGTAGTGATGCGTGTACGAAATATGCACTATGTCCGTTTTGGAATATCGCCAACGATTTTTCGGCATAAGCGCGGCAGACTGCTGGACTTTTTTAAATACTATTTTTGTTGATTGATTGACAGCATTCTGTGATGCGTATTTTTGGACAGGACTTAGCTGTATCTGGGTTACATTCCTCAAATGGAATAAACGGAGTTTTAATTACAAAACGCAGTGTACTGGCGTTTTATAAAATTGTTTTTTTTTTTTACTATGAATATAATTGGTTGAAATTATTTAGAATCTTCTTTAGAAAATTTATGTTAACTTAGCTTTTAAATTAATTTTCGCCATCTTATTAAACTTACAGTCATAAAATAGTATGATAATTAAAAGTTGATTTCGCTTTTTTTTTTTATATCCAGACAATTCGCATAAAAATGCTTTTTAACAGGAAAGACACGGTCAAAGATGAGTCAGTCATTCACAGAAAACAAAAAATGACACAAATAAAATCAAATGACACTAAAAACAGTACATCATCTTTTATTGCAACCCTCCCAATCCCATCCAGGTGATTTGTTTCTCATAGATTCTCTAAAACCACTCACAAACGAGTAAAAATTTACGACACTTTTTTTCCGGCGATGTGTCATTCGCCAATGTCGTTTGTTCAACTTTTATAAGCGAGCTTAAATTTTCACAAATTGGTATTCGTAAGTGCCTGATATTTTGTTCGATCTCCGCCGCGGGGCAAATGTTTGTATGATCTGCAAATATTTGTCTCGGGTCTGGTTGTTTTTCTAAGTATAATAAATGTATGCATTTGAAAATAATAGTTAAGTAGCTTATCAGTCATGTAGACCACAGAAAAGAGGGGACTCTTCAAACACAGGTTTTTATAAACTTAAATGAAGAGATCCCAACCCATGCAATGTACAACTTGTTTTTAATGAATAAATGATTTTGTATTTTGTATTTTGTAGTTCCACAAGCTCTGCTTACTTTGGGGCTACATGATGCTGTGTGAAATGTCCAGCATTATTTATTTATTGTAAACATGATAGAGAAAGCTGGTATAGAAAGGTAGGCTTATACCGAGCCGAGAATGATAAAAGTAAGTTCCTATGATCGATCGAAGATTCCGATCTCTGGTGATGGAAATTTTAAGCCACCTGAAGGCCTCCATCATGGCTTAGATAGCTGGGAACAATAACTTATCGTGAAAGCACTTATTACATTTCTTTCGTTGCCGAAAAATTGAAAATAAATTATTTGAGCTACTGTATTTTTCTATACTATCTTTTTTTGATTAAATGAGTGATTAATCTGCATTTCTATGATAAACTTTAGTGATTTTAAAAATGCTTAGGAATGGCTACGAGTGATTTACGACGACAGTTTCGAATTATACGTCATTTGCGTAATGAGTGTGCATAGTTCAATATTTTAGTTAGTTCATGTGTTCGTGCTGGCGTAGTGGGATAGCGCCTCGACTTAAGATTCGAAGGTCGTTGGTTCGAGACCCGGTATATGTACTTTTAATTACGTATCATTTTAATTACATAGTCCTGCGGGCCTATAAAGGTCTCTATTGCAGAATCGCAATATAGGAATTGCCATTTCTCTTCATTGACTTAGAGTGAAAAGAGACGGCATTATAATTCATTTCAAATTGTGATTCAGTTTTAGTGACCTTTTTAAGTCCGCTGATCCTGACGCACATTATGACTTCTGGTCCATGTATGTCCTATTGTGTGTTCTAAATCTATGTTGACACAAACATAACAAATGTGATGAAAAGGTTGGATATGATGACGACATTGGTGATAATGATGATGATGATGACGAAATTGTTATTGAAGATGATCTAGCATCCATCAAAACATATAGAACACATCTTGTTAAACTTCTTTGAGAATGCGTCGAGTGATTTACGAATACAGTTTCGAATTAAACATTAGTCACATAATGAGTGTGCAAGTGACAGAATTAGCGTAATGTTGATGTTCTACAAATGTTAGTCACTCGACTTTGAAAATAATAATGCATTGGAATAAATCAAGTACAATGTAAATAATTGTGATTGCTTCTGGCGTATAATAGTGGCTTTTAAGAATGATTTTGAGTTAGTTAATTGGAAAAGTTATTGTCAGTAGATTTTGCAAACAATTTCTTCACCGTAATTTAAAAAATAAAACCGACCAAGTCCGTGTCGGGCCACGCGCAGTGTAGGGTTACGTAGTAGCCCGTTACAACAAGCAACTACTTCATCTTCACTTTAACTTTAAAGGATTTATTCTAAGGATTAAGTTTTGGTATAAAATTATCCCATACCCAAGTTCAACGACTATTACTGCTAAACTAATAAACCTATCTTAACCGCTATAGGTAATTTTAATTTTGAAGTTCATGAAATGCACTATCATCATTAATTTTTTCAGATTTTTTTAAGCCTGCAGTTTAGCTTTTAGACGGGGAGGGGGACTCTAACTATAAGGGTTCCTTGTCAGGACTACGGAAACGAAAACGTACTAAAAGAATCGAAATCTACTCATTCTCTTTTTGAATCATCTTGTTTTGATGTAAGGATACATGAATCAGATACAATCTGCATCAGTTTAAGATAGGGTTAGGTGGTCTTCCTTAGATCACTTTCCCAAAACTAATTCAATATTAAACAACCCACGTAAACAAAAATACCTGCGCATCCAAGGCTACGCATCCAAAGACATTCCCTCCAATTCGCCACATCAATCACTATTCAAAAATAAACGCGCCGTGAAAATATGACGGATGGCAAGCCGGACGCCAGTTGGTGCTGGCGTTGAATCATTGAATAGATAAATATTTATGAAACAATAGAGCTTTTATTTTTTTAGTTAATAAAAATTCGTGTGGGCTTACTCTTGCGACGGAGTTTTTTGGCAACCTAAAGTAAAGGACCTATGTCATCCAGACTTAATAGGCGACCAATTTATCCCGATCATTGCACGGAAGCGCTCAGGTAAAAATGCCACAATCATCTATCCACTCCACTTGCTACGAAAATCAAATTCAAAATTCATTTATTCAGTAGGACCTCTGGTATCACCTTGATACGACTTAGGTGATTCTACTCCTGTTCTTTCACCAACACCATGAAGAATCAGAGCAACAAACACGGTATGGTTCCTAGCTTATGATCCTAAATCCTAACACACCTCTTTCGCCTCATTCTCATAACATTCTTCATACGCTCCAGTTTAGAATACTTTTGACCTGGCCCTTCTCCAAAATGACATTATATTGGTCCAAGTATGTGCTTCCTGGTTTTTCCCTTCCAGCTGTCCTATATTCACTCTAAATTGAATTAACACGTGAGTTTCTTAAAGTCATCATTCATCTTTCTCCTGCCCTTTATCTTACACTAAGTGGGATCGGCACAACATGTTTTCCTCTTCCACTCACCTCTATCATTCGTCAACTCTGAATCTACTCCTCTCATATTCATATCCTCTTTCACAGAATCCAACCACTTCTTCGGCCTTCCTCTACTTGCGTACCTAGCCACACTCATACTCATCACTCTTTTGGTTTACGTAAATTTCTTGGTGTACAATTATTTAGATTGCCGTTGCACCAACAGAAATAGCTTTTTGAATGAACAGCAAATATGCAAACGTAGATAATTTGGCAGACTGTAGCGAATTCTACAATCATATAAACATAAGTACCAACATCTTCATTCAATTCGAAATAAATCACTTCCCCCACAATTTGTAAACAATTGTTAAAAATCGCATTCATTTCACTTACATGATTAATGTAGTAGTACAATATCCGGTATTTGATGTACTGATCGAATTTTCCTATGTCTTGCTTCAGCGCATACGATTTTAAACTTTACTACGCGGTATTTAAAATTAATTTTAGTGTGAACGGAAAAATAGCATGCAAGTATTCACATTTTACTATCTTCTTTCAACATTAAAGTTTATTTCAATGCAGCTAGATTCAATTTGAAGTAGTTGTAAATTCGCGCGTTTATTTTGTAAACAAACCACTGAAAATCTTTGAAATTACTCGTTAAATTACTCGTTCAAACAGTTATTACTTTTTTCATTGAATGAATGATTGTATGGTCATCGTAATTGCGGTGAGTTGAGATTGATTCATCAGTACATGAAATAGCTTCTCAAAATTTGTTCTGTGTCAATCTAAACCATAGGTTCTCAACGTGGGCAATAACGCCCCCTTGTGGGCTTTTGAGACTTTCAGTGGGCAGTAGAAGACACAGAGAAAATTAGGGGGCATTGAGATGGCGCTTAAGGATATGGGGAGGGGGGGGCCTTTAAAGAAATGTATTCTCAAAGTGGGCGGTGGGCAAAATAAGGTTAAGAAACTATGATCTAAACCAAAACTATGGTGACGGGAGTTTTTACGCCTGAAGGCCTCCGTCATGGCTTAACGACTTTAAAGCCGGGACCGACAATTTAACGTGCCCTCAGCACGGATCATTGAGTTATAATGTAGGTACCTACTAGTTTTTCAATGGCACGGAAGCGCTCCGCTGTTAATGCCACTTGCGGTCACCCATCCAAACTGTGACCGGTTAGAACGTCGCTTAACTTCTACGATTCTGGATAACACTTATGAACTTAAGAAAGTAAAAAGTAGCAAAAGTACTGCTTTTCACTTCAGCTGAAAATATTTCAAAACTTCTTTTTGTTTCATTTCATCGAATCATGCTTTGTTTGCCCAAGTTTGTTTTTCAAAGTGTTTCTTTTTAATTTTTCCGAATCATTCGGTCGGAAATACTCGTATAGGCTTCTATTATTTGTGAAGTCGAGCAAAAATCTAAAAGAAACAAATAAGTGATTTGAATTTTAAATTTTCTGCTTTCAAATTAAAACTTTGTATCTTGTGGGGTTTGATAGAAAACTTTCAAAGATTGAGTTTAAAATTGTAAAATGCGTTTCAATATTGCTTTATTATGGTAAGCGTCCACAGGCCCGCATCGCACGCAGCGGACGGATCGCATCAAGCGGATTATCTGTGTAATGCGATGCGTACGATGCGGACAGGTGGACGCACTTATATGAGTTTCTATACAAATAATACTACGATCCGTTGCGTGCGATGCGTCCGAAGCGTACGATACCGACATGTGGACGCTTACCTTTAAACCACTTTATGCCTTGATTATACCGAGATTATCTCGACTTTTATTCGAAAGGTTAAGAAAGTCTCAGATAACCTCAAAGGATCTTTGCTTTACTAATACGCCAGAAAATTATAAAATTTAGTTATAAAACTATAGTTTCGAATTGAAGACGCCAAAACTGCCAATAATGAATTGTATAAAAGTATGTCGCCAATTGTAAGTATGTCGTCTTTGATTTCGGGAATTTCACCACCTACCGCCACATTCACCCGCTACCGCCGCCGGGTTCAATTACAAAGGGCCTGAAATCGAACCCGCTATAGCCACTGTGACAATGACGTTTTTAAGTAGCATTTACCCAGACATTACGTTCGGTATCTGTGTCGAATCCATTACTACTCAATGAGTGAGCACTTATGACTTCATTAAAGTCGTAGGCGTGGCTATTACGGAATTTCCTTTGTTTACTTTGCCTATGAAAAGATGGGCATGCGTTTTTTATACTACTAAGGTAGCAGACAAGCATACGGCCCACATGATGGTAAGCGGTTACCGTAGCCTATGGACGCCTGCAACACCAGAGGAGTCACACTCGCGCTGCTGACCCTTTAAAAGAGGAATCACTGCGCCGACAACACAATGGACAAGACTGGTCCACCAGTTGTCACCACAGCGCTTCAGAGCAGAGCTCTGGCAACCTTACTCAAAGCAGGAACACAACACCAAGAGAGAAGAATGATGTTATTTGGCTGTGATATTCTGTAAGGCGGAGGTAATTCCCTAGTCGGGCTGCTCGAATATAGAGTGAAAAAAACCCACTATGCCCTTACCTATACGTGAAACGTGCATTTAGATTCGCCTATGACTACCCCACTAGAATATTTAGATGGATATGGATGCTGGGACAAGTGAAACACTAAGTTCCAAAATGCATGTAAAAAAAATATATAATCTCTGGACTTGCCTCTGACTACAATTATCTATAAGTATCTATACTAATATTATAAGGAGGAAAGATTTGATTGTTTGTTTGCATTAATTAGGCTCCGAAACTACTGAACCGATTTGAAAAATGCTTTCACTATTAGAATCCTACATTATCAGTTTGCGCCCCGACTTCGCACGGGCAATTTGTAAATTAAACCCATGTGAAGCTGGGACGAACTGTTAGTATTTTATAAAATAGAATTATTATATTTCAGATCTTCGAAACAGTTTTCAAATAAATAATATCTTTTGCAACTAATTAAGCATGAATTAAAATTAAATCTGCGCAGACAACTCGGCACGTGTGCAATAAATATTAACTTATGTGACTAAATACTGTTCGGCGCTAAGTTGCTAATTTACTTAGCAAACTACGTAAGAATGTGCAAATGCAATTGGCGTAGCGATTAAAATGAATTCCTGGTATTTTAGTCAGGCTATAATAAATTTAAGCTATTATATATTATCAGCAAAATCCATGCCCATATTATAAATGTGAAAGTGTGTTTGTTTGTCTTGCTTTTACGTCAAAACAGAGCGACGTATTGACGTGATTTTTTGTGTGGAGATAGTTGGAGGGCTGGAGATTAATAGGCTACTTTTTATCCTGAAAAAAAAAATATTTCCCGTGGGATAAAAAAGTAGTAGTCCACGCGGGCGAAGCCGCGGGCGTCTGCTAGTAATTATATAATATGTATAAAATCTTACCAAATCAAAAGCATTATTTAACAAACAACATCAAAAAATTTGAATAGAGTAGAACAAATATTTATTAGGAAAAACGAATTTGCTCACCAAATATTTATTTTCGCCAACAATATTATAAATTAGTTTTATATTTATTTCTTAGGAGATCATTGCTCGTAATAAGATACTTTAAAATGGGCGGTCACAATTTCGGTGGGTGACCGCACTGACCGCATGCTGAATTAATAGCTGAGCGCTTCCGTGCTTCGGAGGGCACGTTAAATTGTCGGTCCCGGCTTTTAAGCTGTTAAGTCAGGAGGCCTATAGGCGTCCTAAAGACTCAGTTACCCACTAGCTCAACACACATTAAATTTGAATTGTGATCGTGAAAGTCTAAGAAAGTCTATAGACGTACATCTCTAAGGCCCTGATCGACGAGCAAGTAAAACCGCGGTCTTATAGCTCGTCGGCAAAGCTCGCCGGTGTATCATTGCAATACCGCGGTTTTGTGAGTTAACGAGCCTAGCTCGCGGCTCGTCATGTTTGCTTCATTTTTTACTCAGATCGATCAAATTCAAAACCTTAATTCGACTACGATACGACTGTTTCACTCGTAGTCGATCAGCACCAACGAGCCGCGAGTAAAACCGACGTTCTTTAAAACCGCGGTATAGGCTCGTACGTCGATCACCCACTTTACAGTCTAAGTCTAAGGTTATTCTTAGACTTTACCTGACAGATAAACTGTTAAGTTATTCCGGGCGGACTTGAAATAACCGATGGTCTGGTCTTCGGGCTAGAGGTCGGCTATCTTAGTATTTTCCGAATATAGCCGAGATATTTGCAGGTTGATATTATTGTCTCAAACCCAAGGAATTTCTATACTACGTACCTGGAATGCTGACTGAGACAGAAAACAAGGTCCGCTTGAGAGATAAAACTTGGGCGGCGTGTCTCTTTCTAAAGGGTGACCATAAACTAAACATTCCTAGTCCTTATGGGGCCTTTTCCATCATTTTCTGATTTACGTGATGTTTCAGGGCATGATTTTTGAATTAAAATACTGATACAATTTTGATCCTTCATTTTGATTCTTGAATCTTGAATCTTGATTCTTGAATCTGAAATCTTGAATCTTGAATCTTTGAAGTGACAGCTGTCAAACTTCAAATGACCATATCTCGGGAACTACTCGTCCTAGACTCCCCGTTCCCAGTTCAAATGAAAGCTAAGACCAAGATCTTCATTTGAAGTGACAGCTGTCAAACTTCAAACGGCCATATCTTGGAAACTACTCGTCCTAGACTCCCCGTTCCCAGTTCAAATGAAAGCTATGACCAAGATCTTCATTTGAAGTGACAGCTGTCAAACTTCAAATGGCCATATCTCGGGAACTACTCGTCCTAGACTCCCCGTTCTCAGTTCAAATGAAAGCTATGACCAAGATCTACATTTAAAGTGACAGCTGTCAAAATGACATCTGTCATCTGAAATGTAGATCTTAGTCATAGCTTTCATTTGAACTAAGAACGGGGAGTCTAGGACGAGTAGTTTCCAAGATATGGCCATTTGAAGTTTGACAGCTGTCACTGCAAATGAAGATCTTGGTCATAGCTTTCATTTGAACTGAGAACGGGGAGTCTAGGACAAGTAGTTTTCGAGATATGGCGGTTTGAAGTTTGACAGCTGTCACTTCAAATGAAGATCTTGGTCATAGCTGTTCGCGCCAGCACTGCACCCGTACCGGTTTCTCATGAGAGGAAGCCGTGTGATGCTGAAGGGTTCACTGAGGTAGTGCGTAGGAGAAAGAAGCCCTGCAGCCGAAACCAGCGTGGCGTCGCGCCAACCGGACCTAACTACTTGTTGCGCCCGGCTGTGCCTTCGACGTTGCTCTACGTGTCCAGGCTTCACTATACCACGAAGGTAGAGGAGATCGTGGAATATGTGAAGATGAAGACCAACACCGTGGTGAGGGTCGAGCAGTTGGAGTCGCGTCATAGAGATTTTAAATCTTTCGTGGTGCGTATTCCAACTGATAATCTTTCGACCTACACTAAGGAAGAATTCTGGCCGAAGAATGAATGAATGAATGAATGAAAATACTTTATTGTACACAATTACAAAAGAAACTTAAGAACTAGTAAACCTTAGCAATAAATTGTACAATGGGCGGTCTTATCGCTATGAAGCGATCTCTTCCAGACAACCTTTGGATGGAATGAAACGAATGAGATGGTAGGAATGGCAGGGGTGCACAAAAAGTATAATGTAGGTACCTATATAAAATTTAAACATACACAAGAACAAAAAGTGACTGAAACACAATAATGTTATACATAGCTATATACCTACTATTATAACATAATAGATAAATAAGTAATTTATAAAAATATACTACGTATTAATACTTACATAGACTACATTATACAATGGTATATTACATACAATACATATAAATAGATACATACAAAATTTTGTAAGAATACATACAATACATACATCTAAGAATAAAATGAAAGTGAAATAGACGATAAAGGTTATGATATTTGTGATAGATAAAAGTTTTTAACTCGAATTTTAAAAGTAGCTAGAGATGGAGACTTTTTAATATCAATGGGTAGAGAAGAATGTGCTGTTCCGGCGTTTTCGAGGGCGTTTACCGACAGCACACGTGTGTAACACGTCACCGACATTACGTGCTAGTAGATAAGTTTATATAAATTATGTATGTTAGACTCTAAGGTATATATTTTATATGGGCCGTAGTTTTAAGTATTTTACATCTTTTACTTGCTATTGTTGCCTGAAATAAATGATTTATTATTATATTATTATTATTATAGCTTTCATTTGAACTGGGAACGGGGAGTCTAGGACGAGTAGTTTCCAAGATATGGCCGTTTGAAGTTTGACAGCTGTCACTTCAAATGAAGATCTTGGTCTTAGCTTTCATTTGAACTGGGAACGGAGAGTCTAGGACGAGTAGTTCCCGAGATATGGTCATTTGAAGTTTGACAGCTGTCACTTCAAAGATTCAAGATTCAAGATTTCAGATTCAAGGTTCAAAATTCAAGAATCAAGGATCGAAATCCAGGATCGAAATCCAAGATCGAAACCAAGGATCGAAATCAAGGATCGAAATCAAAATCAAGGATCTAATTCAAGGATCGAAACCATGCGCTGATTTTGTCGAGCGCGATAAAGTGACAGCTGTCAAAATGACATCTGTCATCTGAAATGTAGATCTTAGTCATAGCTTTCATTTGAACTAAGAACGGGGAGTCTAGGACGAGTAGTTTCCAAGATATGGCCATTTGAAGTTTGACAGCTGTCACTGCAAATGAAGATCTTGGTCATAGCTTTCATTTGAACTGAGAACGGGGAGTCTAGGACAAGTAGTTTTCGAGATATGGCGGTTTGAAGTTTGACAGCTGTCACTTCAAATGAAGATCTTGGTCATAGCTTTCATTTGAACTGGGAACGGGGAGTCTAGGACGAGTAGTTCCCGAGATATGGCCATTTGAAGTTTGACAGCTGTCACTTCAAATGAAGATCTTGGCTTTCATAGCTTTCATTTGAACTGGGAACGGGGAGTCTAGGACGAGTAGTTTCCAAGATATGGCCGTTTGAAGTTTGACAGCTGTCACTTCAAATGAAGATCTTGGTCATAGCTTTCATTTGAACTGAGAACGGGGAGTCTAGGACGAGTAGTTCCCGAGATATGGCCATTTGAAGTTTGACAGCTGTCACTGCAAATGAAGATCTTGGTCATAGCTTTCATTTGAACTGAGAACGGGGAGTCTAGGACAAGTAGTTTTCGAGATATGGCGGTTTGAAGTTTGACAGCTGTCACTTCAAATGAAGATCTTGGTCATAGCTTTCATTTGAACTGGGAACGGGGAGTCTAGGACGAGTAGTTCCCGAGATATGGCCATTTGAAGTTTGACAGCTGTCACTTCAAATGAAGATCTTGGTCATAGCTTTCATTTGAACTGGGAACGGGGAGTCTAGGACGAGTAGTTTCCAAGATATGGCCGTTTGAAGTTTGACAGCTGTCACTTCAAATGAAGATCTTGGTCTTAGCTTTCATTTGAACTGGGAACGGGGAGTCTAGGACGAGTAGTTCCCGAGATATGGTCATTTGAAGTTTGACAGCTGTCACTTCAAAGATTCAAGATTCAAGATTTCAGATTCAAGGTTCAAAATTCAAGAATCAAGGATCGAAATCCAGGATCGAAATCCAAGATCGAAACCAAGGATCGAAATCAAAATCAAGGATCTAATTCAAGGATCGAAACCATGGATCGAAATCAAGCGCTGATTTTGTCGAGCGCGATAAGGTAAAAATATCCTGAAATTTAAATGACATGGGCACACTACTAATCCAACAACGAGTGTGAAAGAGACAAAGCACCCAAGAAAGCCTCTCAACAAGACCAACAATCCTTATAACCAAGATTAAATGATAATAGATCGTTGTGTAGTCGTGATAAGGTTCAAAATCCTTTGTACATTAAATGTCAGTAAGAACTCCAGTTACGTAGTTTAGAATCTTCTTGCTCAAACCTCAAATTGGTGTCAAACTGTCAAAACGTTCGCGTAGATATCTTTTTGGTAGGTTACTTGATCTATCTATAGTATATATACCTATATATAATATACCTCTTTATAATATTAGTAAGTATAGAATCTATAAATATAAAGTTTGTTTGTCAGTAGGAAGTAATCTCCTAAACTACTCATTTGATTTCATAATTCTTTTACCAGAATTTAGAATAAACTTTCAGGATGAATATAGGCTATAGTACCTAGCGAGCAATGACGCGGGTGGAAGCTAGCGTTTGATAAACTGTACTTTTTTCTTGCCTAAGATAATCATTTAATAATTTATTTATTCGGAACAAAAATACAAAAGTGAACAATAAAAACAAGACAAGCAATTCATTCAAAAATAAAAAAAACCCGGCTGAACTGAAAAGTTGGAAACAGCATTATTTATCTTTTAAATTACAAAATTAAATTACAATTTTATTATTAGGTAGGTATCTAGGGTTCGATGCCGTGCGCTTTTTCCTAAACTTTGTTGTCACAGTTGACACACAGATGGCTCTGTATGAAAATTAAATGCGTGCGATATTTCTTAAATATGAGATATCTCCTAAATGGCTGAACCAATTTCGATGCAGTTTGTTCTAAACGTTGCCTGTGACTAAATAGAAAGTTTTAGTATGCGTTTTGTTTAGCAATAACATTTAGGGCGAAAAATAGATTTTCAAAAATTTTGGAAGTCGATTTAGTCTTCGAAGATGTCATGTTAGATTTTTTTTAAAAATTATATTTAATATCAGTCCACCAACCTCTTGATTTTGACATGGGTTTTGATATGATGGCGTGATTTTTATTTTGAAAATTCACACATTGTTGCATTTTCTAGCCGCACTATTAGATTTATCGAAATAAAAAGTATCCTAGAGCACAATCGAGATAGAGACGATTCTAACGATACCTCATTCATCAAAATACATCCAGCCGTTTAGGAGAAACGTGGTAGTAAAGAATATTACTTACATACCCACATACATAGAAACGCGCGATCTACATAACCCGGTGACTTGACAGTCAGCCGGGTAAAAAACGGTTAAACTGCAAAAGTTGTAAACTGTGAAGCAGTCTCAACGCCCACCTCCAAAACAAATGAGTAGGTTCTGTTACGAATATAATCATAAGTAGGTACATATAATAATGCAAAATAAAAGATGGCGCATCAATTACATCATGCATCATGCTAAACGTTGCGTAAAGATATTTAGGCTAAAGTACCATTATAAACTGGTTGAAGTGTTTAGTTTACGGCAATACGTATCCGATCATCGACATTAACTAAACAAGATGGTAAAGGTATGGATTTCAGTGAAGCGGCGACCGCTATATCACAATTTCTGTCTAAGGCTGGTTTTACTGTCACGCGTACCGTCAGCGCTGATAGGCGAGTGATCTTTATTACAATGCAAGAAGGATACTGATTGTCCAGCACTGACGAGAGCAATCAGCGTAGCCATTTCTGCGCCGTCTACGCGTGACGATAAAACCAGTCTAAACTATATCCTATCCTCCCGTAACTAAATAGAATCATTGATAACTTCTAAGCGATAAGGTTGCTTTTACTTTGTCACTTATTTATTGCAGCTTGTTCCAGTTTTTTTTTTAATTAAAATCGGTTTGCTTTTGACCACACTCTGCCTGAGCCTGTTTTTACTTTCAGCTTTCGCAGATCGTCACTCCACCTGGCAGGAGGGCGTCCTACACTACGTTTGCCGAGACGTGGTCTCCACTCGAGAACTCGTTTACCCCAGCGGTTGTCAGTTCTTCGGCAGATATGGCCGGCCCACTGCCACTTCAGCTAATTCTCTGAGCTATGTCAACGACTTTGGTTCTCTGTCGAATAGTCTCATTGCGGATGTTATTTTATCCTTATTTAACACACGGGAATTACTCACGTAAAAATATCGTTGATTTGGATACCGACAATGTTTCGATTCATCCGGAGAATCTTCATCTGGATAAGGAGGAATGAATGATTACAGATGATGAAGATTCTCCGGATGAATCGAAACATTGTCGGTATCTAAATCGACGATATTTTTACCCGACTGCGCAAAGCAAAGGAAGGGTAATGTGTTTATCAGTCTATGTATGTAAGTATGTATGTTTGGATGTTTCTATGTGGCATTCTAGAGGCCAAACGCGTGGACCGATTTTGATGATTCTTACGTCAATCGATTCGTCTGAACCTTGGGAGTGTTGTTACAGGCATGACAGTAATCAAAATTCACCAGTGCCACCACCAGACGCCTTAATGTCAAAATTAAAAAAATCAAAATCGTCACACCATGTCAAGTGGGGTATCGTTGAATAGGTATTTTAAAATCAACTTTATGTTTCTTTTACCATTTTTCATTTTAAGTAATAGTTTAGGAAAAATAACGGTTTAAAGTTGATTAATAATTATTCTCGCTATGGATGTTTCTATGTGGCACTCTAGAGGCCAAACGCGTGGACCGATTTTGATGATTCTAACGTCAATCGATTTGTCTCAACCTTGCGAGTGTCACTAAAGACATGAAAGTAATCAAAATTAACCAGTGTTACAACCAGACGCCATATTGTCAAAATTGAAAAACTCAAAATTGACGAACTATGTCAAGTGGGGTATCGTTGAATAGGTATTTAAAAATCAATGTTAGGTTTCTTTTACTATTTTTCATTTTAAATAATAGCTTAGGAAATATAACGGTTTAAAATTCTGTTTGTGTGTATCTTGGCCGCGCATCACGTCTCGGTCGAACGAAACTACTGGACGGATTTAAATGAAACTTGGTATTATTTGAGTGCATACATACTATACTACTACGAGGTATAAATAGGATACTTTTGATTACTATACCTACTTACTTACTGAAATTCAAGACGGTTCCCTTGGGAGAGGAAATGAAAATCAAAATGAGTAGGTAGGTATCTGGTTGTAATTCATTAACACATAGTACCTACGATTTTATTGATTCTTTTTACCCGACTGCGCAACGCAAAGGAAGGGTAATTTTGTTAGAAAGTAGGTATGTACCTACTTTAAAATGTTCTGTAAAAATTTCAAGGTCATCGGTTTTGTAGTTCAGAAGTTACAAACATCGCAACCCTCAGTATTATTTTTTATTTACATTAATTACCAAAAACACAACTAGATGTCGCTGCTAAATCTGAACCAATCCTAGATCGCGCTATCGTTGCGTTTTGAAAAGTTTACCTATTCTATCAATTTTTGAAGGCCATTATCGAAAGTTTTTGATATTATTGGATTGGATTGAATTATTGGCTGATGGGGAATTGGATTGGATGGATTTGAAGAATAAAATTGAATAAATAATTAGGGCGATACGAAGTTACTTAGTTTAGTTGGTTTATTAATTTCTTGTTGGGTAGGTAATAGTTAATCAAGGTATTTTAAAATCAACTTTATCATAACTAAAAAGTGTTAAATAAAAAAATATTTTAAAAAAACAAAAACCCGACTGCGTCAAAACTAAAAAGAAAAAAACAAGCCTGCAAAGAATTACTCACAGTCGGGACCCATAACATTGGGAAGATTTGATTGGTAATAAAATGAATGGGTACCGACTGTGAGTAATTCTTTGCAGGCTTGTTTTTTTCTTTTTAGTTTTGACGCAGTCGGGTTTTTGTTTTTTTAAAATATTTTTTTATTACATGAGTAATTCCCGTGTGTTAAATAATTATCCAATCCTATCTATTTTATGAATTATCGATGTTATGTTCCTTCGGCCGTTAAAACAGGGAATTTAGACAACGTAAATCATACCAGAAGGTCAAGTCTGGACATAAAACAGTTGTTTTGTTACACTTTAAGACAGATTGTGTATTATATTTATAGTGGTTTGACTAATTTCTAGGCTATTATAAAAGTGTTGTTTGACTGACTGACAGCAAGTATTTAAAGCTTAACTAGGAACTCTAGTTCTATATTTTCATCTTCACATTTTATTCAATTTAAATACACTTGGCTCTAACTACGGTTATTAATAAAACTTGAAACGCGAGTGACTTGAGATTATAATTATAATTTCATAATCTTAGGTCACAATCACCATACCTCTCTATTTCTACTTTTTTGGTATAGCTGAATACTGAACCACAATTCGGCTCAAATTTGCTGAAACCATGATACAACCTTATTTTTCGGTTTAAATAGGTCACATTCGGGCTTATCGATAAAGCCGTACAGATTCCACCTTCCGAGGCTAATACAAGTTATCATCGCGTGACAGTTTAGGACATTAGATTCGGTCGTATACTGTTAAATTGGTGTCTAATGCACTTGCTTTCACACGATGATATTCATCAAAGCTGTTATGTACTGTTATTTTTACAGTTGTCATCATCTGCGTAAAGAAAAACGTTCCGTTTAGTGTAAGCTTATAAACCTAAGTACTAGATACAACTAAGGTAGCAGACAAGCATACGGCCCACCTGATGGTAAGCGGGCAAGCGGGTAAGCGGGCAAGCGGGTAAAATACCGGGAAAGCGTAAGGTTGGAAAGACGCAAGATGTCATGGCTCCGTAACATCAGGGAGTGGACAGGGATAAAGACGGTGGAACAATTGTTCAGACTAGCGCTGGACAAGAAGAATTTTAAGAAGCTGACTGCCGACCTCCATTAATGGAGAGGCACTAAGAGAAGAAGATGGTAAGCGGTTACCATAGCCTATGGACGCCTGTGACAACAGAGGAGCCCGACTGGGGAAGTACCTCTGCCTTACAGAATCTGCAGCTAAATAACATCATTATTCTCGAATGGTGTTGTGTTGTGTTCCTGCGGTAAGGTTGGTAGAGCTCTGCGAGGAAGCGCTGCGGTGACAACTGGTAGACCAGGCTTGTCCTTAGTGTGTGTCGCAGCACGAGTGATGCTACCTCTGTGTATCGGCACAACATGTATTCATCTTCTTCTATTCTCTATCTGTGATAGATTTATGGATACGAGCTAAAAAGTAGAACTACTTTTCTGTTTACTTTTAGTCTAACCAACAATCAACGTATAAGGTGTAGGAAACATCTCAATCAACTAACGCAAGACTACTGCAACGGCTCAGTCAACAGTCCCTTTCAAAGCACATAAACATTCAAACCCACTTGTCTTCACACACTTAAAAGAACGCTGATGATCCTAAATAGAGTTCAAAATTAACGATACATTTTTATTATATTACATACTTAATAAGATTTCGACCACAGTACAAAAAATGTAGTAGAAACACAAACAGTAACAAGTGGCTAAATAAAAAAAACTGACTTCAATGTTATAAGCTGAGCAATTTTCTGCACTCTCGAGGTGCATTTCTGTTCATAACTCCGAAGATCCTTGACAGATCCTCACCAAATTTTTGTGGCACCAATCAGAAAGCAGGCCCTTTCAAACAAAAAAAAATTCAAATCGGTCCAGGCGTCTTTGAGTAATCAGGTACTATCGCAACTAGGATACATATCGCACTCCTAGATGAAAACCCCGGTAACTCAAAATTTGTCCAAATGGAGTTAGTTGCATTTTCGAATTCCTAAATTATAAGGTTAATTGAGTTAATTGAACAAGCTTGATAAAAGTTACTTTCATGAATATAATATTGCATTTTTCATAGTCTGTCAAATGCGATATTTGATTATATTTGATCTACCTGCCGCGGTTTTCCCCAGTGACTACAGTATGGAGTTCTTCAAAAAGGGCGTTTTGAAATTTTTAGAGGGTCAGCAGCGCGAATATGACTCCTCTGGTGTCGCAGGCGTCCATAGGCTACGGTAACTGCTTACCATTAGGTTCTTCTTCTGTCGTATGAGCAAGTGGCCAACTCTGGTGACGAGTTTTTAGGCCGCCTAAAGGCCTCCGTCATGGCTTAACGACTTAAAAGCCGAGACCGACAATTACCATCAGGTGGGCCGTATGCTTGTCTGCTACCTTAGTAGTATAAAAAAATGCGATATTATAAAAAATATGTTTTAGACAACAAATATCTAATCCTAAGTCGACAATGAACCCTAGATTCAGCTCTAAACATAGACCTATCGTACTAACAACTTGCATTGATCCGTCGCCAGTGAAACAGTAAATTCCAGAATTTGTAAACAATGCACGTAGAATCTAGTAATGGATTTGGCATAGTGTTTCATGGAAATAGAGCATTATCATAGCTCTGCGATTATTATCGATCGATGCAACAAATTTTTAACTAGTAGAGGAAGGCCGAAGAAGAAGTGGTTGGGTTGTGTGAAAGAGGGTATGAATGTGAGGAGTGGATTCTGAGTTGACGAAAGATAGAGGTGAGTGGAAGAGGAACATGTTGTGCCGACCCCACTTAGCGCAGGATAAGGGCAGGAGAATGATGATGATGATGCAACATATTTTTAACTGACTTGAAAATTAGAGGTGGGAGCGCACACCTATCCAAGCCGAATTCTCAAAGTACTGCCAGATTGGATTCGGACGGTACGACGCGGGCAGGTGTGCGAGGTTTCATACGGATGCATTTAGAGATTTCTAAAATTCGTTTCGGACGATTCGTTCGGCGCGTTCGGCGTTGATAGGTGTGCGGCCACGTTAAGTATCCATCATGGTTTTTTTACTTTTTTGGGAAGATAAATGAAAATGTTCGCGCACCTTCTGTGCTCCGCGCATCTGCGTCTGCTCTGATGGAGACGGTATGCGCATCTTTTACGAAAACTGCCACCGATTGGAGCGCTCACCGCGAAGCGCGCACCGTTACACGCTCCAAGAGTTAAAAGCAGGGACCGACACTTTAACGTGCCTTCCGAAGCTCGGAAGCGCTAACTATTAATGCCACTGTCACCCATCCAAATTGTGACCGATCAGAACGTCGCTTCCTTCAACGATCTATTAAGAACGTCTTAAGGAAGCCACGCCACGTTTTAATGAGCAATTAAACACGATCCTACTGTAAACCCCTATACTGCGACAAAGGTTGAACACCTGTGACTAAAGGTCACACTATTCCTGTCCCGTTCATTTGTACCGCAGTCGGTGAAGATTTATCGCCATCTCGCTTATTTATTAGGAAGTGACGTACGAGCGATTTTCAGAGCAATTGTTGCTTTCGATCTGAAGGTAAATACACGGTCGTGGGCCGAGGATGGATTTTTCGATTTGAATTTTTTTTTTGTAATTAGTACAAGCTCTAAACGGAGTAGGAAAACATTGTAAGGAAACACGCGACTTAGTCAGCCCCACAAGTATTGATTGACTATATCTTCCCTGTGGATATGTCCGGTTAAGTGAGAGGATAGTTTAGGTTCTGGGCAAGCCTACTCCATCTCAACTAATGTCCTAAGCACTAGTGTGCCGTGTAAGTGTAGGCAAAACTTGCCTCTTGACACTGTACATCATTTAGTAAAGAGGTACAAGCCTAAGTTTTTTTGTTGCTAGGCAGAAGTTGTCCCCACCTGTCCTCAAGGCATTTTAAAGGATCTTTTTTTAATTTTATAAAAAAGACAACTGTTTTTGCATTCCGCGTCTTCTTCTTGCAAATCTTGCAAATCCTGCGCTAACTTATTAAAATACATACTTATAATATAAGACTGTATCCTCAGGTACGGTAGACATTTTCTTTGACCTTCAGGCACTCCTTCAAAAAATCCTTTGCCAAGTCTAAGAATAGAGCAACTTTAATCGCCCGTCTGAACATTTCAGATTTATTTCCATCTGTTTAGGTTATTTCGCGATGAGTGAATTCTCAATGGGTGACGTCACTGATTGAGCTACTTGCTCGTAATCTGTGGCTTGAGTGCAGATTAATGCACCGAG
Organism: Camptogramma bilineatum; assembly: GCA_958496255.1. NCBI lineage: Eukaryota > Metazoa > Arthropoda > Insecta > Lepidoptera > Geometridae > Camptogramma > Camptogramma bilineatum. The sequence continues at coordinate 1,733,504 of OY292476.1, forward strand.
ATTAGCAGGGTTTTAATGCTTGTGTATTTGTAAGCAGTAAGTGGACTTGAATGTATATTATGTATGTACGTTCGTATGAGCTAGTGGCTAACTCTAGTGACGGAGTTCTTAGGCCGTCTAAAGGCCTCCGTCATGGCTTGACGACTTAAAAGCCGAAACCGACCGTTTAACGTGCCCTCCGATGCACGGAAGCGCTCAGCTCGTAATGCCATTTGCGGCCACCTATCCAAATTGTGACCGCGCACAACGCTGCTTAACTTCAACGATCAATCAAGAACGTCTAAGCAAGCTACGCCTTGAGCGCTTCTTTTCGGTCCTTAACCATCCTCTTAAAACATCCCCATTTACATAAAACAAACTGTCAGGCTGATTTAAGTCTCACGCTCACCGTCAGCGCTGACAGGCGAGTGATCTTTATTACAATGAAATAAGGATACTGATTGTTTAGCAGAAATGGCTACGCTGATTGCTCTCGTCAGTGCTGGACAATCAGTATCCTTATTTCATTGTAATAAAGATCACTCGCCTATCAGCGCTGACGGTAAGCGTGAGACTAAAATAAGCCTAAAACTTTTATTTAACACGCTGGAGTTTTTGAAACGTAGCCAGAGGTAATTTATCACCTTTCTTGTAATTACATGATCTGAGCTCAATTTGTCTGTCATCGGTCCATTCATCTTGAGCGAAACTTTCGGCTGTTATTTTTCTATCGCTAATCCTCACTAAGACCCTGCAGACTGGAAACTTTCTATCGGCCGATAGTTTGGTCAGGGTATTAATTAGTAGGAAGATGGAAGTGCGAATAAAAAAGTATAGGGTAAGTCTTATATATTTTTTTCGTTTCTTTACAACGATACACATTTAACAACTGGTTCTGAGCACAATCTATCTGTCGTTGGTTCATTCGTCTTAGGTTTAAATGAGACTGTAGATGTAAAACTATCTATCCATCAACAGAATAGTAATTTTTCACGCAAGTAGGTTTGTTTATGTATCAAATTTTCAAACATTTATGAATCAATGTTCTATCTAGTGTTAACTTCTCTTTTAAGCGGTATAATCTTGTTTCTCTTGTGGTCTCTGTCTACCACTGCGGGAATGATTTTATGTATGTAATCTAGTTTCTTTTTTTATATTTTTTCATAAATAGTGTTGTCTTTAAAACATGGCTTTAAAAAAAGTATGTCTTTATCAATTTTTTTTCATTTAGTTTTTGGCAATCATCTTCCTTATTTGATTTTATGATCTAGGCTCCTTGATTTAGTTAGTATCTGTAATTCCTTCTTTTGATTCAGTACGTATGAGTGGTATGAGCTAGTGGGCATGTCTGAAGTCTGTGTAGGAGTGGACTGTAGTTTGTTCTGCTGACTTGGTTGTAGATTGGTGGAAATGGAAACTAGGTGGTTTTTACAATTTTGGGTTTATTGCAAAGCACATCACGTTTGTTACAAGGAAGTCAAAGACGTCGATCTCATACGAGAATAAATCTAAGTTGTCTATAGTAATGTAGGCACAGACAATAAAATTTTCTTTTAAATAGTAATTTGGTTCACAGATAATTAAAACTAAAAACTGTACGTTGGTCTGCCAACAGTGATCTACCAAGTGAATTACCAAGAAACAACCAGTATCACGAAAATAAATGCTAGTGAGGCAAGAGTAATAATCGGAGTGTATAATTTACTGAGACAGTAGCGCTAGGTTTGAGCAATGAAGTGGAGCTCGGGAAGTAGCGACAAGACAGCGAAGATGTCAAACTTGTAATAATAATAATGTAAATGTAGAAAGAACAGGGAAAGAATCACCTAGCTTTTAAGACGATTTAAAATATCTGGTGGGAAGTGGCGGGTGATCGCGAGTATTGGAGGGAATTGGGGGAGACCTTTGCCCAGCAGTAAGACAGTATAGGTTAGCAAAAAAAAAATATCTAAAAAAACTGATAAATCAATACTAAAAAATAAACAACTGGATCTTGACAACAGCGCTACTATTGGGTAAAACTATACAACAATCTGAGTGACTTCATAATGTACCACATAAATCATCAAAATCGGTCAAGACGTCAAGGAGGCTGGCATTATACAGATTAGCTAAAGAGAGTGAGAATTTTTTGAGTGTGTGGTGTGTGCGGAGGGTAGTCTCCAAAACCACTGCTAAGTTAATGACATCTAAAGCCAGCCCCTCGATTCTACTAAAAAAAAATATCAACCGAAGCTTTTGCTTCGGTATATTTTTGATATTTTTTTTCGTCAAAACGTCAAAAACGTCAACTATTTCGTTTTGTTTCATAATCTACTAATGACCAATGAGGTTAGGTAACTTTGTTGTGATGACGTTTTCAAAACAAATAACCAAAGAGGTCTTGCTGTCATTTTGGAGAACTAAACAAAATGCAGCGGCAATGATACTGGAATGGTTGACGTTGTAAAAGAGAGAAATTGGGGCCCAGGGCAGAAATCTTGAGGTGGCCTAAAAAACTCCATTAACATTTAAATATTTGACCACAAGCGCTAACGAACTTACTTTATCATACTCTCTACAGTTTCATGGCCCAACAGATGAAATAGGCACGATGGTAGGAGGCTATTACTAACACGGGAGAGATGACCTCGTAATTGTGTTTATTGTCACCGTCAGCCATATTTACTCATCATGATATGAAATTTTACTATCATTGATACGACGTGAATTTGTTTTGCTCTGTCTTATTTCTGTAACGTTTAGAAGTTCACTTACATATATCACAAACAGTATGGGACCTAGTACACTACCTTGTCATAGGTACTCCGAAATGGTTTAATGAAATGGATTTAAAATTCAAGAGAATTTGGTTTTTTGAAATGCTCACTTTTTTATTATTGTTTATAGACCAATAATATGGTATAGAAAAAAGTAATTTAAACAAACAGAATAGATAATAATAAACATTAGAAAAATATAGATAGACCTTTTGGTTCAATTAGCGACATAAATTGATGAATAGTTTTAGTTCTGTTCAGTGAATTTAATAGCATACAATGGTGGTTTTAGTTTTCGAATAGTTGACCTAAGGTGTTAAGTCTAAAAGCATGTTCAATGAGTTGTGTTATCATAGTGATCATCCAGTAAGAGTTCAAATGCGAACTAATATACCAACAATTTTGAAATTTGAACCTGGGGGCTAAAATAGTCGTTATGCAATTCATTTTATGAATCACATTAATATTCTTAAGAATTTATAAAACTCGTCATAACAAAAATGAATTATATGAATCAGACAAAGAAATTGCTAAGACTATTTAAGCGCGACATTTTTGCTAGAATCAAAATATGCCATGTGAAACCAAAGACCCAATTCCGAAATGACAAAGCTTAAACTAAAAAGCTGTAATCCCCTTTTACGACCAAACACAGTATCTCATAAAAGTAGATTAAAAGTTTACTACTGCAATTACCTACCTATTGGATACGTTTATAAAATTTAAAAGCGAGCGCTTGTAGACGTCTGTTTTTTTCACCGGACAACGGACCGTCAGTAAACGGATATCTTTACAAACGGCATAAATTGTTCGTCGGACCGATATCCGGCGCGTGTACACACATTCATTACGCGCCATACACCACCGCGAATCCGGTGAAAAACACGGTCCGTTGTCTGTTTACAAGCGCTCTGAGCGCTTGTAGACGTCCATTTTTTTCGCCGTTTTTGTATGGCTCGTAATGAATTTGTGTACACGCGCCGGATATCGGTCCGGTGAACAATTTATGCCGTTTGTATGGATATCCGTTTATTGACGGTCCGTTGTCCGGCGAAAAAAACGGACGTCTACAAGCGCTCCAAGGCGATCGATACCCAAATACACCAACAGACGGTTAATCAATAAGTTTGACTGACGTTATCTCGACATGCCATGTTTTTACGGTTGTCCACGGTTTGTGAAAGGAGTTACAATCGGTCGGTATCGACTTTCGATTATATGATTAAACTATTCGATACTATACATAAATCTCTCTCTCTCTCTGTTCATCGTTTCCTCATTGCTGAGGGTCGTGACCTCTCATTAAAATTTTCTCCGACACTAGGGTTTTCCGTCATCATAATATTCATCATCATATTAATCATAATCATAATAGTCATCATCATCATCTAGGGTTTCACATACATACATAAATAAAATCACGCCTGTTTCCCATCATAGGGGTTGGCAGAGACCACAGATCTCCACTTGCTACGATTCTGATTTTTTCGCTTCATTCACTTTCATCACATTATTCATACAAGCTCGTCGGTTTAAGGTAGTGTTTAAGGTTTAATGTAGCTTTGTGTGAGTTCACTCTTGAAAGAATGGCCATGAATGCGCCATGAATGGCGCCAATATCTCAAAGCTAAGAGTGCATCTAATGATTTGTATCAATACTATCTGTTGCGCAAGGCCTTTACATCATTACTAGATCATTTATACGGTGAGGCAATCTTTGCATATACTTATCGGGACACTGCAGTGCCTGGGACAATGTTGAGATGGAGTAGGCTTGTGGCACCTACACCATCCTCTCAGCTTAACCGGCCATATCCACAGGAACGACATGTTATACGAGGGGAGGTCCAAAAGTCCGCGGAATGGAGGAGTTGTAATTTAATTAATACAACCAAACTATTTTTTCTGTTCAATATAATTATTTATGGGCTTAATACATTTTTCAGATCTAAAAATTAACTTATGTATACCATCAAAAAAAATTTTTTTCTCTTTGCCTTAAAAATGAGTCAAAATCACCGCCTTAACTTTTTCATTGTCTTGAAACTTTTTTCCCCTTCATTCTTTTTTCAAATTTGGAAATAAATAATAATTGCTGGGAGCCAGGTCCGGGCTGTAGGATGGGTAGACAAGCGATTCAAAGCCGCACCGGTTTAAAGCAGCCATCGCAACTTTAATCTTGTGAACTGGTGGATTGTCTTGCAAAAGCAACACACCACTTGACAGTTTTCCTCGCATTTTTTCTTCGATAGCTTCCTTTAATTGCTCCAATAATCTTGCGTTATATTCTCCGGTAATGTTGACACCCTTTTTTTATAGTCAATCAACAAGGTTCCTTCACAATCCCGAAAAATCGTAGCCATAATCTTTCCGGCCGACTCCGACACCTTAAACGTCTAAGGGGGTGGTGTGCCCTTTTTATGCCACTGCATCAGCTTCTGTTTGGACTTAAGTTCAAAATGATGAACCAAAGTTTCATCCCCAGTAACAATCCGCTCCAAAATAGAGGAAGATTCTTCGCTACACAGCTCCGAAAAGTGCATTAATGTTTCGATTATTTGTTGCTTGTGACGTGGCGTGAGCATTCTTGGCACCCAACTTGCACTGACTATTAACATGCCAAGATGATCGTGTAGGATCCTCAAAATGGTTGTGTCTGATACTCCAACTATTGCAAAAAGCTATTTCTTCTTCAAATGAGCATCTTCCCATATTAATTTTTCTACTTTTTCAACGATATCCGGTGTGGCGACCTCAGCCGGCCGTCCTGGGCGGGAGTCGTCTTCAATCGACTCTCTGCCTTATTTGAAAAGACCATGCCACTTGTAAATCATGGTTTTACCATGGCACTGACCCCCATAAACGGCTCCCATCTCATTTATTATGGTTTGCGGAGGTTTTCCTTGCTTGGTAAGGAACTTAATATCGGCACGAAACTCAATTTGCTCCATTGTTGCAGTTTTTTTCCGGATTTACTTGTTTGCAGGGCGATATCTCGTAAACGAATGGTTTCAAAGGGCTAAAAATTAATATACATTCCTCTAATGAGTACCCGATTAGCGACATACCAAACAAGTGTAGCTACCTGCATCCCATCCCCCCCATTCCGCGGACTTTTGGACCTCCCCTCGTATGTTGTGCAAGACAAACATACAAATCACATAAAATTTGGTTTTGTTTCTGTAAGGAATGCGTTTGGAGCGAAGCCAGCCTGTCCTGTTTAGGGAGGCGAGAGGTTTCCTGAGATTTTCGGCTTATCTGCCAAGATAAAAACTAACCGAACCATGATAGGCAAAAGAAACAGTCGTACGAGTAAACACGCTGCTTCTTGGTAGTCTAAGGCTGGATTCGACCAAAAGTCATCTTACCCCAGAGTAACTAGCCGACTTAATTCGAAATACAATTGTTTAGAAAGCGCAACCGAACATTATTATGTGCATAGAAATTATCCTGGTTATAAGGTGTCAACTTTACAATGTCAAAATATTCAAACAAACAGTAGTTTACCTTAGTAGTGTAGAGCCGCCGGGGGAAGCTAGTTTCATAATTTCAGACTACCTTTACACAGCAGAAACTTATAATAAAAGTGTCAGTCCAAAACTACACTGCTTGCTTTGGCAGTTAAAACTCAGAAGACAAGTTTCCCTAAGTTTTCAATACTGAGTAAGCTTAAAACTAAGCCCGCATGTAAGTTTGTTCTTACTATCTCCGTCGTATTACTTGTTCTTTCGCGATCACAAGAACCTAATATTCCTGACATCCGTACCCATATTATAAATGTGAAAGTGTGTTTATTTGTCCTGCTTTTACGTCAAAACAGAGCGACGGATTGACGTGATTTTTTGTGTGGAGATAGTTGGAAGGCTGGAGAGTAACATAGGCTACTTTTTATCCGGGTACCACGCGAGCGAAGCCGCGGGCAACAGCTAGTTTTACATAAATTGGTTACACTAGACAAAATTGGTAATAAAAGGCCGAAGTGGTATGATTGTGTGAAAGAGGATTTAGTTCCTGTAAAACTTACCACATGAAAATGAAATGTTAATTTTTTGGAAGAGTTAGCTGCTACTGGACATCCTATACTATTACTGAGCCGCAGTCTTTACTTGAGTTTTGTACATACCTGAAACAAATTACAAAATATTATATAGAGGTTACATTTATAACTTTGGATCTCCTAAATTAATCATCCGCTTACCGGTATATCTTATATCATCATCATCATCATCTCAGCCCATTTCCACCCACTGTTGGGTATATGCCTCCTCTTTATTACGCCATTCTTTCCGATCCCTCGCGAGTCTCAGCCACTGATAAGACTTAGGTATATCAATAAAATTCAAAGTATAAGAGCTATGCTATTTAAACTTTATTTATTTAATAAGTACACTATTGACATGATATCCCTAGAATTTTGTGTATCTGGTATTGCAAACCCAAGTTATGAGGATTCAAAAAAAACGACGAAGCGCTTCGAGAAAAGGTAGGTAGTGCCTTCGAGCCTATTAATCCAAATGAATAGCAGGTAATTCACTTTCAGTGTGAGACGCTCGCGCTCGTAGTAACCTTGCCGCAACTCCTTACCCAGATGAAGATTCTCCGGATGAATCGAAACATTGTCGGTATCTAAATCGACGATATTTTTACGTGAGTAACTCCCGTGTGTTAAATAATGAATAGCAGGTAATTCTCAATTATTGAATGAGAGTGATCACTGGGTTGAACCAATGACCTTATCCTCCCACTTGCGTGGAAACCCTCCCACGAAGCCTCCTACACTCAGTCATATTCTCTAAATAGCCTCACAGTTCGATTGGCACTACAATAGAACAGATACTATTCAATACAGCGTTTATTTACAGAAACTAAAGTACTAAACATGTACATAACTTTCATCATCATCATCATCATCAACAGCCCTTCTCATCCCTCTGCTGGGAATAGGCCTCTCTTCGCTTTTGCCATTTGCCTCTATCCTACGCTTACCCATGTACATAACTTTACAAAATACAATAAGAACCAGTTGAGCCATCTCAGGACCGTTCTAAGCGATCTATAGGTAGCCCAACTTTTTTTTTTTGTTTTTTTTTTCAAATTTATTTATTTGGAACATAAACACAGGTATACAATGAAATGTAACGTTGACAGCTAGTCGAAGCATTTGCCAGTCGGAAGCGTGCCGCGATATTATTTAAATTAAATAGGATTTTTAGTGCTCAATAGACACCAAGATACATAAAAATATGGTTTAACTGGATTCTGGTTAATCTTTGATTTCTGAAGTAGTCTTATCACTCCTTTGTTTATGTAGATTATTGTAGATCATAGATTCTCAACCTTATGTTCCCCACCGCCCACTTTGAAAATATATTTTTTTCTAGAGCCCCCCCCATCTTACCTACTTTTTATTTTTCTTACCATCTGTCGCGAATTTAAAACACCATTTTGGAGCACAGTGACTATTACTCCTTTAACTGCTGGTAAAATTAAATCTTCCCCAATAGTATGTGGTTTTCCTGTTTTAAATGTTACTTTAGGTACGTGATTAAGGTGTTTTTTTTTTGCCTATTTTAGACTACATTTTCGCCCCCTCTGCTTCATCTCAATGCCCCCTAATTTTCTCTGGGTCTTCTACTTCCCCCGTAAAGTCTCAAACGCCCACAAGGGGGTGTTATCGCCCACGTTGAGAACCTATGATGTAGAATCTACATTTCATATCATCTGATGATATGATGATCATAAATATAGAGAATATAATATTACAGTCTCAAAAATGATGTATAATAAGTAGCAAAATACAAATTTCACCCTGTCTTGATCAAATTATCTCTAAACGAACCATTTGCTAACGACTCCCCCTTTGCCTAATTAAAACTCGAGGTTATGAACTTTCTTAGCAATCTTATTAAGGCTGGATTCGAACAAACTGGATTAAGTTTTTACTCGAGAGTAAACTACTGTTTGTTTGAATATTTTGACATTGTAAAGTTGACACCTTATAACTAAGATAATTTGTATGCACATAATAATGTTCGGTTGCGCTTTCTAAACAATTGTATTTCGAATTATGTCGGCTAGTTACTCTGGAGTAAGATGACTTTTGGTCGAATCCAGCCTAAGGCTTGTTTCACTCTTCAGCGTGTCACCAGTCGCGTCCGCGAGTTGACCATTCACAGCATAGAGAAATTAATTTTGACTATTCAGAGCACAGAAAGAGAGAGAACGGCACAGGGTCGACTAGAATGGCGTTTGAGGGAGGAGGCTTATACCCAGCAGTGGGCTATTATTTGAGCTGCCAATGATGATGATGATGACAGCACAGAGAAATGTGCTGTGAATGGTCAACTCGCGGACGCGACCGGCGACACGCTGAAGAGTGAAACAAGCCTAAGACAGACTTCCTAATAACATGCAAATCTTTTGCTATAAGGATCAACTTTTCATAACAAACTAATAAAGCGCTGGTCACAATCACAACACAAGCAGAATCTATAGATCATTTTAAACATTTGCGTTATCAATAAGGAACCAAAGCTGGATCAAATTGTCAGTAAAACTGTCCCGAACTCATTTCAAAGCGCAAAGTTTGGTTCGATCGTCGGTTTTACGATTGAGCCTTACGGATATCTTGAGTTCTATCTCTGATTCTAACTTTTTGATTCATCTCGATATGAATAGTCTGAATGTAATTTTATGGAATAACATTAGGACATAGGGCAAATCTAGCAGAACCAGCGCGAAAACAAAAACTTGATAGTCTTCAACACGTGTTTCACCCCAGAAAGCTTTCTGTTCAGCGCTCGAAGCGACAAGACGTCTGCGCCAGCACAGAGAGAGTCAATTTTTTCCCAAGGATGCCCCGTGGAGGGGTGAAACACGTGTTGAAGACCATCGTGTTTTTGTTTTCGCGCTGGTGCTGCTCCCGGTTTTGCCCTGACTAGCCTGGCATAGTAAGGCTAGGCTGTGGAAAGTGGGTGGTTTTTTTTGTATAGCGGAGGAGTACCTACCTACTAGATATTTTAGAATTTTCAAAAAAAATTGAAGATGGACTTCCGCAAAGTCACGCCTATCAATTAACTATTTCAAGTGGTTCCTAAAGGTAAGGCCCAACCAACGCGTTCAGCTCGCGTCCGCGGTGGCGTGCAAGGTGGCGATCAGTTGTTGTGTACGAACTTTGAGCGACTTGTTCACACCGATGCGTCCTCTCATTGGCCGCCAATCTGATCGCCACCTTGCACGCCACCGCGGACGCGAGCTGGACGCGTTGGTTTGGCCTTACCTTACCTTCATTTAACTTTCCAGAGTAAAAAAAATTACTAAACTGTGTACTTAGTTCCACGTGTCAAGTTTTTTCCATTTAACTTTGATCCAAAACGTCCTATCCCTACAATGGCATTAAGTTGACTCAAATAAAAGCTACGTCTATTGATGTCAGCGACCCAGAACTGACCGAAATCAAACTCGCGCCTAAAGCCTATCCCGGCTCGTTTGGGAGGTCTTGAGACGTATCAGGGGGATTACCCGCTCTTATATCCGTTAGGGTTGCCAACTTTAGTTTTAACATTCTTCTATGTAGGCATACATACATATATACATAAAATCACGCCTGTTTCCCATCATAGGGGTAGACAGAGACCACAGATCTCCAGTTGCTACGATCCTGACACACTTCTTTCGCTTCATTTACTCTCATCACATTCTTCATGCAAGCTCGTCGGTTTAAGGTACTCTTGACCTGGCCTTTTTTCAATAATTCGCCAATTTGGTCCAGGAATGTGCGCCTAGGTTTTTCCCTTCCGACCGTCCCATTCACAAGTAGGCAATGTTGATGAAACGAGCTATTGTCGAGTGTTGTGTAAAAGATTTGTTAGAGTGCAATAAATAAATTCGCGTGTAGTCATATTTTTTAGCATTGTAATGAAACCAGCGGGGTTAAAAAGGCCGTTATAGCAGAATCAATAGGAATTGAACTAAATGCCGTCTCTTTTCATAGACTGACAAGAACGGCATGACTGACATTCGGCGCGGCCTTTTTAGCCCCGTAAGGATTCTTACAGGGAACAATAATGCTTAGGAGAGAGAGAGGTTCAACTTGAAATTTTAACTCATGCCGATGAATCAAGAATAAAGGATCTACCGAAAAAATATTGGTAGCTTAATACATGTGCATGGCAACCCTACCTGAGCCAGGGCTGTACAGCTAGATTCGTTTTAATTTTCATGAGATTCAGGTGAGATTTGGGAATTTATTACTTTTGTTTCGATTTATTTCTCGGTTCGTAACCCTTTACTATTGATACTGAATTCTGATTGAATAGTAAACATGCCACATCCTGAATAAAATATTGAGAAAGAAAAATGATCTTTGTTTCTGAAATTGTCTACAACTAATACAAAAGAATTTGTCTACCGCACCTTAGGAATCTATCTTTTTTTTTATTTTATTTATTCTGTCTGTGAACTATCTGTTAATCTATCTATCTATCTAATCAGCCCACATCCACCCACTGCTGAGTATAGGCCTCCTCATTTTCACACCACTTGTCTCGGTCCTGAGCCAGTCGAATCCAATGCTTCCCCGCTACCTTTACTATATCATCAGTCCATCGGGCTGGTGGTCTGATGTTCTATGACCCTCACGCGGCCACCACTCGGTCACCACCTTAGGCGCGGGATATACAGAAAAGACGTAAGACGAGGACGCATCGCAGACATGTCTCTTCCGCGTCCCTTTCATAGAAAATGTATAGAAGCGTCGCGCCACAAAACATATAGAAGAGACGGGGCGCCGTCACATTTTGTATGAAAGGGACGCGGAAGAGACAAATGTCTGCGCCCCGTCTCTTCTATCTGGCCTGCGCCTGAGGAATACGGTCGTCTTTTTTTTTTAACGAACTCGTCCCTGATCCGTCTACAGTAAAGCTACCCAAGGGTTTATCGACCACGGCTTAGTCTTTGTTAGTTGTATTACTCAAGTTAAATTGGAAAGGCTGATACTGTGTTTGACAATCCAAATTTACTGTGATGGAGGTCTGGGTCAAACCAATTAGATGTTAGGAGCTATGTTTAAACACGTATCGGAATAGAAAGTCATTATTACTGTTTGTTTAAAATATGTCAATAACGATATGGATATTCTGGGTAAACTTAATAACTCTAAGGGTCAAAGCACACGAGCCACACGCCACAGCTGTGGCGTGTGGCCGTGTGCTTGCACCGATGATGACAATTGGTGTCACGATGCGTTCTCTGATTGGACAAAAACTGATCGCCACCTTGCACGCCACCGCGGACGCTCTGGTTCGATCAAGCCTTAAGACGTTACCATCAAATAATTTACTTAGGGAAATTAAATAAATTTTATGTCATCAAGCTCTAAAGTCTAAACAAAAGTGTTTAGTGTAAAACTCAAATATCCACGAAAAACAAACCCACCCATTTATTATCGGCATCAAAAACGGAACGGATCAGGCGAGCCCGCGTAACTTCTTCAAAGAGATGTTTTTGTCACTAATGTACAAAGAAAACAAAACAAGTAAAATTCTCGGAAACTTTGGCCCATCTTGTACGAAGAAAAATAATTAAGGACCATGTTGGCTGAATCTATTTCGATCTGATCCAATATCGGACGTAATTGGCATCGGATAGTATGTGCTTTGATCTCAAAATGGTGATGGAAAACATCAAGCGGGGCCAAAAAGTGCCGCTATAGCAGAATCACAAAAGGAATTGCAATCCGTACCCATATTATAAATGTGAAAGTGTGTTTATTTGTTTGTTTATTTGTCCTGCTTTCACGTCAAAACAGAGCGACGGATTGACGTGATTTTTTGTGTGGAGATAGTTGGAGGGCTGGAGTGTAACATAGGCTACTTTTTATTCGGGTACCTCGCGAGTGAAGCCGCGGGCAGCAGCTAGTATTATTATAGATTACTCGAAGACGCGACTGATTTGGAAAATTCTTTTTTTGTTTGCAAGGGTATGGTTTCCTATTGGTGCCACATAAATTTGGTGAGGATCTGTCAGGGATCTTCGGAATTATGAACAGAAATGCACCATAAGAGCGCATAAAATTGCAGTTTATAACAGTGTTCCGCAAAGGGTGTCACTCTACTAAAGAATCGCATATACCCAACGATACAAGCTCATGTTTCACATAAAAAATTGATATTACATCTATGGTGTACCTACCTCCAAAATTTTCCGATTTCCTAGATGTACCTACCTAGTTTTGAATCTCTCTGTACCAGTTAATGTGTTACCAAATAAACATAGGAATGGGACGGCAGCGAACAATTCCCTAGCAATAAATCAACGCAGACAAACTCCGGTGACAATGCGTGACTGATGTGAGAGGAATACGGTATTTGATCGGTGGCTTTCAAAATAGTACAGTCAAGTTAGATAGATAACTCTTTATTGTATATTTGTATCCAACTTAATACTAACACAAAAAAAATAATTTAAAAACTAACTATATTTTAAATTTCAACCAAATCGGTTTAGTGGTTGTCGAATTATAGAGGAACAAACGTATAGTCTGGCAAAAATATAATACACTAGCGGACGCCCGCGGCTTCGCCCGCGTGGACTACTTTTTTTTTATCCCACGGGAACCGTGCAATTTTTCGGGATAAAAAGTAGCCTATGTCCTATTCCCGGTTATTATCTATCTACATTCCAAATTTCATCAAAATCGGTTTAGTAGTTATGGAGATACGTGGCAACAAACATTCACACACACACACAGACTTTCGCCTTTATGTAGTAGGATAATGGGACGCCACTGTGCAAGCTAAATACGCGAAATAGATAAATTCTATTTTAGTAGAAAATTATTACTTCTGACTGACGTCTTTTCGGTAGGTACCTTTACCATAGACAAGAAATGAAGAAACATATATACATACAAGCAATGAATAAATGAATATGAATATGAAACCTGTACTTTACCATAGATTAGTAGAGAAAGGGTTTCCATTGTAATGAAATTTTAGTTGCCGTTTCTACCCGTTTTTGCCAGACTATACATCCAAACATCCAAACTTTCGCATTTATAATACCTATTAGTGTGATAGTGTGATACTTCTGCAGATTCTAATTACTTCTGATTTGTTATCTTTAGAGTATCACGTGACAATGATTTGAGAACTTTCTGTACAAGTAAATCTACTCGTATTACCAAATAAACGTAGTAATGGAACCCATAACAAATAAATCAACGCAGACATACTCCGATGACAATGCGTGACTGATGTGAGAGGAATACGCAATTTGATTGGTGGCTTTCAAAATAGTACTGTCAACTCGAAAAGTCAGTGGAGGGAACTCGCTGGCACATATTTTTAACCGAACTTCAAAAAAAGGAAGTTCTCAATTCGTCGTAATATTTTTTTTTTGTTTTTTTAATGTGTGTTCATCGATTAGGTACTCGAAGACGCCTGCACCGATTTGGAAAATTCTTTGTTTGTTTGAAAGGGTATGTTTTCCGATTGGTGGCATAAAGGTGAGGATCTGCCAAGGAACTTAGGAGTTATGATCAGAAAAGCTCCTCGAGATTGCAGAAAAGCGGTCAGTTTAATAAGGTCGGTTTTTTTTTAATTTAGTCACTGGAACTTATACGAAGTTGGCCACCAGTTTATAAGAATATAGTTATTTGTATCTATAATTCGGTGTTCTAATTATGCTTATTAGGAAGAATAATAGCTTATAACTCAAACATGAAAAAAAACCTGGTGATTGAGAGATTCTGGCCAAGAAGCATGCTACATATTTTTGGGGACAACTGTACATAAACAGGCAATGTTTGCTTTGTGATTTGTTAAGATCAAACAAGTTGAAACGTAATCTATTTCACATATATTATGTACATACTATTCTACCGAGGAACCATACTAGGTAGGTATAGTTCGTGTCAATGTAAAAAGAACGCTGGCATTTCTATCTCTCGAGGTGCATTTCTATTCATAACTCCAAAGATCCTCGACAGATCCTCACCAAATTTTTGTGGCACCAATCGGAAAGTACCTATACCGTTTCAATCAACAAAGGAATTTTCCAAATCGGTCCAGGCGTCTTCGAGTAATCGATGAACATATATAAAAAAGCACAAAAAAAAGATTCTAACGAATTGAGAACCTTCTTCTTTTTTGCATTCGGTTAAAAAGGAACAAGCAGACATTATTGACGCCTGTGGCGCAGTGGGTGTGTCGCACCACCACAACACTCGAAAAACTTGAAGCGCTCGTGACGTAGCTTGCTGAGACGTCCTTGATTGATCGTTGAAGTTAAGCAACGTTGTGCGCGGTCACAATTTAGATGGGTGACCGCAATGTCATTACTGAGCGCTTCCGTGCTTCGGGCACATTAAACTGTCGGTCCCGGCTTTTAAGTCGTCAAGCCATGACGGAGGCCTTTAGGCGGCCTAAAACTCCGTCACCAGAGTTGGCCATTAGCTCATACGAACTTACTTTACTCGAAAAACAATACAGTCGTGACACATTTCATTTTATTTTTTATTTTTCTTTATAAATTAATTTTGAAGGTTGCTATAAACTTTAACATTGGGTTTAATATTACAGACATATTTGTAGCCCAGTGTACGCTTCAACGAAAGTAGTTATTTTATTTAGAAATCCTCTCGATTCAAATGATACTTACGTTCCAAAGCATAAAGTTCAATTTACTTCAACTGGCATCAGTAAACATCAAAAGGCCAAGGGCGAACAGTACCTAATCGTAATTGTTTGATCAATATTCTTTGTACAATTGAATTTAGGAATTAATTGAAAGTTCTAGTTATTTCGATTCAAGGTTTTCCTTTCGAATTTCAATCTAAATTGAATTGAAGTAAAATTTAAAATTACTTTTTTATTGTTTAAGTAATAACACTAGCTTCCTCCGACAACTTTACTTCACATCTATACTAATAAAGCGGAAAAGTTTGTTTGCTCTTGGCAGGTAGGGTTCTCACTTGTCGCTCGGCTCGCACGCTAGCGCGACAACTCGATAACCCTTCTGCGTCACTCCGCGTCAGACAGTGACAGATTTATGCGTTAGAAAGAGAGGATTTGTGTATATTGAACTAGGTAATGACTAATGAGTGCTTGCGCGAGCTGAATTGCACTTTGTTGCGTTGCAGCAAGAGTCGTTATTTAAATGTTTTCGCGAAGTCAGGCAGTACAGAATACTTATTTATTCTGTGCCGTGGTCTAGGTGGACTAAAGGATTTTGTCCACCTGAAGACCTTCATGAGCCCTGACTTCATCACCCCTATTTTGTAACACACGGTAAGTCGCTAACTCGGATTCGTTAAAACAAAAATTGTTTTTTACGATGAATACTTTGAAATGGTAGAAGATAGTTGAAAAAAGTGATAGACATGTTTGTTGTGTAAAATATGTGAAGTAATTTTGCACTAAATAACTTTAATGTTGTTCGTAAAAAATCAATTTGTTTTAACGAATCCGAGCGCTTCCGTGCTTCGGAGGGCACGTTAAATGTCGGTCCCGACTTTTAAGTCGTTAAGTCATGACGGAGGCCAGGGACGTATATAAGGGGGGGGGGGGGGGGGGGGGGGTTTAGGGGGTCCGGACCCCCCCCTTAGCCCATTAAGTTCGGAGGAAACCTAGTCAATTTTTGTATTTTGGAACCCTTGGACCTCCCCCTTAACAAAGATCTTTGGTATATTGGAACTTTTGGACCCCCCCCCCTTAACAAAGCTATAGCTACGCCCCTGACGGAGGCCTTTAGACGGCCTAAAAACTCCGTCACCAGAGTTGGCCACTTACTCATACGAACTTATTTTTTTTTAACGAATCCGAGTTAGCGAATTACCGTGTGTTACAAAATAGGGGTGCTGGCCCGAAAGGGGTGAAGTTCCGACGGTTCAAAGGCCGCCTGTCACGTGACACCCCGCGCCGTGACATACCGAGCACACGTGTGCCCTATATTAAGTTTTATTAATATGTATTTTTAGGCTTAACCTATCGTTATGCCGGATAATCTTAACGAGACACAATTGAATTTCTATTGTGTCTGGAGTAGCACGGAGATGTTTAGGTACGAGTAATTATCACTACATAGTATAAAACAAAGTCGCTTCCCGCTGTCTGTCCCTAGATCTTTAAAACTACGCAACGGATTTTGATGCGGTTTTTTTAATGGATAGAGTGATTCAAGAGGAAGGTTTATATGCATAATATAGTAGCGAAATACTGATAATTTTAGAGGTTTTTCATGTGATGTGGGGCGGGTCGCTAGTTTATTTCTATGGGCCTTAGAATTAGTTTTGTGTCATGATTAGTTTTTATCTGTACTATACTTATGTTGCCTGAAGTAAAGTTATATTTTATTATTAACTAGCTTCAACCCGCAGCTTCGCTCGGATAGAAAGTAGCCATGTCTTGATCCCAGTCATATCTATCTAAATTTAAAATTTCAGTCAAATCGGTTCAGTGGTCGTCGAGTTATAGAGGAACAAACATACATCCATCCAAACTTCAACTCCAAACTATGAATATAATAATTAACCTTTATCTCTTTGCTAAATAAAGTTTTATGCATAAGGCTGATGGAAATGTGTCGTGCGAGGATGTCTAGCTGTGCTGTGAAAATGTGTGGGGGTTTTCACCAAAGCTGTGCGATGAAAATGTGCCTACGAGGATGTGTAGCGGAGCTGTGAAAATGCGCATTAATGTGTGGTGCGAGGATGCGTTGCGAAGCTGTGAAATATGTCGACGAGGGTGCGTTCCTCGCAATACATTACTCGCAACACATCCCTCGCACACATCCCTCGTACACATTCCTCGCAACACATCCCTCGCACACATCCCTCGCTTGTTTTGTATGCGCAAAAGTCTAGCTCCGCTGAGCCGTTTCCACCAGAGCTGTGCTGACCGAGGCGAGGTAAATGAAGCGATTCTATTGGTTCTTTACAAACACATCCCTCGCTACGCATTCTCGCTCATCTCTGGTGGAAAATCAGCCTAAGGCCAGATGTCCGATGTTTACCTAATAACCTACCGCAAGAAATGAGACAGAGCTATTTATAGCCGTCCCTATTTCACCCACGTGACGCGGATTTAGAATTTGTCTAATGTATGCCAGCTATGATGCATTCATATTCTCTGAAATATTTTACTAAGCTGGATTCGACCAAACCAGATGAAGTTTTTACTTGAGAGTAAACTGCTGTTTAAATATTTTGACATTGTAAAGTTGACACCTTAAACTTAGGCCTTTACATCTTTACTAGATGATTTCAGTGTCAGGAGGCAATCTTTGCCTACACTTAACGGGACACTGTAGTGCCTGGGACATTGTTGAGATGGAGTAGGCTTGTAGCACCTACACCATCCTTTCAGCTTAAGCGGACATATCCACAGGAAAGACATGCTCAATACGTGTTGGGCTGACTAAGCCGCGGGTTTCCTCACGATGTTTTCCTTCACCGTTTAGAGTTCGTGTTAATGCGCATAAGTATAAATTTTTCGAAACGAAAAATCCATTGATGCACGGCCAGGATTAGAACCCACGACCTTCGGATCGAAAGTCGAGGTACTATACCCCTCGGCCAACACGGATAGGTGTGCGCTCAACATAACTCTCTAGCACTGTTGGGTAAAAATGAGACGAATAAAATATACTTATCTCTAAAAATATGATTCTCTTAAAATACTTAGTAAAATTAAATTAAGTCTCATTCGTAAGTCCGATCACATAGCCACTTAAATCGAAATACTGCAATACACTGCAGGCGCTTTAAAAATTCATCCAATCGGTCTCAGCTTAGGGCGGGCTACGGTGCATGAGCGGAAGCGAGAGCGGGCACGGCTATTGCTTTGGAAACATTTCTTCCTTTTAATTTGAAACCTTCTGCCCTAAGACAAGCCCAGGATAGAGCAATGTGGCGAAAGATTGTCAACGTTTCCGTCAAGGCGTTTCAGGACGGGCACGACCTTCAGCAATGAAGTTTACGACGGAGAAGAAGAAGAATTTGAAAATTGTATAATCTTCTGATTTTCGTTTGAGAACGCTCTCAATTGAATATCAGAAGATTATAAGTTTGAAACACGAATAGAATTAGAAAATTAGAAAAGTATTGTTTTTGGTTTTGTATCTGAAGTAAATAGGACCAGTGACAATTCAAGGCTAGTTCGATTCTCACTTTGTGCGATAAATATCGCTTTCTATCAATTTACAATGCTATCAGTCATGTCGGTTTCATTGTCGGGTGTCCGAGACCAAACGAAATGAACGCCTTCATTTTCGATGTGACAATATCGAATTACATCACGAGAATATCGTTTTTGAAAGCACTCGATACTCTGACAGTTCCTGAGATCGTTATCGAATGCGATATCATGTCGTTCGGACGAGCATCGCCCTCCTAAAGCAAAGCAAGTTCGTATGAGCAAGTGGCCAACTCTGATGACGGTTTCTAGGCCGCCTAAAGGCCTCCGTCATGGTTTAAAGAAAAGCCGGGACCGACAATTTAACGTGCCCTCCGAAGCACGGAAGCGCTCAGCTCGTAATGCCACTTGCGGTCATCCATCCAAATTGTGACCGCGCACAACGTTACTTAACTTCAACGATCAATCAAGAACGTCTAAGCAAGCTATGCCACGAGCGCTTCTCCCTCCTAAAAGTTTATGATAACAATTAATAATCGCGTGACTAATGTTGAATGAAACGTGATGAATTAATATTCTCCCTTTGTGGACTATGTGAGAAGGAAAAGTTATTTCGAAACATGAAAGCAACAGATCTTGTAGGCTCATCATCATCATAATCCGCATCCCGATTTCTCCCACTGTTGGGTATAGGCCTCCTGCCTGCTCTTGCCATTTTTCCCGGTCCTGCGCTTGTCTGATCTACTGCCGGCCTGTGACGCCAACAATACCGTCAACCCATCGTGCTGCTGGAGGTCCGACGCTTCTTTTTTTTTTACTAAAATAGGTTCGCGTTTGACCACACTCTGCCTGATGTGAAGCGACAGTGCGGTCTAAGATGGAGCACGCTTACATAGAAGGAACCTATTGACTCTCGATTTGAAGAAACCCAATTTATACTTTTCTGGAAATACAGACCCCGGCAGGGAGTTCCACATTTTCGCCGTGCGTATGAAAAATGTAGACTCAAAGCGCTTAGTACGAACACTGGGAATATTAACCATGTACAAATGGCGAAACAAAATATTTTGCTTTTGCAAAACCGTTTTGCACCACCTGTCATCACCACTTTTAGGCTAGTCAGAATTTAATCAGAGGGAATCAGGTTTTAGATTCCGGTCGGAATCGAAAATTACGATATTTTTCGATTCGTCAGGAAACCAGCCTCTGCAGAGGTGAACTTTATTTTTAACTTAAATAGGTTTACGTTTGAACACACACGCGTAATGTAAAGCGACAGTGTGGTCTAAGATGGAGCACGCTTCATCATCATCATCTCAGCCATTGGACGTCCACTGTTGAACATAGGCCTCCCTCAAAAAATGGTTGGAAGCGGCCTGCATCCACCGCCGACCTGCAGTCTTTACAAGGTCGTTTGTCCATCTTGTCGGTGGACGTCCAACACTACTCTTGCCGGTCCGTGGCCTCCACTCGAGAACTTTTCGGCCCCATCGGAGCACGCTTACCTAGAAGGAACCTATTGACTCTCGATTTGAAGACACACAAATACTTTTCTGGAAATACAGACGCCGGCAAAGAGTTCCACATTGTCACCATCTATCGAACTACATAAAACTATTTATCAAAAATGAAAATCCATCACGTAGTGGCTACGCGACTTATAACCCAACCCTAATGGGGACACGACTCAACAAAGGGCGGCAAAATAGCGTGACGAAGTATCGTGACGGAGTATCGTGACGGTATTGTATAACTAATGGGGACTTCCCTCGATAAACCGTTCCGTAATGTCTATTCGTTATTTAACTGTATGATGAAGGCTTAGGGTTATATGGACTCCCTTTTCCGCATTTAGACCTTTCAGCTCACATTAGACGATGCTGAATTCAGTGTGCTGACTACTTCTTCATTCATAAATTAGCGCTCTGTCTCGCTCTTTGGCCTAAGAATTACGCATTGTGCATCCTACTTTTATTGAAGCTAACTGTGGCTAACTTCAGTCAGTAAGCATCGGTAAAAGTAGGATGCACAATACGAAATTCTTAGGCCAAAGAGCGAGACAGAGCACTAATTTATGAATGAACAAGCAGTTAGAGCACTGAATTCAGCATGGTGTAATGTCGGCTTTATGAGTGGGGATGACCTGGCTCACTAGTTGTGGAGCCAGCTTAGCTCCTCCCAGAAGCACAGAAGTTTCCTGGGGTCTTCGCAAGCCTCGAGAAGCGATCTCGGGTGGTTGAGGATTGGCTGTCGTTGTGCTGCTACGCCCACGCATTCCAGGACTACGTGGCTTAGTGTTAGCATTTGTATCGATATAAACGCGATGCGAATGCGCTTCAAAAAACGCAGTGTTCACTCTAACATTTCTAACCATACCTTGAGTTTTTTTATTTTTTTAAGAGACTTCAAAAAAAAGAAGGTTCTCAATTCGATTGTTTATGCTATGGCCTACTCCTAATTAGCTGTAAGTTTTCCAACAATTCTAATTATTTTTGTGCGCATGTGCTTGGTCCCTGAAAAAGTAGCTTTTTTGGACGTTTGATAAGCTTCTCGTGAGTGCTTAGTGACTGAATACTAAAACACTACTTAAATAAATGAGACATACTTATGTATTTGAGACGTTCTGAATCGATTTAAAATGACAGGCAATGTCAATGTTAAGCACCACTTAAACTAAGTAGCATTTCAATTTTCGGGTTTACAAAAACACATTAAATAGTTATCAAAGCGCCAAGTTCAATAAACGGATGGACATCAAAATAAATGAACATCATCAAAAAATCCCAATGATTTATTAAATGATGCGCGGTACAACAGAATCTGTTAGGCCTTATTACAATGGAATAGAGTTTAATTTAGAAGCGAAGATATTTTTGTTCATAAATCAAATAGATGTTAAAATCACACGGAATACTCAGCGTTGTAGGCTAAAGCGACATAGTAAATGATAGTCAGTAGTATAACGCTCTAGGGCAGTGGTTCTTAACCTATGGTCCGCGGACCACTGGTGGTCCCTGGAACCACTTGAAGTGGTCCGCGAAGCTATCCGAAAAAATTAAACAAGCGACAAAGGATCAAAGTTGAAAGAGAAAATTTACTGTTGGTGGTCCGCGGCAAGTCAGAAAGTTTATCAAATGGTCCCTCATCACTAAAAGGTTAAGAACCACTGCTCTAGGGCCTCTATTAATAAACTCGGCTTAACTTCTGTCAAAGTTGCACCACGGATTTAACTATTGCCATCCTTTTTTCTTAGACAGTGACAAATAAGGATGGCAATAGTTAAATCCGTGGTGCAACTTAGACACAAGATGAGCGGAGTTTATTAATAGAGGCCTAGCTGTCTAAGCCCAACGGCTAGTTGGTTATTCTGTAAGCTGATTGTCTAACTTGTCTCAAACCTCAAATTGGTCTCAAACTGTTAAAACGATCGCGTAGGTATCTTTTGTCGCGTTCGGTCTAGTTCAGATAAGAGTGACAGAGATAGTTTCGTAGTCACTGAACTGTCATATTTGAGAGTTTGAGACCGATTTTGGTCGCTATTCCATGGTCCAACTATCACGGTCTTGTGTCATTTGGACCAACACCTATCTATCTAGACTGGAATCTAGAAATGGCTATCTAGAATCTAGATCGTTGTGCCATTTCTTTCAATACTTTGTGTATTGTGTATTATTACTTTGTGTATTATTGAGAGCCGTTTTGGCCGAGTTGGTTAGTATTTCGACTTTCGATCCGAAGGGGTTCCAATCCTGGCAGTGCATCAATGGCTTTTTCGTTTCCAAAAATTTAAATGCGCATTAAGGCTGTGTCCCCAGTAGGCAAACTGTTAGCGGCCGACTGAGTTTGCGGCGTATCGGTTTAGTACGCCCTTCCATATATTTGAAATGGAGTGTCCACAGTTTGCTAGTTTTGCGCTCACTTTACGCAGTTTGCAGTAAGTGCACTTTACTCAGTCGGCCGCTAACAGTTTGCCTACTGGGGACACAGCCTAACACGAGCTCTAAAGGGTGAACGAAAACATCGTGAGGAAACCCGCGGTTTAGTCAGCTCCACACGTATTGACCATATCTTTCCTGTGGATATGGCCGGTTAAGCTGAAAGGATGGTTTAGGTGCTGGGCAAGCCCACATTTCAAACAATGTCCCAGGCACGACAGTGTCCCGTGAAGTGTTGGCAAAGATTGCCTCCTGACGCTGTATAAATCATCTAGTAAAGATGTAAAGGCCTAAGTTTGTGTATTGAAAGAAATGTCACGAAGAATGTTAAAAAATCCTATATCTATGCAATTGACTTACTGTAAACTACGCCACGTGCCAGCTAGAGACGGGACATATGTTTTCATTTGTGTGATCCGCGACACGGGCGATTACTCAAAATAAATGTCAACTAAAATCGGGCATATGCATGTCCAAAGAAAACATTGAACACTGAATCACAAGAGCATTGCGCAGCTCAACTGGACAGCGTATTTGATTTGTTGAACCTTGTCGTACTCAATTTATTAATAGAGGTACTATTAACGAATCAGTACAAATAACTTACGTTTAGAGAACACTGTATAATTGATAGATGAATAATAAAATTGAAGTAAGTATTTAACAAAATGTATCTAATAATTATTAACAAACTTTGTTCTCTTCTCCGTTCAATTACCCTCGTTCGAATGGCCGTCGTGTCCGTCCGGACAAGCAGGGGCAAGCCCCATGACGTCACTTCCATTTCGTTCGTTCAGAAACGCTTTCTAGGAACAAAACTAATCTGACTTTTTGTGAACGCTAACAGTCGGCTATTCTGACAACAGGAATGACCTCATTCCTTTTCGGCCATTCGAAACATTGTATGTCCTCGTACAATCAAATTTTTATAACCAAGCACAACTATAAATAAAATAAACAAACAAAACAAAACTAAAAATAAAAAAATACTAGATAGGTACCTAATTAAAAAAACAGTCTCTGAATCAATGAAACTTAATTAAAACTTGGGTTAATCTATTAACATCCAACAACATGAGTATTTTATCCCTTTAGTGAGCCAAGTGGTTTTATTTAAATTCATTGTTTTTAATTTTATTTGTTTAATGGGTATATTTGTATTTAATAAGTCATTAATTATGTTGTGAAATGAATTATAATTATCATTAATATTATTTTCTATTTTTATGATTCTGCTCCAATCTATGATTTGTAATGCTGATTTAAAAGCATTTATATTTTTTTTAATTAAAATATCTTTTGTTTAGCTTTATAACATTATTTTGTTTAATTAAGTTAACTGTAAAGTTATAGGTCAAGCTTTTATGATCAGATAATCCAAGGTCTAGTAGCTTGAGAGCCAATTTTATTAGTAAATATTAAATCAATGCATGATGATGTTGTATTTGTTACTCTTGTGGGTTTTTTAACAATTTTAATCGTGATGGTGGTTATCGTCTCTCGTCTGCGTGGAATCCTATAATTAATAAGTGTGTTCGTGGTGGTCCGACTGTACGTCAGCCTGACACCGTCAGTGTTGTGTGTCGTAGTGTGAACGAGGACTTTTCTGGTTCTGAAGACGAATTGGGGGTAGTCGTGGATCCTACTCTCAATTCTCGGCGGTAGCTCCAGTACTTCAGTCATCCCGTGACCACGAACGCTGCAACGTGTTCGAAACGTCGGGAAACAAAATAAATAAAAGGTACGCGATAAAATCCCGTAATAATAATTATCAATATTTTTAACAATTTGTTTTAGTTTAAATTCTAGCATAGTATCTATCAGCTTTTGATGTTCTTTAGGATGGTAGAGCTTGTTAATATTAAAATCTCCTGCAATTATTATATGTCTGTGATTTTTGGTTTTAAGTTTGTTCATAAGTTTATCTAGGAATTCAAAAAATATGTCAAAATGACGATCAGATCGGTACACTAAAACTAGAATAATATTTGGTTTTATGTCTAAAGCACAGCACTCAACTACATACTCTGTGGATAAAACACTAAAGTCAGTTCTTTCACTGAAGGTAGTCTTTTTTAATTAAGATGGCAGCACCGGCTCCTCTATGTTTGTTTCTGTAGAATGCAGCGGCAAATTCATAGTTGTTAATCTGGATTAGATCTTTGTATTCATTTTTTATCCATGTTTCAGTGAGGCAAACTATGTCATACTGTTTTTCTTGTAAGAGGCTTTCTAGTATACGAGTCTTATTGTTTAGACTTTGGCAATTTTGGATGATGATCTTTCTTCTTCATTGTGACAGATAATATTCACAGGATATTTTTCTTCCAGATGATTTAATTTTAAATTTATCGGCTTTCCATTAACAATGAGCTTGTTATTTCTTATCACTGCATGTTGTCCACTTTTACTTGCTTTCTTTAGAGCATTTATTAAATCTTTTCATTCCTTAATTTCACCAAAGATGTTTATTACCCAGTCGTGGGTCTCAGCTTCAGTTTCTCCATGATATTCTTGGAGGCCATGAGGAACTATTTTTTTTTCATTAGAGAGGCATTGTTTTAGTTGTTGTTCAATTGCATCAATGCTTTTATTTTTGAGGTTGCTGATGTCATTTTGCAGCTTTTTAGTTTCTGATTCGAGGTAGAGGATTTTTTGGTTTAAGACTGCTATATCATTATTTATGGTTTTCTGTTGGTTGGAAATGAAATCTGTTTTTTGAGTAAATTCCACTTTCAAGTTAGCTATAGCATTTATTATTTCGGATTGGATGACCAACTTTATGTTTGCAAGCAATTGTTGATTATTTTTTTCAAATTTCTCATTTAGGAAGCCACTCAATTGATCAATGGTCAATAACTCAACTTTTGGTTGGAAGAATGGGTTACTGCTATTTAATGTTTCTCCCATGATGCTTTGGTCGTCTTGGATCAAGTCATCTACAGAGTCCTCACTCAATAAGGCTTGCTTTCGTCTCATAGTTACATTGGTTACATCTTCACAAGTATTGATGATATGGAGGATATCAGCTGTAGGTCCAACCACTTTATTTGTGTTGTTTGTTTTGCTTGCTTTAGCATGGCATGCTGGACAGATCCATGTATATCCATGTATATTTTCTTATCATCCAAATTTATGTAAATAAATAATAAAAAAATATATTAATATAATATAATAATCTTGTAGATAAATATAAATTATGTGGATATTATAATAATTACAAAAAATGGTTACCGCTTGTACTACGGTCTCCTCACTTATTTGTGAGCACCGCTTGTACTTTGATTACCTATTTATTAGGTTTGATATGATTTCGTGTATTTCTAAAATTCTTAGCTCTATATTTTTTTTTATTCAATAATTATAAAATACTTCTCTTCTTCTTTTTAATCCAAATAATAAAAATAGTAGGTAATATAAATAATAATTTGGTAATGATCTTTTAATCCAAATAATAAAAATAGTAACATAATATAATAATTTTGTAAATAAACATAAATTTTGTAAATATTATGATAATTGATAAACAAATACCACTTGCACTACGGCCTCCTCACTTATTCGTGAGCACCGCTTGTACTTAAATTATTTTTATTTATATGTTTGATAAGCACCGCTTGTACTTCGGCCTCCTTATCTCATCTTTTATTTTAAGGTATTTATATATTTGATAAGCACCGCTTGTACTTCGGCCTCCTCACGTATTCGTGAGCACCGTTTGTACTTCGGCCTCCTTATCTCGTTCTTTTATTTTAAGGTAAGATGTGCACAAGCATCTACGTACACTGCTTTAATCCATTCTCACAATATTGGAAGTCGAGCACCACCATTCTATGGCTCGTTCTTACTTCCCCTGTAACAATTAATAGGGATGGGGGACCATACATAAATGTAATACATAATAAATAGGTATTTATATCAGTGAGTAAACTAGTAATAATAACATAATAAGTCAAGTAACTTTAAGTACACGCAACATTCTGTTCATCAACGGTACTTTTTTTAATAAGAACATTACTTGTAACTCTTGTAACTCACAATACACTTCGGTTTTATTCAGTTCTGGAGTATCTGAGTACAAAACTAAACTTGTATCCGTATTACATACTATAATCTTGGGCATCTCAATTAAATTTTGGCCTATCAGTATTCCGATATTCATCCGGGACAACATAGGCTTTCACGTATGCGTTTACAAAATCTAAAGCTACAGCAATATGTACACGACCTAAAGGTTGTGTTACACCAAATGTAAATATTTTCATAGCAGGTAGGTCTGTCAACTCCAATTTCAAACATAATTTTTTTTTTTTTTTTTTATTTATTTATTTTCACTTTAAGAAATTACATAAGATATATTATAATATTGTGCCTTTAAACCCTGTTGGGTTTGTGTAGGCACTCACATTCGTCTTCTTCGCAATGTAAGTACTTACTTACACACAAGTAACAATATATTAAATATAATAAATTCTGTTGCTAAACTTTGCTTCACTATCGTACATTGACTATCAAAGTCAATGAAAGCGATTTTGTTCACGCCGTTTATTTTTACGTTTTTATGGTATATATTATTGATAGCTGAAGTCTGTGATTTCTTGGATCTGCGATATCTTTTGACTTTACGTCGCCTTAATCTAGACCGTGAACGGTCCGTATCCATTGAATCTGTGTCTTGCGTTGATAATGTAAACTACTAGTTTTTGAAGTGTAGGAACGCTATTTGGCTCTGTCAGTATCAGTACCACGTAATTTTAATTTAATTTAATTTAATTTAATTTAATTTAATTTAATTTAATTTAATTTAATTTAATTTAATTTAATTTAATTTAATTTAATTTAATTTAATTTAATTTAATTTAATTTAATTTAATTTAATTTAATTTAATTTAATTTAATTTAATTTAATTTAATTTAATTTAATTTAATTTAATTTAATTTAATTTAATTTAATTTAATTTAATTTAATTTAATTTAATTTAATTTAATTTAATTTAATTTAATTTAATTTAATTTAATTTAATTTAATTTAATTTAATTTAATTTAATTTAATT
Source organism: Camptogramma bilineatum (assembly GCA_958496255.1). Classification (NCBI taxonomy): domain Eukaryota; kingdom Metazoa; phylum Arthropoda; class Insecta; order Lepidoptera; family Geometridae; genus Camptogramma; species Camptogramma bilineatum. The sequence goes on from OY292476.1 coordinate 1,761,365, forward strand.
TAATTTAATTTAATTTAATTTAATTTAATTTAATTTAATTTAATTTAATTTAATTTAATTTAATTTAATCTTTAACTGTAACTGTAACTGTAACTGTAACTGTAACTGTAACTGTAACTGTAACTGTAACTGTAACTGTAACTGTAACTGTAACTGTAACTGTAACTGTAATAAAAAAACTAATTTTTAATTAAAAACTATAATTTTTTTATAATACCAATTTTATAAGGTAATATTAATATTTTAGTTAATTATACAACAAATACATAGGTACGTAATATTAATATTTTAGTTAATTATACAACAAATAGATAGGTACGTATTTACATAATAATATAATAATTCGTTCATATAAAGTTATAAAGTAAGAGGAAGGAAAAAAAAGGATAAAAATTGCACTGTTAATTATCTTCGTGCAAATAAATTATTTCATTTCATTTCATTTCATTTCATTCCATTTCATTTCATAAAAACCAAAAAGAACAAAATAGGTAGGTACAAGTACAACATCATTTTATGAAACAACTTGTTCGTATCGTCCAGACGCTCTTGATTGAGCATTGCAGGTAAGTAGCTCTGTACGTGGTTACAACTTGGATGGGTGACCGCTAGACGGCACTACGCACCGAGCACCTCCGCGCCTCGAAGGACACATCAAATTGTCGGTCTCGGCCTTCAAGTCGCCAAGCCATGACGGAGGCCTTCAGGCGGCCCAAAAACATCGTTACCAAAATAGGCCACCTACCCAAACAAACCTATTTTTTTTTTACTCATTTCAACTTTAGTCTCAAAATATAACAGAATCAATTCAATCATTACTGGTTCAAATAATCATTGCAATGGAGTAGGTAGGATACCTACCAATAATTGACACAATGAATGAAATCATCAATCATCATAATTATAATTTTTCTAATTATCTTAGTAAAATTTTAAACTTCTGAATAGTCATAGTCAAACCATAAATTTTATCAATTCATGCCAAGTGACCTGGGTATAAAATCATACAAGTCACGACTCGTGTGACATCTACCCGCATTAGGAAATAAAGCGATGGCTTCAATTTTTTAGAACATTACGAACATACTTTCATATAATATAAATATGACCAGGGTACATCTAATTCTAATCACAAGAACGGTACCTCCTCAATTCCATTCCAGATAAAATGATAATCAAAGAAAAATTGTACATACCAAATTCCAATGGACGTGTCGGTTGTCACTTCTGATTTATTAACGAATCAGTACAAATAACTTACGTTTAGAGAACACTGTATAATTGATAGATGAATAATAAAATTGAAGTAAGTATTTAACAAAATGTATCTAATAATTATTAACAAACTTTGTTCTCTTCTCCGTTCAATTACCCTCGTTCGAATGGCCGTCGTGTCCGTCCGGACAAGCAGGGGCAAGCCCCATGACGTCACTTCCATTTCGTTCGTTCAGAAACGCTTTCTAGGAACAAAACTAATCTGACTTTTTGTGAACGCTAACAGTACGTAAACCGACCAATTTGACAATACTGCCGTCATTATGTAGAAAGGCCGAACTTCCTTATGGTAAGGCCAAATCAACGCTGTCAGCTCGCGTCCGCGGTGGCGATCAGGGTACCAAAAATTGGCCACTTTTGATGAAACATAAGATGTTTCATAAATGCTTTATATATGCTTCATCAATGCTTCATCTAGGAAGCATATTTCAAAACACCTTTTTTGACAGTTCTCTATGGAATCCATCTGTCAAAACAGGTGTTTTAAAATATGATTGATGAAGAATTATATGCTTCGGCCTTAAATTACGGCCTTTCTAAATATGACGGCAGAATATAATTGCGTCGCTTCTTCAGCTTGGACAAAAATGCTTTCGTTTTTCCGCCGGATATCTGTCTGTCTGTTCTCATCTACAGTGCCTCGAGCACCAGCATGCACGAGTTTACTATTCTATCCGTGACTATAGTAAAGTATGGACAATTGTATGGACTGAACTTAGTTTAGTCAAGTTACCGCTAGAGGCGCTGCACTGAATTCTATACAATTAAGATACTTTACTATAGCCACGGATAGAATAGTAAACTCGTGCATACTGCTGGGGGCAAATTGAGCTATGTGTCTTCGCGACCAGTACCGTGAAGAATTAGGGCTTAGGGCAACAAACACGGTTTGGGGCCAAGTAGTTTCGGTGATGGAAAACCACGAGCCACAAATAGTGTTTGAGATCAAACGTTTTCTCATTATCGAAAACGAATCGATAGATTATATCGAGGCTAATTGTCACGTGACCAGAAACAATAAACCATTCAAATTACAGTCATTATTCGGAGAGAATTAGCTTTTGGTTTTATTGATGGATCAATATTTCATTATTCAAAATAAAAAATAGACCTACCGTTGGTGATGCTCTTATTCTGAGAGCTTGACTATTTAGATTTTCTTTCTAGAAGTTCTTTTGCTTTGTTAATTCGAGTCACTCCTAAAATTAGAAGTGCTTTTTCAATTAACTAATTAGGCTGGGAGCACACCTATCAGAGCCGAATTCTCGAAGTACTGCCAGATTCGGTCGAATTGGACGTTTCGATCGCGGGCGCGGGTTTCGTACTATTTCATAAATAAAGAATTCTAAAATTCGAAAACAAAAAACAAACTCTTCCGCTATGTTAAATAGTGTAGAATTAGACATTATTTTAACACACGGGAATTACTCACGTGAAAATATCGTCGATTTAGATACCGACAATGTTTCGATTCATCCGAAGAATCTTCATCGGAAATCTTCAACTCACGAAAGTTTTGAAAGTGAAATAGTGTAGAATTGTAGACCACGTACTTCTATTTGCTACGTTCCCGACATATTTTGCTTCAATAGTTTGTAATATGATTATAACTCGCCAAATAACAGATGGCCGGTGGCTATTCTATTTTAGAGTAGTTAAGAAAGCACTTTGGATGATATTAACCACATATGCCGCATTAAGAATTGGTACAAGAGTATTTATGAGTATCGGGACCGCGGTAGGTGAGTCGGCTGAGACTTTTGTGGATTAAATTTTCAGCCACATCTACAATACTGGCATCCCATGATGTGGGTCAATCACGCTACTTTTCTAGAAGTTATATTTAAACACAATGAAGAGTCACATTGATACTTTCTAGAAGTTATTTAACTTATGAAGAGGTAATCTTTAAACCATAATCAAATTTTTTTATACTACTAAGGCAGCAGACAAGCATAAGGCCCACCTGATGGTAAGCGGTTACCGTAGCCTATGGACGCCTGCGACACCAGAGGAGTCACACTCGCGCTGCTGACCCTTTAAAAGAGGAATCACTGCGCCGACAACACAATGGACAAGACCGCTCCACCAGTTGTCACCGCAGCTCTTCAGAGCAGAGCTCTGGCAACCTTACTCGTCGTAGGAACATAACACCATCCATACAATATTCGTGTGAATTTATTTTGTCCTTTAGAGCAGTGTTCCGCAAAGGGTGTGCCGCGGCACACTGGTGTACCGTGGTCGTTAGTTGGTGTGCCGCGGAAAAATACGATTACCCTTCAGTTAAGCTACTCCAAATTTGGACCGCATACGCTCTACTAAACAAGCTCATGTTTCGCATTAAAAAAATAATTTTTCATTTATGGTGTACCTCTAAGATTTTCCGATTTCTTAGATGTACCTTTAACACAAAAAGTTTGCGGAACACTGGTTTAGAGCGTTGACATTCAACGGCATGGCATTATTGATATACCGATGTGAGCTCACTCTTCCACGATGGCAACATTTCCACGCGGTCGCACCAAAAGATTTATATGAATGCGTGGGAAATACATTCAGATCAAAATAGGCATCCTCCATCCTCACCATTCCCTTGACCTACTTAGCTTAATCCACGTGAATATTCACAAGATTCCTCACGATGTTTTCCTTCACCATTACCACACCCCGGACACTCGACGAAATCTCTATGCAAAAGCAGCGTCAAATTCAAACTCAAACTCAAATTAATTTATTCAATAAGATCACTGTGTGTAGTGTACCACGTCTAACTACATATTTACACAAACAATGTCACTTTTGTACACGCGCAATTGTGTGCGTGAAGTAAGGTTGTCACCGCATGAATAATTACTGTACACTGTGGTCTCGGTCTCGTCGTCGCGTCTGCGCGTGGTGAATCCCTAACTCAAGTCAGCCCCTCGGCAGCTCAAAGTCGCTCGCGGGGTGAGGAAGCCTCGATTGGGGGGAGGGAGGGGGAACTGTCCCCCCCCCCCCCATTCTATACGTATTATTATCTATTCTATGGCATTCCTTGGTGTTTACTACAGTTCAGCCAAAACTATCCGTCTCTAATCAAACAGCTTTTGTTCTAAGCCTAAGGTTTGGAGTGGCGCCAAGCAACCAAAAACAGAACTTCAAACAGATTAGTTGTTTTGTTTACTTTTAATAAAGTTTATTGACTTGGAGGGAGCCCTGTTGGCCGAGTAGGGTAGTACCTCCGAAAGTCGTGGGTTCGAATCCCAATCGTGCATCAATGAACTTTTCGTTTTGAAAAAAATATATGCGCATTAACACGAGCACTAAACGGTGAAGGAAAACATCGTGAGAGAAACAAGATTTCGTCCTGAAACTGTTTATATTTTATACAATGTCAGGACGAAATCAAAAGACAAAACAAAACAAAACAAGTTTTTTTTTTGTTAAACTACATTTAGGTATCAAATATTACATTTGAAAATGAAAAATCTTATAATTTTCAATTCCGACGGGATAAAGGAGGATCGCTTCTATCATTGCGGTTAAAATTTTGATAAGATTTTTCATTTTCAAATGTAAAAAAACAAGATTTCGTCCTGACATTGTATATAAACAGTGTCAGGACGAAATCTTTGCTACACTTAAGTAGGCTAGAAAGACATGGTTACGAGTAGGTACGTAACACACCGAGTAAGTACATCTTTACCTACTAGATGATTTATAGTATAAAAGCCCACGTTTATTTATTAGAAGCTAAGACCTAGATTTATTAGACTAGACAGAGAATACAGGAAGCGACTAACAAAACAAGAGCAAGTGTGAGTAGATGCGCGCATCGATGGTTCCGCTCAGTTTGTTTGTTTTGCAAAGTTCATTTAGTTTATTGTTTTTAGGATTCCGTAATCAAAAAAAACACAAGATACTTTTTAAGAACGTCAGTCTGTCTGTAGGTACTGTATCTACCTGTCCGTCCGTCAGTACCGCATCGAACTCTTTTTCTTAGTTTATATTACTTATACCTACCTAAAGGTTGAAAGAACGTGTGTATGCTCCTATTCTTTCAATCCAGATAATGTGCTAAGAGAACCCTAGTGTCTAGTCAAACCTAACATAGGTTTTAAGACACTATTTAACAGACAATAAAAAAAAATGTCCGTGCATCATAGGCTAGGCTAGCCGAAACGAAAGAAAAGTAGGTACTTACCTTAAATATTGTAAATCGATATTTTTCACGACATCACGAGATTTCAGTAGACGAGTTCGCTAGACTGAAGTACTCAGAAATCAACAAAAAATATATTTGCAAAAATATCGCTAAAAAAGAAAGATAAAAACTTCTTTCATGTTGTGACAACTCTGTCATGTTGCCAAGCTGACTCACCAGAAGGTATGTGGCAGTAATTATTTGGGAATTTCGATATGCGTGAAATTTCAACGCTTTATTTTTATGTTGATACAATATAAAAAGAGCGTGGTACGTTCCTTAACTAGGTTAGAAAAAAAAAGAACTTCTAATAAAATAGGAAGTTATTCATAGATATTATTTAAAAATCGGAGCAAGCTCTTTCAAATAGTCTATTAGATAATTAAAAATGTACTTATCTGGAAATGTTTATTAAACATTTATAAATGCTACGTTGATTACCCGGTAGCGCAATTACCTAGAGTTAGTCCAGCAAAAACGGGTAGACACGGCAACTAAAATTTCAGTACTTTGGAAACCCTTTCTCTACTAATCTATGGTAAAGTGCAGGTTTCTTGTCTATGGTACAGGTACCGAAGACGTCAGTCAGAAGTAATAATTTACTTCTAAAAGAGAATTTATCTATTTCGCGTATTTAGCTTGCACAGTGGCGCCCCTATTTATTTCTATTATTTTGTGTCGGACTATACGTCACAATAACACCAAAGTAACGTGAGGTTGAGAGTTCAATTCCCGTCTAGCACACATTTTTAGAATGTTTTGAATACCCTAAAATATCCCTAAATATGTGGTTATTTTTAACAATAAAATCTATAGCATAAAAAACAAACAGGCTCACGACCGTAAACCCAATAGCTTCGTTTCTTTGAGTATTTCTCTCGTTTTGACCATGTTAATCAATGTATTTGCGTACTTTGATTCATCTGAATGATAGCCAATTTAGACCAGCTTGGATGAACTGGTTTCCCTCAGAAGTACTGACCCCATATAGCTCAGATCAAGCTAGATGGTAATGATGATATGACCAGTGACTAAGAAGGAACCATTGCTCCGGAATAGTCCACGGCACGTGCCAATGAATCATTCGGCAGCGCTGCCAAATGGGCGTGTCCGCTGTGTGTCATCGGGCCACGATTGGACAACGGTGGAATAGGATGTCCAGTGGGAGGATGCGGCAAATGCGAGTTCGAATCCGGGTAAGGACTTGTCCGTTTTTACATATTTTGTGCCGCCTGTACATGTTTGGCGAGCCTTGGCCAACGCGAGCGAAGGCAAATTGATGCAAGGCTACCGTCCAGACGTTAGAATAGAATATAAAATGTTCATTTTCGTCACAAACAAGTACATAGAATTTTATAAATTAGGCACTAGATATATCTAATAATAATCGTGAATATTATAATATTCACGTGACAGAAAAAAGGTAGCCCCTCAGCATTTGCTACAGCAGTTCAAAAACTGCTGAAGCAATGGTTTTCAGTGGCGCCATAAGAAGTGGCGCAGCGTTAGGTAAGTTTATGCAACCATGCGCTTGTATTCACTCGGCCAGCTAGGCGTGCGACACAGAGCGATAGCAAATCTGTCTACACGTTGGCCTAGGATCGCCAAACATGTATAGGCGGCTTTAAACTTTAACAAAAAAAAAGGCTGTTTATTACAATAGAGGTGTGGAACCCTAAAATTAACATAATATTTTTTTATGTTGAATACAACAAACGGAAAATTTATAAAACATTATTATTTTATTGAGATTTAATCGCGTGATGAAATCATTGTATTTACTTCGATGTTTCGGATGACAGTCACCGTGGTCACGAGTAGACATCTACGGTGACCACCAATACTTAGTTTTACTGTCACGCGTACCGTCGGCGCTGATAGGCGAGTGATCTTTATTACAATGAAATAAGGATACTGATTGTTTAGCAGAAATGGCTGCGCTGATTGCTCTCGTCAGTGCTAGACAATCAGTATCCTTATTTCATTGTAATAAAGATCACTCGCCTATCAGCGCTGACGGTACCTACGCGAGACAGGAAAACCAGCCTAATGCGCGGGACATACAGAAAAGACGTAAGACGAGGACGCGTCGCAGACATTTGTCTCTTCCGCGTCCCTTTCATAGAAAATGTATAGAAGCGTCGCGCCGCAAAACATACAGAAGAGAAGGGGTACAAAACATACAGAAGTTAAGTTACTTTGAAACAAAATACGACCGGCCCCTAATACAAAACCGATCATTGCCAATTCATATGTAAATTATTTGACACTCGATATCGTTTATTATAATTATTTCGGTGAAACAACGACTGCACACATTAATTCCAAAAACAAGAAAAACCTGTTGCTACAAAATGGAGCAGTACCTAACTACTTATAAGGTCAGTGAACTTTTAACATGTGCACAGTGAAAAAACAAGATTTAAGAGAATGCAAGACAAAATAAATTTAGGCCTTTACATCTTTTACTGATTTATTTATACAGTGTCAAGAAGACAACAGACTATATTATAAACTGAGTGACTGAGTTATAAACTGAGCAATTTTCTGCACTCTCGAGGTGCATTTCTGTTCATAACTCCTAAGATCCTCGTAAGGTTTTCACCAAATTATTATGGCACCAATCAGAAATCACCCTTTCAAACAAAAAAAGAATTTTCCAAATCGGTCCAGGCGTCTTCGAAGGCGCCTGATCGAAGACGAAGACCGATTTGGAAACTCAAATTGAAAGGAGACTGTTTTTAAGTGGTCTATGAACCAATAGCCATACTGCTATGGTATTTCTGTGGGGATACCTCAACTACATCCTTGTGCAAGGGGGCATCAAAATCCAACCCGGCAGTTTTGAGAAAAATAATACTTTAGAATTTACATTTCTTGCTATATTTTTTATTTTAGAAACGTTTTGAACGGTTATTGTGGTTAGTGTCTGTAAAGTTCGGACTACAATGTAATTATATGGTGACAGCGACCTGATCTGATGATGGAGTCAGGAGCTGTTCAACAGAACTCCTCAATAAATAAGCCGATTGAGTTGAAACTCGGCTTGCCTGTTAAGTTTCAACTACAATGTAATAATATGGTGACAACGAGCTGATCTGATCATGGAGTCAGGAGCTGTTCAACAGAACTCCTCAATAAATAAGCCGATTGAGTTGAAACTCGGCATGCCTGTCAAGTTTCAACTACAATGTAATAATATGGTGACAACGAGCTGATCTGATGATGAAGTCAGGAGCTGTTCAACAGAACTCCTCAATAAATAAGCCGATTGAGTTGAAACTCGGCTTGCCTGTTAAGTTTCAACTACAATGTAATAATATGGTAACAACGAGCTGATCTGATGATGGAGTCAGGAGCTGTTTAACAGAACTCCTCAATAAATAAGCCGATTGAGTTGAAACTCGGCATGCCTGTCAAGTTTCAACTACAATGTAATAATATGGTGACAACGCGAAACTGCAACTAATAGGGACTGTAAACTCGAAAACTATAAAAATAATAATGCTAGTGTACTTAAATGAGTAGACAACTACAGAGAAACAGTCGTCTAACATAGACTTTTATAATAGCCTAACTATTTTATAGTAGAGAAACACATTGATAAAGTACTTATACAGTCAGAAATAACCGTTCAAAACGTTTCTAAAATAAAAAATATAGCAAGAAATGTAAATTCTAAAGTATTATTTTTCTCAAAACTGCCGGGCTAGATTTTGATGCCCCTTTGCACAAAGATGTAGTTGGGGTATCCTCACAAATATACCACTACAGTATCGCTATTGGTTCATAAACCACTTCCCATATACAAAAAAAACAGTCTCCTATGGGGTTTAACACCAAAAATAACCATAATGGCTTTATACAGAACGTTGCTATTGTCTGGTGGAACAGAACAGAACTCAACACTATAATTAGTCTGTGAAGCCCCCAGGAAACTTCTGTGCTTCTGGGAGGAGCTAGGCGGGCTTCAGTTTTAATGAGCCAGGTCATCCCCACGCATAAAAAACCACCTTTGAGTCTAAATGCGGAAAAGGGAGTCCACATACATACATCCATACATATGGGCAGAGTTGTTGATCGTTTCTCGTCCGTACCACCTAATAGATAACTACAGAAAAACAGCCGTCTAACATTGACTTTTATAAAAGCCTGTACTTTCACTTATGGAAATAAACAAACTGTGCCGCGCGGTGTAGTGTTAAAAATAATAAACGGACAAGTGACACAATGTAAATTGTAGTCGCAACTTGACAGACATGCCGAGTTTCAACTCAATCGGCTTATTTATTGAGGAGTTCTGTTGAACAGCTCCTGACTCCATCATCAGATCAGCTCTTTGTCACCATATTATTACATTGTAGTTAAAACTTGACAGACATGCCGAGTTTCAACTCAATCGGCTTATTTATTGAGGAGTTCTGTTGGACAGCTCCTGACTCCATGATCAGATCAGTTCGTTGTCACCATATTATAACATTGTAGTTGAAACTTGACAGACATGCCGAGTTTCAACTCAATCGGCTTATTTATTGAGGAGTTCTGTTGAAAAGCTCCTGACTCCATCATCAGATCAGCTCGTTGTTACCATATTATTACATTGTAGTTGAAACTTGATAGACATGCCAAGTTTCAACTCAATCGGCTTATTTATTGAGGAGTTCTGTTGAATAGCTCCTGACTCCATCATCAGATCATGTCGCTGTCACCATATTATTACATTGTAGTCCGAACTTTACAGACACTAACCACAATAACCGTTCAAAACGTTTCTAAAATAAAAACATTTTTGCAAGAAATGTGAATTCTAAAGTATTATTTTTCTCAAAACTGCCGGGTTGGATTTTGATGCCCCCTTGCACAAGGATGTAGTTGAAGTATCCCCACAGAAATACCACTACAGTATCGCTATTGGTTCATAGACCACTCCCCATATAAAAAAAAACAGTCTCCTTTGATTACTCGAGTAATCGGTGAACATACCTACATAAAATAACAAGCAATTTATTCAAAAATAAAAAAACCCGGCTGAACTGAAAAGTTGGAAACAGCATTATCTTATCAATCACAAAATTAAATTACAATTTTATTAATAGGTAGGTATCTAGGGTTCGATGCCGTGCGCATTTTTCTAAACGTTTTTGTGACAGTTGACACACAGATGGCTCTGTGTGTAAAATTAAAAGCGTGTAAGATATTTCTTAAATATGAGATATCTCCTAAATGGCTGAACCAATTTCGATGCAGGTTATTCTAAACGTTGCGTGTGACTAAATATAGTTTTAGTATGCATTTTGTTTAGCAATTCTCGTTAGGGCGAAAATTAGATTTTCAAAAATTTTGAGACTCGATTTAGTCTTCGAAGACGTCATGTTAGATTTTTTTTAAAAATAGATTTGATATCAGTCCACCAACTTCTTGATTTTGACATGGATTTTGATATGATGGCGTGATTTTCATTTTGAAAATTCACACATTGTTGCATTTTCTAGCCGCACTATTTGATTTTTCGAAATAAAAAGTATCCTAGAGCACAATCGAGATGGAGACGATTCTAACGATACCTCATTCATCAAAATCCATCCAGCCGTTTAGGAGTAACGTGGTAATAAAGAATATTACTTACATACCCACGAACATACATAGAAACGCGCGATCTACATAACCCTGTCTGACTTGACAGTCAGCCGGGTAAAAACCGGTCAAGTGCGAGTCGAACTCGTACGTCGAGGGTTCCGTACCTAGCCATGGTGCCAATTAAGCTAGTCCGCTTAATTGTATGAACGCCCGTACAACTCGGAGGACAATTTTAATTGGCGTCAACTATGTATGTATGGGAACACCCTTTAATTTTCAACTTTTTTAACTTTTTGAATTTTTCCTTTATTTGTGCTATAAGACCTTGCTTTTTGCCAAATTTCGTTATTCTAGGTCAACGGGAACTACCATTTAGGTTTTCGACCCAAAACCTCTAGGGTACTTCCGGTTGACCTAGAATTGTCAATTTTGGTAACAAGCAAGGTCTTCCAGCACAAGTAAAGGAAAAATTCCGAAAAATAAAAAAAGTTGAAAATTAAGGTAAGTTTTGGTACTCACAAGTTTTCACGAAAACCTAAATTTGCCTATATCTTCTTATAGTGTTGACTCAGGACCTTGATTTTTATACTCACAATAGGGACTATAGACCTTAGTATATGGTATAAATTTCAACTTGCTAGCTCTACCCGTTCCTGAGATAATCGATGGTGACACACGGACAGACGGACAGACAGACGGACAAGAAAGTGATCTTATAAGGGTTCCTTTTTTTAACCTTTTAAGGTACGGAACCCTAAAAAGTACAAAAAAAAAAGATTCCGACGAATTGACGAACCGCCACCTTTTTTTGAAGTCGGTTAAAAAGATGTAAATGGAATATTTTTTATACTTACCTTGATATTAGCCGTGTGCAAAAGTTAAATTACCTATTGTTAACGAGTAAGCATAGGTAGAGCCTAGAGGTCAAATAAACGGTAAAAATCCAAATGTACCGTCTAGTTAAGATCTAATGAATTTGTTAGAAACAATGACAATTGTTCTTCAATTTGTTTTCTTAATTTGAGAGTAATTAGGAGGACATTCAACTTTGCAAAAGAAATTTTCTCTCGTCTTAGTAAAATTATGGAGATTCATTTTTCAAAACAAATTGTTACATTTAATTTCTTAGCTAGACTGAGCCACTTACTTAGGCCTTTATAATCTACTAGCTGCTGCCCGCGGCTTCGCTCGCGTGGTACCCGGATAAAAAGTAGCCTGTGTTACTCTCCAGCCCTCCAACTATCTCCACACAAAAATTCACGTCAATCCGTCGCTCTGTTTTGACGTGAAAGCAGGACAAATAAACACACTTTCACATTTATAATATGGGTACGGACTAGATGATTTATAGTGTCAGGAGGCAACCTTTGCCTACACTTAACGGGACACTGCCTGGGACATTGTCTGAAATGGAGCAGGCTTGCAGACTTGTCCAGCAATATTTATATTATTTTTTTAAATGGAGCAGGCTTGCCCAGACTCGCTCGAGAAAATAGTTCTCTTTTATTACTTTATTCTTTCATTTTAGTTATTTTTACAAAAGTTTTTTGCAAAATCTAATCTCCATCTAATATTCACCGCGAGACGAGCTAATGAGAACTAAATTACATCAGGAGTTGATTAAAATTTGAATTATGCAAAGAACAAACAAAGTGAGCCCTTTGACTTTGATGTACAACATTTAAAATTACGGGAGAATGAGAAAGGGCATAGGTTTTTCTCATTCTATGTATATTCGAGCAGCCGGACTGGATAAGTCCGCCTGACAGAATATCGCAGCCAAATAACATCATTCTTCTCGAATTGTGTGTTCCTGCGGTAAGGTTGCCAGAGCTCTGCTCTGAAGCGCTGCGGTGACAACTGGTGGACCAGTCTTGTCCATTGTGTTGTTGGCGCAGTGATTCCTCTTTTAAAGGCTCTGGTGTCGCAGGCGTCCATAGGCTACGGTAACCGCTTACCATCAGATGGGCCGTATGCTTGTGTGCCATATAAAAAAAATCATTTTTGAAAAATCGCAAAAAAAACCTCACGTAATTAATGGACGCCCCCTAATTCGAAAGGACTGACACTTTTGTTCATACAATGTCTATTATACAGTAACGAAAAAAAAAAAACAGATAGGTCCCTTAGAAATTTGTTCTTCCTAAAGGGATCTTTGTCTCATTGACGTAGGGGTTAGCGGTTGTCCAAATACCTCTAAATAGGTATTTTAGCAAAATCGCTACATACGTTTAGCATTTTTTTCTAGGAGGGTTAACCCCGCCTTCCTACCAAGATGTCATCGTTGTAGCTGTGACGTGAATTACATTCCTCTCCCATTAGTAATTTGATGATAAATCATACGTTTATGAGTCGTTAAATATTTTAAAAGTTCTTAATGTCACCAGTGACAAAAGCGTTAGGTTGACTGCCAAATGATCGGCCGTTTTTGAACTCTTAAATAGAGCTTCTTAATCATAATTCCACGAAACTCTTATAAATATCCACGGCAGTAGAAATTGATGTTTTCTTCTATAGTTGGTCTTTTTCAAGAATACGCGAACCCGTAATGGTGGGCACCCAAGCACCCTACATCGTTAAAGATTAATGAAAATATATTAGATAAGTACCTACACTAAAGCAAAAAATGCAAAACAGCAAACAGGTTTGACCGAATGAAGCGCCAATTCATTTTCATATCAGAAATAATTTATTTAAAATTATGATGTTAGCATAATTTCGTAGCGATAAATCGAAGTGTACAAAAAATAATGTTTGTTTGTTTGTCCTCTATGCGATCCTATAACATTGATCAGATTGTGAAGTATATAATTTATTTAAAAAAAGATGCTTCAGAGTCAAAAGTTCGCCGGGTGTTGGCTAGTAAGGTATAAAAACATTTGAATCATATTTTAATCACACAAGCATTGTGTGAGATCACACAAGGATTGTGTGAGAGAGGACATGCGTGTGAAAGGAGTGACTACTGAGATGATGAGTGATAGGAGGGAATGGAAGAGGAGAACATGTTGTGCCGTCCCCACCTAGTGGGAAAAGGGCAAGGAGATGATGATGATTTAATCACACAAGCACGTTCCCTGTTCCGTTTATTACTATCTATAATAATATAGGTAATAAAGCGGAAGAGTTTGTTTGTTTGAAGTAATCTCAGAAACTACCAGTCGGATTTGAAAAATTATTTCTGCATGTGATAGCTAAACTGTCGAGGAAGGGTAGGTATATGCTACTTTTCATCATCATCATCACCATAAACCATAACTACGGGGGCAACGCCATGAGGGCGCTGCTAATAAATAATAAAACGTTTCTGAGGCTAAGTTCGACGGGTGTAAGTAAGGTTTTATACCTTACTTAAACCCGGCGTCTTAAAATCATATTTTTATCACAAGCATATTCCCTATTCCCGTCTCGCGTGTTACTAAGCGCACTCAAAACTTTTGAAAATCAAATTCTTACTAGGTAAGTACCTAAATCTGTATTTTAACAGACGCTTTACAACCCCATCAGTGGCCCTTTTTATCGTATTGTTGTCTTTAAGTTAGGGTGTCTGTTTGACCGGAAGGGTCTGATCGAGGGGTGTCTAGGACTTGCTATTGTCAATGCAATTTAAGAGTTTCGGAATTTGCTTCTATTGATACTTAATGTTAATGTTGAGAAATGTTTTTGTGTTTTGTTGAAATTATTATTACTGTGTCAGTCAATTTAAGTTGTTTTATACTTAACCTTATTTATTTCGGACAATTTACCTAACATTAGTTACTAGATGTCCGCCCCGGCTTCGCACGGATCGAGTGTACTAAAGAATATGTCCAAATCCAGATTTCTTATGCAACCTATCTCGTCCCACTGATGGGCAAAGGTCTCCCAATTACCTTCATTTATCTCTATCACCGTCTCCCACCAGTCTTTTTTTAGACAACATTTTTATTTTGACATCGTGTCTCCTGGTATATTCAAATTTTTCCTCGTCATATTAACAGCATCACGATATTTTCATCATTTTCAGACCCTTCAATTCCTTTGGGTCCCTTGTACCCTGGCGGAAGGGATCGACACCAGTCGTTTGATTAAAGGGGTCCGGTCTGATATGTTTAGAAATTATAAATATACACGTTAACCCCGTCATTATTTTTATTCACATGCCAATTCCAATTCAGACTTAGGCCGTTTGTCCACCGCCGCCATCACCGGGACGTCAACGAGAACGAGATGACGGCGCCGAGGTAGCGACCATACATTACTATAGCCGCCTGTCCACCAGAAGACCGTCACGTCATCTTGATCTCAGTCAGAAATAATATCGTTCTCGTTGACGGTCCGGTGACGGCGGTGGTCAAACGGCCTTAGGCTAGATTCCACCAAACTGAAGTTTTTACTCGAGAGTCAACTACTGTTTGTTTGAATATTTTGACATAGTAAAGTTGACACCTTATAACCAGGATAATTTGTATGCACATAATAATGTTCGGTTGCGCTTTCTAAACAATTGTATTTCGAATAATGTCGGCTAGTTACTCTGGAGTAACATGACTTTTGGTCGAATCCTTAGGTAGGTAGGTATCTTGTTATATCTCGATCGGTCGAACTGCTCGTAAGAGCAATTAAACCCATCGGGAAATCTCTTTTCTTGACTTTCGACGTTGCACATGTTAGGCCTAAAGCGTCGTTTTGTATGTCGGCCTTTTGCACTATATCATCTACAAAAAAATGTACAAGACATACATCGCTACCTGCTCAAACCTTATTTGGAATGAACATGAAAAGCTCGAAGGTCATTGACCTATAAAGACCTAAATAAGAAGCATCTAATTTCATTCCTTCAACCAATTAAATAAACAAATTTAATTTTAACATCAAAACTAATAACGCGTAGTTTTAGAACATTTTATTAAATTAGGATAAGCGGATATTATATCATAAAGGACCTAAACTAAATGTACTTAGGTACTTACTTATTAAGTAGGTAAGTATTTAGTTAGATAGTTATCATAGTGAATAAGTAGTCGGAAAAAACCTAATGACCTTATGTTATTGAGAGCCGTGTTGGCCGAGGGGTATAGGTAGTACCTCGACTTTGGATCCGAATGTTGTGGGTTCGAATCCTGGCACGGCCAATGGATTTGTCGTTTCGAAAATTTATTATGCGCATTAACACGAGCTCTAAACGGTGAAGGAAAACATCGTGAGGAAATCCACGGCTTAGTCAGCCCTACAAGTTTAGTATTGACACTTTATTCTGTGGTATTGACGAATTGATCAATGTCTTTCCCGCGGAGAGATGAAGACTGTTTGAAAATTTAAATGGCCTGCATTGAATGTCATTGGCAAGTAGGTAGGGTAGGTAATCGTCTATAATACCTAACTACATTCGATTTTTTCGACCGATTAATCAGTATCGAAACAAATCAGGTACGTAACGTACCTAGGTACCTAGGTAGGTAGTTGTTATTTGTTATGTATAATGTTGTACCAATATTACCTATTGTTTATTTCTTGCAACAAACGTGACCAAGGTTCTTTTTACACAGAGTAGGTATAATACCTACCTACCTTCACATTATTTATTTTGACAACTAATGATTACCAACCATGTTGCAAAAACTGCAACATAGGTAGGCATGTTACCTACCCATGTAGGTAGGTACCTAACCTAGGTACTTTAAACAACGTGTTTTATTACCTAGGTCTTGCAATCTCGAATCATTGCACCTAGGTTTTTAATCTTATCTGAATATGTAGGTATTTTTCGAGATAAGAGAAAATATTGTAGGCAGGAACTTTAGTGTGTAGTAGGTAGATAGAATAAAAATACACGAGTTTATATTTTTATTCATTCAGAGACGTAATAATGACCTAGGCCCAACCTAATTTAAATGAATTCCGCCCTGACTTTCAAACAAATTCTAATTTCAAATGTTTTCGTTTTCTAGACAGAGTTATTATGTTGGACAAGTCTTAGCATAGTTTTTTTTTATGTGAAATTAGTCAGCAGAGACTCATAAATAAAAGTAAAATCAGACCTAATGGAACATTATAAACAATTTATGAGGATTTTTACAACTTCAACACAGTCCGGAAACTAATTGGGGAGGGATCGCTCTTTTGTCTATCGGTTGGGTATGGATTCAGCGGTGACAATGAGTTAATTAATGAAGTTTAATGTTCCCAGTTCCCAATTCCCTAGAGGTATCGTTATTGTTACCAGCTCAGAAAAATACCACAGCTTCAAAAAAACATGTAAGTAGCTGAAACTCAAAAACAGAACATCGTGAAGCTAATGACCGACCGGTGTCAATCACATTAATTGACAAGTGTCTGGGCCTGGCAAAGTTATTTCTGAACTGAACCTACAGTCTTCGCGCTAGAAAAATACTCGGGCTGTATGGCATCAATTACGTGGCCATCGAGTTCCAGAAAAGCAATCATATGTCAACAAAACGTAACCTCAAAAGCGACAATCAACAACAAACGTGATAGTGACAAGGAGAGTAAACCGAGCATCCTTTGCGTTGAAGAATTGTATGGCATTATAAAACAACAAATACACGAGCGCTCCTACGCGATATCGTCGCCCTAACGCTAACAAGCAACGGGAAATGTATAAAACACGGCCATTTTCGTCGGGACAACTTACAATTTCGACCATCAGTAACAAACATTCAACACTTACCCTTTCCACGTCCAGATCTGTGCCTGTACACAGTCTCTTGCCACCACTACCGTTGTAAGCCATCGTGCACCACAAAACAAAACACTAATCACACCGAAACGCGTTAAAATTGGAACGAGACGAGACAACCTCCTGTGACGGTGGCCGTGAGTTGACTGATTGTTGAACGAATGAAAAACGCTGTCGATCGAGTGCGAGTGAATGAATGAGTGGTGCGATGCGAATGCGATCAATGTTGCCGTGAAAAGTAATTAAATTCTACCATGTGGGGTTTCCATCTCTACAAAGCCTTTTTAATCTTCACTTTATTGGATTCGATTTTAGTTATAAGAAATCCTAGGTAAATAAGTCAGCTCAAACTTCGTTAAGATAAAGGAATAAGTTTGTATTGGTTTTGGGCATGGTTGCCAGTGTTTAGTTAGATTAGACCTTCCAACTTTCCATGGTCAGTCGCATAGATTTGCACATTTCAGTTTGAGGATTGTGAAGCTTTACTAAATAAGAAAGAACTGTATTTTGATTTTGTGACCGAATTTCGGAGTTTGCATCTATTTTCCATTCTTTTCTGCCCATGAAACTCGACTAAGTTCCGTTCTCACTGGTGGCTCTATTAGGTACTTAAAATTGGAATTAAAAAACATCACAAACAACGTAAACGATATATTTACTCAATTGTACATCTATAACTTAACATAATAAACTTATTTACAATTTATTCTGGTTTGCCAAGGTTCAAACAATTTGTTTTTCTAACATATAAGGTGCCAAGCTTTCATAAATATATGAAAAATGCTGAGACTGACACTTTTTTAAAGTGTTGTTCTAAATCTAAATTATTTAATGTTATTAAAACATTGTATGACACCATAGATTCATTTTTCTGCTATTTCGCTTTTGTTACAAAATTTTAGCATAAGTAATTTTTATTCAGCTGTTACAATCCAAATATCTACAATTTTAATAAAAGTAGATAGGTAGGCAGGCTTCTCATATATTATTGTAATAGAAATACAAAATATACATACTTAGGTACATAAAACAATTAAACCTGAGTTTCCACAGAAGCGCGTAGGTGCGCGAACATAATTGAAACCAGGCTTAACTTATAACAATATTACAATGTAATGTAAAAGTAGACTGGCTTCTGTCCACAACTTTGCTTGCATTGTAACCTTCAGGGTTGCCAACTGTAAAAAATCCTACCAATTAAGAAGTTAATTATACAAGTATCAGTGTGGAGTAGGTTTGTGCCCATCGACATAGAAGTTTCTCGTTGCCTTCGGTAGTTGTATTTCCATTCCTTCTAGCTCTTTCGTTAGTATTATCTGACATCCTGAAATAGGAAATAAATATTTTTATGTTTGGTAAGAAGATATGAAAATAATTTTTTTATAACTCTTAATAGGTAACACTTATAAACTCTCATAGATAAAGCTTAGCAGAGATTTAACAGAGACCATAAATTTCCTGACATACATTTTTCGCCTTATCCACTCTCATCAGATCCTACCATATTCTACTAATCCTACCTACTAATATTATAAATCCGAAAGTTTGTGAGGATGTATGGATGTCTGGATGTATGGATATTTGTTACTCTTTCACACAAAAACTACTGGGGTGATCTACATTTCGGTCTAAGATAGTTTAATGATAAAACTAATCATTTGGCTGAAAAATCTAAAAAAACCAATTTTTGACAACTTTGACCTTGAATAAAAGGTTTAGCATAGGTACCTACATGGGATCGATGGGAACTTTTCAGTTTGTTGACTATGATGTTCTTAACATTCCTATTAATTTTCAGCTTTCTGGGAATTTTTGCATGGGTGTAATGTCTATTTTAACCAGACCAGTAACTGCTTGTACAAGTATGTATTCCTATTCTATTAAACAAGCAATATTTGTTTGTTTGTATGTTTGTTTGTTTGTACTTACGTTCTCGAAAACGGCTCTAACGATTTCGATGAAATTTACGGGGGCGAAAAATCTATCTAGCTAGGTCCCAGTTTTTTTTTGTAGTTTTCTTTTTTAATTTTTCTCTATTTGCACCCAAGCAGAGCTCGGTCGCCCAGATATATGTAATGAATAAATAAAGTAAGAACATACCTAATCTAGAATTCTCCTTAAGAAACGGTGCCATATCTAGCAGGTCGTCCTCCTTCTCTTCCGAAGGTGGTAAGTGATCTAGGAACTGGTGTGGTATGTACACATGACATGTGGTGCACGCTAACGAAGCCTCACATGCTCCTGAAAACAATGTGTAGAAGATATTTTAGTTTATATACATCATAGTTTCTCAACCTTCTCTTGCCCACCGCCCACTTAGAGAATATATATCACTAGTTCATACATAAAATCATGTCTGTGTCCCATATAGGGGTAGGCAGAGACCACAGATCTCCATTTGTTACGGTCCTGACACATTTCTTTCACTTCATTCACTCTCGTCATAATCGATCGAGCGAGCGAAGATCTTAGTGGCAAGTTAGGTGTTTTGTGCTTTGTATGTTTGTAATATATGTTTCACTTTTATGTTCTCGCATAACTATCGAACCGTTAATCCAATCTGGATGAAACTTGGTAGGTCAATAGATTGTGCTATGGAAAATTGCTGTGAAGCAATAGCCGCAAGGGCGCTGCTAGTGTTTGAATAAAAGGCTTATTTATTTATTTATTAATAATGCTGTTGTTTTACCTTCCATATGGATCCCATATCTGTGAGCAAGATATAATATGTTGTCTCCGACTTTACCTCTCACGTTTGTTTTGTTGCCATCCTTGTCTACATACACTATATTTACTCTGAAAAAGTATGAATAAATATTTATGAGACCTTTATTGTACTAACATTAAGAAATGGAAGCAATCTATACTCGAGCCATTTTGGATGTACAATGTTTACTAAAACTGTACTGACAAATCAATCAGCTGATATCAGGAATAGACCAATCACAGAAAACTGAGATTAAGTATGATTGGCACTGCTTCAATATGGCCAGTCGTAATGAATCTCAGTTTTCTGTGATTGGTCTATTCCTGCTATCAGCTGATTGATCTGTCAGTGCAATGTTAGTAAACATTGTACATCCAAAATGACTCGAGTATAGATATGTAATTGAATGTTGGTTATGTACATAATTGTGTGATGAATTGATACCAATTATTTACACAATTACATAAATAAAAGTTTAAAGTATGTATGGAAACTGTATAATGTAAAGTAAATATAGAACTTTGAAATGTCATTTCTTGGTTGGATGTCCTTGATCGAAGGATGTCTTAAATAAATAAATAGGTTCCTCTATTTACTTTGTGTAAGAACATGCCATCCATAACTTGTTACTTTGTGTAAGAATATTGCCAATTTGAAATTAATAAATTCTGCACTTACACTTCATCTTCCGATTTAGGATCTTGCCATTCGTATTCCCCATGCCACAGGCCTGTAGAAAACAAAAATCTAAGTATTTCTTCTAAGTATATTCATCAATATTTACGTTGTTATTCATCTTACTAGGAGTTCCCTGAAAAGTGCGTATATGTGTCGGTAACCTTGTTCGTATTAATTTAAAATTACTAGGCGTTAGATAACGCTTTATCAGAGCTTGAAACATTGTTTTTTTAATACCTAAATCGTCACAAAAACAGTATTAAAAAGTTTTGTTTGGTTACATTTACGACATTTTTTACCGAAATGAAAATGACAGTTTTGATTACAATTTTGCATTGACATTTGACAGTTGACAGTGACATTAAAATCACGTGATGCTAATCGCATTCGCAGCACCGAGTCCATTTAATAAATAGGGTAAACTCAGATTAATAGGGTATTTTACCCCAAGTAAGGAAAAATAAAAAATACGTAGGTATATAAAATAGGTTTCGTAAAAATTAAACGAGATATTGATGATTTCTATTCATAAAATGCATTAAAAGTTTTCTTACTCAATTTCAAGAATGTGTTGTTTTGGTCTGTGCTTCAAATGTACAAAACACTGTTCGCCATATTAATTCCGTTGTGACGTCACTCCGCTCTTGTATTTACTCCCAGCCAAGTTAATGGTGTTCTAAGTTCTATAAATGTTTAAAGTACTTACTTATGTGATTTCAAAAGTTTTCAAATTTTAACAGGCGCAGCATGGTGGCTAGTGATTTCGCGAAAAAAATTAATACGATAGATTAAAAGTATTTTTTAAAGCAAAATAAATAAGACATAAGAATTTTAGTCGTTTATTAGCACTAGCATTTGTGTAGCGCACGAATGTAGCGTACACTCGCTGGGATCCCGCGGGCTGCAGGTGGCTAGCGGGGGTTAATGCTAATAAGCCAGCAGCGTGGGTAGATGAGTGGAAGGCAGGGCGTGCCCCCCACTAGCCACCCGCAGCCCACGGGATCCTTGTGTGCACGCAACATCCATCCATTTATAGGGGTAGGGATTTTCATTATTGGGAGGGTGATTTTATATCTTCGAATGAAGTGACTCATTATAATAGTGATCGAACTTCACTTAGGAAGTTTGTTTGATCATCTATTTATTTTTATAACTTTTTAGGTACTTGTGTAGGTATTAATAATTTTAATCGGAGTTTAACTAATTAATATTTTGTATGTACGAGTCAAAATAATAAATATAAAAATATAAATAGTGTTATGATTCATAACACTATTTACAGTTGGGCCGACGGATCTAGGCGTACGTGAAGTCAGGCTCTGCGCTGCGCAGTAGAAAATTTTGTATGAAAAAGTTGCACTGCGCATCGAAACGACTAACTTCACGCACGCCGAGATCCGTTGGCCGTACTGTAATATGCGAATGTTTGTTTATGTATTTGGTTGAAAGTTTGTTCCTCTGAAACTTGACAACCACCTAACCAATTTGGCTGAAATTTAAAAAATAGATAGCTAATAACCGGAAGCAGGACAGCTACTTTTTATCTAGATATCACGCGAGCGAAGCCCCGGGCGAAAGCTAGTTAAATATAATTGGTAAAATTACTAGATCGAGTTGGCAGCATTCATATTTTCATAAACGTCAATTGACGTCATAATAATGTGATAGCCATTTTGGATAATTTTGTAATAAAATAATAAAAAAATATCGATTTTTAAAACAAAGGTGGTGGTTGGGCGTGTGTGGAGATAAAATTAGCTTTTAACAGTTTCAATTGTTCTTTTTGTGGTGAGGATGGTGTGTTTACTTAAAAAATAGTTTAATTTATTGTGATTTAAGGATTACTACATTCTTGGTAAGGTTTATTATATTTATGACGTGTATTCTGATAACCTTGTGAGGCTAGTGAGCTGGTTTCGTCCATTTATGTAAATACTATAATAATGAACCTAACCGTTCACATAGAACAAACTTAAGTTTATTATTTTAGATAGTTTTTGAAGTTACACAGAAATAGATTGAAGTAGGTAAGTATTGGTTATGCTTTGGTTTGATCATTAATTCTATAGCCCATCGCATAGCCCAGCATAATGTTTTACTGTCTTGAGTGCCTGTTGATCTTTCAATATTTATTTAAACTCTGTTATCATTATCATTGGTACTATTAAAATCATATTTATGCCTCTAACTACACCCTTAGACATTTTCAAAACATCTTTTATGCCTCGAGATTTAAAGATCTAAAGCATACACACACAGCAGATATTATATTTTTTGAAATACAAATCTTTACAGATCGCACCAAATATATTTTGTAATATATATTCGCTATTTATGTTCACTGTTGCAAAACAATTGGATCTTGACAAAAAGATCTTGATTTTGGCTAATAATGGACAGATTCCATTCAAATTGGGTAGCAGAAACCTTCTGTTAATTCCTTTATTATTTTTGAAGGGCAAGACAATATCTTTCTCATTTTCAAGTTATATAAAAGTAAGTAAATAAAAATGAAATAAATAATGGTGGTCGTTTTTCAGACAGTGCCATCTAGCCCCAAATTAAGCAAAGCTAGTACTGTGGGAACCAGATAGAATTATTAAGTACCTATATATTTTTTGTAAATACATACCGTCGATACTGCAATAGCGCGGATCTACTATTTGCAATAGTGCGTAACTACAAGGTTGACAACTTTACAGGAGATAAAAAAAACTTTTTAATTTTAGTATTTCGAATGATAAGCGCATCTTAATGAAATAATAGGGTTTTTAGAGTACCAGGCCATCAGTCAGTGGTAGAAAATTTGCGATTTTCCTAGTAGTTTTCGAGTTTTATGTCACTTACGCGGTTTTTTTTGTAGCAATATCTGGTCTCAATATGGGCAGATACTGGCAGATACGCGTAATTGAAACTATGATAAAAAGTACAAAACAATTTATTCATATGAAACACAAACGGAAGGTACTTCTCAATCACAAAAATATGGAAAATAAACAGTTTTTTTACGGAGCGCAAAGTAATCACAACAATTTGTTTACGTTTTGATAAGTTACTTCACCTCCAACTACAACCAGAGAGCTTCTGATGGCTTATTTAAAGTGGTATCTTCACCGACTTGCGCCAATGACTGACTAGGACAGCGTGGCACGCAAATTTGAATTTCGCTACTTTTTGCAGTTTCGCGGTATTGCAGATGGTAGTTCAGCGCTATTGCAGTATCGTCGACGATACTTATTTTAAGTACTTTTAACACCCAGACACAGAACAAACATCTATGTTCATCACACAAATGTTTGTCCTGGGTGGGAAACAAACCCACAACCTACAGCGCAGAAGGCAGAGCTACTACCAACTGAGCTAAGTGGCCAATCATTTTCAGCCAGATTTTCTGTCTCAATTTCAGATTCGAACATACAAAAATGTCCCTTGCTATTGAAGAAATAAAGGTGGAGTCAGACGAGCGCAAAGACCCAACCTCCTTCTTACCCAAAGAGGAGATGTCCTATGAACTCAAAAAGAAGAAGAAAAAGAAAAAAAAGAAGAAACTAGAAGACCCCTTCAAGGATGTAGAAGAGAAGCTCTCGGTGATACGAGATCCGGATATAACAGCTTTGGATCCGGATATTGGGAGTTTGGATCCGGAGGTGACAATCAAAGTTGAGGATATTGAGGTGGACTTAAATCTTGATGATGTAAGTATTTTTAAAATCTTTTTATCCTTTTGCAAGCCGTCGGTCATAGCTTGACGACTTGAAAGCCAGTACATCAGAGTGAAATTATCTAGTCTATGAGCAGGAATAGTGTAGGTACCTTTAAAATGGTGGAAAAGCCGTTCAAAAGGTGCAATAGTTCATCACATCTATTTTATTCTAAATGTTTATCCTGGGTGAGAATCAAACCTATGACCTTCAGCACAGAAGGCAGAGCTACTACCAACTGAGCTAAGGGGCCAGTCAAAGAACACAAAGTTTGCACTCTCCCTTTTAAGTACTCCCTTAACTTAAAAATGCATTTACGAAAAATATAACTGCAATTTGGTGTTTGTAATTTCCATAAATACCTACTTGAAAAGTAAGTATTTAGAATATAATAGAATAGAAAAAAGTTTTATTTGCGCCACGCCACTACGATACATACAACACAAATCAGAAATCGTATTCTATTAAACGAGCAATATTTGTTTGTTTGTTTGTTTGTCTGTAGGTACTCACGTTCTTGAAAACGGTTCTAACAATTTTGATGATTTGCGGTACGGAGGCTTACGGGGGCGAAAAATCAATCTAGCTAGGTCTCAATCTGGGAAAATTCGTTTTGGCGAGAAAAGCTATTGAATATATATGAATATCCCTAATTAGCTAAAATTATTTGAATCGAATTTTAGAATTCTTTGAATGAAATTGTATTCAACCGAATCTGGCAGTACTTCGAGAATTCGGCGCGGATTGGTGTGCGCTCAGCCATAACGGTCGCCATTTCGAGGTATTCATGATCTTCCGTCTTTTCAGCTGGACCATGATGATGGTCTACTCCAAGACTATTCAGAAGACTATCAGTTGGAACCATCGGTGAAACTCGAAGACCAGAACCGAGATGCAGTTGTCCTGACCTTCCAAAACATAGTTAGCGATAATCTGATCAGCGATAAGCTCCTCAAAACAGAGCCAGTGAAACTTGAGTCATCGAGCGAAAACCACTTCTGTGAGGTTTGCCATCTAGTCTTCAAAACTTCAAAATCCCTCGACACTCACAGGAAACGGGCACACAAACATTTCAGGAAGTTCTTCTCACATATCTGCAATGA
This sequence comes from Camptogramma bilineatum, assembly GCA_958496255.1. Taxonomy (NCBI): domain Eukaryota; kingdom Metazoa; phylum Arthropoda; class Insecta; order Lepidoptera; family Geometridae; genus Camptogramma; species Camptogramma bilineatum. The sequence continues at coordinate 1,787,268 of OY292476.1, forward strand.
TTGTGGCATGTCGTACCAGTTTAAGAATAGCTTAGTCGCTCATATAAGGAGAAAACACGGTCCCGATGCAAATAAAGATGATATGATCGAGCGAACTTGTGAATTATGTGCTTTGGTGTTCAAAGGGCAGGCTAGGATTCGAATGCATATGAGAAGAAAACACGGTTTTTATGAAGATACATTTAACCATGAATGTGAATACTGTGGCTTGACTTATGAAAAGCAATGTAGCTTGCTAGTTCATATTCGGAGACATCACACACACAAAACTAAGCCGAAGAAACAGTGGTTGAACTGCCCCTTTTGTGGAAGGTTCTTTGATAAAAGAGAGACTTACACTCGACATATACAAAGAAACCACAGAGTTAATGATGATGATGGGAAACTAAGAGATGATGATGCAGAGTTTAAGCAAGAGTATATGAATGAGAAGACGGGAGAGTTGACTTGTAGTCAGTGTCCATTAGCTTTTTCGACTGTGGGGTATCTGAAGTGGCATATGAGAAGGAAACATAATGCTGCGATCGCTGATTTCAGACTTAAATGTAAGATTTGTGACCTTTCATACGCCAACTCTGAGAGTTTAAAGAGGCATGTTCGAAGAAAACATGATAAAGGAACGTTCTGTTATGAATGTAACAGACAGTTTGGGGATAGAGAAAAGTTTTTAGAGCATTCTCACGCTAAAGTTGTTAAAGAATGTACGATTTGCGGGTTGATTTTCGCAAATCAAGGCGGACTGGCTAAACATTTGCGGACTACCCACAAAATCGATGGACCCAAGACCGTTTTCTGCCCTGTGTGTAATCAAGGGTTTATTAACAAACGTCAACTCAAACCTCACTATAATAGAGTTCATTTAAAACTGACTTACACTTGCAAGTTTTGTTCAAAGGTGTTTAAGACGAGAGAGTGTTATAGACGGCATGTTATAACAAAACATCCAAGTCATACAGCTGAAGAAACGACTATGCATCAATGTGAGAAGTGTCCGGAGAGCTTTAAGGATGAATTCGAACTTTGTAAGCACAATAACTTCGTCCACGGAGAGATTAAGCCATTAGTTATAAAGAAAGAAGAGGATGATATCAAAAATGTCTTTAAGTGTACTAAATGTACCGATGAATTTGAGAATTGGGAAATGTTAAGAGTACATTTTGAGCAAACCCATCACATGACAGAGGAAGTGCAATGTCAAGTATGTGGCGATCTTATGAGCAGAGGAGATTTAATAAAACACATGAAAAACCACGACGAAAGCGAGGTCCAGTGTCGATTCTGCGAATTCAAAAGCAAAAACCGCGTCAGCATGACCCAACATATGTTAAGACATAAAAATGCTGCCACACTCCACTGTGACTTCCCTAATTGTAGGTACAAAACTTTCTACGAAGATGCAATGACCAAACACAAGAAGCGACATCAAGAGTTAGGTGTTAAACTGCAATGTGCTAGTTGTCCGTTCCAAACGATGAACAAATACATCTTAAGGTATCACGAAGAGGCCCATGCAACAGGGAAGAAGCGATATCAATGCGACAAATGTGACTATGCAACAATCCTCCCCGCGAATCTAGTTCAGCATAAGTATAAACACTCGGTTGAAAAACGGTTTAAGTGTGAAGTGTGTCCGTTCGCGACTAAGTACAACACTTCGTTAAGATTTCACGTTAAAACGAAGCACTGTGATCTTCCTAGTATGACTAAAACTTGAGTGGGTATTTGAGTACTTGAGTCAAAATGGCCTTTATGTACAGTAATAAAAACCGGTCAAGTGCGAGTCGAACTCGTACGCCGAGGGTTCCGTACCTAGCCATGGTGCCAATTAAGTTAGTCCGCTTAATTGTATGAGCGCCCATACAACTCGGAGGACAATTTTAATTGGCGTCAACTATGTATGTATGGGAACACCCTTTAATTTTCAACTTTTTTAACTTTTTGGAATTTTTCCTTTATTAGTGCTATAAGACCTTGCTTTTTGCCAAATTTCGTTATTCTAGGTCAACGGGAACTACCATTTAGGTTTTCGACCCAAAACCTCTAGGGTACTTCCGGTTGACCTACAATTGTCAATTTTGATTACAAGCAAGGTCTTACAGCACAAGTAAAGGAAAAATTCCGAAAAATAAAAAAAGTTGATAATTAAGGTAAGTTTTGGTACTCACAAGTTTTCACGAAAACCTAAATTTGCCTATATCTTTTTATAGTGTTGACTCAGGACCTTGATTTTTATACTCACAATAGGGACTATAGACCTTAGTATATGGTATAAATTTCAACTCGCTAGCTCTACCCGTTCCTGAGATAATCGATGGTGACACACGGACAGACGGACAGACAGACAGACAGACAGACAGACAGACAGACAAGAAAGTGATCTTATAAGGGTTCCTTTTTTTACCTTTTAAGGTACGGAACCCTAAAAACAGAAAAGGAATGCGTTTGCAACATTGACGAAAAGTCATTTGGAAATGACTGTCCTCTTAGCTTAGTTGGTAGTAGCTCTGCCTTCTGCGCTGTATTGGGTTCGATTCCCATCCAGGACAAACATTTGTGTGATGAACATAGATGTTTGTTCTGTATCTGGGTGTTATAAAGTATTCTATGTATGTATTAACAAAAAAAAGTATATAAGTATTCTACCATGGTACAAGCTTTGCTTAGTTTTGGGCTAGATGGTGCTGTGTGAAATGTCCAGCAATATTTATTTATGTTTATTATTTATTAATGAAAATTACTCATTGTTTCAATTTTATCGCAAACAAATAAAGACCAATGTCCATTCTGTCTTGTGGAATCATACACTGCTGTCGCAGCTCTAATTTGCTTTTCTTAAAAATGACATTGATCTTTATTTGTTTGCGATAAAGTTGAAATTATGAGTAATTTTAATTTCCAAATGACTTTTGATGGTTTTTGTAAACGCATTCCTTTTTATGGTTTTACTGTTGTTCAGTGTTATTAATCAGTACATTAATAAAGATAGAACCAATCTGTTTTTCGGAGCGTATAAAATTGAAATGTGTGCGCTACGTTTTTAATAACAATGACTTTGTTATTATAAGTAATGTCCTGTTTCAATATTCTATCTGTGATTTTGGTTACCGTGGTTAGTTAATTGACATTATTTCTATACTAACAAGTGGTAAAATAAATAAAAAAAACCGACTTCTATGTATAAGCTGAGCAATTTTCTGCACTCTCGAGGTGCATTTCTCTTCATAACTCCGAAGATCTTCGACAGATCCTCACCAAATTGATAAGGCACGAATCGGAAAGTTATACCCTTTCAAACAATAGATTTTTTCAAATCGGTCCAGGCGTCTTCGAGTACCTAATCGGTTAACATACCAAAAAGAGCACAAAAAAAAAGAAGATTCCGACGAATTGAGAACCTCCTTTTTTGAGGTCGGTTAAAAACGTCAAATATCATTTATTCAGTAGGACCGTTATGACCACTTTGAATCGTCTTAAGAGCTAGAGTCGGCGTCAGCACTCGAGTCCTACGGCAAAAGTGGGAACTAATCGTTTTATCTACTATATTATGCTTTTAGTCACGGTCGTTCAGTTGTTCTGGTGTGCAGAATTAACGAACGTACAAACTAGCATAATTATTATTGTTCAAGCCTTATTTGGAATATTAGTAATTTTTTACCCGGCTGACTGTCAAGTCACCCGGGTTATGTAGATCGCGCGTTTCTATGTATGTGGGTTCGTTCGTTCGTATGTAAGTAATATTCTTTATTACCACGTTTCTCCTAAACGGCTGGATGGATTTTGATGAATGAGGTATCGTTAGAATCGTCTCCATCTCGATTGTGCTCTAGGATACTTTTTATTTCGATAAATCAAATAGTGCGGCTAAAAAATGCAACAATGTGTGAATTTTCAAAATGAAAATCACGCTATCATATCAAAATCCATGTCAAAATCAAGAGGTTGGTGGACTGATATCAAATATATTTTTTTTTAAAATCTAACATGACATCTTCGAAGACTAAATCGAGTCTCAAAATTTTTGAAAATCTATTTTTCGCCCTAAACAGAATTGCTAACCAAAACGCATATTAACACTTTCTATTTAGTCACACGCAACGTTTAGAACAAACTGCATCGAAATAGATTCAGCCATTTAGGAGATATCTCATATTTAAGAAATAACTTACGCATTTAATTTCAAACTCACAGAGCCATCTGTGTGTCAACTGTGACAACAACGTTTAGGAAAATGCGCACGGCATCGAACCCTAGATACCTACATAATAATAAAATTGTAATTTAATTTGGTTTTGTGATTGATAATATGATAATGCTGTTTCCAACTTTTCAGTTCAGCCGGGTTTTTTTATTTTTGAATAATTACCTCACCTAGTTCTGCGATAGCAGCGCTGCATCTATCGGACTTCAGTGCTGACTCCGACTTTTGGTGATCTTTTCTTTCGCGACCCCACAGATAGAATATTGAAACTGAATGTAAGTTGTTTAAGTTTGGTTGTAAATGCAATAAATGTGGATTTCTGCTTCCTACAAAGTTTGTGATTAAGTTTTACACTTGTTTTATGTGCATTTGTTGATACTTCGATATCGGGTAGGTAGATAGATTTTATCAAATTTTGTAAATATTCGCATAAATGTTGTACATTGTGATTTGATTAAGTTTAAGTATTTTGCCATTTACAAACTTGTTGAACAATTTTGGTGTGACTTTAATGAAATTCTTCTACAAAATAAGACCTTGTATTTGCGATTTTGAAATTATGAGTAATTTTCATTTCCAAATTACTTTTCGTCAATGGTTTTTGTAAACGCATTCTTTTTCTGGTTTTACTCTAGATACAATTACCGTGTACTTAACAATGATGGTTTCAAAAGGGGAAGACAGGTGACTCACCATAATGCCTGGTCCTACTCAACTGAGTCCTGAGGACAAACCTGCCCTAAGTGCCGCGCGGAACATCGTCTCAAACGCACCATGAAGTTGCTAATAGACAAGGATAGAGAAAGCAACTAAAGCAGTCGTGCTAGCGAGACAGTATTGCACAGCGGCCAGTGGACTTAAAAAGGTCGCTAAAGCTGAATCATAATTTGAAATGAACTATAATGCCGTCTCTTTTCACTCTCAGTCAATGAAAAGAGATGGCAATAGTTCAATTCCTTTAATGCGATTCTGCAATATCGACCTTTTTAAGCCCGCAGGCCATGGCCAGGCTCTATCGCGGCTGCTCCACTATGCCAGAGCCAGGGGCGGCCTTAGCTAACGCGAGGCCCCGGGCGGTAGATCTTTGCGAGGCCCCTGGTGACGGGCGTGAGACCAAGATTTTTGGGAGGGACACACGATATTATGGTGAGGGGGGGAGGGGGGGGGGGGCGAGCGAAGCGAGCCGATTTTTTTTAGCACTTTTTTTTCATATTGATAGCAAAATAATGAGCCTAATATGCGAGCAAAACGAGCTCCCTACTCTCGCAAAATACCCATGAATTTAAATGCGAGCGAAGCGAGCCGAATTTTTAAAGAAAAATGCAACATCATAATGACACTAGATTTTGCAGTGCTCAAAGAAAAGGCTGGCTGCTTGTCGGTTTCTATTCTGCGGTCAGACATTTCACTTTTTCGTCACTTCGTTCGCAAAATACACATGATGCTAAAATGCGAGCGAAGCGAGCCGATTTTTTTAAACAAATGACACATTGATATGACGGGATGAAAAGGGCTAAAAACGTTTGTACGAATAGAATTCCTAGCATTTAAGAATTTAAAACATTATAATGCTGGATGCTGGATCAAAGATTTTGGGGGGGTGGGGTGTCATGGCCCTGGGACCGAGCCTGCCTAGTCATTGCGAGGCCCTACCAAAATTCCTTGGTATTGAAATTTTGATGACGAAAAGTCGGAGTCGCGCACATATTCTAAAACAAAGTCCTTCGCCCCCTCACAAACTACTGAACGGATTTTTATTTGGTTTTTTCACCAATAGACAGATAGGGTTGTTCATGAGGAAGGGTAGGTGTATAATTCGTTTAGGTTTTGTGTAAATTGGTTGAAATATGATGATGATTGTTGAAAAAGTTGGAAAAAATATAGCTGACTGGGAGTTTTCCTAAAAAAAGGACTATTCTTTTTGAGATAATAACAAAACAATGTAGAAGGCATTGTTCTTATTTAGGTTTAAAGAAAAGTTCACAATAGAATTTGTCTATCTTTAACGGATAGGTTTACTAATGTTTATAAAAGATTTTCTCTAGTCGGCTTGCTGCGCGAGGCCCCTACAAGCGCGAGGCCCCGGGCGAGTGCCCTGCTCGCCACCCCCAAAGGCCGCCACTGGCCAGAGCCGACAGAACCCGGCCGTTAGCCATTGCTGTCTCGCTCGCACGACTGCTTTAGTTGCTCTCTCTATCCTTATCAATTGGCAATCTATAAAATGGAGCAATGTGTGTATTTTGGTGTATGTAGTGGTGCACCGAGCCCAAGTTTTGCATGCGATGTTAGCGCATCACCTATCTTTCCCTTTTAAAAACATCATTGCTTTAAAGTTCACTTTTGATGTCTTACTTTTTGTCTATTTTTCTGAGGACAAGGTCATAATCTCATGTGCTCATGCTAAGGCATTACCATATTCTGAAACTGTACTTACAAGACTGAATATACGATCCATACAAAATTAAATATTTAGATTTTTGTTCAAAGAAAATGTGAAATCAACTTCAGCACAGTTTCATAATAAGGGCTGTAATTATAGAAAAATGAATTGTTTAATTAAAAAATTATTTCAGTCATTTGGTGCATTAATTAAGGTGATAGTGATGTACATACTTAAAATATAAATGGTTGACTGGTTGTTTGAATTCTGGTCAGTGGCACAGAGTCAATAAAATTTCGATGTTTTTATGAGATTTGTTTCATTTTAGATTAGTTTTGACGTCTGTCATGGCGCAGTGGGGGAAGGCCCGCCTGAAACGGAAGGTTGCGGGTTCGATTCCCGCCTCGAGACAAATACTTATAATATGATCTGAAATTACTACTACTACTCCATTGGCTCAGGGACCCAAAGTGAGTCTTGGCCTCCGAAACGAGAATTCGCCACTTCTGTCCATTGCTGTCTCTAGCCAGTTGTCGGCTCCGAGGTCGCGCAGGACAGCTTCTATTCTGTAGCTCCAGCGATACTTGTGACGACAAACCAGGGGCCCTAGCCATATTACACTATCTATCGTCGCTGTAGAATAGAACACTTCAAAATGTATAGGAATTAACGTTCTGGCCACGTGACTCATCGCCTTGAAACGTCAATTCCTATACATTTTGAAGTGTTCTATTCTACAGCGACGATAGATAGTGTAATATGGCTAGGGGGGCAGATTATCAGTGTGGGTTCCGACGAAACGATCTGCAATGCAAGTTTCTACCCAAGTGTTTGTCTCGAGTTTGCGATTCTTCCAGCATACGGCACACTGTGCTGTTTAGACTGGAAGGTAATTTTTTTTTCAACAAATGGCTTGCAAATAATGTATGTCACATGGAGTACAAAGTACCTACCTAGGTACCTACTTTTGGTAAATGGTGGGATGTTTGGATTGGGCATCTTCAAATGTAAGTATAAGGTAATGAATGACCTTACCTTAATGTATCAATAATGACATTATTGATATAGGCTACACGCTTCCGAGTTATAGACGTTCAACGGGTACAGTATAATATCTAATAATCAAAGCGAGCAACGTTGTATTTTGTCGCAATCGATCTCGTTGAAATGAGAGTACAGAGCTACTGCGCGGTTATACTGAACTGGTTGAAAGTGCTCGGAAGCTTGTAAACGCACCATAAAGATCTGGCCCGCCCCAGGGCCACCCAGATCTTTATGAAACCTGAAAACTGATGCCCAGACTGTGCATACGTATAATTTCCCCAGAATAGTGTGATACCTAGACGAGACGTGAGGAGTCTTCTATTACGTAGGTACCTACTTTGAGTGACACAATTTGTACGAAATTATCATACGCAGACGCAGGCATAATAACTTGTAAGTATTCTGTGTCTTTAATTAATGCCTTCTATAATTTGATATCTTAATTTCAATTAATGCTTCGGCCGGCTCGTTGGTCTAGGGGTATGATTTTCGCTTAGGGTGCGAGAGGTCCCGGGTTCAAATCCCGGACGAGCCCAATGTTTTTGCTTTTTTTTCATAATAATTCGCAGGTTCAATCTTTTTCTATTTACTTGTTTTAACATACTTACCTACTCAAATATGTTTTTTTATATAAATCTTTTCAATGTTTAGCTCTTCTCTTAATTGTATAGTTAAGCGATGTTCTGCGCGTTCACAAAATGGATGGGGATCCGTAGTGGCAGCACTTTCGTGCATCGGAAGGCAAATTGAATTGCCGATCCCAGCCATACAATTCTTAAGCTATGACGGAGGTTATCAGGCCGCCTAAAACTTAATTAGCAGAGTTGGTCAATCCATACTAAATGCTTCCTCTACGTGCCCAAATCCGATCCTATTTATTTAATCCTATTCAAAAAGCTCTCATAAAGAGCTGTGTAGAATTGAACCTTTCTAAACGCAGAAGGAACACATCTATTTTGCTCGAAGCGCCTATTGCCCTAGTCATAGCATATAACACGTTACCATCACATAATAATATGCTCAGTATATTTACGAAGTACCTAAACTATGCTAAGTATTTTTATCTTATTTCTGTACCTACCAAATGCACCTGCTGAATAATAAAAAGAAGAGTAGGGGCAACCTTTAACCCAAAGTACATTTAAGGGAATTCATAATCAACAACTTTAGTAAGAAACTTAGTAGTAGATAGGTATTTCAGAAACACATTTATTAAGTACCATTTAGTGATAGTCTAAATACTGGACATGAAATAATCATCTGCGGGGCAAGGATCGTTCGTATCGATCGGTTTATATCTGTAGATCTTCCCTTTCGTTCCCACAATTATATTATTCTTCGTATCAAACGCCATTCCTGTTATTTTGAATCCGAGTTGTCCTATTTTCTGCGGCAACATGCTTTTTGTCGTTAGTTTGAATAGTGATCCTTTGACTGCCACTATAGGTTCATCATTATGATTCAATTGAAGAATATATTTTAGCTCTCTTGTAAAACCTTTGTACTGTATCGGTTCGTAGTAGTCAGTTGAAAAGAAATACATCCTTCCATCGACATATTCGTAAAAAACATTCCCTTTTCCATCGAGAACGAAGTTATAAGCTTTAGGAATTTTATCATATCTCTTCACTGCTGCAGAACCGTTGACAAACTTAAATATCTCATGGTTAGAACCTGTTGTTATATACATTTGGTTATCAGTTTTGTCGATAAATATACTGCGTACATCGTCGTCTCCTATCGGTCTTTCTGCAGTGATTTCTGTTCGTGAATAATCATAAGTCACAAGACCTTGATTGGTGCCGATGTATATAACATTATTAGCGACATCAATAGCTACAGATTGGCCTATTAACTCATCTGAAACTGGAAGTTCTTTAATTCCGAGCGAGCCATGTTTGAGGAGGTGTATGCCTTTGGTATAGTTCCTTTTGTGTAAGATAAAGAATATATTTTCGGTTCTAGGATCGATGACTATGCCTGTTGGGTATCCATCTATAGTTGCAATGAGCTGACGTTTATAGAATTCATGGCCGATTTTCGTTCGGTCGCATTTCTCTGCTCTTCTCGCGTGGATCAGGATGAATATAACGGGTAGAATGGTGATAAAAGTCTGGATCGCGTTCATTGTGACATAACAGGGTTACATCTGAAACATAAGGTTTAGATTATCACATTATTTCACGTAATTTTCTCTTACCTACTATGAAAATCGAACCACCTTAAATTGAATTTGCCCCAAGTAGTTAATTATGATTACCTACCGTTTAAAATCTTAACGTTTGAATCTAGCCAAACCCGCTCTACATAAACTGCATCTTAGCTTAGTAAGATAATGGCACGACTTTCGATTCCATAGGTCATGTCATGGGTTCAAACCCCGTGGCTTTGTGAGCTGTAGACCTCGCGAGTCTGTGTTAGAAATCTAAAAGTGAGCAATTTACTAAATCTTTAGGAGTTATTTTGCTCATCTTTCACACAATTATACCTACCACTTCTTCAGCCTTCCTCTACTTGCGTACCTACCCAGTCACACTCATACTCATTAGGTAGGTACTCCTTTGGTTATATGGCTTTCATCCCTCATCACTACGTCTCCTTACCAAGCTAATCTAGCACTCCTCACCTTTTCAGTAACACACCACTTTCAAACTTACCTAAATAAATAAATATTGGTGGACATTTTCACACATCGCCATCTAGCCCCAAACAAAGCAAAGCTTGTAAGCTCTAACTTCCCCTTACATACTCGTTCCTTACTTTATAGGTAGGTAGGATATGTAGTAAAATGTAAGTACCTAAGTATTAGACAAGTTCACACATAGACTTACCTAGTCCAGTTCTCAAACTGCAGTAGTCAAAACCAAGTCAGTCTTTATAAAACATCATCGTTGATTCGTTATGATAGTTTGCTTATAAACATTGGTTGTGTTTACTTAAAGAAAGGACTGTACAGGTTGTTGCCACTTTTTTATCAATTTAATAAGAAAACGCTATAATGAAAAAATAACGGACCTTAAACTCACTAGAATAAAGTGAAAAGAAAAGAATATAAAAGAGTGAGAAAATCATGATAAAAGTAGATGGGCTCTCCACCAAAGCGGAGGTGAGAGGTGATGTGTTTAAACAAGCAAATAGAATTTCGTTATTCAATCATCTCGTGACAAAGACGTGGTGCAGTCTCAGACGTAACGTTGAATAGGTATACCTTAATGTGAATATTATACCAGCAGGGGAAGGCCTAAGAAAAGATGGACTGTGTAAATATGGATGTGTAGAAGGAGACGGAGAGACGGAGAGAGTGATAGACGAAAATGGAGAAAGGAGACATGTTGTGCCGGCCCCACTTAGTGGGATAAAAGTAGGCGATGATGAAGATAGTAACATAGATTTGATTCATCCTGTAGAATATAATGAAAAAACTAATGATGTAATTTGTCTAACTGCAAAGAATGACGTAATAATAGTTAATGAAACTCATCATAGCAGAGCCCTTAACGCACTCAGTACCAAAGTAGATCTAGAAGGGTGTTGTTTCATAAAAAATAAAGGTAAATATAATCTTATTCACAATAATAATAGAACTGAGTGATAAATTGATAATCCACGGAAAGCCTACATAATTTTAGTAAAAGCAAAATAATTGGTAAGTACCAATTATTTTGGGTTATTCTCACTATCAAAATGAAATATTTGCAAACATTTTAATCCTTAAATAGGTAAGTATTAAATTATGAAGTGGAATTTTCTGCTTCAAAACTGTAAATAGCTCATGCTAATGAAGTTAATGACAGACTTACAGACAGGGCAAACCCTACTCTCGAACATTAGTTGTAGATAAATAAAAACTTGAGAGAGAAGATATTTTCGAAGAACTACATAAATAAAACAAAGATACCATTTTCAATAATTTAATTTTCATCACCATCCTCACACCCCTCTCCGCTGTATTTGAAAATAACACCATTAGTAGACAGATAAAAGTCATCACCATTGAACGTGATACCAGCAGGAGTAACATCTAGGTCCATAAGTTTAACTGGTATCATGTTATCAGCTCTCAAATGGTAAAGACCATCATTCGAAGCCAATATAGCTCTACCATAACTGTCTATTGCAATAGCACGTCCAGAATTCTTCGGCAAACCGACATACTCTATCGGTTCGTGGAATCCTTTCAACATTACTTTGACGTACTTCGAATTGCACTCATAGTATACATTTTCTTTATTATCTACAGCTAGAAAGTAAGCGCATGGTATACTTTCAACTCTTTTCTTCTCGTTCTTGTTTAGATCGATGGTATATACTTCGTTTTCGGGGAACAGAGTAGCGTATAACACATCACTATGTGCAGGTTTGAAAACTTGGACTATATCTTCATCTATAAGACTAACAGTGTTAGCTTTGAGTGTGTCATTCATGACTGCCAGTCCCGTTTCTGTTCCTATATACACTTTATTGTTTTTGATGTCTACTGCCGCTGCCTGCCCGTTGACATTATCAACTTTGATGGGTTCTCCATTTCTGAGCACGTATTGATCCATTTTGGTTTGAACTCCATCGTCATGCAGTGACTCTAGGTCTATCAGTGTGAACAGTAGATCTTTGTTGTTGGGGTTGTAGGCTAAGTTTGTTGGTAGTCCCTTTATCGTTAGGACGTTTGTCCTACTGTAGTATTGCCCTTCGAAGTAATGTGAGCAGTTGTCTGCTGCAACTGCTGAGATCACCAGTAACAATATTAGCAGCATCTGAAATAGAACAACACTTTCTAAGCGAGCAAACAATTTTGAATGAAATTACAATTCATCAGAGTTTACACATGAATGCAATCTTAGCGTCAAATATATTTCATACTAAGTAGCTATGCCTGCGGATTAAAAAGAAATAATTCTTATCTATTCCTAATCTTACATGTACCTACCTACGAACTTTCACCCCTTATTTCCTTACAATGTAGGTAAATATTAAAAAACCCTGAAACACGTCTTTGAATTATGCTCAGTTGCTGTAGGTAAATCTAATTTAAGAACACAGATCCCCCATTCCCCCCTTTTTTCAAAAGTCTAGTGGTCCCTTTCTAAGCGGTTACGAAATAAACCTTTGTTACTAATTTCAGCTTTCTAGACTATTCGTTAGAATGTGCTTTGATAGATTAGTCAGTCAGAAGTGCTTACTGATAGAACAAACGATTTTCTATGTTTTGATTATGCGGGTATTGAGAGAGTTAAATGATCTAATCAATAAGCAAGTGGTCCCAACAGTAAAAGCAAGTAGAACAAAGGAATGAGTCTGAATCGAAGCTTATGAAAATCCGAAATCTCTGCTTATCTCCAATAGGTGTTGATAGTTATTCAATTCCAAATATCATCAAAATTGATTCAATGTCCTATTTCAATCCTGAATTTTGAATGTCTGTTCTTGAAATCACGTCTTTGACTTTTGTATCCAACAGATATTAACAGAATACATTTCTATCGGAACTAATTATGTGCAATAGCATGCTCTTTTAAACAAAACATCGTGACTAGATTACATAATTAACCACCAGTTAGCATTTTAGAGCGGTGATGGGCTTTCAACTTGACCCTTTTGGAATGGGTGCCTAAGTCTACAGATCTATAATAATTATTAGATAGGTAAGTACCTACTTAGATAATAAATTACGCTGTTGATAGAATCAAATTTTTGGGTCAATCTAGGGTGGCATTTTGTACAAATTCAAATACAGTTGTGTCTTCGAATTTTTCAAAAGTAATTTCAAAAACATTTGGAACAGATTTCGGATATTTGGATAGAACATTTATCTATCTTTTGCAAGTAAATAATTTGGGTCACATCGAATTCATGAACTATAGAGTTGACTGGGTTGATAATTATTTCATCGTCCAAATTGACGACATAATTTATGCCTAGCAAAATAAATCCTTGATGACAAGACATGCGTCTACACATCACTTTTTAACTGAATCTTTTGCAATCTTTTAAACAATTTCTACCGTAATTACGCTAAATTATTTGAAGAAAAAAATCACTCACTTTCAGTAGTTCTCGTGCACAACTGTATTCTGAGATATTGTCCACAACACTGGTGAAACAAACACGATTTATCTCCTCGACCTATCTGGGTTCAACGCACTATCTGACACAATTAATAACAAAACACCACTAATTTTAGGCAAAATATCGCGGATTTATAACATCTATATATTACATATAATTCTATATCTGTATAAAACATCTAATAAATATATTGTAATTTGTCCTATCTTAACAATGTTTTTTATGAAATCAATTATTATGAATATAGATCTAAATGAAGCAGAAATCGCGAACAGGATGTTACTGGGAGTTATATTCGTAAATGAAAAGAAACAGCTCAGTACCTTCTATATAACTTTAAAAGGGAAGAAGGAAGTTAAAATGCGCGTTTCCATTAACGCATTGCTAATTAATATAAACAAAACGATTTTTCGTTTCGAAAAATTTATGATCTCGTGATAAAAATCAAATCAAAATGAAAATCAAATATCATTTATTCAGTATGACTGTTATGATGACCACTTTGAAACGTCTTAAGAGCTAGGTGATTCTACTCCTGTTCTTTCGCGACCAACACCTTGAAGAATCAGGGCAACAAACACGGTAGATATGGGGCCTACGCCAAAGAAGTGTGTCAGGATCGTAGCAAGTGGAGATCTGTGGTCTCTGCCTACCCCTATGATGGGAATCAGGCGTGAGTTTATGTATGTATGATCTCGTGAGCTCTCTAAACGGTGAAGTAAAACATCGTGAATCCAGTTAGCCTTCTGGCGTCGCACTGAGGGGTATTCGACCCGAAAACACGTATAAAAGTCAATGTATGCAAAGTATGCAATTTTCAAAAACAGATTATATAAGTTGATACCTAGATACATTTAGCACAAAAGTCAACTGCCATTTTATTTTCGTAGGCTTCCGTTAAGTTGCGGGTAAACGTTTTATAAGTGCTTTGAACCAAGTAGGGGAGGTGGGGGCATAACCACATATGGGGGCACAACCGTTTTCTACCATTTCGGGTGTTTTTTTGTTGAATAGCAACAATGTTTTCGTAATGGTCACACCTTATCAATGGCCGCTTTCTTCTATGTTTGTATCAGTGTCGCTGGTTGTGAGAAGAAAAAGTTATGTTCATTTTTGGTAAATTTGGTGACTTTTTTATAATTCCATTACAATTTTATACATGTGATAGGTACACCGATTATTAGTTTTATGAATGAGTAATTTACTAAATTTGCGAGCTCTTTATTTGTGCTTTATTATCAGGATTTGTTCGTTACCTACCCTCAAAATACCAGACACAGCGAATGTCAATGTTCAAAATGAGTACCTGGGGCAAAACCACATAGGGGCACAACCGCATAGGGTGCGGTTATGAAAAAATTAAAGTGGAAGAAAATACAAGCAGTGAACAAATCGATCAAGAAAGCTAAACGCTCCAGTGAAGATGAAGATACAGATGATACAAATAAAGATAGTGAATGCATATTTTGCTCAGATATATACTCTAAATTTAGGTCAACAGTTGGATTAAATATACAAAGTGTCCTAGTTGGGCTCATGATGCTTGTGCAGGCATAGATGAAGAAGATGATTTCGATTATGTCTGTGATTTTTGCCAATAACGGCTAAAATCGGTTGTACCCTCATTGGAAATTGCTGGGTCGGTTGTGCCCCACTGTAGGGGCAAAACCGTTTTTTTATATTATTGCAATTTTTAGGTTATTACCACTTATTATGATGATTTTGTGCGTGAAAAGTAATTCAAATGTGTGAAGTAATAGTACTATTATTTAATAATGCCATGAAAATTGCTAAATTGCTTTAATTTCTTTATATTTTAATTGACTGATTGTTATGGGGGCGGTTTTGCCCCCATCTCCCATACGTAAATTAACACTAAGTAAACGATTTTGCAGTCCTGCATTCAGGAATATTTTAAAGAAGTGGAGAAGTCAGAAGTGGTTATCTGTATGATTGATACTATTTAACGATGTATGGACTATTCGTTTTAATTAATCATTTTAAAATAATACGAGAATTTTAGTAGATATTGTAGTTTTTATGAACCGCAAAAAAACCTCATGATATTTTGTTTCAAAAATGTATACATTAGAGTTTTTGTTGTATTGCCGGGTGTTGCCCGGCATATGTTTTGTTTTCGTGAGTTGATGTAACTATCTTACTTTTAGAATAAGTAAAAATTGGGTGCCAAAATTTGCCTATTATAATTTTTTTAAATTTTTCTTTGATGACGATATTTTACCAAACAAAATTAATTTTGCACTTCATACTTTAATATCTGCGTTTTTTCGCATGTAGGTGGTTCTGGTGTCAGCATTAAGACCCGAGAATATTTATTTGCTTAATATAGTGAAAGCTAGCACAGTGAGAGAATTTTCAAAGTGGGATTTTATGGAGAACTCGAGAGCCATCATTTTCCGTTGAACAAATACAAGAGTTTCGCTGCAAATTTTCTAAGATTAAATAAAAAATGAAGACCAGGCTTGCTGCCCACAGGAGTGAAGATGTTTTCATCAGGAAAATATTGTGATTACAAGGCACAGTGGTAAGGATGAGCTGATTCAAAAGAGCCCAAACACGGATGTTCTACTTTTATTTACTGAGAATTTCAATTAAACGGCTCCTGACTCCATCATCAGATCAGCTAGCTGTCACTATGTTATTACATTTTAGTAGGAACGTGACAGATATGTCGAGTTTCAACTTAATTGGCCTATTTACTGAGGAGTTCTGTTGAACAGCTCCTGACTCCATTACTAGATCAGCTCGCTGTTTCCATATTATTACATTGTAATCAGAAATTGACAGATATGCCGAATTTCAACTCAATCGGCCTATTTACTGAGGAGTTCTGTTGAACAGCTCCTGACTCCATTACCAGATCAGCTCGCTGTTACCATATTATTACACTATAGTCAAAACTTGACAGATATGCCGAGTTTCAACTCAATCGGCTCATTTACTGAGGAGTTCTGTTGAACAGCTCCTGACTCCATGATCAGATCAGCTCGCTGTCACCATATTATTACATTGTAGTCGAAACTTGACAGATATGCCGAGTTTCAACTCAATCGGCCTACTTACTGAGGAGTTCTGTGGAACAGCTCCTGACTCCATCATCGGATCAGCTTAAAAAAAATCTTTTTCGATCTTATTTGACATATTATGTCAAAATTATGTCAAATAAAGCGAAAAATAATTTTGTTCGTGTTTTTGGGTCTAATACCCCTATGTGCGTCGATAGGCTTGCAACCAGTCGCGTATGGAATGCTAACTTCTGCAAAATGCGGGGTCCAAATAAGTATTTGGACATACCTCTGACTTGACTACCCCCTTATGCGTCTTCAAAGATCTGATATAATGTCTACCACGCCTTGATACAGTCGTGAGCATGTTTAATTTCATTTTAATATAATAAACGAAAGTGTATAATGTCCGTTTTATTTTCATGGTCGTATGAAAATAGCAGTGGAATATTATGTAGGTAGGGGCTTGTTATCATTGTTGATAATTTTAGAGGTCTAACAAGGTGGTAGGTAGGTATTTAAGTTAATTTATAAACAGTGAACGTTTAGATAATTAATCAGAATTTAAGAAAATAACAGCATTGCAAAGACGTTCTTGATGGCGAACAGTTGCGGAATCTGGAAGCTAAAATAAACGCTAACGGAATTGCTTTTATGAATCAATGATTCGTATGTTTTTGTCACTCTCATGTTTATGAAAAGAGAGGGCACATAGTAGGTAGGTACAATTCATTTAGGATCCAGCTAAAGCGGCTTTTTGCTGACGGAGGTACAATTATTATCATTACCCTCCAGCTTGTTTCACTCTTCAGCGTGTCACCGGTCGCGTCCGCTAGTTGACCATTCACAGCACAGAGAAATTAATTTTGACCATTCACAGCACAGAAAAATGTGCTGAGTGTTCATCTCGCGGACGCGACCGGAGACACGCTGAAGAGTGAAACAAGCCTAAAATCTCCGTTACCAACGTTATCCACTATCTCATAATGAACATAATAGTCTAGTGTAGTTGACCCTGAACATAGATCAAATAAAAGAAATAAAGATTGATATGAATGAATAATGGAAACGTTTTCACATTTACGCTCGGATGATTGAAAATCGCGTGCGATATCTCTCTTACACAACACTTGCACTACTCTTACTGTTATTTAATGTAGAAAAACATACTTATTCATAATTAAAATAGTCTGTGAGCTGTAGGTAGACCTCGCGAGTTTTTTTTCTCGTTATTTTCCACCCCTTATCACTCTTCCCAAACCCTAGTTTATAGGATGAAAACGTAGTTCGGACAAAAAAGTTGCGTTTTAGTGGTTTTAGTAAGGGTTTTGAAACAGTTGGGTTATGGAAACAGTTTTGCGGCATTTTTAAATATTTTACGAAATGGCTGAAATTTCCGTTACAGACGCCATTAATAAAAGAAGAGGAAGAAGATATTTTATAAAAAAAAACTTATTAATACTTACACAATGGGCCTTACTTATGAAAGATGTTTAAAGTGAAACACTGGTTAAACAACGTCCTGTCTTTATTTGTGGATAGTGACAAACAGAGACAGGACGTTGTTCAACCAGTGTTCAACTTTAAACGTCTTTCATAAGTAAGGGGGAATTATTTTGGCATTTAAAACATCAAGGGTGTGTATCAACAGTAAAATTTACAAAAATACATTAGAACCAGTTGAGCCATCTAAGGATCATTGTAAACGATCTATAGATAGCTCTGTGTGATGTGATTACTGAAAATAACTTATTTAAATCAATCTAATGCTTTTTCAGATCAAATGAAATGTGGCAAGTCGTTGCAGCCTTATTCGCAATCGCGGTATCATCCCCAACGTACAACTACTCCGTATTCAACAAGGAGCAGATAATTTTTTCGTCTACTTTTAATATAACTAAGATACTTGTACCAGCCAAAGGAAATAACTATATACTCGAAGATAATACAGGTCTTCCTTCTATATTCTTCACAGTCAGCGATCCCAAGCTGGAAGGTGGAGCTTGCATTTATGTTTTAGAAGACTTAGCTGCTTACGAAATCCTTGAAGGTGGAAGAGATTCAACAGCAGATTACAGCTCAGATAGAACAGTTTATCTAGGAGCTAAGGATGGCGTATACAAATATGATTTTGAAAGCTTCTCAGCTAAGAAATTCGGCCCGTTCAGTGATAGTATCATCCAACTACAAAAAGCGAACGGAACTGATAAGATATACATTCTAAGAGATGATGGAAAGCTGTTGTTTTTAGAAAGCAACGGCACAGTCAAGTCTGTGGTGAACAGCGTGATTTGTGCAACAGAATTCGTGCTAGACACATCAAACAATATATATTTCATTCAATGCGGAGACAAAAGTATACATATAATTAGAACAGATGGAACTACTTTCGGTACAACGACAAGTGTTGTTGATGAGTTAGAGGATATTAAGTTGATAAGACCAGCGTTTGTTATGGAGGAATCTATACCGTTCTTAGGAGATGGTGTTCTTTATATACTACATGCGAACGGAACATCAGAGAAGAAGGATTATCATATAGCAGAGAAAATTGGTGCTATTAGTGTAGATGCTGCTTTGTATTTCGTAACAGCTTTAGATGGTAAAATATATGAGTATAATGTAATGGATGTTATGCTGCAGTCTATGTTTGGTGTCCCAAACCCTACAGATTTTATTAACATAATTATGTCAGTTATGGATAGTGCGAAAGATGGTGTTTTTGGGATTTTTAAAGGTTGGTATCGTCACAATTAAATCTATTTAAATTTTGTGAAATATAGGATATTACATATTTAGAATTTTACCATCGAAACTATCTCACTGATTTTTATTTAGTAGGTATCTACTAGGTAGGTACTTACCAATTGATATAGTAAAAAAAATATTTTAGATACCGTAAAATACGCCAACATTGCCCGCTTTTTTCGAATAATTTCAATTTTTGTAAAAAAATTCTATGGGAACGTAAGTATTTTCTTTTATCATCTGCTATTATAAGATTATGTGCATGTATTACTTTATCAGATTTTATGATGCGTCAATATTTAATTAAGTATTTTATACATTTTGATGGCGGGCAAAGTTATCTGGACTTTTAGCCAACATTGCCCACGTTGATTTTTGACGCAAATATAGCCTCTAGAGAGATGAAATAAAAAGCCAATACAAGAATTTAGGCAATAATGGCGTTTACTTTAGGAATTAAAACGATACTATAGAAGGTTTCCTAGCAAAGTGGCTGGGCAAAGTTACCCTGACATTTTTTGTCTTTTTCATACAAACCGCATTTCACAAATTAAAAGTGCTAGGGTTGGCACTTCTTAGTTACCTAACTGATCTTGTGATCGTAGTTGTTGTAGGTATAAAAAAACTGGTTATTTTTCATTCAGGTATGTATTTATTTAATAAACTTTAATCAACATATTTATATAGGTACCCAAATGAAAATGAAATACTAATTGAGATCAAATGATGTTAGGAGCTAAATTAAAATAATTACTAAACTATTAGACATTTTCAGCTAACTGTCACTATTATTATTGCATTGTCACCGAAGACTCATAATTTTACCTAAATTCAGCTCAATTTGACACCGGGAAGTAGGTCAAATTAAGCTTGCAAGAATTGACCCGGACAAACATACTTACAAACATAGGAACTTACAAACATACAAACATTACAAGTTAATTAAAAGCTTTAAAAAAAAACAAGTTTCTGAAGTGCCAACCCTAAGCTTATTTTGATGGCGGGCAATGTTGTCAATAGTAGATCGCTACATTGCTGGATAACTTTGCCCACCGCTATAACTCTTGTTTGAAAAGACATTCAGCAACGATAACAACATATTAATACTCCTAAAATGTTCTTACATAATCATAATATTAATAAAACTAACCTGTATTTTCGCCATCACTCACAATTCACTTATGAATTTGCACCAAAATTTGCCCGCGAAAATACGCACCGTACTCGAAGAGTTCCAACAAGTTACTGAGTGAAGCTAGCGACACACCAGATAGACAGTGTTGCTAGACACATAACCTATTTTCTATCAAATTCAAAAAATGTTAACATATTATTCAAATATTTTTGCAATTTAAAGATTTGCTTAAAAATTGATCTTCGGGCAAAATTACCCTTGGTGGCAATGTTGGCGTATTTTACGGTAGTTATTTTACAATTATTGGTTTACGTTTGTAGATAAAAAGTAAAAAGCATATATATTAATATAGATAAAAATATGTATTATAACTTACTAAGTGTTAGACATAAGAGTTTTTAGATGTATTAAAATAACAAATGTAGGCATTAGATGGGTATGTTTTTTATTTGGATTAGCCTTCTTGTTTAGAAGGTATCCGATTGATAAAAATGGTAGAGTAGAAATCAGTAATAGTCGAACTCAGTCCCCGCAGTATAGGTTCAATTAAATTCAATGAGTATATTTCTTTATTATAACCAAACAGTTGTATAATACCTAAATCTAAGTAGAACGCTGTAGGGACCTTATTGAAAACATATTCAGTTTCTACACTGGTACCATTGGCGAAAACCCTGTACAACTTTTTATTCAACAACAGGAAAACTCCATCTGTAAATGCAAAGCTTCTAATCAATTTAATCTGGTTGTGTTTCTCCGGTAGTCCATTAATTTCATTAATTTCATCACGAACAATCACTTTAGGTTTTTTGAGAGCGCTTCCATAAAAATAAACGTTGTCATCCTTATCCAAAACGACTTGTTGTACATCATTTGATATTTTACTCATTTTCGTTCCCATTTCTGTTACTTTGCTCAACTGATTATCAGCAACGACGTATATGATATCTTGTTTGCTATCTTTTTGTATAGCTTTTATATCGGCTGTGATATTTCCATATTTCTCAGCGATTTTAGCAGCAAAATTGTATGTGTATATACCATCGGCAGCGCCAATGAAAACAGTTTTATCATCAGAGGCTGTGCATCTTCCGTTGTTTAAAATGCTTGTCGCGAAGAATTTAGCTGACCTATCATTTGCAGCATCTTCTAATGTAAATATGCCTTTAAAACTCCCGTTGTCTTCTCTCTCTACGAAGAATACTAAATCAGTATTGACGGTAGATGAATGTATGTCTACTATATTATTATTTGCTTTATATAATAGAGACTCTGGTTTGTAGATGCTGCTATCTAAAACTCTGTCAGCTTTGACCGAAATCATGAGAGCAGTGAACGTAGCTATTAGAATCTTCATCGCATCTGTAAAGAAATACATACATACTTAAAATAAAGTACATACATAAAATCACACCTTAAACAAAAGATTGTCACTTTTAAACTTTCACGATCAATTATAAATATATATATATACCTACCTATAAGTATTACGTGATAAATACCCGGATACATTTATAGGTTTTTATAAAACAAAAGATAACCATTTTGAAATGTGTCCAAATCGAACACATTTCAATATGTTTCACTACTTTTAATTTTAAATAGGTACCTATTAATAAATTATTTGGTATGAAGTAAGAACATAATTTTAATTTAAATAAAATAAACTCACCAATAGACAAACACGACCACTTTAGATAAGCTCTGTCGACCTCTTGTCCCGTGTTAATGTGTTATTAACAAACAACGGAAATTATGTACAGTCGTCATGAAAAATTTATAAATACTTACCTATTTTTAATTTTTAGCACCCGACGATATAGGGGTTGATAATGTAGTTGTAGTGTATCTGTAGCCTAAACGCGAGTTTGCACAAAAACGGCACATGATTCTAGAGTAGGTAGTTATATGCCTGTGGCATTATACACCGTTAATTCTGGGTCAGTTTAAAGCCAGCACCCACTGCTTGTATTGCTTAATCGTATTCGTGTCGTTTGTTTAGTTTTTGAATTTGATAAGTATTTCATACGAAACTAAATAGTTGAAAAGATTAACAAAAGTGAGGAAAACACTTGGTAAGGTGTCGTAGGCGCGCAGAGCTAATGACCTAGGTAGTATGTATGACTACGACGTAGCATAGACTCTACGCCGTAGCAACAGCTGAGCACAGAGCACGTATCTCCGTGATTTATCCTGCCTATGTTTCGTGATATTATTAATTGCAAAAAAATAGATCTCATTTTTATTATTATTTTTGAGTAAGGTTATCGATATAGATTACGTAGGCGCCGGCTTTAAACTGACCAAAAATAAACGGTGTATAGCTCCTGAACGGATTTTTTTTGTTTGAAAACTGTCGTGATCGAAATGGTTCTTATAAAGCTATTTTTATTGAAGATCTGCGAGCTTAAAAAGGCTGTTAAACAGAATCACAATAAGATTTGAACTATATGCCGTTTCTTTTCATAGACTAAGGCTGGATTCGACCAAACTGTCATCTTACTCCCAGAGTAGTTATTCCGTTAGCCGACAGAATTCGAAATACAATTGTTTAGAAAGCGCAACCGAACATTGTTAGTTGCATTCAAATTATCCTGGTTATAAGGTGTCAACTTTAGTATGTCAAAATATTCATACAAACAGCAGTCTAATCTGTGGTTTAATCTCCAGATAAACCTTAATCCAGTTTGGTAAAATCCAGCCTGAGAGTGACAAGAACGGCATATATTGCAATTCCCATTAAGATTCTGCAATAGCGGCCTTTTTAGCCCCGCTGTTCCTTCGCGACCATTACTCTGAAGAATTACAGCAATAAACAAGGTTAGGGGCTAATTTTAAAATAATTAATTAAGGTTTTGAATACAGTTTAAGTATTTTATTATAATTTCTATAACTAACAGATTATGAACACCTTATAATGTAGAAATCTAATTACTCCCGCAGCTTTATTCTAGGTCACGAACTATATCTATTCCAAGTTACATCAAAGTTAGTTCAGCCATACATTTTCTCAAAATTTCATATACGCTAAGGTACTTAATTTAATTGGCAAACGTGCAAATCACTTTTTGAGATTTAGTAACTAAATAGATAGCAACAATATTAGTATATCTTATAGTAAATAATTTATAATTATATAATCTATAGTATAATATAATATAAATATACTTAGGGAGTAAATAATTTATAATTATATAATCTTTAGTATAATATAATATAAATATACTTAGGGCTTGCTTCTCTTATAGTAAAGAATCTATAATTATAACTATAATATAAATATACTTACTGTTTCATTTTCGCCGAGTAAAGTTCAAAGTAAGTTATCTGGCAGTTAGATTAAGGCCTGGCTTTCACCATCGCTGAGTAGGACAGCAGACATTTTTAGCTGTCATTGAATACATTTACTTGCCGAGTAAAGTTATACAGGATGGGGCAAGTTTTTGGGTTCATAAGGGTAGCTACCTTTTCATTTGTAGTTAGAAAGTTTTTTTCTTAGGAAACTATATAACTATATATTTATTTTGAAGAACAAAATGGCGTGTTTGTATTGCAAGTATTTTTCTAGGCTGACTTTTCTAACTGTAGGTACTTTTTTCAAAAATCTAAAAATGCAATTATTTTCTTCTTTATCGATCGAGCGAGCGAAGCGAGCGAAGATCTTAGTGGCAAGTTAGGCGATTTTGCTTTGTATGTTTGTATGTTTGTATGTTTGTATATTTGTATGTTTGTATGTTTGTATGTTTCATTTTTATGTTCTCGCATAACTATCGAACCGCTTATCCAATCTGTATGAAACTTGATAGGTCAATAGGATGTGCTATGGAAATTTGCTGTGGAGCGTATGAGCGTAATCGATGAAGGGGTTGTAAAGATATGGGGTTCCCAAGGGGTTAAATTTTTTTCAAAGTTACCCAAATATATTGAGTGGGGTGTCATATGAAAGTACTCAATTTGTACATTCCAAAATGGTTTTTAGTTTTCTTCTAGGTTCTATAGTTTTTGAAATACAGTGAAAAAGAAAACTGATGAAAACCAATTAACGGATGTATGGAGAGAGCTCCCGTTTCATAGAGTTTCGATGTATTCGTAGGTCTGGTTAACAGAAAACGAGTGTGGCATCGTTGTGGTTTGGTTTGCAATGATTTTAGTTGCTACTTGATATTTTTTCTTGAGATTGAAAATAAAAGCCGTGTTGGCCGAGTGGAAGAGTGCTCGACTTTCGATTCATAGGTCGTAAGTTCGAACCCTGGCCGTGCTCATCAATGGATTATTCGATTAGAAAAATGTAAATGCGCATTAAAACGAGCTCTAAACGGTGAAAGAAAACATCGTGAGGAAACCAGTTAACGTTCTAATAGCGGCGATGGGCTTGCAACCTGTCACGTATGCAAACGCTAACTCCTGCAAATAATGGGCTGGGCATGTACCAAAATTATAGAGGGAGAGGGAGGGAGAGGGAGGGGGAAGGGGCGAGGGGGAGGGGGAGAGGGAGGGGGAGGGGGTAGGGAGGGGGAGGGGGAAGGGAGGGGCAGAGGGGTTGGGGGGGTAGGGAGGGGGGGTAGGGAGGGGGAGGGAGGGGGAGGGGGGTAAGGAGGGGGAGGGGGGGAGGGAGGAGGGGGTAGGGAGGGGGGTAGGGAGGGGGTAGGGAGGGGGGGAGGAGGAGGGGCAGGGGGAGGGGAGGGGAAATTGATTTTCTAATACATTTTGTATTGAACTGCTATTTTAATAATTTCTCGAACTAAGAGGCCTTTCCTGAGGCGCGGTACGAAGTTCGCGGGGTCAACTATTGAATATAAACAAAACACGACTTAATGTATTGCATGTATGTCTATAATCTTTATCATACTGAGGTAGCGCATTAGATATCATTGTGTGGTAAACACTAGAAAGAGCACTTAACGTAGGTAGGGGTAGTCAGAAACAAGTCCAAATCTAGGCTATCAACACAACGGTGCGCGAGATCTCAGTTCGGGGCGAACTACTAGTAATAAACCTATAGTTTCCTGAGAACAAAACATTCTAACTACAAAAGAAAGTAGCTAATCTTACTTTATTGCCCGTTAAATTGTCGGTCCCGGCTTTTAAGTCGTTAAGCCAGGACGGAGGCCTTTAGGCGGCCTAAAAACTCCGTCACCAGAGTTGGCCACTAGCTCATACGAACTTACTTAGTGCCCAAAACTTTGCGCCACCCTGTATATTATAATTCCAATGTTTTAAAAGCTAATGTGTATAAAAAACATACATAAAATGAAAAGTGGGATCTAACATAACTATTTAAAACTAATTTTGTTTTTTTAAGATAAATTGCCCAATGATCTTTGTGTCAAATCGCCATTTTATTCGTCAGTTTAAAGTTATTTTGCCTTTCGCCGGTCCCTTAAAACATTTTCGTTCGCATTAACCGCTCTAAATAGCTTACGTTAGAACGTAACCGGAAAGTAAAGGTTTCATGTACTTAGGCCGAAACCGGTTTAATTTTTTTCCGGTTTCCAAGCCCTGGTTTAGACCCTTAATCAATTTTAAGTTTCTTACTCGTAATAGCTTTATCTTTATCTGAAGATGACCTCTTTAAGCTTTTAATATTACTCAACTGCCGTATTTCGTTGGTGATTCCCCTTATTTTCTGTATCTCGCTGGGGATTCCCCTTATTTTCTGTATCTCGTTTTCGGTGGTACGTTTGGGCTTCTTGGCTTCCGTTTTGGGGATCTTCCGAGGAGGCTCTCCATCCATTTCAGATAAGCTCGGGAGTCTTATCACTGGTTTTCGCGGTTTAATGTTTGGGAGAACTGAGAAAAACAAATAAAGTCCAAATAAATAGGAGTAGTTCCCATTTCGTACCGAAAATTCTCGTACCACTTGGTACGAGTTGGGAAAATTAATTTTAATATACAAGAGCCGTATTGGCTGAAGGAATTTTAGTACCTTGACTTTCAATCCGAAGGTCGTGGGTTCGAATCCTGGCCGTGCATCAATAGATTTTTCGTTAGTTTAGAGCTCGTGTTAATGCGCATATACATTTTTCAAAACGTAAAATCCATTGATGTACAGCCAGGTTTCGAACCCACGACCTTCGGATTGAAAGTCGAGGTACTAATCCCCTCGGCCAACACGGCTCTAGAGGCTTAGAAATAATGTGTTCGGATTCCGGTGCATCAATAAATCAAATTCTTTCTTAACTTACTTGTATTGGAGTTACGTTTCGATGTGCCGATCGGTAGTACTGACAGATCCAACTTGATTTGACTGGAGAAGTGACGGAGCGGCTGTGATGATGATGATGAAACTTCGCTGGTCCCTGTCAAAATATTATGTCATTTTAAAAGTCTATAATTTTTTATTTGTTATAGTGTTAAATTAAAATCACACTTAGATATTTACATTTGAAAATGAAAACTCTTATCAAAATTTTCAATTCCGACGGGATTTGAACCCGCAATGATACAAGCGATCCTCCTTTAGCCGGAGTGCCTTTACCAATTCGGCCACGGAACCTTTAGTCGCCAGAGTTGAAAATCATGATAAGACCATACTATCGATTATAGCATCGATGAGCGCCATCTACAGGATAACTGCTAAGTTAACTTTAGTAGTAGTAGAGTGGTTAGGATGTCCGCCTTCCAGCCGAAGGCTGCGAGTTCGAATTTCAGACGATGAAAGTTTGTTAGGGTTCCGTACCTTAAAAGGTAAAAAAAAGGAACCCTTATAAGATCACTTTCTTGTCCGTCTGTCCGTGTGTCACCATCGATTATCTCAGGAACGGGTGGAGCTAGCAAGTTGAAATTAATACCATATACTGAGGTCTATAGTCCCTATTGTGAGTATAAAAATCAAGGTCCTGAGTCAACACTATAAAAAGATATAGGCAAATTTAGGTTTTCGTGAAAACTTGTAAGTACCAAAACTTACCTTAATTATCAACTTTTTTTATTTTTCGGAATTTTTCCTTTACTTGTGCTGTAAGACCTTGCTTGTAACCAAATTTGACAATTCTAGGCCAACCGGAAGTACCCTAGAGGTTTTGGGTTGAAAACCTAAATGGTAGTTCCCGTTGACCTAGAATCACGAAATTTGGCAAAAAGCAAGGTCTTATAGCACAAATAAAGGAAAAATTCCAAAAAATTAAAAAAGTTGAAAATTAAAGGGTGTTCCCATACATACATAGTTGACGCCAATTAAGATTGTCCTCTGAGTTGTATGGGCGCTCGCTCATACAAATAAGCGGGCTACAATAACATAATGGGTATAATGGGTAGGTACGGAACCCTCGGCGTACGAGTTCTACTCACACTTGACCGGTTTTTTTTATTTTTTTGTTATTTTTTCTTTTTTAATTTTTCTCTATTTGCACCTGTGCAAAGCTCGGTTGCCCAGATATTATAAGTAAGTCCTAGTTAGTAGTATAAGTAAGTACTCACCAGCTAAAGCCTTCCCTCCTACGTTAGCGTGTGTCAGTTCGCTGTATTTGATGTCACATTCGTCAATACGTTTCTTCAGATCAGCTGGAAATTATGAAAATATATACTTAAGTATACATGTTTTTTAAATTAAGTAATTTATTTTCTAAACAAAAATACAATTTTCACGGTGCTTAAACTAGATGCCACATAACTTATCGAGTGCCTAAAGAGAGAGAAGAGAGGCAAAAAGATGAAAACAGAAAAGACTGGATCAGTCAGCACCAAATATTGCTGGACATTTCAAACAGCGCCATCTAGCCCCAAACTAAGCAAAGCTTGTACTATGGGAAACAGATAACTGATAGAATAAATAGATTTTTAACAGCTAGACATAGAACAAACATCAATGTTCATCACACAAATGTTTGTCCTGACTGGGAATCGAACCCACAACCTACAGCGTAGAAGGCAGAGCTACTACCAACTGAGCTAAGAGGCCAGTCAAAGAAAATATAAATAAACTAGCAGTGCCCTTACGGCGTTGCCCCCGTAGTGATCAAAAACTATTTTGGGTTCTCTACCTAGGGTTACAATATTGCAATTTTCTTACGGATCCCTAATTTTTTTGAAAATATATTATAGCCTAAGTTATTCCCTGATAATGTAGCTTTCTATTGGTGAAAGAATTTTTGAAATCGGTCCAGTAGTTTCGGAGCCTATTCGTTACAAACAATAAAGCAAAAAATATTTCCTCTTCATAATATTAGTAAATAAGCCGTGCGAAGCCAAAATAAAGATGAAAAAAAACCCCCTTACTTATGAAAGATGTTTAAAGTTAAGCACTGGTTGAACAACGTCCTGTCTCTGTTTGTCACTATCCACAAATAAAGACAGGACGTTGTTCAACCAGTGTTTAACTTTAAACATCTTTCATAAGTAAGGCCCAAAGTGTTAAGTACCTATAGTTGCATCCTGCTCTTTCTCTCTAGTCATCATTCGTTTTATAATCTTCTGTTGTCGCCATACCACCATTTTGTGATCGAGCATCTGGAAAAATAAAACTAAGTTTAAATCAGAGTGAGACGGCGAATTATTGTTTCCCCATGAAAGAGAAGGACAACAGGTATAGTCTGGCAAAAACGGGTAGAAACGGCAACTAAAATTTCATTACAATGGAAACCCTTTCTCTACTAATCTCTGGTAAAGTACAGGTTTCTTGTCTATGGTACAGGTACCGAAGACGTCAGTCAGAAGTAATAATTTCCTTTTATAAGAGAATTTATCTATTTCGCGTATTTAGCTTGCACAGTGGCGCCCCCATTTATGTCTATTATTTTTTGCCAGACTATACCAAGCACTGAAATCTGAGTAGGAAGGCGAATAATTGTTTCCTTATGAGAGGGAAAGACAACGTGATTTAGAATAATGATGGCGTTGAAATCCTAGTACATTTGTTGGCCGAGGGGTATAGTACAGTCAGCGTCATCAATCGGTATCCCCCTATTGATTTTAACAAGGACCCTTTTCATTTCAACTTTGGATTTCAGTCGGATTTGCTAGTATACTTATGGATATCTAATTTCGCTCGAGTTCCTATATTAGCAAATCCGACTGAAATCCAAAGTTGAAATGAAAAGGGTCCTTGTTAAAATCAATAGGGGGATACCGATTGATGACGCTGACTGTACCTCGACTTTCGATCAGAAGGTCGTGGGTTCGAATCCTGGCCGTGCATCAACGGATTTTTCGTTTCGAAAAATTTACGCATTAACACGAGCTCTAAACTGTGAAGGAAAACATCGTGAGGAAACCCGCGGCTTAGTCAGCCCCACACGTATTGATATCTTTCCTGTGGATATGTCCGGTTAAGCTGAGACGATGGTGTAGGTGCTACAAGCCTACTCCATCTCAAATGTCCCAGGCACTACAGTGTCCTGTTAATTGTAGGCAAGGATTGCCTACACTGTATAAATCATCTAGTAAAGATGTATAGGCCTAAGTTTACATACATTTAGCAACATACCCCTTTATATATCTTCTTGTATTGATTTGCCATGTAGATAGACATTTTAGCGTTGAGCATCGACCGACGGTGTAGGTTCGTTATTTCTTGGCGCATAGCCAATGGCGCTAGTACAGCTGAAATAAAAGTAAATGATTAAATAAATAAATATTGCTGGACATTTCACACAGCGCCATCTAGCCCCAAACTAAGCAAAGCTTGTACTATGAGAACCAGATAACTGATAGAATACTTATATACTTTTTTTTGTAAATTCATACATAGAATACTTTTATAACACCCAGACACAGAACAAACATCTATGTTCATCACACAAATGTCTTGTCCTGGATGGGAATCAAATCCACGACTTATAGTGCAGAAGGCAGAGCTAACTGCAACTGAGCTAAGAGGCCAGTCAATGATTAATAAAAGATGTTTACATAATATTACATCATTTGAGTGAATAATAAGTAACAATTGAATGATAATTCAACTAAGGTTTGTCAACTACAGCGACTTTTTAGTTAACTACATACACTTTTATGTTTGACAGAGCGATTTTTTCATCAAACAGATTTTCTGAAGACTCTTCTGTCAACTAGAGCGACTATTGTGTTAACCAAAGCGATTTATTTACTAAAATAATTGGCAGGTCTAGCAGGCTATGTGTCGCCTTCTTACAGTTTCTTACGGAAGGCCGGTGACATTTTATCGTTGAAATGTTTCGGTTAACTATAGAGACTTGAGACTTTTATGCGTGGGGTGGGTTCGATTCTCTTTCTACTAAGGTTTGTTAACTACAGCGATTTTTATGTTAAATAGAGCGACAGAGTTAACTGTAGCGACTTTTATGTTTAACAGAGCGACTTTTATGTTTAACAGAGCGACTTTTCTGTCAACTAGAGCGACTTTTGCGTTAACTCGAGGGATTTTATCACTAAACAGAGCGACCTTTGCCTTAATTCCTTCATACTCACAATAGGGAACTCCCACAATTTTTTTTTATGATTTTATACGATAGGTTATATCGTCAAATAACCGTAATAAAAATTCCAGCGCCGAAATACTAAAATTTTATAACAAAAATAATTTTTAAAATTTACCAACATTTTCAGGCATCTGAAACACGTTTATTATTGTTGTCACAGATTACTGTTGTAGTAACAATTTTTGAATTGTGACGTCACGCGTCAAAGTTCACAAATTGATACTAAGTACAACAGTAATCTGTGACAATAATAAGTTCGAGTTTAGGAATTGTGAAAATTAAAAAAAAAACTTATCTATGGATCGTCATATCTGACTCGTCCTTGACTTTTCTTATGAACTCGTGACGTCACATCCTTTCACATCCTTTTCAAGTATTTTGAAATTCCTACTATTTTTTGCAATTTTTAAAATTTATTTTCTAATCGAAAATGGTTTAATATTAAAAAATAATTACACACACATACCTCTAAAGCAACAATGTTCATAATAAAATACATTTAACCCGCTTTTGAATCAGACGCATATTGCCTATTGGCGGGTCTGGCTGGCTGTGTGGCGCCCTCTTGCAGTTTCTTACGGAATGCCGGTGATATTTTATAGTCGAAATGTTCGATCGCCATGCTGGATATATCTCGTAGTTTTTAGGACTTTGTGAGCGCGGGGTGGGTTTCTTTCTCTTTCTACTAAGGTTTGTTAACTACAGCGATTTTTGTGTTAAATAGAGCGACTCAGTTAACTATAGCGTCTTTTGAGTTTAACAGAGCGACTTTTCTGTCAACTAGAGCGACTTTTGCGTTAACTTGAGGGATTTTATCACTAAACAGAGCGACCTTTGCCTTAATTCCTTCATACTCACAATTGGCGGGTCTGGCTGGCTGTGTGGCGCCCTCTTGCAGTTTCTTACGGAAGGCCGGTGATATTTTATCGTCGAAATGTTCGATCGCCATGCTGGATATATCTCGTAGCTCTTGTAGGACCTCGTGAGCGCGGGGTGGGTTCGATTCTCTTTCTACCAGGGTAAGGACACGACGGATTTCATCTATCACCTGAATAATATATCTTTTTTTAACCAAAGCATCCGACAAATCCTATTCTATTAAACGAGCAATATTTGTTTGTTTGTTTGTCTGTACTCACGTTCTCGAAAACGGCTCTAACGATTTCGATGAAATTTGCGGTACTGGGATTTAAGGGGGCGAAAAATCGATCTAGCTAGGTCTCATTTCGGGGATAATTCGTTTTCTCGGAATGTTCACGCAAAAAGATTTACCAGTTCAAAGTAACAGAATTTTTTAAGTCCAAATTGGCCGAGTGGATTGGGTGTCTGCCTTTCTGCCAAGGGCTTCGAGTTAGAATCTCAGCCAGTGAAAGTTTATCTTTGTAAGTTTTTTTCTTGTTCTGTTTTAAATCTCTATTTGCACCCAGATATTTATTATAATCCGAAAGTTGAATGTTTTTGTTTTTAGTAATAAAAATTGGCATAATAACAATACATACCTTCCCGGGTATAAAGCAGCACATGTTATGGTCTATGAACTTTGAATACGTCATGTTTAGCATGGATATGCGAGTCTCGATTGAAGTCAGGATATCACAATGTCTGGACAGCTGGTGGTATCTGGAATAATTAAATAAATATTGCTGGGCATTTGACACAGCGCCATCGAGCCCCAAACTAAGCAAAGCTTGTACTATGGGAACCAGATAACTGATAGAATACTTATATATTTTGTAAATAAATACTTTATAACACCCAGGCACAGAACAAACATCTATGTTCATCACACAAATGTTTGTCCTGGATGGGAATCGAACCCACAACCTACAGTACAGAAGGCAGAGCTACTACCAACTGAGCTAATAGGCCAGTCGAAGGCCAGTGGAATTAAGGGCCTTACTTATAAACTTTCAACTTTAAACAATGCTCAAGATTCGCCCTGTATTTGACACTATCTAACAAAAGAGGATGGCAATTTTAAGCTGTGTTTCAATTTTGACAGAATTTTAAAAGTAAAGGGGTAAGAGTCTAGCTTGAGCACAGAATAAATAGTACTACGTACAGAAGGCTCGTTTCGCGAAAAGAAAATATATAAATAGCGACTCTTGCTGCGACGCAACTAAGTGCAATTCAGCTCGGATAAGCGCTCAGAGCCTAACGTGATATTCACCTAAACATTACCATTCTTTCTATCGCGTAACTCTGTCACTGTCTGGCATGGATTTACGCGGAAAGGTTGTCGACTTGTCAAGGTAAGGTTGCAATAAGGTTGCAAGCCTATCGCTGCTATTACAGAAGCTAACTGGTTTCCTCACGTTCTTTTCCTTCACCATTCAGAGCTCGTGTTAATGCGCTTATAAACTTCTCAAAACAAAAATCTATTGCATCGCCGGGATTTGAACCCACGTCCTCCAGATCTAAAGTCAAGGCACCAAAGTACACAAAAAACCTTGGCCAAAAGTCCCTTCATTTAAGAAATCCTGTATACAATTTTAAAATGGGTTTAAAAATGAAAAATGTGTAGGCTTTGGTTACCTGCGTTCAGATTCCCTTCTAGGGAGTTGTGCCTTAACATTCTTCAGAGCTAAGGAGTGCCGTCTCTCGATCAGGCAGAATCCTCGGTTTAGCATCCGACTGCATATTGTGTTGAATGATTTTGACACCTGCAATATTTTAAAATGTCACAATGTAAACAAGCTCACAATTGTATGGTTCAGTTAGAACTAGAGACATTTAAGAAGTCCCATGTATCACATGTGATACAGGGACAATAATAATTGTTGTGCCACAAAAAATACACATCTATGACACTTTTAAGAGAAAAAGAAGTAAAAAAGGGCAATTTTAGACAGATTTTATGTAGATATATACTGACTTATAAATTATTTTGTGACATCTGTGAATTTAAAAGAAATTTTTTTTTTTTTTTAATTTTGAATACTCATGCAAGCTAGAACGTTGCTTTATCTGATACTAATATTATAAAACGGAAGGGTTTGTTTGAACATGCTAGTAGGTAGTTATTGGGCACGCTGGACCACTTCGGTCTACTCGTTGCACTCGTAGACCTGTGGTCCAGCTGCCCAATAACATTTCGTGGTCCAGCTTGCCCAATTACTTTTTTGCGGTCTAGCGTGCCCAACGATTTATTATCGTTTTGTTGGAATCACAAAATGTAACGTAACTTACAGAACAACTCTGATATAGGTATAAATGTTTTATGATGCATCGGAAAAACGCCATTACGTAACCCGTTATTGTAATAAAAGAACTTCCGTTAAATTATCACTCCATGATTGTTAAATTACAACCTCTATAATTATGATTGATATGTTCATGGTACTATCACTCTTCTTCAAACACTCCTGCGATGAAGTTCGTTAAACAGCCTGTATCATTGCATTTCGAGAACATTCGTATTGATGCTGAGAAACGCAGTTTCCGCCATGGAAAACTTTTACCTAATTCGATACGTTGTTTAATATGTGGACCGTCTAATTGTGGAAAAACTAATTTAGTGATTGGTCTACTTCTTCATGAAAATGGTTTACAATATCGAAATGTGTACGTGTACTCAAAAACCCTTTATCAGCCGAAGTACATATTTTTAGAGCAAGTTCTTAAAATGGTACCGAGTGTAACGTTTTCTAAATTTCGTGAAAATGAAGAAGTCCTATCTACCGAGCTAGCAAAGTCCAATTCAATTATAATATTCGATGACGTAGCGTGCGAGAATCAAAAAAACATGCGTGATTATTTTGCAATGGGAAGACATCAAAATATAGATTGTTTTTACTTGAATCAAAGTTACAGTAAAATACCTAAACAGTTAGTGAGAGATAATGCTAATTTAATAATTCTATTTAAGCAAGATGAAATTAATATGAAACACATCTATGATGAACATGTCAATTCAGACATGTCATGGCAAGAATTCCGAGAAATGTGTTCAAACATATGGCAAGAGCCCTACAGCTATGTAGTGATTAACAAGGATTGTGAAAAGAACAAAGGATGTTACAGAAAGAAATTTGATACGTTTGTTGTATTTCATTAATTCTAAGTTGTGTAAGTAGATTGATGCCATTTGAGTCATTGTGTGTAGAAACATTGCGTTGAAAACAGCGAATAGCTGATGATAAAAACTTAATTTGAGTTTGTGTTGAGTTAATAATAAATCATGCCATTTAGCCCTGTATATCGCATGTACTCAAGTGAATTAAGCCGCTTAAGAAGCTTCGATACATGGCCAATAGGTTTATCTCAAAAACCACAAGAAATGGCTGAAGCCGGATTTTTTTACACTGGAAAAAGCGACAAAGTTATTTGTTACTACTGCAATGGAAGACTGAAAGACTGGACTCCAGAAGATCAACCATGGGTGGTACATGCACGGTTTTTTTAATTTTGTACACATGTTTTAGTAATGAAGGGTGAAGAGTATGTGCAAAGTGCCCCTTATGAAGAAATAAAAGCACAGTGTCATCAGACCGTGTATAATAATAATATGTCATGTTTGAAAGCCTGCACATCGTCATCAATAACCTGCAAAATTTGTTTAGAAGAAGAGATGAACTCCTGTTTCATTCCCTGTGGTCATGCTGTGTGTTGTGCAAAGTGCTCTTTGTCAATAGGTAATAAATGCCCGATTTGTAGAAGAGTATTCAATCATATTACTCGATTATATTTCTGATTCACTACCTACTATAAATACCTGAATATGGCTCACATGTAATCATTTCCGAGAGAACACTTAGAGATAAATCAATTAAAGACACTTTTATTATTTGTTTTTATTATGGAAAAAAATCTTAAAAGAGATATTGTGAAAGCTGCAGAAGCTGTAAAGAAAAAGGTTCGAAAGATGCGAAACATTGAAACTGAGCAAAATAGTATTTTAGAATCTGTTTTTAAACCAATTACAAATCCTCTTAATCAAATAATAGAGAAAGAAAAGCAAAATCGTACCTCGAAAGATTTCGAAAAAAATTTTTTGCAAACTTCGAGTCCATTAGACAAAGACAAGACACTTAAAAGAGAATCTAATGTTGGATTTAGCGAGTATATAGATAAAACTCCATACGAAACAGAGGAATGTAGTGAAGATTCAGAAAGTAACGAAAATGATGAATCCTTTCAAACAGTTGAATCAGGTTCAAGTGGCAAGAGTCCTAACATTTCTTCGTGGTCTAAATCTTCCGATACCTACACGGATGTTCCATTTGGTGTGAGAAATGAACGTGGTAAACTTATGATGGGATCTGCACGTGTGATTCTTCATGAAGATTATATTCAAGTTGGTCCGACCAAGTTTAAAGTTACGCCTGGTATAAATGAACTATTATTTAAAAAAATACCTGACTTATCTACAGTTACTAAAGAAGACATTGCATATTATAAAACAATGTTACTTGAAACAAATGCTCACCGAAGAGATTACGAGCCACATAAACCAATAAAAAGTAACAGAGGGCGAAAATACTTGAATATCATAAAACCAATGTTCAAGTTGCGTAAAGTTTCAGCAAGTACTGACAGTAGTCAACCCGACTTACATCAAGGAAAAGGACTTCCTCTTTTAAAGAAATGGAAGAAAAATATAGATTACGTTTACTGGGATGATCCTAATGAATTGATCGAAAGATTGAAGTTATTAATTGCTTCAAGAGATGCTGGTAACACTGGGTTAGATAATGAAATATTATCAATAATCGAGGAACTGCGTGAATGTGGCATTATATGTTAATAAATACTATATTTTGTGAAATTTGTTTCATTTGCACTTTATCGCTACAACCTATCAGTCCACCTTTTAGCTATGGATAAGTTTGGAAATCACCTTAATAAACGGTTAAGATTACCAGATTATTTAGAAAATTTTAGTAAAATTCTTATGAGTAACGAAACTGGCGAGTTCGATTTACAGACAGCAAGATTAACAGGTGTTATAACGCCATTGAAAGATACCGATGCTGTCAACAAAGAATATGTAGATAGACAATGCGAATTATATATGAAAAAGCAAGAAGTGCATAAGATACTTAACGCCTTGAAATCAGATATTGAAAAACATATTATTCAGAATTTGAAAGCTGAATTAGAAGCAAAATCAAAAAAATGAGTAAGCTACAAGTTGTTAATGAAATTCATAAAACAGCACGTAAAAATTTTACTCGTCGATCTGTGGTTTTAAAGGGAATTGATGACTTATGGCAGGCAGATCTTATTGATTTTTGTAATTTGAAATATTATAACGATGGACATAAATTTATTTTAGTCGTTATAGATTGCTTTTCAAAGTTTGCTTGGGCTATCCCGGTTAAAACTAAAACGAAATCCGAAATAGCAAATGCATTCAATAACTTATTATTTAAAAATCAACGAAAACCAAAACACTTGCAAACTGACATGGGAACAGAATTTTATAATGATGAATTCAAAAAAGTTATGATCAAAAATAAAATCAATCATTACTCTTCATACTCTATAAAAAAGGCTTCCATTGTTGAAAGACTAATAAAAACACTTAAAAACAAGTTGTATAAATGTTTTAGTTTAAACGGTAGTTATCGTTGGATCGGTAAAGATTTGAAAAGTGTAATGAGAATTTACAATAACTCACTGCATCGTAGCACAAAATACAAACCAATAGATGTAAATCTATCAAATCAGAAAACGGTTATGAAAAATTTAAACAACAAACATAATAATATACCAAATTTTTTAACCAAGACCAATAAATTAATCGTTGGTGATCATGTTCGCATAAGTAAATATAAAGGTAGCTTCGAAAAAGGATACACCCCAAACTGGTCTACGGAATTATTTTTAATAAGAAAAGTTAATAATACTAATCCTGTAACATATTCGATAGAAGATTTACATAAACAACCAATACTAGGTTGTTTTTACAAACAAGAACTTCAAAAAACAAATTGTCCTAACGTTTATCTTATCGAAAGAGTTATTAGAAAAAAAGGCACTAAACTTTTTGTTAAATGGCTAGGTCTCCCTGATACTGAAAATAGTTGGATTGAAAAACGATCAATTTTATGATTCTATAAAATTAATCATGTCAATGTGAATTATCTCATTATTATCTCGACTATGAAAGGTGGTGGACTAGTTAATAGCATTATAAATAGCTTACCATTCGAGCTACATTTACCTGGATATAATTATTGTGGACCTGGTACTCGATTAAAGAAACGATTATTGAGAGGTGATCAAGGGGTTAATGAGCTTGATAACGCTTGTATGCGACACGATATCGCATACGATAGCTCGAATAATTTAGAAGATCGACACAGAGCAGATTTAGAACTAATGAACATGGCAAAACAGCGCATGAAATCAAAAAATGCAGGAAAAGGAGAAAAACTAGCTTCCTGGCTTGTCAACAAAGTTATGAAAACCAAAGTGAAGCACGGTGCTGGTGCAAGATCATTTAAATCTATTGTTTCTAAAATAAGTAATTGTGTAAAGAAATCAAAACCAAAAAGCAACTTAAAGGCAATAAAAGTTGCCTATTCAGCAGCGAAAAAACTATTAAAAAAGAAGAAAGGAGTTTGTCTGCCTCGTATAATACCATTACCAAAAACAGGAGGCATTCTCCCACTAATACCGATATTCGCAGGACTGTCTGCCCTAGGTGCATTGAGTGGAGGAGCTGCAGGAATCGCAAAGGCTGTAAATGACCATAAATCAGCTCAAAAGAACTTGGAGGAGGCTCAACGACATAATAAAATGATGGAGTCCATCGCATTAGGAAAAGGGTTGTATATAAAACTTTGGGGAACAGGGTGGAATAGTTCCCCAAAGGCAGAGGTAGGTGGTTCCTCTGCAACGGGTCGGCCCATCTGGCCCACTTACCCGTGGTCTTTCGACCAACAGTTGATGTTTGATAGTTGTATACAAGCTTCAACTCGTTAGAAACTCCGCTTGCGAGATCTAGGGAATTCCGATGTTATTCCGATGTTGCGTGTGATTCCGTTGCTCCTTTAGCCTGCAATCTGGTCTGAGGTCTGATACTGTCCAGCGTGTTCTTCTTTTTGCAGTAGAAGTTGCTTTGGAGTAGCTTGGAAGCTCGTTATCCTTAAGAAACTCAGATATGAGTCGTTGATGTCGAGCGTGGCGCCATCTGTAGTGCGTAGCATGTTTTCTGTAGTTCATCTAGCGACAGGTAGATGTCGCTACATCACTCCCTTTCCAGACCGAAGGTCGATATGATCTTGTCACCAGCATTGTACGTGTCCACGGTGAGTCGGGACGAAGCGGTGCATCGGTGCGTCTACGGTGAGTCGAGACGTGTCCACGGTGAGTCGGGACGAAGCGATGCGTCGGATGCGTCTGCGGTGAGTCGAGACGATGTCTGTCCACGGTGAGTCGGGACGGAGAGGTGCGTCGGGTGCGTCTGCGGTGAGTCGAGACGTGTCCACGGTGAGTCGGGACGACGCGGTGCGCCGAGTGCGTCTACGGTGAGTCGAGACGTGTCCACGGTGAGTCGGGACGATTCGGCGTGCGGTGCAGTGCTCTGGGTGAAGTCCACGGTGAGTCGGGATGAGATACCCAGACGATGCTGCGGTTGAGATATCTCCACGAAGCGTATCGAGGAGCGGAGAGCCTGCAGAACCAGGAAGTCGGGGCGGCTTGCGATGGAACTGCTGAGGCTGGAGGCTGAAGATTGCTGGTGCGGAGAGAAGCTGCTGGTCCGGAAGGTAGACTTGAGAGAGAGAGAGGAGAGAGACGAAGGTTGATG
This sequence comes from Camptogramma bilineatum, assembly GCA_958496255.1. Lineage (NCBI taxonomy): Eukaryota > Metazoa > Arthropoda > Insecta > Lepidoptera > Geometridae > Camptogramma > Camptogramma bilineatum. Next base: position 1,827,014 of record OY292476.1, read on the forward strand.
TGCTCGCTGCTGGATGGAAGATGATGGGTCGGGGTCACCAGTTTGGGGAACAGGGTGGAATAGTTCCCCAAAGGCAGAGTAGGTGGTTCCTCTGCAACGGGTCGGCCCATCTGGCCCACTTACCCGTGGTCTTTCGACCAACAGTTGATGTTTGATAGTTGTATACAAGCTTCAACTCGTTAGAAACTCCGCTTGCGAGATCTAGGGAATTCCGATGTTATTCCGATGTTGCGTGTGATTCCGTTGCTCCTTTAGCCTGCAATCTGGTCTGAGGTCTGATACTGTCCAGCGTGTTCTTCTTTTTGCAGTAGAAGTTGCTTTGGAGTAGCTTGGAAGCTCGTTATCCTTAAGAAACTCAGATATGAGTCGTTGATGTCGAGCGTGGCGCCATCTGTAGTGCGTAGCATGTTTTCTGTAGTTCATCTAGCGACAGGTAGATGTCGCTACAAAACCTTACAAGACTGGTAGTGGTTTATGTGTACGGAGCTCAAAAAACTAGTGAAAAGGTTACCCAAGCGTGCTCTTACTGATAGAGACATATTGAACTATGCAAGTAATCACATACCCTATTTTAACCTCTTCAGACCCTGGGTACACATATGTGACCCTCAGTAAAACTGTCGTCCGAACTACTAGCGACATCTCTTAGTCACTTTTGGCGTTATTTTTTGTTGAAATAAACGTAATAGTACCAAATAAATCCGTTTCTTTGACAATCAAACCGCGCGAAGTGGGTAGAACTTTGATTTGAATTCGAAAGTGCATCGTTTTTTTTCACACCACCGGCGCGGAATTTTCACGAAACAGGTAAAATTATTTTACTTTGATATTTTACTGATGTTTTTGTGTAATTTCATAGAAAAATAGTAGGTTCCTAATATTCTAGTGAAATATTTTGTGGAAAACGCATTTTTCGTTGAAAAATCGCGTCTTTTTTTTGAAGTTCACTTGCGTGTACCTCAGGTTTGCATAGTTGAATTTTTACTTGTATGAGAAAATTGCAGCAAGTAATTTTGCTTTCCAGGTCATGAATCCTAACGAAATCTGGGAAGCACTTAATGCTAGTGATGGAGACTTTTCTGGCGATGATGATGAGCCAGATTACTTGCTTCCGGAAGTCAATGAACCTTCGTCATCGGAGTCCGAAGAAGAACCTTCCCAAATTCAAGTAAGCAACGAAGAAGTCACTTCACGGCAATTCTGGCTGAGTAAAGAAATGATTTCTCGTGGTCCTGACATCACTGATGATGTACTGCTCAATCAGGGTAGTTCTAAAACCAACTGCATCTATTCATTTTTAGAGTATTTGGATCTTGAATTCTGGAAACTTGTAGCTGACCAAACTAATTTGTATTCTGCGCAGAAACGTGATTTGAGATCAGTTTGTACAAATCACATAGAAATAATACAATTTACTGGAATACAAATACTCATGGGGACTCTAAAATATCCACAAGCGCGGCTCTACTGGAGCAGGGAACTTAGTGTTCCCCTGATCAAGGAGACGATGACTCGCGACAGATTTTTCGAGCTTCGGAATCATCTACACTTTGCAGATAATACTGTGACTCGTAATGATGGCGATAAGTTGTGGAAGATACGACCTATACTAAGCAGCTTACTTAAAAAATGCCACAGCTTGCCTAGATCAAAGCACATGTCAATCGATGAGCAAATGGTGCCTTTTTCTGGAAGGTGCGACTACCGACAATACGTACCTTCAAAGCCGAACCCACTTGGACTAAAGAACTTCGTCCTTGCTGCGAAAGACGGTCTTGTCCTTGATTTCCACATTTATGTTGGTTCAAACACAATACCTCAAGAGGATATGACTAGACTTGGACTCGGAGCAGGCATTGTAAAACTGCTGTGCCGCACAGTTGAAGAAAACTGTGTCTTGTACACAGATCGATTCTTCACAAGCCTAAAGCTAGCAAATTATTTGAATGACAATAAAAACAATGTCTATTTGACTGGCACTGTGATGAGTAATAGGTTCGGAGAAGTTTCAAAGAAGCTGAAAACTGATAAGCAACTGAAAAGAGGAGAGTTTGACGAGAAAGTTAGAAACGATGAGAAGGTGTGTGTCGTAAAATGGAAGGACACGAAAGCTGTAACGATGCTTTCAACCTGCTCAGGTAGCGCTCCGATGACTACCTGCAAGCGCTGGTGTAAGATTGCAAGAAGAAAGGTAGACGTACCGCAGCCCAATGTCGTAAAGAACTACAACACCTGCATGGGAGGCATTGACCTATGCGATAGGCTGATAGCCTACTACCGAAGTGCAATGAGAACAAAAAAGTGGCCTGTAAGAGCCTTTAGCCACTTTGTGGATCTTAGCATAGTGAATTGCTGGATAATGTACATCCGTTGCTGCGACAATGAGGGCATAGAACCTAAGGACAAGCTAGGGTTACTGCAATACAGGCTAAACATAGCTACTGCAATGGTGAGGTTCAGTGGTGGTAGGGTTGACTCAGAATTTACAGCCAGGCCAAGCACTAGCAGAGAAGAAGTGGATCAGCCAGCTGAAAGGATAGAAGGAGAACCTAAAAAGAAGTATCGTGCGGTGGTACCCCTTCCGAACCCTGAGGTACGCCTGGATGGTGTTGGACACCTACCACGCTTCATGGATGACAAATTTCCTTCCAAATGCAGGCATCCACAATGCTCGTCACGTTGCCGCACCATGTGTACGAAGTGCAAAATATACCTTTGCGTTATGAAAAACAATTGTTTCGAAATTTATCACACATACAAATGAATGTAAAAATGTGTCGTTATTACTTACTTGAGTCCTGAGGTTCACTTACGTACACCCATGTTATTATTGAAATAAAAAAAAAAATTAAAAAAAATCTTGACAAAATGTTTTATTTGAACCCTAAAGAACCCCAAAATAACATAAAATAAGTTAAATTTTACCTCTATAAGCTTCAGGTCTGAAGAGGTTAAAGGAGTCTTTATGAGAGACGAGTTACCTAAAAATACAGAAGACATTGAATGTGGTATTGTTAATTTGGATAGTTCAAAAAATGAAGGAACTCATTGGGTAGCCTACGTTAAACTTTTCAATTATTGCGAGTATTTTGATAGCTTCGGAGATCTAAAACCTCCAAAAGAGCTAATTAAATATTTGAAATCAAACGTTACTTATAACTATAGTAGGTATCAAAGTTTTGATACAAGTAACTGTGGACATTTATGTTTAAAATTTCTTCGTCAATTTTGGAATAAGAATGGAATGTAGATTATGGGTACTTACTGAATAAAAGTAATATAAATTAAGGATCTAGTGTTTTTTATATCATTCGTAAAATGTCTTTCACGTTGTCTATAACAGGCAATTCATCGTTATTATCTACTAATTATTATCCTGCCTTACAATTTGATGGTGAATATGAATGTGCTCTATTGCATTTGTCAACATTTAATTCCATCCCTAACATTGATCGTAGAAACAATAAATTTCATTTTGGTAATAATGAAGTCATAGAAATACCGGAAGGTACTTACGAACTTCAAGATATATCTGATTATTTAAAATCTATGGTAGGAAAAGGAACGACTTTTAATTTATTTTGCAACAACAACACTTTAAAAACATTTATTTATTGTACTAAAGACATACACTTTGAAAAAGAAAATTCTCTTGGAAACTTACTGGGATTTGGAATTCAAACTCTAAAAGGTAATATAATACACGAGTCACAGCTTCCAGTTAACATTTTATCAACGACCGTGGTGAGAATCGAATGTGATATAGTTACCGGCTCGTATATTAATGGAAAATCAAGTCACGTCATTTATGAATTCGCACCCAACGTACCACCAGGATACCGAATTATAGAAGTGCCTAAGAATATAATTTATTTTCCCATAAATCAAAAAACTATTAGCTCAATAAATATCAGGCTGTTGGATACTAATAACAAGTTAATTAACCTACGAGGTGAAGAAGTTCAATTATATTTACATATCAAGAAAAGATGATAGACTATAATACATATAGTAGTTCAGAAATAAAAGATGGCAGTAGTGTTCGAACTATCCGTAAGAGAACAACTAAAAAAAAGATTAAAATAACCGAAGAAAATAAAAAATTTCTGAAGTTTATTGGACTATTAAAATGAGTATTTTGGATATTTTAAGATCACCAACATATGATAACACTATAGATGGTATCGAATATCATTCATATAAACCATATGTAACAAGTTTTAACAAGAATGACGAAATCCGCATACCTATCAATCAACAGGATTTGTACATATTGCCATCAGCGAGTACCCTATATATTGAAGGAACTGTAAACATATTTAATAATGAAACCAAAGAAAAAGTAACCACTGTTGAATTTACAAACAATCCATTCCTTTTTCTCTTTCAAGATATTCGATATGAACTTAATGGAGTAGAAATAGATAGAATCAAAAATGCTGGAGTGACAACAACTATTAAAGGGTTAATATCTTTCAATGATAATGAAGCTAAAGTATCGAAAGCTTGGGGTTGGGATATAAATGGAACAAAGTCAACTCACGGGGGAGCCTTTTCCGCTTCGATACCACTTAATCATATTTTGGGTTTCGCTGAAGATTATAATAAGATCGTAATGAATTGTAAACATGAATTAATATTGTTACGCAGCAATACCAATTTAAACTGTTTAAAAATTCCGCCTACTGAGACTCTTGATGATATAATAATAAATAAATTGGTTTGGCGTGTTCCGCATGTTAAAGTATCGGACAAGGAAAAGGTTACTTTTTTAAAGATTCTAGAAAAAGATCATCCTATTAAGTTTGCATTCAGGAATTGGGATTTGTATGAATATCCTCTGTTACCGAAAACTACTAAGCATACATGGTCAATTAAAACTTCGTCTCAGATTGAAAAACCTAGATATGTAATCGTTGGCCTACAAACAAACAGAAAAAATTCAGAGGACAAAGATATGTCACAATTTGATCACTGTAATTTAAGAGATGTTAAAGTTTATCTTAATTCTAACTACTTCCCTTACGAAAGTTTGAATGCAGATTTTATTCAACATCATGCAACATTAATATACGAACAATATGTAAAATTCCAACAATCATATTATGGACGCAGAAGTGAACCCTTATTGAGTTATTCTCAATTTAGAGATAAGGCTCCGCTTTTTGTTGTTGATTGTTCAAGACAAAGTGAAAATCTTAAGTCGGGTCCTGTAGTTAGCGTTCGTGTGGAACTTGAATGCAATAAAGAGATACCTGATCAAACTGCAGCTTATTGTCTCATTCTGAACGATTGTGTGATAGAGTACAGACCACTCTGTAATTTGGTACAAAAAATATCATAATGATTCCCAATTCTAGTGAATCTGTAGTAGTAGTGGATGTGCAAGGATTCAAGGATGCCAAAAATCAATTTATTTTAAAGGAATTTGCTATATTATATCATAATGGATATACACAAACTTTCCTCGTCAAACCGCCATATCCATTTAAAAATTTAACACAGGATGAAAAAAAACAAGTGCGGTGGTTAGAGAGAAATAGTGGAATTTATTGGAGTGAAGGATTTATTGATTATGCAGAATTTAAAAAAACTATTGCATCATATTTAAATAGTAAAAAAGTTATAACGAAGGGACTGGAAAAAAGTAAATGGATTCAAAATTTATGTGAATATTGTGAAGTTATAGACATTGGTGAAAATGGTTGTCCGAACTTTGCTAAGTTATATAAAGACACTAAATCAAATATTTCATTAAACTGTGTACATCATAAGAAAAAGTGTGCATTAAAAAATGTTATGTGCATTAAAAACTGGATGGATGATAATAATCTACATGTGTTTATCAGTAAAATGTAATTTTGAATCCTAATTTTTATGATAATTTTGTTTTGATATTTTAATGTGAATGTATCTATCAATGAGATGTAATAAAAACCCTAAGTTTTTATGATTTATGGAGTACAATTTTGTTTTATTTTAGTAAAAGTTATATTAAGTATGTACCTACCTAAATTAAGTTATATTTAAGTGGTTTTATTATTCTAGTAATTAATAAAGTTGTTAAAATATTATTTGTTTCTTTTTTAATTTTTGTAAGTTCCTACCTGCCTATTATTAACTGCTAAAAATAAAACACAGGATATTTTAGGTGAACTTTATTATCAAATTATAAACATACCCACTTACAAACTAAAACAATATAATTAATTTTATTATTAGAATTCAATTACAACTAATACAACTTACTAGATTCCTAGCTATTATCTAAAATACAAAATAATCAGAAGGGCTAATATTATTATCAAATTATTAACATACCTACAAACTTACAAACTTAAACAATAGACTTAATTTTATTATTTGAATTCAATTACAACTAATACAAGTTACTAGGTACCTAACTATTATTTAAAATACAAAATAATCAGAAGGGCTAATATTTTATTTAATATACTTAATACTTTATTTACATAATACTTACTATTTCATTCTATTCATCATACAATTTCTTAGATATCTTATTTATAATGTTTTGCGCCGAGTCCATAATATCGTCCATTGGTTCAGTCACTACATATTGCACACGCACACTTTCACTATAACTATTCTGTCTTTCATCGTAGTCCAAAATTTGGATTTTAAGCATCCGGTACCCTCTTCTTGGAGCCTTGCTAACCACGAAAGATACCGCATCTTTTTTCGTCCTCTTCCTCGACTTCCGTTTTCTCTCAGCTTGCGCTTCAGCAAGCTTCGCTTGAGCTTCAACTCTTTTTTCTGTGATAAACTCATCCCAGCCCGCCAAAGGGTCCTGGGCACATTGAAAATAAGGGTCATCTTCTGATGTCATTATCTGAAAAAAAAAAAAAAGTTATTAGATTTATGAATTTAAAACAACTTTGCGCACTTAGGTACCTAGATAAATGAAAAATTAATATAGGTAGGTACAGAAATCGTAGGTACTTACGTAAAAAATCCACAGGAACTTGACTGGTGTATGCAAACACAACTGATGTTTACTCAGGATACCAAGCGAATGAGCTTTTTCCTGATAAAATACACAATTGTCGTGTAGGTACCTAGCTAATACTTGCTTCGTTGTGAGATTTCTATAAAACAGGTCTAAACTTGAATGTTCAAATAATCCCACAGGAATCAATTTTCACTACTACCGCCTTAGTATTTAAAACCTTAGTTTCTTAGAAATTATGCTTTTTGTACTAAATAATTTGCGCCATAATCATAAGGACCTTTAGTAAAATAAAAATGCATTTTTTTAAGTTTTATGAATGTTTTATTTTTATTAAAATGTAGCTAAATATCTATACTTAATAATTAAGTAAATAGGTTTATCATTATTGTTTAAGGTAAAAACTGTTAGGTACTAAGTACTTATATCAAATACTATGCTAAACTATATTAGTATAATAATATTCACATATTTTATCCGAAAACATTTTTCTTATCTCTAGTCTATGAATTTGGCGGCTTTAACTTTAGAGTACCTAGCTACCTACTTATCTAAATACTAAAACTTATAATATTACATATCTACTACAATATCTATCTTAATACAATCCAAGGGAGGTTGGTTAAGACTGCAATATCTGGGAACTGCCCCAGGCTTTAGTTGAAATCCTATCTTTAGAAACGCAACGCTTATCATCATTTCCAGAGAGAGCTACCTTATTTATTGTCCTTGTAAAAATTTGATGTTTGATTGATTTAAATAAGACATTTTTTCTACGCACAATGTTTTCATTAAAGTTTACGTTTTGGTAGTCTGACACATCTAAATTGCGAACGACGCATGCTTTCACTCCTTTTGCTTTCTTTATTGTACGCATATCAGTTTTTAAGCAATATAACTTTGATCTCAAACCCACAAACTTAGTTACGATGGACCCACCCATTTCATCTTTAAATAATCCAGGTATTTTTTTGTTTATTGTTGGCAAACCATATTGATTAGCTCGATCGTAATTGCTGGTATCAAAATGGTGAAGAAAGGTATCTTTTACATTTTGATAGAAATCTGGAGTTTTTATAAAATATATAAAGCTATCAGTATCTGTGTAACACAATTGAACGCGATCTTTGTAAAATGGTTTGATCACATCGTAATGAAAATTATACATGTGGGCTTTCGATAATTCTAATACAGAGAAGCCTATATATATTGGTTTATCTAGTACAACCCGATCGGGTTTCATTTGAATCGCTACTAAATTATCGGTAAAAACCGATGCGCTGTGGAAGTATGGACTAGCTATCAGTTTATCAGCACTGGTCCTCTTTTTAGTTGTATTATTTTCATCAGCCCACTCATTAACAAGATGCACATTTACTCTTAATTCGTTGTTTTCAAGAGTTTTGCCAAACATACTATTATTCAAGAGTTTGAAAAAATCTTGTTCAAATATAGAGACAGCTTTTTGTCGGAGTTCAGTATTTAGCTCGATGTATTGTTTAAGATACGGACTTTGTTTAAAAGTAATTACGCGGTGTATTTTGCGCAATATCAGTCCGTGTTCTAAACACTTTTTCAAATGTACATAATGAATGACATACTCATATTTATTGTATAGATTTGGAACAAGCTTTGTGCTCTTCCCACCTATTGGTATACCTTTTTCTGGGCAAAATGGTAAATCATTATGTGTTGAATGTAAATGATCAGGGTAAAATAGGTCAACTTCAAGAATAAAACCTTCATCGGCATCGTCAGCTACACTCATTATATCTAATCTATCTATTTCACTTTGCTCTAAAAACCTAAAACCTGACAAAGGAAGTGACTTGCACATCCCAAACCCGTAAAGATTATTACAGTCCAGGTAAACTATATATGAATTTTCATTCGTTGGATCGTAATTAGACATAAATTTATTATTAGCTTTAGCATAGCGATGCGTACACACGCATATACCTCCACGAATTCCTTTTTGTATCATACGCAATATAGCTAAATCATCGATGAGCTCAAGTTGTACTCCGGTCTTCAATAACATAGCGTCGAAAGACAAGCTTGGTACAGTTAGATAAAATGCTGGGTCTAGCTGATAATGTTTTTTACAAGTCTTTCGAAACTTTTCAAAAATGTCCGTTAAAAGAAGAACATCAGTTTTGACATATAAATCTGTATATTCACCTAGATTATGGATCTCGAATTGCGACCAAACTGACTGAGCATGCTTATAATCAGCAGCTGATACATTTTCATCGGTCAAAGAACTGTAAAACTTTTCTTGCGGTGGTAACCTTTTTTCTTTAAAGCATTTCCAATCGGTCATATATTCATATGGATAAACTCCCTTTCGAGTCAGCAATTTAAACTGATTTTCATCAGGAAAATGTTTTTGCAAATTCACAAAATCGTTCGTGGTTAATGTTTGCGCTAATTTATCAAGACTTGTGCCCAAAAATTTGAATGAATCAACGAACCGCAACGGTACATATTCTTCTTCCGTAACTTGAATAAACTTGGTAAACGAAATGTAATTTTCTTTTGTTTTAGGTAAAATTTTAATCGTGCCAGGCATTTCTCCTAATTGTCTAATAAACAAGTGACAGTCGTAACCTGAAAGGTTATGAAAAAATATTGGAATAAATTTCGGAATTTTGTAGTTTATGTTGCAGTGTGAATGAGCGGCACCACGATACTTCCCTGTGATATGACAGTGATCACGTATTTTATCACCCCACAAAAAATTTTGACAAATGTGACATCGTGTGCTTGTATTAAAATCGTACTCATCTTGTTCATCAAAAACCATTGCTTTACTTTCATTTAATATTTTATAAATTGATTTAACATCATCGCAAAGCAATTTAATAAATTTATCTACACAATCCTCACCGCGATAACTAACACACCGATTATAACTTTCATCTGCGGAACACACTATATTATACGCAAAAGCAACTGGTATGTGTTGGTGTACGTCAGAAGTACTTGCGAAGTTTGGATTAGGTTCACAACCTTGAACGGGACGTAGCATTGATTCGAAGTCAGCATAAATAACAAACGGAACATCTTGCTTTCGATCATAGTTTTTAAACTGAATCACTGATCCTTTCTCCGGAAGCACGGTTACGACACCCCCGCAAACATGCTCTTCGAGCTTTTTAGCAGAAGTGAAAAATAACAAACAACTTTCACAAAAGTGCAATTTTCCATGATGTTTTGTTATCTGATTTCGCACTAAACGAGGTACATCCTTTATCAAGCAATAGTGTGAAATGTTGTCTTGTTCAAGTAACAACAAATGAATGCGTTTTGCGTTGTTGTTGTTGCTGATAGACTTATACAACGGTCCTGTTATTGTTTTACCGTCTCTTAGTCCGTATACAAAAACAGAAAGACCAGGGTTATTTTTTTCAAAAATTGAAATGTCTGCAAAGTTTACTGGAAATGATAAACCTTTGATGTTCAATATATCTCTGAAATCCGGATATGAAGTTACTCGATCAGGGTGATCATTGGTTGGATATAGAGCCGCGGTAATACTCCACAAAAAACAAAAGTCATCATTGTTACGAATATTCACACATGCTTTTTTGTTTTTAATAAATCTTGGCAAATCTAAAAAGTTAGAACCGCGCAAGGGTTCATATTTATTAATGTTCACTTCTAGGTGACAATTATTTAAAAATGTCCACCCGCTGTCTCTCTCTTCGAATTCTTCAATTTTTTTCGTAATACTGTTTAAGACTTTTGTAAATAAAACTTCAAAGTCATAATTTAAATGCAATGTTACATTACTGGTTGAAAATGATTTCAGTTCTTCTGAATCACTTTTGAACAACAAAAACTTTGAAAACAGTTCAAAGTTTACTTTGACACAGGTATGAGTTTCAAGAGATTGATCAATGAGTGACTTTATTTTTAGTCGATTATTGGTAAAAAAAGTACTTACACATGTATCTGTCTCTTCGGTTGTTGTAATTCTGTAACTCGCGATACGATTTTGAAATGCAGTCTGTATCATCTGTACATTATCAGAACACAGGATTATGTTTCTATTTTTATGTGTATTGCTTCGTAAATGACCTACCCATCGTTTGTTATCAATAGATAAATTGCAAACAGAACAAAACGGCATCTTGAATACCAGCCTATCCCTACAAAATGAAAAATAAACTTTTATCGAACTAACAGAAAAGCTTGTCTATGTTACCTATCTACTTACATAAGTTATGTACCTACCTACCTAGTGAAACCAACCAACCTATCAATTAATCTAAAGGTTAAAATGAAAACAGTGTAAGTGTCCTAATAATTATTTAGGTTTAATAAACGTTTAACGTTTTAACACGTTTTAACTACGTGGCTAAGTACAATAGGTACTATTAGGTAAGTAGGTACCTAATTTAAAATAATAAGTACTTACAAGATACACTTCAAATGAAAACAATTTAAGTACTTATTTTAATTTGAAATTTGAAATGAAACTTCTTAATTTGTTTTCATTTGAAGTGTATGTTGTCTGAATAGTGAACCGGGTTGCACCCAGAAAATAATTTGTGCGCCTCGCGCACAAGTTTCTGGACGCACTCCCACTGTTTTGTGTCTTCGTCTGTTGAGAACTGCAACCTCACGACTGCCTTCTTCCACCTTTCTTCGGGCGGCAAAGCTTGCGCCTCTTGCGCGTTGTAAACCTTCAGGTCGATGTAGTATTCGCCGCTCGTTTCAGCAACCCGCCGTTGGTTACCGGTCATTACCCGGTTAACAAAGCTCGATGCTAGCTTCTTGCGGGCCGACGACGCCTGCGTGCCGGCCCCCTCCTCGATGTCGCTGTCGCAGAGTCCGAAGACGTCCGCAACACGCGACTTCTTATTACGTCCTCTGAAAGTGATAAAAATATTTATATAAGTACAATATTTAAGTAGGTACATTTGTTAGATACATAGACATCAACCGCGTTAAAGTTTATTTTAATTAAGTTTAATTAAGTTAGTTACTCAATCACGCAAAAAATACTGCACAGATATGGATGAAACTTGGAATAAGTTGGTATAAGTACCTACGTACCTAGTTTATGACCAGGATTAACACATGGCTAATTTTATCCCGGTAAAAATGCACGGTTCCCGTGGCTTAAAAATATAGTTGTCCACGCGGGCGAAGCCGCGGACGTTCACTAGTTTTGTATAAAGATTAGAGTGGTACTTACCTAGTAGTTTCGGCTTTGCGCTTGTTTGTGGCGCTGCTGCTGGTACCGGCGGCGGCAGAGCCTGAGTTCCCCTTCTTGCCCTTGGTCTTTCCAACAAAGGTTTCAACTTCTGAATCAGACCTGTAAACAATTCAAGCGAAAGTTAATAAACGAAAAAATCACTCTGATAGCATCTGGAAAATGAGATTACCTATAGGTACTTAGTAAAGTATTTAGGTAAGTTCGTAGGTATGAGGCCAACTCTGGTGACGGAATGTTTAGGTCGCTTATAGACCTCCGTCATGGGTTAACGACTTAAAAGCCGGGACCGACAATTTAACGTGCCCTCCGAAGCACGGAAGCGCTCAGCTCGTAATGCCACTTGCGGCCACCCATCCAAATTGTGAGCGCGCACAACGTTGCTTAACTTCATCGATCAATCAAGATCGTCTAAGCTACGCCAAGAGCGCTTTTCTGAAATGAGTTAAAAGATGTCAATAGGTACTTACTTACATTTTAATCTTGATGAAATATCAGCGACAGCGATAGTAGGTACCGTAGGTACTAGTTCTTCTGCGGCAGAGTCACAGAATAAGTAGGTAGGCTCGTAACGAACGATCGACTACGGACGGTGAAGATGACGTAGCACTGATGCACTCAAAGATCCGATGGAAAATGAATAATTAACTTAAAAACATAGAGTTTTTATAAACGTAAATTGTGTATTTTAATTGGACATAAATCACAAAATTGAGGACAAAGAAATTACATCCTTATCAACAGCAAGAAAAGTGTTGTTTTACAGGAATTAAACATCATTGCAAGAATTGCATTATTGCATTTTACTTCCAAGGTACTAATATCAAGCTAACATCATAATTTTTTATTAGGCCAAGTCTAGACATGTCCATGATTTGAAGTTTAATTTTACCTAGTTAGGTACGGTACCTACCTTACCTACCATATTAGGTACCGAGGTTATGTCTGAGATCCTTTTCCCAACAATTCCCAAAAACATTTTTTTTTTAATAATTTTCGAACGAAAGCGACTTTCTTGATTCAACCCATGTACGTACCTACTTACTTACTTCGTATACTACTTACCTATTTGTAATCCTTAGTTGCGTTAGATACAAATTACTACCCACCTAGTACCTACTCATAAATCGCTGACACTAACTGTGTGAAAACGGCTTTACTGTACCCTACTAGGTAGAGTCCGCGCCAGCACTCAAGTCCTACGGCAAAAGCGGGAACTAATTGTTTTATTTACTTTATTACGCTCTTTTAGTCACGGTTGTTTAGTTGTTCTGGTGTGTAGAATTAACGAACGTAAAAACTTGCATAATTATTATTGTTCAAGCCTTATTTGGAGAATTATTATTAGTAATTTTTTACCCAACCTATTTCTGCGATAGCAGCGCCGCGTCTATAGGACTTCAGTGGTGGCGCGGACTTTCTAGGTTTGGCACTGATTCTAGGTTTAGCACGAGTTACTAATTAATTAGCACGAGTTTTTAACAATCCCTGCCTCACTTTGATAACACTACCTACCTACCTCCTTTTGTCTTCCATCATAAGAAATAAAAAATATTATATTCCAAGTAGCTACCTCCCTGACAATTTTGAATTATATTTAGGTTTCTAGGTAGGTTGGTAGGTATTATGTGATTACCAACGCCTAGAGTATTTTATTTATATTCTTAAGTAATAGGTTTTTAAACCTACCTAATCGGTAAACACGGTGGTCACCTACATACATACAATACATAGTGTAAATCCATACCTACCTAATATTGCAATACCAGGTACCTACAGTAAACAAGTGTTAGTAAGATATTTTTTCAAAAATTTTAATTTTTGTTTGTAAAAAGCTAGCCAAAACCGAATGAAAATGTTAACTAGTTAAAATATCCTTTTACAAATAGTTTTTCCCACAGCACGGAGTGCGGACTGTATCATCCTTATCCTATTCTGCAACTTTGCAAAATTACGTAGCCGTGTGCACACTGATAGAAGAGTAAACAAAGCTATAAATTAATGTAGTTTAACCGTCATGTGTAACAAAGAAAAGATGATAGTACCTGCCTATGTTGTATACTTTGGTAAATAAAGATGGACTAACTAGAAAAGATTCTGGACTCACTTTTGATAATTACTTATTATTGTTAGATACTTATGAATGTAAATTGTATCTACTTACCTTCTTATTTTGTAGCTACCTACTTGCGTTCCTGGCAAAACGTGAAAATGTAAACTGAAGGCTCTTGGGTACTTGAGTAAAAGGGAGATACCTATTAGTAATCTTTAATGTAAAAAAAGTTAGTGGCACCTACCAACTCAATTTTGTATAGCTTTAGTTCGCTTAGCTTTTTATCGCATTGTCTCTAGCACAACTGCTTTAGTGAATTTGCTTACCTAGGTATACGCTAAGTTAAGGTGACGCTTCGCGTTGGAGACCAAGACCAGAGACTGAAACAAGAGCGCGTTTTCATATAAAATAACGTTTCTTTGTCTCGTGTCACTTTCACGCGCCCTTACAAAGCCTGTCTATTTAGGGCTATTTTGATTCACTCGTTAGCTACAAAAAAAAAAAAAAAAAAATGTTTATTTCTTCAACTTAATCCAAAGTTTACATTTCATGGGTTTGAGATACCCTTTTAAGTATAAAAATACCTGTGCTAGGGTATCTCGCTCTTCCGTATATGTGTTTTCATGTAGATTAAGATAAGATTATAAAATAGGTAAATTTCAGTAATCAATCAACCATTCCTCGTTTTTACGTTTTTTGAAACGGAAAGAGTTAACGAGCTAACAAGTGAATCATAATAACTCTGCTGGTATCGGTCTCCGACGCGAAACGCTGCCTTAAGGTTCCCACACGCGAGAAAATATTATGTTTCAGTATGAGTTCAGTAGGTAGTGCGCCCGTTTTGAGATCACACTTTAGTCTTTTTTTATTTATTAAAACTTACAAGACGCGAGTAATTCATTCATAACGGAAATTAATTGATTTTCATACATCTCTGGGGAAAGTAATAGTACCCAGTGGATGGTACACGATCTGAAACATGGTGATGCAAGATAAGTTTAATTTCTAATGTCTGTGAATCAACAAAGTAAACTAAGTACCCAGTGGAAGATATTAAGAATTTCTTTGTTACGTTTTCGAGCCGAATCTGGTCTCCGGGGAACGGAAAAAGTACCCAGTGGAAAACTTAACACAATTCTTATTAAAGTCTTCGAGACAAACCTTAAGAATTTCTTTGTTACGTTTTCGAGCCGAATCTGGTCTCTGGGGAACGGACAAAGTACCCGGTGGAAAACTTAAGACAATTCTTATTAAAGTCTTCGAGCCAAATCTGGTCACTGGGGAAAGAACAAAGTAAACAGATTATGACATTAGAGGTTTCTTTCTTGGCATTATGTGATTGGTATTACTCTATCAATTACCAATGTGTTTGAATCTACTCAAATCTTTAAGTTTGACGAATGTTAGTGTTCAGTGATCAAAGTGTAAATAAGTGATGTTTAATTTCAAAACGTGTTTCTGTAACTCGGTAAGTTCCATTACTTTTCTGATTCCAACAAAACGATAATAAATCATTGGGCACGCTAGACCGCAAAAAAGTAATTGGGCAAGCTGGACCACGAAATGTTATTGGGCAGCTGGACCACAGGTCTACGAGTGCAACGAGTAGACCGAAGTGGTCCAGCGTGCCCAATAACTACCTACTCATGCTAATCTCAGGAACTACCAGTCCGATTTGAAAAATTCTTTCTGCGTTTGATAGCTAAACTCTTGAAGGTTATAGTCTAGTATTCATCATTGTAAACACTATTAACGAAACTCTAAAATCCAAAAATCATGGTAAATATCCCGTTAATAGTGTTTACAATGTTTGCAACCATGATAGTTTCAAAAGTTTTAGTATTCATCATCATCATCATCACCATATACCACCACTACAGGAAGAACGCCGTGAGGGCGCTGTTAAATTATGTATTTTAATTCACTCTAATGTCAATGACAAGAGATGGAGACAGATTAAGTAGTCATTGGAGCTACAGGAAGCCTTTATTTAAGTTCATTAATAATAAAAAATATAAAAACATGGTTAGGGTACAACTGATTATAAATTTCAATGCTTCCATACAAATGTTTAGACTATTCATGACTTCATAACTTCTACTTATGAGCGCACTGCTTGGTACAATTAGCGTAGGTATAAATAGACTAGCAGGTACGTATAGAACACAAACACAGTCATACAATACAGTATACTAGGTAGCTATACAACAAACGTTCATTGTTAACGAAACGCATTACTTTCTGAGGAAAATGCATTACGTGATGCAAAAATCTAGCCTATATCAATCTCTTCTAATCTCATTACCCGATAGGGAACAAATCTGAAGAATCGAACCATTCATTTCTATAAATACAATCATTGAAAACCACTTACCAGACGAGATTTCGCGATTTCGTCGTACGAGAGATATGAAAATATATTTTCTATCATTACCAGCGGCAAACTCATGAAATCCATGGTTTGTCGGGTTTTTTGAAAGAATTATTCACTAATAAAACACATGCACTCGTGCTAATGTGATATTTTTTGTTTATAAAAATTAAAAAACTAAAACAAAGTGCCTTCCCGATGTTTCTTTGACTTCCAGAAAATTGGAAGACGTGCTTCGCAGTCGAACGTTTCGCACTTACACAACATGTCTAGGTGTGAGCGAGAAAGAAAGCAAACTTTGTGTTTTGACAGATCTGTTCTGTCATTGTCATTTGTCGACAGTGACATTTCTATGGCGATGCTATGATGTTTTACAACATTGTTTTCTGTTTAGTCTGTTGGCATTTAGTACAGACATAAAACGCTAGATGGCAAAGCTATAGCTTTTGATTGCCACTGCAATTCAATTTTGAATTTATTAGATTGCTCTATTTTTTTTTCCGGAATATGCACCAAGACAAGAACTCTGTTAAATTATGTAATTTAAATAGGTACCTACCTACTTACCTACTTACTATAATAGTAACTTAGCGTTTAGGTAGGTAGGTACTTACATTTTAAAACATTTTCCCCCTTTCCTATGAAAGATGTTTAAAGTTGAACACTGGTTGAACAACGTCCTGTCTCTGTTTGTCACTATCCAAAAATAAAGACAGGACGGTTTCACTTTAAATATCTTTCGTAAGGCCCTTTACTTCCTAAGTATTTTGAAACTAGACTGTTCGATTAGGAAGCTCGTGGCGTAGCTTGCACTAAAGACGATTTGATTGATCGTTGAGTTAAGCAACGTTGTGCGCGGTCACAATTTGGGTGGGTGACCGCAAGTGGCATTACGAGCTGATCAGCTGAGCGCTTCCGTGCTTCGGAGGCACAGTGTGGGATTTGACGTGATTTTCGGACATGGTCTTTTTATTGCAGAATTCGTTAGTATTAACGATTTAAAACGTTAGAGTAGAACTCCCGTGTTTCAGTTAAGTTTAGTTTCAGAGATGTGAATTTTTGAAAATACCTATATTTTTTGTGCCAAAAAATTTTAAAGCGTTGGTGCGTCTACAATAAAGAATTATTTAATAATTTGATTTCTGTATACCTAAGGATGTTTCAAGCTGCAATTTTAGAAATTATTTTGAATCTTCTATATGCTGTAAAACGCGAGTAATTAATTATTTTATATTTTTGGTTTTTATTTTTTTACTCCGAATTTAGGTCGTTGTAGCACATAATTTCTTCATAACACATAGCCCCAGATCCTAAGCAACAATGTGGTAAAAAAACGGAAAGCTAATCTCGCGTGGATTGGAAGTTATTAAATAATAACGTTTTTGCCGAAAACTTTACAGACGGGGTTGTCACTTTTTAAATAATAATTTTTTTGCCAAAAATAAAGGAAGTTATTTTTTTTTTTAATTTTCCTTTAGATCGTTTACAACGATTCTTAGATTATGCTATTCTCAATTACATTATATTATTGTGCATATTATTGAGGATAACACTTTTTTTACATTTAGAATCGCTATATCTCAGAAATGGTGAATCTTAGGAAAAAGAATATTCGGCAAATTTTGTGGAAAATAGCATGATCTACATTTTATATTAATAAATAAATCTGTTTTTCATAAATATCTCGTTTCGTTCTATTACCCAAAAAAAACAAAATTACCCTGCAGGGGTAAATAAATATCCACAGGCACGGTATCACTGACATTTTTAGCTCTATCAATTTTTTTAATTTTTTTGCCAAAAACGTTCAAAATTTCACCAAATATTTGTGACAACCATAACGAAAAAACTTAAGTCACTGTAACTTCCAATCCACGCGAGATTAGCTTTCCGTTTTTTTACCACATTGTTGCTTAGGATCTGGGGCTATGTGTTATGAAGAAATTATGTGCTACAACGACCTAAATTCGGAGTAAAAAAATAAAAACCAAAAATATAAAATAATTAATTACTCGCGTTTTACAGCATATAGAAGATTCAAAATAATTTCTAAAATTGCAGCTTGAAACATCCTTAGGTATACAGAAATCAAATTATTAAATAATTCTTTATTGTAGACGCACCAACGCTTTAAAATTTTTTGGCACAAAAAATATAGGTATTTTCAAAAACTCACATCTCTGAAACTAAACTTAACTGAAACACGGGAGTTCTACTCTAACGTTTTAAATCGTTAATACTAACGAATTCTGCAATAAAAAGACCATGTCCGAAAATCACGTCAAATCCCACACTGTGGGAGGGCACGTTAGGTAAATCTTCTTTTGACTTTTGACGGTCCCGGTTTTTAAGTCGTTAATTAAGCCATGACGGAGGCTTTTAGGCGGCTTTAAAACTCCGTCACCAGAGTTGGCACCTTGCTCATCATACGAACTTACAGTACCTGCTGTTAGGTAGGTAGGTACTGACATTATCTGTGACCTAACTAACCCAAAACCGTGAGCTTCCATGGTTCGATAGGAATGAGTTAGCTAGTGGCTATGTCTAACCTTGATGACGAAGTTTTTGTGCCGTCTGATGGCCTCAGCCATGCCGGAGATACCGACATGACCGACAATGCTTCGGTAAAATTACCTACTTAATTAATAAATGAGAGGTTATGTAAGTAATTAATTGGCGGTCCCACGGTGCAAGTACCTAGATTAGATACTTAACGTTCATAATGATCGCTAAATATGAAATTTGGAATCGTTATCCCTAAATTGTTCGTAAGGTTACTTAGGGCTGATTTTTCAATCGATAAATAACTTTTAACTAAGGAATAAATATGGCGTTATGACATATTTTCAATAGGTACATTACTTATCTGTCAAATCGCATATTTATTTCCTCAGATAAAAGTTTTCGAGGTACCTAAAAAATCAGCCCCTAATGAAGTCATAGGCATAGACCTAAAATCTTCGCTTCGGCACGAAGTTGGCTACAGGCTATGAACTTTTTTATGCAGTAGATTCTTGTCTAGACTCACACTTGGCAGTTACATAATCCCAGTTCAAAGTTCTCAGTACAACCTCGCAATAATACGAAGTGAAAATAAATTCACACGAGCCGAAAAAAATTGATTGTGATCGTTCACGATTGTAACTCTATGCCATAGATAAATTAAATAGAGGTTTTGTAAGCAGAGTTCTAGCAACTGATATTGATAAGTCAGTAAACTAATTCTGTAGTTAAAAGGTCAGAAAGTTAAGTAGTTACCTACCTATAAATGTACATAGTTACCTACCTTTATATAAACACATCAAATGATCAAACAAAGTAGGTAACAATAAGTAGGTAAGTAGGTAATTAGGTATAAACTTATCGTAATAACCATAATTTAGGTAGTACTTACAAACCTGTTTTAACCCTTAATTTGATTTCGGGAAGTATACTGGACATTACCTTTAAAAAAATCTGTAGTCTAAAATAATAACTTTATCTATGTTATTATTAGTTAAAAACGTTTTGTAAATAATGTAGATTTATACAGCGAAATGGTAAGACCATTCGCTAACGTAATCTCTGTTGGTGACCTGCACAACACTGAGGAGGGAAGACCTGCCACGGACGCTCTTGGTAAGTAATTTTTTATTACATGTTTTTCTTAGACAACTAGCTACGAAATTTAAGTATGTTACTGTGTTTGAATAGTTGCAACAATGTACGTAATTTTTTATTAATAATTTACTATAATTTTCACTTTACAGCAGTTTAAAACGCAACGTCCAGTATTCTTCCCATTTCCAATGATGTAGCGTTCAGACCAACTTTCATAACGTCCAGTATTCTTCACATTATTAAATACGCGGAAATAAACATTTGATGCAAAATAGAGTCAAAATATAAGTTTATGGTATAAATAAATAAAAAATTAAATGATACAGTATGTCTTTTTGATTGACAAATACATTCTTATTTATTAGTATTATTTTTTCTTATATTTTTTGTGACTTTTTGTTTCTGTACATACATAGACGACCTTTATTTTTTTCAGCACAAAGTAGTAAATTCTCACGAAATTTTGTTTTTTTTATTTTTGTTTTGTTTTTAGAACATGCTTATTCTGTCGTTAAAATCAACAAAAATAAAAAATAAAAGTAATACGGAGGGTATTTGTGAGCTGCAGCAGTGACGCACTGCAACCAACATTAGGAGCAAAATCGGTCTGTGTGTTTTGATAATGGCTTTTTACAGGACTAATATGAGATTCGTCATTGATATACTGCCATGTTTACTCAAATGCTTGTTATTTCAACACTTGGTTACTTTATAGCAGGTCTGTAACCACCAAACAATGAAGCCTATGAACCTAAAACGTTTCCACAGCTTGCTGGCCCAAGAACTGCTTCAAACTAACAGAACAACCGATAGCTCCTACTGCAACTCAACTCAACAGGTTCAAGCTCATGTGAAATGAAACCTAGACTACCTGAATCAGTAGGGTACGATAGCCTAGGTGACTGACAAGACTTCACAAGCTATGGACGGTGCAGGTTTGGCGAAAATAGCAAAGTGAAAGTCTACTGCAACAAATGAGGGTATTTCGAGATTTTTTTCAGCAAATTTCAAAAATAATGGCAGTTTTGAACAATTAAGTTTTCTAAGGTACCTTTATTTTAGTAAACTTTAACTGTAGGTAATGTTTCATATGTTCAAGTAAGCACCTAGTACTTACTGTCCTCAGTTCCTAGGTTCCTAGTTCCTATGTGTTGAGATTGAGACTGATGTCTAGTAGGTACGGCTATCTTCTATTTAAAGAATTATTAAGCATATGGTTTATAAATGTTGTACCTATTGTATTTATGAAGATAGGTCATAATTATTGCAATTATGTTCTCTCCTTGTGCTTATAGTAGGATGTTTTGTAAGATTTTTTGAGTTCAGCTTATTATTTGTTGTGAAATACGACAGAAAATAACAATTTTAATAAATAAATTTTGCAAATTCATATTTTTGCTATTTATTTCATTGTATTTCTAAGCAGTACTAAAGTTCCGCATCTCGAGAAATGTCCAGTATACTGAACGTCTAAAATCACTATTGCTTCTCCGCAAACCGGGAAATGTCCAGTATACTGGACGCCCATTTTCTAAAAAAGTAATAATCATAGAATTTTTTTTCTTCTTGTTCCCTCTTATTTCATCATGTAACATCTCAAAAATCAATAGAAATCATAAAAAATCTAAAAAAACATGCTTGGCTAAATTAAGGGTTAAAGAAATTACTAAGTAACTAGGTTACTAGGTAATTAGTAAAAAGTTAATAGGATGTAGAATAGGTACTTTTTAAAATGTAAAACAAAAAATAAGGAATAAGTAATTCAGAATACCTAGGTACCTAGATACTATCTCGACCACTGAAATGATTTCAATGAATAAATTAATTTTCCTCCTTATTTTTAATTTAAAACAACTTTCTCACATCATCATCATCATTTCCGCTGCAAAGACCTCTCAAAAGCGATCGTTAAAGACAACAACAGTTGACTTAGCACAACTGTATCTAAACATTACTGCTTCTCTATTCATTTAACAGTTCACTTTTATTCAAAATACGCAATGTGTAAGAAACTTCATAATTCAACTGGTAGAATGTAGCCATGCTAGCCACCACTACGTGCCAATAAGTTTAAAAAGTTTACTTGCGCGCGCATATTGCCAGTACGTTTTATGTTCATACCAAGAAGGTTGTATTTGAAGGATTTTATTTTTTTTCATAGATTTTTTAAAAAAAATTTTACGTTATTTTTTGTGGTTTTGCACGAAATGTGGTGATTTGACTCAGGAGTATTTTTCTTCGGGACTGGATTTTTTAAATATTGTGAGTATTTTTTTGCTAACTTTTAAAAATCTATTCATTGCTACCGTATTAATTAATTTGGTACTTACTTAATATATACTTTTATGTGTCAGTGTAGGTAGGTAAATAAATGAATAAATACTGAATGAGTACCTACCTACTTATACCTACTATACTGGTACCCAGTAAGATTAATTATAGGAAATAATTTAAGAAACCATAATTTATTTATTTATTTATTTATTAAGGAACAACAAACAGCTACATTATATGGCTTGGTTACAGGTGTTAAAGATACATTCTGGAAATGTAAGACTTAAATTATTAATAACGTAGCCCACAGCGTTATCCACATGTAGGAGTAAATACGTCTTAAATTAGATTAGAGAGTCTAGAAGTTTATAATGAATGAATGAACACTTTTTTGTACACAAAGAAAAGTACTTAGTAGGTAAAATATAACAACATAATATAGTCTTAATTAGTACAATGGGCGGCCTTATCGCTGAGAGATATTTCTTCCAGGCAACCGTTGGATGGGAAAATTAAAAGAAGCTGTAGAGTATACCATACTACTTTTCTTATATGTGGTATTACATGGTATTACCTATTTATACGACTCACGATCACAATCACGACTGTATTAGGGAGTGTACACATTGCGTTTTTTGCAGCGCGTTTGTATCGATACAAACGCGATGCGAACGCGCAGCCCCCCGCGCAGCCCCTCCCGGTTCGCTTTTGTATGGAAAAATACGCGTTGCGAACGCGCGTTTGTATCGATACAAACGCGCAGCTCAAAAACGCGCTGCAGAAGATGCAATGTGTACACTCCCTTAGTCTCAAGGCGCGGTAGAAATTTTCTCAAATCTTATACTCATTGAGATCCTTTGAAGATTTCTAAGGGGGTAGTCGAAGGCACGTCCAAATACATATTTGGTGCATACACATTTTGCAGTTAGCATTCCATACTGACTTCGGTCAAGATTGTCCATTCTCCTCTAGGGCTGCACCTACTATGTATAATATTTACCGCGCTTTGGGGATGGTCAAATCACTATATTGAAACCAGATTGAATATTGGTCAAAAGCTGTTAAATCTTTCGCCGTTCAATGAACAAGATCGTTAATTCGATTACAAATGTTAATTTTCTACATAATTAAATCCGTATGACAGATTGACTGACAGATCACGCCTAGCCTGAACTTGTCTCAAACCTCAAATTGGTCTCAAACTGTCAAAACGTTCGTGTAGATCTTTTGTCGAGTTCGGTTTCATTGACAAGAGAGTCACAGCTACTTGTGTGGTCCCTGAACTGTCATATCTGACAGTTTGAGACTGATTTTGGTCGCTATCAAAGATAGACAATTAGGGGGCTGATCAATGGTTTAGGGACGCATATAGCAGTGTTCCGCAAAGAGTGTGCAGCGGCACACTGGTGTACCGTGGTCATTGGTTGGTGTGTCTCGGAAAAAAAAGTTACCTATCTCAGTTAAGCTACTCCAAATTGGACCGCATACGCTCATCTAAACAAGCTCATGTTTCGCATAAATAGTAGATTGTTGCACGAGGGTTGAAAGTAACCTATTGCGGCACGAGATGGTTTGGCGCCTGAGCGTAGCGAGGGCGCTAATAGTTCGAGTGCCGTAATAGGTATTTCACCCGAGGTAAACACTCTGCTTTTCATTTCGAATATTAGGAAAGTAAATAAAAACCTGATTAGCTCATTTTATAAAAATCTCTGCTCTCGATCGACAAAACAGATAAAATCGAATTCGTGCTTTAAAAAAAATACTGGCTGGTAGCTTGTCACTAAAAAAAAAACAAAAAAGGCGCCCACCTTTTTTTTTTCAGCCAGTATTTTTTGTCATTGAAGATGGTAAATATTTCAAGCTCAAAATCTTGTTTAAATAATAATAATTTAGTGAAAAGTAATTATTAATAACAATACTCATGTAATAAATTGTTGAAAATATTTTTTACAGCAATTCTCAATAAAAAGGTAAAATAGAAATGTCAAATATTACTTTTGCTGTGTAAAAAGTTTCAACATGACTCAATAGAAATGTCAAAATAGAATGTTTTTTTTTTAATTTGACATCAGGGAAAATTGCTTCCCAGGGCGGAAAAGTACTACTTTCATCCCTCTGGGCGTCGATTCCGGTACCGAACTTTTTATCAACCTCAACCAAAACCTCAACTAAAGCGACTGTTTCCATGACTACTAATAACAAACGACTCAGTTGTGGTGAGGTTTTGAACTTTGGCAGTACAAATTTTTGAAAAGCTATTCTACTATTTCACCAAATGGCTGACATTTAAGAGTTCGAACCAAAACCAAAGCGGTTGTCATTTAATAGAATACAGGCCCAGTTCAGGTAACTTCAAGCGTACTTTCCGTGTATGAGAAATGAAAATAGTAGATTGTATTATATGGGGGGAAAATAATATTTTTACGGCGAGGGCGCTTTTTTGAATCCAGAGCGAAGTGAAGGATTCTAGAGTAGAATCCCGAGCGTAGCGAGGGATTCTTTAGTAGAATCCTGAACGAAGCGAGGGATTTAAAGTACGTCGCCCGAGCCAAAAATATATTTTGCGCCCGAGTGATACACTCTACTTTTCATTACAATCTATGAGAAAATAAAAGGGAGGAGAAAGGAATGTGTTAAATCAACGAAGTTCCACTTGAGAAGAGTAATCGGGGATTAATTTTTTTTTATTCAGACGGTGGCCGCGCGCCGGCTGAATGGTGGGCGGTATGTTTATCCGATACTAGCAGCGCCCTCGCGGCGTTGCCCCCGTAGTGATGGTTTATGGTGATGATGATGATGATGATGAAAAGTAGCCTATAACCTTCCTCAAGAGTTTAGCTATCAAATACCGAAATAATTTTTCAAATCCGACTGGTAGTTCCTGAGATTTCATTTCATTTCATTTATTTATTTATTTCTCTCACAAACAATATACTTAAATATAAATAAATAGCTAAATAAATATACAGAATAATGAATATTAAAAACGTTGTAGGTAGCTATTATAAAAACCTGTTTTGTGAGATTAGCGCGTTCAAACAAAAAATCTCTTCCGCTAGAATTGCTCAATAGTTCCACGAAAACAAACTAGATGGCGCCAGTAGACCATCGTTCTAGATCGCGCTGACGAAAACGCACAGGATTTTATCAGGTTGGAATTACAATTATGTATGGATAGAAAACTGCAGAGTAATAAATCTCTAAATGTGATTACAACTGTGGTGTTTTTGGAAGAGTCCTCCCTCATTCATCTTGGTAGATTTGAGATGAATGTGGAAAGTAGTTGTACCTCAAAAGTGCGCGGCAAAGATAATTCATAGATAATTCCGGCGCACTTAAAGGGGATTAAAAACTCATTACTGCCCGCTAAACTTATAAAGAGGATTAAAAACTCATTACTGCCCGCTAAAAGTTCCTTGAAGAGGAATCATCTACTTTGGGCGCACTTAAAGGCGAACAAAGTCGTCCTTTTCGAATAGATGGAATGAAAAAATATTTTTCAATCCTAAATTTTCCGATTTCGTAGATGTACCTTGAACACAAAAAGTTAGCGGAACACTGGCATAGAGGATAAACATATAAAGATTTATTTTTATTTACAATATAGAAAGATGATAGGTCGCAAGCCCATCATCTCCTAATAATTGGTTTCCTTATAACGTACTTAGGCTAAGTAAAAGCTTAGGGATCAATAGCCGATGGAAAACCGGTAAGGCACAGTGTTCCGTGCTATATTTTGCATATTTACCGACAAGTTATGTAGTTATTACATACTTGCCTTTTACATAGGTACTAGATATCTAGGCGGAGATAAGTACAAAATCCTATTCTATTAAACGAGCAATATTTGTTTGTTTGTTTGTCTGTTCTCGAAAACGGCTCTAACGATTTCGATGGGGGCAAAAAATCGATCTAGCTAGATCTCTTTTTTTTTTACTAGCCTAAACTGTCCCACTGCTGGGCAAAGGTGTCATATCTGGGAAAATTCGTTTTCTCGGCATTTTCACGCAAAAAGATTTACCAGTGCAACTGCAATGTGGTTTGTAATTTCACAAAAGTTGTTGAGAGCAAAGTGGCCGAGTGGATTAGGTGTCCGCCTTTCAGACAAAGGCTTCGAGTTCGAATCTCAGCCAGTGAAAGTTTTTCTGGTAGTTCCTGAGATTAGCTGTTCAAACAAACAAATACTCTTTACTAATATAATAAAGCGGAAGAGTTGGTTTTTTTTGTTTGAACGCGCTAATCTCAGGAACTACCAGTCCGATTTGAAAAATTCTTTCTGCATTTGATAGCTAAACTCTTGAGGAAGGTTATAGGCTACTTTTCATCATCATCACCATAAACCATCACTACGGGGGCAACGTCGCGAGGGCGCTGCTAGTCTATTACATAATTAGTAGTAAGTTAGGAACCATGTAAGTACTTAGGTACTAAAGTAAAAGTAGAAACGAATATAATATTTTCTCTATCTATACTTACATGTTTTATCATCTATTAAATTGAGAGAGGCATAATATAGGTAGGTACTTAAGGATATAATTTCCTTCTATAGTCGTATTGCTCATTATACGGACTAAAATTGAAGGAAAAAATGTCATTTTTCCTTCAATTTTGATTAGTTTTGATACGTTTTATGTCAAAATTGAAGGAAAAATTACATTTTTTCCTTCACTTTTAGTCCGTATAATGAGCAATACGACTATAATATAGTTATAGTATAATATAGTTATAGTATATATTATATATTACTGACTAGCAGCGCCCTCGAGGCGTTGCGGTGATGATGATGATGATGACAAGTAGCCTATAACCTACCTCAATAAATAAATAACTAAGTAGGTATCAAATAATTTTACAAATTGGACTGGTAGTTCCTGAGATTAGCGCGTTCAAACAAAAAAAAACTCTTCCGGTTTATATAATTAGTATAACTACTAGATATACTTAGATAAAACTTGTGACATTTCTTTAGGTCATAAAAATCTAAAAATGCATTTTTTTAACAAAAGAAAATATAGCTTCCCTGAGGTGCCTAAAAATTTGCCACACCCTGTATGTGTAACAATGTGGTTTAGAGCTAATGTTAATCACACTATCACACTAATATTATAAATGCGAAAGTTTGGATGTTTGGATGGATGGATGGATGTAAGTATGTTTGTTCCTCTATAACTCGTCAACCACTGAACCGATTTGGCTGAAATTGAATATCTAGATCAGTGGTTCTTAACCTTTTAGTGATGAGGGACCATTTGATAAACTTTCTGACTTGCTGCGGACCGCCAACAGTAAGTTTTCTCTTTCAACTTTGATCCTTTGTCGCTTGTTTCATTTTTTTTGGATAGCTTCGCGGACCACTCCAAGTGGTTCCAGGGACCACCAGTGGTCCGCGGACCATAGGTTAAGAACCACTGATCTAGATAGATAATGACCGGGAATAGGACATAGGCTACTTTTTATCCCATAAATGAGTTTCCATGGGATAATATACCACGCGGGCGAAGCCGCGAGAAGCTAGTGATAATATAATTTTTCAAAAACGAAAAAAACCATTGTAGCACGATCGGAACTCGAAAGCGGTGAATTCCAATTTCAATTTGAAGGTCGTGCCTTCAAATTGAAATCGGAATTTACCGCGTTAAAAATTGTCCTTGACTTTTGTCAAATTACTTTCACGAAAAAAACAAAAAGGTTTTTTTTCGATTTGGTAATAATGTAACCTTTTTGAGAATGTAATGAACTAATCTGTGACAGTGTGATTCAAACTTGCCCTTGGGTAAACTGGAACGTTAAAATGCTTTTATCCTTTTTTTTAGTCCTTGTTTTTTTATCCTTTATTTTAACCGATTTCAAAAAAAGGAGGAGGTTTTTATTCGTCGGAATCTTTTTTTTTGTGTTTTTTGATGTACACAATGTACTGTACATCGATTACTCAAAAACGCCTGAACTGATTTGGAAAATTCTTTTTTTGTTTGTAAGGGTAAGTATACTTTTTTATTGGTGCTATAAAAATTTGGTGAGTATCTGTTGAGGATCTTCGGAGTTATGAACAGAAATGCACCTCGAGAGTGCAGAAAATTGCTCAGCTTAATGACATTGAAGTCGAATTTTTTAATTTTTTATTTAGCCACTTGAGTATTACAAAATATATATTTTTCGAAACGACAAATCCATTGACAGTACATACAGACATACAGGATTAATGTAATATTAATTTAACTAATATTCGCAAGAAGTAGTTACCAAGCGCGCGTTGATGTCTTTTATATGCAGTCGTCGTTGGCACAATGTACCGAATATTTATTTAAATTTTATTTTTACACCTTTATATGACCTTAAATGCATTATAAATAAATAAATAATAAATATTGCTGGACATTTCACACAGCGCCATCTAGCCCCAAACTAAGCAAAGCTTGTACTATGGGGACCAGATAACTGATAGATAGAATACTTATATATTTGTAAATCCATACTTATAATACTTTATAACACCCAGACACAGAACAATCATCTATGTTCATCACACAAATGTTTGTCTTGGATGGGAATCGAACCCATGACCTGCAGCGCAGAAGGCAGAGCCCAAAAACATTTAAATTAGCTCGCGATTACCTATTATAAATTTACCTATTATAATTTGAATAATATTTTCTCTACAGATACCTTATTTCGTTTTGCTTAGTATCAGTAACCCAATCAACCGCGGGGTATTCGTTCATTGTAATTATTAAAACATACTCGTCCGATATGTTGCGAAAATTAACATTCAACGATTTTCGCCTTGTATGTATGAAAGTTGACAGCCTTGTGCAGTCAATTATTGACAATTTACGAACGCCGGTTACTTACCATCCGACCTAATGTAATAAAGGATCGAACTGAAATTAACCTTTTTTAACTATGCTTACACTACACGTTATATTTTATCTGTTTTGCTTACTATGTCGTATGAGCTAGTAATTTAACTCTTAGTGGTTTAACTCTGACGTAGTTTTTAGGCCGACTGCACCCCTATTTTGTAAGACACGGTAAGTCGCTAACTCGGATTCGTTAAAACAAATAGTTTTTTTACGAACAACATTAAAGTTATTTAGTGCAAAATTACTTCACATATTTTCCACAACAAACATGTCTATCACTTTTTTCAACCATCTATCTACCATTTCAAAGTATTCATCGTAAAAAAACAATTTTTGTTTGAACGAATCCGAGTTAGCGATTTACCGTTGTTACAAAATAGGGGTGCTGAAGGCCTCCGTCATGGCTTAACTACTTACAAGCCATGGCCGGGACCGATTACGTCCATAGCACGGAAGCGCTCAGCCGTTTTAGGTACAAGTAGGTAATAAGTAGATAGTAAAATAAAGTCTCCTTATAGAAATCGTTGGTCATGAATCTGCATGCCGGAAGGACACACGTTCCGTTCGTTGCGTCGCGTTGCGCAACGGTGTGAAACGGAACGCAATGAGTTTTTGAATTACGAAGCGCTTTTTTGAGGTCACTTCCGATTATCTGTTTCGCATGAGAATTCGAATTTTGAATTTGAAAGTGGACTGGATTACGTTTTGGTCTAGCCATAGACTATATTAGATCGTAATTCATTCTTTATACATATATTTACATAATAAATGCGCGTTAACACGTGCTCTAAAAGGTAAAAGAAAACATCGTCAGGAAACCCGCGACTTAGTCAGCCCCACACGTATTGACCAGTCTTTCCTGTGGATATGGCTGGTTAAGCTGAGAGGATGGTGTAAGCCTACTCCATTTCAACAATGTCCCAGGCACTTGAGTGTAGACATTGTTTTTAATTGGTAGATTGAATAGAGCTAAAGGGTGTTTCAAATTCTCACATTGCGATTTGATTATTCATTCATTCATTCAAGAAAATAGTAAATGTAGTTTACTGCCACAGTAAATATGCAAATCAAATTTATAACGAATAAATCTAATCCGGATCTAAGAGCTAGATTCCTAAAGGCCTCCACAGTTATATTACGTAAAATCTAAACATGCTCACAACTTTGACTTCTAATGACATTAATGCCCGATTATTGAAACACTACTTAAATATTTGGGACCAACTTATCTGTTTGAGATGTTCTTACTCTTCAGAATCGTATAAAAAAATAACAGTAATGTCAATGATAAGTACCACTTAAACTAAGTAGCGTTTAAGTATTTGAGCGTAAGACACGTGACTTTCATAAAAGATATGACGGTCGGCGTTTTCAGAAACCCCAGTTTTAGATGCATAGGTCACAGCTCGTCGTGATACTAAACTTACGTTCTCTTTTAAAGGACATAGGTTAGATTACCTAGGTATTCATTATCATACTTGAAATATTGTACCTGGGAAGATTGTAAATATAGCGAAAATATGCATCATCACCACGAGATTTTAGGCAAAATATGCAATAATCGATAAAACTAGGCTTAATATGCAAATGCAATTGCAAATAATCTGGTTTCTATTCATAAGCATCCCACTAGATCACTTCAAACTAATAAACTGTCAATGGGAAAGTGGTTTGTTCTCTTTGTCTTAGTTTTTAATCCAATTGAGTTGGGTTACACAACCCAACTCAATTGGATTAAAAACTACGTTGCGGCTGAACAGATTTAGATGAAATTATTATAAGTATTGATTTGGATTAGAATATAGTTTGAGACCTGGAATACTCATAAGTCTATGCCTAAGTTAGTGTTACTAGTTATTTTGAGTAAGCAGCGTGTTGCGGCTGGACAGATTTAGATGAAATTTGCATTGGAATATAGTTTGGGACCTGGAATACCCATTGGATATAATATTATATTGTTACAAGAACACAGAAAGACTAAACATTGTCGGTAGGTAATTTAAATCGTTGATATTCAGACGCGAATTACAATGAAACCAGAAAAGTAATGCGTTTACAAAAACCATTGACGAAAAGTAATTTAGAAATGAAAATTACTCATAATTTCAACTTCATCGCAAACAAATAAATATCAATGTCATTATTAAGAAAAGCAAATTAGAGATGCTGTCGCATTCTGTTTTGTGGAATCATACACTGCTGTCGGACGTATTCAGAAAACACGAGAATAACCGAAATCCAATCTAGTGCTTGAAGTATTATTGTAGGTACATGTTGTCTACCGGGAGTCCTGTCATTCGGTTTAACTTCCGCTTATGCATAGGAAATCAATTAAAATCATTTTTAAAAGCTATAATACCTAATGAAAGTTTCTAATGTAATTGCACAACACAAATACTCTCACTTACGTCTCGTTACCTTACGACCATCCGTTGTTTGATCACTAGAGACCGCATTATATGCAACATAACAAGTTTAAAATATGCAAGAAAATATGCACGTAAAACGCCTAAAATATGCATTAAAAGTGTCTAAAAATAGTCATAATATGCAACATTGAATAGAAATAAAATTGTAATTAATTCAATTTTTAATATTTTTTCGTATTTTAAAAATGACTCTGGCTGTATATAGAATGGTTAAGGTACTATTATTTACCCGGTATTTTAATGTAAATACATTATTTCAATTACCTATTCAATTATACCGACATAATTACGGTATAGAACATAAAGTTTATTATTTTTTTCGTCTCACGCACTAAAAACTATAATAGTCAACAAGATCAAAGCATTCTCACGTGCAGGGGTTTTTGTTTGTCTGTCTGTCTACGAGTAGAAATAAGGAATAGCGACACGAAATCAGTTTCAATTTCAACCGTAAGCAGAAGTTAATGGGTCTGAACTGGTAAGATTTGTAATCTAGAGTCATAAAAATCCAATTTTAAAAACCAGAAAATGTAGATGAACTTGATAGATGAAAAAAGGATTTTTGTGTATGTTTATTGTGAAAAAAAAAATACAGAGAAATAAAATATATGAAAATGTTTAGTATCGCAGTCGGAAGCACATCTAAAATTTTTTCGATGAAAATGATGAGTTTTAGATAAAATAAATAAATAGGTATGAGTTGTGTAAAAATTTCATCATTTTCCCAGATTTGTGTTCATACAAAGGTATGTGTCAAACATGTTCTGTAGTTTTAAACTATGGCTCTGTTTGAAATTAGTTTTTATAACCGAGTCGGTAAGGTCGTTGTATTGTATCTCTGTGATCTCGGTGCTTTTTAATTAACTTTGAGACACAATGACACAATGTGTAGGCTATTTTATATAATTACATAAAGTATACTTGATATGGACGGCCTCTGGGACGCAGTGGACGAAGGCCCATCTGAAACAGAACGTTACGGGTTCAATTACCGCGTCGCGTCAAAATAAACCTAAAGTTTCCTTTGAACAAAACGTTCTTACTACAAAAGAAAAGGTAGCCAACCTTAAGTGCCCAAAAATTTGCAACACCCTGTATATTTACAAAAAAAGTATCTATGTAGTATAACGAGTCTGTCAATCAAGAACGCGTCAAACTAAAGCACTGCTAATTGAATCAGTCAATCAACCCATCAGTCGATTGGTTCAACCGCAAAAAGTTGACAACCGTTTTATTTTCTTTTTTAGGGTTCCGTACCTTAAAAGGTAAAAAAAGGAACCCTTATAAGATCACTTTCTTGTCCGTCTGTCCGTCTGTCCGTCTGTCCGTCTGTCCGTCTGTCCGTCTGTCCGTCTGTCCGTCTGTCCGTCTGTCTGTCCGTCTGTCCGTCTGTCTGTCCGTCTGTCCGTGTATCACCATCGATTATCTCAGGAACGGGTAGAGCTCGCAAGTTGAAATTTATACCATATACTAAGGTCTATAGTCCCTACTGTGAGTATAAAAATCAAGGTCCTGAGTCAACACTATAAAAAGATATAGGCAAATTTAGGTTTTCGTGAAAACTTGTGAGTACCAAAACTTACCTTAATTATCAACTTTTTTTATTTTTCGGAATTTTTCCTTTACTTGTGCTGGAAGACCTTGCTTGTAACCAAAATTGACAATTCTAGGTCAACCGGAAGTACCCTAGAGGTTTTGGGTCGAAAACCTAAATGGTAGTTCCCGTTGACCTAGAATAACGAAATTTGGCAAAAAGCAAGGTCCTATAGCACAAATAAAGGAAAAATTCCAAAAAGTTAAAAAAGTTGAAAATTAAAGGGTGTTCCCATACATACATAGTTGACGCCAATTAAAATTGTCCTCCGAGTTGTATGGGCGCTCATACAATTAAGCGGACTAGCTTAATTGGCACCATGGCTAGGCACGGAACCCTCGGCGTACGAGTTCGACTCGCACTTGACCGGTTTTTTTTTATTTGCGGAAGAACGGATATACATCTACGTCGGTAAGTCATGCAGAGGTGTATAAACTTTAGGTCAACAATACACGATCAATCTTTATCTATATCGTTTGAGTGTGGAGCTTATTGTAAATGGTCCTACCTATGCTACTACTATTTATTACAATATTTGCAAAATCGAGTCCCATAAAATTACATTACAAAATTGTTATCTAGTCTTTTATCATAACATAAATTTTGTGTATTGTGTGTAGCTGATCCATCAGATCTTGTAAATAAAAATCCCGTGACAAGAATCAATTTCTGCTTTTCCTCATTCACATTTCTCAGTTTTCAGTGACCGTATCGGTACTATTTTCGGAGTTTCGAATACGCTATACCTCTATAGAATACTCTATATCTAGTTTTCCTACTCATTCTATTTTTTCATTATAATCAAGCATAATATTTTAAAATATCATCGAGACTGAACGAGTAGGTAGGTAATGATCAGTTTATTTACCTCGACGTTTCGGAGGCCGACAGTCACCGTGGTCATAAGTACATATAGTACTCAATGATGTAAAAATGAGTAGTCACGAAAGTTTAAAATATGTAATACGAGCAGATTAACTTATTGATCTTGTACAAAAGCCTTAGCAGTGAAAGTCTCATGGTCATTGCGCCTACGCAGATACAGTCAAGTAAAAAAGTCGTTTGGCCATATTTTGTTTACCTGTTTTTGAATTCCTGTTTTAAGGTGACATTGATTAATATTGACGGTAACTGACGGATGTTACTTTTACAGATTGTATTGAAGTGTGAATGAGTTTCATTCAACAGAACTTAGGAGTGTAAAGATCATCTTAGGTAGGTAGGTACAGTCAGCGTCATCAATCGGTATCCCCCTATTGATTTGAACAAAGACCCTTTTCATTTCAACCTTGGATTTCAGTCAGGTATTATAATAGCTATTGCATCGGCTCGTTTAGGAACTCGAGCGAAATTAGATATCCATAAGTAAGCAAGGAAGTTTTTACAAAAGTTGAGATCAACGGCTTGCAAACCGACCTCTTACTAGGGGGATACCAATTAATGACGCTTTCTGTACTTAGGTAAAGGTAGCAAAATTTGAGTTTCCAGATTACAATTTAGAGGAAAGACATTGGAAAAGTAAGTTGTATGAGCTAGTGTCCAACTCTGTTGACGAAGTTTTTGGGCCGCTTAAAGGCCTCCGTCATGGCTTGACGACTTAAAAGCCGGAACCGACAATTTAACGTGCCCTCCGAAGCACGGAAGCACTCATCTCGTAATGCCACTTGACCTGTCTAAATCAAGAACGTCTCAGCAAGCTACACCACGAAGACATTATTTGTTAATCTTTATTCCTAAAGAAAAAAAAAAATGACGAAACAAAAAAAATCTAATAGTAAGATACTTATATCACACTTATCACACTAATATTATAAATGCGAAAGTTTGGATGTTTGTTTGTTCCTCTATAACTCGACAACCAATTTGGCTAAATCGATTTGGCTGAAATTTAAAATATAGATAGATAATGACCGGGAATAGGGCATAGGCTTTTTATCCAGTTACCACGCGAGCGAAGCCACGTGGGGGACCCAGTTGTCAATAAAAAATAAAAAGTTTCCTCAAACATTTTTCTCAGTGACAGTACGGTAAAGCTAAGTCATCTAGGTTACTGCCATCACCTCAAATATTTATTTTTACATAATACTCTTAAGTACATACATAATTACATACTTAATCATAATAAAAATACAGTAGAGTTGTGTAACTCGTCCGGAACTGTGATACTTTATTTTTATTGTTGAACTGAAGAATAAATAAAAATTATATTTATGACAATGTATGTAAAAATTACGCAATAATTCCCACGAACGTAGAATTGCGCTTTATTTTAGTACGGATATTTTTAAATTACTAAGTACTTAATTTTAAATTACTACTCAAAAGTACGATAATTTTTCATTTACTTACCTTCAGGGATTTTAGACTCTGAAGAGGGGAAAGTCATCTTTACTAGTCAAAGGCATTTTAATCTTACCTTAGGGCTATAGCAGACGTGCTGCTTTTAGCATCGGCGATAGGCGATTTTGCAACTGCATTAATGCCGCATCGCGTTTTAAAATTTGACGACTACGTTCGATCGATCGCAGTATCAAAATCGCGCGTTTTCGATGCTGCATCGACTTTCTTCGGACGCGGTATCAGAATCGCACGTTTTAGCAACTTTTTAATTTGGTTGTTTGGCGTTTTTAAGTGTTCGGTGTGGAATGTTAGTCACTGCATTTTGCTTCTGAAAAGCGACTAAATCGCCGATCGCCGATGCTAAAAGTAGCAAGTCTGCTAGAGACAATATTGTCTCACTTCTGAGGGACCTATCAGACAGAGCGGTCACGCGGTCAAGCGTTCAAGCGGGCAGTTTTGCGTACTTTGTATTCTATTACGTTACATTGATATACTCACACAGGAGGCATTCTGACCGCGGCGGTCAAGTAGAACAGATCAGTAGAAATCAGTAGAACGCTAGAACGCAGAAAGCGAACGCTTGACCGCGTGACCGCTCTCTGTCTGAAAGGTCTCTGAGCAAAGGTCTCCTTCATTATCTTCTCTCTTTAACTCTCCTACTATATTATTTTCACTTTATCTCTTTACAACCGCAACATTACCTCTTGATTAGCGTAGATAACAATCGAAAACTTCACCTCTGTTAAATTCGTGTATTATATTTTTTACGGCACCTTTTATGTGCAATAAGTAGTATAAAGTACTTTGCAACAATAAAATGTTATAAGTACTCATACAGACAACGTGATATTAACTTTTAAATAGCAATAAGTAAAGTAAGTAACTGCGGTGAGTAAGGTTGGCAGAGCTCTGCTCTGAAGCGCTGCGGTGACAACTGGTGGACCAGTCTTGTCCATTGTGTTGTCGGCGCAGTGATTCCTCATATAAAGGGTCAGCAGCGAGAGTGTGACTCCTCTGGTGTCGCAGGCGTCCATAGACTACATAGGATGGAAGTAACTCCAAACATTACATTTAGTACAAAAAAGTATTATTTTGCGTGCCTACCACGCTTATTTCAAAAGTATCCAGGTTTTTTCGTGATGTTTTCTTTAGCCGTTTTGAGAGTACTTTATATTTGGGCATGCATGGCCGATATTCGAATCCGCAACTTTCGAAGTCAAGCCACTCGGCAATACGAATTTATCTCAAAATCTGAGAGCCTCAATATTTATGGTCTGGGAATGCAATTGTGAGCTTATTTTTCTAAAATCATATTTTTATGGTATTTATCTTGTGTTAACGATCTTCAAACAAAACATTTGTAAGGTACTTAGTAAAGCACTTACAGTTACAGTCAGCTTCTATGGAAACCTATTAGGAAAATAATCAGGATAGTCGATCGAGCGAGCGAAGCGAGCGAAGATCTTAGTGGTAAGTTGGGCGATTTTGCTTTGTATGTTTGTATGTTTGTATGTTTGTATGTTTGTATGTTTGTATGTTTGTATGTTTCACGAATTGTTGTTCGAGCATAACTGTCGAACCGTTCATCCAATCTGCATGAAACTTGGTAGGTCAATAGGTTGTGGTAAGGAAATTTACGGGGGAGCATATGAGCTTAATCGATGAAGGGGTTGTGAAGATATTGGGTTCCCAAGGGGGTAAAAAATTATGAAAGTTATACAAATAAATTGAGTGGGGTGTCATACGAAAGGGCTTATTTTGTACATTCCAAAATGGTTTTTATTTTTAATCTAGGATGTATAGTTTTTGAAATACGACCAAAGACCAAAAACTACGAAACCAGAGCTGCAAGAGCTCCCGTTGCATAGAGTTTCGATGACTTCGTAGCTCATTGACTGGTCGGTCTTAAAAAGAGAGTGGCATCGTTGCGGTTTGGTTTGCAATGATTTTAGATGCTACTTGATTTATTTTCATGATAAAAAAATTTTTGATAAAGAATGAAAATAATTGGGGTAAAAAAAGTTAAGTAAACAAATATATTGAGTGGGCTGTCAAATGAAAGGTCTTTATTTGTACATTCCAAAATAGTTATTATTTTTATTCTAGGACGTATACTTTTATAAATACGACGAGAATTCATAAATATGAAATACCTAAATGAAAAATTAGACACGACATTATGTATTGCATGCATGCCAGTATTTTTTACCATGAAGAGCTAGCGCAATAGGCATACTCGGCAGTATCAGTAGTAGCACTTGAAATTATAGGGGTAGTCAGAAGAAAGTCCAAATGTAAGCCATCTACGGTGCGCGAGATCTCAGTTCGGGGCGAACTACTAGTACCTAACTAGGGACTAAATTTTTTCTTGAAAATTCAGTTTTACAATCTTATTTTCAATTATCTCAAAAAGAGTAATGTTTGTCAAATTTTTACTGACTAAAGATTGTCCGGAATAGGTTAGTTTTAGCGATAAGACCACCCATTGTAAAATTATTCTTATAGTTTACCTATGACCGTATGTATGGATAAAGTGTACGATAAAGTATTTTCATTCGACTAGACTTAATTTCAAACCATTTCTAAATTCTGTATCATATACTTCTCATGCTGACTGTATAGATGCTATTATGTAGTACCTCTATGTGAAATGTTTTGAGGTTTCTTGTTGACCGTAATATTAACTTTCTACTTCATAGCGCGTTATCATCATAAATCACATAATTTTGGAGTAAATTCATAAAGCGATCCGTTTTCATTTTATATGAGCTTCGAAATGGCTTTCGAAAAGGCTTTTTTAGAAAAAGAAAGTAGAGCATGGACAAAGTCATTTGAGGTATATTTTATTATAACTAAGTATACTGATTGTGTATGGTAATAATGATGATGTTGAAAAGTAGCTTAAAACTTTCCTCAAGAAATAAGATATCAAATGCAAATATATTTTTAAATCTGACTGGCAGGTTTCAGATATAGCGAGTTCAAACAGTTCAATTCAAACAGACAAACAAACTTCCGTGCTTTATTATATGAGTATAGATTTTTAATTCTCAACTTAACAACTTAAGTTTGTCACGTAGGATGCTTACTTAAGGAAAAAAAGTTTGTTTGGAATTGCTCCTAATTATTTTCCTCTCAATTTCAGACACGATGTCGCAATCAGCTCGCACTGCCTTACTCCTACTACTCATCCACGTCACATCATCAACAGCAGCGAAAAATGCCAGCCCAGTCTACGAAGTCAACGAGCAAGCTAGAATGGACGACAAAAGAACTGGCCCTCAAACGTTCCTGCCGTACGGAAACCCTTTAGCAGGGAACTCACTTCAAAATGCTAAAATCCACGCACAACACCAACAAGCAATGTTCAATGCAGAGAGAGTGAGACAGCATAGAGCACAGCTTCAACGATGGACGAAGATACCCCCTCATTCTCCACAAACAGATAGCTACATGAAAGCATACCATGAGTCTCAAGAAAGCCATCAGCTTGCCATAGAACAGCAACAAGCTGGACTGACGGAAGCTCCAAAACAAACAACCGTTTCTGACAGACAGAGACACACGACTGTAACCAGTTCCCCGAGACAAAGACAGAGACAGATTAAACGTATAAAACCAACGGAAGTACCAGAAATACATCACACAATAGAAGTCTCCAAAGAACCATCAGTAACCGCAGCGCCTAGACAAAGAACGAGAGGAAATTTAAAAAGGATAAGAGGACCTGATCCTATGAAGATTACGATTGAAGATGCCATCATGACTCAGAAGAATAGAAACCACAGATCGTACGGATCAGTTGAGTATCTACAACATCTGACTCCAAGAAGATATAAGACTGTGTATGTGTCACCAGGACCAACATACGATCAAGGTGTAACTATAAAACCTAATGGAAATGTAGGTATCACTCATCTCCTGAAAGATGAACCTAGTAATTTGTATACTGAAGCTGTTCCTAGCAAATATGTATATCCAAAGCAATTCCATCAGATGCAGAATTATGAATCAGCTCAGGATATAGTTGCTCTTAACGCTTTGTTGAAAAAAGAGCCGCAAGATCAAGTGAATGAGCTCAACGCTTTAATACACTCAGACAAACATCAGGAGTTAGAAACACCTATAGATTTATACTTCTATCTTAAAGATCCAAAGCTAGCTGAACAATACTCTCAATCTCTTTATGCACATGGGCAGAATTACGCTAGTGCTTATATGCCGGAAGTTAAGGACCATATTCCAATATCAGAACAGATCGATGACATTGAAGATCCAAATAAGATTCTCAAAAAACCATTCACCCCCGCACCAACTCAACCTACAGAAGACATAGCAACTAATGTTGATTATTATCAAGCACCTACTATTGCAGTGGAACCAGAACTATACCATCAAAACGAAGCTTTAAAGTTCGAAAAACCACTTACATTTTACAATCACGAGAAAGATGAAAGTGAAAGATATTTACATCATAATGCACAAGGTGTTCAGCATTTAAATCAAGACGGGACCGGTGTATCAGCATACGGTGATGATGATGTAAGTATTTCTAACAGAACTAAGAGATCAGTAGATTTAAATACAGACTATTTCATAATATCAGACAATGCTACTGCATTTAATATTACTAGAAGAACTTCAGTACAAAAAATAGATACACCACTTATATTGAAACATAATATTACTTCTGTAGATAGCAATGAAACGTTATTAGTTCCTGAGGCACTAAGACGTCAAGTATTTTTCAAAAATAATAAACCATTTCTACCTCACTATGACGTAGACACGTTTGACGACTATGAATATGAGTCAGACAGACCGAATGACGATGAATACAACTTAGAATATGATGATACGGACTATGAATACGAACCAAAAGAAAAAGAAACTCTATACACAAGACACAAAGTGAATATAAACCAAAATATACATACGAATAGAATGCACGATTTAGAAGGTAGTTACTCACATAGATATAGGAACAAAAACGTACAAACACCGCAAAGTTATTCAGAATTCAACTCTTATAATATCCCATCTACATCTTATGGTGTACCATCTTTTAATACTCCGACCACATCATATGGAGTCCCTACATATAGCTTCCAAAATCACGGTCTTTCTGAAGAATATGGAGTTCCGAAAACTCCTGATCTATCATCAGTAGTCAAATCATTGGAACCAGTCTATATGTTGACTGAATCTCAATTGAAAAGTCTTGTAGGTCATCATAACTTGAACATACAACACTTAGACGTATTTCAATGGCAGGGCAAGGAAAAACGCACGCATCGGCCGAGAAGATTTAGAAATAAGTATAGAAGGCCTAGTCATCGCAATATAAGGAAAAATCTATCAAAGTTACATAAATTGACAATTTTATAAGGGCTTCCCTAAATTTAAGTGTCTATGATGTAGAAATTTGTGGGAATCGAGCAGTGATTTAGTTTATTTGTTTTTATTTAGTTTCCATTGAGTCATCTTGCTCTTGGGGCGTACCACAAACTCTTAGAGCAATGTCAAAACAAGTTGAAAACAGTCCTGCGTTAGGCTTGTTTCAACATTCCTAAAGCAGGATTGTTTCCACCTTGTTTGGATTCCATCCAAAAAAATCTTATTTTATTACTGCCGCAGTCCTGCACGATCGGCACAACATGTTCTCTTCTTCCATTCCCTCCTATCACTCGTCATCTCAGTAGTCACTGCATGTCCTCTTATACACAATCCATCCATCAACGTAATGTTTAAAATTCATATTTCAAACACGACTCTAATTTAAATTGAATTTTTATGTCTAGCTCATTATTTTTGTGATGATAATCGATCGAGCGAGCGAAGCGAGCGAAGATCTTAGTGGTAAGTTGGGCGATTTTGCTTTGTATGTTTGTATGTTTGTATGTTTGTATGTTTGTATGTTTGTATGTTTCACGAATTGTTGTTCGCGCATAACTGTCGAACCGTTCATCCAATCTGCATGAAACTTGGTAGGTCAATAGGTTGTGGTAAGGAAATTTACGGGGGAGCATATGAGCTTAATCGATGAAGGGGTTGTGAAGATATTGGGTTCCCAAGGGGGTAAAAAATTATGAAAGTTACACAAATAAATTGAGTGGGGTGTCATACGAAAGGGCTTATTTTGTACATTCCAAAATGGTTTTTATTTTTAATCTAGGATGTATAGTTTTTGAAATACGACCAAAGACCAAAAACTACGAAACCAGAGCTGCAAGAGCTCCCGTTGCATAGAGTTTCGATGACTTCGTAGCTCATTGACTGGTCGGTCTTAAAAAGAGAGTGGCATCGTTGCGGTTTGGTTTGCAATGATTTTAGATGCTACTTGATTTATTTTCATGATAAAAAAAATTTTGATAAAGAATGAAAATAATTGGGGTAAAAAAAGTTAAGTAAACAAATATATTGAGTGGGCTGTCAAATGAAAGGTCTTTATTTGTACATTCCAAAATAGTTATTATTTTTATTCTAGGACGTATACTTTTAGAAATACGACGAGAATTCATAAATATGAAATACCTAAATGAAAAATTAGACACGACATTATGTATTGCATGCATGCCCAGGGGCGGCTCTAGCATATGTAGCGCCCGGGTGCAATCTTTCCCCTGGCGCCTTCTTGTATCAAAATGCGCGGTCAAAATGGAATAGGTGGGTTAGGTAGGAGTCGAGGCGTAGATACAGTTGGGCCGATGCATCTAGGCGTTCGTGAAGTTACGCCGGCTCCATACGTTGGGACCAACGTTGGTCCCAACGTTGGGGCCAAGATTTCGTGAACCATCCACACGTTGGCGATACACCAGTCTTGTTCCGTCAGAGCCAACGTGCAGACGTCCGATGTCTGCGCGTCCGATACAGAAATTGAAATTTCTCTAAGTGATTTTACATTACTGAATACCAATTTTATCACAATCACATCACATCATGTCACTATCACACTTCACACAACACACTATATTATAAAAGCGAAAGTTTGGATGTTTGGATGTATGTTTGTTCCTCTCTAACACGACAACCACTTAACCGATATGGGTGATATTTAAAATATAGATAGATAATAACCGGAAATAGGACATAGGCTACTTTTTATCCCAAAAAATTGCACGGTTCCCGTAACATAAAAAAAAAATAGTAGACTCCATCATCAGATCAGCTCGCTGTCACCATATTATTACATTGTAGTCAGAACTTGACAAATATGCCGAGTTTCAACTCAATCGGCTTATTTACTGAGGAGTTCTGTTGAACAGCTCTTGACTCCATCATCAGATCAGCTTGTTGATACCATAATATTTCATTGTCACCGAGAATCTATAAGTGTGCAAAATTTCAGCCCGATAGTCCTACAAACACTATAAATAAGGAATACGATGACATTTTCGCTCGTCAGTCGACACGTGCGCTCACGATGCGCGTCGAAACGGGACTGAGCATAGCGCCAACGTGTGGACGGATCCCCAACGTTGGCGCGCCAACTTCCTTTGATAAAACCGACACGGCACGGCCAAGCCCCAACGTTGGCCCCAACGTTGGCGCCAAGCTATTTTGTCAGCACCACACGTTGGTGAGAGGCATTGGGACCAACGTTGGCCCCAACGTGTGGATGCGGGGTTAGGCTTTTCGCTGCGCAGTAGAAAATTTTGTATGAAAAAGTTGCACTGCGCATCGAAACGGCTAACTTCACGAACGCCGAGATCCGTTGGCCGTACTGTAGCTAGTTATAGCTTTTTTATGGGGGGGGGGGGGGGTCCAAGGGTTCCAAAATGTACAAAGATTTATTCATGATCTGCAAATATTTGTCTCGGGCTTGAAACTTGGTTAGTGTGGTGGCAAAATATTAATGAAGCTTTCATACGAGCGAAGCGAACTGAATTTTTTAAGACAAATGCAACAAGGGACACTTGATTTTTCTTACGTGCTTAAATACAAGGCTGACTATTTGTCGGTTCCTATTCTGCAGTGAGATATAACTCACGTTGCTCGCAAAACCCTTATGCGAGCGAAGCGAGCCGATTTTTTTACAACAAATGCAACATATATGACGGTTGATTTTTTTTAAGGTGCTCATGAAAAGCATGGCTGCATGGTGGTACCTATTCTTTAGGCGAGCGAAGCGAGCCGATTTTTTTTTATCAAATGCAATGATTTTGCTTACGTGCTCAAAGAAAAGGCTGGCTATTTGCAGGTCCCTATTCGTTATGCGAGTGAAGCGAGCCAAATTGTTTTTAAACGAATGCAATAAGTGACACTTGATTTTGCTTACGTGCTCAAAAAAAGGCTGGCTATTTGTCGGTTCCTATTTTGAAATCAGATATAACTCACGTTGTACGCAAAACCCTTATGCGTGCGAAGCTTTACAAGAAAAACTCCTGAAAAAGACCTCCCAATTTTTGGAGGAGAACCTGGGAGCTCATGAACCACCTGCATGGATACCTACCCCATGTAGGATACAAATTTTAAATACCTATTCCGTGGATCTTTTTTTTTCTCTTGCTAAGGGGGGGTCCGGACAACCGTAAAACAGTTTTCATAGAACCCCGCTACGCACCCCCTACGTTTTCCACTCGCCGAGTGCGCTGCGCCAGCGCCCCGCCGCGCGCCGCGCCGCCGCCGCCGAGCGCCCGCTCCGTGCGGAGCGCTACAGCGGAGGCTTTATAATGTCGCGAGCGGCTCTAGGCGCCCCCTTACACCCGGCGCCCGGGTGCACTGCACCCCCTGCACTATAGGTTAAGCCGCCCCTGTGCATGCCAGTATTTTCGATCGAGCGAGCGAAGCGAGCGAAGATCTTAGTGGTAAGTTGGGCGATTTTGCTTTGTATGTTTGTATGTTTGTATGTTTGTATGTTTGTATGTTTGTATGTTTGTATGTTTGTATGTTTGTATGTTTGTATGTTTGTATGTTTGTATGTTTGTATGTTTGTATGTTTGTATGTTTCACGAATGTTGTTCGAGCATAACTGTCGAACCGTTCATCCAATCTGCATGAAACTTGGTAGGTCAATAGGTTGTGGTAAGGAAATTTACGGTGGAGCATATGAGCTTAATCGATGAAGGGGTTGTGAAGATATTGGGTTCCCAAGGGG
Organism: Camptogramma bilineatum; assembly: GCA_958496255.1. Classification (NCBI taxonomy): domain Eukaryota; kingdom Metazoa; phylum Arthropoda; class Insecta; order Lepidoptera; family Geometridae; genus Camptogramma; species Camptogramma bilineatum. Next base: position 1,871,826 of record OY292476.1, read on the forward strand.
GTAAAAAATTATGAAAGTTACACAAATATATTGAGTGGGGTGTCATACGAAAGGGCTTATTTTGTACATTCCAAAATGGTTTTTATTTTTAATCTAGGATGCATAGTTTTTGAAATACGACCAAAGACCAAAAACTACGAAACCAGAGCTGCAAGAGCTCCCGTTTCATAGAGTTTCGATGTCTTTGTAGCTCATTGACTGGTCGGTCTTAAAAAGAGAGTGGCATCGTTGCGGTTTGGTTCGCAATGATTTTAGATGCTACTTGATTTATTTTCATGATAAAATTTTTTTGATAAAAAATGAAAATAATTGGGGTAAAAAAAGTTAAGTAAACAAATATATTGAGTGCGGTGTCAAATGAAAGGTCTTTATTTGTACATTCTAAAATAGTTATTATTTTTATTCTAGGACGTATACTTTTAAAAATACGACGAGAATTCATAAATATGAAATAAATGAAAAATTAGACACGACATTATGTATTGCATGCATGCTAGTATTTTTTACCATGAAGAGCTAGCGCAATAGGCATACCCGGCAGTAGAAGCACTTGAAATTATAGGGGTAGTCAGAAGAAAGTCCAAATGTTGGCCATCTACGGTGCGCGAGATCTCAGTTCGGGGCGAACTACTAGTTTATTATTAGATGGGTAGTTAATATTTTTGTTCATTTTAATTTATGAAATGAGCATAGTACAAATTTAAGGATTTAATAATTATGAAATTGATGATGGCTTTTGTATTAATAAAACTAATTATAAGCTATGAATAAATAATTTATTTTAAACAATGTTATATTATTACTCAAGAAACACGCCATGAAAAGAACATAATGACATAAACGTTAACAACAAAATTGCTCTATAGGAAATTATGACACTACAATTTCGCAAAAGTAAATGCTTAATCAGTTATGCTATCTTTTACAGCTTAATTATGTATAATAGTGACACAGCTAAACTGGTAGCAGTAAAATTAGAAATTTAGTGGTTTGACCCCCGTATTTAAATCGGAATTAACATTTATTTACAGAAACTAAACTAGGTACTACATATTTACATTAAATTATAAAATGTAAAGTATTAATAATTTACTTTAGTTTTGTTTGACATAATAATATTTTGCCACAGAGAAAAGATTGGCCTCTCTGATTGAAATACCCTTTGAAAAAATTGAAATTAATAATGTCCTGGACCCGTACCACGAACTCTTAGAGCAATTTTAAAACAAGCTTGAAACAGCTGTCAACATTCCTAAAGCAGGACTGTTTAAAGCTTGTTTTGACATTGCTTGGATTCGTACTAAAAACTTGTTTCAGTCCTGCTGCATGACTGCCTCAGTCCTGCTTTAGTCTCTCTTGTTCGTGGTACATCTCTGTAATGATGTTGATGAGACAGTGTTTATCTACACAACTCATCTTTGTTTGTTATATTACGTAAGGTTAATTTCATTTTTCGATATTGGTTCCTTACATCATACGATGATAAGACAGAAAGTTTTATGTTTGTCTAGACCGCATATTGGATAACAGTTAAAAAACATGACCCATCGCAAACTGCAAACTTTGTATCGGCCGATAGTTTGGTCGGGCTATTATTTATGAAGATGTATGCAAGATGATGTATTAACATGAGCTCGAACGGTGTAGGAAAAACATTGTGAGGAAACCCGCGGCTTAGTCAGCCCCACACCTATTGACCATGTCTTTCCTGTGGCCGGTTAAGCTGAGAGGATGGTTTAGGTGCTGGGCAAGCTTACTCCATCTAAAACAATGTTCCAGGCACTACAGTGTCCCGTATAGTGCAGGCAAAGATTGCATATTGAAGTATACTTAGATTTAAACGCCTAAGTTATTTTTTATGTAAGTGCGCACACTACAACTATTCAGTATCGGCCATGTTTGCACTAGCAGCCCAACCCGACCAAACTATCGGCCGATAGAGAAGTTTTCAGTCTGTGAGGCGATCTTAGTTTTACCTACGACGAGATCCAAAGTGTAGACATCACATTTGTCTTGCCTTGCCATCGCTCGGTGTCGCTCGTCTTGCCTGGCTGAGTGAATACAAGCGCATGGTTTGCATTGGTTTCCATAGACTCACCAAACGTCTGAACGGTGGCACTCACCTTCCATCAATTTCTCTTCGCTAGGCCGCCCAAAATGCATAGAGCTTTCTTCAAAACGAGTTAGACGATTTTGTTAATGTTTTTGAGTGTAGAACGACTGTCCTCACCGTTAATATTAGTTGCTCTAACTTTTTCTCAAGTCAATTCGAAAATCATTAATTCAGTAGGTAGGACCTCTGGGATCGCATTAAACGTCTGGTGAGCTAGGTGATTGTACTCCTGTTTTTTCATCACCAATACCGTGAAGAATCAGGACTACATACATGGTTTGGGGCCTAGCTTTCTTGCTCGCTAAAGCGGTTTGCACCAGAGGCCGAGGGCAAAGGTTAGAGTCAGGACACCGTTGTCATTTGAACTGACTATTCTCTCTATCTTCTGTCTCTTTCGCGCGCCCCTACAAAGCCTATCTCTGGTCTCGGTCTTCGGTGCAAACCGCCAGCTTAGTGCGCCATTTGCATGATACAAGTTTCTCACCTCGAAGATGCAATTATCGAAAGCAATTAATGTTAAAATATATTATTGTCATACTGTCATGACATACATAATTGTCATGAAGCGAGATTCTCGCATCTTCGAGGCGAGAAACTCGCACCATATAAATGGAGCTTAACTGATCATTGAGTATATGTTATTTTTCTAGAAAATAGAAAATATTTTATGGCCAACCATTTCATTACTTTCCATTGTAATATTTTGTAATAGGTACATCAGAATTTTGAAATAAAACAAATTTAGAGTTCAAGCTTATAACTTTATTTTTGGAACAGTGATTACAGCTACTACATAAAAGAAATCCTACTAATATTATAAAGGCGAAAGTCCGTGTGTGTGTGTGTGGATGTTTGTTGCCTCGTATCTCCGTAACCACTTAGCTGATTTTGATGAAATTTGAAATGTAGATAGATAATAACCGGAAATAGGACATATGCTACTTTTTATCCTGAAAAAAATGCACGGTTCTCGTGGGATAAACAAAATAGTAGTCCACGCGGGCGAAGTCGCGGGCGTCAGCTAGTGTTCCATGAAAGTTGTTTAGTACTGGCAATGACAGACTAAATAAGTTTGACAGTGACAGTTAGGTAGGACTGTAATAGTATTCTGTGGTTACCTTCTTCTGAACGTCAAGCAAAATGGCCACACGTCTCTCTCACATTGTAATATTATAAAAGCGTAATACAGTGAAATAAACAGCAGTGAAAGTTATATGGTGGTTTTTATCAAAATCCCAAACAAAAGTCTTACCCCATTATTCATATTGGATTGTCAATTAACTTGCAAGTAATGTTCCTATGTGTGTTTGTTCAAATCTTGCAAGTTAAAATCCCACATCCAGGCTTCCGAAGTAAAATTATCTGAAGGTGAAGGCAGTATATTTAATAAATTGTCTCTCTTTCAGCTCCACTACGCTGCCAACTATGAATTTGGGTACCGCGTCCGCGACCATCACACAGGGAACGACTTCGGTCACAGAGAGTCCAAAAAGAACGGGAAGACCAAAGGCCACTACCACGTTCTTTTACCTGATGGTAGAATGCAGAATGTGCAGTACCACGCCGGTCCTGAAGGATTCCATGCGGATATTTCTTATGATGTACAGAAATAAGTCAATAAAATTACACTGAGGATTTCGTACACACTCCAAAAGGCTCAGCTCTCACTCGGGCCTTACTATGAAATCTTACAGCAATGTCAAAGTAAGATTACTCTTATTCCGTACTTAGATAAGACTAAGGTAAGTTAAAGTAAGCCTAACGCAGGCCTAAGTTAACCTTGTTTTAATCTTAACGCAGGAATGTTTTGGTGACGTTATCGTGGAGTGTCAAGTGTCAAGTCATCGATTCTACGCAGGACTGCTCATGTCCTGCTCGATAAGTATCCTGCTACAATCCTGCGTTAGAACTGCAGCAGGACTGCGGCAGTAATAAAATAAGATTGTTTTAGTTCGAATCCAAACAAGGTGAAAACAATCCTGCAGGAATGTTGAAACAAGCCTAACGCAGGACTGTTTTCACTTTGTTATGACATTTCTCTAAGAGTTGGTGGTAAGCCCCGTTCGGCTCGGCCCGAATAAAAGTCCCTAAAGGCGGTTAAGCTTATAATTATTAGAAAAGCATAGAAAAGTCGATGGACAGTCCTATATTAAAGTGTTGTTAATATTATGAAAACGAGACATATTTTTGTCTCAGCATTTTCTATGGTAAACGTGGCTTAAAGTGTAATTCCAAGAATAACTTAAGATTGCGCAAAACATTTACTAATCAATTCGGAATAACTTATAGGTAGACCTAGTAGTTCGAAGTGCGTAACTATTCATTAATGTTATCTTAGTATAAGTCTGGAATAACATCAATAAGATTTATTCCGAGTTTATTTATCTGTGAGCACAATTTTATTCGTATCATTTGAAAAATATGTTAGAAACGAATACATTTTACCTGTTTAAAAACTCAGAGCAAGCATGAAATGTAATTGCTATGTGTATTTTTCAAGGGGATTTTATAAAGCCTCCAAGCCTACTCCATCTCAACAATGATCCAAGCGCTACAGTGTCCCGTTAGGCGTAGGCAAAGATTGCCTCCTGACACTGTATTTTAAGTAAAGATGTAAAAGGCCTAAGTTTTAATAAAGTCTATGTCACGTTACTTAACAGTTTAGTGAATGTTAAGTAACTCTTACATTACTAAAATACAACGGACTGATGGTCATTTAAATGGTCAAGATTTCTCAATAATGACTTGCTTTTGTCATCATTCAAAAACCATTACGTGATTTTGAAAGATGCTTTTTAAGTCTTTAGAAGCCGATTTTCAACCAACAAATGACTTTAATCTAAAGAAGATTGTTTTCTAGATGTTTGAGAATCACAAAATCAAAAATAATATAGTCATTTTTTTATTTTATGTGCAATATTTTTTTTGTAGATTTTGTGAAAATGTTATGTGATAATTAAACTGTAAATAGTAGCTAAAATAATGTAGGTAACTAATTTTAGATAAATTATTTTAAGTTATTTTAAATCCTAAATTATAAATTAGTTGAATAAAACACAAACTGTATAAATATTTATTTTTGTACAATCGAATTGCAATTATTTAATTATTAAATAAATATTATTTTATCTAATACTTATGTGCGTTTTGGTCATAAGCTACAATACAAAAAATAGAAGTACCTACCTGCAGTGCAATTCAGACCTTCTCGGAATGTATTCCGAATTCAAAAAGTGACGTTTCCGAAGAAAATCATCGTATCGGATGCATTTTTGGAAGTCTGAATCGCACTGCTAAATACCTGATTTCTCAGAATGACCTATTCCGAATTAGGAAAGTGCCATTTCTTCGCTGAAAAAACGATGTTTACATGCGAAATAGATTATCTAAAGCAAATATCAAAATATGACAATCTAAACTAAACACTGACGTTACATGCGGAAGGTCGATAATCGTTTGTCACTGAATAGTTATGGATCGAGTTTTTTGCATTTTCGAGGCAAAAAACTTGCACCATGTGAACGGCGCTTAATAGCCAAGACCGGGCAAAGGATTTAATTTTTTTACCAATGGACATTCAAACATATTGAAATAGAAATACGAGATAAATTCCTATGCTTTAAAATGATGCCGTAGCATCGAAAGGGATATTTTAAGGTTTGCTGGTAGAAAACTCTTTTAGGGTTAAGCTCGCCTTTGTACATGTACATTTTTAATGTCTTATTTGTAAATGTTCTCACGTGTACAATAAAGAATTACAGAATTACAGATATTTTTTGTTATTTTTTTTTTAATTTAATTTAATTTATTAAAGGAGATGTCACGGTATCATTTTAATTATATCGTATAATTTAATTAAAATGATACCGTGATAATAGGAATTTATATCGTATTTTTATCTCCATAAGTTTGAAAGTTCATTGGTAAGAATTTAAATTCTTTGCCATGCCGTCCCGGTCTCCGTAAGCCTAGTGAAAAATAATTATGCGAAAAACGACCATACAACTTACAGTTTTTTTCGCTGATTCGCTGCCGCTTGCGAACGCGTCACGTCGTACTAGAGGCGTTAGTGACCTAAAGCTTAAAAATCCGTTGCAAAAATGCATAAGTTCTTTATCATTTGAACTAAAACTAACAGCAACTATAAAATTATATCTAATATTATGCAAGATAATGCTTTAACTCAAGTACCTTATTATAATAGTGTATCTTGACCAGTGCCTCACTACAAAATGGCGTTTAATGAAAAACTCATAGAATTTATACAAGCTCTTTAGAAAACGCCGTCACAATCCGGAGAAATTAGAAAGTGTTTTCACTATCGCTTATAGGTGAGATTTGGTGTTACTTCTAGAATGAGAGACAAAGGCAAGTATGTCTAAGTTATAAAGGCCCAAAAAATTTATAAAATATGCGCATAAATACGAGATTTAAACGGTGAAACGGAAACGTTGAAATTGTCCATAGTGAAGTTTTTTCATCTGGAATTTAGTCTTACTATTTGTTTTCCCAATAAATAAAATAAATACTTAAAATATAAAAATATAACGAGGAAACCAGTTAGCTTTCTCGTAGCGGTGATGGGTTTGCAACCTGCCACGTGTGGAATGCTAACTTCTGCTAAATGTGAGCATGTACCAAATAATGTATCTGGACATACTTCTAGCTACCTCATTAGACATTATCAAATGATCTTATGTTAGCTCATACGAACTTACTTTAATGGATCTTACTGTCCTAAATATCGGAGAAAATGTCTACCACGTCTTGAGGGCACAGTCGTAACCATGTTTCGTTTCTTAAAGGCAATTTTGTACTTACATTCCATCGTGTGTTGTTTATCATTAATACGTGTGGGGCTGACTAAGCGTATTGATCATGTCTTTCCTGTGGATATGGCCGATTAAGCTGAGAGGATGGTGTAGGTGCTGGGCAAGCCTACTCCATCTGAACATTGTCCCAGGCACTACAGTGTCCCGTTAAGTGTAGGCAAAGATTGCCTCCTGACACTGTATAAATCATCTAGAAAAGATGTAAAGGCCTGAGTTTTTGTTTATCATTGGTTCTGGTACTCGATGATATAATGTTGCCTACTGTCGTCTCTTGGTCTATCACTACTGTTTATTGCATAACATTAGTGTTAAGTCATTGTAAACATAATGATTACGGCTTAATAAAAGATTTCTTACTAAGCCGCTTAAGGCTGAGCGCTCACCTCCGGATTCGCGACGAATTCTCGAATGCCACTTGACTAGGACCCTGGCAGTACTGCCAGGGCCCTATATATATATAGTGGCATCAATCAATTCTATTTCTACAATTCGCTTCGCTTCGCTTACTATCGCCGATGTTTCATTGGTGGATAAATGAAACGAAGACCACGTGACCTTACGTTCGGCCAATGAAACGTCACGTTCGAGTGTTAGCGAATTCTAGAAATCGAATCGCTTCATAGCGAATGCCGGTTGGCTAGGCCCTCAGATTCGGTCGAATCGGACGATTCGATGCGGGCAGGTGTGCGAAGTTTCATACGATTTCATATGAATAATTCTAAAATTCGTTTCGGTCGATTCGTTCGGCGCATTCGGTGCGGATAGGTGTGCGGCCACCTTAAGCTGTATGGTTTTCGGAAACGTAGCACTCAAAGGAGTAGGAAATTAAACTTGGATGACTCAGAATGTAGAAGCTTTGTTGGCCGAGTGGAATAGTGTCTCAACATCCGAAGGTCGTGGGTTCAAATCACAGCCTTGCATCAATGGATTTTTCGTTTTAAAATTTTAGATTAAATAATTACACACTTGAATTGAAAATGAATGGACATCTTATACAACATGACAGCTTCATAAGGAACATCATAGAAGGAAAAGTAGAAGGAAGACGAGGAAGGGGAAGACCAAGAATCAATTACATGAGTCAGATTAAGAAGAAGGTCGCTGAAGAAATCGCTGAAGAGATAGATGGAGAGAATTGCATCGTTACACCGACAAGAGCTGCAGCTGTACCATGACCTCTTAGTAAACAATTCAATTTAGGAGCTACCCAGTTTAGGTTCCTAATCTGGATAGCAAACTATTCGTACCATGACCCGTTTTAAAAGTGACAGTTTTGACACAAAAGTAAACCAACTCAACGCGTATTAAACGGTCATGGTACGAATTGAGTGAACGAAACTTTATCTAACAATTCAGTTTAGGTCATGCTTAGGTTCTGGTATTTCGTCAGCGTCATAGCATACGTCAAGCGAAGCAGTTCAGTTTAGGACCTAAACTGGATCGCATATAAAGCTCATGGTAGGCAGCCTGAGCTCGTATATTTAAATAAACTACACACTAAATAACACATTTTTATTAAATTTGTTTGTTTTAAAATAACATTTTATCTAAAAGTCTGCTCTGGACCTAGTAGCAAGCTGTTGAATCTCTTCATCTTTATCACTGAAGAATGATTTCAGATCTTTCACCACATCACTCAAAATCAGAGTAACAATATTGTATTCATAAATACTCTTTTCACGGGCGTAATATTGAATGAGCGTGCCCTCAATAGAATAAGCCGAAGGTTTGGTCTTAAACCCTATTGCAGTGTCCCAGCTTGAACCATTAGAACATAAAATGAATGTTTGATCGTCTAGTATAACAGGAACTCCATCTTCTAGCACAAAAGCTGGTCTCAGAAGCTTGATAAAGTTAACATCTGAAGGCAAACCTTCAATGGCTTTAACTTCACCAGTGGAAACCCTCAGAACGTAAGGTTTCTTATCTTCAGTGTAGTAGTACAAATTGTTATCGTCATCAAGAACAATCTGTTTCGCACCAGCAATATCGAGTTTCTCTTTCTTAGTTCCGTCTTCAGTAACTTTGTAAAGTTCGTTCCTGTCTGTCAGGATGTAGATTAAGTCAGTGCCGTTCGCTTTAGCTATATCGATGATGCTGTCTGTGATTGGTCCGTATTTCTCAGCTTTGTTCAGAGTTGCGTTGTACCTGTAAAGTCCGTCAGTAGCTCCGAAGAATACGACTTTCGTATCATCGCTATCAGCAGCGATAGAAGTGCCAGTGGTTAAGAGTTCAGTGACTTTACCAGTGTTGAACACGCTTATACCTTTGTAGTCATTGCCATCGGCTTCAACAAAGAAGATAACTTTCTTATCGTCCTCGCTGTCTTCATCTTCATCGTCGAAGTTCAGTGCATTGAGAGGGTAGACTAGACTGACAATGTCATGTCCTGCAGTGTAGATTTTCAGCTCGTCGGGGAAGAAATCGTCATCGATGATAAGTTTGTCGTCTTCCTTGGAGTCACTGGATTCTTTAGAGGTTGGCGCGGAAGCCGCCAGGGCCACGATAAGTGCGAGGGTAACCAGGCGTTTCATTTTTGTGCCTGAAACAAGAAGAATGAATGATTTTTTTTGAATGAACTTTCAGAGCTCAAGAATTTATTCAGTAAGATCATTCAGATCGCTTTGAATCTTGAAAGACAGGTCCAAATTGATAAGTTCCTGAGATTAGCGCTTCTTAAGTCATTTCAAAAAACTTCAAAGGGCTCTTGCAGACAAGCTACTTTTAGCATCGGCGATCGGCGATTTAGTCGCTTCACAGAAGGGGCAAAATGAGCAAGATGCAGCAGCGACCAATTTTCCACACCGCAGACTTAAAAACGCCAAACGCGGTGATCGGCGATCGCAGCAGTTGCTAAAATGCGATATATTCCGATACCGAGTCCGAACGCAATTCGTCGATGCAGCATCGAAAGCGCGATTTTGGTACTGCGATCGAACTCAGGAGAGTTGCCAAAAAGCGATGCAGCATCGATTCAGTAGTAAAATCGCCTATCGCCGATGCTAAAAGCAGCATGTCTGCTATAGCCATAAAGAAGAAGAAAACCTGCGTCATTACAAGACTTATAACTCGGTTCGATTAAGCATGATATAGAGCCATGTTTCAAATTAATATACTTAATAACTAATAATCTTTGTTATGTAAAAACAGTCCAGTCAAATGTCAAGTGATAGTATTCTAGATAGAGTTATTATCATTGTAGTTTCAACATTTTGCTAAGGAACAAGAGACAACTTAAAAAAAAAAAACCCGACTGCTGTGCAAAAAATACCAAGTTTATGATTTGTCACTCGAAACTGTTTTCAAATATACAGTCTTATGAATAAAAACCCGACCAGGCTTGCTAGAGCGCTCTTTTGGAAACAACGCTCTAGTGCGCTTGGTCGGGGCACTAAGTTTTATGCATAAGACAGCAAGATTTCCACAAAGGCACAGATACATTTTATGTTCAACATTTTTACATTTTATGGCAAGCAAAATTTATATTTTTCATAAAAGAGTAGGTACTAAGTACCCCTAAGTATCTATGAGTATCTACTTCGTATGAGATAGGCCAGCTCTGATGATGCGAGTTTTTAGGCCTCCTAAAGGCCTCCGTCGTGGCGAAAGGAGTAAGAGCGTGAGTAGCAAGATACGAAAAATTAAGAGATTTGGCTTCATTGAAAAAGAAGATGCTTTACAATAATAAGCTGTATTTTGGAAGATTTTGTTCTGAGGGTAAAATACATGGAATTTAAAAAAAAGTGGTTAACTAAAGTAATTTATATAATCACGCACCTACAAACCTTATAATAATTAAAAGTTCAACATCGTCACAGGTCACTATTACTATTTATATTAAACTAGCTGCTGCCCGTGGCTGGTACCCGGATAAAAATTAGCCTATGTTACTCTCCAGCCCTCCAACTATCTCCACACAAAAAATCACGTCAATCCGTCGCTCTGTTTTGACGTGAAAGCAGAAACAAACAAATAAACACACTTTCACGTTATATTAAGGGTACGGATGCGGATTATGCATGATGAAAAAGTCATTGGAAATTATGTATGCTATCTATTTAATTAATAAGTTTGATTATTTCTAGAGTAAAAACAAGACACTTACCTTAGCTCAGTTAATACACTAATGATACAAAACTAAACTACATTATATATTAAATTGTACTACGTAACCATTTCTGATAGCTACCTGATAAATGTGCCCCAAAATAAACCTAAAGACGTCGTGATAAGAGCTACAAGTTTTGAGGTTATCATTTGTTATAATCACCTTATAACTTGCAGGTCATTGATGATTTCTGTACATTAGTTTTCCATTGCCTATTCTCAGTAGGGTTCAAAAATTATACCTACTTATTGTTACCTATAGGCTCTATTTTTATCAACTAACTTAAAAAAAGGAGGAGGTTCTCAATTCGTCGGAATCTTTTTTTTGTGCTTTTGCTTTCCGATTGGTGCCACAAAAATTTGGTGAGGATCTGTCGAGGATCTTCAGAGTTACTGAACAGAAATACACCTCGAGGAAAAACCTTGCACACCTTGCAAAAAATTGCTCAGGGGGCCACCAACCCTTAGAGCAATGTCAAAACAAGGTGAAAACAGTCCTGCGTTAGGCTTGTTTCAACATTCCTAAAGCAGGATTGTTTTCACCTTGTTTGGATGCTAACCAAAAAATTCAATTTTATTATTGCCGCAGTCCTGCTCAATGACATCAAGCAGGACATGCGCAGTCCTGCATCGAGTCGATAATTTGACACTTAACACTCCATGATGACGCCCCAAAAACTTTCCTGCGTTAAGATCAAAACAAGGTTAACTTAGTCCTTCGTTAGGCCTACGTTAGGCCTGCGTTAGGCTTACTTGAACCTTACCTTAGTCTTCAGGCCCCTGGGCAAAAAGTAGCCTATGTGTTATTCTAGGTCATAAACTATGTATATTTTAAGTTTCATTGAAATCCGTTCAGTGGTTTTTGAGTGAAAGAGTAACAAACATCCATTTATCCATCCTCATTAACTCTCATATTATTTATTTAGCAGAATGTACATTCAAATAGCCCAATTAATCTTTAAAATAGGTATTCCATACCTTAATCAGCTATTTTTTTTTATAGAAAATAGATCTATGGTTGGCCACCAACTCGCCTGATGCTAAGCGACGGTGTGGCCGAGGATGGATCACATCGATCTAAAAGAAATCTAGCCTTGAAGGCAGCTAGATTATAGTGCATTATCTATGCTGCATCGACTTCTGCGGTATCGGTATCGGAATCGTGTGTTTAGCGACTGCTGCGATCGTCGATCACCCTTTTGGCGTTTTTAAAGTGCGGTGAGGAATGTTGGTCGCTGCATTTTGCTTCTCAAAAGCGACTAAATCGCCGATCACAGGTGCCAAAAGTAGCATGTCTGCTATAGATAGATAGATAGATAACTCTTTATTTCTAGAGCCCTCATAAGCGAATGTAGCTACCTACTTTATGTAAGTAGGTATGTATGTGCACCTAGCATTTAGTTAGTATGTATGTCCTTCCACATTTACTAAGAAGGTCCTGGATGTGAATCGAACCCACGACCTACAGCGCAGAAGGCAAAGCTACTACCAACTGAGCTAATAGGCCAGTCAAGTAGTAAGAAGGTTATACATTGTATGTATACCTATCAATTGTAGGTACCTACACCTAAATAAAATAATAAATTGTACTCCTGAAATGGGTTGACTGTTGAAACTATTATTTTGTAATATCTAAGTCAACGTTCCCAATACTGACTGTATCCCATGTTAATGTTCCAAATAAATATTTTGATTTGATTTTGATTTGATTTGAAATTACTTATTAAATAATTTTCAAACTGTAGAGCAGAAATAATCAAGCGAGCAATGTATGGTTCGTGTTGGCTATTAGTTATTTGTTAGGCTGAGCCAACCCAGAAGTACGTGCCTATTAAATTTTCTTATAAAGGTGCCTACTATACTAACTACTTAGACAGGAAAATTTTGCTTATCCAGATGGTGATGTTCTCAACCCAAAAGGCAACGGGTAAAATTCGTAATAACGAAAGAGTGTTATAATATGTATTTTTGAGTAGTTTATTTTATAGGAAAGTAGTAATGTTTAATTTAGTCTGAAAATGTTGACTATTTTTGGTTAAACAAGAAAAAATTGGAGCAAATTAGGGTTGAAAAGCTTTTAAAAGCAGTAGTAATAAAATACATTGATAACTTAAAAAATAAAAATCTTTATTCATAATAAACTCATCAACATGAATAACATATGAAAATTCGTACGTTAAGGCTACATCATAGATGTGTGTATATTGTAAAATTTGAGAAAAAACATAAATTTTCTCAAAAATGTCAAACATCAGCCATGTTGCTTGAGATTTTTGTTTAAAAATTATTTGGTCCTCATGAACAAAATTACAATTTTTTTATTTTCTAACTAAATTAACTAATAGATAGGCATAAAAATATATATCGTTCTTAAAAGTGGAAAATATAGTAATTTTGGGCAATATATCGTTACTACATTTTCCTTTTAAATCTTTTATATTATTGTCATGGAATCAAGTTATTTAAAATTAATCTTAAATAGATATTTTAAATAAACAAAGCTGCACAAAGAATGTTTTTAATAAACAATTTTTTTTAACTCTGGCTTGGTACATTTTAAACCTAAATTTCTATAAAATAAAGTGTGCCTACTTTTATACTCTACACTTTTATAAACATTAATAACTTTAAGAATCTTGTAAATCCATAATTAACTAAATATGGGCAGTAAGAAGCTAGAAAATAACATTCAACTCATTAAATAAACAAACTTAAGGACGTTCGTAGCTGTTTTTGTCATAATTATATTTTTAAATAATATCACATTTTCGAGCAAATAATAAAACGCTTTGTGCATTAAATAAATTTACATTTTATAAGCGAGATGCATAAGATTGAAAAAAATCATGCATACGAAGATTCCGTACAAAAGGTATAAAATATAAAAGGTATAAAATACAAAAGGTATAAAATATAAAATAGGTATAAAATATGGTATTTTACTATAAAATTGAGCTTCTGTTAAAACGGGCAATTTGTTTTACCAGTTCTCAATTCTTCAAAGTTTTTTTTTTAAATATCTTGACTTAAAAAATATATGAAAATGATCACGATGTATTTCTCAGGGTGCGGAAGACATACTTTCAGATCTTTAAGCATTTTTAGATCCTTTGAAGATGTTTAACGGGGTAGTAGAGGTATGTCCAAACACATTTGGTACATTCCCACATTTGGCTTAAAAGAATATGAAATAGGAACGTTTCAAGGATATCTAAAATATTATAAATTTATTATAAAAGTATTTTTTTAGAAATTAAATACATACGGAACCTTCTGACTTTACAAAACAACTACAAACGTCCAAATGGAATGAAGACTATTTGCCTACTAGACGCGAACATTTCATTTAGATTTGTTGTGTCAGAAAGAATGAATGGTACATCACAAAAGCTGAGGAACAGTTTATATAGGTATCTTAATCTCAACCAAACATACTCGTATTAACTTTTTTTATCATTTGTACCTTTGTTTTTAGACAATTTCTCTTGTTTCCTCTTTTATTGTTTGTGCTTGGGTGTTTGCTAAATAAATGTTTTCTATTATTTTAAGATACGCTTCATGGGTTTCAAATTTATCTAAACTTTTCTTATATTCGCGCCTAGTAGTCAAAACAGCCGGCGTACCACCAACTCTTAGAGCAATGTCAAAACAAGGTGAAAACAGTCCTGCTTCGAGTCAATGACTTGACACTCCACGATGAGACGTTACCAAAACATTCCTGCGTTAGGCTTACCTTAACTTAGTCTTATCTATAGTCAAATTGCTCATTGTACGAACTAAAAATATATGAAAAATGACATTTTGATCAATTTTAGTGCGTATGATGAGCAATCCGACTATAAGTACGAAATCAGAGTAAACTTTGACATTGTTCTAAGAGTTCATAGTAAAGTGCTAGATGTCGGCTCACTTCGAGTGGACCAGGTTCAGGAACTCCTCCCTCGTCTTGGGGTCGTCGCGGAAGACTCCGGCCATGGACGACGTGACAGTCTTACTGTTGATCTTCTGGACTCCTCGCATCACCATGCACATGTGACTGGAAGAGGAAAAGAATATAAGAACAATACATACATAAAATATATAAACAATGCTGGACATTTTCACACAGCATCATGTAGCCCCAAGCTAAGCAGAGCTTGTGTTATGGGAACCACATGACTGATGTACTACTTAAATACATTTTTTTTGTAAATACATAGAAAACACCCAGACCAGTGACAAATGTTTGCAGATCATACAAATATTTGTCCCGCGGGGGGGATCGAACCCGCAACCTCCTGCGTCACAGGCGGGCCTTCCCCACTGCGTCACAGAGGTCGTCACGTATATACGACATACAATCACGCCTCTTTCCCTCAGGGGTAGGCAGAGACCACGGATATCCACTTGCTACGATGCTGACACACCTCTTTCGCCTCATTCACTCTCATCACATTTTTCATACAAGCTCGCCGGTTTCGGGTACTTTTGACCTGGCCTTTATGGAACAACCTCAATGGAATATTGAATTTAAGATAAAGATTTAAATAAGTTTATTTTGCAAAATATAAACCACATTATGAGAAAAATAAGCAAAAGCACCATCGTGAAAAAAATGAGGTTGGAATTGGTAGATCAACTGTCTTAGCCAAATTACAGTTGGGCCGACGGATCTCGGCGATCGTGAAGTTAGGCTTTTCGCTGCGCAGTAGAACATTTTGTATGAAAAAGTTGCACTGCGCATCGAAACGGCCAACTTCACGTACGCCGAGATCCGTTGGCCGTACTGTACAAGCTCTTCATATAGAATCTCTTTCTCTTTCTACCATCGTCTATCCTTTGTTCTGACACTTCAGACCACGAGAATTTTCGTCATTGAATTAAAATTTCCATACATTTTCTCTGTTATCTAAAGCGTTAGCTTATGTAGATAAGTAACTTGGTTAGGGCAGCAAACTTTTATCTGGTATCCTTAATATCTTTCAGCCGGCGTACCACCAACTCTTAGAGCAATGTCAAAACAAGGTGAAAAAAGTCCTGCTTCGAGTCAATGACTTGACTGACACTCCACGATGAGACGTTACCAAAACATTCCTGCGTTAGGCTTACTTTAACCTTACCTTAGTCATATCTCAGTACGGAATCAGAGTAATCTTACTCTGACATTGCTCTAAGAGTTCATAGTAAGGCCCCAGGAACCCTACACTACACACCATACAGTCACCATGATATATAAATAGTATACTTACACTCCTTCAATGACAACGGCGACGCCTGCCGGACGCACCGCCTGTGTGACGGCGATGGCAATCTGCTTTGTAAGTCTCTCTTGCACTTGCAGACGACGGGAGAAGATCTCAACGATTCTGCAATGGAAGTCGAAGATTATCAACTGTGAAGTTTTTTAGCAACTGATGCGCTAATCATTACGTCTCCACTAAAAACCAGCTTTTGGAACCGCCAGGGTAGAAAATGCTGAGAGGTAGCCTTATTGTTTTGTCACTTGATTGGTACCTTTAAGTCTGATGTGTTTAGAATTTTGGATTTTAAAAATAACATTATATGCTATTTTAATGTTTCTCATCAATGTAGAATCTATGATGTGTTGGCGAGATGGGATGTGTTTCTACATCAATGCATTCATGTCATCTATCAACGAAGATAGTGCTGTTAACCGAAAGAGATATTCTTTCTTATGCTATTTTAGTTTCAAGCAAACGTCTGCTATGCATCATCACTTTTCGTTGACGATGTTTTTTTCTTATCCCTCTTATGTCAGAAAAGGAGATGGATAAAGATCTAGCAGCCATCTGAACAATGGAAGTTTAAAAAGTCTATTATGAATAACGGTGATAAAAGCTCTTAATAAAAGTAGTTCAGAGAGATAATCTTGATCATGATAGTTCTGAAGCGCTCGTGGCGTAGCTTACTTGGACGCTCTTGATTGATCGTTGAAGTTAAGCAGCGTTGTGCGCGGTCACTTTATGGGTGACCGCAAGTGGTATTACGAGATGAGCGCTTCCGTGCTTCGGAGGGCACGTTAATTGTCGTTCCCGGCTTTTAAGTCGTTTAGCCATAACGGATGCTTTTAGGCGGCCTAAAAACTCCGTCACCAGAGTTGGCCATACGATAGAAGAAGATGATAGTTTCTTACCTGGCCAGCTTACTCAGCCCCAAGATTTTGCCCTGTGGCAAGTATCCAATGGAAACCTTTCCGTAGAACGGCACAAGATGATGCTCACACATGGAGAACATCTCGATGTCCTTCACCACCACCATCTCATCTGTGTCTTCGTCGAAGATAGCGTTGTTCAGTACCTCTGGAAATTAAGACATTTTTATTAGATTTTCGTTATACTGCTCGTGATTTTATTAGGACGCGGGGCTTGCAATCTGTGATGGATGGAATGCTAGCTTCAGCAAAATATCAGCACGTACAGAAAATATATTTTGACATGACTCAAACCCAGAGCCATTACGCACTGTCGACTGGTTCCCTAAAATTATATGCCAAGTCGCCTAAGCTTTCTCATGCGCATATCTTCAATCCAGAAAAAAGTACTATTTCTGAGGGATAGATAGAGTACCTAGAAAACTATCAAAATCTACATTTAAGCGAGAGAATCTACATACGCAAAAGCTAGCAAATAAATCAATTGGTTATAGTTTATAAGTTTTCAGCAATATAAGTGTATTTTAAGAGAAACCTACTCCCAGCAGTGAACCGATATAAATTGCTGATGGTGAAGAAGCTGATTATTCTCATGGTGTAAAAACCCACAGGGACATACCTTCCAGGCTCTGATCGTAGCCCTTGGTGAAGAAGAGCATAGCTTTGGCAGCACGCTCTGGTGTTTTCAGTAGACCTGCCCTCTCAGGGTCTTCTCCAAGTCCTGGAAATAATGAAATAGATACTTAATACCCAATACATTTATTGCTGTGACGTGGTTTTATATAGGTTGGTGTATGTATAGCATTGTTGTTAAAGGCAGGTAGTAGATTGTTTCACATATGAACCCTGTTAGGGTATCATTAGAAAGGCAGACCGAGGTTTTCTGTTAAGTGGATAATTATGACTCCGCAGACTCTGTAGGTTGCTTAGCCTAGGGCGTCTTGCACCATGATTCTTAACTGTATTTAGCTAACCTAAACGCATTTAACGCATACAAAAATTGCGTTTATTCTAGCTTAAACTCAATTAAGAATTTGGATCAAGACGCCTGTGTCGCTTTGTATGCTACTTATTGGAAAACATTTTGGATTTCTGAAGATAATTATATTTTGAAGATAATTAAATATTTATATTTTGGTCGTGTATAGAATGATATTATCAATATCAATATCAAATAACTTTATTTGTTAACTGTTAAACACACAAGTTATAAGGTAGGAACATATATATTAAGCTAAGTTAACAAAAAGGCCTCCACTCAGCATAAGCTACAGTAGACAGTCTACCATAGCACTGGTATTATTATTATTATCTACCATATTGATGCGATGGCGGAGGATAATTATGATAAGGTGTATGTTATGTTCAAACAAAATATAATAATCATCTGAATCGATCTAAAATTGACGGAAATATCTTTGAACCCTAAGATGAACAGGAAGGAACGGTAGGTATTGATCTTTGGGTGAACATACATACAGTCAAATAAGGAAGCTCCTCTTTTTTTAAGTCGGTATAAAGGGGGTTACCTGTGAGGAGTAGTCTGTATGATGCAGCCATATCGGGTAGCAGAGCCTCCCTGGTGGGTGGCCTGTGGTCCAGCTCCAGATCATGGTGGAATGTGCAGTTCTCGTGACCTGGGGACAAGGGAAACTCCTATTATTATTGTTTTTCATCATCATCATTCTCCTGCCCTTATCCTACGCTACGTGGGGTCAGCACATGTTTTCCTCTTCCACTCACCTCTATCATTCGTCAAATTTGAATCCACTTCTGTCACATTCATATTATCCTCTTTCACACAATCCAACCACTTCTCCTTCTGCCTTCCTCTACTTGTGTACCCAGTTATACTCATACTCATCATTCTCTTATTTTTTTTTAAGATAGGTTAGCTCTTGACTTCACTCCTTGCCTGGGCATGGATGAAGTGGACGATGGAGCGAGCTTCCCTAGAAAATGCCTATTAACTCTCCTTTTCAAGGTGTTCGGGTTATTGTAGACGGAAACACAGACGAAGGCAGTTTATTCCATTCGACAGCAGCACGCATTTTATAAGATTATTGGAAGCGCTTCGTTCTTAAATTAATTAATTAGATTCTATTGAAAAGCGTAGAGTTTTAACCGCGTATCTTAACTGCGTTCCGAACCGCGGATAAAACTGTCGTGCTACTATCATAGTTTAGACTGGTGCGTGGTACGATTATGAACGGTGATGCGTGCAAAAAACTCTCACAAAAACTGTCTGTCGACATGTCAGATCGAACTGTCAGGCCTCGCGCATCTACACGTAAGGTTTTGGAGCGAAGGATGGAATGGCGCGTGCTATTTCCCGCGGTTAAACTTTACGTGTAAAGGCCGCTATTAGATGATAGCATGTCAACGTCAAGTCAATAATATTGTAATATATATTATTCCGACTTCGCCCGGGTTCACTTTTTTACATTTAACACAAATACGAATACAAAAAAAAACAGGTCACCAAAATAAAATTAAATAGGTATAAAAATAAATTCAGTTTGTACTTAAGTATAGTTATAATTAAGTTAAGAAAAGTATAATTATAGTTTAGAACAATTTATATCATGGCTAAAACTAAATTCCTTGATACAGTTTTACATTTTTCTCAGTCAACATTTTCATATAATTGCAGGTTCCATGAAATGAAGCCTATTATATTAACTGTTATTGGAATAACATCCTTAAGCGTTTTGTGAAACGATTTAGATTTGCGTGCCAAAATTCTCAAAGCAATATGCAACAAAATTGCTTATTGCGTAAGCAAGCAGGCATTTGAAATCACAGAGAAGTAAAAAATAAGCGATCCCAAAAATTAATATAACCCAGGTAAAAGTTTTTGATATAACCTCGTTCAGAAACATATGTGTCTAAATTAATAAATAATGCTCGACATTTATTCACACAGCAAGTGTTTCTACGATATTAACACGGTGATTATCTAGCCCCAAAATAAGCAGAGCTTGTGTTATGGGAACTACATGATTGGATATAAGTACTAGGTACTTATTTAATTTTTTTAGTAGAAAGAGAGAGCATATTAATATGTAATTATCATCATTCTATAAAAGGAATAAAGTAGGAACTATTATTATATAACGAATAATTAAGTAGGTAGGTGTATCCGTACCCATATTATAAATGTGAAAGTGTGTTTATTTGTTTGTTTATTTGTCCTGCTTTCACTTCAAAACAGAGCGACGGATTGACGTGATTTTTTGTGTGGAGATAGTTGGAGTTCATTTATATTTTTGCAAAATGCATGTTCTTGTTCACACTACGTCCATAAGCCACGCTCTTATTACTCTTGTATTGATACAGTTATTTTATTAATTAAACCGGATTTAGACTATAATTAAGATTTTATAAAAGCTGGTATCAAAACATGTTGTGGTAATAAGGGCAAATTTGACCAATTTTTAAGTCAAATCTTCCATACATACAAATTAATAAAATTGAAGTATCAGGTTGTAAGTATTTTCAAAATAACAGCTTTTTATACAAAATGCATACCTACTCTTTGAAATTATACGGTACCTACAACAAAACTTTTTGTCTATTTGTTACGAATCTCCAAAACGGCTCGACCGATTTTGACAGAACCTCTCTTTTTGTGCCTCAGATAAAGAATTTTGTTTTGTGCAGATAATTATAAACAGAATATAAAAACCCTGTCTAATTCGAAAGAAGCATGTAAGAATCCCAATACAAATTCCAAAAAAATAAAAGCAACTCATTTACTTATTTCCCGAAAATTATCGCATAAATCGAAACTAATACACGAGTGGACTGAGATTTTTAACACACTGTTAATGAACGTTTAAATTCCAAACCGAGGCCATTGACCGTTATTTGATATCAGATATCAAAGTCAAATGTCAATATTACATGAGTAGACAAAATTATTTTTGACTTAAAAACAAAACAAGTTTGATAACATTAAGTAGATTGTTGTAAAAATGTTATCACAAAAACATTTTGTCGCATTGTCATGTTTAAGGATCGAAGCACACGAGCCACACGCCACAGCCACAAACACCGCCACCAGCCACCTGAAGCAAATTCAGTCGCGCGGTGAGGAAGCCCTGATCGGTGGGGGAGAGACAGTGGCCATTCTATACGTAGTATTATTATCTATTCTATGCCTGAAGCTAGAAGCATAGAATAGATAAAAGAAGCTACAAAGATGTTGCGACCACCCGCGTCAACCGTGGCAGTGCGGCGAGTCCATAAAAAATGTATGAAAACTACAAGAAATAGGTCGGTGGCGGCGTTTTGTGGTTGTGGTCAGTAGCCCGTATGCGGCCAGGCTAACAAAAATCAAAGTTAAAAAAGATAATAAAAGTTCGAAAATTAACGAGAAATCTTTTTTAACTTCAATTTTTAACATTACTTATACATTTTTTTCTACAAAGTAAAATTTGTTGTGATTAAAGTTTAAACTAAAAACAAAAACGAACACGTTTTTATTCCCGAAAAAAGGGACTAGTTTAACATTCTTAAATTAAATCGCAGACCGCAGAGCAGATTGCACAATTTGCTATTAATTTTCTACTTTTCTTGTATTGGACCTTACATAAGAAAATCACTTAGTAGGTAAGTACTTATATTATTTTCCTTAATAAAATATACAAACCAGGTGTAGTAGAAGTTCTCGGCGTCATTGGAGTCCCAGGAACTTCAAGCTCGCTTTCCGTATCAGCCAAGTGGAAGTTTTTCAGCGCTTCAGGCGCTTTTTTGTACTTGCTCACAAATGATCCTTTCTGGCCATTTTCAGCACTACCCTCCTCAGAAATAGAGTTTCTAATCGAGCGGGAACTGACGCGTCTGATCAACGAAGATGGCGGCACTATCGGTTCCGAATTTGAATTTGAACTGTTTCCGTTGACAGCCGACATCTTTGCATTCGATCTAGAATTCATTTTTTAACGAATCATTAATATTTAATCAAATAATTAATTATTATTTTGATTAATTAAAAAATAATTATTTGAAAATTTCACTTAATATTTTCATTAATTATTTAAATGAGTAAATACTTGTATTCGTTGTGGATTGCGCTGTAGTACTGAAGACAATTTGTCGTGAACTGGCCTAAAGGTTATCTGGACATTTTGTTCGTGCATTTTGATAACCTATTGCATGTTGTTTTATGCACGAGTTGAAAGCAAGATATATTGAACTTTATTTCCGCCCAATCAGTTCGATGATTATTATTTTAAGATACAGAATTTTACGATAACATGTAAACATTTATTAAAATCACTTTGTAATGAATCTACCAACAAGTTGTCTGGTAGAGGCTGCCGCTTAGCTGAAAGACCGCCGATTTTAAATCATGGTTAATTTTTTGTACGTGTAAGCACGTACAAAACACGTGTTTATTTTGTAGAGTTTAATAAAGTATTTTCTATTCTTTATGGGCATTATTTTCGCATTTTAAATCATATCTGACTGACGATATACCTACCTACGTCAGTCAGAGCAAAGTGTTTTGTATAAATAAATAATTTATAATAATAGGTAAGTACATATTTATAAATAATTTATAAATTCATTAATAAGTGAGCTTCGAGTCACATGACGTTTGGTCTTGACCTACCTCTAAGATTAGATACTAATACGATCATAACGCAGTTTATTTATTTGCAATCACGTTGAGATTAATGATCCATTTTACCATATTAGAATTAATAAAATGAAGTGTTAATGTTAGATTTTTAGATGAAAAACTAAAACGAACTAATACGACAGGTTTCTCAAAAAGGCGCTCAAATAAAAATATACAAACAGAAAATTATATGCTTGATAAATCTTATCTTGACTATTAGCTTTTTACTATAATTTTTAAAAAGTACAAAATACTGTGACAGCGATAAATTATTATTTTAATTCATCCATAATAATATTGTAAAAAAATCAATGAATTTAAATTCTAAAATTAATTTTTCATATTAGGTAAGTATCAATATCAAAGCTATCAAATTGCAAAATTAATTCCTCGTATAAATTATCAGTTGATATTGATTTTGGTTAATAGATAACTATAATTAATGGTTGAAAATAAAACATAACTCCAATTAAAAGTTCATGAATATAACAACTACATGGAAAACATGACCTTAAAAGCATAATTATTAAGTCATAGTTTTGAACAAACAAGGGCATTATAAGCTGTAACATGTACCGAATCCTTGAGCTCTGCGAAATCTAACAAATCCGGAACAAGAACTAGACTACAATCAACCACAGAAGTTGGTTTTTTTTCATTTTAACTAATTATCTGGGCGACCGAGCTCAGAGCCTTTAGCAGGAGTATGCACAAGTTTACTATTCGATCCGTGACTGTAGTATAGTCTCTCAAATGTATGGGATTCCGGTGCAGCGCCTCCAGTGGTAACTTGACTGAACTAAAATTCCAATACATTTGAGAGACTATACTACAGTCACGGATCGAATAGTAGACTTTGTGCATACTCGTGCTCGAGGCTCTGCTCGTAAGTGGAAAGGCGAGCCGTTCATTTTCATACATTTTTGCGTCCCAGATTGCCGTGCCGTCGCCGTTGCTGTTGCCGTGCCGTGCCGTCAAGTGGAAAAACGCCCATTATCTCAAAACTTTAGGTATTTAAGGACCAGACTCCGTAAATTTGCGACATTTCATGCCCAAATTACTCTTATCCTACTAACTGTATGATATTGAAATATAAATGGAAGAAACTTAAGGAAATAACAAATCGACCGAGCCCAAAACACGAATTTATTCAAAATCCTCGATAGAATTTATTGCAAAACAGCTCTGAATAATTGAGTCATGCCTACATTTCTCAAACACGTTAAAGTGTTTCGATATGATATTCCACATAATTATTGCTAAATTAGACCAACAAAAGTAACAACATGGAAGAGCCCACAAGGCAAAAGACACAGAGGACGACATACCCGTTGGGAAGACGATATCAAGTACGCAACAGAGACGATAACAAGTAGCGCAAGAGAGAGACCATTGGATCTGTGGAGGAGGCCTTCACCTTGAAAGGGGTTCTTGAAAAAGTTGAAAAAGAACACTAAACTACACACATATTACCAACAAAAGCACCGAGCCTTTTTTTCGAAAAAGCTTTTTATTTTTAAATAATATTTATAAAACATCAATTTCGATCAAATTCGTCACTTCATACCCTACTCTTCTTTCTCGCTACATGTATATTTTGTGTCACGCTCACGTTGCTAGTTGGGTTGTCTGCCCCTTAAGATCAATCATATATTTTGTTGCCATTTGCAACCTTAGATATATAAGTACCTAAATGTATTTGTGTTGCAATAAAGCTTTTTTCGTAAAGCTTTTTTCGTAAAATAAGGCCTCCTATTGTACCAACTTTTAAGCTATTTTTCTTGTTTCTTGTGATTTTTTTTTATTTTTTGTTGTACAATAAAGCATTATCTATCTATCTATAATTTGAAGATATCTAAGGGTATGTCAGAGGTATGTCCAAATATATACCCACAGTTTATAGAGTATTTGGTATATGCGCACCTTTTGCAGAAGTTAGCATCCTATTATAAGAAACGTAAACTGTTATTAAACTAAGTTGACTGTACCTTTTTCGATGAAACCTTGAGTCTGACCGAAAGTAGAGGTTAATCGAGCAAGGTCAATTGACTTCCTATTAAAAATGTTGTTACTATGTGTTTCCGATTTCTTATTACACGTGTCAATAAATAAATTATAAAAAAATATTTTACTTTTTGCTACATGAATCAAGTTTTTAATGTTTATTCAATAACTTGATAAAACTGTTTTTTTTTTAATGTTTTTGAGTTTATAGTGAACTTCTCTTGTATTTAATGTGTTATGCCCTTGAATTTTGCAATCAATATTTTACCTACTTCCACTATACTGTCTTTGAACTATTAACCAAAAACTTTTTTAATTTATTAAATTCTAGATGTAAAATTGTAAGATATGTGTCGTCACACTATGGGGTCTCACAAATGTGACCAACTGTGACAAGGACGGGGGAGGGGTAAAAAAAATCACGAAATAGGTGTGGCATACTTTATGGATGACCCCTTAATAAAAAGAGTCTTGTTTTAAAGTGTTTATAATCCATACCCATATTATAAATGTGAAAGCCTGTTTATTTGTTTGTTTATTTGTCCTGCTTTCACGTCAAAACAGAACGACGGATTGACGTGATTTTTTGTGTGGAGATAGTTGGAGAGCTGGAGAGTAACATAGGCTACTTTTTATCCGGGAACCATGCGAGTGAAGCCGCGGGCAGCAGCTAGTAATATAAAAGCGAAAGTTATATGACAACAGAAGTTATTCTTAAAACTCCATAGTTTTATCTTAAGTTGCTCCGAATACGAATTGTTTATTAAAAGCGACCGGATTCCAAATTGTTGGGTAAAAGTATATCAGACCACTTTCGTCAATTTTACTCTTAAACAAGATTTCTTTTCGATATGGATTCAAATATTAAACACTAGCAGCACCCTAGCGCACCCACGTAGTGATGGCAAATGATGATGATGAAGATGAAAAGTAACTTACTTCGAACTACTAACGTAGGTACTTCAAAAATAATGCAGAAAGATTTTTTCAAATCTGACTGATAGTTCCAGAGATTAAAAAAAAGCTTAATTAAAAAATTAATTAATTAATTATTAAAAAAAGATTAATTAAAAGCGCGTTAAAACAAACAAACAAACTGCTTTATTATATTGGTATATAAAATAAAGCTGGTATATAGATGTATTTCTTCTTGCCATAATGAAACTTGTATAAATCTTGTCGTAAAATATTTTGAACCCGGGAATCAAATACACGCTGGATCAAAAGTCGATAAGCACTAGGCTGAAACGGCTCATTTAGAAAACAGTAGAACAAATATAATTGACGCCAATAAAATGTATAACGTTCACGTGTCCGACTCCTGATTCAAATACATAGTTGTGATTTAGAGTCATAATGTTTTATAACAATTAAGTATTTATATTCTCAGGAAAACTAATAATTATAACAAACTAAAGAATTCATTAATTTATGTAAAACCTTTATGACTCTATTTATGTAATTTTAAGTCATAATGTTTTATAACAATTATTGATATTCTCAGGAAAACTAATAATTATAACAAAGAATTCTTTAGTTTGTGTAAAACATTTATGACTATTTATGTATTACAGATCATTTATAAGTTTCCGTCATAAAAGTATGTATTTACAAAAAAGAGTACCTACCTATCTATGAATTCTATCTGTTAATAGCCCCCTATCTTTGATAGCGACCAAAGAACGCAACAAAAGATTTATCTATGCGATCGTTTTGACAGTTTGAGACCAATTTGAGATTTGAGACAAGTTAAACAATCAGCCCGCAGGTTTTTATTATACAAGCTTTGCTTAGTTTGGGGCTAGCTGGCATGTGACATATCCTTGAAATATAGCTACTTTTATGTATATTTTAGATATAGGTACAGGGTGAATTTTTGAGATGGGGCAGTAAGGCAGCTACCTTAACCGTTGTAGCTAGAGGAAAACGTTCTTAAAAGACTATCCTTAATTTTTGAAGGTATTAAAACTTGTATTCACAGATTTTGAAAAAAATGTACAGTCAGCGAGAAAATGGGCACTTTACACAAAAACTTTTTTTGATGCCAATCGATCCTGTTTCATCTAAGGATTTAAAAGGCTCTTTCAGACCAACTGGGGTTAGAGTACTAGAAAAGTCAGAAAACGCTAAAATGTATTTCTGATACAAGACAGTAAAGGCTACCTTAACCGTTGTAGCTACAGGAAAACGTTCTTAGGAGACTAACCTTACTTTTGAAGATATTTCGACAAAATGATGAAAAATTATGACAAATGACAAAATGATTTCGTAGGAAATGTATAATCAAAGTTTTTTGCGTTTTCTGACTTTTGTAGTACTCTTGCCTTAGTTGGTCCCATAGAGTCTTTTAATCCTTAAATGAAACAGGATCGATTGGCATCAAAAAAAGTTTTTGTGTAAATTGCCCATTTTCTCGCTGACTGTACATTTTTTTCAAAATTTGTGAATGCAGGTCGAAATATCTTCAAAAGATAAGGATAGTCTCCTAAGAACGTTTTCCTGTAGCTACAACGGTTAAGGTAGCCCTTACTGTCTTGTATCAGAAATACATTTAAACGTTTTCTGACTTTTCTAGTACTCTAAAACCAGTTGGTCTGAAAGAGCCTTTTAATTCTTAGATGAAACAGGATCGATTGGCATCAAAAAAAGTTTTTGTGTAAAGTGCCCATTTTCTCGCTGACTGTACATTTTTTTCAAAATCTATGAATGCAAGTTTTAATACCTTCAAAAATTAAGGATAGTCTCCTAAGAACGTTTTCCTCTAGCTACAACGGTAAAGGTAGCTGCCCTTACTGCCCCATCTCAAAAATT
Source organism: Camptogramma bilineatum (assembly GCA_958496255.1). Taxonomy (NCBI): domain Eukaryota; kingdom Metazoa; phylum Arthropoda; class Insecta; order Lepidoptera; family Geometridae; genus Camptogramma; species Camptogramma bilineatum. The sequence goes on from OY292476.1 coordinate 1,899,473, forward strand.
CACCCTGTATAGCTACAACAGCGCATGGTGGCGATGCCGATGGGCTTGCAACCTTTACGTATGGAATGCTAACTTCTGCAAAATCTGGCATACCACCAAATTTTGAAAATATCTTTATCGGGACTTAATCGCGTAATGAAAATGTGTTCAAGTCGCGAAAGTTTAAAATATGTAATATCTTTATCTTTAAAACTTTTGAAACTATCATGGTTGTAAACATTGTAAACACTATAAACGGGATATTTACCATGATTTTTGTATTTCACGGTAAACTGAGATGATTACGCCATTATCAGTTAGATACGCCATGATCACTGTAAACTGAGATGATCACGCCATGATCATGGCGCATGCCACTGTGCCGAAATATCGGGAAACTCAAAAATCCAAAAATCATGGTAAATATCCCGTTTATAGTGTTTACAATCTTTATCTTTATCTTATCTTTAAATAATAGTTGACCTGGCAAACTTCGTATCGCTTCAGAATTTGACATAGGTAAGTAATTAAAATCTCGATGGAAAAATACGTAGGTATATCATTAGGAAAAGTTTAATAAGTGTTGTTGTTGTTAATTGATTGTTATTTTCCGCTAAATTATTTTTATTAGATGCTGGTGACCCTATTTCTTGCTCTGTTGTGGGTTCAGTTCCCAGTCAGGACAAACTGTAGGTAATGAAAATGGTTTGTCGTCCATGTATTTTGAACGATTTGATGACAAATCCTCACCAAATTTTTGTGGTACCAATCGGAAAGTATAATTTTTCAAATAAAAAACAATTTTCAAAATCAACCCAGACGTCTTCGAGAATTGAGAACCTCCTCCTTTTTTTTAAGTCGGTGAACGATACTAGATATTAAAGTCGAATCAGTCAGCATGAGTTCAAACGTCTCATATTTATATCCACGCCACAGGTTATGTAACGTACGTATTGCTAGGCAAAGTCCTTGCAAAAGAGAATGTATTGTCCTTACCTATAAGTACTTGTAAGTACACGATTGTATGGTTTTGCACGAAACTGAGAGATTAATTTAACTGTTTGTTATCACCCTGCCCTTACTTTATCAGATAGGTTCTCAACGTAAGCGATAACGCCCCCTTGAGGGCGTTTGAAACTTCCAGGGGGGCAGTAGAAGACCCAGATAAAATTAGGGGGCATTGAGATGGCGCATTAAGATATGGGGAGGGGACTCTTGAAAAAAATACACTCTCAAAGTGGGCGGTGGACAAAATAAGGTTGAGAAACTATGCTATAACCAAAGCAAAACGTCAACTACCTATTTCGTTTTGTTTCATAAACTATAGTCGTATTGCTCATTATACGGACTAAAATTGAAGGAAAAAATGTAATTTTTCCTTCAATTTTGATTATTTTTGATATGTTTTATGTCAAAATTGAAGGAAAAATGACATTTTTTCCTTCAATTTTAGTCCGTAGAATGAGCAATCCGACTGTAATGACCAAGAGGTTAGGTTATTCTGTTTTGTTGACATTTTCAAACAAATCACCAATGAGGTTTTGCAACTGTCATTTTGGAGAATGAAACAAAACGCAGCGGTAATGATGCCGGAAAGGTAACGTTGTAAAATAGAAGATTTTGGGGTCGTTAGACCTATAATCATTTACACCAACAGTTCCCAAACTTTTTTTTCTCATTTCACTCCTTTCAAAATTTTACTGGTTTCGGTGCTGCTACATTTCTACCATATTCCCAAAACTCGTCAGAAAATGAGAACCATCGTGGACCCCTTTCGAGTCTCCCGTGGACCCCTGGGGGTCCACCTGGACCACTTTGGGAATAACTGATTTACACCATAATATACCACGGGTTTCAAACAAGGAATTCTATTTGATTAAGCTGAGAGGATGGTCTACTAAAAGCCTCCTCATCAATATCTAAGGCTCTACTTCCGTTAAGTGTAGGTTGCCTCCTGACTGTATAAATGAATAAATAAATATTGATGGACTTACACAACGCCATCTAGCCTCAAACTAAGCAAAGCTTGTACTATGGGAACCAGGTAACTGATAGAATATATTATATATACAGAAAAACATGTTCATCACACAAACGTTTTTCCTGGGCGACCTACAGCGCAGAAGAGAGCTACTACCAACTGAGCTAAGATACCGGATTCGAACCCACAATCTTCGGATCGAAAGTCGAGGTATTATCTCGCTCGGCCAACACGGCTCATATCAATACAAACACAAAGAGGTTATTAAACAGGTACCAGTGACAAAAACTTAGATTTCCTTAGTAATTTCAATGATAACGATCACCGCAATATATAAGTGGTCAATAAAATATGATGAGATGAGAAAATTGAAATATGAAATCTCATTATCGAAATAAAAACAGATATCATAAAAAATAACAAATTACCTAAAGAATTATATCCAGAACGATTGTGTTCTTGAGTATTTTATGAGATAATGTCATTCAAGTTTTAAATAATATACAAATAATAGACGTTTTTTCTTGTCACACTAATGATAAAAACTCATTACCCTCCTTTTTGCTTCGCCGTAGTCGGGTAATAAAAAGAGATGACAACATAGCATAAGTTTCCATATTCATAATAGTAAATACAAACTTTGATTTCCTCAAATATTTTTGCAAATTATTGAGTTATTAATTATTAATTTAAATTGTATAAAACTTAGGCCTTAACATCTTTTTACTAGATGATTTATATAGTGTCAGGAGGCAATCTTTGCAATTTACTTAACGGGGCACTGTAGTGCCTGGGACATTGTTGAGATGGAGTAGGCTTGCCCAGCACCTTAACCATTCTCTCAGCTTAACCGGCCATAGCCATAGGAACGACATGCTCAATACATGTGGGGCTGACTAAGCCGCGGGTTTCCTGATGTTTTCCTTCGCCGTTTAGAGCTCGTGTTATTGAGCATATAAAGTTTCGAAACCAAAAACCCATTGATGCACGGACAGGATTCGAACCACGACCTTCGGATTGAAAGTCAAGGTACTAATCCCCTCGGCCAACACGGCTCTCGTGATTGTATAATGATATAACAAATTAGCTAATTACCTAACGGCGCGATTGTGGTTTAAGTTGTCGATTAAATTTAAGAAAATTTTGTATCTTGTTTTACTTTAAATAAACTCAGGTCAATGTTCTAAAATTTTACTAAAAAACATGAAAACATTAATTCTAAAAATAACTAAAGGTATAAACATGCTTAAGAAATCTTTTGGAATGGTTTGAACTTCGTTTTTAACTCATTGTAAATTCATAATTAAGGATTATATTTAAATTTTTATTAATATTTTGAAATTTTAGGTAGGTATGTACAAATGTACTTGCAATATTCATGACATAATAGTGTCAGAATTTAGAAATATTATGCTATTAAACTTATTATAGAAATATAAAAACTACCCGCAACTTTGAGAGATCTGTCACGAGTTGTCACCGTGCCGAACAATCAGAAATTGTTTCTGGGGCAAACATAGGACTTACAACTATCAATTTATGTAAAAACTACGACGTGAAATTGCACACCCACGCAAGGTAGGAATTTAAAAAAAAAACGATTTAGGCCTAACTTACCCTCCAGCAACCCCCAGGGTCAAAGTAAACCGGTTTTACGATACTTACATGACGTTTACCATATATTTATTGGTGCTCCCACACTGCTGTTAAAAAATGTTTACAAACATTTTATAACACTGAAACATTTACTAACAAGTGTTAGGAATTGTTACATTTTGTTAGGAATTGTTAGATGTTTTGAGGGCTCCTACACTGATAGATAATGTTTACAAACATTTAATAACATTTGAAAACATGAAATTAGCTCGCAGTTTGGATTTACGTTCCGAAGCGTCTACACGAAAATTGAAGAAGATTTGTCCATTGGATTAGCTTTTACTTTTTGTTCAAAAAAAAGAAAAAGTGCTCTCATTGGATTCGCGATACGCTAATGTTAACAAATGTTTTAATTTGTTACAATATGTTAACTAACAATTCTGTTTAGAAATGTTTACTAACATTACCTAACATGAAAACATTTTCTAACATTGTGATCAAATGTTTGTTTTTTTTTAAACATTTTCTAGCAGCAGTGTGGGAACACAATATTAATTAAAAATCGATACTTGTAAATACAATAATCATAAAACATTAATACAACGGTAATGACATTGCTGTAGGTCAGCAAATGGCCTAGAATGCTCGAGATAGGAAACTCATTTGTTACATAAAAGTGAGTGACATTGACATTGTCAGTGTGATCGAGTTTGACAGTAGTGAAGGGTGATTTGTTTGTTTTTGTTTTTTCATTGATCATCGACTTAATGTTATTTTTGTTATTATTTGTACATTAACTTATTACATTAAACTTTAAACAAATGAGTGTTTTTTTAGTTTTCAGCGTAGGACCTACGCTGAAAACATAATTACTAAGATAATAATTAATAATAATTATTTAAGATATTTAGTTAAGTAAACTTGATTTAGAATTATTATTAAAATATATTTTGTTTTTCTATACTTAGTTTATTTTTAGAATTATAAATTGTCAGCTGATTATAAATCGAAAATATAGATCTAATTGATTTGCATGTTACATTTAGGTTTGATGACTTTTATTTAGGATCTAGTATTTAATTTAGGTACTGATATTTTACCTCATAACTTGGTATTGTGCGTAGATTTATACTAAAATAGGATACAGAAATGCTTGTACAAAATAACAATATCACGTTTTCATAAACGAGAAACTCTTTTCCTGGGCTTTTCACATAAAACAATTCCGAATTCAGTACACGCGCAATCCACAGACGATAATTATTTATTACGATGTATATCTTAATTGAATAAACTTACGGGTCGCGGTGATGTTTAAACACAATTTAAAAATAAACAAAAGTACAGACGTGATCACGCGTCTGTGTCCTATGGCTGACTGAATGAATTGGCGCGCAACAGATTGTTTTGTACTGCGCCTGTGGTTCGGGATCGATTGGCGCGCGTTCATTTTCAATGGCGATCTAAAGTTTACTTAAAAAGCTTGTCAATATTAAAAGTAAAAACGACATTATTTTTTTAGAGTAGGTAAGGGTTATGAAAACTGTCCCTTTTGAATAACTTTAAATGTGTAATGGTGATCTCATTATGCCATTACAAAAGAGGACATTCTTTACTAAGTTTGTATTATTTATAACCTTCTAACTCTTTTTTCTAATAGGTATTATCCTATGTTGAAATTGTAACAAAATATCAAATACATAACATAAACAGATCAATGAAAAATTAACTAGAGAAAAAAATAGAGAATAGAGTTGAGTTTCTTATTATTGCCGTAGAAAACTTACCTCAGCTTTTGAATTAAATGGGTGTTAAAATCCTGGCCGTGTACCAATGGGTTTTTGATAATTTTATTTGTTCAAAACGGTGAAGAAAAAGATGATATTATTTGGAAAAAGATGAAAACTTAGACCCTGTAGTTAATGCCGACTTTTACGAAAAAACACAAATTATGAGGCCGGTGACCGACGAATGTCCATACAAACGTAATACCAAAATAACTCAATATTACAGCATATTTTTATCATTTTAAGTTATTATTTAGATTAAGGCAGTATTTATCTAAGTTCCTGTTACACTTTTGTTCCAAAATATATACTACAGAACAAATGAGAAGAAAACATGACTTTTTGCTGTAAAAATTTAAAAGTAAAGTAGCTCATCTCTGGATAATGTTAACAATAGACTTTTGTAATAATATTAATATTCAAACATCTAACTGACTAATAAAATGACTCGTGGGAAAATATTACAATAGCTTTATAATTTTCTGTATTTAAAATGCAATTGTGTTGCTCTATTCTTGTAATAGCATTTGTTAGAAAATTAGTTAATATAGTAAAAATTAAAAAGTGTCTAAAAAAGTTAGTAAAAACTAGAAATAGTTACTAAAGTTTACAAAAAATTTTTAAACATACATTGCCTTGTGAAATTGGACTCTATTTCATAGAGAATAGTGCGCTATGTTTAGTGTGCTGAAAACCAATTTTATGTCGTGATTACACGAGTGATTGGTCCTCTTAAGAGTAACAAAAACTGCATAATAATTTTCCATAACGACAGTAATAAGTTCTGCGAAATCGAGTAGGTTTTAAATCATTACTTTAATGGTAAATTTTTTAAGATGTACCGACGTAAATCCCGTTGCGTTTTTCTTGTAATTATCTACTTAAGTTGCACCTAAACTTAGGCCCCCTTACTTATGAAAGATGTTTAAAGTTGAACACTGGTTAAACAACGTCCTGTCTCTATTCGTCACTATCCACATTAAGACAGGGCGTTGTTTAACCAGTGTTCAACTTTAAGACAACCTATATTTACACTACATACACAATAGCAGCATTTACACGCAGAGATCGGCCTGCGGATTTTCCCGCGGATCGATCTCTGTCATTCCAACCTTTGAAAGTTTTATCCGCGGATATCCGTAAAGATATCTTTACAGATATCTGTACAGTCCAGATCCGTGCTAAAAACTCTACCGTTTAAAGGCCGCTAGTTTTATCCGCGGATATCTTTACAGATATCTGTACAGTCCACACAACGATCTATTATCATTTAATCTTGGTTATAAGGATTGTTGGTCTTGTTGAGAGGCTTTCTTGGTAGCTTTGTCTCTTTCACACTCGTTGTTGGATTAGTAGTGTGCCCATGTCATTTAAATTTCAGGATATTTTTACTTTATCGCGCTCGACAAAATCAGCGCTTGATTTCGATCCATGGTTTCGATCCTTGAATTCGATCCTTGATTTTGATCCTTGATTTTGATTTCGATCCTTGATTTCGATCCTTGGTTTCGATCTTGGATTTCGATCCTTGATTCTTGAATTTTGAACCTTGAATCTGAAATTTTGAATCTTGAATCTTTGAAGTGACAGCTGTCAAACTTCAAATGACCATATCTCGGGAACTACTCGTCCTAGACTCCCCGTTCTCAGTTCAAATGAAAGCTATGACCAAGATCTTCATTTGAAGTGACAGCTGTCAAACTCCAAATGGCCATATCTCGGGAACTACTCGTCCTAGACTCCCCGTTCTCAGTTCAAATGAAAGCTATGACCAAGATCTTCATTTGAAGTGACAGCTGTCAAACTTCAAATGGCCATATCGCGGGAACTACTCGTCCTAGACTCCCCGTTCCCAGTTCAAATGAAAGCTATGACCAAGATCTTCATTTGAAGTGACAGCTGTCAAACTTCAAATGGCCATATCTCGGGAACTACTCGTCCTAGACTCCCCGTTCTCAGTTCAAATGAAATCTATGACCAAGATCTACATTTCAGATGACAGATGTCATTTTGACAGCTGTCACTTCAAATGAAGATCTTGGTCATAGCTTTCATTTGAACTGGGAACGGGGAGTCTAGGACGAGTAGTTCCCGAGATATGGCGGTTTGAAGTTTGACAGCTGTCACTTCAAATGAAGATCTTGGTCATAGCTTTCATTTGAACTGGGAACGGGGAGTCTAGGACGAGTAGTTTCCGAGATATGGTGCTTTGAAGTTTGACAGCTGTCACTTGAAATGAAGATCTTGGTCATAGCTTTCATTTGAACTGAGAACGGGGAGTCTAGGACGAGTAGTTCCCGAGATATGGCCATTTGAAGTTTGACAGCTGTCACTTCAAAGATTCAAGATTCAAAATTCAAGAATCAAGAAAAAAACTTTGTAAATTTATACCGTTCCACGCGCCAGTCCAAAATCTGCGGTTATCTGTACAGATATCTTTAAAGATATCTTTACAGATATCTTTACAGTCCGGATCCGTGGGAAAATCTTTAGCGTTTAAAGGCCGCTAGTTTTATCCGCAGTTATCTTTAAAGATATCTTTACAGATATCTTTACAGATATCTTTACAGTCCGGATCCGTGGGATAATCTCTATCGTGTAAATGCCGCTAATGTCAGTTTTGTACACAGTAAGGTTGTCACCGTATGAATAATGTATACTGTGGTCTCGGTCTCGTCTATGCGTCTGCGCGTGTGTTCCGTGCTCAAAGTCAGCTCCTCGCCAGCTCAATCTCACAGTGTCCATTCTATACGTAGTATTATTATCTGTTCTGTGGTAACGCATCGTGTGGCATCACTCCAGGGGAATTCTATGACGTAGATGTGTCAATGACCACGGTCAACATTTTACTAGGTACCTTAACCAGTTTATGTCGCAGGAAACATCAGGGAAACCCCCAACGCATTGATGAAAGTAATTTTGTACCTAAGAGTCAACTCTGATGAGTTTTTAAGAAGACATAAAGCTTAGCAGAAGACTGTTTGGCATATAGGGTAAAATGTATGTTTGAATTTTTTAATTAAGATGCCGGCGACAGACGAATGTCTACAAACGTAGTACCAAAATCATTTAAAAACACAATTCGTTTTTTCACTTTTTTAGGGTTCCGTACCTTAAAAGGTAAAAAAAGGAACCCTTATAATATCACTTTCTTGTCCGTCTGTCTGTCTGTCTGTCTGTCTGTCTGTCTGTCTGTCTGTCTGTCTGTCTGTCCGTCTGTCCGTGTGTCACCATCGATTATCTCAGGAACGGGTAGAGCTAGCAAGTTGAAATTTATACTATATACTAAGGTCTATAGTCCCTATTGTGAGTATAAAAATCAAGGTCCTGAGTCAACACTATAAAAAGATATAGGCAAATTTAGGTTTTCGTGAAAACTTGTGAGTACCAAAACTTACCTTAATTATCAACTTTTTTTATTTTTCGGAATTTTTCCTTTACTTGTGCTGGAAGACCTTGCTTGTAACCAAAATTGACAATTCTAGGTCAACCGGAAGTACCCTAGAGGTTTTGGGTCGAAAACCTAAATGGTAGTTCCCGTTGACCTAGAATAACGAAATTTGGCAAAAAGCAAGGTCTTATGGCACAAATAAAGGAAAAATTCCAAAAAGTTAAAAAAATTGAAAATTAAAAGGTGTTCCCATACATACATAGTTGACGCCAATTAAAATTGTCCTCCGAGTTGTATGGGCGCTCATACAATTAAGCGGACTAGCTTAATTGGCACCATGGCTAGGTACCTACGGAACCCTCGGCGTACGAGTTCGACTCGCACTTGACCGGTTTTTTTTTTAGTAAATATGACACTGATTTCTTTTAATTTGTTCTGCAGTAAGTTTTTCTCAAGGCATAACATTTAAAGTGATAAAAATAATGCTCAAATTTTAAATGGTTTATTGGCATTTTGGTATTACGTTTGTATGGATTTTTCGTCTGTCACTAAATTAAAGTTTAAGAAAATGGAAATTTTCATTTAAAATAATAGAAATTAATATTTTTTCTTTTTTAAACAACGGTAAAAAGTGTTTTAGTATTTTGAATTTATAGTGAAGTTACCTACTAGTATTTTTTTAATTTTGTCTCTTTTTATTTTTTCGATATGTTATTTAATTAACTTTCAATAATGGTATAAGCTGGTAAACCGTACCCATCCGTACCCATATTAATGTAAAAGTGTTTTTATTTGTTTGTTTGTCCTGCTTTCACGTCAAAACAGAGCGACGGATTGACGTGATTTTTTATGTGGAGATAGTTGGAGGGCTGGAGAGTAACATAGGCTACTTTTTATCCGGGTACCACGCTAGCGAAGGTAAATAATAAAAACCTCACGCGTATATCGCTCTCCTTCTCTCTCATCAATAAACAATCATTCACCATCCCACTCGAATTTCAATTAAAGATGCCTTTGCTGCATTTAATAGCTCTTTACCAGCATCTAAACGAGGATAAACCAACTCATCAATGAAAGAGTATCGTAAAGTAGTACTGACGTCAATGTGAATTATTTGAGCATAGGGGATTCCGTGTGTTTCCCTCAATTATGTTTGTCAACTGTTTAACGTATTGTTTTCTGGTATGATGACGCATTGTTTTAGGAATAGTTTTGTTAAATGCGTTGTGGACTTTTTAGCCCGCTTGTAAAATTCCTTATTAACTAATCTAGTGGAAACTTAAAAGGCTCACGAATGTATCGCTAGGATGGTTACGTAGAGAGTAGTCAGATGCAAATCCAAATAAACATCAGGAACATACTCTTTTTGCAAATATTTTTAGACTCTGTAGTGCTTGGGACAACGTTTTAAATGGAGTAGGCTTGCCCAGCTAAACCGGCCATATCCACAGGAAAGACATGATCAATACGTGTGGGGCCGACTAAGGCGCGGGTTTTCTCACGATGTTTTCCTTCACCGCTTAGAGCTCTTGTTAATGCGCATATAAATTTTTCGAAACGAAAAATCCATTCACGTCCAGGTTTTGAACCCCCGACCTTCGGATCGAAAGTCGAGGAAACCCCCTCGGCCAACACGGCTCTAAGCCCTAAGTAGAGTCTGAAGTACTTTCAGTAGGTCAGGGCGTAATGGACTTTACAACTAATACCATTGAAGTGGAGTATAAAATGACTGCGGCCACAATCCTTAGAGCAAAGGACTAAAGCCTTTAGAAGTGTTTAACCTACTTAGAACTGATGGAGGGTTTGTAAGAGAACCTTCTTAAGTAAGTGTAAATAGGTCAAGATAAAACTCAATCAGAAAAACGAAAATTAAACATGATCACAGCGGGCGCAGCGAGCGAAGCGTCTCTGCTTCAGCTTGGACAAAAATGCTTTCGTTTGTCCGGATGTCTGTTTGTCTGTATGTTTTCCTCTACAGGTCGCATTTCTCAACCAATTCTCGTGAAATTTTGTGAGCATTAATTTTATAGAATTTTATTATCGTACTTCCTCCAAAAATGGGCAAAAAGGGAGCTAAAAGATATCTCCGCCTTATGATATCCGATTTCGATGGTTCTTTTTTTATTTGAAAGGTTGTAACTTTAAATTAGTCTCATAAAAATTTGGTAAGTACTAATGAGGATCTTCAGCGTGATGAGCAGAATAGCAAAATGCAGTAAATTGCTCACTTTTAGATTTCTACGAGTGGAAGATAAATCGGCCCTTTAACTACTAGGTATGAATTAATGGAGCACCTGGGACCACCTTCTCATCAGAAAACTAGAGAATTGTGAATTTAATAAAATTTAATTTAAATGCAGTTTAAATTTGAGCTATGCAAGGATAGACTCGCGAGGTCACAGGGCCACTAGTAATAATGTTTTTACACAAGAGTTTATTTCGGTGATAGTCAAGTAAGTTTCTTGTCTTTCAAACTTAGACCATTTACTTATAATAGTTTTTTTACTCTTTATTGTTGTATAACATTGTATGTTTATTATGCCACTTCAGTTTTGCATAATACAGAAACCACAGATTTTACATTATTTGCAATTCTCGCTGTGATTTGTGGTTTTGGTTACCCACTGTCTAGTGTTACTATTTCAACACTATAGTAATTTGAGATCTAAGTATTATTGTTATGTCATGTTACGAAAAGAGTGCTCTATGAAAGTGGATGGATATATGAGTAGAGGTAGACCAAAGAAAAGTTGGATGAATTGTAAAGTTGACATGAGTGAGAAGGGGTGAATGCTGAGATGGCGGCTGATAGAGGGAAATGGAAGAAGAATACTGTGCCGACCCCACGTAATAAAAGGACAGGAAGATGATGAGTAATTTGAGATTATAGTTTAGAAATACATTGACACGGGTATGCAGCGGTGAGCTAGTTTTTCTCATCATAGTACATAAAACCAGAAAAATAATGCGATTCGGAAAACATCGGAAACAATCGCATAAATTACAAAAACGATTGACGAAAAGTCATTTGGAAATGACAATTAGGTACTCGTAATTTCAACTTTATCGCGCAAACCAATAAATAAGTACATTTTTAAGAAAAGCAAATTACTTAGTTGCAAGCCCTGCGAGCTGCGCTGATAACGACGTGCACTTCTGTCGCATCGCATTCTGTTTTTTGGAATCATACCACAGAATACTAGTACTACGTACAGAAGGGTCACTTCGCGAGTAAATTTGTTTAAATAGAGACTCTCGCGGCGAAGCTATAAAGTGCAATTCAACTCGCCTATGGGCCTACTACCTATCGAGATATTTGCCTAAACATTCCCATCCTGCTCTAATGCGTAACTGTGTCACTGTCTGGCGCGGTGTGACGCGACTCGTAAGGGTTGTCGAATTTTCGCTTGCGACAACACAAATAAATTAATTTATTTTATCTGTCACAAAAACAGTACCTACTTAAGTTCTAAAATAAGTAGGCCTAAATATAATTTAATCTACCGTTACCACAGAATAAATAGTAGTAAGTAGGTACTACGTATTGTACGTAGGTAGGTGAAGGAGGTAGATACATTATTATCTCGTTCGTTTTGTAAACAATTGCATTTCAAAATATCTATACCTTCATACCTACCTAGACATCGATCAGACACACACAATCATCATCATCACACAACTAGACCGGGAGCCGTTATCCGATAATCACCCTTTTAATGTTAGGTTTGCAATCACATTTGCAATTTAATGCACGGCCAGGACTCGAACCCACGACCTTCGTCTCGAAAGTTGAGGTACCTACTAATCACTTCGACCAACATGGCTCTATGAATGTAATGTAACTTCTAAACACTTACAATTATTATATTAAGTAGGTTAGGTACCTACTTAATGGATAAGTTACTTTTAGGTACATATGTAAATAAACAAGACTGTAGGTACCTACCTACCTACAGTTTTGTAGGTAGGTAGTTTTGTAGGTGTATTATGTTTGTTTTAATATTCAATCAACCTATTCTATCAAAAAGGAATCGAATAGGTACCTATAAAATCTCGTTTTCATTATGCACCTACAGTTACAGAGTAAAAGTAAGTACCTACCTAGGTATTTAATAATATAGCCCTTTATTCAGATCAACTTACTACTAACTTATTTCTAGGATAATAATAAATGTTAAACTTTAAACTATTCTAATGCTTCTTGTGTTTTCTTATGGTGTTCGATAAAGTTATATATTCTGTTCTATTCTAATATTCTAATATTTCATGTTTTTTCGTTTTCTGCAGATCTGTTTGCCAGTCGGCAAAGGCCTCCTCCAACCTTTTCCATTCGTGTCTTTCTTGAGCCACTCTGTTCCACATAACTCCTGCCACTTGACTGATGTCATCTCCCCATCTTTTTTGTGGTCTGCCTCTACTCCTTTTACCTTCTTTAGGGTACCATTGTGTCACAATCTTACTCCATTTGTCTTTTCCTCTTATCATATGTCCTGCCCATCGCCATTTAAGCCTTCGTATTTTACAGGTTATATCTAGGACTTTGGTCTTACTTCTGATGACTCGGTTTTTAAATCTGTCTGACTTTTTCACATTTAGCATACTCCTTTCCATTGCGTATTGGCAGGTTGCGAGTTTGCTTGTCATGTTTTTTGTCAATGCCCATGTTTGGCTGCCATACATAAGGACAGGTAGTATGCAGGTGTTAAATAATTTACTTTTTGTATTTATATGGAGTGTTGGATCTTTCATTACCTCTCTCAAGCCCCAGTATCTTTTCCATCCATTGGCTATTCTTCTCTCAACTTCTTTGCGTATAGGTTCTTTTTGTGTAATTAATTGACCCAGGTAAATGTATTCATCAGTGTAATCAATTTGGGTGTTTCCTAAGTTTAAGGTGTTCTTCTTTCCATTTGTTATTACTCTTGTTTTTTCTGGATTCAGTTTTAGCCCTACTTTATCGCTTTCCATTGCAAGGTCGTGTATCATTGTTTCTATGTCTTCTGATGTTTTTGCAAATAGAACTATATCATCTGCGAATCTTAAGTGCGTTAGTGAGACTCCATCTACATTGATCCCAAAATTATTCCAATTGAGACCTCTAAAAATGGATTCTAGTACTGCTGAGAATAGTTTTGGGGATAGAGGGTCTCCTTGTCGAACGCCTTTCCCTACTCTGAATGGTTTGCCTTTCTTTTCTAGTTGGATTCTTGCTGTACTGTGACTATATACATTTTTAATTAATCTGATATATTTGTGTTCAATTCCTTGTTCTACTAATGCTTCCCAAATCTTTTCGTGAAATAAAGAATCGAATGCCTTGCTGTAGTCTACGAATGCAATGTAGTATGTGCGCTGGTATTCGTTATACTTCTCTAAAACTTGGCGCACTACATGAATGTGATCGATAACCGAATAATCCTTGCGAAAACCTGCCTAGGTATTTATTGATGATTTATTTAAATAGGTACTTACAACAAATTATAGAAAAGCTTAGTAGGTACCTACCAACCTTTCAATATCTTCCGGAATTTTGTGGAATGTTAATGTCCATTCATTGCTTTTCCTTTTGTTTAGACACCCGTAGACACAGCAGTATCTTTTATACGGATTAGATCGTTTAGTTATCGTGCAAAAATCACAAGAAACGATGTATACGAGATCACGATAATTACGCACAATGCGTCTAGTCCGCAAGCCGAGCGAGCGGCAAGTGGCAACCTATGTCGCGCGCCGCCCGAGGCGGCGCGCGTCCAATAAATACCTAAAGTGAGAAGTGAGACAGGCCTGATCATACTTACATTGTTGTCGGACGTATTCGGAAAACACGAAAATAACCGATGTCCATAATATAGCTTTCAAGTCCTGTAATATTGCTTAGAAAACTTGATTTTTTACTAGTTACTGAAGTATTCCACTATTCACATCCTGGCTCCATCAGTAAACCCTCGAAACCTATGTAACCTGTTTTTAGATTTAAGCGAATGGATCCCAGAAAAGGAAGCTGGGCCCCATACCGTGTTTGTTGCCCTGATTCTTCACGGTGTTGGTCGCGAAAGAACAGGAGTAGAATCACCTAGCTCTTAAGACGTTTCAAAGTGGTCATAACGGTCCTACTGAATAAATGATATTTGATTTTGAGTTTTGATAATTCGGCCCTATATAATCTATTACGAGTACTACTACAGTATTACAGTCTAATTACAAACATTAAACATTTAATGTAACAATAAAGCCTTTCCTGTTGCTGTAGGAAATATATTATAAATGATTACCTAACCCTGGATAACATATTTCTTAGTTAATCTTATAGTAATTAGCGTAATCAATCATCAGGTCATATAACTACTATATATATAGTTAGGTAAGTTGAACTAGTAAAGTTCCAGCGGTCTCTCTCATGCTAATTTTCAGATTAAAAATTCTCGAGATAAAAAATGTACCTAGTAGTGTAACTGTGTATACAGACGTGTCGCTGGCTACCTATAAACATTATTCAACGATATGAAATATATTATAATTTTGGACGTGTTTGCGAGACACAACTCATATTTTGAAAGTGCGTTTAAATTTTTAAAGTTTTTTTTTTGCTCAGTTTTTGAACTGCTATTAGAAATATTTGTTTTACCGAAACAAAGAAACACACTCATTAACATAATAATTCACACCTTAACTAACTTACAACTAAATTAAAAGGAACTCTGTTTTCTACCTTTAAGTGACTAAGGATAGAAGACAGAGTTCAGATCACCGGCCGCAGTTAGGTAAAGTGCCCAAAAGGCTGGCAGCGTTACCCCGTTGGATTGATAGACTTATCCTCTGTCCGAGGTAAGCACCAGCCCTTTGGTCATTGGTTTCATCCACCAACCTCTTGGAAATTTCTCTGTAAAGGGTGGCTACGTTTCTGAGCCCCAAGTTCTTTCAATTTTTTCTCAGTAAAGGACCTTAGGTTTATACCCAGGCGAAGTCGGGGCCGACTGCTTATTTTAAAATAAAACAGATAAAGTTACAAACAACCAGGCATATTTATAATATTATTAACATGGCCTTAGTGCTAACTAGACCAAGTCACTCGGTCAACGATGTGGAAAATTCGCTACCCACAATCCTTGGTTTCCATAGAAGCGACTGTCATTATCATTACCAACTAACTTAGATCTTATATATCTTTTACTAGATGATTACCAAGGCTGCTCAACTTTTTTATCAGTCAGGCCTGATGGACAATTCAGATATTTCTGGCGGACCACTGATGGTTACTATTTTATTTCGGCGCCACTGAAAACCAGTGCTCTAACAGCCATGGCGCTGCTGGAGCAAATGTTGAGGTTGAGAGTTTTTTCTTGTCACTGTAAAATAACATTTTTGATTTGTGTGTATGTAGGTATCGTAGTGGCGAAAATAAAACTTTTTTCTATTTCTATTTAAGTACTTGGGCAAAAACGCACAAAACTGTACACTTTCTCAAAATTGTGATTTGATTTTGTTTTGTGGAATTTCATTGAAATGTTTATTTATATGCTATCTATAATTATTCTTCTATCTACAAACGAAAAAGTTTTCTCGTAAAATTGTTATTTTAGGAGAAATTAGCAAGTTTATTACTGTAAGGAGAAATTTTAATCCAATGCGTTACCGCTGGTTTTTGGTTTTTTAAGATAGTAAAACTCAAAATTATTTTATTAATTTATTTATTAAAGAAAGAGAACATGTTTTTAAATAATAAATGTATAAAATCAGTTTGATATCTTAGAAATACATGAGTTTTATCAACTTTTCCTTTCCAGTTCGTTACCTATGCTCTAAAATGGCCTTTAAAGTTTTAATAAAATTCCCAAAATTGACTATTTTCTTAATTAACTATTTAAATTTTGAGTATTTTGAGAAACCACATCATTTTGCTAAACAATGTCTACACTTATTTTAAACTTTTTAATACAAACTTAACATTTTTGTAACTTGGATTTGGGGGACAGACATCTAAGGTTAGGTTTACATAGCGCTTAATTCTAAATCTTTTTGAATTTTTATTTACTAGCTATGAAATCGTTGAAATTAATAATTTTAGAAGTAAACTAGAACTTGTGAAAATTAGTCTTAACTAAGTAAAGTAACTAAGCTTAATAATTTGTTTCGTTTCAAAAAAAAAAATTTCGAACAGTGGTACCTACTGATATTTAACCACTTTTTCTTCGGAACATAGGTCTAAAACGAATAATTTTGATACCTATGGTGGCCGTAGGTTTACCAAAATAATTCATATTTTGACCTCTTTTCCAAAAAAAAGTCGTTTAATATCAAACACTAAGTAGGTAGATAAGTATCCGAAAAAAAAACAAATATTGGCTCATTTTATTTAACTTGATAACTCATCAAAATCAGTTTAGTAGATAGATCAATATATGAATGATATACAATGAAAGATTTCACTTACAATTTACCTACCTACATGCACACAGTACAATGTCTGCTAAAAACAATACCTTCTTTTGCCCTCGCACAGTAGGGTAATAAAGGGTAAATAATAATAGATAAAATAAAGTGTACGCTATGTAAACCTTGCTTTACGTGATTACCAGCTCTATGGTATCGAATCGGAAGTAACGAACTTGAGTACCTGTTCACAAAAATATGAATTATCTCAACTTGCTGATATTTATCACACGATTTTTCACACTAAGTTAATCTTGGATTGTTTATTTCAGTTCTGAAATAAAAATATGCATTGGAAATACGTTTTAAACATAAAAAAAAAATTGAATACTCACCGGACAGTGCCCGAAAAAACACAACCTCTCACTGACGCCGATAATCAAACAATTGTTTTGAATATTTTGGCTTAAAAACTATAGACATCCCCTTTACTTTTACGTCTGTCTCGTTGCAATGTTGTTGTTTAAGTAAAAAAATAACTACCCCTCGGAACAAAAAAACTGTAAAATCATTCGAAAACGCGGTAACGGAATCCGGACATGTCCAGTTGGCCCAAATCCCGGGGACAGGCTTTAATATTACTTATTTAGTAGAAATTCTGGCTTTTGCAGCAAATTGTACATTTAGAACCCTAGGTAACCCACTAAACTTCAAATATATAGCTAAAAGTTTGCCAGTCTAGTGGAATTATTTTTAACCAAACGCTGCTAAAGGTCGGATTTTGTTTAGGGGACAGTACTACAGGCTAAAATTGCGATTTTTTAAAATTAATTTTCTATATCATAATGTTGTTTTAAGCGTTACATTTTAATAAATATGGCATGCCAATTTCACCATGAATCAGATAATGTGGTTACATCTCCTGTAAAACTTATACAGAGCTGCGTAGCAGTCAATTTTACCTGGGGACACCTCGAAAATGCCAATGTACAGATTCTCGCGTTTTTGCCCACTTATTAATAAGACTTATTGTAAAAGTGTAGGACGCCCTCCAGCTAGGTGGAGTGATAATGTGTGGAAGCTGGATGCGTCAAGCTGAAACCGAACATCGTACACGGCCTCTCAACTTGACGGATATTTTCAGGCTTGCGCGGGCCATGTAAAAATGGTCAGCGGGGCAACAATTTGGCCCGCGGGCATAGGGTTGAGCAGCCTTGATTTATACAGTGAAGAGGTCATCTTTGCCTACACTTAATGGGACACTGTAGTGCCTAGGACAATGTTCAGATGGAGTAGGCTTGCCCAGCAGTAAGGTTAAAAAATAAATTCATAAGTTTCACATTAAAAATTGAAAAGTAAAACATACAAAAAAATTATAGGTATTTAGAAATTAATACATCTGTAAATGTTTGTTCAATAAATAAATCAATAATATCAATCGCCTCCTTTTATGTCATTTGCAAATCACATAATCAAGCTACAAGGGGGCAATCAGTTTTATCTTTTAATACAAAGTAATTATTAATTAAGTTTAATTAATTTATAATCAACGACCTCCTGCACATCTCGTGTAAGATTATCGCAAACTGAATGCGTAGTTTAATTTTAGCTGAGACATGGTGTTTAAAAACACGTGTCAAATAATGTAGAAATTACTGAATGAAGTCGCTTTGTTAAAATCTAATTAATCTATCTATAAGTACTAATATAATAAAGCGGAAGAGTTTGTTTGTTTGAACGCGCTAATCTCTGGAAGTAGAAGTCGGATTTGAAAACATCTGTAGGTATTTAAAAGCTAGTTTCTTGAGGAAGGTTATAGATTATTTAACGTCACGAAAAGACCCTTAAAAGACGAGCAGAAAGAAAGAAAGCCAGAGAAAACGCTTGGTTTTCCAAAATCAAAACTAGTTGGCGCGACTAAAAATGACCCAATTTTAGATCGCGCTGACAAAACGCACGGGCGATAGGAAATTCGCGGGGACAGCTAGCGTTTTATAAAAAGGATGTATTTACAACAATAAGATCTTAAATGTCTAAAGATTTAGAGAATGTCTACCGCGCTTTGGGGATATATTCGTGAGCGCACTCAATGAGATACTAGCAATAGAGACGTTATACTCATTAGAAAAAGCTCTAAAGCGCGGCGAAATTTTGTTATCGCTACTTAGGTAGAATATAAGCAGTTTTGTTTAATATTTATTAGGATAACTCAAAAATAGCAGAGATTTATAAATCCCCGTTGTAAGGAGACAAATTATATGCGTGCTGCGTGTAAATGCGTGTAACATCGGAGCAAGACAAAGTGCGACTGAGTTGACTCAAGCTAATTAGCTTGACTTTTGCTCGCCACGCAGAGCGGGGCATAACGCATCTACCTGTTTATATATTGATCACACTTAATTTTTACTTATTTCATTTTTGTTTAACGTGTTTTGTTGGTGACTGTACAAGTTTGAACTTTGAACTTTTGTTAAATAATTTCACAATGAAAAAGAAAACCTAACTTACTAGTTGGGCTAAGTAAGTACAATAGGGTTTCTTTCTTCAAAGTTTGTTTGTTTTTTGTTCTGTTTGTTTGTTTAACTTTGATAGGCTTCTTTCTGAAAGTAACTTTAACCAAGGGCGTAGCTATAGCTTTGTTTTGGGAGGGGTCCAAGGATTCCAAAATACAAAGATATGGGGTTTAAAGATTTTATTTGTTATGGGGTTCAAAGATACAAAGATTGTCTTTTTTAAACTTTCGCGATCACTATTCATATTGAAAAGTTTTATGGACACGGGATTTTATCGCGTAATTTACCTTATTTATCCCGACCGCGTCACTACAGTCTGCCCGCGACCACGGCTATTGCAACATAGCCGAAACGTCGGGATAAATAAGGTAAATTACGCGATAAAATCCCGTGTCCATAAAACTTTTCGATACAAAGATTGACTTGGTTTCGGTAGACAAAAATACCTATACATTATAAGCGTTCAAAAGTATCTACACAAACCTTGATCTCGTAAATCACATCCTTAAACCGTAACAACCTTGCTTCGATAAACGCAATTATTAGGTATACAATACAAGTTGCAATAAAGCTATTCCCGAAAACTTAAACGAACTTTTAAATCATACTTTTTAAAGCAGAAAAAACGTGTTCTTAGTAGTTTAAGATATACTTGTATGTAAGTTAGTCTGTAAGGTTATTCTATGGGCCTTATATTAAGTATTTTAACTTCTTGTTACTTGGATAAGTTGCCTGAAATAAAGATATTATTTTAATTTATTAGCTACAATATTTTTTATCCCTCTTTAT
Organism: Camptogramma bilineatum; assembly: GCA_958496255.1. Classification (NCBI taxonomy): domain Eukaryota; kingdom Metazoa; phylum Arthropoda; class Insecta; order Lepidoptera; family Geometridae; genus Camptogramma; species Camptogramma bilineatum. The sequence continues at coordinate 1,919,879 of OY292476.1, forward strand.
GAAATGTTTATTCTTCCTCTTTAGATTGTAATTGTTTTTTTAATTATAATCGCCCCAAAGTGATACACATTTTCTCCATATTAAAGGTTATGACGTCTACATACTGTCTGTTTCGCTGTATAGTTTTTTCCTTTGCTATTCGACTCAACAATTAGACATCTAACATGGAGTGCGGGAATTGTATGGAATACCTGAGCCTCAGATTAATGAATACAATCAATGTAGGTACCTATTCAATCTTCCTAGACCTGTACCAAGCTTAGCGAATAACACCTCTATTATTAACGGTTTTAATTTTTGATATCACGTGACAGTAGAAATTAGAAAATTTAAAATGGCGTCACAGATTCAGCAGATGTTAACATGCTGTATGGAAAGATAGCGCCCTTGACTGTTCTATATAAATCATGTACAGTCGTATAAATCATTGTTTGAAGGCACTATAAGATGAGAATTTATTTTCAATGAAAGGTTACATACAGTAGGCTAGTAGTAACTTAAATAAACACTTTTCTTTTTCACCCAATAGTTTACTGACAAAATGTGCAGAAAGTTTCGCATATCACAAGTGAGAGCGTAAAAAATGTCAATTCAATGAATCTTAGACCACAGTATTTTAAAACAATGACTTTACAAAGTTTTCCGTCCATGCTATAAAATAAATCTTAAAATTAAATAATTTTAAACTTAAGTCTATAGTATGAGGTATTGGCCTACAATGGTGACGGAGTTTTAAGTCCGTTCGAAGACCTCAGCCGTGATTAAGAAAATTATACCTACCTACTCTCAGAAATACGGAACACACTCAAAAGTAGCGAAAAATGAATTTATCCGAACAAGGTTTGAAGGAAAAGAAAAAATCTTCACTTACCGTTATTTTCTGGTTTCTTCTTCACAATAACACCTCCGTTCTTCTCCACAACCTGGCTGGTAGAAACACCACTCAACTCCTTCATTTTCACGAAAAAAAAACTCAAAAAAAAAAAAAAAAAAAAAAACTCGCGAATCCGCGCGCTTTCAAATGTCACTTTGACAGCACAAAATGGAGGTTATTGCCAAGGTAGTCGCGTGTACTAATTACTTTTCAGAGGACCAATGTAAGGTCTTTACTCGATGGCGAACCACGCTGAAATGATTCTGACGTTACGATGCTACTTATATTTATACATTAAATACATTTGTACATTAATTAATTAAATTAATTAGTTGTACAAATGATTTTGATCGTTACCGACGGATGGGGTTACGGTTACGAAATATTTTCCTTTGTTGCGACATATTTCAGCATTAGAATTGTTGATACATTAATTGGTGAACTTTTGAACTTGGGTTGTTAGGATGATAATGGTTTGAATTGTGTGCGTGTTATAAAACGTGGTTTTGTATCTTCTAGTATTTGGCAACTAGTCTTTGACAAAAGCTTTGACAACCACTCTAGACATTTTCAAAGCATTTTGGTTTGACTGTTTGAAAATCTAAGCACAAAATGTTAATCATGAGCCTATATAAACTTGTAGACAATCTAGATCTGCTGGAATATTTTCTTTCACACGTAAAGTCGCTAAATCGAATTCGTTCCAACGAATTGATTTTTTACGAACAACATTTAGTCATTTATTGCAAAATTACTTCACATATTTTACTTCACCATGTCTATCACTTTTTTAACCACCTTCTACCACTTCAAAGTATTCATCGTAAAAAAACTATTTTTGCTTGAACGAATCCGAGTTAGCAACTTTACGTGTGAAAAAAAATATACTTACCAGCTAAAGTTTCTTCTGAAATACTTTAGAAGACACTGAAATTAACAAAAATCCAAAATTCTAGAGCATTTGGAATGTAGCTTTTGATCCAGCCTGGATTAGCCAATAATTTTTAGTTTTACTGGTTATTTTTCCATCAGGAGGCAACGCATACCAACCACTTATCTTTATAATAGATAAAAAATAAAAATTGTTTAATTGAAAAAAAAATACAGTCCATAGAATTAGAAGTGACAGGTTGCAAGACCATCGATGCTATTAGCAAGCTAAATGGTTTCCTCACGTATGGAATTTTATCTTCTGCAAAATGCGGGAATGTACCAAATGTGTTTGGACATACCTCTGACTACCCCCTTAGACATCTTCAAAGAATCTAAAAATGTCTAAAAGATCTGAGAGAATATGTTTACCCCACCTTGGGAAGACAGTCATATTTATTTTCAGAATTAGAAGTAACTAATCTTTACTAGATGATACAGTATCAGGAGGCAAATCTTTTGCCTACACTTAACGCGACACTGTAGTGCCTGGGACAATGTTGAGATGGTAGGCTTGCCCAGCACCTAAACCATCCTCTCAGCTTATCCAGCCATATCCACAGCAAAGACATGTTCAGTACGTATGGGGCCGAATAAGCCGCGGGTTTCCTCACCATGTTTTCCTTCACCGTTTAGAGCTCAGGTTACTTTAACTGTTGGTTAATAAATTTTTCGAAATTTTTCAAAATGAAAAATCCATTGGTGCCAAAAGAGGCCTATGCCCGGCAGTGGGTGAAATCAGGCTACAGATGATCATGATGATCATGACTAATTTCGGAAGTATACCCTCTGAATAAAAACGCTTAAACTCAGGTTGCTCTGTCAAGTATTGGTCATGCGAGGAACAAGGAAAGAGTTTTTAAGTGTCATCCGGGATTACCAAAGCACTGGCAGGAAAAATATCACTCATGGGGTTAAGTTATCGACCGAGGTTCAATGTGTCAAGGCATACACATGCCAGTAAATCGGGAAAGTAGCTGGCGTAAAGTTACTGGCATATACGAGTAACTAGCACACTGCGGATACATTTGCAAGAATATTTTCCTACTTAAATTGTTTTTTTTTATCTTTATGTTTTACTCAGTTTTTATATTTAGTACCTATGTTAAATTGTTTTTTGTTTTAATTTATGTGTCCTTAGATATACCTACGCCTTAGTATAAGATTCTGTAAAGTAGTGTCTAAGTTTAATAATAATAAATAAATACTTACTTAAATAAATAAATTTTGCAAGTAATATTGGCATGCAAGTTGTGCCCTTGCATGCCACGCCCTTAGCTACTGGCATGCCTGTAGCTGTTGCGTTTGTTCACACGTGCCAGGTTGGCAACCCCCCGCGACCCCTCCCTCAACGGGCATGCAAGTAAATCAAATGTTGTGCTAGCTACATGTATGCTAGTTACAGGCATGCCAGTTAGCATATACACATGACAGTAGTTGGCACGTGCAAGAAAGCTACGGGCATGGGTATACCCAGCATTATACTACGACGGTTACATCCTCAAGGTCATAATATTTTTGACCATGTAGTTTCACTTCTCAATGTACTAGGGCATCACATAATTTTAGAGTACTGTAAAATCTGTAAAATTAAAGCATTAGTAACAAAATAATGACACTCTGGCATCCCTATCTGGCAACCCACTCGCTCGGCTCGCGCCAACTTCATTCGTTTCTTATGTGCGGGCATCGCAACATCGCAATAATTACGAATTTATTTTTTTCGCAAGAAAGTTATAATTAAAAGTTTATAATTGGTAAAACAACGTAAACGAAGTGGTGATTATAGAATAAGAAAGAAGATTAAACTTTTGGAAAGGAGTTTATGAAAATCATCATCTTCTACGAGAGATGAAGGGAGGTAACAGTTTTTTTGTTTACTTAATTTCACCCAATTATCAAAAAATATTACCTATAGATGCATACAACAAATAATACCGTAAAATATTTACGACAAATAATTTTTACATGTCGACAATTCACATTAAAAAATATGTGACTACCTTCATTTTATTTTTGTCTCGGGTTTATTGTTGTATTGTTTATCGTTGCATTGTGATATTTATTCATTATGATAAACGATCTAGATTACGTCTTAGTAATAACAATTTTGTCGTATTGCAATTTCAAAGTGCCAAAAACTGCCGGTTTTTTTGTTTTCTTTGCACACAGGTCACCAACGATGTTGAAATACCTACCTGCGATATATTACGCGACGAGCTCGCGTTTGATAATTATCGCTCAGTCTCGTGTCGTCACATTATGACGACCAATGACTTTAAAACAATAAAAAGGGCAGACTGCAGATTGGATGGATATGTCTAACTGCCAACACAGGTCAAGGGTGTAAAAAACCTAGGTCCCCAGCGTTATACTGCGTGACGCGATCACGTTTGATATCGCTTAGTCCGGAATGACTTTAAAATAACAACAACTGCAAACTGCAGATTGTAAGTATGTCTACCTGTGCATACAAGTCAAGGAGGTGGAAAACCTACCTGCGTTATACTGCGTGACGCGATCACGTTTGATATCGCCCAAATGACTTTAAAACAATAAAAACGGCAGACTGTGGATTGGATGTATATGTTTACCTGCCCACACAGGTTAAGGGTGTAAAAAACCTAGGTCCCCTGCGTTATACTGCGTGACGCGATCACGTTTGATATCGCTTAGTCCGTAATGACTTTAAAATAACGACAACTGCAAACTGCAGATTGTAAGTATGTCTACCTGTGCATACAAGTCAAGGAGGTGAAAAACCTACCTGTGTGACGCGATCATGTTTGATATCGCTTAGTCCGTAATGACTTTAAAATAACAACAACTGTAAACTACAGATTGTAAGTACCTGTGCATACAAGTCAAGGTGGTGAAAAATCTACCTATACTGGGTGACGCGATCCCGTTCAATATCGCTCAGTTTCGTGTCGTCGTGTGATGACGACCAATGACTTTAAAACAATAAAACTGCAAACTGCAGATCGTAAGTATATGATCGTAAGTATATGTCTATCTGTGCATAAAGGTCAAGGGTGATATATAGCTACCCAGAAATATAGCGCGATGCGATCACGTTTGATTTCGCTTAGTCTCATGTCGTCACGTGATGACGACAAATGGTTTTAAAATAATAAAAACTGTGCAGATAGTAAGTATTATTATGTATACCTGCCCATACTGGTTAAGGGTGTTAAATACCTACCTACGTGATATTGTGTGACACAAATACGTTTGATATCGTTCAGTCTTGTTTTATTACGTGATGACGATCAATGGTTTTAAAATAATAAAAACTGCAAACTGCAGATTGTAAGTATGTTTACCTGTAAGTATTGTGTCTATTGTAAGTATAAGTCACCAGGGTTAAATAACTACCTGCGTTATACTGCGTGACGTGAACACGTTCCTGTCGCTCAGTCTCATGTCTCATGATGACGACCAATGACTTTAAAACCAATAACAACTACAGACTGCACATTGTACAGGTTATATTACCTGACTTTTGTAACTTTTATGAAAGCGTAGTATGTCTTCTACCACTCTCAGAGCGCGGCTATTACAATACCTGACTCAATCACCGGGAGCTCTACTTGATTTGTCATAATCAGACCATGACAATCGGTTCATGCATTGTGTCTGAATAAAAAATATAAAATTATTATGATTATTATTATTATCTATCTTTATAGGAGCTCTCTAAACGTTGGGGTTGGATTCTGGTGGAAGGTGACCGAGACCAAGAAAACCAATAAGACCTTGTAAAAAATACTTTAATATTTAAATATTCTATAAATATAAAGGCCTTCAGATTAAAAGGTATGACCTTAGCTTACTCTCTAGATCAAAGCAGTAGCAGGCAAACTGGAAGGCCATTCCAGAACTAAACCACCCAGACCATTCAGGTGGGGTGGACCGAAGAACAGATGCCAAATCTGAGGTAATCGTCTTAAGATGGGTACCCGTTCCAAGGGCGGAGACCACCGCCTGCCGCGAGCTCTTCCTGCACCAAGACTGAGTTCAGGACCCGCAAAATGCATAAGAGGTAAGTAATACTACTTCATGCTAACAATTTGCGCTATTTTATGCATAATTACTGCGCACTCTGCTGTACCCAATGATCTTCTACTATGCCTTATAAACTGAGGTAGATGTGTTGTGTTGTGCCCCGCTCCGCGTGGAGAACTAACTTCGGGCTGGATAGCTTGAGTCAACTCGGTCGCTCGTCACAGGCTGTCATTTGCGACTTGCTGCTCACGTAATTGTGAAAATTATATTTATCTCGTTCTGACAACGAGGTTTAGTATTTCTCTGCTATCTTTTGGTTTCTTGAGTGATGTAATGTAAACGAAGCTGCGAATATTCTACCTACTTAGCTGTAAAACAATTTCGCCGCGTTTGAAAGCTTTTATAATGAGTTTAATTAATATAACGTCTCTGTTGGAAAAATATCATTAGCTGTACCTAGCTATGTGAATGGATTTAAAATCCCGTTTAATAGTAGGCCTCCTGTACAAATGTTGGAACAAGCTAACCAAAAGTTTAGCAATACGGAGTTACTCGTAGAGCAGTTATGTTCAGCTACTCATAAGTTATAGTCATCAGAATCTGTGATTCTTACATAAAACATATTCCGGACAATTTTTATCTAAAAGTTTGACAAATTATTCGTGAAGGCACTTCTAGATTTAGTGTTAAGTCGATTTATCTTTCAGTCAATATTTTAAAGTAGTAGATACTTGCACCGCTGCTAAATTACTTATTAAAGACTGATTCATGGCTATGATAGACTTGCAAGATACATATGTTTTTTAGTACCCGGTCCATAAGGTCCTGTCATTTCTTATCTAAGAAATACGGACTGATTCTAGTCATTTATTAAAATGAAATTCAGTACATAAATGATACTTATAATTGCCACGACAGAGTCAAGGAAACCTTCAAGATTGGGTTTTATTATTATTAATCAAAAACCTTTTTGAGTTCGAATTAGACTCTCGTACCTAACAGGTGCCTGAATTTGGCAGAATTTTAAAACAAATAGAACACTTATCTTGTTAAAACTCGTTCACTAACCCTAAGGGATTTCACGAAATTTTTTCGTGTTACTTTGCTCAGCTTGTCCTGCAGCTGCCCGTGGACGGCTATAGGTACGCTTCGAATCGGCTTGAAATTTAGAAATTTCTAGCTTCTTTGATTTAATGATTATGACTCCTACATGGTACACAACACACCTATACCTACGAGTAGCTTATATCCAGATTTGTCTTTGTGGCGAAATTATATTTTAATTTCAAATACTCCTATTTATGGTAATAGATTTTTATGTATGCACCTTTAAAGGATTGGGGCGTCTTAATTTTAACGGAGAACATGTAAACGGTTTCTAGGACTGCCGAGCCAGATACACTATCAACCTTTTAGAACTTAAAGCCGCTTCTATAGAATTACAGTGTTTCGCTGGCAAATCGATACAAAATAAATTTTGATCCGTAACGATAAAACGAACGCGATATGTAATTATGATGAGGTGTCCAGTTTAAGCATTTAAACAATTTAAGTAGTAAGATCTAGTAGCGGCGTTATAGTGTAGCATATTCGAAAAATCCAAAATCAAAAAAGAAGCTGGACCAGGGATCCAGATGTTTTAAAATTATTATTGATACAATATGGAGTCTATCTCAAACAAGTTTGAATGATTTATGAAAATGATTTATTTGCCACTAGAATAAATATGTAAATGTCATAAGTTCGTCTCTTGAAACGAGATCCGTCCGCATTCGATATCGATGCGTTTACTCTAGACTGGAGTGTTTATTTGTTTCTACACATTACCTCCTTTTTTTCATTCATTTTAATATACTTAAGTAAACTAAGCAATAATCGTGCTACTAGAATTGGTCGTCCCTTATTGGCCTAGCGGCCTTGGTACCATGGTACCCATTGTTCTTAAAAAAATATATATATATCTCAAGGCAAACTAGTTTACATAATACCACATTAGGTACTCTTTTCAACTTTCAGACTCTGGCAGCGACACCCTAGTGTCATCGCTGTTATTGAGAAAGCCTACTCAAGACAAGCACTTTAAGCAAGTGCTATAAAATTGATATACCTATTATCTTTTTCTAAAAGTTCTTTAAAACAATAATAACTGTGATTCCACAAAATGGTGGCAATTTTTGCACCAAACTTTAAATTGACTTTTTAGAAGTTATATTCTAATTGTAATCGATTTTCTAGTTAGCGAATATAAATCTGGGTCAAATTATTCGACTTTGAATACTTGTCATTCAGCGCTTGCAATATTTGATAAACGGATGAGTCAAGATGATAGAATAGAACTAAACTTTGTTTTTTCCAATAATGAAAATAATCTGAAATCTGAATCTTGTAGGTGCTTGATCATCTTTCGAAATTATTTCCTAAACAGATAAATTTTTTCTTACAAAACGATACATAATGCGAGTGTCTCGACAATAAGCCGATAGATAATGCAGATTTTGCCAGTCAAATAGTTGCGTCTATGCGTAACGGAGTCCCAATAGATATCTTATAACGAACCGACTCGTTTAGTCAGAAGTTCTACATTTGACCCAAAATGATGAGCGTGATGTATTTGGGTTTTTTGTAAAATATTTTAAATATTCTATCGGTTTCACCAATATTTAAATAATTGAATATTTTGAATTGAATATTTATTTATTTGCAGATTCCATTTTTCGTCAAAACATGCAATCGTAAGTTGATTGTAAGACATCATTAGGTATTAATGTACCTACCTGCTTTTGCGTTAACCGCTTATGTCGTTAAAGGTCGCTAAACATCTACATGGTCAAAAATATTATGATCTTGAGGATGTAACCGTCGTAGTATAATTGATGGTTAAACAAACTTACCAAGTGAAGTTTGGCCATAATTATACGAGACGGTTACATCCGAAGAGATCAAGAAGGTCCCACCCGAACCCATAAAGGCCCTTGCTACTTTAACGACATAAGTGTCTCTGAAGAAATGAAGTTGGCGCGAGCCGAGCGAGTGGGTTGCCAGATAGGGATGCCAGAGTGTCATTATTTTGTTACTAATGCTTTAATTTTACAGATTTTACAGTACTCTAAAATTATGTGATGCCCTAGTACATTGAGAAGTGAAACTACATGGTCAAAAATATTATGATCTCTTCGGATGTAACCGTCTCGTATAATTATGGCCAAACTTCACTTGGTAAGTTTGTTTAACCATCAATTACGACGGTATAGTTCGCATCATGTAAAAAGAACGCTGGCTGTCAAGCTGCGCAGTAAGCAATTTATAAAAATTAGGCAAATTAATACCATCGCCCACAAAAGTTTCTAATTACGAAATGGTTTTCCAAATCCATAAAACACAATGAATAAAGGAAAGACAACAAAAACATATAAATTGTACCTTATCAATTCTTTAAAAAAACTAATAAATTATAATTCTTTTATCAAATAAAGATGTACTGTACCCTATTTCTAAGGATAGGAAGATATTAATTTGTATAATAACTTCATTGTTCATGCATTAGATTGGGGAATGAATAAGAAACGACAAATCGGGGAACAACAGCGTCTATTGTATTCCTTCTTGGAAATTTTTCCACCACTCCATGTTTCTAATCTAATAAAACCACATCACTTTCGATTGTAAAACAGTTCATCTCGTCTCGTCCTAGATAGAATATAGAATATATAACTAAGTTTAAATTTTGTAAAAGTTATTTTCGTGTTTTGGAAAATAAATAGTGTTCATCTTTTTAAAAAAGTAGTACATACTCATTTACAACACGTAACAATTTGGCGCAGCCGATAGGATACGAAAAGGAGAAGGAAAATTAGAAACAAAGATTGAAATACCTGAAATGAAAATTGATATTATTGAGGAAGTCTATAGCCATCCACTTATAAAATATATAACTGAAGTGGAATTGCAATCTAGTAAAATAAGCAACATCAATTTGGAAAGCTTAGATGCAGCTACACATGAAATGAAAAACATTAAATAATGTTCATCTTTTTAAAAAAGTAGTACTCATTTACAACACGTTTCTTCCCTGAATAAACGAACTTTGCGAAAAACCTCACTTTCCGATGAAAATCATCGAATCGAATGCATTTTCGTAAGTCTGAATCGCACTGTTGTTCTCCTAGAAAAATTAATGTTCTTCTCTACGTCATGACGCCATGACCTCATCATGACACGTGATAATATAAAATGGATTTTCGTCACAACATGACAACTTACGAAATATGCCTCTATGGATGACAGTAATATTTTCGCCATTTTATATTCTTTTTCAATTTGGATATTAAAAATATGGGGTTATTCAGCTTTCCTACTTCAAATTCCTGAAATTTGTGGATACAGTCCACAAATTTCAGGAATTTTAAGTGGGAATTTTAAGAATTTTACACTTTTTTATAAAACTGTAAAACTCCCCCTTGAAAATCTCCCCTAAGGGGAAAAAGTGATGATCACGACTTCATTCCCTAGGTGCGATAGACATATTATTATTCTTTCAGATCTCTAAGCATTTTTAGAAATAATATAAACATGTTCCCACAATACTCGCGACCTCAGAACCTTAGACCACGAAATAGGCTAGCTCGACCTAACTCAACGTTGCAAATGGTTCATTCTGGACCGTATGCAATGTGTGTAAAATATACAATAACATTCCCGATAATATAAAACATGAAAATAATACAAAAATAATTTAAAAAGTTATTTGATTGAAAACTGTTTTTATTCATTGCAAGAATTCTTACAAGACTCATAGATAATTAGGTATTAGGCAGGTATATTATAATTACTAGGTACAAATTGTTATCTATTTTATACGATATACAAATATTTATTTAACCTAAGATTGCAATAAGATATATATTTATTGTAGGTATTTATATATCTCTAAGAAATATTATTGGTAAAAATAAGATAGGTATAAGTCATAGGTATGTTCTTAGTTAAGAAAATAGAATAAATTAGTTAAGTACTTAATTAAGTATAATAAAGCGCCCCTAGTGATATATTGCTGTGCCCTAACAGGGTTTATGTTTGATACTAACAATACTTACATTAAGACCCAATGTAACAACATAATTTAATTACGTAGGAGCGCGCCGCCGCCCCGACTTACTCAGCCTACCAACACCTAAGTCAAATCTTTTAAAGTTTTCCCCGTTGTCGATTGCCATTAAGCTAATCAATGGTATTTCTAAAAATAATATTGACATTTTCCAGTTTAACCTGCCGAAGCTCATGGAGTTAGCTCAGGTAGTTTTAGAAGGTGTAGATCTAAGTAGATAGATATTTATATCTATGTACTTAGATCTACAATAATTGTACACTAAATTAATTAAGTATAGTTTTAATATAACGTCGCTTTGGCTACATGCTGTTATGATGTTATGTTATATGTAATAAATAAATAAATAAATAAATAAATAAAATTGCAATAAATATTTCTATTTCTATTTTTAAATCCTTTTCATTTCTCATACACGGAAAGTACGCTTGAAGTTACCTGAACAGAGGGATGAAAGTAGTACTTTTCCGCCCTGGGAAGCAATTTTCCCTGCTGTCAAATAAAAAAAAAATCATTCTATTTTGACATTTCTATTGAGTCATGTTGAAACTTTTTACACAGCAAAAGTAATATTTGACATTTCTATTTTACCTTTTTATTGAGAATTGCTCTAAAAAAAATTTTCAACAATTTATTACATGAGTATTGTTATTAATAATTACTTTTCACTAAATTATTATTATTTAAACAAGATTCTGAGCTTGAAATATTTACCATCTTCAATGACAAAAAATACTGGCTGAAAAAAAAGGTGGGTGCCTTTTTTGTTTTTTTTTTTCAGTGGCAAGCTACCAGCCAGTATTTTTTTTAAAGCACCAATTCGATTTTTATCTGTTTTGTCGATCGAGAGCAGAGGTTTTTATAAAATGAGCCAATCAGGTTTTTATTTACTTTCCTAATATTCGAAATGAAAAGCAGAGTGTTTACCTCGGGTGAAATACCTATTACGGCACTAGAACTATTAGCGCCCTCGCTACGCTCAGGCGCCAAACCATCTCGTGCCGCAATAAAGGCGCTACTCACACACCTGCCGCAGGGGCAATCTAGGTGGCAATCTAGGTGCGTGGCGGTTGTGGCAATATCGGGAGTATTGCCAAATTGCCCCTGCATGCCTACACACATCACAATTAAGGATGCAATTAAGGGTCATCCCCACTCCTACACCCTAGATTGCCCCAACGGCAGGTGTGTGAGTAGGGCCTTATAGGTTACTTTCAACCCTCGTGCAACAATCTACTATTGAAGATGTCTAATCGGGTAGACAGAGATATGCCCAAATCTTTTTGGAAGGTCTTTGCTTTTTGGTAATACGAGTACATGCCCACATTTTGCAGATGTTAACATTCCACACAATGACAGCGCTTATAAATTCGAAACGAAAAAAAAAAATCTATCCATTGATGAATGACCGGGGTTTGAGCCCACGACCTTCGAGTACTATCCCACTCGTCCAACACCTACTAAATGTATGGATTTGGTATACTTCTGGCAAGTCATTGCCTTGATCAAATATTGATATTTCGGCCTTTTACGTCATGACTTGTTAACAGAGGTGTCATCTGCCTGAAAAAATCACTGTTTGGTTTGTAGACACGGTAAACAAGAGCTTAGTTCCGAAACCAAGAAATTAGATACGAAGCGCTTGTAATATGGCTTGGGGCACGTGCCTTGGTTTTAAAGTAAATTACAAAAATAACTAAGTTTATCATCATCATCATCAGCCATTTTGAACCCACTGATGGGCATAGGCCTCCCTTCGTGTCTGCCATTTGCCTCGATCCTGTGCTAGCCTCAACCACGTACAGTTCGGCCGACACGGATCTAGGCGTACGTGAAGTCAGGCTCTTCGCTGCGCAGTAGAAAATTTTGTATGAAAAAGTTGCACTGCGCATCGAAACGGCCAACTTCACGTTCGCCGAGATCCGTTGGCCGTACTGTACAACCCACGGTCTTGCGGATGTCATCGACTGTGGACTAATAATAAACTAAGTTTATAATCATAAATACATAGGTAAGTAAAGTTCGATGTTTCTTGAAAAATATGAAGAAAATGAATAGTTAAGTACTTGAGGAGCTGATAAAATTATTTCAGAACTAGTATGTTTTGACTATTTTCATCCTATGTTACATTCTTGTTCGAAAACCATTTCAATCATTATTTTTAAACTAGGTAAATACCTAGTTAAAGAAATGTTTCACTGCGGTGAAAGAAAACGTTGAATGAGTCTCTCTTTAAGTACAGATATTATAATTATAAGTAAAATAGTATTTGTTTTTACTTAATACTTTGTTGTATATTTACTTTATCAAACTCGTAAAATCGTAAAATTATTAATGCATTCACCTCACAAGGCCGTCTATCGTTGTAGTGCTATAAAGAAAAATGATTTATTACAAATTATCTACGGCAACTGTTTAAAATAACGTTTCAAAAAATTTATAAGTAGGTAGGTATTTATAGAAGACTTGCTGACTAGATCAGTGATAGGATAAAAAAAATCATGGAAGGACAATAATTTTACAAAAACACTTACACCGTAATCTATAGGTACTCTTACTATACTATCTATACTATTATAATAAAGCGAAAGAGTTTGTTTGTATGTTTGAACGCGCTAAGCTCGTGTCATGAACTACCAGTCAGATTTGAAAAATTATTTCTGCATTTGATAGAGTAGAGTAGAGTAGAGTAATATTTATTGAAAAAGAAGAACACACTGTTATTAAAGAGCGTTTTCACATTGTCCGCTCCGACATCCGATATCGGGTCGGACAATGTGAAAGGCAGGTACATATTCTATACATTTTACTTGCCCCGATATCGTGTCGGCGTCCGATACCGATATCGGATCGGATAATGTGAAAACGCTCTTAGGGTTAGGTTAATAGTGTGACATCTAGTTCTCGTCATTTATTCGATAGTCAAAGGTACCCCAAGGCTTGTTTCACTCTTCAGCGTGTCGCCGGTCGCGTCCGCGAGTTGACCATTCACAGCTCATTTCTCTGTGCTGTGAATGATCAAAATTAATTTCTCTGTGCTGTGAATGTTCAACTCGCGGACGTGACCGGCGACACGCTGAAGAGTGAAACAAGCCTTAGGTACCTTTGACTTGACCTTTTCCCAGATATATCACGTTTCTGCCTTTAATCAAAAGATGCTGTATCTTATGACAGACGGACGAACACCGGAGACTTAGCAATTACCATCAAAGGGACCCTCCCTTTGCCACCCTTTGGGTACGTAGGTAACCTAAAAGCCAAACAGTTTGTCGAAGTGGATAAGTGTTATTTGACTCATTGGGAATCTTTTTAATGATTTCAGCCCACAATTGTGGTTTTCCTCTTAAGGCAGAAACGCTTCACGGTCAAACTTTTCCAGCATCAGTTAGTAAAACTAATCCTTATTAAAAAAAAACTTTCCACTTTTTCAATCTTTAAAAGAAGGGACTCGTGAAGAACTACGAGATGGTTTAATCGCTGATCCTTAACTTATAATCACATGGACAAACTAGCGAAGTGCCAACGGGCTATGGAGAGGAGTATGTTAGGAATAAGCTCACATCAGATTAAATCAGCAACATAGACAAAACTAAAGTTGTTGACATACCTACTTGGTCGTAATTGACCACCTCAAATGGGGCAGCAGCTGTACCATGACCTCTTAGTAAACAATTTAGTTTAGGAGCTATCCAGTTTAGGTTCATAATCTGGATCACAAACTCTTCGTACCATGACCTGTTTTAAAAGTGACAGTTTTGACACAAAAGTGAACCAACTCAACGCGTATTAAACGGTCATGGTACGAATTGAGTGAACGAAACTTTATCTAGTTTAGGTTGTGATATTTCGTCAGCGTCATAGCATACGTCAAGCGAAGCAGTTCAGTTTAGGACCTAAACTGGATCGCATAAAGCTCATGATGGTATGCAGTACAACGGGCGATGGAGAGCAGATAAAATCAGCAACATAGACAAAACTAAAGTTGTTGACATAGGTAGATACTTGATCGTATTGACCACCTCAAATGGAGCTGGTCGTCACATGCTTCGTGATACCACAGGGAAATGGAGCAAATAAGTAATTAAATGAGGTACCTACTAAATATCTCTGACTTTTTTTTTTTTTTTTTTTATACTACTAAGGTAGCAGACAAGCATACGGCCCACCTGATGGTAAGCGGTTACCGTAGCCTATGGACGCCTGTGACACCAGAGGAGTCACACTCGCGCTGCTGACCCTTTTAAGAATTTCAAAACGCCCTTTTTGAAGAACCCCATACTGTAGTCACTGGGGAAAACCGCGGCAGGTAGATCATTCCACAACCCAACTGTTCGCGGGAGGAAATTCCTCTGAAACCGCACCGTACGTGACCACATTGGTTTCAAGGTGTGAGGATGGATCCCCTGCCGATGGCGAGCATTGCGATGGTAGAATGGAGCTACAGGCACCATTGACTCTGAATAGTTTGACCTACTTCAACAGGGGGCTTAGATACTGAATGTTATTAGTTTCGTTAGATAATAGTTTATCTTAGAAGCGACAGAAATAATAAACATCTGTTGCTATCGTTTTTATAAACACGGCATTCACACGTGGTTCTAATTAATATTTTCAATGTCAAAGTCTATTTATTTAGTAGATAGATATCCTACCTAATCATATTTTTAATAAGAAGGAAAGATTTCCATGTAACTAGAAGAGTGTTTGATACTTAAAATGTGGATAAATATAATGAGCAGCGGAGCTAAAGTCACTTTTGATGAAACATCAGATTTTTCATCTAATAAAACATCTGATAAAACATCTAATTTCTCATCAAATGTTTCATAGATGCTTCACATATGAAGCATAGATGAAGCATTTAAGAAGCATTTATGAAACATCTAATGAAACATCTAATTTTTCATCAAATTTTTCATAGATGCTTCGTATATGAAGCATTATTATCAGATGTTTTATTAGATGAAAAATCTGATGTTTCATCAAAAGTGGCCACTTTACCCCAGACCAAAGAAAAGACACAATCCATCCAGAATTGTGTGAAAGATGATAGTAAAAGTAACAAAAGCCGGTTAATAAAAAACAAAAAACCCAACTGCGTTGTTAAAGTGTTTAAAAAGATAGATAAATTCAATCAAATTTGGCAATAGCTATCACATGCAGAAATAATTTTTCAAATCCGACTGGTAGTTTCTGAGATTAGCGCGTTCAAACAAACAAACAAACTCTTCCGCTTTATTATATTAGTATAGATTTAGATAAGTACCTATATAAGTATAGATATATAGGTGACTGCTTGATGATTATTAAAACCGTGTTTAATAAACGACAACTATAAAATACGGTTTAACTGACGGCAAAGCAAAGTTATCTCATTTTTTGTCCAAAATCCGTCGTCAATGCACCAATAGGTCAACAAACAGACCAATTGATATTATATAATAATAATTCGGCCATGAAATAAACAATGTAATGCAAAAAGTGATTGTATATAATGGCTTAGCATGTCGGTCAAGCTCAATGATACATTTCACGGTCATTTTAGCGCTTTGTTCAAATTACAGACGTTCTAAGTATGGGAGAAGAATAAGCAAATGTATGTCGATAAAAAAAAAACAAAAAAAACTAATGCATCCATGTCATTGTGTTGTGAGCTTCCCTGAAAGTTCCTTAATCGGGAAGTGCTCGATGTTGCAAGATTTCACCGGAACGACAGACAAACATACAAAGCAAAATCGCCCAAGTTGCCACTAAGACCTTAGCTTACAAATAATGCGACTAAATTATTTAGGGCTCTAGCAGACATGCTACTTTTAGCATCGGCGATCGGCAATTTAGTCGCTCAGTCAGAAGCAAATGCAGCGACCAACATTCCACACCGCACACTTAAAAACACCTAGCCGGGTCCAGATTTGCATCATTTGCACCGCGCCGCGACACACAAGCGATATGTGTGACCTAGTTTAAGTTTTATTAATATGTATCTTAGGTTTAAGGTATTTATTTCTATGGGCCTTAGAATTAGTTTTTACCATCTGTACTATTCTTAAGTTGCCTGAAATAAAGTTTATATTATTATTATTATTATTATTTGTCTGATCCGATCACCGTATCCGTATCAGCGTATCACGTATCAAGCCCCGTATCAAGTTGTGGACGCCTCGATTTGCTCCGTATCCGTATCTTCACAATAGTCTTTGATGATCGGACAAAAACCGACACGACATGGGACGGGCCGTATCATAACGGCGTATCGAGATCGCGTATCATGGTAGGTACCCGTCTACATATGCGATCATGATACGCGACGGTGATCGGATCGGGCAAATGATATAAATCTGGACCCGGCTCGTGGCGATCGGCGATCACAGCAGTTGCTACTTGTAAAACGCGCGATCCGAAACCGCGTTCGAACGTAGCAAGTCAATGCAGCATCAAAAACACGCGATTGATACTGCGATCAAACGCAGAGAGTCGCCAAAATGCGATGCGGCATCGATGAAGTCGCAAAATCGCGGATCGCCGAAGCTAAAAGCAGAATGTCTGATAGCCCGAAAGGGGTGATCGATTGGCGAAAAAAACAATATTATCTAACTTGGACATTGATATCTACACATAACAAGTAGATAATCATCATCATCATCATTGGCAGCTCAAATGATAGCCCACTGCTGGGTATAAGCCTCCTCCCTCAAACGCCATTCTAGTCGACCCTGTAGATAATGTAAAGTAGATAATGCGACTAAATTATTTAAAGGTGAACTAACTGACCCGGCGCACTTTGCACAACATTTTTTTTTATCTGTATAGATTTTTTAGGCCCGAAACCCTCGCGGACGCCATCAGAAGCCCTACCTTTCATCAAATCTGATCAATGGTTACGCATAGAGGACAACCATACAAACATTCATTTTTATTTATATAAATTAACTGGCAGCGCCCTCTCAGCGTTGCCCCCGTAGTGACGGTATACTCGTATGGTGATGATGTTGATGAAGATATAACCTTCCTGAAGAAATTATATATCTTTAGAATGAATTTTTCAAATCCGACTGGTTAGGGCGTTCAAACAAACAAACAAACAACCTCTTCCGCTTTTATATTGGTACAAGCAGGGCCCTCGTAGCGTTGCTCTCGTAGTGATGGCATATGGTGATGATGCTGATGACGAAAAGTAGCTTATATCCTTTCTCAAAAGTGTAGCTATGAAATTCAGAAATAATTTTACAAGTCCGACTGAGATTAGCGCGTTCAAACAAACAAACATACGAACTCTTCCTCTTTTATATTGGTATAGATGTAAGGGCTCTAAGCGTCTAAATTAAAACGACGATTTCAGAAGCGATTGCTGAAGTTAGCGACGTTCTGAGCGCACACAATTTGGATGGGCGACCGAGCATTTCCGTGCATCGGAAAAAAACCTACAACCTCCGTCACCAGAGTTGGCCTCTAGCCATACGAACTTACTTATCGGAATTTTAATATTATTTGGGAAGAAAACAAAGTTTAATCTTTGGAAGACTAGTTTAAATTAGTTTTTAATCATCTCAACGTGGGGCAAATGTTTTTATGAATCAAATATTCATTAGTTAATTTATTTATGTATGTAATTTTTCATCAAAAAGTTAATTTCATTTTAGTCTTTAATATTGTGAAACATCTATCTATCTGTATCTATACTATACTACTATAATAAAGCGGAAGAGTTTGTTTGTTTGTTTGTTTGAATGCGCTAATCTCAGGAACTACCAGTCGGATTTGAAACATTATTTCTGGATGTGATACCTAAACTCCTGAGGAAGGTTATAGGCTTTTCATCATTTTCATCATCACCATAAACCATCACTACGGGGGCAACGCCGCGAGGGCGCTGCTAGGGATAAGGAGGAAATGCGGGTTCGATACTTGTGTAGGGATAAACCCGGTACGGGATTCTAACCTGCATATTGAAAGTCGCAATCAGAAATGCAAAACTCCATAAAAATGCGAGATTTGAGATAATGACGGTCCCTTAGAATAGACCATTACAATGTAATAGCTAAATCCCACAGAATTTCATTGATAGTATAATATTTCATGAAATAATATCAAAGTGTCGAAGCTTGACCATATTGGGGCAAACCACGACATTCTATCTCATGTATCAATCAGCAGGTAAACAGCATAATTCATAACTACAGTCATAAAAAAACATTGTAAACACTATAAACGGGATATTTACCATGATTTTTGGATTTTTGAGTTTTGAATTGCCGACTCCACTTACAATGGAAAAAGGGCAGGAGAATGATGATGAGTTTCTTACACCCTCTTGACCTAAACACAAACTTTTCCGTGCCATTGAGGATAATAGCGGCCTTTACACGGTACAGTTTTTACCACGCATCTGGACTGCGTTCCGAACCGCGGGTAAATCTGTACAGATTTAACCGCGGAAAAAACTGTCGTGCTAATTATTGTCACAGTTTAGACTGGCGCCTGGTACGATTATAAACGGTGATGCGTGCAAAAACTGTCACAAAAACTGTGCTAAAAACTTTGCCAGATCGAACTGTCAGCGTCGCGCATTTACACGTAAGGTTTTTAGCAAAGGTTGGAATGGCGCGTACTATTTCCCGCGGTCCGATCTCTGCGTGTAAATGCTGCTATTGTCTCGAAAGTTTTAATAACGTCCGTAAAAAGGAAAAAAGTAAAAAGTGAGTTGGTGAAGATTTAAAACTAAAATTCAATATTGAACGAAATATCTGGTTTTGACAGTTGACAGAAGAATTTAGAGAATTATACCGTATTTGAAATAAAATAATTTTGATTTAAAATATAACTATGACTATGGAACCGTCTTGTTCTGATTGTAAAATAGAGTTAATAGAGAGGAAATGGACCCAACTATTACTAAATTGGGTGAGTTTTCATCCATGTGATTAAATTTTGATTAATACAAGCATACGGCCCACCTGATGGTAAGCGGGAAAGCGATCACCGTAGCACTAGTATAGTATTATATTATCCGTGCCGTAGCCTATGGATGCCTGCAACACCAGAAGAGTCACATTCGCGCTGCTGACTATAAAAGGAATCACTGCGCCGACAACACAATGGACAAGACTGCTCCACCAGTTGTCACCGCAGCGCTTCCTCGCAGAGCTCTGGCAACCTTATTCACCGCAGGAACACAACACCAGAGAGAAGAATGGTGTTATTTGGTTGCGATATTCTGTAAGGCGGAGGTACTTCCCCAGTCGGGCTGCTCGAATATATAGTGAGAAAAACCTACTATGCCCTTCCTCCTATAAAAATTAAAAATATATGTATGCACTGGGTATGCAGTATCTAAGTTTACATTTGCTACATGCCCACATTTTGCTGTAGTTAACATTCCATACGTGACAGGTTGCGAATGCGTCGACGCTATTAGAAAATTTCCTCACGATGTTTTCCTTTATAGTTTAGAGCTCGTGTTTGTGTTAAAGCTTTAGTACTTTTTCAGATAAATAAATGCGTGTCCAGTCATAAAGTGAAGAAATTGAATCCCAAAAGTATCGCTGACGTCATGGTTAAGTATAACAAAGATGTTTGCGCCAACGACGTAGACAGAGCTATGTTGTGTACAGACGATGTTGAACCGTTTATCAAATACAAATACCCTATATTGAGATTGCAGTAAGTATGTGTGTTCGTATGAGCTAGTGGCTAACTCTGTTGATGGAGTTTTTAGGCCGCCTCAAAGCCTCCGTCATGGATTAACGACTTAAATAAAGAGCCGCGGGACCGACAATGTATCGTGCCTTCTAAAGTTTGTTTGTTTAAACGCGGTAATCTCAGGAACCAGCAGTTGGATTTAAAAAAATCTTTTTGAATTTGATAGCTTAAGTTTTGGGAAAGGTTCTTTTTATTTATCATCACATCACCATATACCATCACTACGCGGGCTAATGCCGTGAGAGCACAGCTACTCCTTTATGAAATCATAAAAAATAAAACAAACTTGCAGCTACCTATCCGAAGAGAGCGATCTCCCCAAGCGAATCTTCATCACCACCAGTATGATCCTGTACCACTGCTGCATGAGCTCGAGAACTGGTGCTGTCGACGGAGACATATGCAAGGAGCTCACCAAGTATGAACAGGAGCTGATACTTAAGTTCTGTGAGAACCTCTGCGAAATGGAAGCCACTGTGAATAATGTTGAAAGGGCGATTAGAGGTATGAAGTTACTTATAGAAGGAAGGGTGTTGTGGGTTTTTCTAAATCCATATTCGAGCAGCCCGACTGGAAAGTACCTCCGCGTTACAAAACATCGCAGCCAAATAAAATTATTCTCGAATGGTGTTGTGTTCCTGCGGAGAGTCAGGTTGCCAGTGCTCTGCGAGGAAGCGCTGAGGTGGCAACTGGTGGACCAGTCTTGTCAATTGTGTTGTTGGCACTGTGACTCCTTGTATCAAGAGTTAGCAGCGCGAGTGTGACTCTTCTCGTGTCTCAGGCATCCATACGCTACGGCAACCGCTTACCATCAGGTAGGCCGTATGCTTGTCTGCTACCTTAGTAGTATAAAAAAGTACCTGCAAGGTGTATTAATTCTCAAAGAAAACTTATTGTACTGGATGTAACGTTACCTATTGCGTTAAAATAACACAGGGGAATTGCACAACCGCCAGGAGAGACGTGATAAAGAAGAGGCCTTTACCCTGTAAGTTGGTGCTACCAGCTGTATAGATAGATAGAAACAATTTAATAAATGTTATAGATGCCTTCGAAAACGTCGGCATTATGGACATAGAAACAAGTGACCAGATGAATACAATATCAAGCGACACGTTAGCCCATGCCTCTTCAGAATCTACTATCAAAGGGTCAATGGCCACTCTACCTTCAGACGGCGCACTGGTCGAAGAATCTGTGAAATTACCGACTTTAAAGTTCAATTCTTCTATAACAGTTCTGCCATCTTTCATGGCGGAGACTTCTACAACATATTCCGATTTGATGACAGATTCTGATGATGTTAATGTTTACGCTTTTGAAAATATCAAAGGTTCGTTATTTCTGTTTATTATTGTCATTAACAGAGAAAACTTCGCCAACGTTTTTGAATTTGAAAAAGAATGATGGGACGTTGCCGGATACTCTATCTCTTGCAATCTATCACCTCAACAACAGTGGCGTTAACTGTTGAGGGCTTCCGTGCTTCGGAAGGCACGTTGATTGTCGGTCCTGGCTTTTAAGACGTGAAGCCATGTCGGAGGCCTTCAGGAGGCCTAGCAATTTGCTTAACAAGCCACACTAATTACAAACAAAATATTTCATTTGAGCGTATATTAGTGTTTTTAAAATTACAGACAAAATTAAGATGGGGTCTACCAAACCTAGTAAGAGAGATGTTCAACTATCAGAAAGTGAAAGTCCTAGAAGTGATGAACATGCTGTTTCTAAACACAAGATTGTCGATAAAATGTACAAAGAAATAAAGGAAAGCAATACGATAACCAAGCAGGATAACGAACAGCCCAATCTAAGTGATATAGATAGTAAGTATAGATATATAGGTCATAAAAACTATTAATCGATGGGAGATAAGTCCTCCAACATCATTTACGTTCCAGACCATTTTGCGGTAGGCAGATTATTACCATATTGCTTTCTCTTTTCATAACCATAAACCTGAAAGTGACAAAACATAACATAACATAACATAAGCCTTGCTAAAACAGGTGAATTAGAATAAAGCAAAGAACAAGGTGCTAACGAGTAACGGTTAATGGCACTTTGACACGCAATGTACAGAAGCGATGCAAGATAGGGCACGAAAGGGCGCGGGGACGTGACGCCTCCTTCTTTTTTTGACACTTTGTGCACCAGCGGGCTAATTGTCTAACTTGTCTCAAACCTCAAATTGGTCTCAAATTGACAAAACGAACGTATAGGTATTTTTTGTCGCGTTCGGTCTCGTTGGTTCGGTCTCGTTGGAGTGACGATCTGCGAAAGGCTGCCGGCACAAGTTGGATGCGTCAAGCTGAAGACAGGGTGCGATGGCGCTCATTAGGGGAGGCCTATGTCCAGCAGTGCTATAGGCTGATGATGATGATGATGACGGTCTCGTCGAAATGAGTGACTTGAGTGGTCACTGAACTGTCATATTTGACAGTTTGAGATCGAATTTGGTCGCTATCAAAGAAAGCAGGGGGCTGAAATCTTCATTATTCCCCTCATCTTTCATGAGAATGATGAAGGGAATCCTCATCTTCCAGAAATCAGTCGTTGTCTATCAGACTGCGCTTGCACCCGCTGCAGCGCCACCGGCCCCTGCTGTGGAGACCAAGGTAGCAAGCTGGGCATCTGCGAGCCTGATAAGAAGAAGAAGAAATTCTTCAATTTGTAAGTCTTGGGTATATCCTAGATCACAACTTTTGGTGCTTCTAAGACTTGGAGACTATAATCAAGGAAAATTTTTGTTATGGTCGTAAATGTTAATGTGAGTTAGTTTGTTTGTTACGCTTTCACGCTCCAACTACTCAATAGATCATCATTAAAACGTTAGGGGTAGCGTAAGGGGTACCTACCAAAAAAAAAAATATAGGCTACATTTCATGAATTAAAAAATTACTGTTCTTAAGAAATTTGAAAATAATGAAATCCATTCTAACGCACGCGAAGCCATGGGCTAGCTTTTATGGAAAAAAAATTAACAAACGTTATTTAACTTGTATCTAACTAGGAGTTTTGATCGATACCAAGTCTCCTAAATTATGGTTGTATTTTGAGTAAAATCACCCTACTCTTATGATTCAAAGTGGTCACAGCAGTATTTCTAAATATCATTATTATCTGTGATAATTCGAGAAATCTTTCATTTTTCAGCCAAAACATCTTCAACTGCTCCAAAAACATGAAGGTATACATCGTGGCAGTGGCTGTACTGTTTTTGGTGATCATCGCTGTGGTCTGCGCTACTTTATCATTCATGGGGTCGAAGAAACCCTCGAGTACGAAAAAGTTTGCTGCGAAGAAATTAGTGGAAACAGAGTAAGACGCCTCGCAGATTGCAAACTTTCTGTCTGACCTTAGTAGTATGAAAAAAGAGCTCTAGTCTAAAAGTTGATCTTTGTGCTTGTTTGTTATTCCTCAGATATAATTGAATTTCTATTTAAAATTCAGATCAATCTATCTATTAGTTTAAAATCATGAGTTTATAATTTCTTAGGTTGGTAATCAAAACTTACACTTTGAAATTTGAATCGATCATTAGCAGTTTTTGAAAGTAGTCTCTAACCACTCTTTTATCTCGGTCAATGACCCCCAGTATGTAGTTTAATCACCGTCGGAAAAAAACCCTATTATCAAAATATTTACATGCGTAAATATTGTGTAATCACGTCTTCACTAATCATATTTTGCTTGTCGCATTCATGTATCTGTATGTTTTAGCTTTCTGGGTACTATGGTGCAGGTATTTTGTTATTTATAAGCTGGTTGACCAGACAGACGTCTTGTCCTTTCGTCAAAAGCGATTGTGCCACCTAGAGATAACTTGACGAGCTAAATGTTCTGCTGTAGGTATCTCTCTGGTCAAGATTTGTAAAGTCATCATAACATCGAAGTAATTCAGCAAAATAATTTAAATTATCACTTTTGACATGACTTTAAGAGTCATCATGATTTACGGTCGTAGACACGTAACACAGATACGTAGAATATAGGAACCAGTCGTTAGTTGTTACTACGTATAGGTACCTACTTCACATTAAGACACAAGACATTTTGGGTGTAGGTATTATGCAAATGAACACAAGCAATGCCGATCACCCTTTTCACGAACACGCGAACAACAACAAAAAGTAAGGCACAAATGCCCTCGTGGTAGCTTTCTTGGTGATTCTTGATAGATCACCAACATTGAGCGCGGTCTCATATCAGACGAGTGACCTAGAGGCAATAACAACCGAACACTTCCATACTTTGGGGTGCATGTTGAATTATCGATCGTAGTTAAGAAATTGTTATGCAATCACTAAGGTCTATAGCCGGCCTAATTTCTGTTACCAGCGTTGCCCACTTTCTCAAACTTATGCAAACCCAATTCATATTAGAAATAAATACATTCTTTCAAACTTATTTTTATGGCTCTATTCTTTTTTGTCTTGTAACTTACAGACCAACAGAGAGCCACAAGTGGCAATGCATCAACGGGCTATGTCAGAGATCTTACCGCGCCAGAGATACCACCTTCACATCTTACAGCCGATGCTCCCTCATCTGTATGGGTCCTCAACTATGGCCATATCCCATTGGCTACACCTTCTTCAGTAACAAAATCGTCGCATTATCCACAAACAAGCTAGAGTACAAGTTCCAATCGCTACCCTCGGAAGCAGTTCATCAATACCTAGCAGAAGCCTTCAAACTTTTCATAGGATACTTAGCCAGGCTAGAAAAGAACGAAGTGATGAGCAAGAATAAAACCATGGATCTGAAAGTCAAGAAATTGAGCATACAGATTGACGTAGAATCTGATGCTGATCCAAGACTTCGCTTGAACACAGAAGAGGCTTATCATCTTAAAATTGAAACGATCAATGAAAAAGTGGTGATGAAACTGTCTTCTGCTTCCTTTTGCGGGGTAAGACATGGGCTGGAAACTTTAAGTCAGCTGATACATCAAGATCAGACTACTGGAATGTTGATAACCTTGTCCAATGCCGTTGTGAAAGATGCTCCAACTTATAGATACAGAGGCTTGATGATAGATACTGGGAGAAACTACATCCCTGTTATAGATCTGATGAGAACAATCGATGCTATGGCAACAGTGAAGCTGAATACTTTTCACTGGAGGATATCTGATGCAACCAGTTTTCCTCTACTCCTTCCATCGTTACCTGAGCTCTTTGAGTATGGAGGATACGATAGGTCTTCAGTGTACACGAAAGAAGACGTGAAAGCCATTGTAAGTCGAGCTAGTTTTCGTGGTATTCGAGTCCTAATCGAAGTGGCTGCTCCAGGTCCTGTTGGCAGACCTTGGTCTTGGAGCCCTGACGTCACCTGCCCAAGTAAAAATGATAACTACACTTGCAATGCTTTATGTCTTAAAATGAATATGAAAGAGTCAATTTTCGACGCTCTAAGAATTATTTATACTGAAATCTTAGAAATGACCAGAGTGGATGATATAATCCATCTTTCTGACGGTGTTTTCTCTATTGCCAATTGTTTTCATCTCATGGAAGACAGAGATGGGTTTCTGGATAAGATTTTGGCAATACTGCAGCAGGCTAATAAAGGATTTATGCCGAAATTGCCAGTGATATGGTATACCCCGCATTTGATGAGGGATTACGAAGATAAGACTTGGGAAAGACTAGGTGTTCAGCTGAATGACGTAGACCATGAGGTCAAAGACAACTATCTGTCTAAGTTCAAGGTCATACATTCAAGCAAGTGGGGCCTTTCCTGTGAGATGAGCAAGCACCGCTGCCGAAAATATAGGTAAGAGAAAAACATCATTATTGAGTACTAGTTTACATCCACGGCTTAGATTGCGGATTGACAACATTTAATGCCTTTATGCTATTCTAAGCCAAGATCAACGCCTATTCTAAGTTACACTCAAAACAGCTTTCTAATGGGTGTAATTAAAACATAAACATACAAATCTACAAGAATACTAACAAATTTTCAGATTTATACCTAATACTAGTCGGATAGTAAGAGATGTTTGAAGATTTTTGTCATCAACCTTCTCTATTGTAACATTTACATGGGCATTAACATGAACTTTAAACGGTGAAGGAAAACATCATGAGGAAGCCAGCAGCCAGTTAGCTTTCTAATAGCGTCGATGGGTTGCAAACCCAACTGTCATGTATGAAATGGTAACTTCTGCAAAGTTTGGGCATTTAGGTACCAAATAGTATCTAGACATACCTCTGGCTACCCCCTTAGACATCTTCACATTGTTACTGTAGGTAATACGAGAATGTGACCAAGAAATAACTAGATGGAAAGAAATACGGAAATGTGAGTCTAATTTTTAACCTTAGATTGTGACCTCAACATGTCAATGTTGCATTTTTCAAAAATAGCAATTTGACCTCTCTTTTGACTAATTTAACCTCGGAATTTTGATATTGCTAAACATTTTAATTTTTATAAAGAGCACCTTGTTTGATTTTTAACTAACTTCAAAAAAAGGAGGAGGTTCTCAATTTGTTGGAATATGTTTTTTTTTGTTTTTTTAGGGTTCCGTACCTTAAAAAGTAAAAAAAGGAACCCTTATAAGATCACTTTCTTGTCCGTCTGTCTGTCTGTCTGTCCGTCTGTCTATCCGTCTGTCTGTCCGTCTGTCCGTGTGTCACCATCGATTATCTCAGGAACGGGTAGAGCTAGCAAGTTGAAATTTATACCATATACTAAAGTCTATATTGTGTCTGTCTATATTGTATAAGTCCCTATTGTGAGTATAAAAATCAAGGTCCTGAGTCAACGGTCGCGAAGGAACAGGAGTAGAATCACCTAGCTCTTAAGACGTTTCAAAGTGGTACACTTGTGATCTTATTGAATAAACGAATTTGACTTTTGACTTTTGACTTTTGAACACTATAAAAAGATAAAGGCAAATTTAGGTTTTCGTGAAAACTTGTGAGTACCAAAACTTACCTTAATTATCAACTTTTTTTATTTTTCGGAATTTTTCCTTTACTTGTGCTGTAAGACCTTGCTTGTAACCAAAATTGACAATTCTAGGTCCACCGGAAGTACCCTAGAGGTTTTGGGTCTAAAACCTAAATGGTAGTTCCCGTTGACAGCCGAACATAGAACCTCCTCCTTTTTACCCGACTGCGCAAAGCAAAGGAAGGGTAATGTGTTTATCAGTCTATGTATATATGTTTGGATGTTTCTATGTGGCATTCTAGAGGCCAAACGCGTGGACCGATTTTGATGATTCTTACGTCAATCGATTCGTCTGAACCTTGGGAGTGTTAATAAGGCATGACAGTAATCAAAATTCACCAGTGCCACCACCAGACGCCTTAATGTCAAAATTAAAAAAATCAAAATCGTCACACCATGTCAAGTGGGGTATCGTTGAATAGGTATTTCAAAATCAACTTTGTTTCTTTTACCATTTTTCATTTTAAGTAATAGTTTAGGAAAAATAACGGTTTAAAGTTGATTAATAATTATTCTCGCTATGGATGTTTCTATGTGGCACTCTAGAGGCCAAACGCGTGGACCGATTTTGATGATTCTTACGTCAATCGATTTGTCTCAACCTTGGGAGTGTCACTAAAGATATGACAGTAATCAAAATTCACCTGGGCTACAACCAGACGCCATATTGTCAAAATTAAAAGAATCAAAATCGTCACTCTATATCAAGTGGGGTATCGTTGAATAGGTATTTTAAAATCAACTTTATCATAACTAAAAAGTGTTAAATAAAAAAATATTTTAAAAAAACAAAAACCCGACTGCGTCAAAACTAAAAAGAAAAAAACAAGCCTGCAAAGAATTACTCACAGTCGGGACCCATAACATTGGGAAGATTTGATTGGTAATAAAATGAATGGGTACCGACTGTGAGTAATTCTTTGCAGGCTTGTTTTTTTCTTTTTAGTTTTGACGCAGTCGGGTTTTTGTTTTTTTAAAATATTTTTTTATTGAAAGTCGGTTAAAAACCGACTTCTATGTCTGCTGAGCAATTTTCTGCAATCTAGAGGTGCATTTCTGTTCATAACTCCGAAGATCCTCGACAGATCCTCACTCACCAAATTTTTGGGACACCGATCGGAAATTATGTAGGTAGTTCTCATATCACAAGATCTGCGGAGCTAAAAAGGTCGCTAAAGCTGAATCGCAATATGAAATGCACTATAATGCCGTCTCTTTTCACTCTCAGTCAATGAAAAGAGATGGTAATAGTTCAATTCCTTTAATGCGATTCTGCATTAGCGACCTTTTTAAGCCCGCTGCTTACTTTGGATTCTATGCTTTGGGGCTAGATGATTCTGTGCAAAATGTCCAGCTTTACTTATTATTTTTTTGTAAAGATTTACAGCTCCTTGAGGTTATGGTCGTAAGCCTGCTTGTTACATTAAATAGGATTTATATACCTACAGTCAGAGCAACAACTACCGAACATTGCGTTAGGCATAAGGTATTCCAAGAAAACCTTCAAGGTATCGTGTATGAGATTCCCGTAACCGACATTCATATTATTATATTGCGGAAACGAGAAACTAATTGTAAATAGGAAACAAAAAGTTTTTGTTGCAAAAATATTTTTTTAAAATAAACAAAAAAAAAAAAAAACCCTGACTGTATCGCCAAAGCGCGGTAGACATTCTGATCTTAAGGTATTTAAGATCCTTGTGATTTAAGATGTAAGTTTAGGTCTTAAGGTATTTAAGATCCTTCGAAGATGTAAGTATAAGTACAAAATAAATAGGTACAGTTGTTCTATCTCACGAAGTCCGTTTGGTCTTAATTGTGTGTGTAGATGCACATGCACGTTGTTTCTGTGTGTGTGGGCCGATTCCGAGCGCTCCCGAGCTTACGAACACAGAAACAACGTGCATGTGAACACACACACAATTAAGACCAAACGGACTTCGTGAGATAGAACAACTGTACAGAAGGCGCACTCCGCACTTTAGGTACGAAGCTACAAGTACATTGGCGGGCCCGCCCGGGCGGGCCTTGGCAGGTAGGGTTTCCACTTGCAGCTCGGCTGGCACGCTAGCCGCGTCGCGCGTAATACCTATCACGCGACAACTCGACAACCCTTTCGCGTCACTCCGCGCCAGACAGTGGCGAGAGATCAAAACGTAGGTAAATACGAATCATACTATGATTCTGCTATAGCGGCCTTTTTAGTCCTGCTGAGCGATTCTGTCATCGCCTGTCAAGTTTTTCATAAGTACACTTTAGTCATGCAACAGCATTTGACTTTGACCCCGTTTCAAGAACTGAGTATTGCTCACGAACGTTTAAAACAAACGACGTTTTTAAACCTAAGTAAATCTTATTATGTAGATACATTTAAATATGAAAAATCTTATCAATATTTTCAATTCCGGCGGGATTCGAACCCGCAATGAGACAAGCGATCCTCCTTTAGCTGGATCCTTTAATCGATAAATGGTCCTATCAAGATTTTCAACCCTGACGACTTAGGATTCCGTAGCCGAGTTGGTAAAGGCACTCCGGCTAAAGGAGGATCGCTTGTATCATTGCGAGTTCAAATCCCGTCGGAATTGAAAATTTTGATAAGTCTTTTCATTTTCAAATGTAATAATACCTAAGTGTGGTTTAACACTAAAAATATAATTAAAAAAAAATGTAAGTAAATGTTACTACCTAATATTAAAAATGCGAGGTGTACCTATGTGTATTGTGATGTGACTGTGAGGATGTATGGATGTCTGGATGTGTGGATGTTTAGATATATGGATGTTTGTTACTCTTTCGTTGATGCAAAACTGTGATCCCGCTACCTTTAATCAAAAGTCGAGGTTCTACCCCACTTGGGCAACACGGCTTTTACTAATTGAATGAATGAATGAAAACTCTTTATTGTACACGCCTTAAAAAACATATGAAAGAGTAAACCAAATGAATAATTGTACAATAGGCGGTCTTATCGCTTTGAAGTGATCTCTTCCAGACAACCTTTGAATGGAAAGAGACAGGTATGGCAGGGGGTGTACAAATATTTATGATAATATCTACGAGATATAAATTTAAAAATGCATACTTACTAAATTTTAAATTAACTAATTGTTGTGTCATTTGTTTTATAAACACGAGATTAACGAAGTGCATTGAACTTATCATATCCAGTTATTACAAACTATTCCATTCATAAACTAATTAATTATATTTCCTATTAATAATATACTCGTAGATAAGAATTTACAAGGATGTGCGACTGATTAGATAATAATTGATTCGCCGCTGCACTTCCACGCTTCGTGTAAGACAAACTAAACTCAGGCCTTTACATCTTTACCAGATGAGATATACAGTGTCAGGAGGCAATCTTTGCCTCTACACTTAACGGAACACTGGGACAATGTTGAGATGGTGTAGGCTTGGCCAGCACCTATACCATCCTCTCAGCTTAGCCAGCCATATCCACAGGAAAGACGCTATGGTCAATACGCTAAGCCGCGGGTTTCCTCACGATGTTTTCCTTCACCGTTTAGAGCTAGTGTTAATGCGCATATAAATTTTTGGAAACGAAAAATCCATTGATGCACGGCCAGGATCCGAAACCACGAACTTCAACTCTTAGATGCACGGTAGGGAGCCTATAGATCATTAACACACTTATATTTTAAATGCGAAAGTTTGGATGTTTGGACGTATGTTCCTCTATAACTCAACAACCACTGAATCGATTTGGTTGAAATTTAAAATATAGATAGATAATGACCGGGAATAGGACATAGGCTACTTTTTATCCGGGAACCACGCGAGCGAAGCCGCGGGCGGAAGCTAGTTATTAATAACAGGGTTAATCTATCAGGTTACTTAAGGCCAACATGCGAATAGTGTCAATCGGTGTCATCAAAGAACATGTATTTTGTTATTATATCATTATCAATTTTTGCAAGTTTAAGACGTAGTTTTGAACTTGCAAAAAAAAATTTGATAGAAAAAAATTATGACAACTTATCAATTTTTTCTGCAAGTTCAAAACGTTCATAACTATTAATGTTAATTGGTGATCTTTGTTGAAAAAGTTTGAGCAATGGTTGTAATAAGATCATTGTTGAAAATTAAAGCAGTCAATTAATACTATATAGGTAGGTATGTAAGTTTGAATAAGCACAGATAAATTAACACTACGTTTTAGGGCTAGTGCCCTACTCTGATGGCGTGTTTAGGCTTCCGTCATGGCTTAACAATTTTATAGCCGGAACCTACACTTCAACGTGACATAGTCTCGTTGAGATGAGAGTTACTTGCGTCACTGAACTGTCATATTGAGAGCTTGAGACCGATTGTGGTCGCTATCAAAGACAGCGCTATAAGGGTGCAAAACCACGAAAGCGCGGTTTTTATATCTACGATAATTTGACGTATTTCCCGTGTTTTATAACATTCTTCAAATAGTAATAATTCCACATCTGATACCTAGGACCTGGCAAGAAATGTACGCATGGAAGTCTTGGAGGAACATCGAAGTCTTCACCATCGAGGGTGGTGAAGCGGTGTTGTGGACAGATCTGGTGAACTCAGCCAACCTGGACGTCCATCTGTGGCCACGGGCGGCAGCTGTGGCTGAGAGGCTGTGGTCTGACACCGTGCTCAATGTTACTGTGGATGGACCTGTCTATGTGCGGCTGGATAGTCAGAGGTGAGACAGAAAGAAGGAGATAAAAATGAAAGAAATGATAAGAATGGAAGAAACTGACAGGAAGTATGAAAGAGCAAGATTGATCAAGAATAAAGGATGGAAGCACAAGAGGGAGGTGGGAAGGGAGAAGGATAGGCAGATTGAGAAAAACAAAATAATTATGTTGTGTAAAAACGTCGTACTTTTTACTGAAATATTAAAGCCGAAGACAGAGGAAGAGAGATTTAGAGAGGAGGAGAGGAACATGAAAGATGTGATGTTAAAAATAAAGTCAGAAAGAAAGCCGATTCTCGAAATGTTTATTATGATGAAAGCTTTGAAAGGCAGACTTTTGGACGTCCATGTGTGGAAGCAATATTGCAGAGATAAAAGCCGCAAACGGGATATTGCATAAAATTTCTGCATTACCTCAGAAGCCATATATTTTAAAAATACCTTGTTATTGCTACTTTAAGATTTGATAAAAGTATCCCCTATTCCCAGGAGCAGGATGCTGTTCCGTGGTATAAACGTGCAGCCAGTCTGGCCAATCTGGTGCAGCTTTCATCCAGACATCTGCCTGCAGAAATTGAAGTTATTGCGGAATTAAAACTGAAGAAGACATTTTGTCTAATTTATTTTCTTGAGACCTAGACCACAGAAAACTATAACTCCTAGCGGAGTCCTAGACTTGCTAGCGTCCAGTATAGGTTTCTTGCGCGGCAATGATACACGAATGGTTGAAGTTGTAAAATAGAGGAATTGAGGCGATCTACTACTTACTCGTAGGTTTTTTTGTTTGAACGCGCTAATCTCAGAAACTAGAAGTCTGATTTTAAAAATGTTTCTGCGTTTTAGTCTGCAGCTTAATTCTTAAGGAAGTTTATATCATCATCATCACCATATACTATCACTAAGCGGGTGACGTCGCAAGAGCGCAGGTAGCTTTTATATTTTTCCCAAACTTTAACCTTGATGGGAATAGAACAATCAACCTCTGACTATGGTTCGTTTTTGTGGGTACGTACATTTTACAAAAATGTCGTACCCCCAGATTGGGGGTCGTCTAACTTCGTTTCCGTGGTTACAGTTTGATAACCTTTCCTCAATAGATACAAAGGTTATCTATTCTGCAAACTATTATGGCCTATACTACCACTTATTGTTGATTTAAAAAAGCGGCAACGATGATAATAGTCAAACGGGGTCACAGAACAGAACATGGTAATAGATGTACAGTCATCATTAGAAAGAGATGATTTTTGTAAAATTACGGATTTATATTCATTGGAGGGTCCGGTAATAAAATAAAACATAACATAATGTATTTACAAACATTAATCATTTATTTCTTAGTAAGACAAAATATCACCTTCCTTATTATAGAAGGCACAATAAGATGGAACTTTTGTCACGAAACATGAACATTTGGGGATTTAACCACAGATCGACTCAACACAGAAGTAACATTAGCAACGACAAAGAAACACGAAACGAAACTAGATTATGAATACATAGTATCCGGGTTATCACGTAAAGTACCCTAAACGTCGAAACGTGAAACGTCGGGCAAAATAATAAGGTACTTTACGTGATAAATACCCGGATACATACCTATGTATTTATAATGTGTTCTGATCGCGAAGGCTTAAAAAAGACAAACTAGATTACTATCCTATGTATAAGGACTTATGCAATAGGGATATTTTGACGCTGTTTTTTTTCTTAACTTATTCCGTCCCACTGCTGGGCAACGGTCTCCCCCAAACTCTTCCAACCGTCTCTATCCTATCTCTATCTTTGACATTGTACCATAGACAATTTTTAAAACATTACACAAAGTCACATTTTTTATTATTTGTTAAAACAAGACTCAACAGAGTTATAAATTTTATAAAGATAATTATTATTTTATGCCACAATGACTAAAAAGCTTTAAAAGATAGGTGAAGTTTACATAATTACATTATTAATTTTTCTTGACACTTTTTATATCAATGACTTTCCTGTGAATATGGCCGGTTAAGCTGAGAGGATGGTGTGGGTGCTGGGCAAGCCTACTCCATCTCAACAATGTCCCAGGCACTACAGTGTCCCGATGAGTGTAGGCAAAGATTGTCTCCTGACACTGTATAAATCATCTAGTAAAGATGTAAAGGCCTAAGTTTATATCAATGGAAAGAAATGGCGACAGATTTAACAGCCGTTCGAGCTTTAGGAAGCTTATAAGTCAATTCTGAATAACAAAGTAGATCGGTACTTAGATGTGAGTTAATCCCGTTTGTTAGATTATAATTGAATCATTATTTTACATGTTTGTTAGAAAATATTGTCGATGTAACTTCTATATCGAGTCGACCTGTAAAATGATAAGAATTACACAACATTTTTATGTATTGAATAGTTCTAACAGATATTAAATTATCATAGGCCAAGGCTATTTTCATTATTAATTATGTAAACAATTTTTTTTTCGTGCAAATAATTAGTAAGCCTAAAAAATTATAATTACAAATTAACAAGTTTAACGGTCCACTGGGTTTTTTATAATTATTTATAAATTATCTCAGACGTACTAAAAACTGTGAAATGAAGATTTAGAATTATACTTTTAGATAATTTTAGGCGAGGAAAATGTTGTGCTACTTAAGAAGTTGCGTTTTATGTCATTTTAATATCGTCATACTTTTATGACGTTCCATTCGAATACTAATTATTCCAAGTAATATTTTTAAAAATTGAGATAAATACTTTGTAATATTTGAAAAATGCCTGTTGACTTTGACTTTGAACAGATTCAAATAAAAAATAAATTAAATGAAAGTAAATGAATCAAATGATTTATAAATCTAATGGTTAAATAGCTGTGATCACTATGTCAGTAATACACATTAAGACTAGTAGGTAAATTTCTACTACATAAAATGGAAGATCTTATTATGTACTTGTTTATACTAAGGGCTATATTCATAATGCGCATTTAATAGGTGTTTCACTCTCATTTTACGAAAAAAATATTCAGACATTTTCGAAATCAAAATGCGACAGTTATGAATAAAGCGATAAGCACCTTTTTGTTGGAACTATATATTTTAAAAATTACAGGCACATTTTATTATCTATAAGCTGGTAATATTTTATTTCTATTCATTTAGTTCTGTCTATGGCAGCTGGTTTGACTGAATTATATTATATCATTTACTAGTTGTAAATATTATTGTAAAAACAGTAATCATTGTAAATTATAAAGAATTTGATAATCTAATTAAATATTTAATTCATTAACGTCAGCGTGAATTCATTAAAACTGAAAATAATATAAAACTAATTAAAAACTAAATGTGATTCCTAATTACACTTTGGTAATCATTACCTATTTTTTAAACTAAATTTATTTGTGAGAAAACAAACTAATTATTTATAATTAATTATAAGAAGCAGACGTTATGTTCATG
Source organism: Camptogramma bilineatum (assembly GCA_958496255.1). Classification (NCBI taxonomy): domain Eukaryota; kingdom Metazoa; phylum Arthropoda; class Insecta; order Lepidoptera; family Geometridae; genus Camptogramma; species Camptogramma bilineatum. The sequence goes on from OY292476.1 coordinate 1,955,587, forward strand.
AAATTTATAATAATTCACCTAAACTATACTGCGAAGCATTAAAAACGTTTTCATTTAAGCGTATTTATAAATAACGTCTACTTTTATAAGAAAATACCTAAAAGTAGTTCTAATTTCGCTTTGATTACAGAAAATAATTAATATTTACAGAAACTGGTTTTATTATAAGTAGCTGTCTCAAATTATAATAAAAAGTAGGTACATAATAAGTCATAATTATAAAATAATCAAAAAGCTCAAAATGCAAAGTTATATATTGTTTTAGATTTTATTGTACTTACTGGTTCATCGAATATTTAACTAACTGTAAATACATGTAAATGTAATAATCTTTGATGATGAAATATACATATAATTTGTTATTAAGTATCTCTGCACTACAACTCATATAACATAGTAACTTAATTAACTAAATAAAATAATTATAATATTATGATACTTACAATAATTCTGTACAATTATATTAAAAAACTGGAACTGAGACTAAACAAAAATGTACTTATAATTTTTGTACTTAGACGACGCGCAAAAATAAAAAATGAATTTAAAATTTTATATAAAAGTTACATTACATAACAAAAGCCATATAAAGTACATTTCTTTTCATTTGCCTCTCCGATTCGTGAATACTCAATAGAGACTATAATAAATAAGTTACTACTAGTATGTTTGTCTGTTTACAGCAATCGAACGAGGAGATACATCATCATTGTAGATAGGATGATGGATGATGGCCGGATTGAGTGGGCGTAACCGCGGAATACTGAAAAATAAAAAACATCGGTATAAATTATAAGAAATGAAGAGCTCGTGGCGCAGCTTGCTTGGACGTTCTTGATTGAACGTTGAAGTTAAGCAGCGTCGCAGCCACTCTTACGATGGGTGACCGCAGGTGGTATTACGAGCTGAGCGCTTCCGTGCTTCGGAGGGTACGTTAAATTGGCGGTCCCGGCTTTTAAGTCGTTAAGCCTTTAGGCCTTTAGGCGGCCTAAAAACTCCGTCACCAGAGTTGGCCACTTGCTCATACTTACTTATAAGAAATGAAGAACTTGGTAAATTACAATACTTAGTTTTACATTATTTATATTGCACCCCCTTGTCATACAGACAAAGTGTTATTTAAGACTATGGGCCCCAATTTCTCTATTTTACAACGTCAACCATTCCGGCCCTGATACCTCACGATGTTTGTAAATTTTTAGTTTCGAAAAATCCATTGGTGCACGGCCGGGCTTCGAACACCACGACATCCAAAGTCAAGATCGAGAGTCGACCCACTCTTATCTTTTTTAAATAAAAAATGTGTACTTAAATGAATCTTATTTACTTATTGTTTTTAAAAAATGTAAAAAAAGGATATGTCTTTTTACATTTTTTAAAAACAAAATTTAATAATTTTGTAAATGTTAATAAAGTAAATAAAAATAAAATATTAAATCAAAATAAAAAGCAGTCTTACCTGACGCATGTTGGATCAACTCAGGCTCAAATTCTAAAAATAAAAGAAAAGAAAAAAATAAAATCGTGCATGTTACAAAACAAAGGAAACAATAAAATGAAAAATAACTAAAGTGGTTTAAAAATAAATCAAAAGATAGGGCATTTTATCTTGCCTTTTGAATACACACAGGTAGGTTAGGTACTGTCTAAAAAACAAAACTAACTGGAAAAAAGTAAGAAACTCAAAAAAGCTCAAATTCAAAAACTGTCGTCAAGTTTTATATTTAGGCATTAATTAGCTTTCATTATGGTACTCATAAAAACTTAGGCCTTTACATCTTTACTAGATGATTTATAGTGTCAGGAGGAAATCTTTGCCTACACTCATCGGGACACTGTAGTGCCTGGGACAATGTTAAGATGGACGGATCACCGAAAAGAAAGCTAGGCCCCATACCGTGTTTGTTGCCCTGTTTCTCCACGATGTTGGTCGCGAAAGAACAGGAGTAGAATCACCTAGCTCGACGATTCAAAGTGGTCATAACGGTCCTACTGAATAAATGATATTTGATTTTGATTTGATTTTGGAGTAACCAACTTACCAACATCAAACACCACGGGCCCGACATTATCGCTCCAGCTATGGTCGTTCTTCACTTTGACGATCGCTTCGTATTTGCCAGCGTCTACTTTGTCGTGTAGATCGTAGACTATGTCGTATTTGTGACGGCTCTCCGATGGTAGGGGGATGTCGAATTGCTTCCATTCCTGTAACAAGATTTAAAATAAAAATACTTAAAGAAATAGTGCTGTACATTTCTCACAGCATCATCTAGCCCATAGTTTCTCAACCTTATTTTGCCCACCCGCTTTGAGAATGTATGTTTTAAAGGCCCCCCCATATCCTTATGCGCCATCTCAATGCCCCCTAATTTTCTCTGGGTCTTCTACTGCCCCCCTGAAGTCTCAAACGCCCACAAGGGGGCGTAATCGCCCACGTTGAGAACCTATGATCTAGCCCCAAAGTAAGCAGAAAGAGATTGAATACTTAACTATTACATTCAATTGATAGACTTTAAATACTGTGCCGTCCCGTCCGCCAATGTGCATAGGCCATTAGTCTCATTGACTTGAAAGTGTTAAATTTACCTGAAAGAGTCCTGTAACTCTAAGAGCTTCCTGTAGTCCTAAAGGTGTCCTGTAGTATTGGTAATGTCTGCTAGACGTATAACTTTAGTCACTTACAGCATTTGCCCCTTGTGCCCTACCACCTGCACAAGGGAGGACCTAATAAACGCCACAGACGATGGAGTAAAGGTGGCAAGGTTCTACTCGAATTCCATTTAGCTGTTGCACCTTTGACACTTACTCCATCGTCCTCCAACGTCACGTCCAACAAGTACACTGTGTACTTTCTGGCTTCTTTCTCTTAGGAGTTTCGTATCGATAAGATTTTTTACTGTAGTTCGATTCGACATTACTAGAAAAAAGGATTTTGTCGATCCAGTTTTGAAAGTTTACCGTTGTCTTCTGATGTTCTGAGAGGGTCTTAACCCATTCCTTGGCCTGGCTTTCAGGGCAGGCTATACACGGAGATTTGTGCATCATTGGCACTGATCGCGTTAACTAGCCCTTTAGACTTACCTATATTACTGAAAGCCTGAAGCCCCTAGTTCTGAAAATGTTCTGTAGCCTAAAAGTGTCTGAAAGTGTAGCGACATCTACCTGTCGCTAGATGAACTACAGAAAAACATGCTACGAACTACAAGCTTACTACGAGCTTCAGCGAAGATGGCACCACTCAACATCAACAGTTCTAGATCTCGCAAGCAAAGTTTCTGGCGAGTTGAAGCTTATCTAGAACTATCAGACATCAACTGTCGGTCGAAAGACCACGGGCAAGTGAGCAAGATGGGCCGGCCCGTTGCAGAGGAACCACCTACTCTGCCTTTGGGGAACTATTCCACCCTGTTCCCCAAAGAAAGTGTATTATTAATTGTTGCTGTATCTTTTAAACCTTGCTGTAACCCTAAGAGCTTTCTGTAGTCCTAAAGGTGTCCTGTAGTATTGGTAATGTCTGCTAGACGTAAAACTTTAGTCACTTACGCCATCGTCCTCCAACATCCTGACTTGTGCCACGACCTCTTGCAGAGGCAGGTGTGAGTGTACGGTCCACGATAGCTTTCCGCTCTCCGCTCCTAGAGATTCCACCACTGGCTTCTGCACCAGCTCTATAGACTTGTTGTGTTTGCCGATATCATTTGCAGCCTGAAATTGGAGTACTGTAGGTTATGGATATGTGGGTAGGTTAATTCCTGCCTGCTTGCCTAGGTCTAGTATGCGTATGCCTATTCTACTTAGATTTTGAGCTGGCTTTTGCTGATCTACAACTGCTGATCGACATTGATGACTCACCGACAGAAATTATGATTTCATTCACGTCTTATATATCTTATCATGGAAGAATTTGGGAAAAGCGATTCCCATTTAGTTCTGTGCATTCACAGACAAATAAAAATAGGAGCAAAAGCTAGTGTGTAGGTAGTTCTATAGGTAGTACAAATAGGGACAATATTTTCTCAAATTGTTACAACCGATATGTGTGGTTGTTTCTATTAGAAATAATTGTATCTACCACAGAATACGGTACACTATTAGGTACCTAGTAACAATAACTATAATCTTCAAACCTCATACAAACTAAGTATATACAGGGTGTGGTAAATTCTTGGTCACTGAAGGGTAGCTACCTTTTCTCTTGTAGTTAGAAAGTTTTGTTCTCGTATATTACGTCATGTTCCATAGAGCAAGAATCATAAAGACAATTTCGATAGGTCCCATACCTATCGAAATTGTCTTCATGATTCTAGTATGTTGTGATTATTTACCTCGCAAGTGAATGTTCCGAAGTCAGCATCAGAGGTAGGTGTGACGCTCAGGTTGGAGTGAGCTCCATTAGTGGACACGGAGTACTGGCTCGAAGAGTCGGAGATCAGAAGACCGTCTTTGTACCAGCGGATGTGTGGGCTGGAAGAGAGATGATATGAAAGATAAAGATAAAGATTATTTATTTGCTTTAAGGCTGATTTTAGACTGATACTGATTTTAGTTTCACGCTCACCGTCAGCGCTGATAGACGAGTGATCTTTATTACAATGAAATAAGGATACTGATTGTCCAGCACTGATGAGAGCAATCGGCGTAACCATTTCTGCTAAACAATCAGTAGCCTTATTTCATTGTAATAAAGATCACTTACCTATCAGCGCTGACGGTGAGCGTGAAACTAAAATCAGCCTTAACATGTGTAGATAAGATGATAATAAAAGAGGATGTCACAACATGCTTTACCGAATTCGGCGTGCAAATTGAGAGTATGGCATGCTTCTGAACAATAAAATCAGGGTGCATTTTGCCGCGTTTCGATTTCGTCTGCTAATTCCAGAGGTTAGCGAGTTCAAACAAAACAAACAAACTCTCCTACCTATAGATTAAAGTGATACTTACTTGGTCTCATAGCGAGCTGTGCACTGCAGCACTGCTTCTACGTTGATGGCGGAATTGACGACAGTCTTGTGTACGTGAACATGAGGTTTGCCTGGAAATAGAGTAAAAACAATTAGATCTAGATGATTTATACATTGATTAATAAAGTAATGATTTATACAATGAATAGCCTATTTGCTCAGTTGGTAGTAGCTCTTCCTTCTGCGCTGTAGGTCGTGGGTTCGATTCCCACTCAGGACAAACATTTGTGTGATGAACATGATGTTTGTTCTGTGTTTGGGTGTTATAAAGTATTATAAGAATGTATTTATAAAGATATAAGTATTCTATCAGTTATCTGGATCCCATAGTCCAAGCTTTGCTTAGTTTGGGGCTAGATGGCGCTGTGTGAAATGTCCAGCAATATTTATTTATTTACATTTTTATTAGTATTTTTGCAATAATTAAATCATCATCATCAAAACTTACCAGCAACAGAAACCCGAAGCTCTGCCTGATTGTGTCCAATGCTGTTGAATGCGTAGCAGTAGTACTTCCCAGAATGTTCCCTCTTGATGTTCCTGACGTAGACGCTGTTGACGGAAAACTCGCCGTCCTTCTCTCCTAAACGCTGGTTCTGAAAGGGGGAAAGAGATAGCTATAGCAACTGGTGGACCAGTCTTGTCCATTGTGTTGTTAGCGCAGTGATTCCTCTTTTAAAGTAACTGATGGACCAGTCTTTTCGATTTCTAACTTCGCTAACACTCGAACGTGAGGTTTTCATTGGTCGAACCAAGGTCGAACGTAAGGTCACGTGGTCTTCCACCAATGAAACATCGGCGATAGCGAAGCGAATTGTAAAATAGAAAAGATTGATGCCACTTGGCTAGATGCCCAGGTGTCACAGGCGTCCATAGGCTACGGTAACCGCTTACCATCAGGTGGCCCGTGGGCAATTCTTGGGATGTCCTTATCTTGAAGATTCCTAAGTGTAAAAAAACTTAGGCCTTTACATCTTTACTAGATGATTTATACAGTGTCAGGAGGCAATCTTTGCCCTTATCGGGACACTGTAGTGCCACGGACATTGTTGAGATGGAGTAGGCTTGTAGCACCTAAACCATCCTCTCAGCTTAACCGGCCATATCCACAGGAAAGACATGGTCAATGCGTGTGGGGCTGACTAAGCCGCGGGTTTCCTCACGATGTTTTCCTTCACCATTTAGAGCTCGAATTAATGCGCATATTTTTTTGAAACGAAAAATCCATTGATGCACGGCCAGTCGAACCTTCGGATCGAAAGTAGAGGTACTATACTCCTCGACCAACACGGCTCTCCTAAGTGTAAGGTACACAATAAAAGAAGATATCAAAAATCTTGTTACTCACTTCATCTTCCTCACTGGTCCTCGACCAGACGATCTGCGGTGGTGGTTTACCACTCGCATCGCAAGTTAGCAGCAGATCACCACCCTCAATCACGTTACCGTTGTTGGTGGCTGAGAACCCTGGAAGGAGATATTTTGTGGTGAGTGGGTTATTGGTAATGGGTGAGCAAGTGTGTGGAGTAAGTGAGTGAGTGAGTATGAGTGGGTGAGTCAGTGAAAGAGTGAATGAGAGTGAGTGAGTGAGACAGTGAGTAAGTTATTAGGAGGCTGGTAGAGTATTTAGCTGACTTTGCGTGTGATGACAGAATATAAATTATTCGATGAGTCAGGAAGTGTATAGAATGAGTCTGATTAGAGAGTAAGTAAATTTAAAGAGCGAGTGAGTTTATGTGTGGTGATGTTTAAGACTCCAGCGACTAAAGAAACATTATTGGATGAGTCAGTGATTGGGTAGAATGAATGAGTAGAGAGTGATCGAGTATTCCTAAGGAGAGGGTGAGTGAGTGACTGATGTAGTGATTGAGTGAGTAGCGTACATTTAAATAGTGAGCTTACGAGTGAGTGAGTATTTTTAAGGAAAAAGTAAGTGACTGATGAAATGAGTGAGTGAGTGAGTGAGTAGTAGTGTACATTTAAATAGTGAGCTTACGAGTGAGTGAGTATTTTTAAGGAGAAAGTGAGTGACTGATGAAATGAGTGAGTGAGTGAGTGAGTAGTAGCGTACATTTAAATAGTGAGCTTACGAGTGAGTGAGTATTTTTAAGGAGAAAGTGAGTGACTGATGAAATGAGTGAGTGAGTGAGTAGTAGCGTACGTTTAAATAGTGAGCTTACGAGTAAGTGAGTATTTATAAGGAGAAAGTGAGTGACTGATGAAATGAGTGAGTGAGTGAGTAGTAGCGTATATTTAAATGATGAGTTTACGTGTGATAACAGGAGACTCCAGCACGACCAGGGTATGCTCCACCTTCGGCGGATTCATCTCCTGAGGCACTTCGCAGCGGTATACCACACTGTCTGATGGCTGAACTTGTCTTATGAGGAGGTCTTTTGAGTCATGGACGCTGCAAAAAGAAAATACACATAATAACTATTTAAAGAGCTCAGCTCTTGTCGGTGCAATTATCTCCATCTATCTCTTTATAATGCGATTTCTTTTATTTCTATACCTACGACATGCTATATAGACAAGCCTCTCAGCTCAAAAGTCGTGGGTTCGATTCTCACCTAGAAAAATTTTTTGTGAGATGAACATAGGTGTATGTTCTGTGTTTGGTTGTTATAAAGTAAGGTACCTATTATACCTAAATATGTAAGTAACTATTTACAAAATAAAAAAGTAATTTATCAATTATCAGCAGTGCTATTCAGACCTTATCGGAATGTAATGAAACAACGTCTTTCCGAAGAAAATCATCGATTGGATGCATTTTCGGAATTCTGAATCGCACTGCTGGTTCCGATAGCTTTACTTAGTTTGGGACTAGAGGGTGTGAAATGTCCTCCAACATTTAAATAAAATAAAATAAATAATAAATGTTGGTGTACAATTTCACACAGCGCCATCTAAGCAAAGCTTGTACCTACTATGGGAACCAGTAGCTGATAGAATACATAAATATTTTTAAATACATACGTAGAATACTTTATAACACCCAGACACAGAACAAACATCTATGTTCATCACACAAAATGTTTGTCCTTGGTAGAACCCACGACCTACAGCGCAGAAGGCAGAGCTACTACCAACTGAGCAACTGAGGCCAGTCTTATTTAGTTATTTGTACGATACTTACATAGAATACCGATCAATCTTGGTAAGTTTTATGCCTCCAATAAAGATCACGGTGTTATTCATAAACCATTGGACCACCGTACCATCTGAAATAAACAATACATTGTTATTGAAAACTGGACTACTATTTTTGCATCCCACGGGAACCCAATACATTTTTCCGGGATAAAAGCCTATGTGTTATTCCAGAACCTAAACTATCTACATTCCAAATTTCATCAAAATTGGTTAAGTAGTTGTGGAGAAACATGGTAACAAACATTCACACACACACGGACTTTCGCCTTAATAATATTAGTAAGATTCGACAAACTTTGTGAAAAAATATTTTTTTATTAGTGGCATATATTTTATTAAGTACCTACCTATACAAATAAGATTGAAATGCTGAAGCTAGCATTCCATACGTGGCAGGTTGCAAGCTCATCGCCGCTATTAGAAAGCTTAAATTTCCTCATAATGTCTTCCTTCACCGTTTTTAAACAAAAGTAGAGAAAATATTTAAATTCCTGTTTTTTAAGCTCCTGTGTGCCTTATTTGTCTTATTCTGTTTTCCTTTTTGTCATTGCAAACAAATCAAATATACCAATACCAATTCTAAAATAAAGCCCTTAGTCTTGTTTCACTCTTCAGCGTGTCGCCGGTCGCGTCCGCGAGTTGACCATTCACAGCACATTTCTCTGTGCTGTGAATGGTCAAAATTAATTTTTCTGTGCTGTGAATGGTGAACTCGCGGACTCAACCGGCGACACGCTGAAGAGTGAAATAAGCCTTACATTTTACACACAATGCAAATCCTTTAGAAGGGAAATGAATAATAATTTGACAGTTAACCGGAACTTCCGCCTACGTTTTTGGCGCCATCGGATGTGACGCTATTTTGTCTGTCATTTTTTTTTACATCATGATTAAGTGATGATAAAATAATTATAGAAATAGTGATGAGTTCTGCAGGCTGATTGTCTAACTTGTCTCAAACCTCAAATTGGTCTCCAAATTTCAATACGATCGCGTAGGTGACTTTTGTAACGTTCGGTCTCGTTGAGAAGAGAGTGACAGAACTACTTGCGTGGTCACTGAACTGTCATATTTGACACTTTGAGACCAATTTTGGTCGCTATCAAAGATAGACAATCAGGGGGCTGGTTTCTGATTACGGTGCTTATTGTTTAATGTTGAATTGTGTCTTCAAAATTTAATTAAACTTACTGTCAGGGTCTACGTTGCACTCCAATCTGACGTCTTTCCCAACAGTCACCTCATACGTAGTAGGTAGGGTGGTGATGATAGCTTTGATAGCTGGTTCGTCTTGGACTTCTGAAATAATTATAATAAATTATAAAACAAGTGTAAAATTAAAAAAACCGACTTCAATGTTATAAGATAAGCAATTTTCTGCACTCTCGAGGTGCATTTCTGTCCATAACTCCTTTTTATGGTAGGTACCAATCGGAAAGTAAGTATACCTACCCTTTCAAACAAAAAAAGAATTTTCCAAATCGGTTTAAGCTTCTTAGAGTAATCGGTGAACATACCTACATAAACAAGCAAAACTTAACATAAATGCAAAACTTAACTTACTTACTTAGCAAAACTAAAATCTGTCATAAAGTCTGTCTGTCTGTCGGATGCCAAATGAGCTGTGGGCGAAGGTAGCCACCGAGTGGCAGCCCGACCCAGCGAGAAGGCGACGCGGTAGACCAAAACGGAGATGGCGGGACCAACTCGAGCAATTTTTGCCGGACTGGAGGGTTGTTGCTGAAGACCGCGACGTCTGGAGGGAGTGGGGGGAGGCCTTTGCCCAGCAGTGGGACACTTATGGCTGATAATAATAATAATAACATAAATGCAATCATAAATCGTCAATAAGCATACCATCAAATTCGTCATTTTGTGTTCCGTCATCGTCACTGGCTTCGTCCGCTGCAAAGATATCATCATCCACAGCGTCCCGCTTCTCAACTGCGTGTCGGGCTTCTGAAAAAATGGAAAAAATATTATTTAATGATATTTATTTAAGAATTTTAGAAATGTGCATTGTGGTGCAATGTTTTAGTCACTTTGTGTATTTTTACTATTTGGTATATTTTTACCACTATCTCATTGTTTCATTCCATTCATAGGTTGTCTGGAAGAGATCGCTTCTTGGCGATAAGTCGACATGAAACTATCTGTCCGTTGTAAGACCACACGTGTCTATCGCGTTGTCCTTCTCTTTCATAGGAAAACATTTATTTACCGTCTCGCTCTCTTGAAGACCAGTAGCCGTACCATGAGCTCTTAGAGCAATGTCAAAACAAGGTGAAAACCATTCCTGCCTTAGGCTTGTTTTGTCATTGTTTTGGTCCGAAAACAATCTTATTTTATTCCTGCCTTGGTCTTAAGGCAGGAATGCAGCAGGACATGCGCATTACACTCTCTCGACGCTCTCTCTGCGCATGTCTTGCTCGATGACAGCGAGCAGGACATGCGCAGTCCTGCATCTAGTCGATGTCATGTCACCAAAACATCCCTGCGTTAAGATTGTTTTGGTCCTAAGGCAGGATTAAAACAAGGTTGATTTAGGCCTGATTTAGGATGGAGTTATGCCTGCGTCAGTCTTACTTCAGTCTTATCTAAGTACGGACCAAAGTAATCTTACTTTGACATTGCTCTAAGACGTGGCAGTACGACCCCAGTAGTTTGTAAATGCCAAACCTTCACCATTGTATTAAGTAGATTGTACCTCAATTGGCTAGAGCCATGTTCGGACCTTTTGAATGTACGGAACTTTGTTCAATGGTTTGCAAGTTGTCAATGTTAGCTAGAACTCTATTATACAAAGAATTTATGTTAGAGCCTTTGAAATTTACCGCGGATTGTGCTTGGATGTTCTTTTTTTTTTTTTTCTTGGTTTTATGTTTGTTTGGTTTTTTTTAACTAAAATAGGTCCGCGTTTGACCACACCCTACCTGATGTAAAGCAACAGTGTGGTCTAAGATGGAGCACGCTTACCTAGAAGGAACCTATTGACTCTCGGTTTGAAGACACCCAAATTATACTTTTCTGGCGGCTCACCCCACACTTATTGACCATGTCTTTTCTGTGGATATGGCCGGTTAAGCTGAGAGGATGGTTTAGGTGCTCGGTAAGCTCAATCTCAACATTGTCCCAGGCACCAGTGTCCCGTTAAGTGTAGGCAAAAATTGCCTCCTGACACTGTATAAATAACATCTAGTAAAGATTATCATTTCGCGCAAATATGAATTTTAATAATTTCTCAGTACATGCAATACATGTGACACTGTAATGCACGCATAGGTGCACGTATATGCCAGCATGCATACTAACGAGGGTTAGGAGACAGTGTGGTACCAATAGTAATGAAGGGCGGAAGCGAATGGAAAGCTAAATTGCTTTGTGGTGACTTTGTACTGGTATATATGGTGAAGTGTGAGCGGTTTCGCAGAGGGTTCCGTCCGATCAAAATAATAATTTAGAAAAAGCTATGAAATACGTAACAAAAATTAAAATAACAATGATACCTTTTTGGTTCGATCTGCTACAAAAGCATGTTTTTTAGTTTTTTAGCCAATATATCAGTTAACTAACTTACCCGCGGCTTCTCTCATTAAACGTAGCCTATAAGCAATCAGATATTATAATGTTAGCTTTTTAGGAGTGAAAGAAAAATAAATACTGATCAGTTAGTACAGTCAGCGTCATCAATCGGTATCCCCCTATTGATTTTAACAAGGACCCTTTTCATTTCAACTTTGGATTTCAGTCGGATTTGCTAGTATACTTATGGATATCTAATTTCGCTCGAGTTCCTATACTAGCAAATCCGACTGAAATCCAAAGTTGAAATGAAAAGGGTCCTTGTTAAAATCAATAGGGGGATACCGATTGATGACGCTGACTGTACATAGATAGATCCAGAGATCACATTTTACAAACCAACCGAGAATAATAATACGAAAAGAAGTTTAATAAGTTGTATGGAACCGTTTTTAAATAAGATTTTTTTCTAATTTCTTTATGAACCGCAGTTTGTTTGAGAGTTTTTTGAGTTAGTTTCGGGCTAAAGAGTAAAACAACTAAACTCGATCAAATCTAGTTACAGAAGGAATTATCACAATTTACAGAACCAACAAGTGAGGAAGTGCTGACGAAGTAATTACTAGAACCGGGCCATTTCAATTGCTTTAATTAACTGACGGACAACAGTGGGTCATTTTCGAGATGGATCATCCGACAGCTGGTTCACACCTACTCGTGGGATAGAGAAATAATTTATTTGGAAATTACTTGTAGGTAATTTTATTAACAGCTTCAACCAACGAAAAAAAAAATTAACTGTAGATGATATTGTTAAATAAATAAATAAATGTAGTAACAAACGTATTTGAAAGTTTAATATTCAGACAAACTAATTTTTCCATAGAACTTTCTCATAATTATAAGCTTATCAAGTTATAACACTAATATCATACATACCAATATGAATATTTGTGAGCGTATTTACTTCACGCTAAACGGCTGAACATATTTGGATGAAATTTGCAATGTACATTATTAGACATAGCATTTCACCCTGGCTACATTTCGCCATAATTTTGACAGAAAGTCACTAAAAACCATCAAAATAATAGTAGGTATTTCTTAAAACTTTACTACCATAAAACATATTTTTAAATACATTTGCTTACTAAATTACTTTTTTAAGGATTAATCCGCGGAAAAGATGCAGCCGTATGTAGTGTATAATTTGTTGCGGATTATATTTTAAGACACGGTAAGGTAAAATTAAGCCGCGGGTGAAAAGATGCAGCCATGTATAATTTGTTGTGGATTATATTTTGAGACACAGAACCCTAAAAATCTAAAATATTACCTCTCACCACTCATAAATTACTTTAAGCTTATCTCTATCAATCATTAAGCGTAAAAATAACTCATAGCTATCGGGCTAGTAAGTGCTACTTATAACTTCAAGTGGCACCCTTTAGGTTTATTTTTATTTGTATGATTCAGAGGCAGCTGTTTAAATAATTCCAGGATTTTATGTAGAAACGGACATTTTGTAAAATTATAAAATTATAATACGTAGGAACCTAAGTATGAGCTGTGTTGGTCGAGGGGGATAGTAGGTACCTCGACTTTCGATCCGAACGCCGCGGGTTCGAATCCTGGCCGTGCATCAATGGTTTTTTCGTTTCGAAAAATCTATATGCGCTCTAAGCTGTGAGGAAAACATCGTGAGGAAACCGGCCCCACACGTATTGACCATGTCTTTCCTGTGGACATGGCCGGTTTAGCTGAGAGGATGGTTTACGTGCTGGGCAAGCCTACTCCATCTCAAAAAATGTCCCAAAAGCACTACAGTGTAGGCAAAGATTGCCTCCTGGTCCTGGCACTGTATAAATCATCTAGTAAAAGATGTGAAAGGCCTATGTTTTTTTTACCTAAGTAAACGGGATTTTTTATCATTATGTTAACAAATCGCGAAAGTTAGACAAACTATAGAACTAACAAGCTTTCGGCTTCACTCGCGTGGTACCTACCCTAATAAAAAATAGCGTATGTGTTATTCTAAATTTTAAACTATAGATATTCCAAGTTTCAGCCAAATCCGTTCAGTAGGTTTTGCGTTTCTGTGTTCGCATTTATAATTATTATATTTTTTTTTGATTTATAATATGTAAGACAGTATAAATAAATTAAACAGGATCACCTTTCCAAATTTCACCTAAATCGGTACCTACCGTAAACCACTAAAATTTAACCTTAATCCAAAAACCAGGTCAAAAGCACCTGACTGCTTTAAAAATGTTTACAGCACCATAAAAAATATTATAAAACGATTTTTGATATTAAATTTCGATTTCAATGTACGGAAGCCGAATCCAATGATGACCAATAAAAGGTCTGTACAGTTCAACTCATAATAAAGGTTTCGATCTAACTAAACAAAATGGCCGCTATAAAACCTTATTTCTACTTCTTAGGTCTAATTTTGATTTCGATTCGTCGCCTTTAATAAATTCAGCGACAAAAATTTCTGACTGTCCCGAATTTAAATTTGGGGACAGGAAGGAATTTTGATTTCTGTTTGTCTCCTTTCGAGGACGCGGTGACAAACAGGAATAACTCGGAAATTCACTTTATGAATCTGATTATGATTAACATTCTAAAAAATTTTAATAACGTTTTCATAATAGCTAACCTGAAAAAATAATTTCTTAGCGTGTATTTGTGCTGATAGGCAAAAAACAACAATAAATAATGCGTAAGTTCATCGATAATAATTAATTATGTTCGGTAATAATATATTTCCCACGTTGTCCTAATAGAACGCGAATGCGCGATGCGAGCGATGCGACCATCGCGTGTTCGCGTCAATCATTATAGTCGCGCAATCGCATCGCGCGAATGTCAATTAGGACACCTTTTCGACATCAGTATGTTTGATCGCGGATTCGTACGACTAAAATTCGCACGAACTTGCGATGATCGCGTAGTCGCGTTCTATTAGGACAACGCCTAAGTCGCGCGACAAGATATTCCTGGGCTCATGTCATGACTCTAGTGTGCGTAGGTACTAGTATAGGTGGTACGTAGTGTCTAGGTACTAGTATAGGTGCCGTTTCTATTAATTATTTTGTTGGAAAGTGTGGTTGTTTGGTGTTTCATTGTCAATAAGTCAGGATCTGATGATGGAATCTCAGGTTGTTAAGTTTAAGTCGATGTTAATTTTTTTTAAATAGGTACCTATTCAAGATATTTCGACTCAGTTGCATGCGCCATAATCAACATAACCGTTGATAATATTGATGTTCGTAGATAACCATGATAGTTTAAAAAAATATTTTAATAATCTCGTTTTTTGTAAAAAATCCTTTTTTTTTTAAATTATAATGCTTGAAAATCTTAGAGTATTTTTACCGTACAGCCCTGGTACTTCTTTCGGTGCAACTTTGATATTGAGTCGTTCTGTGCAACGATTCGTAAGAAAGTGGTCGAAGTGACCCTGCGGGCGTGTCGGAATGCGGAGGGTTAAATAATGTAAGAAAACTCCTCTTGTTCAAGAAACGACTGTCTTTTAATTTTAATATCAAGTACAGAACCACGTGGTTATATTACAAGTATAGGTAGGTAGGTATCACTTGGTACCCTTGCACCCGTGCAACTCTTCCAAGCGCCTTCAACAGAATGGTCATTTCGAGTTTCGATCTACCAACGCCATCTTTCTGCAGGAAGTGTTGCCCGGGTGCCAGTAATACCAACAACACAATTTCAATTTACAAAGTCATTTTACAGAAAAACAAAATAATAAAATATCAAATAATTATTATAAAATTAACCAGTAATTTTAACAGAATAATCAACTGTTTAATTTGTTTTACCAACAATCATTGAAAATAAATAAGTACCTACTTCTTTTAAATCAATTGACTTTCATAATTCAGTTACAAAATGACCAATACTTATAAAACATTCTTTAAAATCTATATTCAATTAATAGAACCTAACACTCGTCCATCCTGACGACGTGTATGTCCCCATACACGTTTCAAGTGAACACTTAACCTAACCATCTGTCTTAAATTATGTCCGAAATCCCAATCAGACAGCATCTCTAACCTAACACTCGGTCTTAAACTATGTCTGAAATCCCAATCAGACAGCATCTCTAGCCTAACAATTGGTCTTAAACTATGTCTGAAATCCCAATCAGACAGCATATCTCTAACCTAACAATCGGTCTTAAACTATGTCTGAAATCCCAATCAGACGGTCTTAAACTATGTCTGAAATCCCAATCAGACGGTCTTAAACTATGTCTGAAATCCCATTCAGACGCTCTGAAATCCCATTCAGACGGTCTTAAACTATGTCTGAAATCCCATTCAGACGCTCTGAAATCCCAATCAGACGGTCTTAACTATGTCTGAAATCCCATTCAGACGCTCTGAAATCCCATTCAGACGGTCTTAACTATGTCTGAAATCCCATTCAGACGCTCTGAAATCCCATTCAGACGGTCTTAACTATGTCTGAAATCCCATTCAGACGCTCTGAAATCCCATTCAGACGGTCTTAACTATGTCTGAAATCCCATTCAGACGCTCTGAAATCCCATTCAGACGGTCTTAACTATGTCTGAAATCCCATTCAGACGCTCTGAAATCCCATTCAGACGGTCTTAAACTAAATGATATTCCATCAATAATCTAGTATTCATAATACATCAGTTCTAAACATTTCTTTCTTTTTCAAATCAGAATCTTATCTCTTAAACCTTTCATTACAACTTCTTCATAAAATCAATCATTGATTTAAAAAAATAATTATCTCAATACATTGAAAGTCATCAAGATTGCTTAACACTGCATTAATAACTATAAATAAGTAACCAAACCAAAATGACCAAATGACAAAATAGCTTTCTTGATCACTAGTTATTTCCAAAGCAGCTACATGAACCCATGGACGCATTCAATTGGCGGCTACTATAGCCTTACGTTTATTATTATTACCAGCTCCTCGATTCTACTAACAAACTTATTCTCAACCAAAGCAAAACGTCAACCATTTCGTTCTGTTTCACAATCCACCAATGACCAATGAGGTTTTGCAAATTACTATAATTCTGGAGAATGAAACAAAACGCAGCGGCAATGACACCGGAATGGATGACGTTGCAAATTAGAAGAATTGGGGCCCAGTTAGTCCCGGTTGAGTTGCCAGATTGCGGCCAACTCATACCGATCATTTCTAAAAACTGTCAATACTCGATCTAGACCAATCAATTTTACGAAAGCAGTAGTTTACTGTGACAGTCATTATAAAATGCAGTTTTTGTGATCTGCAGCTGTACCGTGACCTATTAGCAAACAATTCAGTTTAAGAGCTATCCAATCTAGGGTGGCGATTCTGCTACCAAACTTTTTATCAACCACAAGTAAAACGTCAACTAAACCTTACATTTTCGACTGTTTCCTATTCTACTAATGACAAACGAATTGTTTGGATTTTGGCAGAACAAGATTTTGAAAAGCCATTCTACTATTCACCAAATGGCTGACATTTAAGAGAACGAACCAAAACGCAGCGGAATGATTGGCTTTGTCATTAGTAAAATTGCCACCCAGGTTTCTAATCTGGATCGCTAACTATTCGTACCATGACCTGCTTTAAAAGTGACAGTTTTGACACAATATTGAACCAACTCAACGCGTATTAAACGGTCATGGCACGAATTGAGTGAACGACACCTCTATATTTTAACAATTTCTAATTTTTGACATGTTTATCTAATCCTGTACCTGTATTGCTCTCTCTTGTCTTAGTTTTAGATATTATTATTGTAATGATTATTTTAAATGTACCAATATTATTTTTCTTAATTAATGAATTATTGTGACTTATTATTATTTACAATGACATGACTAAAAAAGATAGTTTTAAGTACCACATACTGTTAATAGCATAGACGTTTTGGGCGCTTTGGTCGAATCTGTAAGCCCAACTCGTGTGTTTTAAATAAATAAATACAATACAACACAATACGATTCAGTTTAGGTCATGTTTAGGTTCTGATATTTATAGCATACGTCAAGTGAAGCAGTTCAGTTTAGGACCCAAACTGGATCGCATATAAAGCTCATGGTAGGCAGCCTGAACTAACTCTCTCTCTCTGAATATTTGAATGCGAGAAGTCATGTCAAAATGTTGCTTTTGCATATCTTGCTTCTCACCTTACTATCTTTAGCCTATTAAAAAAATGTGCTAAATGTAGTGCATTCTGAGCAAAGTTCCGAATAAAGTTGAATAAACATCCGAGCATGCGTTCTCAACAGGCTGATAAGACTGCTATTTTATATGTCGGGGAGAGGGTCCTGGGCGTGCAGTCTGGATGGTCCGATATGGTTAAAAACAACAGCAAACTGATTTGTTGCACGCTTGATTAGCTATCTTTTCCAGCTCCAACTCCGACACAGCTATTCTGACAAGTCACGCGTCTTCGCGTGAATTTTCTGAAACAGAAGAAAAACTCTGCACAGTAACATGTCTCGGCCATACCTGACCATGAAGGTCATAAAAACTTTTAGAAGTTTTTCGCGTTAAAAAGTAACGTTATCAAAAGTAAACTCAACTCAATTAACTTCTCTTCTAATAGTAACGTCATACTAAGACAAACAAGGCGACAAAATCGCCAATTACTAGCAGTAACAAGAAATTTAAACTCTGAGTTAAACCGCCACATACAAAGAGTCAGTAATGTTAAAACATCAAACACGAATTGGAGCTTCTAACGCTAAGAACTCCACAAATCATTACGCATCGCTACTGTTGCATATCGAGGGAGGATTAATTACTGACAACGTTAGGTTTAACTAAACATAACAATTCACAAGTGCGAAATGACTGAAGGTGTATTTACAACATCAAAACAATTTCTCACTAGAACTATGACTTCATCATCAATATCATCACATTGCTTAGAAGATCTCAATGTCCACTGAACTACAGCGTGAGAGTCACCAAACGCTACGACATCGATCATTAAATTTTTGTACCACAACCCTCAGACATTTTTCACAAACTAGTTATTTCTAAACTCAGGTTGTCGAACTCAACATTTTTTTTTAGTAATCTACCACAATAATTATCTTCGCCCTTCAATAAATTGCAATTTCTTCAAGAAATTTGCTCACTCGGCTCTTCCTGACTCATTAAGTACGCTACCTACTTTGTGATTGTGATCAACGTTTTTAAAATAAATAAACTTTTAAACTCTATCGTTTACTCATTTTACCATCTAATCTAGTTGGTAGGTACGATTGAAACAAAATCACATTTAAAATTAGCCAACAGAATAATCTTAGGGCTCAACCACAAGATGGCCCAGGGCCGCATTGCCTCTCTATCGCTCTCGTTCGCACTCGCCTAAGCTGGCCTAGGTTGGCCCAACATGTGGTTGCAACTTTAAAGAAACAATAATCTGCCAGAGCCACGTACCATTCGTTTTATCACAAATCCAAAAAATACAATAATAATCATCTACCTACCTTTGTGATTGCACGGTTTTCGTTTTGCATGCATTTAGAATAAATATACCTACCTACGTAAAACTAGATACATTTGTGCGTACCTACTCAATGCATAAGCTAAAATATATTTGTGCTTGCATACTTCATTTGATTACTTAATTAATTAATTTGCATGCCTATTCTTAAATAAATTATGCATGCTATATACTAACTAAATAGGATACCTACTTACTTAAAAACCCTATTTTAAATAGCATACCACCCTAAATACAAACTATTTGGATAAAAATAAACACATTTAAATAACCCTTTAAAACTCAACTCCTTGTATCCCCAACCTAACATCACATTACGCACACAACGCAACACTGAATAAAAACTACAGCGTACACGAAGTGCTACACAATACACACAAGATCATCATAGAACCACTCTCGCACACAACGGCTGCAATTCACATTCCTTTCTGTGAACCTGACCTACCCTCCAGTAAAAATAGCTATAATTTATAATTCTAATAAGTTTTAAATTACTATTAGATACGTACTTATGAAGTTAAAGTTAAAGTCCGCTTAATACTAAATTGAAAAATGTACCTTTTGAAACAAAATAAATGTTTTTGTATTTTTTTTTTTTTTTTTTTATAATCCAGTTAACATAAAACAAAACACAGAAACATCGCGTATCCACTCCCATCACCACGGCTTTCCCTAGCCGACCAGCTGATTGCTGCCACGTGATCACACTGACTCACGCTACGGTCTCTGCAGACCCCGACCTCCAAGCTCTAGAGCTAGCCGCGCATCGCGCACCCACTGACTACTTGAGACTTCAAGAGACACCGATTTCTAACGGGCTACGACTACGAAAAGCTGCTAGTACGGTCGATTTTACTACGGCTGATGGTTGTTTGGTGAAGCGTAGCGCAAGGACTCCAAGACTTAATCTTGCTCATCATGATTATCATTACTTTTTACTTCGACTGGTACATGACTTACTGGCATAGGTCTAAGCCTATCGATCAAAGAATAGCGAAATCAAAGTATCTTCGCTTAACCATCGAAACTGAAACACCATCGCTTAACCATCGAAACCGAAACACCATCGCTTTACCAGCGATTTAAAACCATCATTTCCTCACGAGAAAACATTTAGCCCCCGAGTCAAAGTAAAATGAAACGTGCTCACCAGATAGTCAACGAAGACTGCTGCGCCTCCGTTGGTGGCTGCCCTCACGGCTGTCTCCGGCTGAGCCGTCCTTGACCGCGTCCTCGGCTACTTCCCCGGCTACGCCTTCGACTGTGCCGGTGGCTGCGTTGACGACAGCTTGCCCTCGTGGTTCCTCCTCCTGGGCCCTCGTCTATTTGGTGCGACTCGCTCCGGGGTCCAGGTGTCCGTAGACGACGAGGATCTTCATTCTCGTGAGGCTTTTTCTGGAACTCGGAAACAAAACGGTTTGACTATGCATTCTAAAAAAAAAAACTCAATCACAAATCACCAATACATAACAATAGGCACATAACTCTTAAACGGTGCGTCCTATCGTAAAAATAACTAAAATTTGACTACCCTTTAATACCCCACATACACTGGTACGGATGCACTGGGTAGGGCACTTTTTTTTTTTTTTTTTTTTATCACGTTCTCCGGTATTTAATTGTGATAAATTGTACCATACAAAATCTTATTTGGTTAGGTTCGGTGGGGCTTTTATAAAACTGTTAAAAACTATAACCGATACTTACTTTATGAACAAAGATTCAGTTAAAGACTTGAAGCTAGAAGTAATAGTGTGACTTGAAGGTAGTTCTAATAAAATCACCACATTATAATATTATTAGGTTAGGTACGCAATAAATTCACTTGGCTTAGCGGGTAATTCATGTCCCAAATAATTAAAAGGTATTCGCAGATCCAGATAATCTCGGTTCGATACCGACCGGTTCAAGCGAAAAGCAATTCAATCAAGTAAGACAATGACATCACCCACAATTTTTTTGAAATGTCTGCACAATCGGATAGTCTCGGAGTAATCCCGACCGAATCGTGCAGACAGATCTTCCAATGAAATCACTACATACATAACAAATTAAAAAAAACATTTTTCATGTCACGCATTATTTGTACGAGTAGGTACAGTTAACTACATATATTTTAATAAAATGGGCGTGTACTTACCACTTCGGATATGTAAGAAAACTCCTCTTGTTCAAGAAACGACTGTCTTTTAATTTTAATATCAAGTACAGAACCACGTGGTTATATTACAAGTATAGGTAGGTAGGTATCACTTGGTACCCTTGCACCCGTGCAACTCTTCCAAGCGCCTTCAACAGAATGGTCATTTCGAGTTTCGATCTACCAACGCCATCTTTCTGCAGGAAGTGTTGCCCGGGTGCCAGTAATACCAACAACACAATTTCAATTTACAAAGTCATTTTACAGAAAAACAAAATAATAAAATATCAAATAATTATTATAAAATTAACCAGTAATTTTAACAGAATAATCAACTGTTTAATTTGTTTTACCAACAATCATTGAAAATAAATAAGTACCTACTTCTTTTAAATCAATTGACTTTCATAATTCAGTTACAAAATGACCAATACTTATAAAACATTCTTTAAAATCTATATTCAATTAATAGAACCTAACAATAATAAAATGGAGGTCAATAATAAAGTGGGTAAGTTTTGAGGGAAATAAAGAATTCGGAGGATACATGTAACATGGTCTGTAAATGAAGTGGGGCAGCAAATTCTTGTGTAGTTGTGAAAAAAAAAACCTCATTACGTTGATGTGCGACCAGCACCCCTATTTTGTAACACACGGTAAGTCAATAACTCGGATTCGTTCAAACAAAAATTGTTTTTTTTACGATGTATACTTTGAAATGGTAGAAGATGGTTGAAAAAAGTGATAGACATGTTTGTTGTGTAAAATATGTGAAGTAGTTTTGCACTAAATAACTTTAATGTTGTTCGTAAAAAAACAATTTGTTTTAACGAATCCGAGTTAGCGGCTTACCGTGTGTTATTATTACAAAATAGGGGTGCTGAATTGAAACCTACGATATACCTACAGCATGTTTCTATTCCGTGATCTGTCTTAAATCTAAATAGTAAAGCTCCAATATAGTTTGTTGGGGCATAATCAGTACCTATGAAGATGTAAGTGCGCACACTACAACGATTCAGTATACGATCTACAGCATGTTTCTATTACGTGATATGTCTTAAATCTAAATAGCAAAGCTCCAATATAGTTTGTTCGGGCTCTCAATCAGTATGTGTAAGTGCGCACACTACATCGATTCAGTATCGGCCATGTTTGCACTAGCAACTCAACCCTAACCCGACTAAACCATCGGCCAATAGGAAATTCTGAAATCTGCGAGGTACAGAAAGCGTCGCTAATTGGTATCCCCCTAGTAAGAGGTCGGTTTGCAAGCCGTTGATCTCAACTTTTGTAAAAACTTTTACATCCTTGCTTACTTATGGATTTCTAATTTCGCTCGAGTACGAGCCGATGCAATAGCGGTTATAATATCTGACTGAAATCCAAGGTTGAAATGAAAAGGGTCTTTGTTCAAATCAATAGGGGGATACCAATTGATGACGCTGACTGTACCTAGTACATTATCTATGCTAATATTGTAAAGAGGAAAGATTTGATTGTTTGTTTGCATTGAATAGGCTCCAAAACTGCTGATCCGATTTAAAAAATTCTTTCACCAATAGAATCCTACATTATCCCTGATGAACATAGGGTATAGTTTGCGCCCCGACTTCGCACGGGTAATTTATAAATTATACCCATGTGAAGCTAGGGTGAACCGCTAGTTCCAGATATAAGCTAATTTCTCCGAGCAGCTAGTCTAGTAATAAATAAGGAAAATAGCCACAATTGACCTAAATACGTATCAGAAAATTGATCGCAAAACCATGGTAAGCGAACAATCAAATTAACTTTGATTAAGAGCTTTCGTGACTACTTGCCATCAATAATTATTTTATTCAGGTGATCTAATTAGAGCCGTGTTGGCCGAGGGGTAAGTACATCGACTTGAAGGTCGTGGGTTCGAATCCTGGCCGTGCAATGGATTTTTCGTTTCGAAAAAATTATATGCGCATTAACTAACACGACCTATAAACGGTGAAGGAAAACATCGCGAGGAAACCCGCGGCTTAGTCAGCGTACGTAATGAACATGTCTTTCCTGTGGATATGGCCGGTTAAGCTGAGAGGATGGTTTAGGTGTTACAAGCCTACTCCATCTCAATCGGGGAATCGAACCCGGATACACTGTTTTGTGTCTTACATTATAAAGCTGGTCTAGTTTTTTTGCTCCCCTAAGCTAGCAAACGCCTAAAACATCAAATTGTAGGAATAAACTAGATTTTTTGCTGCAACGCTTCAATTTAGCAAATTAAAAAGGCCGCCAAATGTCCATGGCCTAATTGCGAATTCGTCGTATTAGATCATCCGTCTAAATATATAAACTTGTGCATTGACTGTTCGACTGTCCACTACGTAATATGTGGTAATATAACATAAAAGGTATCATCAGTAATACGCAAAAAAAAAACTTAAACATGCTCATGTCATGACTGCATCCCCAAGGCGTAATAGACACTCTCTTAAAACTTTATGGAATTCAAGGTCATGAAGTTTTCTAAGGAGGGTAGAGACTTTATCGGCCCCGCACGTATTGATCATGTCTTTCCTAATATGAGCGATCTAGCTGAGATGATGGTTTAGGTGTTGGCACAGAACAAATAATGATACTGCGTATTGAATGGACACTGAGTTTGAGCTGGCGAGGAGCTGACTTTGAGCACGGAATGCGCCACACGCGCAGACGCATAGACAAGACCGAGACCACAGGATACATTATTCATACGGTGACAACCTTACTGTCTACAAAACTGACATTGTGTAGTGTAAATATAGGTCGTTAGACGCCGCTTTTGCATAGAGATCCATCTCAACAATGTCCCAGGCACTACAGTGTCCCGTAGTGTAGCATAGATTGTCTCCTGGCCCTGTATAATCATCTAGTAAAGATGTAAAGGCCTGAGTCAGAGGCAGGTGCAAATACGGAATTGTGCAAACCAGTGCAAACCAACATTTTGCAAAAAGGGATTTGAATTCAAACCCTTCGGATCGAAAGTCGAGCCATAATCCCACTTGGCATTTTGTTCTGCTACTTACGACACTGAAAAGTGAGATCAAGAAAATATATGTGGCTATTATAACATTTCAGTTTTGAAACATTCAGACATAGGTCATAACTACAAAGAACATTGGTAACCAGACTACTGAATATAATTATTTCAAATATGTAACCAAACACCACATATCTAATTAAAGTGTTAAAGTATATTTAAAATTTCAACGCCCAACATCGATCCACGTCTTAGCTTGAATGAAATCTGTTGTAGACCAATAAGAATAAAACAATGCAACTATAACTTGATCTCCCAACCCGTGTCAAAAGCAGTCAAAAGAAAGAAGAGGATGGGTCTGAAGATACTGGTCGTCAAGAGATATGACCATTCATCCTTGAACCATAAGGATCTTCAAGATTAATGAAGTGTGAAGGAAGATGACGGATCCATTTGTGATGGTCGTGGTCTTTCGGTTAATTTGAGAATGTAATAAAATATGGGACTTTTTGAAACTATTTTTGGATTCATATCTTCCATCATCGGATATCTAATAAGGAAATCTAAAGTTACTATCAAAGGGACAGTTAAGTACTTAAAATTCTTGTCATAAACATGATAAAAATAACAGGATCAAGACTGTGTTTCCAAGGCGCGGTAGAAATTCTCTCTGATCTTTGGACATTCAAGATCCTTTGAAGATATCTAAGGGGGTTGTCAGAGGCACGTCCAAAGAAGTTTCTGACATAGTTCTTCATTTTGCATAATCATTCGGCGTAGGTTACAATGCCATCGAAATTATATTTTGCGACCTTTGTTGTATAAAAAGTGGGAGTCGAACCTACGACAGCGCCGAAGACAGAGCTACTCCCAACAGAGCTGAGAGGCCAGTCAAAATATAAAACACGGTGTCATTAGCTAAAATTAGATGTCTAGACACATAAATTAGATGGAATATACGTGTATCCAGGGACCAATAAACCAAATAAATAAACATAAATTAACAAAAATACGAATATTGGAGTAATTAGAAATTAATTAGTTCGTACAAAACCTAATTGACGGAAAACTTAGAACCATTTATGGCATCATTATTATTATTATTTTTTCTTCTTATTGGCTCGACTCATTTGAGTCGGTAATTTGATGATGAGCACGGGCCTAAGCCAAGTGCGCATCATTTTCAATTGCTGGTTGATCTTGTGTTCTAGTTCGGGGGTTTGATGTCTGCACATCATTGGAAAGTTCACATTCCAAAAATTTGCGTACTATTCTACATGTGTTCAGAATTACGGATTTTTGTAGTAATGCAAAAGTGTGCTTGGGCAAGTCGAGCAGAGCAAGAGACTGGAAAAGTTGACTAGGGATAACGCCGGTTGAGGATAATACTATAGGAATGATAGAAACTTTTTCTAGTCTCCACATCCGTGATATTTCGTTTTTGAGATCAACATACTTTGAAAGTTTCTCAGCAATTGTATTTTGTAAATTGTGTGTATTGGGAATGGCGATATCTATGAGAAGTGCTGTTTTACTGGTTTTATCAATGAGTGTTATGTCTGGTCTATTGTAGTGAGTAGTTTTGTCTGTGAGGATGGCTCTGTCAAAGTAAAGTTTGTGAGTTGAGTTCTCCAGCACAGTGTCGGGGATGTATTTATAGTAAGGCATTGGTCTTGTAGGTGTCTCTATGAGATTATATTTGATCGCTAGCCGTTGGTGTATAATGTTAGCTACCTGGTCGTGCCTAAATTTGTAATCCGTTTGAGCGATCGATTTACAAGCCCCCGTAATATGCTGAATAGTCTCAGATGAGCTGTTACAGCGCCTGCACAAGTCAGTAGTTAAACTGCGTGCTTTAATTATGTGTCTTTGGTAATTACGGGTTTCTATAACTTGATCCTGAATGGCTATCATGAACCCCTCAGTCTCAGGGAAGAGTTCACCTCGATGAAGCCATTCGTTCGACGCATGCATGTCGACGGTTGGTTGGCTCAAATCGTGGTGATGTCTTCCATGGAGAGACTTAAGGGCCCATTCTGAAACTAAAGTCTGTTTGTTAGTCAGTTCTTCATTTTTCTGTTTATTCCTATTCTGTAAATTGAGTGGTGTGAGCTTTTGGTCAAGTTCAACTACGGACTTGTGAAGGGTAGATGTTTCGGCTTTGTTGTAAAAGTATGTACGGAGTGTCGTAATCTGTTGATTGTGTAGGTTATGAATGTTAACAATACCTCTTCCTCCATCTTTCCTTGGTAAAATCTGCCGCTGGAAGCAAGCACGTGGGTGGTGCTTCCGATGTTTCGTCATGGTAACATTTATGAGACGTTGGAGGTTCTTTAATTCCACTTTACTCCAGTTAATTATACCAAATGAGTAAGTTAATACTGGGATAGCGTAAGAGTTAATTGCCTTTACTGTATGTTTTGAGTAGAGTTGTGATCTAAAGATGGAGTTTAACCGGTGTTTAAATTTCTGTGTGAGACTAGACTTAATTTCTTTACAATGGATCTGCTTGGATTGATGGTAACCTAAGTATTTGTAAGTTTCGGTTTCGTCCAGGGGGTCAATAATCTCGCCTGATTGCATGTTATAGGTATGTCTGTAATTTTGACCTGCTTTGGTATTATTTCTAGCCTGTGTCGTCCCACTGCAGGGCAATTCCCTTTCCATCTTTCTCAGTCTAATGCTGTGGAGGACCAGTCTTCCAAAAATGAGTCTAGCATCATGGTCATCATCATCATCTTATGGCATCGTGCTCCAAAATTATTTGATTTGAAACCATAATTGGTGATCATTTTCTCTATAGCATATTTTTAGAAAAATATCACGGTTGTCTCAGGAACAGTGCACAATTTGCTCAAAGTTTCTTTACTTCGTTGATTTAATATTTAGTTCAGGTTTTTATCTTTATTTATAGTAGGGTAAAAACTTATTTGGTTGTAAAGAGTGTGTCTATCGCACTCTCCCACTGAGAGATATCATGAGAAAAATAATGAAAAAATAGGCGTGGTACCTGGATAAAAAGTAGCCTACGTCCTATTCCCGGTCATTATCTATCTATATTTTAAATTCCAGCCAAATCGATTGAGTGGTTGTCAAGTGGTGGAACAACGTTTGATCCATCCATCTATCTATCCAAATTCCAAATATCCAAACATTCGCATTTATAATATAAGTGTGATGTGATTTAAGCCTATCATGAGTCATGATAGTCTCTGTCATGATTCATGACAGAGACCTTCAAAAAACTGCAGTCATATATCACATCACATAATTATGAACTAACAGTCTATTTATTAAAATGATAGCAAGGTTTGTTCAAAGTCCAGTTCCATCTACTAGACAAGAAGTACTTCCTGCTTCAAAGTTACTGACCGCTCGCCTATTTATAAACCAACTTTGAGCACTTCACTTGAATAATAAGTATGCATTAAATGTTCCGAATTTAGATAGGCTTTCGACTGTTAAAACGTAATCTATGATCAAAATAAACTTGTATGACTTTCAATTGATACGGCATTTGAATTTATTTATAGTCATTATCGTAAAAAAAGTCTTACTTTGAGTGATTGTTATAGACTTTGTAGTATCTTCAGTGGTGTGCTTTAGGGGTCAATGATGGGACCTATGCCTTTTATTCAAGTTTTAAATGTATATGGATGCCACTGACTCTTCCTAGAATTTTTTTTATGTCTGAAAATCAGAATGTCTACCGTTTACAGTCATGAGCATGTTTTCATGTCAAATATTCTTTTTGACAATATTTCTTACGACAATATTTTTTGAAATATATTTCATTATTAGAGTTTGAGACATGACAGCGTACAATGACCGTACAGCGTTTTCCAAGAAAAATACTTTTTGATAAACTTCATCAATAACAATAAAAAAAATTCAAGGGTGGAGTCAGTGGCAATAAAAGGCATTATAGTCCGACACAAAATAATAGAAATAAATGGGGGCGCCACTGTGCAAGCCAAATACTCGAAATAGAGAAATTCTCTTTTAGAAGTAAAATATTACTTCTGACTGACGTCTTCGGCACCTGTAACATAGACAAGAAACCTGTACTTTATCATAGATTAGTAGAGAAAGGGTTTCCAAAGTACAGAAATTTTAGTTGCCGTGTCTACCCGTTTTTGCCGGACTATAGGTCTCATCATTGACCCTATAGAAACATTTACAGTAAATTGACGACCTTTTTAATTTAATATGAAATTCATGTGATAAAATATATCTAGAACAACTCATGAACCTTTAATAAGTAAAAATGTATTATTGCAAAATAACAAAAACATTTATATTTCACTTTACATTTAAAGGAAGTTGTAACTTACTTTCAATTTTATATTAAAAAACTACTACATAGTATTTACATAAAAGTAAGTATAAAATACAAAAAGAACCAGTTGAGCCACCTAAGGATCGTTGGAAACTTACTTTAAATATAACCAGGATCTCTTACGGATTCTATCCTTACTGATTTATTTTAATCACGTAAATTCTAACCTTTTCACTTTCAAAACTTTCGTGAGTTGCTAGACATTATTTAACACACGGGAATTACTCACGTAAAAATATCGTCGATTTAGATACCGGCAATGTTTCGATTCATCCGGAGAATCTTCATCTGGGTAAGGAGGGAGTTGCGGCAAGGTTACTGCTCGCGGACTAAATCGACGATATTTTTTACGTGAGTAATTCCCGTGTGTTAAATAATTCTAACCTTGTTCTAATTTATCGAGAGTTCCTCAAGGGTGAACTTTGATACCCATAATCTTCACCAAAGTCTTAAATCTTAATCTAAATTTGCGATTGAATTCAGACTGCGTAAGTCTAGTAACCTTAGCCTAAATAAATGTCTCAGATGAGTCATTTATCGTTTCTTTCATTGATTCTGTAACAGCGGTTGTTTTCAGCCGTTGTTACGCCTTTTACACAACAGATGTTTGATATCAACTTATTTGCTTTCGTAGCCCACATCCACAACAGTCCATATAACAGTAGGATCGATTTTAATGTTCTTGGCACCATGACCATTGATGATTTTAGAATCTGTATTTAAATTTTCTTTGAAATTGCATTTTATGCCTTCGTGTTTTTGACTTTTATTTAATTTTTAAGATCTGAGTCCGAAGGAACAGTTAGTAATTAAAAGATTTTGTTGAAAACATAACGCTGCCAGCTTCTTTTTTCCTCGAAAACTATAACCTGGGTCTCTTCAAGTCAAGAGTGAAGTATCTTCTAGACCTTTGTGATCCATCGTCAGCCACATCGTCGCTTACCATCAGGTGAGATTGTGGCTAGACAAAGGTTTCTACAATAAAAAAATATTTATGTTCTAAAACAAACTTGCTCATATAAATGATCCTAAATAATGGCAGCTTGATTCCACCATCAGATCTCTCTGTCTCCATCATAAATGTAATATCGACGACGATTCTTAATCTATGGTCTCCATAATGTTACATTAGCAGCATTTACACGCAGAGATCGGCCTGCGGATTTTCCCGCGGATCGATCTCTGCCATTTCAACCTTTGACAGTTTTATCCGCGGATATCCGTAAAGATATCTTTACAGATATCTGTACAGTCCAGATCCGTGCTAAAAACTCTACCGTTTAAAGGCCGCTAGTTTTATCTGCGGATATCTTTACAGATATCTGTACAGTCCACACAACGATCTATTATCATTTAATCTTGGTTATAAGGATTGTTGGTCTTGTTGAGAGGCTTTCTTGGTAGCTTTGTCTCTTTCACACTCGTTGTTGGATTAGTAGTGTGCCCATGTCATTTAAATTTCAGGATATTTTTACTTTATCGCGCTCGACAAAATCAGCGCTTGATTTCGATCCATGGTTTCGATCCTTGAATTCGATCCTTGATTTTGATCCTTGATTTTGATTTCGATCCCTGATTTCGATCCTTGGTTTCGATCTTGGATTTCGATCCTTGATTCTTGAATTTTGAACTTTGAATCTGAAATTTTGAATCTTGAATCTTTGAAGTGACAGCTGTCAAACTTCAAATGACCATATCTCGGGAACTACTCGTCCTAGACTCCCCGTTCTCAGTTCAAATGAAAGCTATGACCAAGATCTTCATTTGAAGTGACAGCTGTCAAACTTCAAATGGCCATATCTCGGGAACTACTCGTCCTAGACTCCCCGTTCTCAGTTCAAATGAAAGCTATGACCAAGATCTTCATTTGAAGTGACAGCTGTCAAACTTCAAATGGCCATATCGCGGGAACTACTCGTCCTAGACTCCCCGTTCTCAGTTCAAATGAAAGCTATGACCAAGATCTTCATTTGAAGTGACAGCTGTCAAACTTCAAATGGCCATATCGTGGGAACTACTCGTCCTAGACTCCCCGTTCTCAGTTCAAATGAAAGCTATGACCAAGATCTTCATTTGAAGTGATAGCTGTCAAACTTCAAATGGCCATATCTCGGGAACTACTCGTCCTAGACTCCCCGTTCCCAGTTCAAATGAAATCTATGACCAAGATCTACATTTCAGATGACAGATGTCATTTTGACAGCTGTTATTGAAAATGTAGATCTTGGTCATAGCTTTCATTTGAACTGAGAACGGGGAGTCTAGGACGAGTAGTTCCCGAGATATGGCGGTTTGAAGTTTGACAGCTGTCACTTCAAATAAAGATCTTGGTCATAGCTTTCATTTCAACTGGGAACAGGAAGTCTAGGACGAGTAGTACCCGAGATATGGCCATTTGAAGTTTGACAGCTGTCACTTCAAATAAAGATCTTGGTCATAGCTTTCATTTGAACTGGGAACGGGGAGTCTAGGACGAGTAGTTCCCGAGATATGGCCATTTGAAGTTTGACAGCTGTCACTTCAAAGATTCAAGATTCTAAATTTGATAGGGCCTCCAGACTCTCTGCGAGAACCCCCTAGAACACCCGAGAAGCGTGAGTGTGAGGAGCTTCTCGCCTTCTCGTTCTCTGGCTCGCCTGTTCTCCGATCGGTGTCGGTATTTTTGGCCGAGACAAAGGATTTCAAACATCACGACGGAGAAAAATTGAGAGTGTGGATAGCTTGTTTGTTCTTCGAGAAGTCTCGGCGAGACTTCTCGCCGAGCTTTCTCTCGAGAGTCTGGAGGGGCTATCAGATTCAAGGTTCAAAATTCAAGAATCAAGAAAAAACTTTGTAAATTTATACCGTTCCACGCGCCAGTCCAAAATCTGCGGTTATCTGTACAGATATCTTTACAGATATCTTTACAGTCCGGATCCGTGGGAAAATCTTTAGCGTTTAAAGGCCGCTAGTTTTATCCGCAGTTATCTTTAAAGATATCTTTACAGATATCTTTACAGATATCTTTACAGTCCGGATCCGTGGGATAATCTCTATCGTGTAAATGCCGCTATTGTCATATTTTGACAGAGATGACAAGTTTCGATAAGAATATTTGCTGATCAGCTCTTAACTCTATCAACAGATTAGCTCACGTTACGCATCAATATAATCAAACACCAAAGTGAGGTTGCGAAGTAACAAGAACAAAACACATAAACGTACCAAATGTGAATTTAAGACTGTGTATTTTGTAAGACTGATTTGTCACCGATAACAAAATATATGAGACATAATGTTTACATTTTAAGTGACTTAGAAACGTGTTGAATATAATTTGGAAAAACCCGTACACATTGTATTTTTTTATTCATGTTCAACCAGATTTTTAAGAATTCTATGAGTCTAAAAACTGTTTAAACAGTTTCATTTTACGAAAAACCGCTCATCCAGAGGCTGGGATTCGTTGGAGTCTTTTGGCGAGACATTTTGTGATGATCCTTGAGGATACGATAGCTAGACATTTTAGCATAGAAACGAGATAGAAGAGATTGGCCTACAGTTTTTAAGAAGGGTGTAAAATAAAAAAGTATTAAAATAAAAAAGAGTAGGCACCATAATTCTCCCGTTTCAAGTCATTGGAGTCGTCTTTTGGAATTAGGCAGTTAAATTCCTTCAGAAGTTCTAAAATTAATCAGTCTTCCTCTTCATGTAATTTGCCAAGTACAAATACGACATAGAGAATCAAACGAACTCTTTGGATGTGTCGCAACATTTTTACACTCTCTAAGAATTGTTTTTGACTAACTAAAATAGACAGTAGGTATAGGTGACTAACTTTCTACTTGCGACTAAAATAAACGCTTTTACGGCCTACTTTATGACATCATGCTACAGCTACCGGATATTGGTATGGCACTAGGATAATATTAAACTCCACGATCAAACTGTCATGTGGCATGTATGTCTAAACCAGCTAAGACAGTTCTTCAATAAAGAAAAAAAAATCCATTGACGCACGGTCAGAATATAATAGAATTTACTCAGTTTATTGACAACACACACAGAAGACAGAGGACAGAGCATAAAAACAACAACGATTAATAGGTACCTACATGAAATTAAATAAAAATTGTGAGAAAACGATTTTGATAAGTAAGGTAAGGTCAGGAGTCGAACCCACAACCTTCGGGTTGAAAGTCGAGGTAGGTACTATCCCACTCGGCCAACACGGCTCTACAATAACATGCGACAATGGAGTTGCAACCTGTCACGTATGGAATGCCAAGTTCTGCTAAATGTGGGCGTTATGCCAAATATGTTGTTGGGCGTGTGTCTACCCTTGTCTACCCCTGAAAATCTTAAAAAGATCATTCACATTCTTAGGGGTAGGTATTCCTAAGAAGTCTCCTAATCGTATCCCTAGTCATTTTCCTGTACCTACTTCTACCATGAGTTTTTTCAATCTTCACAAACCTACGTGTGTAGTAAGTGTGTAGTAAGGTAGTGTATAGTAGCGTGTAGATTGAATAAATATGAAAACTTGTACATAGCCTCTATCGGATGGTTGATGTACTAACAATTTTTTATACATTTCAATCTACACACGCTAGCGTGTAGGTAGGGTGATTATATATGAAAACTTGTACAGAGCCTCTAGCTAGCGGATGGTTGATGTACTAACAATTTTCATAAACAATCTACACACGCTAGCGTGTGCAGATTAAAAGTGCCACATAAACAGTCGGATACTGTAATTAAGGAAACTGCTGTTAATTAATCTGTGCTATACTAAGAACAGAGAAGTGCTCTTTTTGTTTACATTTCACACATTTATGAATGAGATGAGTCAGTTTTAAGCTCATATTTCGGTATTTCCTATTTATTTATTATCTTTATCTTTACTCATTAAAATACACACGGGAATTTTTCACGCAAAATGTAAAATACCGAGAATGTTTAGATTCATTCGGAAAAACTTCATCAAGCCGTGATGAAGGCCTTTAGGCGGCCTAAAAACTCCGTCTACCGAGTTGGCCGTTGCAGTTAGCAGTTATAAAGATGTCCTACGATATAAACGTTTATTTACTATTATGTACTTTACGTCCTGAATACAAAATAACTAAAAGTAAACATAAAGCTGAATGCAAACCGACGCCGACGAGAGAAAAAGCTGTAAACATTTTACAAATTAAGAAAAGTAGATCAGCCCCCAAAAAAAAAAAATAAGTTCGTATGAGAAGACCATACTATCGATTATAGCATCGATGAGCGATATATGAATCGATAGTATGGGTCTTATCATGATTTTCAACTCTGACGTCAGAGGTTCCGTGGCCGAATTGGTAAAGGCACTCCGGCTAAAGGAGGATCGCTTGTATCATTGCGGGTTCGAATCCCGTCGGAGTTGAAAATTTTGTTAAGATTTTTCAGTTTAAAATGGAAATACCCAAGTGTGGATTAACACTATAACAAATAAAATTCGTATGAAAAAGTGGCCAACTCTGGCGACGGAGTTTTTTGGCCGCCTAAAGGCCTCTGTCATGGCTTAACGACTTAAAAGCCGGGACCGACAATTTAACGTGCCCTCGGAAGCGCTCAGCTCGTAATGCCACTTGCGGTCACCCATCCAAATACGATCAATCAAGAACGTATAAGCAAGCTGCGCCACGAGCGCTTACGTTGTAAAAGCTACTTAGGCTGGTTTTACTGTCACGCGTACCGTCAGCGCTGTTAGGCGAGTGATCTTTATTACAATGAAATAAGGATACTGATTGTCCAGCACTGACGAGATCAATCAGCGTAGCCATTTCTGCTAAACAATCAGTATCCTTATTTCGTTGTAATAAAGATCACTCGACTGTCAGCGCCGACGGTACGCGTGACAGTAAAACCGGTCTTACATCTAGTAAGTAGTTGTACTACTTACGGGACGCGTCGGTTACGCGATAGCTTTACGCCTAACGCTTAATGTAGGAAGCGTTACGGTTCTGTGAAACCAATTTGGGTCAGTTTATTTTGATGCGACCATTAATCAGATGCCGCGGGAATATCAAATAGCTTGGCTAAGCCATGGCTTATTGTAAAAGGCCTGTGAAAACTTTCACCACCGTCCTTTTAATCGATACCCCACTGAATAAATAATCTAAGATAATCGATCGAGCGAGCGAAGCGAGTGCAGATCTTAGTGGCAAGTTGGGCGATTTTGCTTTGTATGTTTCACGAATTCTTATTCTCACATACCTACTGTCGAACCGTTCATCATAAAATGTTAGCGCAATTCAATTCATAGCAGAAGCGACACGAAAAAGAATTATCCGGTTGGTTTTAACTTGCTTTAGCTGTGTACACATTGTGATTCACGAATAACGGCCTTTTTAGATGCGCTGTACTGCGGACTTAAGAAGGTCGCTAAAACTGAATCACAATATGAAATGAACTATAATGCCGTCTCTTTTCACTTCCTATATTGCGATTCCGCAATAGCGACCTGCTGTACCTACACAATATTTTTGATTAAAATTACTAAATTCGCCAAAAAATTACGAAAATAAATGAATGGGTACCTAATAAATGAATAAATGAAAGAGATGGCGGGACGATCTAGATAACTTTGACAAGGCGTGGGTCCAAGTGGCACAAGACCGCGATATTTGGAAAGATCAAGGGAGGCCTTTGCCCAGCAGTGGGAAACGATAGGCTAATAATAATAACAATAATTTTTTATATTGTCATACAGGGTAGTCACCGGAATGTGTGTCCATCACAAAAGATCAAAATTGTCAAAGGGGCCTCTGTGTGTTGGCTTCGGCCCCATGCATGCCTGTCAAAGGTCCGGGACTCCATAGTCCCGAGATGCTCAAAATAACAATAATAACTAGTAGTTCGCCCCGAACTGAGATCTCGCGCACCGTAGATGGCTTACATTTGGACTTTCTTTTGACTACCCCTATAATTTCAAGTGCTACTACTGCCGAGTATGCCTATTGCCCTAGCTCTTCATGGTAAAAAATACTAGCATGCATGCAATACATAATGTCGTGTCTAATTTTTCATTTATTTCATATTTATGAATTCTCGTCGTATTTCTAAAAGTATACGTCCTAGAATAAAAATAATAACTATTTTGGAATGTACAAATAAAGACCTTTCATTTGACACCCCACTCAATATATTTGTTTACTTAACTTTTTTTACCCCAATTATTTTCATTCTTTATCAAAAAATTTTTATCACGAAAATAAATCAAGTAGCATCTAAAATCATTGCAAACCAAACCGCAACGATGCCACTCTCTTTTTAAGACCGACCAGTCAATGAGCTACGAAGACATCGAAACTCTATGAAACCGGAGCTCTTGCAGCTCTGGTTTCGTAGTTTTTTTTCTTTGGTCGTATTTAAAAAACTATACATCCTAGATAAAAAATAAAAACCATTTTGGAATGTACAAAATAAGCCCTTTCGTATGACACCCCACTCAATATATTTGTGTAACTTTCAAAATTTTTTACCCCCTTGGGAACACAATATCTTCACAACCCCTTCATCGATTAAGCTCATATGCTCCACCGTAAATTTCCTTACCACAACCTATTGACCTACCAAGTTTCATGCAGATTGGATGAACGGTTCGACAGTTATGCTCGAACAACAATTCGTGAAACATACAAACATACAAACATACAAACATACAAACATACAAACATACAAACATACAACCATACAAAGCAAAATCGCCCAACTTACCACTAAGATCTTCGCTCGCTTCGCTCGCTCGATCGATAAATAATGAATGGATTTGTGACATTTAGAAGAATAGTACCCCTATTTACATGTAGGGGTTTTCCTGATTAATTATTCAAAAGTTCAATAACAACTTGAAAAATGCTATAAATCTCTTTATCTACACAGAAGTGCCCACAAATCACGTTGAGTGACTTATGATTATGCCGATGACTCACAAGGAGATATTTTTAAAGGCAGACCACATACTACATTCCGATAGACATATGAAATTCCTGGGTTTCGAGCATTTAAGACAACTAACTCTACTTTGTCTACTTTGCTCTACTACTTACTAAAGTTTTTATAGATAGGTACCGAAAAGTCCTAGATAGGTACCGAAAAGGAAGCTAGGCCCCATACTTTTTGTTGCCCTGATTCTTCACGGTGTTGGTCGCGAAAGAACAGTAGAATCACCTAGCTCTTATGACGGTTCAAAACAATCTTAGTAGTCCTACTGAATACAAAAAAAACTGGAAATCTTTTAATGTTTTTATGTGTGTTAAAACAATGGCTTGAGAACCTCCTGTTTTTGAAGTTGGTTAAAAATGAGTGCTTTCAAGTTATGGGTTTGTTAAAAAGTCATCAAGTCATGATGACTTTATAGCCGACAATTTCAAAAAACTTCATCCCCAGAGCTGAGACGCACTTACTTTTTTAGTAAACTGCCAAGTTGACACTAATGTAGTTAACGACGCCAAATTGCCTGGGAATATGTTAAGATAAACCAGCCAGACAAATTCGATACGCTTATAAGGTGGCGTCTGTTTCGATATAGCTTTATCTTGCCAAATTGAGTAGAATGATTGACATCTGTATTCACAATTTGTTTAATTCAGTCCTTTCCTGACAAAAGAGACTCTTCAGTCCCACACAGATTCAATCAGGTCGCATTGCTAAAATAAATCGGACCACACACGCTCTATTGAAACTGTAAATAATACTAAGTTAAATGGTTTGCGCAGTTTTTCCTGATCAAATTATTAATTTGACTATAGATAACGTGCCGTCTTGCCGAGGGGTTATAGTACCTACCTCGACTTTCGATCTGAAGGTCGTGGGTTCGAATCCTGGCCGTGCATCAATGGATTTTTCGTTTCCAAAAATTTATATGCGCATTAACACGAGCTCTAAACGGTGAAGGAAAACATCGTGAGGAAACCCGCGGCTTAGTCAGCCCCATACGTATTGACCATGTCTTTCCTGTGGATATGGCCGGTTAAGCTGAGAGGATGGTATAGGTGCTCGGCAAGCCTACTCCATCTCAACATTGTCCCAGGCACTACAGTGTCCCATTAAGTGTAGGCGAAGATTGCCTCCTGACAATGATCTAGTAAAGATGTAAAGGCCTAACTTTTTTATGCTTCGTAATAAACCAATTTTGTTTCAGTAGGTACAGGATGATTAAATCTCTTACTTCTGTTATATCTGTTTCAGTTTTTGAGTGTTGTCATAAACAAAAACAAAATGAGCAGTTTAAACTGCGCAAACTGCCTTACCCAACATGTGTGGCCTAGATAATAGTTTTTGCACCATTGATCCTACGCAGTCTGGGTCCACTCAATAGAGCTATTATGCCCGAATTGAATGTCCTAATTTCCACAAAGTTAAACTGAAATAATTTTGGCAGTTTTACTAAAATAACTTTTATATGCGTGAATCGTGATCGTGAATTCACCCACGGTATCCGGTGTATAAAGAAAATAACGTGCAAAGAAAATAGACACAGATTTATAAAATTATTGTGAGAAAAGTTTACTCTTTTGAAATGTTCGGTGATTTTATTGTGACCACAAATACAAGATTGTTATAAACAAGACGTGAAGAGAGTAAGGGGGTCCCCCTTACTTATGAAAGATGTTTAAAGTTAAACAACGCGCAACGTCCTGTCTCTATTCGTCACTATCCACAAATAAAGACAGGACGTTGTTTAACCAGTGTTCAACTTTAACATCTTTCATAAGTAAGAACCAGAATCATTGTGTTTAGATAATATTTTACTTTCAAAACTCTCGTGAGTTGTACTTGACATTTGTATTAACACACGGGAATTACTAACGTAAAAATATCGTCGATTTAGATACCGACAATGTTTCGATTCATCCGGAGAATCTTCATCTGGGTAAGGAGGGGAGTTGCGGCAAGGTTTATTTGCAAGGTCAATATTTGACTAGCCTGTGGGTTTCCTATGTTTTCCTTCACTATGTAAATCTCAAAAAGGGAGGCCTTTGCCCAGCAGTGGGATAGCACAGGTTGATAATAATCTATACTAATCTATAGTATCTATACTAATTATATAAAAAGGAAGAGTTTATTGTTTGCCCACGCAAATCTCAAGAACGAATTTTTCTAATCGGACTGATTTGAAATTTTTTTTCTTCATTTGATAGCTAAACTCTTGAGGAAGGTTATAAGCTACTTTTTATCGTCATCATCATCATCATCATCACCATATACCATCACTACGGGGGCAACGCCGCGAGGGCGCTGCTAGTAAAATTATAAATTTAAAACTCGATAAATATGCGACGGCGACTGTGTTAATTGCGTCGTGTAGTCATTTTTCAAAGAAATACTAGACAAAAGAAATTTATATTCCCCACCGCATCTCGAAGCTTCTCATAGATATGTCAAGGTCCCTCATAAACCAGTTATGAGTCATTTATGCGTTCATTTTTATGTCATTTTTATAACCTCTTTGTGTTTAGGTCATCACTCAATGACCACTTGACCACCTATGGTGACCTCAAATAATGACATCAATAGGTAACCATCAACTATTTTGCAAGTGGCTCTTCGTGTGGCCGATTGTCACGGAGTTTTTAGGCCGTCTAAAGGCCTCCGTCATGGCTTAACGACTTAAAAGCTAGGACAGACAATTTACCGTGCCCTCTGAGGCACGGAAGCGCTCAGCTATTGCCACTTGCGGTCACCCATCCGAATTCTGACCGCGCACAACGAAAGATTACTTGAACCATCAATCAAGAACGTCTCAGCAAGCTATGCCGCGAGCGCTTAGTTATAGGCAAGCTATACCTACTCTACGTCTGCTTATTTATTTTATGGTGTAATATGAGAATAAAAATAAAAAACTTATCTGCAGATAGGATTATCCGGATTTCTCCGGAACCGAATCCCATACGTCTCACCCGCTACGCCACTGAGTTCATTTTCCAGGACATTTTCTCCCAAACATCTACACCACTTTATTCCCGCTGTGTCAATTTACCCTAGTTAGGGGGTAAATAGACATAGGTTCTTTGCATAGCGGGTTTTGATGTCATAGGTTGATCAAACTAGGTCAAGCTAACTAACCTTTGTAGGCATCTACTTTTGGAATTTTTCAGTCTACAATTAAGAGCCGTGTTGGCAGAGGGGGATGGTACCTCGGCTTTCGGTCCGAAGGTCGTGGGTTCAAATCCTGGCCGTGCATCAATGAATTTTTCGTTTCGAGAAATTCAAATCCGTATTAACACAAGCTCTACACGGTGAAGGAAAACATCGTGAGGAAACCCGCGGCTGAGTCAGTCCATATTGACCATGTTTTTCCTGTGAATATGGCCGGTTAAGCTGAGAGGATGGTCTATGTGCCTACTCCATCTCAAACAATGTCCCAGGCACTACAGTGTCCCGATAAGTGTAGACAACGATTGCCTCCTGACACTGTTTAAATCATCTAGTAAATGATATAGAGGAATAAGTTTTTTTTTATTTACAACTAAAACATATAAATAAATAAAAACTTATATAAAATTCCTTAAAACTTATTAGGTACAATGGGCGGCAATCGCTGAAAACTATTCCAGGCAACCCTAGCCTGTTTCATCATTATTATTATTTTTTCCCTATCGATTTGAAAGTTGTAAGTTTGAATCCTGGTTTTGCATCAATAGATTATTCGTTTCGAAGTGTGAACAAAAATTAAGAAAAACCATTTTAATTTTTAATTATTCGATCGAGCGAGCGAAGCGAGCTAAGATCTTAGTGGCAAGTTAGGCGATTTTGCTTTGTATGTTTGTATGTTTGTATATTTGTATGTTTGTATGTTTGTATGTTTCATTTTTATGTTCTCG
This sequence comes from Camptogramma bilineatum, assembly GCA_958496255.1. Classification (NCBI taxonomy): domain Eukaryota; kingdom Metazoa; phylum Arthropoda; class Insecta; order Lepidoptera; family Geometridae; genus Camptogramma; species Camptogramma bilineatum. The sequence continues at coordinate 1,996,077 of OY292476.1, forward strand.
CATAACTATCGAACCGCTTATCCAATCTGTATGAAACTTGATAGGTCAATAGGTTGTGCTATGGAAATTTGCTGTGGAGCGTATGAGCGTAATCGATGAAGGGGTTGTAAAGATATGGGGTTCCCAAGGGGGTAAATTTTTTTCAAAGTTACCCAAATATATTGAGTGGGGTGTCATATGAAAGTACTCAACTTATACATTCCAAAATGGTTTTTAGTTTTCTTCTAGGTTCTATAGTTTTTGAAATACAGTCAAAAAGAAAAATTATGAAAACCAATTAACGGAAGTATGGAGAGAGCTCCCGTTTCATAGAGTTTCGATGTATTTGTAGGTCTGGTTAACAGACAAGGGCCTGTATTCTATTAAATGACAACCGCTTTGGTTTTGGTTCGAACTCTTAAACGTCAGCCATTTGGTGAATACTTTGATTAATTATATGTCTAGATGGTCTCTTTCGCTTCAATCGCAACAAGAACAACAGGCCAGCTTTGAAACGCTAGTGTGCGTATTACGCACACAAGTATACAAATCTTCTCTTGTCTATACAAGTGCTTTGCGTCACCTGTCAACATTGTCATCCATTTTTAGTGATACCAGCTCTTGAAAATTTCCCATAAAAGTAGGGGAAAATATGTTATGATTTCGAGGTGTCTCTAAAATTTGTTTCAAATTTTTTGCGGTCAATACTGGTATTTGTTTACTTAATTTTTCTTGTAAGTATTCGATCCTTGGTTTCGATCCTGGATTTCGATCCTTGATTTCAATCCTTGATTCTTGAATCTTGAATTTGAAATCTTGAATCTTTGAAGTGACAGCTGTCAAACTTAAAACGGCCATATCTCGGAAACTACTCGTCCTAGACTCACCGTTCTCAGTTCAAATGAAAGCTATGACCAAGATCTACATTTCAGATGACAGATGTCATTTTGACAGCTGTCACTTAATGAAAGCAATTAAACAAATGAAAGCTATGACCAAGATCTACATTTCAGATGACAGATGTCATTTTGACAGCTGTCACTTAAAATGAAGATCTTGGTCATAGCTTTCATTTGAACTGAGAACGGTGAGTCTAGGACGAGTAGTTTCCAAGATATGACCGTTTTAAGTTTGACAGCTGTCAGTTCAAAGCTTAAAACGGCCATATCTCGGAAACTACTCGCCCTAGACTCCCCGTTCTCAGTTCAAATGAAAGCTATGACCAAGATCTTCATCTTAAGTAACAGCTGTCAAAATGACATCTGTCATCTGAAATCTAGATCTTGGTCATAGCTTTCATTTGAACTGAGAACGGTGAGTCTAGGACGAATAGTTTCCGAGATATGACCGTTTTAAGTTTGACAGCTGTCAGTTCAAAGCTTAAAACGGTCATATCTCGGAAACTATTCGTCCTAGACTCACCGTTCTCAGTTCAAATGAAAGCTATGACCAAGATCTAGATTTAAGATGACAGATGTCATTTTGACAGCTGTCACTTAAAATGAAGATCTTGGTCATAGCTTTCATTTGAACTGAGAACGGGGAGTCTAGGACGAGTAATTCATGAGATATTGCGGTTTGAAGTTTGACAGCTGTCACTTCAAAGATTCAAGATTCAAGATTTCATATTCAAGATTTGAATCAAGGATTGAAATCAAGGATCGAAATCAAGGATTGAAATCCAGGATCGTAACCAAGGATCGAAATCAAGGATCGAATTCAAGGATCGAAACCAAGGATCGAAACCAAGGATCGAAATCAAGCGCTGATTTTGTCGAGCGCGATAAGGTAAAAATATCCGGAAATTTCAATGACTTGGGCACACTACTAATCCAACAACGAGTGTGAAAGAGACAAAGCTATCAAGAAAGCCTCTCAACAAGACCAACAATCCTTATAACCAATATTAAATTATAATAGATAGTTGTGTAGTCGTGATAAGGTTCAAAGTCCCTTTTACATTAAAGTCGACTTAACCATCCTGTTTGTTTATAAAATCCTTGGATTCAACACTTTTTTTTATTTGCTCACCTCTCACATGGGTAAAATCAAAGAATAATTATGGCAACCCTCCTAGAACATGTTATGATAAAATTACAAAGTTTTATTTTCTTGTTTTCATAACTTATAGTTATTTATAGTTTACTTACCGATGCTATGTAACTTCCTTATTTATTTTTAGTCGTCCTTTGTAATTCCTGCACACTTTGATGGCACAAATCGCCATTTTTGTTTGCCGCCAAATTCATGTTTACAGTACAACGACCTTAGCGCGACTGAATGAGCGAAACGAACGAGTCAACCAACCAGTTGGTTGATCTTTTGTTTGGCGTTTTGACGCTCGAAATCGGGGTCTAGACATCTAGTTCGTCCAAGGGTGAATAGTAGAATAGCTTTTCAAAAATTTGTACTGCCAAAGTTCAAAACCTCACCACAACTGAGTCGTTTGTTATTAGTAGTCATGGAAACAGTCGCTTTAGTTGAGGTTTTGGTTGAGGTTAATAAAAAGTTCGGTACCGGAATCGAGCCCAAGGAGTGTGGCATCGTTGTGGTTTGGTTTGCAATGATTTTAGTTGCTACTTGATATTTTTTCTTGAGATTGAAAATAAAAGCCGTGTTGGCCGATTGGAAGAGTGCTCGACTTTCGATTCATAGGTCGTAAGCTCGAACCCTGGCCGTGCTCATCAATGGATTTTTCGATTAGAAAAATTTAAATGCGCATTAACACGAGGTCTAAACGGTGAAAGAAAACATCGTGAGGAAACCAGTTAACGTTCTAATAGCGGCGATGGGCTTGCAACCTGTCACGTATGCAAATGCTAACTCCTGCAAATAGTGGGCTGGGCATGTACCAAAATTATAGAGGTAGGGGGAGGGTAGGGGGAGGGGGAGGGGAGGGGAGGGGAGAGGAGCGGAGGGGTGGGGAGGGGGAGGGGACGGGTAGGGCGAGGGGAGGGGGAGGGGACGGGTAGGGCGAGGGGAGGGGAGGGGGAGGGGAGGGGAGGGGAAGGGGAGGGGAGGGGAAGGGAGGGGAGGGGGGAGGGGTAGGGGAGGGGGGATGGGAGGGGAGGGGGGGGGAGGGGGAGGGAATTGATTTTCTCATACATTTCGTATTGAACTGCTATTTTAATAATTTCTCGAACTAAGAGGCCTTCCCTGAGGCGCGGTACGAAGTTCGCGGGGTCAACTATTGAATATAAATACGACACGACTTAATGTATTGCATGCATGCCTATAATCTTTACCATACTGAGGTAGCGCATTAGATATCATTCTGTGGTAAACACTAGAAGGAGCACTTAACGTAGGTATAGGGGTAGTCAGAAACAAGTCCAAATCTAGGCTATCAATACAACGGTGCGCGAGATCTCAGTTCGGGGCGAACTACTAGTTATCTCGTTAGAGATTTCAACACCCTGTATAAGCACGTGTCTAGTTGTATAAATGATTCATTCATTCATCATTATTGCGCATTGAATCAGAATATAATTGTAATTTTTATTTACTCATAATTATCTAAAGGAAAACCGCTAGATAAATTATTGCGGTTTTATAATAATATTTTATGTTGAAAGGAAAATTTAAAATCAATAATTCTACACCATCTCTCTGTTCTAAAACATTTACCAGAAAATTGATGCGATTGTTTTCGATGTTTTCCGAAACACATTATACGTTTGTAAATAAAAATCTTATCAAAATTTATCAATTCCGACGGGATTCGAACCCGCAATGATACAAATGATACTCTGGCGTCAGAGGTTCCGTGGCCGAATGGTTAAGGCACTCCGGCTATAGGAGGATCGCTTGTATCATTGCGGGTTCGAATCCCGTCGGAATTGAAAAATTTTGATAAGATTTTTCATTTACAAATGTAAATACCCAAGTGGATTAACACTATAACAAATAAAAAAATAAAAAATCACATTATACGTTTCGGAATATGTACACACTGCGTCACCAATTGGTAACCCTTTATAGTGTAACTAACGAAATTGTTTGCCTGAACGACTCAAATAAATAAAATCTTACAAAAACTTATTTGCTTGCTAGGATTCGAACCACCGATGCCCCAATAGGGAACATGCAATCGTAATATTTTTCAATATTTTGAGTCTTAAATGCAAAAAAAACATAAAAGAAGACCCAGTGCAACGTTTTTATTTTAGTTAGTATTGATTTTTAACAATTATTACGAATTATAAGTACGTGAAACGGAACGTATTTCAATACACCAATCAGCGTCGAGTAACATGAGTGACGTAAAAATCTTCTCAATTAGGGATGTGACCCTTTATACTGATGAATGTGCTATCGATAACTTTAATGGTTATGATTACTAATCATAAACATAAGCAACACAAAAAGCCTGAAACATATATATTTAGTCAGAAACAAGGGTCGTTCGCGATTCATCTAAAATGCAATTTGCCTTTGTAGCAATATGCCTGACATGAATATCTAAAAAGTAATATGCCTGATGATAAGTTAAATGCATTATTCTCATAATTTTTCGCCTAAGATTTGAAACACATAAGACGCAATATGCCTGAATGGCAATTTATTTTAAACTCAGTTTACCCGAGTTGTACAGTACAGTGTCTAAAACGCAATTTGCCTTTGTAGCAAAGTGCCTAACATGAATGTCTAAAAATTAATATGCCTGATATAAATGCATTAATTTCATAATGCCTAAGATTTTTCATCATAATCAGTTCAAGTGAAAGCTATTGAAGAGATCTTCATTTAAAGTGACAGCTGTCAAACTTCAAACGGCCATATCTCGAAAACTACTCATCCTCGATTCTTCTTTCTAAGCTCAAATGAAAGCTATGACCTAGATCTACATTTTCAATGACAGCTGTCAAAATGACATCTATCATCTAAAATGTAGATCTTGGTCATAGCTTTCATTTGAACTAAGAAAGGGAAGTCTAGGACGAGTAGTTACCGAGATATGGCCGTTTGAAGTTTGACAGCTGTCACTTTAAATGAAGATCTCTTCAATAGCTTTCATTTGAACTAAGAACGGGAGTTTCCAAGATAAGGCCTTTTGAACACACACTAAAAAAATATGTAGAAAATGACACTAGATGTAAAATATGACAGATTATGTCAAAAATGGCAAAAAAACATCTGTTGTTTTTAATCTGTCAACTTTGACAATTAGTGTCATTTTTTATTTAATCTGTCATTTTTGACATCTTTTCTCATAGGTCACATCTAGTGTCATTTTTGACATGATCTGTCATTTTTTTATATAATTTGTCATTTTTCCCGGTCTTTATCTATTCTATATTTTAAATTTCAGCCAAATCGGTTCAGGGGTTGTCAAGTGGAAAAAAAATACATCCAAACATCCATCCATCCAAACTTTTGCATTTTATATTAGTGTGATGATAATCAATAAATTAATGAACAAAAACGCCTAACTAACCACTAAGATCTTTGCTCGCTTCGCTCGCTCACTCGCTCTAATATTTTTCAAATATTTAGAATATAATATAACTTTATTGTACTGTACCTACACCATAAAAAGAAAACACAATAAGAAAAAGAACCATTATTTTAAACAGTGATACAATTTACGATTTTTTTTTATTTTATTTGTTTGTGTAAATAATTTACTTTGATTGTGAACTTTGATTGTGTAAATAAGGAAAGAAAGATAAGAAAAGCTTTTTATTTCGACCACCACAAATATAACCTGACGTGCTACCGATCGTTACACATCAATTGGTAGGTAATAGTAGATTTCGATACATTCGTCTTGTGGCACATCCCTAAGCGAATAGCTACGTTTAGTGGACCATGAATAATAGCCATTGTATTATCAATCTTACGTCTTGTAGATAAAGACTAACAGAATTGATAACGGTAGCTAACGCCATCTCGCGACAAGTAGCTGAATAAAAATATTTCGCAAAACGCCATCTCTTGACAGGTAGACTTTCATTTTAATTTATTATTATTTTATTAAGTTTAGAACCATGTTCCGATGGCTATAGGGTTTATTATCAATAAAATTAGTTTTATAGTTTTAGGTCCTTTTTAACGTTCTCCTCGACAGGAGTGACGTCATCGTAACTGTACATCCGTTTGCGCGCGAAAATCTAAACGGTCAGTTTGAAACCGCAATTTTTTACATTAAATTGAAGTATTTTAATTTTTTTTTAAACTCGTGGTCTATTCTACATAAAATTCATTCAAATGAAAGCAAAAATAAAAATAATGCAGGTTCCCTATTGCACGTGAGCGAGTATTATTAGCAGCCCACGCTTTTCCAACTGAGCTACCGTATCAGTTGACAACAGCGCTGAATTTATAAGTTACATTATTCGTTTACAAAATAATAGTAGGTAACTCTTTACACGACTACCATCAACTAATAAAATTGTATTGAAGGTAGTTGTGCACTAAATTCCATTGAACAATAAAATTAACTGACTGGTTTTGTTACTTGTTTTATTTTCGGTGGGTGTAGCATAGCAATGGTGCATTTTATCAATTTTGAAAGGACAAAGATAGTTGTTCTTTACGAAAAAAATATAAGCAAAAGAGATAGCTTGGCATCATGGAATAATGGTAAGTCGTAAATATTAGAAGAATCTTTGTGAATAAATAATTGCCTGAGTATATATGTATAACACTTATTTTACTTTTCCTAGGTCAAATCGGTGCAGACTGGTGATATGAATCATATAAAGCCACACAAATCAGGCCGAAAGAACTAAGGAGTCTAAACAGATCTATGTGAACGCCACAAACATTATTATTAATACCAGCAAGTTGCAGAATAACGTTAGGTAAGAGGTATGATAATTGATAAGTATTACACAGGTTGTTTTTTATCTTATATCTAACCTATGCCATTATGTAATAATGTTCATATTTTCAGGTTATTGGGGATGGAAAGATGTCATAATATTGGCCCAGCGAGTTGCTTATCGAGAAGGAATACCTAGTGTATTTAGTTCATGATAACTGCGCTTCATCGTTCGCGAGCTGTTACTAACTTTATTAAAATTGAAAGATAACTGATATTGTTTTAAATTGTAAGTAGATAATATTACTTAGTCTGATCTGATTTGCGAGAGATCTAAATTGTTTATTTTTCATTGGATTTTATACGACAAGTATAAACTGTTCCAATGATAACATGACATGTTTGTTCACTCGTTAATTTTATTGGATTAAGTATTAGGTTTGTGTTTAAATAAATTTACTAAGACCCTACTAAAAGTTGTTTCATCTAACTATAACTTTACTAGGTAACTTACTACCTACATACTCACAACGTAGTTGTGAAAGCAAAAATAAAAATAAAATAAACAAAAAATACATAGTCGTGACAGGATTTGAAACCAAGCCCGGACCCACGCAGGAACATTTGAATCGGGGCTCGCAACCGCTGACCCATTTGGTCGCACAGCAGAGTGCGTGAAATTACTTATCCGTACGTAAGTAAGAATAAGAAAGTAAGAATGACAAATCTAATAAAAAAGGTAAATGTTTTACAAAAAGTTGAGATCAACGGGTTGCGAACTGACGTCTTACCAGGGGGAGTATATATTGGTGACGCTTTGTGTACATCGAAAACAATCGAAGTATTCTATGCCACAACATAAATTTAGGTCACAATGACCCTCAATAAAATACTAATTTGCAAAAGAGGATTATTACCTCCATGTTCTGAAATAAAATGAATTAGCCTATAAAAGGCGTGGTTTTATCACCGCTTATTAATAAAACAATACATTTCTATTGATGACCCCATGTTCATAAACACAGTGACCCGGTGTCCTATTCTTAAACCAGGCGCCAAGGATTATTATATTAACGTCCTACTGTGAGATTAAGTACTAGAATTATGTTCTAGGTCATATTAATTATTAAGTCTAGTGTTATTATCTATTAGATTGATATTAGCCGTGTTGGCCGAGGGGTACCTCGACTTTCGATCCGAAGGTCGTGGGTTCGAATCCTGGCCGTGCATCAATGGATTTTTCGTATCAAAAAATGTAATGCGCATTAACACGAGCTCTAAACGGTGAAAGAAAATATCGTGAGGTAACCCGCGGCTTAGTCAGCCCCATACGTATTGACCATGTCTTTCCTGTGGTATGGCTGGTTAGGTGCTGGGCAGGCCTACTCCATCTCAACATTGTCCCAGGCACTACAGTGTCCCGCATAAATGTAGGCAAAAATTACCTCCTGACACTGTATAAATCATCTAGTAAAGATATAAAAGGCCTTAATTTTTTATAATCTACTAGCTGGCGCTCGCGGCTTCGCTCGCGTGGTACCTAGATAAAAAGTAGCTAATGTACTATTCCCAGTCATTATCTATCTATATTTTAAATTTCAGCGAAATCAGTTCAGTGGTTGTCGAGTTATAGAGGAACAAACATACATCCATCCAAACATCTAAACATCGAAACTTTTGCATTTATAATATTAGTGTGATGTGATAGTGTGATATTAGTGTAAGTACCTAAGTAAGTTCGTATGAGTAAGTGGCCAACTCTGGTGACGGAGTTTTTAGGCCGCCTATAGGCCTCCGTCATGGCTTAACGACTTAAAAGCCGGGACCGACAATTTTACGTGCCCTCCGAAGCACGGAAGCGCTCAGTTCGTAATGCCACTTGCGGTCACCCATCCTAAGAGTGGGCGCGCATAATCGATCAATCAAGAACGTCTAAGCAAGCTATGCCACGAGCGCGATATTAGTGTGATTAGATTAGATGAATAATATTCTTCTCTTGTGCCATGACAACCTGTTGCTTCTCTTATACACATATACACAAGTATTGTGTAGACATCGCTTAACCTAAATCCACTACACTAGAGGCCGACAGACGGACGACAAACAAGCCATTAAATTGTCCTGCTGTGAAAGTGACGTGCAATTGAATTAGATCTAGAAGCTCGGGTGACCTAAGTGAATAAGGTAGCCATAGAATATTGTATGACAAGGACACTTTCTTTTCAAATAGGTACTTAGAAAATTGTTCATATTTGGCAACAAATATAAAACTAAATATAAATATTGCTAGACATTTCACACAGCGCCATCTAGCCCCTAACTAAGCAAAGCTTGTATTATGGGAACCAGATAACTGATAGAATACATAAGTAAATACCTTTTGTGAATACATACATAGAATATTTTATAACACCCAGACACGGAACAAACATCTATGTTCATCACACAAATATTTGTCCTGAGTGGGAATCGAACCCACAAACTACAGCGCAGAAGGCAGAGCTACTACCCACTGAGCTAAGAGGCCAGTCAAAATAAAAATAAACAATTTAGTTTGATTTCCTAGAAGCTAGTCTTCTTAAAAGTTAGTTGGTTCTACTCCTGTTCATTCGCGACCAATACCGTAAAGAATCAGGGGCCCTAGCCATATTACACGATCTATCGTCGCTGTAGAACGATCTATCGTCGCTGTAGAATAGAACACTTCAAAATGTATAGGAATTGACGTTCTGACCACGTGACTCATCTACTTGAAACGTCAAATCCTATACATTTTGAAGTGTTTCTATTCTACAGCGACGATAGATAGTTTAATATGGCTAGGGAGGCTGGTTATGGGCCTAGATTTCCTTTTGGTGATCTATCTTTTCTTTTTAAAACTAAATATTCAAGCACCAATTAATGGCTCGAGCACATTATGGCGGGCCGCACTGTACCGCATCGCATAGTAAAAATCACTTTCATACATTTTATATGAACTATCACACACTACGGGCGGGCCGCAACGGGCCGTTATTCATAGAAAAAAAAATGCGCTGCGGCCCGTCGGTCGGTCGCGGCTGTAGTATGTGTATGCACGAACCTAAGAGAAGGAAAATACATGGGTGTGTCAAATATCAGTCCAATTTCTTGCAAATAAATTTGACCCAAAATTAATACATTACAACGAATAGAATTATGAAGTTAAATACATAAAAGCTTTATAAAAAAATTAATTACTTAAGAAGTAAAAGCTTGTAAAAGTAGGTTAAGTTAGAAATTAACAAATAAATGGTCACCCTAAAGCTTTGAAGTCTAGAAATAGGTCATGTAAATAGCTTTTTGTATTCGATGACGTCACAGCTGACGCATGACATGACCCAAGTGACATTGTGTATGACAGGTCACTGGGTAATTGAGTAACGTTTAACTTTTTTAATTAATTGTTTTCGCTTGCAGTGCATTTAAGTTTATGGGGATGCAAATGATATCACGTCATAGTTGTGAATCCGTACCCATATTATAAATGTGAAAGCGTGTTTATTTGTTTGTTTATTTGTCCTGCTTTCACGTCAATAGAGCGACGGATTGACGTGATTTTTGGTGTGGAGATAGTTGGAGGGCTGGAGAGTAACATAGGCTTTTTATCCGGGTACCACGCGAGCGAAGCCGCGGGCAGTAATATAGTGATTCGGTAAATGCGAGGATAAATTGTTGTAAGTATATGAAAAGAGGAGAAAAGACGAGATAATAATTAACATTTGAAGTAAGTTGAATGTAGCTTGAGTGGCGTTTTAAAATTAGTCCAATGCTTGAGACTAGATTCAAGGCTCAAGCAGAGATCGGTCCCCTTACTTATGAAAGATGTTTAAAGTTGAACACTGGTTAAACAACGTCCTGTCTCTATTCGTCACTATCCACAAATAAAGACAGGACGTTGTTTAACGAGTGTTCAACTTTAAACATCTTTCATAAGTAAGACCCCGGATGATTAGAGTTTAAATTGTACTTGACTCACAGAACAGATGATAAATACAAATGCAAATTTTTCATACAAAATTTTCTAAAGGCGAAAAGCCTAACCTCACGATTGCCTAGATCCATTGTGGCAACTGTAATACGAACCTAAAAGCATATCTTGCATCACGCCTTCTGGCCCTTAATAAGCTTCATCAATTTGAATTCAGAACGGAAGTCAATCTCACAACTTACATTAAATTGAAACGTATAAAATAACGTTCTCTTTTTAAATTATTTTTCTCACGCCTTGTATGAGTTGTACAATTTTGGTAGATTGTATTATTATATTGGTCTGCATCATCACTTCACCACAGGGGGTTCGATGTGTTGCGTTTGAGTGCAATGGGTCAACAGTCGAATATATTGTAAGAAAATTAACGAAGTAAGTACCTACCACGCTCAGTTTGGTAAAATTATTTTCTTTGGCCTTTTTCTTTATGAAACTAGCGGATAGAATAGACGTTGTTCTGTCAGAAAATATTTAGTCTGTAGGTATTTCTACAAGACACCTATCGGTTTCAAAAAGGTTCTTGGTTTCAAATACAGTAAAAAACCATCGAAATGACTGAAAGTTATATGGACACAGGATTTTATCGCGTAATTTACCTTATTTATCCCGACGTTTCGGCTATGTTACAATCTTACAATAGCCAGGGTCGCGGGCAGACTGATGAAATTACACGATAAAATCCCGTGTCCATATAATTTTCAGTATGAATGATCGCGAAAGTTTAAAAAAACCATCCACATGACCTTAAGTAAAAAAACTAAAATCAATCAGTACAAACATGAGCATTGGTAGGTACCGGAATTATTCATTCGTCTAAAGAAAATACACTAATGTATAATTTAGACTATAGAACTATATTTCTCCGTGTACCTTTTTCTGTTCTGTATCCTGTGTGTGTGCCAAATAAACGTTATCTTATCTTATCTTATCTTATTTAAATGATCATGTAAAAATAATAAAATATCAACTAAGTAAGTACTTACAGGTTTTTTTTTTACTTTTATGTACCTAACCAAAATTTTTGCATATTTTTGGTATGTTCCTCATACCACTCAATCTTCTGAATCAATTTACCTGTAACAAATGAAATATATTAATTAGACAAATATTTAGAAATGTAGGAACAAATATGTAGAAACGATTAACATGGTTATTAATTAAGTAGGTATCTGAAAAATAAATCTTAATAATATTTTTCATAAGGAAATTCATAATAGGTCACAAAATGTGAATTTTATAAAATCGATAAGGAGTTGAAGTCATATTGCAAATGTCAGTTAAAAGTATGATCATAAGCTATAAACATGTGTAGTTCCTATAACTTTGAATGTTCATCAACATTTGTTACTGTCTGATTGTAAATTCAAATCAAACGTAAATTCTCAATACCATTTACAGGTTAAATTTCAAAGCAAACCGTCCATAGACTATAAATCTATCTAGATTTCTGATTAAATTAAAGACTAGGTCACGTCCATGACTCAGTCTCTGTCTAGCCCTTTTATAGCCATAGACTTTCGTAATGTGAAATTGGCATGTTTTATTTATTACATTATTCGTTAAGTTAATAGTTTTCTCTAACAAGTAAACTTTAAACTAGGTTTAATGAGACTAGTATCAAAAACTTAAAAGCTTCCTGATTAGACATTATTTAACACACGGGAATTACTCACGTAAAAATATCGTCGATTTAGATTCTTCCTGATTAGTTGCCACCAGAAACTTTAAACATAATTGTAATTTTAAGAGCATATACATTTCATACTTTTTGTTATTTACGTCTGTGGTCATTATTTTAGGCCTTCTCTTAGCTTTAGCTTTAAAGTTTATTTAAAAAAGACTTCTTTATATCATCGCTTTTTCGCATTTAGCTTTCGTGCTTCAGAGGGCACGTTAAATTGTCAGTCCCGGCTTTTAAGTCGTTGTTTAGTACTGGCAATGACGTACTAAATAAATTGACAGTGACATTTAGGTAGGACTGTAATTTTAGTCTGTGGTTTCCTTTTTCCCTCCTTCTGAACTTTTCAAGCAATATGGCGACACGTCTCTCTCAATTGTATTAATGTAAAAGCGTAATAACAGTGAAATAAATAGCAGTGGAAGTTTATGGTGGTTTTCATCAAAATCCCAAACATTCTGGTCCTTCGTAAGCCGTCATTCAAGAGGATCGCCACATTTTCTTCGTGTCGTTTGGTGCGGAGGCGGAGAGAACGAAGCGAAGCATCCGAAGCATCCACGCTCCCACGCACGCAAACGCAGAAAGCGAAGTTTGGGCGGCGAGCCAGCAGCGACAACAGTCGAATCAAAAATCAACCACTGCTTTACAACGACGGGAGTCAGAAAATCTCACTGTTTTACCGAATTACGAGACGGAGTCCACACCTACCGCAACATCTACATTTGCAAAACGGCAACAGCCACATCTCATCTCATACGTACATCTACATCTCGGCATCTCTAATCGGCCAACCAGCGAACACGCAAAACAGTCTTCTACAGGACAACATACAAGAAATCAACAGATTTCGATCGTACGGAGCAATCAACACTTCCGTACGCCATCTTGCCCACGCGCCACGCGGTGAGCACGAACACACACGCGGTCTCTACGCACCGACGCCATTACTACAATTCTACATTCTACAACGCAACAGCGAAATTTACGAAATATTCTACAACGCAACAGCGAAACTTACCTACGAAATACAATACAATGATGTCTCAAAACGAAGATGAAACCTATCTACAAACCCTCAAGCAAAGGAGAAGTGCCATCAAAGGAAAGCTGACTCGAATCGAAAAATACATGCAAATCTTCGACGCTGATCGACACTCCCTAAGCGAAATAAAAGTCCGTCAAGAAGACTTGGAGCAATTGATGCAACGGTTCGAGGAACTTCAGCTACAAATAGAATCGATAGACGACGCCGCGGATCGACAAGACATTCATGAAGAGGAGCGGAGCGTCTTCGAAGACAGATATTACGGCCTCAAGTCATGCATGTTGAACGCATTGAGCGCTAGATCGACAATACCCACGACGGCGACATCACCTGCGCGCCACACGGATCATTTCAACTGCACGCACTATGATCACACCAAGCCACGTGTCAAGCTGTCTCAACTGGAGCTCCCTAAGTTCGATGGAGACATACGGCAATGGCCAGCCTTCAAGAACATCTTCTACGCGTCCGTGGACAGCACCGACCTGCCCGTGGTGAACAAGCTGCAGTACCTGAAGACGGCGCTGACGGGGGAGGCTGCGGGCCTCATAGCCTCACTGCTCATCATAGAGGAGAACTACTCCAAAGCTCTCGAAATCCTAGCTAAGAGGTACGAAAATCAAACCATAATTGTAAACTTTCATCTAAAAAGCATCACTAACTTTAGTACTATCACTCGATATAACCTCAAAGAATACTTGGTTCTGCTTCAACAAAGTCTAGACTCCTTAAGAGCCATCCAGCTCCCTGTGGAGCATTGGGATGCATTGTTGGTTTTTCTAATAACACAAAAATTAGACAACTCACTCCGAGCCGCTTGGGAGATCAATCGCAAAGAAAATTCAATTGCTTCCCTAAGCGAGCTGCTTGATTTCCTAAACCAACGCAGAACAGCATTCGAGTTAATGTATGATGTAAAATCTAAAAATGATAAAATTCAAAATGTTAAAGTCTCTCATGTTACATCCACAACAATCAGAGAAACTTGTATTCTATGCAATGGCGGTCATGCTTTGCATAAATGCCCTACATATCTTGAGCTTACAACTCAGAAACGCATTGAACTGATCAAATCTAAATCACTGTGTTATAACTGTTTACAGCCCTACAAATTCAGGCATAAGTGCTCCAAATTTTACTGCCTAAAATGCAAAGGTAAACATCACACATCCATACACGAGGACAAGCCTCAACCACAGGTTAACTACATTACAACCACTTCTAGCCAACAGGCACACAATTCTACTCACAGCCAACAGGCATACAATTCTACTCACAGCCAACAGGCATACAATTCTAATCACAGCCAACAGGCACACAATTCTACTAACAGCCAACAGGCACACTATCCTACACACAGCCAACAGGCATACAATCCTACACACAGCCAACAGGCATACAATTCTATTCACAGCCAACAGGCACTAGATTCTACACATGCAACAGCAAACACTCTTACAACAGCTGCTACTCAAGCACATATACAACAAGGTTCTATAAAGCCAACACACACTCAATTTTCAAACACATCACTCAGTGCACCTTCTACAGTACTAGTGACAAACACTAACAGATATCAAATGTTGCTTTCCACAGCTCTGGTTCGAGTTCAACATGCTTCAGGCCGGTGGATCACTGCGCGTGCACTTCTGGACACAGGAAGTGAAGTCAACGTTGCTACTCACAGACTTGCATCTCAAATGGAACTACAAGTCAATCAACAATCATGCCTTATATTAGGTGTAGGCAATAGCCAAGAGCGTACTCAAGTAAGTGTAAACACGAATATTGCATCTCGCTACAACACCTATCAAAGCAATCAAACTTTCTTAGTCATGGACAGTATTTCAGTGCCACTACCTCACACGCATGTACATACACAAACATGGCATATACCAGACAAACAAGCTCAATCACTCGCTGATCCCACATTCTTCATGCCGGGTTCTATTGACTTACTGCTGAACGCTGAAGTATTCTATGCTACACTGCAAACTGGGCGCATACAGCTTGGTTCGCACCTACCCTTCCTAATTGAAACTTTATTTGGATGGGTTGTTTCTGGTTCCTACCTACCTGATACTCACCTACATACACCAAAATGCAGCATGCACGCTAGCATGTTTTCTACACCCACATCAACAGATGACTTATTACAATCCTTCTGGGAGCAAGAAGAGCTGCTTCCTCAAAAGCTACTCTCACCAGAGGACAAACACTGCGAAGAGCTATACATGTCTACAACTACACAGGACAGCTCAGGCAGATACACAGTGGACCTACCACTACAGGTTGATAGAATACACGATCTAGGTAATTCTTTCAACACAGCTTACAGATGCTTACTAAAACTTGAATCTAAAATGCAAAGAGATACAAATCTCTACACACAGTATAAAGCTTTCATACATGAGTTCATACAATTAGGACATGCTCACTACATAGAGGACTTCTCACCCACAGATACACAAGCTTACTACATGCCACATCTAGCGGTCATAAAGCCAGACAGTATCACAACTAAATTACGCACAGTCTTCAATGCTAGTGCCAAGACATCCACTGGTATATCACTCAATGATATAATGTATGAAGGTCCAAACATATACAATGATCTATTAGAAATTATCCTCAGATTTAGACTTTACAAATATGCTTTCTCTTGTGATATAGTTAAAATGTTTAGAGCTATAAAGATAAATTCACAACAGACATCCTTACAAAGAGTCCTATGGAGAGACTCCAGATCTGAACCGCTTCGGTGTCTAGAGATCAACAGAATTTGCTATGGTACTAAGTGTGCCCCATACTTAGCTTGTCGCACAATGATACATTTAGCTGACACATATTCAGATACACACCCGCAGGCAGCGGACTGTATTAAAAGTTCTGGGTACATGGATGATTATTTGTATGGATCTCAGACTCTTGAACAATGTAAACAAGTATGCTCAGAGCTTATAGACTTATTGAACAAGGCAGGTTTTCAACTGCACAAGTGGTCATCTAACCACACAGACATTCTATCACATGTAGGCACAAGTTCTACAGAAAACACAAAAAATATACAATCTCTACATAACAATGTACACTCAACTACACAAGAAACATACAATTTCACATCAGCCTCCGTCAAAACGCTTGGCTTACAATGGCTACCTACACAAGACACACTTCAGGTCAGCATTCCTGACTACAGTACTGCTCCTTGCACTAAAAGGAACATACTCTCACAAATAGCTCAGATTTTTGATCCTATAGGTATTCTAGCACCTACAACTATATTAGCTAAGATTTTGATGCAAGACATATGGAAACAAGGTATTGACTGGGATTCTTTGATCTCAAAGGACTCTTTAGTCATCTGGCAGAGCTATGTTCAGCAACTACATTACCTGAAAGCTATACACATACCTAGATATTATTTTACAGATATACCTACACAAATAATATTATTAGGATACTGTGATGCTTCACACAAAGCTTATGGTGCTTGCTTGTACCTAAGAGCAACCTACCTTAACAAACCTACAAGTTGCACACTAATTACAGCTAAATCAAAGGTTGCACCTATCAAAAAACAACAATCTATACCACGCTTAGAACTGTGTGGATCTCTCTTGCTAGCCCAATTAGCAAAAAGATTCATGAACATTATACATAACAAAATTAACATTGAGAAAACTTATCTATTTACAGATTCATCTATTGTACTACACTGGATCAAAGCTCCATACAAGCACAAACACGACACATATGTCACACACCGCCTTATGCAGGTCATCGACACCACCAGGGGTGAGGACTGGTACTACATAAATACAAAACAAAACCCAGCTGATCTGATCACCCGGGGAGTCATGCCTAAAGATCTTCAATCTTGTACACTATGGTGGCAAGGCCCTTCATGGTTGACTCAAGATCAATCACAATGGCCATCTACAATAACACATACACCTGATGTAGACATAAATATATCACACAATCAAATCTCACAAGACAAAGCAGTCAATGTCTGCACAGACTCACAAATTAATCATTTGTTCTTCTTTGAGAAATTCACAGAACACTCCAGTTTCTTTAAACTTATTAGAATTGTTGCATACATACTTAGATTTGTACAAAACCTAAAAAACAAACATAATAAACATACATCACATTTGACAGTTACAGAACTAAAGATTGCTCACAATTTTATAGTTCACACAACACAAAGTCATTCCTTCTCAAAGGAAATGCATGAATTACAGTCTTTCAAAAATAATACTAACATGCAGACTTCACACACACAAAAGTCTTACACATTCACATCCAGCCCACTAAGGAAACTGAATCCATTCTTAGGTGAAGACAACATACTAAGAGTTGGTGGTCGCTTACAGCACTCAGACATTCCATACAATCAAGCACATCCTATCATACTACCTGCCAAAAATCACATCACACAGATTTTGATACAGCATTATCACCTCAAGTTACTCCACTCAGGCGTTCAGAACACACTTTGTAATATAAGACTGAAATACTGGCCTATCAATGGTAGAGGTGAAGTAAAAAGATGCATATATTCCTGTGTTAGATGTACTAGGTATAGAGGCAAGGTCTGTGAGCAACAGATGTCAGATCTTCCTGCTCCCAGAGTCACGTTGACCCGTGCCTTTACACATGTAGGAATAGATTTTAGTGGAGCTATAGCTATAAGAAGTTCAATGACCCGAAACTGTAAATACTCTAAAGGTTACATATGCCTATTTATTTGTCTAGCTACTCGAGCTATTCATTTAGAATTAGTGACTGATTTATCTGCACAAGCCTTTATTTGTGCTCTTAAAAGATTTATTTCTAGAAGAGGAATACCTACTTGCTTATATACAGACAATGCAACTAATTTTAGAGGTTCTAAAACTGAGTTACATGAGCTCTATAAAATGTTTAAAAATGATACTAGCTACAGTGAAATTATTGACTTATGTACTTCAAATTACATAGAATACAAGTTTACCTGTCCTCTTGCAAGCCACATGGGTGGTATTTATGAAGCAGGAATTAAATCTGTAAAATCTCTCCTCAAGAGACACCTATTTAACACTAAATTAACATATGAGTTGTTGTATACTATTCTAGTTCAAATTGAAGGAATACTTAATTCCAGACCATTGTATCCTATCACTGATTTACCTAATGATTTAACTTGCCTCACACCTGCTCATTTCATTATAGGTACTGCTATAACTGACCTACCTGAACCTAATGTACTAGAATTTAGTGAATCTAGACTGAATGTATACCAGAAAATAATGCAATTTAAACAAAGATTTTGGAAACAGTTTTATTTTAGTTACTTATCTGAATTACAAACTAGAAATAAGTGGCTAAAAGTGCAAAATAATTTAAGAATAGGAGACTTAGTTTTAATTAAAGATGAAACTTGTCCACCCACTTCATGGGCTTTAGGTAGAATTACCTCTGTAAACACTAACAAGGCAGATGGCCTATGTAGATCTGTAAAGATTCGAACTAGTAAAGGAGAATTTACTAGACCTGTAAATAAAGTAATATTGCTTCCAAGCAAAGATTGACATTAATTAAAGTTAATTTCCATTGTAATTTTACATATGTAAACATATACCTATATGTAACTTACTAAACGAAAGTACTATACATGTAAGTATGTGTATCTAATTATTCTTAAGACCTAGATTAAACCTAGATTAAGAATTACCTACCTTACCTAGATTAATATTGGTTTATCTAACTTCTATGTTCTCTAGAATGCTAAACTCATTAGATTTACTTTTCTAAATTTAACTAAACCAATGTTTAATAAACTTTTCAAGATAATATCTCTAATATAAGTAATGCTCAAGTACATTATAATTAGCTAACAGTAACTGTACCTAACTTTAACTTTTCTAAAAAATAGGGTTCTAAACTACTTAAATGAAACTCAATGTTCTATTTAAATTCAATAATTTTATTTATTATTGTGTAAACTCTTGTAAACTCAGCTTAAATACTTACTGAGGCATTCCTTTCTTTGGAGGCCCCAGAATGTTTAGTACTGGCAATGACGTACTAAATAAATTGACAGTGACATTTAGGTAGGACTGTAATTTTAGTCTGTGGTTTCCTTTTTCCCTCCTTCTGAACTTTTCAAGCAATATGGCGACACGTCTCTCTCAATTGTATTAATGTAAAAGCGTAATAACAGTGAAATAAATAGCAGTGGAAGTTTATGGTGGTTTTCATCAAAATCCCAAACAGTCGTTAAGCCATGACAGAGGCCTTCATGCGGCCTAAGAACTCCGACTACTAGCCACTAGCTCATTCGAACATACATACATACATCTAGAATCGAAACCGTAAAATACGCCAACATTGCCCGCTTTTTTCGAATAATTTCAATTTTTGTAAAAAATTTCTATGGGAACGTAAGTATTTTCTTTTATCATCTGCTATTATAAGATTATGTGCATGTATTACTTTATCAGATTTTATGATGCGTCAATATTTAATTAAGTATTTTATACATTTTGATGGCGGGCAAAGTTATCTGGACTTTTAGCCAACATTGCCCACGTTGATTTTTGACGCAAATATAGCCTCTAGAGAGATGAAATAAAAATTCAATACAAGAATTTAGGCAATAATGGCGTTTACTTTAGGTTTTAAAACGATACTATAGAAGGTTTCCTAGCAAAGTGGCTGGGCAAAGTTACCCTGACATTTTTTGTCTTTTTCATACAAACCGCATTTCACAAATTAAAAGTGCTAGGGTTGGCACTTCTTAGTTAACTGATCTTGTGATCGTAGTTGTTGTAGGTATAAAAAAACTGGTTATTTTTCATTCAGGTATTTATTTAATAAACTTTAATCAACATATTTATATAGGTACCCAAATGAAAATGAAATACTAATTGAGATCAAATGATGTTAGGAGCTAAATTAAAATAATTACTAAACTATTAGACATTTTCAGCTAACTGTCACTATTATTATTGCATTGTCACCGAAGACTCATAATTTTACCTAAATTCAGGTCAATTTGACACCGGGAAGTAGGTCAAATTAAGCTTGCAAGAATTGACCCGGACAAACATACTTACAAACATAGGAACTTACAAACATACAAAACATTGCAAGTTAATTAAAAGCTTTAAAAAAAACAAGTTTCTGAAGTGCCAACCCTCAGCTTATTTTGATGGCGGGCAATGTTGTCAATAGTAGATCGCTACATTGCTGGATAACTTTGCCCACCGCTATAACTCTTGTTTGAAAAGACATTCAGCAACGATAACAACATATTAATACTCCTAAAATGTTCTTACATATCATAATATTAATAAAACTAACCTGTGTTTTCGCCATCACTCACAATAGGCATGATGACAGTAATCAAGTATCGCCAAAATATTTATCTGATCTAATGAAATAGGATTCAAAGATTTTGAAAAATGTATTTATTCTCTTATTAATGTGGAGATTACTAATTTATTTGCTAAAATAAATCTACAAAATACAACAATCCGCCATGATAGCCAAAACGCTCGCCGGTGTCATGGCGTCTGTCATTGCGTCTCGTCTCGGTAAACATCCTTTTGTTTCTATAGTAACTATGTAGGCATCACTGGTTGATATACCGATTCGTGACGTAAAAACAGACGCCATGACACCGGCGAGCGTTTTGGCGTGAATTTGAAAATTTAAATTTAAATGTACTTTTATTGCACAAAAACCTTAATTTTCTACAGAAATATGATATATTTTAGACATAATAGATACTTCTGAATATCATAGAAGAGATTTTGAAAATTAGGATTCATGCCTATTCACTTATGAATTTGCACCAAAATTTGCCCGCGAAAATACGCACCGTACTCGAAGAGTTCCAACAAGTTACTGAGTGAAGCTAGCGACACACCAGATAGACAGTGTTGCTAGACACATAACCTATTTTCTATCAAATTCAAAAAATGTTAACATATTATTCAAATATTTTTGCAATTTAAAGATTTGCTTAAAAATTGATCTTCGGGCAAAATTACCCTTGGTGGCAATGTTGGCGTATTTTACGGAATCTAAGTTTTTAACCATTTATAAAATCTGTTTGTTTTACTATGTCCAAACAGATGACCAACATCGCAAGGAAATCTGACAACAGAAATAAACCTACTTCCTCTATCCACATTTAATTCACAGTTTAGTATGCGTGATTCACGACCACCATTTACTTTGCAAATGCCGAAGCATTTACTTGCTTAAGAATTCAACTAATTAGAAAACTGTACGTGTAGGTTAAACATGTCATATTTTCTGATTGGAATCAATAATTTTTCCATTAAGCGTAGTTTATAAAGTTTCTGTTGACGATCTCTAATATAATAACGTCTTCGATTATTATATTGAGTAGGTATCGAGTTTATTTATGTCATTACTAGCTGCTGCCCGCGGCTTCGTTTGCGTATTACCCGGATAAAAAGTAGCCTATGTTACTCTCCAGCCTTCCAACTATCTCCACACAAAAAATCACGTCAATCCGTCGCTCTGTTTTGACGTAAAAGCAGGACAAATAAACAAACAAATAAACACACTTTCACATTTATAATATGGGTACGGATTTCAGAAAAATAAGTAAGAAAATTATCACGTAAAAATAAAAAAAAAGAAGGTTGAATGAGAAGAAACATCATTGTTCTCTACAGACTGATCATTAACATGATTGAAAAAGCTCAGTTACATATTGTACATTTTTTATAACACCTAGAACAGTCATTTTTCCTAGAGACTGTTTACTATGAAATCATTTTATTTACCTTACGATGACTAAGTATATACAATGACTAAACCTGATTTACGTGTGACTGAACTACAATCGAGATGACAGATTCTTTCAATCATTGACCTATGAACGTAGAGCCTAATGTGAGATGCACTGCAATAGAATTCAATGTGACAATATTTGTTGGTGGTATAAGTTACAAGTTAGTTAAGTTATAGTAAGGCTTGGTCACAAACAAGCATACGTGAGGTCTTTACCTTGCGAAGGTTCTGGTGATACAACTGTGAGCCTGTTTGTTATGTGGTTTCATTGAAAATGTGGTTTAACACTATAAAAATTAAAATAATGTGGTAGATATTATCTGGGACATGAAATATCATAATTCATGGTTTTTATCCTACGACGCAAACAGATAATTTTATGTTTTTAGTGTGTATGTAACGTAGTAGGTAGTAGCTTTGATACAAATTAATTTTTGTTTCATTTTGCTTTTACATTGAGGATTAATTTATTTTTGAAAAAACCTATATCTCAAAATTACGAAGGAAAACATTGTGACAAAATCTTGTAACATCTACAAATGGTAATGCATAAAGATCTGTAAATTCTATCATAATTGACAATCTCGCTTGAAACACAAAAGGTTGCGGGTACGATTCCCGCCGCGAGGCAAATCTTTGAATGATCTGCAAATATTTTTCTCGGGTTTAGGTGTTTTTCTATATAAAATATAGATGTATTTACAAAAAAAAGTAATAGGTTATAAATCATGTAGTTCCCATTACGCAAACTCTGCTTACTTTGGGGCTATGTGATGCTGTGTGAAATTGTTTATTTATTTATTTTATTTATTGGATAAAAAATTGTGATCATGTATCTTTATTTTTATTATATTGTATTTACGCTTCAGTTTATCATTCGGACTGGACTGTCATCATCCAGTCATCCTTAAGAGTGTGCTCAACTTTTCAATTGATCCAAGTGAGTCAACTATGCGTCATTGTCAGTGCATTCCAATAAAATTTTATTATTCTTAAGTCCGTTTGTTTACATTACACAATAGTAAACTAAAATGTAACTAACACACATAACTGTGATTTACAAAATTTAAATATTAAGAGCCATCTTGTTGCCTAGTTTATATTATGAGAACCAAATAATACTTGAAAAAATGTGATATTTTTTTTACGGTACGGTAATTACAATAATTTCGGAAATAATTCATACAATATACAGATAATATTCACACTCCCAATAATGTGTTTATGAAAATGAATTTGTCCAAAATATGACATTAAGTATATTTTTTATGAACTAAGGGGTTAAATATTAGACCCACGGGGAACACACCCGTTTCATTAATTTTGGTTAATCATGCTTTCTCATAATAATACATTAATTAAGGTCATTAAACCGAGCTGTAATTTTTTCTATGGCGTTTTTGTATAAAAAACTAAATATTATTTTTGCTTAGAACCTGGAAATTTAAGAAATTTTTGTTTATTTAGTAGTCTATTTTGTTAGCCTCAAACCAACATTGTTAGTAAGTTCTTCAAAAACATCAAGTTAAATAGGTACTTACTTATTTTTTACGTTCTTAAATAAGTAAAAAATACGCCTACCCCTATGATGGGATACAGGCGTGAGTGTATGTATGTATGTATGTATTAAATAAGTAAATTATGTATCAATTAATAATTTAATAATATAAATTCAGATTTACATCTGAAAAACCAGCCGTAATTAAAAAAGAACTTGTCAAATAAAAATTGAATTTCTGCTTACTACATAATTAATTTATTAAGGTTTTTTTATTTCATTTGCCAGTAAAGGAGACAGGCAGTGCGAAAAGGATAAAAGAACCGCAGATCTAGTTTTTGTAGTCATTCCGTATTTATTGAATAGTGATGGGAAAAGATGCTCAAAAGTATCCGATAAGTATCGATATTTAATTTTTTAGAAGCAATCTTATATTATTTGTGAAATTAAAAAACAATAAATTAATAATTGAAGTGCTTAACCCTTAAAGTAACTTCGTTAAGTATACTATACATTACATTCAAAAAAATCTCACGTCAATTCTAGATTTGATGGAACTTATTTTTTTCTTTTAACTAATACCTCAACTCATTTTCTTACTTGGAAAAAAAATATGTTGACATTGCGATTGAAAGTTTAGTCAAAAATCACAAAACTCTGACGGCACCCATTGACGCTTCGTGATGGTTATGGTAGATAATTTTTTTTTTATTATTTTTACTTTACATTATGCTTTCTGTTACATAACATTTGATAACAAATATATAACATGTACGTTTGTGCAAAAAAAAAACGTTTTTGGTAATGTACTTTGCCAGATTTTATGTGTTTTCTTTGAGTGTATAGCATGCTATACATTACCACACTTTCACCAAAGTAGTACTTGTTTGTTATGTATACTATAATATACATTGCCACTCATTGGGCAAAAAGGTTCTGAAGGTTTTGGCGCACTTTTTTGACACAAAGTTTAAAAATTTATCTTCTCCCTTACCGTAAGTACAAAGGAGTTTTGTTTTATCGTCTTTATAGCAGTTTTGTTTGCTTTGTGGTTTTGGGTGTCCAGCATCTCATTCTATTTTGTGCTAGAAAACGGTCGCAGCAGATTTTGTTGCTAGTTCGTCACGAAAATGCTAATCTGATTCAAGCGACGGAAGGAGTAGTGAAGATGAAATACGTGGGATCTTTTGAGATCTCACTGGTACCTTCCCTAAATTCGTCTTTAGACGGGCTAAATTTATTAGATAAGTAGTAAGTACTGAACCAGCCGTTATGATGAAGATGATCTCAACTCTCAATCTGCAGAAGTCTGCAGAAAATGAAGACCAAGTCCAACAAGAGACATTAGGTCAATATTCCATCCACACACACCACTTCTTCAAGAGGTATTTCCGAGTCAATCAGAGTGTAATTTATTTGCAATTCCGCCAGTATCCTCATTTCTTTCTGTACCATCAATCCCAAATTCTCCATGCAAGCCTGAAGTTGCTAAGAGGAGACCCCCGACAAAAGGTTTTGTAAAAAGGTTCCAACATAATCCGGCATTTTATACATTTTGGCTACAATAACAATGCGCGGTATTAGTGATATTTATTATGTTACAAACTGCGCCCTTTTTATTCATCAAATGAGAGCTGATGACGATGTTTGTCTGTTGAAGATAGATAACAATGCTTTCAGCATTGATGAAATGGTTGTGCCTTATAAGGAACCTTTATAAGGCACAACAACTATTTCATCTTTGCTGAAAGCATTCTCTTACTTCTGGTATCTTGAGTTTGCTTTTCAATTTTCCTTTGCAACGTTCTTTGTCAGTATTTACAACAACTTGTTGCTATACACCTTTTCTTTTGGGTCCACTCTTAGCAACGTCAGTCAGACGTGCATTCAGAATTTGAGTTTCATGGCACATAAAGTCATGGAGTTTGCTATGCTTGGCAGCATAAAGACCGTATTCCCAAAATCGATATTCAAAATCGAACAAAGGTCAAAAATTTGATGTTGAGTTGAGCAGGGCACATGGAAAGGCCAAGAACGATTAGTGGAGTAAGTTGATAACTAAATGGCGACCAAGAACAGAGTACAGAAACGTCGGTAGTCCAGCAGCGCTATGGGCTGACGACATAGCATCTATTGGGGACCGGACTTGGATGAGGAGAGCGGCGGACCATGGAGATTGGCAAACGCAAACGGAGGCCTATACCCAGCAGTGGGTGAAGTCGAGCTGCGGATTATCGATGATGATGATGACTTAGAAAAAAATGAGGGTACTAACGGAATTTCAAATAAAATACCTGCGATTGACTCGGAAATATCTATTGAAGAACTGGTGTAAGTGGAATATTGTCACCTAACGTCTCATGTTGACTTGGTTTTCATCATCTGCAGAAGTTCCAAGCTCATCTTCATCATAACTAACCATTGGTACCGGATCTTCATTCACAGTATCACATGTATCGTCGTAACTCTATAGTGGCAATGTATAGTATGCTATACATGCTCATTATCGTGTTGTTTTCTATGAATGTGGCATTGTATAGTATAATATACATGCCTTTTTTTGAAAACTAAAAAAATAAGATTTTTTTTATTTACTATTCTTGTGTCCCTATAGCCTAAATAAGCTAGTTCAAAAACAATTTTCGCTAAATTTAAAAAAAAATTGCTCTGCTACCTTAAGGGTTAAGATAGTTTATATTATTTTTTCGTATGTTTGAAAATATTGATTTAAATAATACCCTATGTTTTTTAATAACCAGCTATATAAAATTAATTTGCAGAAACAAAATATAACGAACTTTCTTTTAGACTGGTACCTACCATCAACCAAACATACTACCTGAATCCATGTTATTATATTAAAATGTAGTATAAAATCTGACTCAAAACAAGTTATTACACCAAAAAGCTAACAGCCCAAATTATCTCGTATCATCTTATCTCGATAAAAATGTACACAAAAAGTCTTCATAGCCATTGTACCAAGACCAGAGTCATCATAATTCCTGTTCAAAAATGCTACGTTTTTTATTCGAATTACATTGCTGTGTAATTCAGGCTTCGGTTGAAGGTTTCTTTTTTGAGCCGTCAATGTATAAGGTACTGTAAGTAGTTTGGTAAAGGTCGTCGACTTTTTGTCTGCATCTTACAATTAGCAATTGTGAATCAGATCGCGTACGTTCTCATTCAATGAAATAAAGATTTATTTGTGTTTTATTTGTTATTGCACTGCATTGTCCTTTGTGGTATTCTTGTTGAATTAATCTTTAAGTATACTTTCTTTGGTATTGATACATTTTAATGCATTTTTATTATTTTCTTTCTTTTTTCCTTACCCTTTTTGAAGAATAATGCTATTTTGTTAAGGACTCAATTATAATAAATTAATGTAATTTAAGGACCATTTCAGTCATGTTTCTTTAGTTTCACAGTTATAATAATATTTATCATTTTTTTTTCTTCTCAATTTTAAGTGCCCGGTAATATCCATGATAATAGGTAATTAATAAAATTAAAAAACACTTACAATAATGTACCCAAGAATCAGCCACATTCCTCAGTCTCCAAAACCATCCACTCGTTTCGCCAAAAAGAAAATTGATTAAAACTCAAAATATGGACTCAACAGGTGCCGTTACAATACGGGATCTGCAAAAACTGACCTTATGGTGTTGTTTATTGTATTTTGTAGTTCCTGACTCGTCTTTTCAAGATGTGTAATTGTTGAAATTATTGTAAATGCGCAAAGAGAATAAGTATAATTACCTTAATACCCATTTTATGTGATCTTACCACGCGATGCACGATAACATTTCCAAAATATTTGAAACGTCTCGGTACAAATTAAACTTTATTTTATTTACTGTTATGATTTGATGAGAATAATTCAGAGTTATCAAAGTTTTGGAAAAAAAACCAGATAAGATCCCAGAATCAACACTAAGAAACACCACACTATTTATGGCTTTTTAGAATAATTAAAATAAGTAAAGTTTATTTGTTCTTTGACCAGTAACGACATATTTTTAAAAATTGAGGAAATATAATTTTGACTCTAATTGTTTATAAATTCTAATCCAAAAAATATTGTTATGAAAAGAATTTATCTTCCATAAGAACTCATCGTTTTGATTCACGATATAATAAAGTGGACAAGATTGTGAAACTGACAAATGTGGTGACCGTGATGGCATCTCGAATGTATGGAACTTATGAATTATTTATATTAAATCTTACGCAGTACTTTGAAGCCCACACAAAGGAAACGAAAGTTCTTTCTTTAGTTAAAAAAAATCACAGATTTCGTGCCTCACACGACTATCGAGCACATTGAAAATGAATCTACGGAATTCGAAAAAATATTTTTATAAGTAGATAGGTAGGTATTTATATTTTTCAAAAAGATTACGCTACAGTTTGCATCTTACAGCTCTCGTGAATACGCGTCTTTTGAGCCTATTTTGAATATCATAATCTTCACAACTCTCCGAGATATAAGGGGATCGCACTTTTTCGTGAAATCGGAGCCTACACTACTGGAGCGAACTAAAAGACATTTCCATTGTCAAAAGGCTTTGATTTTACCTATACCCACAGTATGGTATACGAAGTTTTCAGACATTCAATACCTAAAAATCATTCTACTATAGAATTACAGTCTGAATTTTTCTGATTTAGTATGTTCGTATGATAACAAATTATTGATGTAGACCAAACTATGCGGTCAAACCACGTGGCCACAGCCCAATAAATATGTATTCAAATATGAATAAATAAATTTCAAATGAGATTAAGATTGATTTTCGGATCAGATCCTGGCAGCATTACCTCGCTGGATGGCAATGCTGATCCAAACGCCAAAAGAAATGCCAAAATTATCATGCGTCGCTTCGATCAGATGCCCTGAAAGAATTTTGAATACGCGATGGCCCCAGTACTCCACGGACCCAGGGTCTCAACGCCAAAAGTTTCAAATATAAACCTTATTAAGATTAACATAGAACTTGAAATGATGTTAACGTATAAGGCTAAGCCAAGTGTATTCTACTTATTGGCAGATGATGGATTGCGTCAGGAGCGTGCCATTCATCCCGAAGGAACTATGAATGAGGTCGTCCATATAAGTCTCGATTGCATAATACACTGTTAGTGTTGTATTCAGAAACAAAAACGTGCTTTGTGCCAATTCGACTTGCGACCGGTTCGCTATCCTGGGATAAATAGGGCTGGGGTAAAGTTATCGATGAAAATCTTAAAAAGGTTACTATACTATCATGAACAGTAAGTGGTTGGTGTTGAGATGACGGCTGATGGAACAAAATGGAAGAGGAATACAAATCGTGGCGACAACTATAATTTATAGCGTTTTTTGTATTGAATTATCATACTGCTAAGAGGAATGTGGGTACCTTTGACATTCATTTGAAGTTCATAAATTCGAATCCAATAAATTCGAAATCAATCATTATCGTTAAATACCTAAAATTAATCTGCGGATTAGACTATGAGTAATATAGTCAAACAATTCATTTGAATTTTAAATTGTAAGAAGTAGTATAAAATATTGAGTCGAGAAAATAATTTGATTGATTTTATTGGCCACCATATTTTGATAGGTGATTTTATATAGCCACAATAATGTCAGGTTGCTCACTGGCTTTGACTAATGATCGTAAAATCAATTCTCTACGGTGTGCAATGAATTTTATTAAGTGCAACTTAAAACTTGTGAATTATATCACTGGATGTTTAACAGGTGTAATAAGATTAGGTGAGGAATGTTTCAGATAGTAAACTGTTTTGTGGGCATGATAAACTCGCGTTGGGAAACATAATTTTCACAATTATTGTTAGCTCATAAAAATAACTAACTTAATTCTTTATGGATCTTATAATGTTTAAAGATCTGGAAAGATGTCTGCTGATTTCTTTAACGTGCTTTATAGGAATTATGGATATCTTAGGGTACAGCAGATAGTATAGAAGCTCTTAGCCCTAAAAGTCTCTTACTCCTTCATAAAACCCAACAACATGACTCGATGCAACCTTCCTTTCAATCAATGAAAGGATGTCTCGTTTAAATTATTCCTATTTTAGAAACTCAATTTTTTTTAATAATGAAAAGAAAAAATGTTCAATGTTATTTAATCGATAAAGCATTTATCGAGATATTTATCGATACTTCCTTTTTACATCACTACTGCAGAATGTGGCGCAGTAACTCAGTGAATGAGCACTGCACTTGAGGTGTACAAACACTTCGTCTCCCTCCAACATACCAAAACAAGCGTGCAAGAGCGAGAAAGATTCCGTAAGGATTATAAAGCTGTTGGATTTAAGGAACAATGGATTTCTTGTACTGTTATTTGTTTAATTCCGTGTTCGCGTCAGACTGAAGTGAGCTTAATAATAGTGTTGGAATGTCACATACTGAAGAAATTGTATTCTTTTTTTATTAAAAATCGGTTTACTTAAAAGCTTTGTTAGGTTGACAATGTTTCAACAGTCGGTAGGTATACCGTCAAAGCTAAGGTTAATATAATTTTAAGTTATTTTAAAGATGTCAGATAGGGGCTACATTCAAATACGCATTTGAAACATACGGATATGTACCTAATGTAGGTAAGATAATGTTAAATAGTAATAAGGATGTTGTGTTAATAAATATTTTTTCATTTTTCATTTTCACCTACCTATAAATATTTAAAAACGGAAAAATCCATTTTCTTTAACTTGGCAAATGGTTCAAAATTAGAAAAATAATTGATAATACATTTAGATTTTGAAAATATTCCAGAAATAACTTTTTGTGACGAGACTACTTTTAACTGAACTGTTAATAAACATCTATAAAATTTCATCAAAATGAATACCGCCTTTCTTGATAAGCCTGATTAACACAAAGAAACAAACAGTAGGTGTTTGTTAATTAACATTTCTTTGTCGCTCCTTATAAGGTTATGATTTACGATCTCTTTTAAATAGGCTTTAATTGAAACCCACACACCACAGTTAAAGTAGCATTTAGTATTACTTTCTCCTACCTAAAGTTAGTAAAGAAACTATTAATTAAGATGATAATTAAAATAATAAATAAGATACAGTGGTAGTGGGAGTGAGAAATAAGATTGTAGATGGTAGGTAGTGAGTGGGACTGTTTAAATGTTATTCATTGTTTTTATACTATTAAAGTGGCGACACGCATTTGGTGATCGTAGAGGGTAACATCATGAAACCCGTAGTTTAGTCAGACCCACGCGGATAAGTCAATCTTGTGGATTTTTTTATTTTATTTAAGATAGGTTAGCTCTTGACTTCGCTCCTTGCCTAGGCATGGATGAAGTCGACGATGGAGCGAGCTCCCCTAGAAAATGCCTTTTAACTCTCATTTAAAAAAAAAAAACCGGTCAAGTGCGAGTCGAACTCGTACGCCGAGGGTTCCGTACCTAGCCATGGTGCCAATTAAGCTAGTCCGCTTAATTGTATGAGCGCCCATACAACTCAGGAGGACAATTTTAATTGGCGTCAACTATGTATGTATGGGAACACCCTTTAATTTTCAACTTTTTTAACTTTTTGGAATTTTTCCTTTATTTGTGCTATAAGACCTTGCTTTTTGCCAAATTTCGTTATTCTAGGTCAACGGGAACTACCATTTAGGGTTTTGACCCAAAACCTCTAGGGTACTTCCGGTTGACCTAGAATTGTCAATTTTGGTTACAAGCAAGGTCTTACAGCACAAGTAAAGGAAAAATTCCGAAAAATAAAAAAAGTTGATAATTAAGGTAAGTTTTGGTACTCACAATTTTCACGAAAACCTAAATTTGCCTATATCTTTTTATAGTGTTGATTCAGGACCTTGATTTTTATACTCACAATAGGGACTATAGACCTTAGTATATGGTATAAATTTCAACTTGCTAGCTCTACCCGTTCCTGAGATAATCGATGATGACACACGGACAGACGGACAGACAGACAGACAGACAGACAGACAGACAGACGGACAAGAAAGTGATCTTATAAGGGTTCTTTTTTTTACCTTTTAAGGTACGGAACCCTAAAAATTAACATTATCTTAACCTACAGTCAGTAGACAATAAAATTAGGGTAATAAAATTATATAAAGAGCAAAATCACATGTGGTTACCACTTGTCGGTCTGTTTGCAATAATTATTTATGTTTATAGAAGCTTTCAAGGCGTGACATCATTTTGTAAAATTTCTCAGTAAAGTAGATGTTTGTTTAACCTTGATTTGAATAATATAGGTACTTATTTAATTTGTAATAATGTTTAATGTTGCACAGCGGAAATGGGCAAATAGTTTGCACATTTATTTAAAGAAAACAAACGGTCTATCTATCTTGTTTTTCCTATTTATTATATTTGTCGTATTATAGATGTCACGATTGTGTGTTAATGGAATAAGTAAATAGGTACTATATAGAAATGTACATTTCTATAGAAACAATAGTTCAAAGATGTTTAGAAAATCGTAAAACGTTACACAATCCCACCATTGCAGTTCCTGCTAAAACAATAAAAACTCTTCAATAGGAAGCCTTCAGCGTTCACGATCAATAAAAGTAGAAAAGTGTGAAAAACTAATTACTTCCCTACTATTTTCTATTTCGTAACAATTTTCGAGGTTATCGAAATGGCGGGCATTCTTTGCTTCTATTTTCAAACCATATTGGGGGCAACGACCCGCAGTTGGCGCGCGTTGCGTACGTTTACGAAGCTCTCTGATACAAGTTCTCATTTTGAATTTTGCATTTGGAGTGTTTTTACCTCGTTTTTATTAGGTCACTTTCTTGTTTGTCTGTCTGTCGTTCCGGAACATTGTAACTCAAATTTCAATCCCGATTATAATCGGAAAGTTCTAATCGAGAAGTCAATCTCCGGCTGATACGCACTTTCAGTATAGCTCAAGTCACAACTCGATAAAAATGCATAAAAAAAGTGGTTTTTATTTTTTTTTAAATCTATATTTTTGCTTTTAAAAGCTTTCTTTTTCAAACGCGTCTTAGAGATGTGGAGTTTATAAAAGACGAAAAAGCTAACTTTTTAATAAAGACCTTTTTTTTTTTAATTAATACAATAACTTTAATAACAAATATTAATATTAATTGAACTCTAAGTTTTTGGTAAACAAATAAAAATATTATCAACCTTTGACGATTAAAAATGAATACCTATTCTGTAGATAATTAAAGTGGAAGATTAACCCAATTCCATTTAGTTTCTGTCCCTAGTTTATTACTCCGGGAACTAGTTTACAGCATTCGCGCCTCATAAAAGGCCTATCAAAGAGCAGAATTCTTCATTTTCAGTCCAACATCGAGTCATTTAAATTTGACGCCTAATAAAAACCCGCATACAAAATTCCTTCTTAAATGCACCAATTGGTTGAGGTTTTTGACCCCATCACTAACAAAGGGATGAAATTTAATCGTCCCAATCGAATAAACAGTTTCGACAGTTATTGATGACGATTTATCGATTCGAATTCATTTGAATCTGCGTTTGACAGGTTGGACAAGAAGTGTTATCGATAAAATAAATTGTGTTTCCCATCACTGGTTTTGGTTGTAAGACTTTGGGATGATAAACCCTATACTTAGTAATTAGTTTTATTAAGTAGGTACTTTCATTTTTTTATTTTAATTTTATAAAACCTAATAAGTAGGGATGTTTTCATTATTTTTTTTATTTTCATTTTTTTTTTAATTACAAAAAACCGCAATAATCTAACCAACTATTCTAATAATTCCCTACAGAATCGAAAAAAGAAAATTAATAAAAAAAATATTGTCAATGTAATTAGAGAGAAAAACATTATGGGACATTTTTTCACACAGTTTTTCTATTTTTTTTTTGTTTTAATTACAAATTAACAGTAGTAATTGATTCAAAAAACACAAACCTACCAAAAACTAGGTCTTGTTTTGTAATATCTGTGTACAATCAATTTAAACGCTCCACTGCATAACTAAGGGCGTGTTAATGTACTAACCAGCACTAATGGTAATTTATTTGGCGTTAAATGCCCTTTGAAAAACATTAGGTGTGACCTATTTCACATTGAGACAGATTTTTTATTACATCATAGACTAGTTTTACTGGGTGTTATTGTTATAGGTGTTTAAATGCGCACAGCGGGGTTAAAAAGGTCATTGAAGAAGAATCATAATCTGAATTGCACTATACGCCGTCTCTTTTCATAGACATGAGAGTGACAATAACAAAACTGTTCTAATCTCATACAAATCCACGTAAGTAAGTTCGTATGAGCAAGTTTTCTCTCTGGTGACGGAGTTTTTAGGCCGCCTAAAGGCCTCCGTCATGGGTTAACGACTTAAAAGCCGGGACCGACCTTTTAACGTGCCCTCCGAAGCACGGAAGCGCTCAGCTCGTAATACCACTTGCGATCACCCATCCCAGAGTGACCGCGCACAACGCTGCTTAACTTCAACGATCAATCAAGAACGACCAAGCTACGCCACGAGCGCTTCATCTGAATCCACGTATAAGGCGTAGATAATAGTGAACAAAACTCGTCCTTGGCCCTCAGTATCAATTGCTGCGATCATGCTATGAACAGTGCCTCGATCGCCAGTATGCACGAGTTTACTATTCTATCCTTGACTATAGTTAGGTATGGACAACTGTATGGACTGAACTTAGTTTAGTCAAGTTACCGCTAGAGGCGCAGCACTGAATTCCATACAACTGAGATACTTTACTATAGTCACGGATAGAAAAGTAAACTCGTGCATACTCGTGCATACTGGTGCTTGAGGCACAGTGCCTCGATCGCCATTATGCACGAGTTTACTATGCTATCCGTGACTTGACTATAGTAAAGTATCTCAATTGTATGGAATTCAGTGCAGCGCCTCTAATAGTAACTTGACTAAACTAAGTGCAGTCCATACAATTGTCCATACTTTACTATAGTCACGGATAGAATAGTAAACTCGTGCATATTGGCGAAAGAGGCACAGAACACCTACAAACACCTTACGAACTTAATACTGTATGTTCGTTGCTTGAGTACCGCCTTTATATTCAAAAACTCTTATCATCTTGTATTAATTCGAGCCATCTACAAAACTCGAATTAATTCAAGTTTTAAGTATACGAAGTCATTTCAGATAGTGGTGAGTGCACCTTAACGGTTAGTTTAACTTGAGATAAGGGCCGTCACTTACTTTGTTTAATTAACACTTATTTAAGCGCCTTGCTCATGACAACTTGAAAATATAGTAGACAGTTTTAAAGCAATTTATTTTTAACACCTTAAAACATTTAAAATTTGAACCAAGTACGGTAGGTACCTAATAATATTAAGTACCTACATTACTAAAAATTGCTAATACAAATGTATTTCGAATATTTACATAACCAAAAAAATCTACTCAGAAAGTACTTAAGTACTTACATAATATTTTAAACGTAAGAAACATGAACTACTTAGGTAGGTACCTACTTACCCAAAAAATATAAAAGTTGGCATTAACTGCACTACATTTAAAAAATAACTTGATTGTAATAAAGAGACAATAATTTTTAATAATTTTTGAAAAATTAAAAACATATATAACATTTCATAAAAAAAAATATAAATGACTAAGTACATAATACGATAATACTGAAAAATATTTTTTAATAATTGGTCTACCTAAAAAAACTATAAAATAACTCTTCCTTTTTTAATTAGTTTGTGAGACGTCATCGCCGTTTACAACATTTGCCTATTTAAAAGTAGATCAATGGAAGTTGAGTTTTGTTAGGTTGGCAACAATGAACTAATTCCCGCGCCCATATTGTTTTAGTTAGGGTCATTTACCTTTAGGGCTGGGATGATTTATCGATACCATTGTTTATATCGATAAATGTTTCGATCAGTTTGACATTATAATTATTCACAGTCAAACCTTTCAATTGAATGTTGGAGACGAAAATAAAAAAAGAAGAAGAAGAAGAGAATTTCTTAAATAAAAAATAATACCTAATGCTTTTGAAGATGTTTATGGTTTAAACAAGCATTATTTTAACCAAAAACTTTAAAGAGTGGTTGAGCTAATATATAACAAGAATTTATATATAATTCGTCGTAAATCTAATTTAATTTTAAAGTAATAGAAAGTTCTGAAGCATAAATAATATTTTATAATAACTAGCTTCTGCCCGCGGCTTTGCCTGCAAAGTTCATTCAGCATGTTAGTGAAGTATTTTTAAATCAGATGAGTAGTTTCGGAGATTACCTCCTACATACACGCAATTAAGTACCTCTTTATCATATTAGTATAAGTAGATTAGTATAGAAAAGCTAGTAGATAGTAGTCATATAAAACGATTTTAATCTTATCTTTATTCTTACAACATTAAATCCTAACCATAGCATAGTAGTCGACCGGAAACTAGAAACTATAAAAAGATATCAATAATAAGAAACGGCTAACCGAACCGATATTTTGTTTCGATTCATTCAGTGCTATTTTTAGTACATCACTAACAAAACCATCACACACATTTTGAACAATAGGTACAATTGCTACCTACCAAATTAACGTAAGCCTTATTTTAAGGTAGTAAAGACTTTTTTTGAATGGCCGGTTGTTTTGTAAGTAAACTAGGATGTTGTGTTTCCAAATAAAGGCGGGAAACACCGAATTCGGTCTGTCAATCGTCAGCTTGAGGAAGCCATGTATTTTTGTAAGAAACAATTATTTTAATTGATTTCACAGATGCATTTGTACAAATCGAATTTGGGGAGTTTGTGTTTTATCGTCACGTGTCCCATCACTAGTTTTTTTGTTTTTGAAGTTGGAATGTGGCCAGGATTTAATTAAAAAGAGACAGTTTTTTTTTAAATTTTGAATTTTCTATGAATTTTTAAATAGGTACCTAATTAAATATTCTTTTTTAAGCCTACTCCATCTCAACAATGTCCCAGAGCCCCTTTACTTATTTACAACGACAACCATTGCGTTATCATTAACGCTGCGTTTTGTTTCATTCTCCAAAAAAATGACTGTCTCTTTTCACTCTCAGTCAATGAAAAGAGATGGCAATAGTTCAATTCCTTTAATGCGATTCTGCAATAGACCTTTTTAAGCCCGCTGGCTATTCTCCAAAATGTCCCGTTAATGGAGGCAAGGCATAGATTGCCTCCAGACGCCGTGTAATCATCTAGTAGGTAAACATTTAAATATCGCGATCAACACAGCTCTTGCTATTTCATAACTCATTTAACTACATAGTGGTAATTAAGTAATTATAAAAACTGTTCATTCATAGGCCTTCAAACTCATTACACTAACCTCAGCACTCACTAATTATTATCTATGCAGAAATCGACCACATTATCTTGACCCTTACTTTCAAACAAATTCTGCTAATCTATAGCTCAATCAAAAGAACCAGCGTACCAAGACACTTTAAACCGAAATATCTTGAACTACGTTCCCAAAAACACTATTCAGCATCGCAGGTCTGAATAAATTGGTTGCATTACATACACGCATAGATCTTTTCGGTTGGTTATTTAAATCGAGCCTGTATAGAAACTTTTACGTATGCTTTGAAAAATCATTAAGTTACTGAATACTAATTTAAAAAGACCTGTCTTTATAAACACATTGTAGACAATGAAGGGTCTATTTATAATGGATCCTTATGATTAATAATAATAAATCATTTATTTCAGACAATCAATGAGTAGTCCATAATCACACACATTTTAAAAACACACAATACACAAAATTAAAATTAAATTAAAAATAGCAAAATACATACAAAAACAGATACCCGGCTCGACTTACACTTTATTTATGTATTTGTTTGTTTGAGTGAATGAACTGCGCGTGTATCATTCTGAGATGGTTCACATACTCGCAGTCGAATCTACACGCAAATGCCCTCAGTATGCTATTTGAGCTGACCCGAATTCTGCGCTCCAGAGATGTGCACCTCTTGCGCATGGTGGTGTAAAAACAGTCAACATGCGCCTCAGCGAACATCCCCGAAGCACTGCAGAACCGGGGCAGCCCCAAAAGCACCCTGAATGCATTATTAAATTGGACGCGAAAGGCACTGTACTGTTTTCGCGTATAACTAACCCACAGGCTGCTCGTGTAAAAGCTTGTGCAGTATGCTCGAAACAGACAGATTTTAAAGGATCGTCCATTGACAAAACATTATTAGGGTTCTTTAGCTCAAAGTAAACGTTTTGCTACGAACTTGTTTTTAGTTTGATTGTTTAGTAATTGAGTTATTCTTTCGGATTATAACTACCTATACTAAGTACTCGGGTAAATGTTTTTTTTTATTTAAGATAGGTTAGCTCTTGACTTCGCTCCTTGGCTTGGCATGGATGAAGTCGACGATGGAGCGAACTTCTCTAGAAAACGCCTATGAACTCTCCTTTTATAGGTGTTCGGGTTATTATGTAGTAGACCATAGTTTCTTAACCTTATTTTGCCCACCGCCCACTTAGCGAATATATTTTACTCAAGAGCCGCCCCCCCTCCCCTCCCCATATCTTAATGCGCCATCTCAATGCCCCCTAATTTTCTCTGGGTCTTCTACTGCCCCGCTGAAAGTCTCAATCGCCCACAAGGGGGCGTTATCGCCCACGTTGAGAAACTATGCCTGAAAAAACTGCCTTCGTCTCTGTTTCCCTCTACAATGTACCTACATTCGACAGCAGCACGCATTATAAAAGACGATTGGAAGCGCTTCGTTCTTAAATTTGGGATCTCAACCAAATGGGGATGATAGTTTGCAGTGCGTCTGTAGTTTCTATAGAAAAATGGTGAAGGCGGGATTTTCGTTTTTTACCGATCTATAGATAGATAGATAGATGGCATTTATTGTCATACAAGCAACACAATAACTTACATGTTATTTATAACATAAATAAAAATTAAAATTACGTGCTCATTGTATGGCTCGTCTGGTACATACAGGTTAACTTATTGTTAATAAAAAATTATATTTTTAAATGGACAAACGAACAGACAAATTACGCTGTATAGAGGCGTGAAACAGTCAACTTACTAAACTATTATAAAGTTATTGGCGAAAAGGAAAAAATAAAATTAAGAATTAATATAAAAAATAATATATACGGAACCATTAACCTCTTATCCAATTAATTAGTATTCAAAGTAGGTTTGTAATGGGAAATGTTGCGTGGAGCTGCGTGCGCGTGCGTCGCATAGCGAGCAACTCGTGGCATTGCTTTGTGCTCATTATGGCAGCTTGTGACTTCCTCCACGTGGAGTTGAATAGAGGAAGAGAATTTAGCTTGATTGAAGTTTACCAAGACGTATAATTACTTAACTAATAGGTATCTGGGCGACCAAGCTGTTCTCGGGTAAAAAAGACAAAAAAAAAAAGGACAAGACAAGGAAAAACCTGTCTATGGCTAGGATTCGATCTCGCAGCCTTCGGAAGCTAGCGTTGCAGGCCGATATTATGACCGCTTAGTCACTGACCCGCGGCTTAGCCAGCCCCACATGTATTGACCAAGTCTTTCCTGTGGATATGGCCGGTTAAGCTGAGAGGATGGTGTAGGTGCTGGCCAAGCCTACTCCAGCTCAACAATTTCCCAGGCACTACAGTGTCCCGAAGAGTGTATGCAAAGATTGCCTCCTGAGTCTCCTGACACTGTACCTATAAGTCATCTAGTAAAGATGTAAAGGCCTAAGTAGTCACTGAACCCGCAATTCCTGCAGCAAAATTACGAATAACATTGCAAGGGTAAATATTTTTGATAGAAACTGCCGAGAAAACGGTTTTTTCTAAAAATGAGACCTAGCTAGATCAATTTTTCGCCTTCGTAACCGCCCTAATCGAATTCGTTAGAACCGTTTTCGAGAACACAAACAAAAATAAATAAATAAGTAAGTACTTAATTAAACAAATATTACTTTTTTAATAGTATAGGATGTAAGACTGGCCTGCTCAGCTCAGTTGCTGCCTTCTACGCAGTACATAAAAAAATATTTTAAAAAAACAAAAACCCGACTGCGTCAAAACTAAAAAGAAAAAAACAAGCCTGCAAAGAATTACTCACAGTCGGTACCCATTCATTTTATTACCAATCAAATCTTCCCAATGTTATGGGTCCCGACTGTGAGTAATTCTTTGCAGGCTTGTTTTTTTCTTTTTAGTTTTGACGCAGTCGGGTTTTTGTTTTTTTAAAATATTTTTTTATTTAACACTTTTTAGTTATGATAAAGTTGATTTTAAAATACCTTGATTAACTCAGTGTTGCCAACCCGAATTTTTGAAAATTGGTAGATGAGGGGCCAAAAATTGGTAGAAGTTGGTTGAATGTAAAATGAAAAATAGGTAGATCTACCACCAAGATTTTTAATTAATAAAAACTTTATTACTATTTAAGTTTATCCGTAATTTAATTGTAATTTAATTCACAAGTTTCAAATGTATGATCTAGGTTGCCCGCTTTTTGTTAAAAACTTTAAAGTGCGGAATCCCTTGATAGAATGTTTAACTATGCCATAGATGTTAATTTTTTACTTGTATGAGTTAAATTCAAAACTTCAAATTCAAATAGGTTCAAACTTAGAAAACAGTCAAGAATGGTATATCCATAGACAGTGTAGTATTTAAAGTTTTAAATCAAAACACAACGCACGCTACCAAAGAAAGCTCTGCAACAAGGAAAAGCTTCTTCTTCTTTTTAATGATAACAACCCTGTGACTGAACGAAAATG
This sequence comes from Camptogramma bilineatum, assembly GCA_958496255.1. Taxonomy (NCBI): domain Eukaryota; kingdom Metazoa; phylum Arthropoda; class Insecta; order Lepidoptera; family Geometridae; genus Camptogramma; species Camptogramma bilineatum. The sequence goes on from OY292476.1 coordinate 2,036,625, forward strand.
TAGTGTCAGTTAAGCAGCTAACACTTTTTCAATTGGCAGATTGCAGGCAGGCTAAACATTACTACTAACTACCAATAGGACCGTACCGCACTGTCATTTCACATAGAAGAAACGTTCATCAATGTGGTTCCGTAAGATTTAGAAAAGTAGGTAGATTCCAGGCTTGTGGTGGTAGATAGGTAGACTCGAGGCAAAGTAGGTAGATCTACCTACAAGTTGGTAGATATGGCAACGCTGGATTAACTATTACCTACCCAACAAGAAATTAATAAACCAACTAAACTAAGTAACTTCGTATCGCCCTAATTATTTATTCAATTTTATTCATCAAATCCATCCAATCCAATTCCCCATCAGCCAATAATTCAATCCAATCCAATAATATCAAAAACTTTCGATAATGGCCCTCAAAAATTGATAGAATAGGTAAACTTTTCAAAACGCAACGATAGCGCGATCTAGGATTGGTTCAGATTTAGCAGCGACATCTAGTTGTGTTTTTGGTAATTAATGTAAATAAAAAATAATACTGAGGGTTGCGATGTTTGTAACTTCTGAACTACAAAACCGATGACCTTGAAATTTTTACAGAACATTTTAAAGTAGGTACATACCTACTTTCTAACAAAATTACCCTTCCTTTGCGTTGCGCAGTCGGGTAAAAAGAATCAATAAAATCGTACTATGTGTTAATGAATTAAGGTGCAGCGGGGCAATTCTGGCAGCGGGGTAATTATGTCACATGGTTATATCTCTCGTTCTATGACTTATACCTCGAAGAGACATCTATGTACGCGTAGAGAAATGTTTTGTTCATTCATAAACGATAGGTGGCATTTCTAGCGCAAAAACTGACTGATTGGCAGCATCATTTTGACAGTCACCTATTTTTCGGAGGGTGTAAAAATATTAGCTCCTCGAGTTTTTGTAATAATTAAGTGGTTTTCGCGGTTTAATTGAAAATTGAACAAGCTAAGGAGGTGCATTTTAGACTGGAGATTATTTTAATCGTACAAGTTCGTTTCCACTCATTGTTTCTTCTGTGTTATTGCATCCGCTATAATTACCCCACAAAGTGTTGATTTTATGTAATTTTATCGAAATCGGTTGCCATAATTGCCCCACCGATTTTGTATGAAGTTGCCAAAAACCAGTGATGTCCACAGCATTGAAGTAAACGTCGATAAAAATAATACTTATCTAATCGAGCGAGTGAAGATCTCAGGGTTAACTAATGCGACATTGCTTTGTATAAGTATTTGTTTGTGGCTTTGTTTGAGCTTAATTAAACCATAGTCGACACGCATTAAATTTTCGATCGAGCAAGCGAAGCGAACGAAGATCTTAGTGGCAAGTATGGCGATTTTGCTTTGTATGTTTGTATGTTTCACGAATTCTTGTTTTCGCATAATTGTCGAATCGTTCATCCAATCTGCATGAAACTTGGTAGGTCAATAGGTTGTGCTATGGCAATGAAACGGTGGAGCATATGAGCTTAATCGATAAAGGGGTTGTCAAGATATTGGGTTCCCAAGGGGGTAAAAAAACTAACAAATGTATTGAGTAGGGTGTTATGAAAGGTCTTTATTTGTACATTCCAAAATAGTTATAATTTTTATTCTAGGATGAATACTTTTTGAAATACGACATAAAAAATTTGACACAACATTATGTATTGCATGCTTGCCAGTATTATTTACCACTAGCGGACGTCTGCGGCTTCGCCCGCGTGCACTACTATTTTTTTTATCCAACGGGAACCATGCATTTTTCGGGATAAAAAGTAGCCTATGTCCTATTCCTGGTCATTATCTATCTACATTCCAAATTTCATCAAAATCAGTTTAGTAGTTACTGAGATACGTGGGAACAAACATTCACACACACGGACTTTCGCCTTTATAATATTAGTAGGATAGGATTAGTAGGATAGTAGGATGACTAGCTAGCGCAATAGACATACTTGGCAGTAGTAGCACTTGAAAGTGTAGGGGTAATCAGAAGAAAGTCCAAATGTAAGTGATCTACGATTCGCGAGATCTCAGTTCGGGGCAAACTATATTTCATACATCATTTTTGCGCGAGATTTTTGCGGATTCTCCGTTTATCGATAGTCAGGGTCCCAACACTAGCATGTATGGGAGACTAAAGAGTGATGCCAGAATTACCCCACAAAAATTTTAACAGGTTTTTTATAAAAACTGGACCATCGTAGGAGATTAGAATGTTCAAATTCGCGTGTATTGTGTTGTCTAGTTTGTAAAGCTTCTGGATTTAGTATCATAGCATCATTGGTTCGAATAATATCACCACCTGACGGAATTACCCCGCTGAGGGGCTATTCTGGCATTTTCCAGTTTTTAGTTAAAATTGTGTTATTTCACCATTTAAATATGATTTTTCTTTAACAAAAATACAACAAAGAAAAAGGCAGATAAATGTTACATAACACCAATTTGTCAGAATTAGCGTAACTCAATAAGGAACGAGAGCATAGAAGTTTTAAATTTTGACTAAAATTTTTCGGCCAGAATTGCCCCGCTGCACCTTACAACCAGATACCTACCTACTCATTTTGATTTTCATTTCCTCTCCCAAGGGAACCGTCTTGAATTTCAGTAAGTAAGTAGGTATAGTAATCAAAAGTATCCTATTTATACCTCGTAGTAGTATAGTATGTATGCACTCAAATAATACCAAGTTTCATTTAAATCCGTCCAGTAGTTTCGTTCGACCGAGACGTGATGCGCGGCCAAGATACACACAAACAGAATTTTAAACCGTTATATTTCCTAAGCTATTATTTAAAATGAAAAATAGTAAAAGAAACCTAACATTGATTTTTAAATACCTATTCAACGATACCCCACTTGACATAGTTCGTCAATTTTGAGTTTTTCAATTTTGACAATATGGCGTCTGGTTGTAACACTGGTTAATTTTGATTACTTTCATGTCTTTAGTGACACTCGCAAGGTTGAGACAAATCGATTGACGTTAGAATCATCAAAATCGGTCCACGCGTTTGGCCTCTAGAGTGCCACATAGAAACATCCATAGCGAGAATAATTATTAATCAACTTTAAACCGTTATTTTTCTTAAACTATTACTTAAAATGAAAAATGGTAAAAGAAACATAAAGTTGATTTTAAAATACCTATTCAACGATACCCCACTTGACATGGTGTGACGATTTTGATTTTTTTAATTTTGACATTAAGGCGTCTGGTGGTGGCACTGGTGAATTTTGATTACTGTCATGCCTTTAACAACACTCCCAAGGTTCAGACGAATCGATTGACGTAAGAATCATCAAAATCGGTCCACGCGTTTGGCCTCTAGAATGCCACATAGAAACATCCAAACATACATACATAATAGACTGATAAACACATTACCCTTCCTTTGCTTTGCGCAGTCGGGTAAAAAACAGTAGTACAGTACAGTACAGTAGTAAAAAAAAAACATAAATTAGTATTTATTATACAAAATATTTAAGCTATATTAGTAAATAAAGTGTAATTTTACCATGTTAAACCTAGTAAAACGCATCAGTAAATTTATTCAAAACCCGACAGAGCGCAGAAATTGCAAAGACCCTCCATCTGATTCGCTACGATAGTAAATAGGATTAGTGTGGGAAAAACAAACAATCACAATAATTGAATGTTTGACAGTACTTAGCGAATTGCAATCTGCGTGATTGTGTACATAGGTACTCAGATTATTTGACTCAACTCAAAAAAATACATTGTGTCATCGCAGTTCAAAAACCGATCTTATTTCGTGAGAGTTTGGGCTCAGTTAAGCCCCACCTACGTGGCTCAGTTTGTTTTAGGTCATTTTCTAGTGATGCATGCATGCTTTTATGTTTTATTTGAGTTTACCTATCTAAATCATCTTTTCAACTTAATCGGTCTTATCTACAAGAAATAATCTATTTATATATACATAAATTCAAAAAACTTTTCCGTAAAGGTAGGTAGATATCACAGATATCCATTTATTACGACCCTGACATATATTTTTCGCCTCATCCATCCATAATCTTTCATACAAGCTTGTAGATTTAGGGTACTGAAATAAGTTCGTATAGGGCCAACTCTGGTGACGGAGTTTATAAGCCGCCTAAAAGCCTCCGTCACATGACTTAAAAGCCGGTTCAGGGTACTGACGTACCTAACGCTTTTCTAAAATGTCCCCAATTAGGTCCAAATTATGTTTGTCTAGTTCTTCCCCTTCCAGCTGTCTCATTCACACTCACTTTATACACTTATTTGGTTAAACAACTTTCATTCATTCTTTTTACATGTCAACATTTTCTCAATTCTCATCAATATAATGTGAGTATTTTGGTATCTACTTCAAGGTTAACAATGTCATCACATCGTGACACTCCTAGATGATGTAATGACACTAATGACCTATTACGAAGGTGTGACATTGTATCTGTACTTAAGCTAATACGCCCCCACAATGTCACAAGTCACGATCAATATTGAATAAACTGTGTTTTTATTGAGTCATTTTGGATTATACTTAGGTCATTTTTAACCTGGGTCTCTTCAAGTCAAGAGTGAATAAGTGTCTTCTAGACCTTTGTGATCCATCGTCAGCCACATCGTCACTTACCATCAGGTGAGATTGTGACTAAACAAAGGTCTATCTAGATAAAAAAATGGCTGAAAAACTGTCACAAAATGTAATGTTTTTTTTAATTTAGTAGTAGCATCCGCCAATGGGTTTGCTCGATTAATAGATATCAATGTGTATAAATTATATTCAGTTCAACCTGTGGCAGCTTTTTAACCGACTTTAAAAAAGGAGGATGTTCTATGTTTGTGGTACTTCCTGTCTTCTCCGGTGGTCCCATATCAAGGAATTGAAGTCGATTTTAAGCTTTTTCAAAAATATCTTGTTTTAATTCGGTTTTCTAAACAGAATTAAAAAAAAAATACCGAATTCAGATTTTCTCCAATATTGACGAACTTAGTAATAATAATTAGAGTTGATGATTACAACTAAGTCACAAAAACTCAATTCAAAAAATAATTGTAATAATTAGGTAGGTACTTAACACAATTTACAAAAAAAAAATTGTAAGTAACTATGTACCTACATACATACATAAACTCACGCCTGTATCCCATCATAGTGGTAGGCAGAGACCACAGATTGCCACTTGCTACGATCCTGACACACTTCTTTCGCTTCATTCACTCTCATCACATTCTTCATGCAAGCTCGTCGGTTTAGGGTACCTACTCTTGACCTGGCAAAATTTTTCAATAATTCGCCAATTGTAAATTGTAGTATTTATGTTAAACAAATAGTTCATGATACCTACACATTTTAACCTGAATGTTTCTTCCATTCATTCAAAACCTGTATAAAAATTTAAATCCAATAACAATGTTTTTTATACAATAAACAAACGAACTTTATCAAAAACAGATGCCTATCCAATTTCAATCTAACCAATTAACCCAGAACCCTGCATCCAAACAACCTCAAAGCTATCCAGGTCTACGTAATTTGGTTGTATAAACCTAATTTCAAATCTGTTTCAAATAGAGGAATGTATTTGCAACAAAATTGGGTTTTTGGGTTGAAATGTGTACGATGATATTGTGGCCACGAAATGGAGGAATTTTATTCAGGATAAGTTTGACTCAGAAAAAAATGATGACAGTTTTGCGTCGGGACTTCTTGATGTAAGTAGTAAGTACCTACATAGGTACCTACACACATTTGAGTGGGGTGTCATAATGAAAGGACTTGATTTGCACATTCCAAAATGGTTTTTATTTTTTCTCTAGGATGTATAGTTTTTGAAATACAAATAAATAAGAAACTGTTGTAGCCAGAGCTGCCAGAGCTCCCGTTTGATAGAGTTTCGATGTCTTCGTAGTTCATTAACTTGTCAGTCTTAGAGAGTGGCATCGTTGTGGTTTATTTGCAATGATTTTAGTTGTTACTTACTTGAAATTTTTTCATGATTAAAAATAAAATAATAATTGAAACCTGACGTAGCACGTAGTCAGAAACAAGTCCAAATCTAGGCTATCAAAAATTACGTTTTCAATTCCTTGCCTACTATTACTAGTAGTTCGCCTAATGATCTTCAAATTGATAGTATCAACGCAACGGTGCGCGAGATCTCAGTTCGGGGCGAACTACTAGTAATAGTAAGCAAGGAATTGAAAACGTAATTTAGTAGCTCAACTAAATAGTACGTTTACTACTAAGTAATGTTTTTAGTACGTGACCCAGAACAACATTTGAATGGGCTAGTGTAGTGTAATCAATATTTAGAATCACCTACGTAAATGCTATTTTCAAATCACCGGATTCAAGAAATACACAATGATTTTGATCGGTTTGTTTTGAGAGGAAGGAAATGTTGAATCATTCTTCAATGAATGTTAAAAATAGTTTTTACTAATTTTTTAAACGTTAAAAAAGTTTGTATGTAACTTGGTATGTAAGGATAGCCACAATTTTTTTTAACAGTAAATGCTTTGAAACAATAATATTGCAAAAAAAACACAGCTCCCTAAAAATAAGTTACATTTAAGACATTTGGTTCTGAATTCAGGAGTGTAGTTTTTTCAACCATCAAAATATTTTTTATTCATGATTATTTTCAATAAATTAAAACTAAAAGGAATGTTTAGTAACACGAGGTTATTGTGTATGAATCCAACGCACAAATTGACGTCTCATTACTTAAAAAAATTAGTGTTTTTTTTTTTAATTTTCTCCCAGATAATAACCCAGATTATTGTATTATTTATATTACAGAACACGCACTGTTGAGTCATCTAGTAGTTTATAAGATAAATCTGTTTTACTCAACACCTATAAAACAACATTAAAATAAAAAGATAAATGATTCAAACACATAAAAGCTTTAGTAACCGTTTATTCAATAACAAAGATGATGTGCGTTTCCATTATCTTACGATAAAAGTATTATACATGACAATAGACGATTGTAGCCCCAAGGAAGACATTCTATTTATGTGCATATTTAAAAACAATTAAATTAAAAATTTAATTCAAAGCCCCCGACATATCCCTTCATAAACTCCAAACGGCTGAACAGATTTTCATAGCTAAGAACACTCTCAACAAAGACAGCTTTCAAACAAAAAATAATAATTCAAATCGGTTCATCCGTTCAGGAGCTATGATGCCACAGACAGACACATAGATACACATAGACACAGACATACACACAGAGGTACACATACACAGAGACACAGATGCACACTCCAAACTTATAACAGCCCTTTTTATCCCCCGACGAAAAAGAGGGGCTTTTTCGTCGGGGGATAAAAAGGGCTAATACGTGATTCCTATCACATCAATACTTTATCAGAGCAAGAAACACGAAACGCATAACTCAATAATAAAAAATCGGATGAAAACTAACAGTGGAAACAAACGCCAAATACAAACAAGACTCACCACCAAAAATAAATGGCACAGATATGAAAAACGAAAATTGGGGCACTATGCAGTTGTGGTTTCGAAAGATGCATCGAAAGTAAGATTTAATGCTGGGAGTTCTAGATCTCTCAGATCTTTTAGGCATCCTAGATCCTTTGAAGAAGTCTAAAGTGGGTGATCGACGTACAAGCCTATACCGCGGTTTTAAAGAACGTCGGTTTTACTCGCGGCTCGTTGGTGCTGATCGACTAGCGAGTGAAACAGTCGTATCGTAGTCGAATTGAGGTTTTGAATTGTGAATTTGATCGAGCTGAGAAAAAAATGAAGCTAACATGACGAGCCGCGAGCCAGGCTCATCAACTCACAAAACCGCGGTATTTTCAATATAAATCTGTCAAATCGCATAATTATTTCCTCAGATAAAAATTATCTAGGTATTGAAAAATCGGGTATAGGACGATTAAAAAAGCAATAGGTTAGTATAGCATGTCATGTTACGAGGAGGGAAGAATTTCACGTTACCTACCTACTAGGAGAGTAGTAAATAATTAATGTGGATGGAATACGTGTTGAGGTAGACAAAAGAAAAGATGGATGGATTTTGTGAGGGATGACATGAGTAAGAAAGGGGTGAATACTGAGATGACCACTGATAGAAGGAATTAGAAGAAGAATACATGTTGTACCGACCCCAAATAGAGGGAGAGGGGGAATAAGGGAGAGAAAGAAGAAGAAGACGATTCTATTGACGTTACTATTATAAGACGTACCAGTTACCCGATAGGAAAATAAATCGAAAGACATCAAAGTCTCTGGTATATTTAGAATACATTTCCCGCCATAGTTGAAAGTTGGAGTCGCGCCAACGCGGACGGTCGTCTATGGATTTGTCTATAGTTAACAAGATTTTGAATTGGCTTATTGAGAAAACTTCTCGAAACTAACTTGCTTCCCGCTTTAGTCGTATTTTAACAAAGTTTCATCCATTTAAATCTCAGTATCATACAGTAAGTAAGATTTAGTACCTAATTTGGGCATGAAAGGTCGCAATTTTGGGGAGTCGGGCCCTCAAATGATGATGAAAAGAAAACGTCGTCCAATGATGTAATGTTTAAATTTCTTACCACAAAGTATCTACCTAAGTAGGTACCTACTTAAAACTTGACTATTCATTTATCTTGGATAAGAGTCGATCTGTCATAATCTTAAGAACTCATTCATTCAAGTGTTTGTTGTTAGACATATTACAAGGTAAAGTTTTAAGGTTACCAAAATAAGAACGTAGGCCTTTTTAAATTCTAGTCTAGATTATTTAAGCTGTACATCCACTGTGCCTCGGTACGCAGCGTTTTTCTTTCGGATTTTGCATCGGCATTGGCAATACACAACACGTCAGCTAGTACGAGTTTTGTTCACTAATACACTTCGACGCCTAAACGTGCATTTGTATGAATCAGCCAATCACAAGGCCCGTATGTAAGTTAGTTTGTATGTGCAAGTGTCTAACTCTGGTGATGGAGTTTTTAGGCCGCTTAAAGGCCCCCGTCATTGCTTATATCGACTTATAAGCCGCGACCGACAATTTAACTTACCTTAACGCGTAAGTTTCACATTTCGCCACTAGTTGGCGCTGTTCTGATCCCATACAACTCCAGGTTTATGGTGTCGATGCGTAGTGAACAAAACTCAAAGCGATCGGGACCAGAACGGCGCGTTCACTGCGGATGACGTGATCGGCCCTTCTCCAAAATGTCATTAATTTAGTCCTAGCCTTTCCTTTCCCGCTGTCAATTCAAATCGACCAGCTGGGCAATTCTACTAGATGACAACGTCAATCATTCCGCTGCGGTTTGTTTCGATCTCTTAAATGTCAGCCATTTGGTGAAATAGTAGAATAGCTTTTGAAAAATTTGTTCTGCCAAAGTTCAAACCTTAGCTAAAACCTCACCACAACTGAGTCGTTTGTTATTAGTAGTCATGGAAACAGTCGGTTTAGTTGAGGTTTTGCTTGAGGTTGATAAAAAGTTTGGTACTAGAATTGACACCCAGTGGGCACACGTTTTCTGCAGCGCGTTTTTGAGCTGTCCCGTTCGCATCGCGTTTGTATCGATACAAACGCGCGTTCGCAGCGCGTTTCTTTCCGCGAACCGGGAGGGGGGGAGCGCGTTCAAACGCTCTGCAAAAAACGTAGTGTGCCTACTCCCTTAGGTATTACACTGTTTTATTATTTCAATGTACCTAGATATAAATCTAAAACTATTTTACAAACAGTAAACCTAAACACAACCTCCCATCAACTAAACCATTACAATATAAAGTACATGTGTACTTTGGCATGTGCTCGGCACGTGCGCGTGATGTACCGACAAGTGGCTACCCAATGGACAAGGGCTCTTTATACCCAGTGGTTTGAAGGTAACCTTATTTGGAGCAAGAAACAACATACAAACTGGCTTCCGCCCGCGGCCGATCGCGTGGTACCTGGATAAAAAGTAGCCTATGCCCTATTCCCGGTCATTATCTATCTGTATTTTAAATTTCAGCCAAATCGGTTCAGTGGTTGTCGAGTTATAGAGGAACAAACATACATATCCAATGATCTAAAAAAAGTAGCGTATGTCCTGGTCACTAACTATCTACATTTTAAATTTCAGCCAAATCGGTTCAGTGGTTGACAAGTTATAGAGGAACAAACATACATCCATCCATCCAAACATCCAAACTTTCGCATTTATAATATTAGGGTGATATAAACGGAGGTAGCTAGAAACTATAGAAAAGAGCTGATGATCAAACGGCTGCACAGATTTTCATGAAAATCAACATGAAAATTTCGATGAAAAGATTGGCCGTAGCTTAGGTTCCTTTTTCCTTGACTTTGCCCGTGAAATTACAATAAAATCTATATTCAAACTTTTATAAATAACAAACAAATTGCGAATAACATTGCTAGAAAAATTGAATTATTAGTATTACTTTCATTGAATTTTTTAGAAATATTTTCAAATAATGCGGTGAAAAACACAAGTGGGACTAATAAGGAAATACAGCTTTCATTGATCAATTAATAATTAAAAATACCCCGGATTCACTTGTAACGGTAAAGCAATAAATACAGCATTCCTTTTTAATTTTTACCGGGATATGGGGATAGAGTTGGGAAACTGTCGATAAAATGTCACTTTTTATCGATAAAATGGTTTAGGTGTTTTTGATAAACAGCTCTAAATTTAAAGTAATACATAAGTTAAAACAAGATGGGTCGACGACATAGGAAAATCCGCAGGGCGTACATGGGTGAAATTGGCGCAGAATAGATGCGAATGGCAAAAGCGAAGAGAGGCCTATGCCCAGCAGTGGGATGAGAAGGGCTGATGATGATGATAAGTTAAAACACAGAAAGTTAAAAAAAATGTTCCAAATAGGTACTACGTATAAAGTAAATTCTACAAAACACACTTCTACTTATCAAAAAACTGAATCATAATGACTAATTATGATGTTTCTTTTTATTTCTAACCAGTCTCTCATGCCTCATACTAACTTAACATCAAATCGGTGAGAGACTACACTTATCTACGAATCTTATTTTTAAAAAATCTCTAGTAATTTGATTTACATTAATCATAACTTAATTATTATTTCAAGTTTATTACGTAAATTAATGAGAAAATCATGGTAATGTGTGTTTGATTATGCCATGAGTAGACATTTTATGGTTAAACATTTTAAATGTTATTGAGCTTTTGTTATTTCGTAATTATTTTTAAATTCATCTGCACCTTTGAATAAAATTCCTTCAGTCGAAATAAAAATTATTGTAATTAGTCGGATTTATGATAGGTAGGTAACCTAACGTTAATTATTCTGTTGTATGAAATTAAAAGCCAAACATAAATTATTACAACATATTTATGGAACTATTACAATACATTTATGGCATTGAATACCTTAGGTATTATTGCACATTAGTATAAAAAGTTTCTATTAACATTAAAAATCATACATTACTCCATAATAATCTTGAACTTCACAAGAACAACTGCAATCAATCATTACGTCACTAAAGTAGGTCGCCATTAAATTGAAATTATCGATATAGTCACATCACTAAATGCCTTATTAGGTGATGCAGAAATCAAGTCTTCCATATAAGACCTAGAATAGTGGATTGTAGGTCTGTGTGACACTGACATAGACCAGATGTCAGAGAGAAATGAAAGGATAGGTAACAGATGAATAGAATTCAACTTTCACGGTCACAACTTATATTTAGAAATACAATGACGTGGGGAGCGTCGATAGGCTTGCAACCTGTCATGTATGGAATGTTAACTTCTGCAAAATTTTTTAATGTACCAAATGTGTTTGGACGTACCACTGACTACCCCTTAGACATCTTTAAAGGATCTAAAAATGCTTAAAGATCTGAAAAAACTGTCTTGGGGAATACAGTCGTGATCTTATTTATTTTTTTACACGGGGATTTGTTGTATCACCTAGGTATGACATAAATAAGAAAAGGTTAATCATTAAATTCAGTAAATTTCTAAATTTAATGTTCCAGTCATGACTTTAACGCGTCAGTGCCCACGACGCACATGTGCTCCCGGCAATATAGCCACTTCGGCTGTATTGCCGGGAGCACATGTAGGTAGGGTAGGGAATGTGTTAGTAATACTTAGAAAAGTGCGAGACTTCATAATGGCTATAATTTTAACCACACAAGACTATTTAATAATTTTACAATACCCAGACCCAAAAAAATTATCTTTGGATGCAAATTGTCCCACCCCGCGAGAATCAAACATTTCATTTCATTTCATTTATTCAATAACAATACAATTGTGTTTGAACTGAACTTAATCTATTAAATAACATAATATAACTTAATCTAGAACATAAATAAATCTATACATTATTAAATTTCAAATTCTCGAACTCGCCTCCTATGTCACTGAATCACTAACATCAATCTTTTGTTTTTTCTCCCATCCGTTCATTCTCTTCGTTCATACCGTGTTTTGTTATAATTGTATTTTATAGCTGATTGTGTTACTCCGACGAATAACATTATATTTAATAGATCAAGTGAGTATAAGGACTGATTTAATATTTATCAGGCCTATGTATGTCAGATCAAGATAATTTAGTAGGTATCGTTCGAAAGCAGCGCGACATAATAAGCTTAGAATTATTTTTTATTACTAAGCTTTAAAGGATTTTTATGTGGGTAACTAAGTAACGGAACGAAACAGATATTGGTTTAAAAATAAGGAAAATAAAATAAGGACTAGTTTTTTTATGAGGATGACTATTGAATTTAGATATAAGTTAAGAAAATAAAATAATCCAAAATAGGAGTATCGATCAAATGTTGTTTTTATCGATATTTTTCTAAATGAACATTGAATGCCCATCTCTACATTTCTCTTACGGTCTTTGAAGAAATTATTTTATGAATAGGTACTAATACATACGAATATATTGCAAATAAAATAGTTTTATTTCTATATTTAGTAAAATTTATGTAGAAAAGAGTTCCTGATATATTTATTTAGGTATTTAATAATCGGGTTATAAGTATGACTGTGGGTTCTTTTAATTAATAAGTAAAATAACTACCAATTTGAGTAAGTAAATATTATTAAATTATTACATTTAAAAATTTTCAAAATCAGTCCACAATCATTGACGGATATATAATTATCGGTGAACGTACCTATACATAAAAAACATAGTACCTACTATACAGCCGAAATAAAAAACATAGTAGGAAGGTACTATACAGCCGAACAGTGCCTCGATCGCCAGTATGCACAAGTTTACTATTCGATCCGTGACTGTAGTAAAGGCTCTCAAATGTATGGGATTCCGGTGCAGCGCCTCCAGTGGTAACTTGACTGAACTAAAATCCCAATACATTTGAGAGATTAAACTACAGTCACGGATCGAATAGTAGACTTTGTGCGTACTCGTGCTAAAGGCTCTGAGAACCTCCTCCTTTTTCAAAGTCAGTTAAAAACATGAACACGGTTAAAACCAATAACCTACGTTAAATATTCATCTAAACCCCCAAATTCTATTGTAAAATAAATATTTTTATGCTGCAAGGGCATTTTAACTACTATTTGCTCAGAGCCTCAGACACACTCCGGTAAATATGATGTGTGTCGACACAAGTGTGAAGTTGTTCAGAAACACATTCCGTAGTGTTTGTAGCCACCGATTTATAGAGTAGAGTGATGTAGAGGCAACACTAAAAGAATTTCCATGTTTTTTTTTGCATTGAGACTTAAGGCAGTGGATCCTAACCTTTTTAATAAATAATAATAATGGAGACTGCAAAAGTCAATATAGTCCCAATAGTACTGTCATCAACTGGAGTAATCCCTACACAACTTTTTCAATCTTTAGATTTCCTAGATTTACCAAAACATACATTATATTCTTTTACAAAAAACAGTAGTTCTGAATACATGTAGAATAGTGAGGAAGTTTTTGCAAAAAGAACTTCCTATTGAAACTCAACCTTTCCTGAGTCACACCTAAAGTCGAGTAGATTAAAAGTCTAATAACAAATAATAATAATAGGAGTTTATAAGTAGAGCGGTTACTGTATAATGAGATGTTTTTGTTTCGTTTATGTTATTTGCACATTTTTGTCTCTTTTGATTTTAAACATACGTACATTACATACCTTTACAATTGTTTTTATTTTAATTAGGTAATCAAGAAATTAGTATTCTAAACGAGCATTACTAAGTCTCATTCTTGGTCGAAGATCTTTAGTAAAACCATCATTATTTTCATCTCTAAACAAAACAACATGTTAAATACTACAACACACCATTCGAATTCAAACCCAAAGCTCATTTCTAGCTCAAACCCCGAAATAAATTGTCTACGCAATTCGATGCAACTATTATTAGCAAATAGAACATCTTAATGTATTTGATCATAACGCATTGATCTGGCTTAGCCGATAAATATTTAGACAAGGATTTACTCCAGTTATTTGAAAGTGGCAGCAAGCGGCTTAGTACGATACTGACGACTGATGATCTGGATGAGTTGAGCTATCTATAGATTTGCAACAATCTTACTTTCATGGGCGTAGCTATATCTTTGTTATGGGGGGCCCAAGAGTTCTAAAATACAAAGATCTTTGTTATGGGTGTCCAAAGGTTCAAAAATGCAAAGATTGACTAGGTTTCCTCCGAAATCAAAAGGTTTCAACTGTTCAAGGGTTCCTAAGAGGTGGGGGGGGGGGGGGTCCGGACCCCCTAGATCTCAAATTTTGCCTACCGCCCAATTTGAGACTATAGTTTTTTGAATGTCTCTCATCTCAATCTCAATGCCCCCTAATTTTCTATGGGTCTTCTACTGCCCCCCTGAAAGTCCAAAACCCCACGTTGAGAACCTATGGTATTTATAATTCTTGAGGTTTTTTAGTTCTTAAGTTTATCTAAGAAGCGTATTGTATTTCTCTGTATCTCACTACTCTATCCTCATTACTTATTCAGTCGGTACGCTCAACACATTTTTATATTATTTTATCGCGTAATTTGCCTACAAAACGTTCCTTTGTCACCAAACGATGTTTTGTTTATAATTTTTTCACATATTTCAATGAACTTGAGCTAGTTTCTTTGTTTCGTAAAATATTACGGTACACTGTGACTTTCAAACTGTTTATGTTAATTTATAAATCGTAATGTTGTAAAATTGACGGGGCAGCCCCAACACCAACAAACTATAGCTGGTAGGATTTGTACTTCTCCGATCTGGCAGTGCTTTGTTCGGAGAGTAATCTATGGCAATACTTATTTTATAGTGGCTACTAACAAATTATGGCTCGATGTTATCCGAAATAAAATGTTTTTATTTTATTTATTTATTTATTTATAAATGCTTACCGGCCTATTCATAATGGGTACGTAAACTCTTACGGTCTTATGCATATAAACATAGCGCGCCGACCAGCAGTGCAGGTAGAGTGCGCCCCAAACTTAATGGCGGCTGAAGTGCACGTCAGATTCGACTTTGCGCAGGTACAATTGCGGGGAGGTGAAGGTGGTGAGGGGCGGGGCTAGGCAGGCTATGTAGATAAAGTTTACTTTATTCTATTGCGTTGACAGTACCTGCGCAAAGTCGAATCTGCCGCGCACTTCAGCCGCCATTAAGTTTGCGGCGCACTCTACCGTTCTTATCAATCGCTGAATCGACAAAATTCGATAAAATTACAATTAGAATTTGTCGATTCTAAATGTCGAGCGATCGATAAGAACCGTACTTGCACTGCAGGCTCGCTAGAGCGCTCTGTTTTTTGAAAACAACGCTCTAGTGTGCTTGGGCGCCCGCACTAAGTTTTATGCATAAGACTTACTTATTTTAAAGTTTGAACATTTTGTAAATCTTTTGTAAATCTATTTTCATAATAAGCTTTTAAAGAAGCTTAGAATTATTTGTAGGTAATGATTTAGTTAGAATAATATAAAAGTCTTAAGTTGGGAACAAATTATCGGACGCGGCTGACGGACGCGGCTGACAGCCGCGACTGATAAGTGTGCACACCGTCCGAACACCCAGCGGGCCAGATTGCCTTCGGACGTCTGAAGGTCCAAGGACGCGTCCGCGACTTTCGTCAGATAATGTGCACAGTTCTATGTTCGTTCTATATCCAGATACCTATTCAGTCGCGGCTGTCTGCCGCGTCCGTAAGCCGCGTCCGATAGTTTGTTTCCAGCTTTATGTGTGTATAAATCTGTAAAAATGTCTGTGACCGATGTCTTAAAGATACCTAATAGATTAATCTTAGTCTGTGTTATTTTCTACAGAGTATCTTTTAATCTTTTCTCAATTCAATTTCTCAGTGGGTTAGCAGTAACGAAACGTCATTTATTGCCATTTTACGATAGCGTGCGTTTTGTTAGTGCTTTTCTCGGTACCGTGATGTAAGAGATATTTTGTCTGTGGCAGCTTGCCAGTACTCTCGTCTAGTTTTATGTGGCTAAATGAATAGGTATTGTAAATAGAATGTGTGCTACAAATATTTAGGGACAACTACGCCTAGGTACCTATGTAAGTAGTACATTATTAGTTACCACCGACTTCACTCTTATGATGATTTCGATGGTTCTTTTTTTGTTTGAAAGGTTGTAACTTTAAGTTCGTCTCATAAAAATCTGGTGAAGATCTGATGAGCAAAATAGATCCTCAAAATGCAGTAGGTACCTACCTACTTAAGTATATTGCTCACTTTTAGATTTCTACCAGTGGAATCTGCCCTTTAACTACTGTAGGGATTGATTTAGCACATGGGACCACCTTCTCATACAAAACTAGAGAATTGTGAATATTTATTCTCTTATAATTAAGCTATGCAAAGATAGACTCGCGAGGTCTACAGCTCAAATCAAATCAAATCAAATCAAATTAATTTATTGCGTATTAGTGGCTCACAGAGACACTAGTTTTTAATTTCTAAGTGGTAGTTATCGGACACTACGAGCTTCAGTATGATGACAACACAACCAGGAACTATTTTATGACTACCTATGTCAACTGTTTATTCACAATTCAAATCTGACAGTGACATTGACAGCTCTAGTGATGCACCAATGACGTTATCGATATCGATGTTGTCATTGTTATTTCTGATATTGCAAGTGTTTGTGAGATGTATTAACGACAACCTTGAAGATCAAAGGAGTAGAGAATGTAATGATGTACCTATGGGTGATTTAGAATATTTGTTTATCGATATTTTATGGTAGGGACTATTTCGAGCACTATTTTATTTGTTTTGAAAAGTACATTTTAAGATGGTGATTATGTAATCGTAGCATCATCTACCTAGTTGCTTACCTACCTAAATGTAAATATTTTTGCAGTTTTTGAAAGATGTTGGAACTTTCCTATTTTTAAAAAGGTTTATTATTTAAGAACAATTCGCGTCATGTAAAAAGAACGCTGGAAGAAAGTGGAGGGAGTGTGTTTTGTCTCGTGTTTGCGCATGGGTTACCTATTCACAAACATGAGACAAAACACACCCCTCCACTTTTTTCCAGCGTTATTTTTACATGACGCGAACTGTACAATGTTTAAATTTTCCTAAAATTTAAGACCAAATAAATATTAAGCCATCTATATTTCTTTGGCAGCTATTACTAATCTAGAGGAATTACCACACAATGATCTAAAGTCAAGCCAAAAGCATTTTCAGCGTCATGCATGTAATGTGATATGTTGCGCAAGCGCATGTTTATTTCGGACGCATTTCCACTGACACGCGGTTTTTCTTCAGCCGACCGGAAACGCTCAGTTTTTAATGATTAAAGGAGTGTACACATTGCGTTTTCTGCAGCGCGTTTTTGAGCTGCGCGTTTGTATCGATACAAACGCGCGTTCGCAACGCGTTTTTTTTTCCATACAAAAGCGAACCGGGAGGGGGGCTGCGCGTTCGCATCGCGTTCGAATCGCGTTTGAATCGATACAAACGCGCTGCAAAAAACGCAATGTGTACACTCCCTAAATCGGAATGGGCATGTACGATAGCTTTCATACGTAGTACGCACGATAGATCTAGGCATTCGTGAAGTTGGCCTTTTCGATGGG
Source organism: Camptogramma bilineatum (assembly GCA_958496255.1). Lineage (NCBI taxonomy): Eukaryota > Metazoa > Arthropoda > Insecta > Lepidoptera > Geometridae > Camptogramma > Camptogramma bilineatum. The sequence goes on from OY292476.1 coordinate 2,054,701, forward strand.
CAGTGCAGCTTTTTCATACTAAATTTTCTACTGCACAGAGAAACGGTGAAGCGAATGCCTAGATCCATTTATACGGGCGTAATTTGCATACAAACGGGTAGCCGGCACCGGCCACCCAGAAACCTGAACGTGTGAAAAGCCACCAAAAAGAGGTAAGTCGTTTTAACCGCTCGCCTGCTTAAAGACGGATCCGCTCGAGACACAATTGATTTTCTATTGTGTCTGAAATCACGACAGACGAGGGATTAATAAGGTTTAAATCAATTTAAATCAAAACTTCCCCTCAATTCTACTAGATGACAACGTCAATCGTTCCGCTTAGTTTTGGTTCGATCTCATAAATCTCATAAATTGGTGAATAGTAGAATAGCTTTTCAAAAATTTGTTCTGCCAAAGTCCAAACCTTAGCTAAAACCTCACCACAACTGAGTCGTTTGTTATTAGTAGTCATGGAAACAGTCGAAAATCTAAGGTTTAGTTGAGGTTTTACTTGAGGTTGAGGTTGATAAAAAGTTCGGTACCTACCAGAATTGACACCCTTAAGCAACAAAGTCTCGTCTTGTTAATGGAAACGAGCACTACCGATAAACTTGTAATTAGGTCGTTCTATCGGCCTTACTGAAGTTTTAACTTGTTTATGTAAAGCTTTTAACAGCTTCGGCCGAATGCATAATGTCAAGTAAGTTTTATTGTGACATTGCTTAGTCGTTCTTGAGTGACGTTGGTCAGCGCGGTCACCAAATGGGTGCTTTGGCAATTTATAAAGATCGCTGAAATGTTGCTACTATATCACTAAAATAATGTGACCTCTAGTAAAACCGAAAAAAAATCATTGAGTCACGGCCGGGATTCGAACTTATGACCTCCGGATTGAAAGTCGGCCACTACGGACAACACGTCTCTCTTTTTTACTAAATGTGGGCATGTACCTAATATGTATTTGGACTAACCTATGATTACCCCTTTAAGACATATTCAAAGGATCTTAAAAAATGCCTAAAAAGATCCGAGAAACTGTCTACCGCGCCTAGGAGATAAAGTCGTACCTAATCATATATACCTACTTAAGTATATTTTTTTTTTGACGTACTTAATGTCAAATATTTAACAGTTAAGTTAAGCATCAGCGTTATGCGCGGCCACTTTTAGAATGGGTGACCGCAAGTGGTATTACGAGCTTCGTGCTTCCGTGCTTCGGAGGGCAGTCGCCTAGAAACTCCGTCACCAGAGTTGGCCACACGAACTTACTTTTTTTAATATCTAACAGCAGTACCTAAACAAACACAGTTAAAAGAAAATTGAAAATGGTCATAATGGCATGTTCTACTATTTATTGTGGTGACGGTTAAAACCTTTATTTATTTCATTTATAGGTACGACGTACCTACGCAGTAGGTACCTCTACAACATAAATAAAACTTTCTTCAAAGAATTACCCACTTACATTGATTGTGACCACACCTCAGACTGCTGGCGGACCGTGACGAATGGTGTTAAATAACTAGGGTGACCATGTTCAGCCGGATTTGAGAGTCTTACCTGAAAATAATAAAAAATTGTTTATATTAGTAACTCATTATCATCATCATCATCATCATTTTCAGTGTCAACCCATTGATCGTAGGCCTTGTTTATTCTTTTTACTAAATAACTAGCGGTCGCCCCAGCTTCGCTTGGGTTTAACTTGGGTAAAATTACCCGTGCGAAGTCGGGACGCAAACTATACCCTATGTTCATCAGGGATAAAGTAGGAATCTAATAGTGAAAGAATTTTTCAAACCGGTTCAGTAGTTTCGGAGCCTATTCAATGCAAACAAACAATCAAATTTTTCCTCTTTATAATATTAGTATAGATTATTGAATATCTCTACGCAATTAAATGTTAATTTTTTTATTTAATTCACTAAAACAATAAATTACGTTTACGGCACGCTTTCGATTGTAGCTTGGATTTTTGATTAGAACCAGTTGAGCCATCTGAGGATAAGTAAACGATCTATAGATAGCTCAACTGTTCTATAGATCGTTTACTTCTCGAGTCGGTCGAGGCGTCTCCGAGTAATCGGTGAACATACATAAAAAAGATTCCGACGAATTGAGAACCTCCTCCTTTTTTTGAAGTCGGTTTTAGACTAACATAAAAACAAATTGTCACAACGATTCAAGCCTGTAAAAAGGCCACCAATTTGGGTATGCCCAACACATTCACACATGGCGTTCTGCCCCACTGAACACATGACCCCTTTATGGGGTCACATCTCCAAATTGTACCCGTAGGGGGGTATACCCTTTATCAATTACTAATTGTTCCTTCATTGTTTTAATGACAATGGGTCATGAGAATGTTTGAGCAATTACAGTGTCTTAAAGCATGCTTTCTCTGTTGGTCTTGACGACAATATGCACTAAAGGAATGATGTAACAAGACAGAAGCTGAGCTTTTGTCTTTTCAACGGGCAATGATTTTTTTATACCACTAAGGTCTCAGACAAGCATACGGCCCACCTGATGGTAAGCGGTTACCGTAGCCTATGGACGCCTGTGATACCAGAGGAGTCAAACTCGCGCTGCTGACCCTTTAAAAGAGGAATCACTGCGCGGACAACACAATGGACAAGACTGCTCCACCAGCTGTCACCGCAATGCTTCCTCGCAGAGCTCTGGCAACCTTACTCACCGCAGGAACACAACACCATTCGAGAAGAATGATTACACTAGGCTGCGATATTCTGTAAAGCGGAGGTACTTCCCCAGTCGGGATGCTCGAATATAGAATGAGAAAAACCCACTGTCTTTCCTCCAATGTTTTAAGTTTACGTATCTATCTTTAGTTAACTGCTGAATAAAGATGGATAGTCTTTATCGTGTGTATCAAACTACGAGTATTTTTCTATTTATAAATACTAAAGTAGCCACAAATTCGTAGGAGACTAAAGAAACATTTCTATTTGTGTCTAAATTTATATGTTAAAGATTCCAGATTCAGCCAAAAGTATTTAGGTCACAGTCGAACGACCTGTTAAACTTTGATTCTTAAAACTTAGTTTATTCTCCCTTTATAATAGTGTTCTGCGATCTGAGAGCGTCTATTATGGCTTGGAGATACAGTCGTGAACTCGTGATGATAAATAAAAAAAATAAAAATAAATCTACCACACGTAACTTTATAAAAGCTAGTGGCCAGCTCTCCTTGGTGTCAATTCTAGTACCAAACTTTTTATCAACCTCAAGCAAAACCTCAACTAAACCTCAGATTGTTCTCAGATCGACTGTTTCCTATTCTACTAATGACAAACTCAGTTGTGGTGAGGTTTTAGCTAAGGTTTGAACTTTGGCAGGACAAATTTTTGAAAAGCTATTCTACTATTCACCAAATGGCTGACATTTAAGAGATCGAAACAAACCGCAACGGAATGATTGACGTTGTCATCTAGTAGAATTGCCCAGCTGGACATAATGTTTTATAGCCTAGTACCTAAATGATTGCGCAAGTGGCTCGTGCTACGGGAACATCCGCTATTATTTTTGCATTAACCTACTGTGCTACAGAAATGGTTATTAGCACAACTATATTTATTTTGTGTTTGTATAATACTACATTGTAATACCTATATTAATAATCAAAATTGACAAAAGTACCTTGGATATCTCACTAGGACACTATTGTTGCGCCACCACAAACAAAATGTATCTACCTAGGGTAGGATTCAGCACTCAAGTCCTACGACAAAAGCGGGAACTGATTGTTTTATTTACTTTATTATGCTCTTTTAGTCAAGGTCGTTCAGTTGTTCTGGCGTGTAGAGCTAACGAACGTACAAACTAACATAATTATTATTGTTCAAGCCTTATTTGGACAATTAGTAATTTTTTACATAACCTAGTTCTGCGATAGCAGCGCTGCGTCTATCGGACTTCAGTGCTGAATCCGACTCTAGTGTAGAATTGAATATAACGAAATGAACGATAAATGGGTGTTACACCACCCATTTATCGTTGAATGACTTCATAACAAGCTAAAAAGGGTTATTTGAAATATTCAATTAAAAAAAGTTAAAAATAAATCAATTATGGTAATCATGGTCACTCCAAATAGATTTATAATGAGCTATTTAAAAGGATAATTTGGTCGGTCTGTTACCTCCACAGATTATATAATTCTGTGACCCCTTTTGATAAAATGTATGGCCCATACATACATTTGTGTGCAGGTAATAATGCATCAAATAGTGCATCCTTCTGGAAAAAATGTAGTTTAGTTTTAAAATTTGACCCCGTTACTGTTTAATCATCTAATAAAAATTGTAAAGGCCTATGTTTTTTTTATCTCTAGAAATACTTATCGAGAAAAGGATGGTACGGCCTGCTCGACTTGGCGGTGCACTGCCGTGCACCCAGATTACTATAGTCCGGCAAAAATGGGTAGACACGGCAACTAAAATTTCAGTACTTTGGAAACCCTTTCTCTACTAATCTATGGTAGGTAAAGTACAGGTTTCTCGTCTATGGTACAGGTACCGAAGACGTCAGTCAGAAGTAATAATTTACTTCTAAAATAGAATTTATCTATTTCGCGTATTTAGCTTGCACAGTGGCGCCTCCATTTAATTCTATTATTTTGTGTCGGACTATACCTACTACTATCTAAAAGCAGTCTTTGTAATAAAGAATAGGGTAAGTACATTAAATATTTACATTTACAAATTTCAATTCAGTAATTGTAGGGATTACAAATCGCAAAAGGGTGACCACCTGGTCTGATTTCTGGCAACTATTTCATAAATAATGTAAATTTTGACCCGTATCTGTATGCAAATTAGTAAATTAAACTCTTTTATGTGACTTTAATCGTAAATAACAATGTAATGCGGGTACTGAGTACTTTAAGAAGTTACTCCATCAAAATGTTGATTAATATTTAAAAAGCAACGTTAAAAAAACTTTTAAAAAAATGTTGGACACTTCACACAGCATCATCTAGCCCCAAAATAAGCAGAGCTAGTGTTATTATGGGAACTACATGACTGATAAATTTATACTACTTAATATACTTTTTTTGTTAATACAAACAATTATTAAAGATTATTATAAAATACCCAGAAATGTATTATGATAGGTACCTACCTACGCAGTTTTGCACGTGTTACTTTTTTCTTAGACGAAAGTCTCTACGTCCATTTCTTTACTCCTCACAACGTGTACGCAAAATTTCATGATGATGGGCGTTTTTCCACTAGCCGGCACGGCACCGGCACCGGCACCGGTGCCGGTGGTGGGGATGCAAAAATGTATGAAACCGTGCCGGTGCCGGCGCTGGCAAGTGGAAAAACGAGCAGTATATTTTCATACATTTTTGCGTCGCCGGCGCCGGTGCCGGTGCCGTGCCGGGCTAGTGGAAAAACGCCCGATCGGTTTAGTAGCCAAGCTAATTTAAAAAATAAGAACTTTTTTAATAATAAAATATTATAAAACCAACATTAAAACACTGTCACCTAATTGACTCCTATGTGACAGTTGTCAAAGTCATTACAAACGGACACATGGGTAATGTTGTGTGGATGCATTTCCGCCTTATAACAATGGACCTTATTTAAATACACTTAAATAAATGTAGCCATATAATGTTGGACGATTAGGATCAATTCAAATTATTTAGCTTAAACTATTGACACTTTTGTTGTCTAACAATAATAAAGAAATACTACAGTAATATCTTTTGATGTGACACGTGGTACTATGTAACCGTCTATTATAGTATCAACTATATTTTTTAACCGACTTCAAAAAAGGAGGAGGTTCTATGTTTGGCTATATGTATGTTTCTTTTTCTTTCTTTTAATATAATATTTATTTATAAAGTTTTGTACTATTTTAAAGATTTAAGAATACAGGGTACCATTGTAAACGAAAAAGTTTTGTTTCCGAGGCCTAAAAATATTATAAAATACATAAACGCGAGCGAATCCGCAGGCAAAAGCTAGTAGCTTTACGTCTTCTGTTAGATAAGATTAAAAAAATAATGTCTGTTTTGTAAAATCGCCGTAGCTTATAACTCGTGTCCTAGACAGGAAATGGTCACCCTACGCCCTGACCCTATCTACATTTAATTTCACCTACTTACTCATTCAAATGTACTAATTGTTCACACGTGGCAACACAGTTTGTTTAAGAAAATTTAGGAAATTGTGGTGGTAAAAAAAAGCTGGTTTGCGACATTTTCCCCAAAGCATTTTGTAAAGTAAAAAAGTTAGTAAATAAATAAGTAAGTAAGTAGGTAAGAACCTAAGTAGGTAAGGTAGGTAAGTTGGTAAGTCGTTAATTTGGTAAGTCGGTAAGTTGGTAAGTCGGTAATTTGGTAGGTAAGTCGGTACGTCGGTAAGTCAGAAAGTAGAGGCACATTGCACATCTAAATCTTCACTAAATTCAAAATTGAAGTAAGTTTGAAAGACATCTTTATAATCGGGTAAAACATTACAATGTATTTCGCACCAATGCATCTATTTCTGACCAGAATTTGGCGATATTCCATATTGCAAATACAGACAGAGATCACAGTTTTCGATTTGCTACGATCAGCTTTTACATTAGGTACTCATACATTTCACATTTTTTCATCCCAAACAAGTAGAAAAATAAAAATAAAAAAAAACGACTTCAATGGTTTAAGCTGAGCAATTTTTTTGCACTTTCGAGGTGCATTTCATAATTCCGAAGATCCTCGACAAATCCTCACCAAATTTTATGGCACTAATCGGAAAATATACCCTTTCAAACAATTTTTTTTTTTGAAATCGGTCCACGTCTTTGAGTAATTTGTGAACATAAAAAAAGCACAAAAAACGACGAATTGAGAACCTCCATTTTTGAAGTCGGTTAAAAAGCCATTAATAATCTCATCAATTTTCTTTTGTTTTTGTTTTTTCAAGTCTTGCCCAAAGTCAATTTGGTTGCACAAGTTATTTTTATAAGTAGGTCACACTGAAAAATGTGAATGAGTTATATCCCTTTCCTGTCTCAATAAGGCAGAAAATCCATTATGTGCGTGCAATCATTTTAAAAAAATAAAAAAAAGCTCTACGCTTCCCTTGAATAGGGGTCGGACTACATCTTAGAGCATGCTTATGCTACAGGAATGCATCGAAAAAAAAAACAAGTCGCGCATCCACGTCAAAAACGTGAACAAGCTAGTTTTAGACATTATTTTATCACACGGGAATTCTTCTTCTTCGTCGTTAACTTCATTGCTGAAGGTCGTGCGTGCCCGTCCTGAAACGCCTCGACGGAAACGTTGACAATCTTTTTCCACATTGCTCTATCCTGGGCTTGTCTCAGCGCAGTAGGTATTGTGAGTCCCGTTATGACTTTGATTTGGTCTGACACGGGAATTACTCACGTGAAAATATCGTCGATTTAGATACCGACAATGTTTCGATTTATCCGGAGAATTTTCATCTGGGTAAGGAGGGAGTTGCGGCAAGGTTACTCCTCGCGATCGCGTCTCAAACTGTATTAAAATAATGTCTAGTACAACTCACGAAAGTTTTGAAAGCTAGTTTTATCCTTTAGCAGCTAAGACTTTTGAAATTCAAATCGCCTATTTACATAACAAACAGGACACGGTTCCCGCGGCGTAATGGGATCATCTGACTTAGCACTTTTGGACGTGAGCGTACTTTCTAGGTGGTCTGAGTCATTTGGTTCATATTTTCGATTTGAATCGGTGTTTGATCTCAAGATTGGTTTATTTATTGTTTAAATTGTATCTACTAGGTATATTATTACCAGGTAAAAGTCTTTGATTATTACCTACTATTTGCAGAGGTCAGCAATTATTGTTAAAGTTTTATGTTGATAATGTTAAAAAAAGTTGATTCAAGGCTTGTGAGATTGTTTGAATTGTATATCTTTTTTTACAATACCTACATAGGTTTTAAAATTAAAAAAAAAAAAGTTTATCGTTTTCAATCTTTAAACAGGGCCAACTGGTTTAATTTCATTTTGTAAAGTTATATAGATTATATTTTAGTGTTTGTAAATAAATATTATTTGTAGGTTTTTACCTCAACTCTACAACTAATATTTTAACATTTTGCTTGCAACAAATATCTGACCATGACCACCTTCTGTGACCATTCATGAGACACTGTTCTTGTAATCTAACTTCTATGTGTTTACAAATAAGGTTTATTTAAGGAAATAGTTGTAATAATAAACTGCTTTTGTAATCTAACTTCTATGGATTTACAAATAAGGTTTATTTTAATAGTTGAAATAATAATAATAAAGGCGTGTGCACATCACCTGTCGAAGGCGGGTGTTCGGCCAAAATGAATAAATCTCTTTAGGAGCGTGCCGGTGTAGGGGGACCATGTTTTTAATACTTGTAATTTGGGTTCCATTGTTTATATTTACTTTTAAACAAAAAAAATAATATAAATTATTAAAATAAAAAAATATAATAAAAGAAATAAGATTTAATTTTAAGTCGTAATTTTATTTTAAGGTCAAAGTCATCTGACTTAAAACTTGGTTTAGGATTTTGTTTTATTAAAATAAAAACGTACGGGGTGTAAGGGGTTCCACACAACATCTTCGGAACCCAAGCCAACCTCACCGGCCCGTGGTGCACCCTGCTGACAAACAAACGAGGCTCTGGCGCAACACCCACCAACACGCACTGGACCAGCGCGGTGGGTTATGGTCCAAACCCCCCCACTTATGACAGACACAATAAACAACAGGCCCCAAGTTCCCGGCGGCCCTGGGCGTGGGTCAGTTGATGACGGAAGACGGAACCACCCCGGGGCCAGGGGTGCTAAGAATCCCCGGGCGAGATCGATCCCCCGTCAAACGACCCAGGCAAATTACACAACGGACAACGGATGCTCTCTGAACATTTTAAGTTATAACGTAAGAACATTAAAATCAGACGATCGTATTATAGAATTAGAAAATGCCCTTAATTATATAAAATGGGACATAATTGGATTATCTGAAGTAAGGAGAGAAGGTGAGAATACTATTGAACGAGAAAACTCTATCTTCTACCACTATGGAACAGGAAGTACATATGGTGTCGGATTCCTTGTCGCTAAAAAATGGAAAAATCAAATCTCAGAATTTCTTGCTTACTCGGATAGGGTCGCTGTACTTAAATTCAAAATCACAGACAAAAAACTGCTGACAGTCATACAAGCATATGCTCCCACATCCACACGCCCAGGGGAGGAGGTAGAAGAGTTTTATGACCAATTGAGTAGGGCTTGCAGCGAACACCGAGGAAATTGGAATATGATTTTAGGAGATTTTAACGCCAAAATAGGCATTAGACAAGAATTGGATGATGAGTCAATCTTAGGCCCACACGGACTTGGTGTTCGAAACGAAAGAGGGGAACGTGTCATCCAATTTGCGTTTGAACAGAGACTACGGATCAATAATACATTTTTCTTCAAGAAACCTGAACGACGTTGGACTTGGATATCTCCGGGAGGACAGTTCAAAAACGAAATAGATTATGTTTTGTCCTCAAACCAGACTCAGATAACCAATGTTCAACCACTCAACAAAATAAAATTTAGTTCAGATCATAGGCCTGTTCGTGCCACAATTAGATTTGATTTCAAAATTCAAAGATTAAAAATGGTAAAAAGTAATATTAAAAGAATTTCAAAAGACACTCTAATAGTATGTAAAGAAGATTTTAATTTGGAATTAAAAAATAGTTTTGAACTGTTAAAAACAAATGAAGAAGATGCTCAAAAAGAATTTAATGTTATTGAAACTTGTATTAAAAACGCATGTAGCAAAATTAAACAAACAAAAACTAAACAGAAAAAGCTTTCAAAAGAGACAATAGATTTAATAGAAGAGAGAGTAAATACAGATATAAATAGCAGAGAGTTTAGAATATTAGATAAAAGTGTTAAACGAAAAATAAGGAAAGATAGAAGAAATTATAATACTCAATTATTCAAAATCACTTTAGAAAGGAATAGTTCATTGAAAATAGCGAAACAGGGCACATCAATTGGAAGATCCTGGATTACTAGCCTTAAGGATGAAAAAGGAGAAAAACAACAAAACAGAGATAAGATAATTAATATATGCACAAACTTTTACAAATCACTTTATACAGATCCACTAAATACAAATAATACCCATTCATATGTATGTTCTGACTCCACACCACCAATAACAGGACTGGAAGTTCATAATGCTCTATTAAAAATGAAATACAATAAATCACCAGGAAGTGATGGAATCACTACAGAAACCTTAAAGGTCGGTGAACAAGTGTTATTACCACACATTACTAATCTTTTCAATACTATATTAAAAACCGGTAAATTTCCAAAACATTTTTGTCATTCAGATATAATACTTTTGCACAAAAAAGGGGATAAATCCGACATTAATAATTATCGCCCAATCAGTCTCGTGTCCCACATTTATAAAACATTCATTAAAGTAGTCGAAAACCGTATTTCTGGGCAACTAGATATGGAACAACCGGCAGAGCAGGCAGGTTTTCGCCGAGGACTATCGACCACAGACCATCTACAAGCTATAAACGAACTCATTGAAAAATTCAACGAGTTTAACGTGCCTTTGTATCTTGCTTTTGTGGATTACACAAAGGCTTTCGATAGTTTGACTCACACCGCAATATTCGACGCCCTTCAAAATCAACACATAGATCAGACATATATTAATCTTCTACGCAATATTTATACACACAGTACAGCCTCAATAAAACTTACCACCTCTGGACCATCTTTCAAAGTAACAAAGGGAGTAAAGCAGGGAGATCCGCTATCTCCAAAGTTGTTCACAAGTGCCCTAGAAGAGATATTCCGAAAGCTAGCAGACGTCTGGGGAGAGAAAGGAGTTGACGTTGGCGGAGTGAGGTTAACAAACCTCCGCTTCGCCGACGATATCGTCCTCTTTTCTACGTCGGCCTCGGAGCTACAAACAATGCTTCAACAGCTAAGCACCGCAAGCTTTGATATTGGACTCAGAATGAATAGGTCAAAAACCAAAGTCATGACCAACAGCGTTGAGACCATAATAACGGTGGATGGAGAAGACCTAGCATACGTCCAAGAATACATCTACCTAGGCCAAATAGTCTCCTTCGAGGACAGGCAAGTAAAGGAAATCGCTCGGCGAACCGAAAATGCCTGGAGGAGCTATTGGTCTATGGGAGATATGATGAAGGGAGAATTACCTCTTTCGCTTAAGCGAAAATTAATGGACGTATGTATCCTCCCCGTTCTCACATATGGTGCGCAAACATGGTCCTTGACTAACATTCTGAAGTCCAAGCTCAAAGTTTGCCAACGAGCAATGGAGCGCAGCATCCTGGGTGTCAAGTTAACGGACAGAGTCCGAAACACTGAACTGCGCTCCAAAACTAAAATTGTTGATGTGGCTTCGAAGGCCGCGACGCTGAAGTGGAACTGGGCAGGACATGTCTGTCGGATGCCAAGTGAGCTGTGGGCGAAGATAGCCACTAGGGCATCGAGAACCGGCCCCATTTCAAGAACCGGTTATTTCGATTCCAGTTTCAACACAGAACCGGGTACCCGGTTCTTTCGGTTCTTTCGGTTCCTATGAATTTTTTTTTTCGAATCGAATAGATTTTTGTCCCTTTGCACACGAAAGGCAAATAATGTGAAAATTACCGAACTATCGCTTTAATAAAGCACGTAAGTAAGATCCTCCTACCCTACATGTATTAAAAAGACGTCTTAGCTACTTTTTAGCCCGACCTACCAGAAGAACAGGCAGGTTTGGTTAAAGGCATTAGGCAAGGGTACGCGGGAACCATCATTCGCCAAATAATAGAGAAGAGTAGAGAATTCAACAGCCTAGTGATCCTTTGCTTTATTGATTATACCAAAGCCTTTGACTGTTTGTAATTAGAGAAATTGTATATTCCATACTACTGGAGATGGGATCTCCTGAACACGTCGTCGTATTAATCAAGAAGAGTCTATATATATAGAAAACCATTCTGATATCAGATTGGGCACCGAATGCTCTAGCTGGGATGTTCCAAACCAAGAAGGGAGTGAGACAGGGTTGCATCTTATCCCCTGCTCTGTTTAACATTATATGAAAGTAGGTACCTACATATTTCGTAGGACCCTTGTAAACTGACAGAAAGGTTTCCCGGCCAGCGGAAAGAGGATATCAAACCTTCGGTACGCCGATGATACCGTTCTCCTAGCAACATCCGTGGAAGATATGGAAGTATTTTCCCAATGTCTAGAACTTGTCTAGTCTGAGTCAACATGACGAAAACCAAAAAAATTGGTAAAGGATCGTGCGGGAAAACTAACAGACGCCACCTGCAACATCTCAAGCATCGACACCGTTAACCACTATAGCTACTTAGCTAGGATCACAAATTAACACCATAAGGATGGCAGCTGTGTCCCGGAGATAAAGAGGCGTATTGGAATGGCAAAAGATACAATGACCCGCCTAAATAAAATCTGGAAAAAGAGAGGAATAGGTATCAAAACTAAGATCAGACTGTTACGGGTATTTGGTATTCCCTGTCTTTATGTATGTAGTGGAAACGTGTAAAATTCTGTCCAAAGAAAGACAAAGGATCGATGCATTCGAGATCTGGTGCTGGAGGCGAATGCTAAGAATTCTGGACCGATAAACGCACCAATGTATCGATCTTATCCCAGCTCCAAATTAAAACCCGATTGTCTACCTTAAGCAACCAACACATTCTTTAATACTTCGGCCACGTGGTGCGCAGAGGCGATGAAAGTCTAGTAAAACTGATCGTAGTTGGGAACACCAAATGAAAGCGATTACAAACAAGATGGGCCGATCAAGTGAAAGACTCTTCGTCTTAAAAACTGTACACGGTTGTAAGGGAAACACTAGACAGAAACCAATGGAGGCCAATCATACGTTCCAAAGACAAACGCGAAGCTGACCACGATCCTCAGATATGAGGGAACGACGAGAGAGAGAGAGAGAGAGAGAGAGAGAGAGAGAGAGAAAGATAGTTTATTAGAATTTTGTAAGTAAAATATTACAAAATACTACAATGAGATCAAAAAACAAACAGGAAATTTATAATCACAGCTATAATTTAAATCTTTTAAACAATCACTAAATCACAAACTGCTGCACAATGCTGCCTGTACACTCCTAAGAACTCGAAGAGAAGAACTTTTTAAAAGAACCGAAAGAACCGAAAACCCGGTTCTTAATATTTTGAGAACCGGTTCCTTTTGTAGCCCCAAGAACCGGGTAATCCCGGTTCTTTCGGTTCCGGGTAAACCCGGTTCCTATGCCCTAATAGCCACCGAGTGGCAGCCCGACCCAGCGAGAAGGCGACGCGGTAGACCAAAACGGAGATGGCGGGACGAACTCGAGCAATTTTTGCCGGACTGGAGGGTTGTTGCTGAAGATCGCGATGTCTGGAGGGAGTGGGGGGAGGCCTTTGCCCAGCAGTGGGACACCTACGGCTGATAATAATAATAATAATAATAATAATAATAAAATAAAAACAAAAAAAAGGCAAGGCCCAGTAGTAAGTTTAAGTCGCGAAAGATTAAAATGTACCAAAACATGGGTATAAGGACCTACTTTGTTTATATTATTTATAACAGTCTATATATAACTTTAACAAAGTACCTAATCAATGTGATTTCTAAATAAACATTTCAAAAAAGCTTACATTTTACATAGGTAATTGTATTTGTACACATTAAGTTATGTAACTTACACTTTATTTAAGCATTTTCTATAACGTAAAGAAAACGTCAACCGATAGATTTTTATAAGCTGCAAGTTATTGTGGACGTGCCAGGAAAATATCCTCTATTAATCTTTAAGACTTGCGCAGTGCAGTGGTTTCCACCACAAACTTTTATGACTAAAAGTAAAGAAAAGAAAATATGTATTGACTACCTATCTGTTTTTATTTTTTTTCTTGTCTGACCTGACATCAACATTACTTAATAGATGGATGCAAAAATAAGCATATTTTGTACGAGCATCTGTCGTAAGCGCCGCGGCCGAACGCATTCCAAATTAATCTTTATTTTAACGAAGCTAAGATAAATATTTGAAGTTACACTCATCAATGTGCTAATTATATTTCTAGGTAAAGTCTTAGTAAGATTTTTCAAGTAAGTACCTACCTACTTTTCATAATATTTGAAAACAGAACTCCATAAATGAAAACCATGGCCACACTAACCCCAAAGCACACGCTTAAAATTCATTGAGCATATTGTACAGGCTTCAATTGAACCTTTAGAGCTTGCCCTTTGTGTTCAGAATGCTTTTGGAAAGTTCTAGAGAGTACAACAGGGAGCAAAGTTGTGCTTTGTATGAAAAGAAAAGGACGTAAGAAAGATTTACTTACCTACCTTGTTTGATGAGAACTTTGAAAGGATTTGCATTCTTGGCGAAATATCTTTTATCATGATATTGCTCTTGTACACTGACAAATTGAAATAAAACCAAAACGATAGCTCTTATTTCGTTCACGCTAAAGACCAAATCAAAACGAAAGCATCATTTTTAAAGTTACTAAGTATAAAATTATAAACCATAGCTTCACAAAATAGAAAAAAATAATGTAAAAATCGTCAAATCATTGATAGAAAATTATATTCATAACCTTTTACATAAATTTTCAAATGAAAGTATAAAATTATGGAGTCGGCGCCTTTAACTTCAAACCCTTCTATTATTATAAAATTATAATTTAAAATGGCGCCAAATTCTAGTGAATTATTACACCTGGCAAACTCATGCTGCAGTCATAATGCCACATTCAGGCAATTTTATACTTTACTAGCCTATAATAAGAACGCAGTAGATTTCAAAGATGGTAATATACCTATGTCCAAGTATACCTTTGTCCAGGTATCGTCTCAAGAATTCATAAAAAAAAGAACAATCACATAAAAACTGCGGTTTCTTTTGTCTCCGAAAAGTTAAAAGATTACATGGAACGGGCGAACTTAGCGTTTGTTTCCGATTTTATCGAACTTTTAAAAAGAAATAATAGTCAGCTGACGAAACAAATAAAGCACTGCAGTTTATTACAAACACATGCGATTTTCAACCTTATTTCTTTGAAGTTAAAGGTTCCAGGAAGTGGCACTTTGGCAGCTATTTTTGGGTTATCTGGAATTAGTTTGTGAATGTTCTCGCTAAAATGTCCATTAACGTCGTGATGGCTTTTTCTTATTTTTTTTTATAATGTCATCTCTAAACTACTAGAGAAGTTTTGGAATCGTAAAGCAATAATAGCCCATAATATTCCTATGAGTCATCGATAGTTAGATTATCGAACTACTAGTAGGACTGGATGGAATAAACGGATACTCTGTTGGTTTTACCATTAAACGCAGAATCAAAAAGTAACATAATCAGGTTTTATTCTATAATAAACATTACTTCAAATCATAATGTTGTATAAATTTCATTTTGTAACTTAAAAACTTTATAAAACAAAAAAATAATAAATCCCATTTATAACTCAAAAAAGATAAAAACCCCATTCCTGATTGTTACATCGTTATTTGGTAATAAAACTTTTTTATTATAAATTCATTCTCCAATGCACTGTGAATAATAACATTTTAAATCATTCAAGACAAGGGGATGACACCAACAACAAACTTAAGAATGCGTTAAACAATGGAATTTTGATTGTTCCTAACAAAAAACCAAAGATTCTACAGTAAAAATGCGCTCCAGGTGGCTTTATAAAAACGACACCTTTTAGCTTTCATCGTAAAACAATAACTTTTATTGCATTTTTTATTTTAAAGAAGCAACGAGCGTATTGTTTATTCAACCTATAAAGTTTAAGATTACCTAACCAAACTTGAGGTTTTTCAAGTCAACAGTTTTATCAAGACACGCCAGAGATACTTTAACTTTTTACTTTGTTTCGTAAACTTAAATACTTAGTTTCCTTCACCAGTGAATATTACCTACTTATTAAAAGAATGCGTTTAGCATGATCAGAATGTTTTCGGTTTAGTAACGGAACGTAAATTATGGATTGCATCATTTTAGTTATTTTTATTAATTCTTTAAAAAAAATTATACTTAAGTTACTAAAACTGCGCCCTCGCAGAGTTACCCGCATAGTGGTGGTATGGTGATGAAGATATTAATAAAAATAAAAAAAATCCTCAAGAATTAAGCTACCAAATGCAGAAAGAGTTTTTCAAATCCGACGAGTAGTTTATCTCCGGTACTTCCAGAGAATAGCGCGTTTAAACAAACAAACAAACTTCCGAATTTATTTCAAGCATAAATAAGTAAGAGCCACTTGGACTTGTCATCAATAGTCACAATATGAAATGATCTAAAAAACGAACCAAACACAAAAACTTTCTTGATAGAACATTAACAAAACGAAATCAAATAAAAAAGTCTTTCTAACACCAATTAAAATCATTTAGCAATAAACTCTTAGCTTATCTTACAGTGTCATTAGAATAAAAACCATGACAAGTTTTTTGTTCACGGTCACAATTAAAATCAAATCAGCAAATAAACACGTCAAACAATCTCTCTATGTGACATGTGACATCTAGACACTGGACCTTATTACCGAATTCGGACATGACCGCAACACCGTTAGTGACAGCTGCTCGCAAATCGATAGTCAACAGATCGAAATCGATATTGGTGGATTGAGTTACTTATTGTACGATTGGCATCACAATGCATGCTAATTTATTTTTAAAGTTTTAGCAAAAAGATCGTTTACCTACTTACGTACCTACCTACCTAGCTACTATTCTAATTTTAAATTTTGTCTTCGAAACAATAATATGTTTGTGTTCTAATTTTGAAATAGATGCTCATAATACTTAGATATCCGTAAATGTGAAAGTGTGTTTATTTATTTGTCCTGCTTTCACGTCAAAACAGAGCGACGGATTGACGTGATTTTTTGCGTGCAGCTACTTTTTATCCGGGTAGGTACCACGCGAGCGAAGCCGCGGGCAGCACCTAGTTTGCTATAATACTTAATTTACTTACTACCTAAGTAGGCACTTACCTACTTTTGGATAGTCCTGAGTTCTGAGTTTTGAGCCTGTTTTTTTTTTAATTTGAAAAAACTTTTTTTTTGTCACAAACAATTAAAGAGTGTGTAGTAGATTTATTAAATATTTTATTAAATGTCTTATGTACAATTTGCCCTACTTTTTAAATTACTTAATAAAATAATTTGAATAATCCGTTAGTATCCGTTCCACTAAGTTTTATTATCAATTGTTCTGTTCTTACATTGTTCAAAAAATTAGGTTTATGATTTCATTCACACAATGCAATCGTAAAATGCTTATCATTAACATCTACTTGAATTATGAAGGTTTAGGTACAAAATAAAGTGTCGATTGAGTGCCATTATAGATTTTAAAGCTACTTTATAGGTTATGGGTTCGAGTCTTATCTAGGACAAATAAAAACACTTTTTTTTAATCGCTGATTCAAATAAGCCTAAGCATATTCTGCCTTCCTGAAGCTTCTTTTAATTTTTCTATCCAAAGGTTGCCTAGAAGAAATCGCTCTCAGCGATAAGGCCGCCAATCACAATAATTTAACAGATATTATTTTATCCGTTGAATTATTGTGACAACCTAACTAATGATAAATTTATTAACATTTACAAAACTAACAAGCCCCAATAATTATATCAGTCGATCACCCCCTGTATAATCTCATTGTGCACCCTGTAGGTCATAAAAAATTAATTTCCCCATATATTGAACATTTTAATGAAGACATGATAGTAATCGACTTCTAGCAGATGTTCGTGTCATATTGTTTGACGTTTAGCTAGGGTTGCCATCCGTCCGGGTTTCACCGGATTTGTCCTAGTTTAGAGGGCATCCGGGGAGCGTCCGGGCGGAGTTTCATTTATAGTCCGGGATTAATTTTAAAGTCTTGGGCTGCCCGCCACACACGCTTTTGTTACACTGACCGTTTTTTATTACACTGACTCTAATAAAAAACATGTTGACCTGTCCGGGTTCTAGGCTCTAAGATCCGGGGTTTTCACGCGTCTTGTCCTGGTTGCCAAATTTTAGAGATGGCAACCCTACGTTTAGCTGAGTCAGCGAACTTCGTACCGCCACAGATATTCTGTGGTAGGTACCGCCTCAGTTTTTTAATTTTTAATTTATGATTTTTTGAGCCAGTCGGCAGATTCTACTAAGAAACTTTTTTTCTTAATTTTGGCTTCGCACGGTTTGTGCATTTAGCCAGTGTCAAGCAATGATCTTCTATATAAACTGAGGTAGATGCGTTGTACCCGACTCTACGTGGCGAACAAAAGTCAAGCTAATTAGCTTGAGTCAACTCAGTCGCACTTTGTCTTGCTCCGATGGTACGCATTTACACGCACCACGCACATAATTTATCTCTTTCTGACAACGGAGTTTTATATAAAATTCTATTCTATACATTCAAAATAACAAGTCAACTTTTAACACTAACTTCTTAAACAAGACAGCTCAACTGGTGGCTCAACTTTTCTATTCCAAGAAACTATAAAACTTCCAAAGAAGTCTCTAATCCCAAAATCCCATAGATACCACCGTAAATCTTTGTTATCCGGCCACCATGCTTGATGACGTCACAGTTAGGCCTTTATTACATCTTTACTAGAGTGCGCGCAAGATAACTCTGCGCGTAAATTACCAATAGGTAAGGTTGTGTAGTTCAGGAACGATGAACTAAAAAGAACTAATGCCTTTCACATACACTCGTTCCGAATAATACTCGCGAGTGAGAGAGTGCGCGCAAGATAACTCTGCTCAATTTTATCATTTACTTTTGTTAATTCTTATGATTCTTTATTCAGTCACGCGCAGATTTATCTTGCGCGCACTCTACGAACTCTTTCTAGCTGTTTCTAGCTTGTTTCACTTTTCAGCGTGTCGCCGGTCGCGTCCGCGAATTGATCATTCACAGCACATTTCTCTGTGCTGTGAATGGTCAAAAGTAATTTCTGTGCTGTGAATGATCAACTCGCGGACGCGACCGGCGACACGCTGAAGAGTGAAACAAGCCTTAGATTAGAGCTTGAAACAAGCTAGAAACAGTCCGTCTTGCCTAAAGCAGGACTGTTTCAAGCTTGTTTTACCATTGCTTAGATTCATACCAAAACAATATTGTTTTAGCGCTGCTGCAGTCCTGCTCTAGTCTTGCTTAATGAAGTACCTAATACGTCAATCATGACAACTAATGTTGAAACAAGCCTACATTAAGGCATATTTTCATCCCCTATTTCAGTAGGGTAAGGGCGCCTGACGGACGCCTTTGGTTGCTATGACAACGGGTGTTTACCGTGAAATTACTGTGACCAAGCTCACGGAGATTATGGGACTTGTCAATCATTTTTAATATTTTTATAGATTGAACTTCTTCTTTAACTTTAGCTATCACAAATCATAATTTGGTGGTAATAATGTAACAAAAGTAAGTTCGTAAAAGCTGGTGGACAACTTTGTAGTAATAGTCAAAATAGGAATTGTAACATTTTTTATCAAAGAATCGAAAAAAAAATTGATAAGTAATCTGCTATGCATACTTTTGCAAATTAGGTCCCTAGTAAGTCAGTAGGTACGTAAATGTTCAAGGTAAATAAAATAGCGATACTATAAGTAAATTCCGTTTGAATGTTGATGTTATCTATTTAATACTTCTATACTACTACTAATCTACCAAAGAGGTAAAAGTTTGTTTGTTGTAAGAGGTAATCTCCGAAACTACTCATCCGATTTCAAAAATTCTTTCACCAGTATATAGAATAGAATGAACTTTCAGGATGAACATAGGCTATATTGTTGTAATTATTTGCCTATTTTATAAAATATTTAAAATATATCACAATTTATACGATAATATTTTAAATATTTTATAAAATAGGCAAATAATTACAAAAATATATTATGTAGGTACCTCACGGGCAACACTGCGGGTGAAAACCAGTTCATTATGAAATAAAAAATTATGGCCCTTTTATTGACATAATTCTATCTTTTTCAACAAAAGTGGTTCCGAAATGGCAACTCAAACTGACAATGGGAACTTGTGGATAAAATATAGGGCAATCCATCAATCATTCGAGATACAGAGATTGATGCGTTGAGTTATCAATATCGTAGATATTGTAAATAGATTTCACGGCTGAAAAGTCGTCGACCTTATCACAGAAAATATCTTCTTGACATTTATGTGAGCAATAAAAAGGGTTTTTGGCAAGCAACTAAAGCAAAAAATTCTAAAAATCTACATCTGACGGCGTTTTGAGAAATTATGGTAAAGTTCAGTGACTAGTGAATTTCTGTTGATAGTTTATCTAAGTATTTCAATCTACTGTTAATGCCGTTTTTCGACACATTTAACATCAAAATTATTTTGATAGGTAGTAGGTACTCAAAATACTTACGTGGACAGTCTTGTTCAGTGTTTAAATGTATTTTTTCAAATTGATTATTCATTCAGTCACATTTTATCAGCTAAAACGACAAACATGAATGATTTGAATATGCGACAATATTTAATACTTGTAAGCACGAGCTCTAGATGGTGAAGGATTCGGCCACGTGCCCTTTGAATGTGTTGCTGACTAACCCCTTAGGTCTACTGTTAAAGTAAGTAGGTACTTATCTTAATTTTCTAAAGATTTTATGGAATTTAAATGTTTTCGTGGCTTGAAAATACATCATGACTCGTAAGTCATGACCCTGATTAGTTTTTATATTCTAAATAATCACTTATTAACAAATTAACGAAACATTGTCAATTTTATTAGCTGTCACTTATACTGCTAACAAATGGGATCATGCTAAAATAGGCGGGAACTTTGACATCCATTATTTGGTTGATGGTTAAATTGTGATTGATGTCATAATATTTCATTCACATACTCAATGTAGGTGGTAATGTCTCTATAAAACACTTTACGGATATCGCTGGTTAAATGCTAAACTACCACATTCCAAAATTTCACTTTTTTCAGGAGAGCCATTCAAAGTTTTCGAAATGGTTTTTTTGAATTTCTGAGCAAGTCTTTTTTTAAATATATATGTATTACATATCAAAAGACGCGTAATTTTTATTAGAATTAAAGTACATTTTTAGTTTTTCCGTAACTTCAACCCAAAGTCTTATAAAAGTAGAAAAGTGACTTTTGCATATAAAAAGTGATACAAATGTAAATAAAAATTATCATTAAAAGACCACATATCATTAAAAATTTAAGGTTTATGACACTAAATCAAGTTTTCTTTTAAGTTTTGAATCACAATCTCGTGAAATTATGCAATAAATATGGTACACGAACAACAAAGCCATATAAAAATTCTAAAAAAACACTTTTTTAAATGAATACACAAAGAAAACTTAACAAAAATGATATTTCTATCAAAATAAATGCTTCACACGCACCAAGACAAACAGTACTCCACCTGATGGAGCTTTTGGTCAAGAAAACCTGAAATGCGCTCTTGTCTAATGCTCTATGAAGAAGCAGTCTGTGTCCAGTCTCTCAGGTAGCTGTTGGAGCCGCCACACCACGAACACGGCGCATCAGGGACACTTTGCTTTTGCGTATTATCGCATCTGTAAACATTCCTGACACACTACAAAAGCGTGGCAGCTTCATCAGCACCCTTTGTTGTACAGGCATCCCAAGATTTGAGACTACCTGCCGTATACAACGTGCAAACCTACGGACTATCATTTTGCTCGTAAATGCCCTGGGTTCTCTCTCCATATCCTTGTTATTTGTGAGATCATCGGTTACCCAATGGCTCAGATATTTAAAACACGATACCTGCTTCAGCTGATTACCATTAAGATAAACCAGTGGTGATGGTGTTGTAGGTTTTGGAGCCTGATTTAAAAGATTAAAATTTACTTTTGCAGGTATTATTATCTGAGCCCGTGAGTGTCCGCATATCTCACACAGATGCCTATTAGCTTTCTGAGAGCATTTATCGATGGTCTTAGCATATCGTCGCCATAGCTGATGTTGTTCACTTCAACGCCACTAATATAGCAGATGACCCCAGCACTGTTCAGCTCACTTATCAAGCGGTCTGTGTACAAGTTGAGAGCTCAACCTCCCTTGCCGCTCTCCAATTTGTTCACGTCCGAGAGCGATCCCGTCCATCTGATATTATTGGTTTGGTTGCCATACCAAAACTTGGGAAGTGATATAAACTCACGGGGGAGATCAGTATCACTATAAAACATCTGCCACAGCCTGTCATGCACCACTAGATCAAATGCTTTTGACGATCAGGAAAGCAGGAGTTGATAGGTGTGTTTCTCTGCTAGTGTAGTACTAAACGGTGTGTTTGAGGTTTAGTACCTACTGCAGTTTTAGTCTATAGCCCAGCTGTAAAACCGGACTGGGCATCATGCAGATTTACAGATTTACCTAAATGTGAATCAAACACACCATCCAGCACCTCTGCTACCACGGTAGCCAGGGGTATAGGTCTGTAGCGGCTAATACCAGGCCTGTCTCACTTCTCACTTTAGGTATTTATCGGACGCGCGCCGCCTCGGGCGGCGCACGACATAGGTTGCCACTTGCCGCTCGCTCGGCTTGCGGACTAGACGCATTGTGCGTAATTATCGTGATCTCGTATACGTTTCTTGTGATTTTTGCACGATAACTAAACGATCTAATCCGTATAAAAGATACTGCTGTGTCTACGGGTGTCTAAACAAAAGGAAAAGCAATGAATGGACATTAACATTCCACAAAATTCCGGAAGATATTGAAAGGTTGGTAGGTACCTACCTATTAAGCTTTTCTATAATTTGTTGTAAGTACCTATTTAAATAAATCATCAATAAATACCTTGGTAGGTACTTACTTTTACTCTGTAACTGTAGGTGCATAATGAAAACGAGATTTTATAGGTACCTACCTATTCGATTCCTTTTTGATTGAATAGGTACCTGTTTACAAATAAACAAACATAATACACCTACAAAACTACCTACCTACAAAACTGTACCTACAGTTTTGTTTATTTACATATGTACCTAAAATTAACTTATCCATTAAGTAGGTACCTAACCTACTTAATATAATAATTGTAAGTGTTTAGAAGTTACATTACATTCATAGAGCCATGTTGGTCGAAGTGATTAGTACCTCAACTTTCGAGACGAAGGTCGTGGGTTCGAGTCCTGGCCGTGCATTAAATTGCAAATGTGATTGCAAACCTAACATTAAAAGGGTGATTATCGGATAACGGCTCCCGGTCTAGTTGTGTGATGATGATGATGATTGTGTGTGTCTGATCGATGTCTAGGTAGGTATGAAGGTATAGATATTTTGAAATGCAATTGTTTACAAAACGAACGAGATAATAATGTATCTACCTACTTCACCTACCTACGTACAATACGTAGTACCTACTTACTACTATTTATTCTGTGGTAACGGTAGATTAAATTATATTTAGGCCTACTTATTTTAGAACTTAAGTAGGTACTGTTTTTGTGACAGATAAAATAAATTAATTTATTTGTGTTGTCGCAAGCGAAAATTCGACAACCCTTACGAGTCGCGTCACACCGCGCCAGACAGTGACACAGTTACGCATTAGAGCAGGATGGGAATGTTTAGGCAAATATCTCGATAGGTAATAGGCCCATAGGCGAGTTGAATTGCACTTTATAGCTTCGCTGCGAGAGTCTCTATTTAAACAAATTTACTCGCGAAGTGACCCTTCTGTACGTAGTACTAGTATTCTGTGCTAATACTGAATGTAAAAAATTTAATTACAATAATAATAGATTTCGTCTTTTTATTAGCACTGAAACAAACTTTACCTTTAAGAAGATTTGTGTTCATGTAGATTTTAATGCGAAATAGACAGTAACAGTATGATTTAAATCCCGTAAAAATCTAAATTGGAAAGCACAATATCTCAAAATTTACACTACGTTCTCAAAAATAATGTTTGAGTTCACATAAAAGATTTGTACAAAACAAACGCATCCCAAAAATGTCACTTATGCTCTAAGCGATTATGATTAAGCTTACGTAAAAGTTATGTACAAAACAAACTCATTTCAAAAATGACACTGTTGAACATACACGAAATGTTTTAATAATACAATTTCTCGTGCTAAGGTACCACATTTCAGAATGTGTTACCTTTGCGCAAAAAAATATTTTGTTACTTTACTTTAATTTAAATTCAACAGGGCCACATTCGGAAATATGGCACTTTTGAATATACATTTTTGTTAACACACTCTTATTTTTTTGACATAAGGCCCTGTAGCATATAACTTCCGTGCGCTTTCGCCAGCTACTAAACCACAACTGAAAAAATGGCTGTTTAGCTCTGAAATTTAGTGCCAAAGTGTAATAATGCTGAACAACCACATCTGTTTTTTGGTCATTTATAATGCGAAATTAAAAAGTGTCTTTTACTCATACTATAAAATGACTATTTTAAATCACATTTTTGTAATAAAAACGATTTTCACGATTTTTTATTTGTGGCACTTTAGCATTTAACCAGCGATATATGGTACACTTTATGGTATGGCGGGCATGTACCAAATGAATTTGGACGTGACTCTGTGTGCCTCCTTAGACATCTTCAAAGCATCTGAGACGATGACTACGACGCCTTGAACATAATCGTTGTGATCATTTCGTTTTCGAGCATAATGTCAAATGAAAATCAATGTGCATAAAACAAGATGTTACTAGGTTTAAGCTATTTCGTTGCAAAATTGTACATTAATGGAATTTTATTGCAAAATAGTTACTCACGACCTTTTGAATGATACCCACTCAATTTTGAAAAGTGATAAATAAGTAGGCAGTCAGTAATTAAGTATGTAATGTTTAGGCCGTAATTGATTACCTAAGAAATTATTCATTCATCGTGTCAATATGCTCATACTAATATGCGGTATTTAAATTCTAATACATAACTTTATTAAATACCTATGTACACTAACACATTTGTATGTCGCGAAAGAATTGCAGTAGAATCACCTAGCTCATAAGACAATTCAAAGTGGTCCTAGCGGTCCTACTGAATAAATGATATTTGAATTTTGTATTGTATTACATCCGTGGCTCGCGTGAATACGTTGATATGTCGAGATGTCAATTTTTTTTTTTATTGGCTCAAACGATATCTACGCCTATGAAGTATCTATAAAAAAATTGACAGCTCCCTAGCTAGACAAGTTTTCGAGTTATGGCCTTGCCAACTCCTCCATTTTTCGTATTTTAGTTGACATAACTACTTGTCAATTTTTCAAGCCACTAACACACACATGTTTTTGTAGATATTTCGATTTATCAACCTACTCATTCGCCAAAATTATATTTGTTACATGATATCTCGACATATACATATGACATTTTTGATTAACTTTTAACAAATTAAAATGTCAGGTTATGGCTAACCAAAGTATTCCGTTTAAATTGTGATACATTTAGTTGTTCAGTTATGCCCGCGCGCTCTCGCGCTGGCATAACCGAACATGTCCTCGTATTGGTAAACAAAACGTCAGTTCAGAAATCTTTTTTTTTTAAGTATTGCTTTTACATGGAAAACTGATAGATTTTAATTATTTGTTAAACTATAATGACATTGCTTGATTTTTACAAGCTTTTATTATTAACTTGCGATTTTTGTTCGGGTCTACTTTTGAAAATTAAATTGACTGACTTCCCAGTGTCTGATTAAGCTGAAATTTGGAATACCTATAGGTTCTTGGTGACAATGCAATATTATTTTAACAACGAGCTGATCTGATGATGGAGCCAGGAGCTGTTCAACAGAACTCACTTTTTTTTAGTGAAATGTTGCAAGTTCAATTTGACCCACTTTCCAGTGTTTGATTGAGCTAAAATTTGGCACACTTATAGATTCTAGATAACAATGTAATATTATGTTAACAATAAGCTGATCTGATGCTGGAGTCAGGAGCTGTTCAACAAACCTCAATATTTGTTTGGATTAAATCTTGCAAATTCAATTTGACCCACTTCCCAGCATCTGATTGAGCTGAAATTTGGCACACTTATAGATTCTCGATGACGATGCAATACTATTGTAACAGCGACCTGATCTGATCATGGAGCCAGGAGCTGTTCAACAGAACTCACTTTTTTTTTAGTGAAATCTTGCAAGTTCAATTTGACACACTTTCCAGTGTTTGATTGAGCTAAAATTTGGCACACTTATAGATTCTAGATAACAATGTAATATTATGTTAACAGTAAGCTGATCTGATGCTGGTGTCAGGAGCTGTTCAACAAAACTCAATATTGTGTTCGGGTCAAATCTTTCAAGTTTAATTTGACCCACTTCCCAGTGTCTGATTGAGCTGAAATTTGGCACACTTATGGATTCTTGGTGACAATGCAATATTATTGTAACAACGAGCTGATCTGATGATGGAGCCAGGACCTGTTCAACAAAACTCATATTTTTTTTTGTGAATTCTTGCAAGTTTAATTTGACCCACTTTCCAGTGTCTCATTGAGCTAAAATTTGGCACACTTATAGACTCTAGATAAGAATGTAATATTATGATAACAACAAGCTGATCTGTTGCTGGAGTCAGGAGTTATTCAACAAAACTCCTCAGTAAATTTTTCGATTGAGGTGAAACTTTGCATTTTTTTCTAGTTCCGAATACATTGTAATAATATGGTGACAATGAGCAGACGTGCTGATAAAATCTGGTTGTATTCCATTCAAATTCTCAGTGATTAACAGTAGAGCATCCGTGTTTGGGCTCATTTAAAATCAGCTTACCCTTACTATGTTAAATCTCATTTCTAAACGGTATGAATGGTTCTGAGTAATAAGTAGGTACTTCAGCAACTCAAAAAACCGGTTTTATAGTCTCTATCTGTTTGCAATCCGATAATATAGCATTGTTTACCTACCAATATTCCATACATTAAAGGTGAATAAGTTGATATCTTTTGCGGCATAACTGGACATCTCGAGACGTAACCTAAATCTCATCAATTTTTTTGTTGACATGTCTTATATCATGGAAACTATGGGGAATTTTGGTTATTTATTGTCATCATTCGAAAGAGGGCATAAAATAACCATAGAAACAATTAACACAAATACTGTAAACTAATTTACCGAGAAACCAGAAGAGGTCAAACTTTCAAACGGCCGCCCTGAAAAGTTGGTGTTTTATACATGTCAACGTATTCACGCGTGCCACGGACATATTACATACTTAGGTAACAATTTTTCAATATAACTTGTTAAACTTTCGCGATTTGTTAACATAATGATAATTATTATTACGGGATAATATAATTTTTCAATGTCATAATCAAGCATCGAAAAAAACATATTTCGATAATATCCCAAAATCATGGACACTGTCAACGACAAAAGTTCGCGCCGTATATTTAGGTAGCAGTGAAAGTGGGAAAGTAGGACAATTGTATTTGGACAGTTGGCTCGTGAAATTAAAATGCACTCAGCGATAATTATGGATTTGGAACTGTTGTGCTTTTGATGGTACAGAAGCTTTTAGATTAGGCAATCGGGTTTCGAGGTAAACAAGAAAAAATACACATGTTTAAAAATCCCCGACATTTTCCTTTGGTCCATTTTCGTAACTTTTTAACCGAACTTCAGAAAAAGAGGAGGTTCTAAATTAGTAGGAATCAGAATCAGAATCAGAAATTATGAGAGTACAGAAACTTGCTCAGCTTATAACATTGAAGTCGTTTTTTTTAATTTTTTTTAAGCCACTTGTTCATAACTACTTAAGAGGGCTCCGACGCTATGCCGCTCGTCAGTTTTAGGTATTTACGGGCGGGAAACGTAGCGCTCAAGCTTGTGTGCGTAGAACGCACACATTGAAAGCGCCACGCAGTGCGGGCCGCTCTGACACAAAGCGGTCAAAGTTTCGGCAAACATTTTTTACGTTATAAAATTTATAACTTCATAACGATTTTGTATTGACATCTATACCAATCTAATACCAATTCTGTAAAGCGAAAGAGTTTGTTTGTTTGTTTGAACGCGATATTCTACAAGTCAGATTTGAAAAAACTTCGCATCTTATTTATTTATTTATTAGACAAAATCCACAGCTCTTAGTAGTAATAAATCGACTTATTTATGTTTCTTACAGCCAATGACGGATTTACATTTTTTAGAGTAAAACATATATTACGACAGTCACTACTTCACTAGGTACTATTTCACTTTCAAATCTAAACCAAATCGACGATAATTTTACGTGAGTGATTCCCGTGTGTTAAATAATGTCTAGTCACTAGGTAGTATAGGTTTTAGAGAAAAGTAAATAACAATAAGAATAAAAATAGTTACATACAACCAAGCACTTTCGTGGTATGTGTGTGCAGCGTGTGTGTGTGTGTGTCTTCGTAACTTCGCAACTTCACATCTTCGCATCTTCGTAACTTCGCAACTTCGCAACTTCGTAACTTCGTAACTTCGTATCTTCCTATCTTCCTATCTTCGTAACTTCGCAACTTCGTATCTTCATAACTTCGTATCTTCGTAACTTATCAACTTCGCATCTTCGCGACTTCGTATCTTCGTAACTTCGTAACTTCACACTTTCGCAACTTCGCAACTTCGTAACTTCGCAACTTCGCAAATTCGTATCTTCGTAACTTCGTATCTTCGTATCTTCGTATCTTCGTAACTTCGTAACTTCGCAACTTCGTATCTTCATATCTTCGTAACTTCATATCTTCGTAGCTTCGCAACTTCGTAACTTCGTATCTTCGCAACTTCGCACCTTCGTATCTAGAAAATATGAAGATACGAAGTTGCGAAGTTGTGAAGTTGCGAAGTTGCGAAGTTACGAAGTTACGAAGTTTTGAAGATACGAAGATACGAAGTTACGAAGTCACGAAGTCACGAAAATACGAAATCACGGAGTTACGAAGGAACGAAGATATGAAGTTATGACCATATGAAAAACTTCGTATCTTCGTATCTTCGTAACTTCACACCTTCGCAACTTCGTAACTTCGCAACTTCGCAAATTCGTATCTTCGTAACTTCGTATCTTCGTAACTTCGCAACTTCGTATCTTCATATCTTCGCAACTTCGTATCTTCATATCTTCGTATCTTCGTAACTTATCAACTTCGCATCTTCGCAACTTTGTATCTTCGTAACTTCGTAACTTCACACCTTCGCAACTTCGCAACTTCGTAACTTCGCAACTTCGCAAATTCGTATCTTCGTAACTTTGTATCTTCGTATCTTCGTATCTTCGTAACTTCGTAACTTCGCAACTTCGTATCTTCACATCTTCGTAAATTCGTATCTTCGTATCTTCGTAGCTTCGCAACGTCGTAACTTCTAGATACGAAGGTGCGAAGTTGCGAAGTTACGAAGATACGAAGTTACGAAGTTACGAAGTTGTGAAGTTACGAAGTTACGAAGTTACGAAGATGCGAAGTTACGAAGATACAAAGTTGTGAAGTTACGAAGTTACGAAGATACGAAGTTGTGAAGTTGCGAAGTTGCGAAGTTGTGAAGATACGAAGTTGCGAAGTTGCGAAGATACGAAGTTACGAAGTTACGAAGATGCGAAGTTACGAAGATACGAAGTTGTGAAGTTGCGAAGTTGCGAAGTTATGAAGATACGAAGTTGCGAAGTTGCGAAGATACGAAGATACAAAGATACGAAGATACGAAGTTGCGAAGTTGCAAAGATACGAAGTTACGAAGGTACGAAACGAAGTTACGAAGATACTAAGTTACGAAGTTTTGAAGATACGAAGTTACGAAGATACGAAGTTGCGAAGTTGCGAAGTTATGAAGTTACGAAGAAACGAAGATGCGAAGATGCGAAGATGCGAAGTTGCGAAGTTGCAAAGATACGAAGTTACGAAGGTATGAAGTTACGAAGGTACGAAACGAAGTTACGAAGTTTTGAAGATACGAAGTTACGAAGATACGAAGTTGCGAAGTTGCGAAGATACGAAGGTAAGAAGATACGAAGTTACGAAGTCATGAAGATACGAAGTTACGAAGATGCGAAGTTACGAAGATACGAAGTTGTGAAGTTGCGAAGTTGCGAAGTTACGAAGTTATGAAGATACGAAGATACGAAGTTGCTAAGATGCGAAGTTGCGAAGTTACGAAGATAAGAAGATACGAAGATACGAAGTTGCGAAGATACGAAGTTGCGAAGTTGCGAAGTTACGAAGATACGAAGTCACGAAGAAACGAAGTTACGAAGTCACGAAGTCACGAAGTCACGAAGTTACGAAGTTACGAAGATACGAAGTCACGAAGTTATGAAGTCATGACGATATAAAAAGATAAAGATATGACGATGACGATGATGATTGTGTTTCGCTCATCAAAATCTTTCATTTGATACCCATATCAATAAAAAGTTCCACGATCATCATCATCATCATCATCATCATCAGCATCATCATCATCAGCATCATTGTTACGGACAACTTCGTATAGTTTAAAGTTTTTAGCCTGGTTAGGTAATTTAATTGTATAAACTTAGACTTAGTGTGTTTTATTTGAAGTCTAAGGTTTTTAGCCTGGTTAATTATTTTGAATTGTATAAACTTATGTTGTGTTTTTATTTGGAAGTCTGAAGTTTTTAGCCTGGTTAATTATATTGAATTGTATAAACTTATGTTGTGTTTTTATTTAGAAGTCTGAAGTTTTTAGCCTGGTTAATTATTTTGAATTGTATAAACTTATGTTGTGTTTTTATTTGGAAGTCTGAAGTTTTTAGCCTGGTTAATTATTTTGAATTGTATAAACTTATGTTGTGTTTTTATTTGGAAGTCTGAAGTTTTTAGCCTGGTTAATTATTTTGAATTGTATAAACTTATGTTGTGTTTTTATTTAGAAGTCTGAAGTTTTTAGCCTGGTTAATTATTTTGAATTGTATAAACTTATGTTGTGTTTTTATTTGGAAGTCTGAAGTTTTTAGCCTGTTTTTTATGATGACCTATGTAAACTTAGACTTATGTTTGATTATATCGAGATACCTAGATATAATTAGTTTTACGGCTGAAATTTATGCTATTTTAAGATGGTTGCTACGCGACGGTCGAAAGAATAATGAGGTACCTATAGTTCGCGTAGCCAATATTTATAACCTCGGTATGGAAATTAAGTCCGACTGTTTAATTGGAGGAATTTTTGGTAGCAATATTCTGATTGGTTATTAATCGATGTCATTTTGTATAAATACAGGAGCTATTTTTATTATATTCAGTTCAACTCGAGAGCTCAGTACCTACAGCAACACATCAACCAAGAAAAAGTCAACAAGCAGTAGCAGAATAGGAATCCAGCGGTGTACCTACTATAAGAACAAAGAAATACAGTCCACTACCATCACCACCGAGTTATCATTTCCACCTCCACCACCCACTGTAGGCCAACCCCCACAATCATCATCATCAGCATCATCATCACTTAATCCAGATGATAAAAACATAAAATGATTGTAAAGCTTTCTATGTGGATGTGCATGCTTCCGTACGTATACTTACCTATAGGCACTTACTTACTACTTAGGTACCTATGCTGATAGAAAATAGTCCATTTTTTATGCCAGGCAAAATCTTTATCAAAAGATGCCTTACATACTGTAATCTGATTTTATCGAAAATATGACATAGCACGTTTACGCGACCGCTTCTCATGTAAGAACACAGTCACGTGACGTCACTGGCTCTGCCACAGCTTAGCTAATAGTATTTACGCAATGTGACGTGCTCCCAGCTCCAATGGCCGCGGCCGTCTGACGATTTTTGGCAATGAATCGTCCTTTTATTCATAGTAGCTACTCCATAGAAAAAATGTATGGAGAGTTTTATCTTCAACTTTCTTGCCTATAATGTGTTGAATATAGCTACACCTACGAAAAAAAAAATAGAGCACAGGATAGATAAAATATTGAAGTTGTTGTTTTCGTATTTTTTAATTCAATTGAGTAATTTAGTGTTCGGTCAGGCTTAAAACCCCGCGCTCATATTTTGTGTACTTTGTCCAGTAATTTACTAAAAAAATACATAAAATATTGAAATATGAAATAGCCCACAGTGTAGATCAGTTCATTGGTAGTACTTAGAGTATGTTTTTCACTATCTTAATACGATTTGCTTTAAGAAAATCTTTAAAACGGTAAACCTCTATTTTGACAAATTCACCTCAGTAGGCTCTTAAGTAGCTACGAAAAAAGATTTTTTTTATCATTGATTCGTAACTAGTTATTAAAAGGAAAGTTTTAATCCATGTACTTATTTAAATAACTTTGTTTCTTAGCCAGAACGTATTTTTTTTTTCATATTTTGTTAACCATGGAACGAAAATGGCTGTTTTTTTTTCCTTTTCGTAACTAGCTACGAAAATGGACGCATTTTTTTCTTCTTTTTATAACCGTTATCTACGAAAATCGATGAAAAATAGTTATGAAAATGGATCAATAGAGACATTGTCAATTTCGTGATTTCTAATACGAGAATATCGCTATTAGGTAATCATTTATGATTCTGCTAAACAACCTTTTTAGCACCACAGGATTTGAAATACTATCTTCTGCTCAAAAGTCAAAGTTCTATTACATTCTCGAATGATGAACTCGACTACAATAAACAAAGTATCTACTTACCTACTTTCCGTACCGTGTTTTATTGAGTATCACTTTGCAAATGGTTTAAAACAAAGTAACACACACATTTTGCCTACATGACACGTACAATGTTTTATTCATAAAACCTACATGGACTATTAAGGTATTTGTAACGATCCAAATTCCAACCAAATGCTATTTAATTTGGCCATTCTACATTCAACACGTTTATTTCGGACTTTGTTTTACGTAAGGACAAAATGTACTAAAAGCGATAACATAAAAATAAATAAAAAAACATAAATCTAATTGTTTATTTTGCCTTACTAACGGCCTGCTGTGATTTGATATAGGTAAGTACCTACATACATGTAATTTGATATGGAGCTGAATGATAGCTTTTATCTACCTACATAACTATAAAAACGTAGGTACCTTTGAAATGGTGAAAAAATTGTGTTAATAATTATTTTTTTTTATCAACCTATGTCGTCCCACTGCTGGGCAAAGGTCTCCCCCACATCTCTCCAACCATCTCTGTTTTTCGAGATCTCCCACCAAGTCTCCTCAAAGGTGTCGAGATCGTCCCTCCAGTATCTCCTAATAATTATTATCAATAAAAATACTTAGGTAGGTATATGTAATGGTAATACATTAGTAATACATTATACATTAGTAATTAGTATTAACTATTAAGTAAGTATAAAAATATAGAAAGATTCATGGACAGTTGTTTTCCGGCACTACCTACTATCATATTTTATTTTTATAAACCAGAAATATTTCAATTAAGTACCTATTTTTATAATTGAAAGACTAAAAAAATCATTATCAATGCCTCGTAATCGTAATCTATGCTTCTTACTCTTAAAGCCCCTTCTATCTTTTGAAAGTGACGAATGAAAAATTTCTGTAAATAGGGCTGCTAGTACCACGCATGTCAAATCCCACTTTAGTGTGCTTGACAGCTGTCAAATTTCGTATTACACTCGACTTCTTTTGTTTTAGTTGAAGTACCTTACTAAAGTCCTACTTACCTAAAAAATATATAAAATATAAAATCCATACCCATAATTATAAATGTGAAAGTGTGTTTGTTTGTTTGTCCTGCTTTCACGTCAAAACAGAGAAAAGAATTGACGTGATTTTTTGTGTGGAGATAGTGTGAGGGCTGGAGAGTGACATAGGCTACTTTTTATCCCGAAAAAATGCATGTTTCCCGTGGAATAAAAAAGTAGTAGTCCACGCGGGTGAAGCCGCGGGCATCCGCTAGTATACCTATAAAGCCGAAATAATTAAGTTAGAAAAAATATAAAACGAATTATAATCTTTTACTAGGTATTTTCTATATCACTTACCTAATACGTTACTTGGTAATAAATCTTCCATGTTAATACTGCATAGCTTGTTGCAGTACATCACTACCTTTATTATACACATTTTGGCTATAAAATTCCAGGTACTCGTTCACCGACTAAACATTGCGTGATTGTTTTAATGTATTGATTTGCGGGAATAGATAGAGTTATTGGATGCTTTGAATAACAACTAGGTGTCGGTTTGACAGTGACATTCATCAATATTTTATATTATGAGCTGCTGATAAGCGAGTAGGTAGGTAGGTACCTACCTAAGTGAAGTAGGCTTAATACATTTAAAGAGAAAATATCTGGGCGACCGAGCTATGCTCGGGTGCAAATAGAGAAAAATTAAATAGAAAAAGAAAAAAATCACAAGAAATATAGTGTTGACATTTTGACAGATCAGAAAATGGATAAAAAGATAATAATGCGTTTATCATACAATACTAAATAACTTGACCCAAATCCCTATTCGATACAGATGAATCGATCCCAACAATCGATGTGCCGCTTCATCGAGTCGATCTCGTCAATTCAAATGCAAAGTGCTGCATTATATAATTTACATAATTGTACTCATTTACAATAGCGATTTATGGTGGTGTGAACAGATCTTAATCGAAATCGGCCTTCGATTTATTATTTTGGCCTTTGCAAGGCTATTTTGTCCCAAAAATATGCAAAAAGTGTTTGGCTCTACAGAGATTTGAACTCACATCCTTGACTCGAATGCGTTGCGTAATGCTTTCTTTTTGTTATTTTTAGGTGTAATTAGTTAAAACTACCATAACGTACGTGTTAATAATTTCAATGCGGTACTTATTCTAACAAAAACGTCAAATAAAACCAAACGCAGTGTAACGAAACGTCGGAAGTCAGTCATAAATCTTTTGAAATTCGAACAAAAAAGCGCGGGCTTACGTACAAAATTGAAATATGGCTGACGACACTCGAATTCCAAATTTGAATGCGTTCGGTTCGAACGATGAAAGCTCATTCATGTCAAGTGTCATTGTTTGAATTTAGAATTATTTTTTTGTTATTTTTGTTTTGTAATTCTCTTGTCGTAATTTATTGGCACTAAAATAGCTACAGGAAACACAATTTTGTGGTCATTTAAATAACAAATTACGTTTTGTCTCGTTGAATACAGTCTTAATATACAAGAACAGTGATAATTTCGACAGAATTTAATAATTCAATATGTTTTATGACTCATAACAATTATTATGATGCAAATAATTTAACACCTACTAGAATATTATAACATTACTACATCAGTATAACATTTATTTATGTTAATGCATAAATTTTATCTACAATGGTAGAATGCACAATCTTTGCGACGCCGTCGGACATAAAAAAACAATGTTTACTGATTGACATTTGACATGGTTGAATGCAAGGACTACGTTAGCTCGTTAACAATAAAACATTGCTTGTTTTAAACACATGACAAATAGTACTTTTGCCAGTTAGAAATAAACCTTATTCCACTTGCAATATGGTTCTAATTATTACGATTTATCTTATTGTCTAGTCTAGATAATTGTGAAACGGTCTAGAATGCGGAACTAATGTAACTCGTTTAAGGATCATTTGCGTTTCTATTAGTTGCATGCTGCAGTCATTCTGTCAAATCAGATGGTATGATTAATGGCTGATCATATTGGACAGTGATCAAAAAATATGTGATGATCAGAATTCTATCGTGTCAAACCGAATGGAATTAGTTATTAGACGATTTTACATAAAGCTATGAATTGAAAATTGAAATAGATCAACGATCTCAGAACCCACGTCCTTCGGATCGAAAGTCGAGGTACCATCTCACTGGACCAACACGGCTTTTACCTACTCGGTCAACATGGCTTTTCAAACAAGATGGAAATCAATTTCGAAACAAAATTAGGTACTTAGGCCTCTATTAATAAACTCGTAATAACTTCTGTCAAAGTTGCACCATGGATTAAACTATTACCATCCTTGTTTGTTAGACAGTGACAAATAAGGATGGCAATAGTTTAATCCGTGGTGCAACTTTGACAGAAGTTAATACGAGTTTATTAACCCATTCCCTGCCCGAGTTCCATTCATTCCGCAGAAGAACGCCAGAGCAATGTGCGTCATAAGCACAGAACACGTTAATAGAGGCCTTAAATTGCAGATATGGTCTTAGAAGCATCAATCAAAATCTAGATTATATAATAAATGCCTAAGTAGGTACTTGAGGCCAATCGACACATTTTCTCATCGCACTAACTATCAGAACACGAACGAAAAAATATCGCAACGTACAACCATTACGCTTCATTAGCGATAGCGTAAGCGCTAATTCAGTTATCGCATGTCTATGAGAAAGTTTTTTTTTTGCTGAGTGACTAATGCAAGCATCTGTAAGATTTTGATTTCGTTGATTTTGATTTCTTTCGTAACAAACTTTTGTAGAATGCCTGAAGTGCCTGATTAGTAGCAGTCACCCGTCCAGCAAAGGGTATTTAATATTTTTATGGAAAAGAATGGGCAAACCCATCGCTTTGATATCCAACTGGTTTCCTCACAATTAGGGCATAGGAACCGGGTTTACCCGGAACCGAAAGAACCGGGATTACCCGGTTCTTGGGGCTGCAATAAGAACCGGTTCTCAAAATATTAGGAACCGGGTTTTCGGTTCTTTCGGTTCTTTTAAAAAGTTCTCTTCGAAAGCGTGCCTAGTTCTTAGGTGTGTACTGGCAGCATAGTGTACCTTGTTTGTTATTAGGGATTGTTTAAAATATTTAAATTATAGCTGTGATTATAAATTCTCTGTTTGATTTTTGATCCCATTGTAGAATTTTGTAATATTTTACTTACAAAAGTCTAATAAACTATCTCTCTCTCTCGTGGTTCCCTCATATCTGAAGATTGTGGTCAGCTTCGGGTTTGTCTTCAGAACGGATGATCGGCCTCCACCCGTTTCTGTCTAGTGCGTCCCTTACAACCGTGTACTACTAGACTTTGTGTTTTACTAGACTTTCATCGTCTCTGCGCACCACGTGGCCGAAGTATTAATGAATGCGTTGGTGGCTTAAAGTAGACAATCGGGTTTTAATTTGGAGCTGGGATAGGATCAACACATTGGTGCGTTTATCCGTCCAGGGTATTCTTAGCAGTCGCCTCTAGCACCACATCTCGAATTCATCGATCCTTTGTCTTTCTCTGGCCAGAATTGTCCACGTTTTCACTCCATAAATAAATACAGGGAATACTAAATACTTATACCAATGCCCGTAACAGTCTGATCTTAATTTTGATATCTATTCCTCTGTTCTTCAAGATATTATTTAGGCGGGGTCATTGTATCTTTTGCCATTTCAATACACCTCTATATCTCCGGGACACACCTGCCATCCTTACAGTATTTGTGGCCCTAGCTAGGTAAATATATATTTGTCAACGGTGTCGATGTTTGAGATGTTGCAGGTGGCATCTATTAGTTTTCCGCACGATCCACTACCAATTTTTTTGGATTTCGCCCTGTTGACTCAGACTAGACAAGTTCTAGATTTTGGAAGAACTCTTCCATATCTTCCACTGATGTTGCTAGGAGAACGGTATCGTCAGCGTACCGAAGGTTTCTACCGGAGTAGAATCACCTAGCTCTTAAGACGTTTCAAAGTGGTCATAGCGGTCCTACTAAATAAATGATATTTGAATTTTGAAACCCTCTTTCCGCCTGTCGGAAAACCTTTCCCTCAGTTTTCAAGGGTCCTACGAAATTATGTAGGTACTCTTCTTAAAATGTTAAACAGCGCAGGGGATGGGATGCAACGCTGTCTCACTCCCTTCTTGGTTTGGAACATACTAGAGCATTTGGTGCCCAACCTGATGTAAGAACGGTTTACGGTATGTACTTTTTACTTGTTATTTTACTGATTATACTGACGAGGTTCAGGAGCTCCCATCTCCAGTAGTATATTCCACAATTTCTCCAATTGCATACAGTCAAAGCTTTGGTATCCGTACCCATATTATAAATGAGAAAGAGTGTTTATTAGTTTGTTTATTTGTCCTGCTTTCACGTCAAAACAGAGCGACGGATTGACGTGGTTTTTTGTGTGGAAATAGTTGGAGGGCTGGAGAGTAACATAGGCTACTTTTTATCCGGGTACCACGCGAGCGAAGCCGCGGGCAGCTGCTAGTATTCAATAAAGCATAGGATTACTAGGCTGTTGAATTCTCTACTCTTCTCTTTTATTTGGAAAATGTTGATTCCTGCGTACCCTTGCCTTTAACAAACCTGCCTGTTCTTCAGGTATTTGCCGGGCCAAAAAGTAGCTAAGGCGTCTTTTTAATACATGTAGGGTAGAGGATCTTACTTGCGTGCGTTATTAAAGCGATAGTCTGGTAATTTTCACATTTTTTGCCTTTTTGGTGCAAAAGGACAAACATCGATTCGATTTGAATAAAAATTATCACAAGAACCGAAAGAACCGAAAGAACCGGGTACCCGGTTCTGAGTTGAAACTGGAACCGAAAAAACCGGTTCTTAAATAATGCCCGGTTCTCGATGCCCTACTCACAATGTTTTCCTTCACCGTTTAGTGCTCGTGTTATTGGTGAGTCAAAAGCTCATCTAAATGCATAATGCTCATAATATTACATTTTTCGAAACGAAACATCCATGATCAGCCTCCATGGATTTTTCGGATCGAAAATCGCATCACTCGACCAACAAAGCTCTTGCGAACATAATGGCTCCTCTCCACATATGCCGCTTTTAGCGATAAGGCCGCCCATTGTACTAATTTTTAAGCTGTTTTTTGTTTCTTGTGATTACTTTTATTTTTTTGGTGTACAATAAAGCATTATCTATCTATCTATGCCGCTGATGACGGTGTATGTGAACGTCTGTACCTACTCGGCAAGTTATACGCCATGTTCATCGTGAAAGCATCCACAAGCCACAACAGACGATGGCGTTATACAAGCGAATAAGCTCTCTACACAATCGTCAATACGTCAACGTCTATTATCGGCGAATGTGGAAAGAAGCCATAAGAATGATTTGCAAGAAAACAAGACGGGAGCTATTTCGACCCTCAATGACATACATACAAATTTACCCGCAGATACGACAATTGTTGATGGATTTACAAATATTTATACGCCAAGAGGGTACAACTTCATTTCATTTCCACCCTCAGACACGTGGCATAAATTGGTAATATCCTAAAAATACCCTATTTGCTGCAACTGGCTTCTAAGTTCTAACGGCGCCGGCGATTTCTTCCTTTTATTATTTGTATTGTAAATATTCATGTTATTTTTATTTAAGTACTTGAAGATTTGTAAGCTAAATAGGTATATTTAAGAAATAAATTGAATTGAAAAAAAAAATGCATGATCAACAGTCGGTTGATCATGCATAGCCCAAACTATTGGGATTACTATTTTTTTTTTAAATATTTAATTTGGAAAATATACGCCATAAATAACTTATTAAAAATCCTTGCGGTATAAGTATCTAGACTCTAGATTCTTAGAAAAAATCAATCTAGAGAAATCTAGAAAAAAAGGCATGGTTTAAGATGTTTCTAGAAATTTAAACCTA
Source organism: Camptogramma bilineatum (assembly GCA_958496255.1). NCBI lineage: Eukaryota > Metazoa > Arthropoda > Insecta > Lepidoptera > Geometridae > Camptogramma > Camptogramma bilineatum. Next base: position 2,094,328 of record OY292476.1, read on the forward strand.
TTTGTTCTATTCTGTTATTTCTGTTTCTCTTTTTAAAGTTTTTGCATAATGTAATCTTTTCAATTACATTTCATAACTTTTATGAAAACACGAGTAATAAACCACGCTACATAATAAATCGATCTAAGGCGTGAACTATGAAAATACAAACATTCTTCTTTTAAAAGAAGGATTCTTTGTTTAAATTTGAACTCTACATCTTTCAAAATAAGAACGCTAAAAGTCCATTGGGACAAGACCTATTTAATTTGGTAACTTCCGGGAGTGCCAAAATTAACTGTCTAACTGTGACATTGAGTTGAGATCTTTATGCGATTGAAAATAGGGTTGAATATTGAATGATTTGTTTTTAGAGTTTGAGTTATTAGGCCATTATTCCTTAGGGTGCGTTTTGGTGGTTATAAAATACTATTTATGTGTAGTGATGATACTGGGTAGTGTTTATTTTTTATTTTGTGTTAATTTTGAAGCGCTCGTGGCGTAGCTCGAAAAAATGACAATTTACGAAAAAAAAATCTTCGAATCAAATGCATTGAATGCATTCGATAAGTGTGAATCATGCAGATGCAAATACCCAAGGCAAATCCTGGACTGCTAGTACCTATTGATTTTTATAAATAAATCCTATTAATATTATAAAGGCGAAAATCTGTGTGTGTGAATGTTTCTTGCCACGTATCTCCGTAACTGGGTACTTAACCGATTTTGATGAAATTTTGAATGTAGATAGTTTAGGTTTTGGAATAACACATAGGCTAATCTAAATTATTTTTAACCGCGGGTAACACCGCGGGGCGCAACTAGTTTGGAATATAAGTGTCTTCTTTCACTTCGTATTCACAGTCGGCTTTTATTTGTGCATTATTTATAAAATAATTATAATTATTTATAAAATATAAAAAACTTACCAAATAAGTAAACTTAATTGTCTGTCTTTCACGAAAATGATAAATACCTGAAATAATAGAAAAAACTGTTATTAATAAGCACAAAATCAAAAATCAAGGGCGTCCAATCCAAGATCATACACATACGAAATGCTAACTTCTGCAAAGGTTATGCCAAATTAGAATTTTGCTTGTTAGTACCTATCGTTAGTAATATTTAGGTATGACACACACGTTAAAAGGCATACCCTCCGCACAAGACATCTCCAGAAAGGAGAGGTATAACTCTCCGCAACAGTCTCAGGATGGTGTAGCGACTACCTACTATTCTGCTAATCAGGGATGCAGTTTTCTTGCGCCAGATGGCATGAAAACCATCTGTGTGGTTCTGTGCAAACATCCCTGTGGCGCTACAGAACCGAGGCAATCTCAACAGCATCCTAAATATGTTATTGTATTGGACTCGGGTGTCCAGCGATCGTTTGGTATGACAGACCCACAGGTTAATACTGACTGCTGACTAGTGACTAAATACTTGTTTAATTAATGTAATCCCGTCGCATAAAACATACTCTGTTCTTTTGCGTCTCAGCTAAAGCACAGAGATTGTCGCAAGCTTTAATAAACTACTTAGATTTCCCACAAGCGACCAGCATGTGCGCAAACCCATTACTCACGACACCACGCCATCACCAATTACACTGATTGGTGGAAATTGCCCCTGCAACCGTTATGAGACGCAGACTGGTGTATGTTTGTAACATATTTTTTCGGATATCGGCCGTGTTTCAATGGATTTATCGTTTGACCGTGTTGGCAGCACCTTCGATGTGAATTCATGTTTGTGAGTGTTTGTGAGTGGCCAACTCTGGTGACGGACTTTTCAGGCTGCCTAGAGGCCTGCGTCATAGCTTAACCGACAATTTAACGTACCCTCCATCACGGAAGCGCTCAGCTCGTGATGCCACTTGCGGTCACCCATCCAAATTGTGACCGCGCACAACGCTGTTTAACTTCAACGATCAATCAAGAACGTCTAATCAAGCTCCACTACGAGCGCTTTTAAGTCGTTAAACCGTCAAGGCTTTTAGGCGGCTTTTAGGAGGCCTTTAGGCGGGCTAAAAACTCCTTCACCAGAGTTAGCCACTTGCTCATACGAGCATACTATTACTATTACTTAGCTTATAGCTACTTCGCATTTAGGAATTAGGCCCCTCGATCAACAAGGGTTGGTCCCCTGCGTCAATATTTCAAATCATCTCCCCTTACGCTATGTTACTTCTGTATAAGAAGTCTTCATAGTGGGTCACATACACTGGATTTTTTTGATATTCACAGTGACTTTCAAGATTTTGAATTAACGGAACTTGTGCAAGATGATGAGAGCTTAAACAAGTAGCTAAATTAAAAAAAACGACTTCAATGTTACAAGCTGAGCAATTTTCTGCACTCTCGAGGTGCATTTCTGTTCAAAACTCCGAAGATCCATTATAATCCTCAAATTAGGCATGGCACCAATCGGAAAGTTTCTTTCAAACAAAAAAAGATTTTTCTAAATTGATCGAGGAGTCTCCGACTCGAGTAATCTGTGAACATAGGTACTTACATAAAAAAAGATTCTGATTAATTGAGAACCTCCTCCTTCTTTGAAGTCGGTTAATTCATACAACGCATCTACCTCAGTTTATATAGAAGATCATTGGTCGTAACCATATTTGTTTTTTCTTTCTTCATTACCACGTATATGTGTCATATAAAAGTAAACATTGCTATCTGCATCTTCTAAGAAACGCCTTAAGAATTTAATCTTCAGGATGTTGATAAAAGTTGCTATTTGAATGTTATTATTTTCTTTTACCTATTTAACTGGCGCCTTTAAGCTTCTAACTTGGTACCAGTTGATATGATTTGGTGACTAATTTTTGTTATCTAGAGCAGTGTTCCGCAAACTTTTTGTGTTCAAGGTACATCTAGGAAATCGAATAATTTTGGAGGTACACCATAAATGAATAATCTTTTTTTTAATGCGAAACATGAGCTTGTTTACTTGATGTGGTAGAAATTTGGAGTAGCTTAACTGATAGGTAACCTTATTTTTCCGAGGCACACCAACTAATGATGACCACGGTACACCAACTAATGACCACGGTACACCAGTGTGCCGCGGCACAACCTTTGCAGAACACTGATCTAGAGACCAATCTGCACTGCTGGGCAAAGACCTCCCCCGTTACCTTCCACTCATCGCAATCTTGTGCGGTTTCTCTCCAGGTTTCTTTAAAGGCATCCAGGCTGCCTACCATGAGCTTTATATGCGATCCAGTTCAGGTCCTAAACTGGACTGCTTCGCTTGACGTATGCTATGACGCTGACGAAATATCAGAACCTAAACATGACCTAAACTGAATTGTTAGATAAAGTTTCGTTCACTCAATTCGTACCATGACCGTTTAATACGCTTAGTTGGTTCACTTTTGTGTCAAAACTGTCACTTTTAAAACAGGTCATCTACTCACAACAACACACAATTAGCTAACTTTAGAATTCGGATATGTTTAAACAAGTCATAAGCTTATCACCAATTTTTGTCTAAATTTTGACAAAAATAATTCTCATAATCTCTCCCTAACCCGCATAGACAAAAATGGGTTACTAAATTAGTATAAATGGCTTATCTGTCTCACTCATAATTAGTAAATGTGAAAGAGAGAGATGGCGTGAGAAAGATTCCTGAATTAATTTTTATTACCTAGCTTTGTTTGTAATAACGTTTTCACACCACGTTTTTGTTTTAAACTGTGGTACTTTTAAGGGGTATTTTTTTTACATAATTAAACTGTGTTCTATCTTTTTCCGAGAGAGCCATATTGGTAGAGGGGGATGATACCTCGACTTTCAATCTGAAGGTCGAGGGTTCGAATCCTGGCCGTGCATCAATGGATTGTTCTTTTTCTTATCAGCCCCCATACCATGAGCTTTAAATGCGATTCAGTTTAGGTCCTAAACTGAACTGCTTCGCTAATTTGTCACATGACGTATGCTATGACGCTGACGAAATATCAGAACCTAAACCAAGGATTTCATATACCTACTACGTAACTGGATAGTTCACTGAAACAGAAAACGCGGTCCGTCACTGAAACGGAAAACCTAAACTGAACTGAATTGTTTACTAAGACGTCATGGTACGGCTACAGCACTAAGCAACGTTCACGTTCAGCACAAGGGTGTGGCCACACTGCGTTTTCTGTACTTAGCACGTTTTTGAGCTGCGCGTTCGCATCCCGTTTGTATCGATACAAACGCGCGTTTTCATACAAAAGCGAACCGGGAAGTGTCTCCAGTGTGTTCACTACCTAAGATGGGTGATTGCTAGGCACCAACACTTAAATTAGTAATCGGTAGCTACTCTCCCTATAACATCCATCCCTATCTAATCAATACGATGTCTCAAATTCTCAATACCTACAATTGTGTTCAATCGATAGCAATAGAAATAAAGATATCTACCCCTGCCAATTAGAGGCACCCCTTGGTTTGATAGGGGTTCAAATGGCACTAGAATATAACAAGAAGCAAGTTTGTGGCATTCTTTCCTTGAGCTGTATTATTATTTGGTGAAACTATAGCGCTTGTGATGTTCACACTGTTTTAGATTTTTTTTTTTTTAATTTTAGAACTTACTGTCTGCAACCAGTCTGACACGACTTGTCAACGTTAAAATCAAACTCAAATATCAAAATTATGTCTTTTAAAGATGCATATTGAGTTAAAAGGAAAATAGTGTGTGTAGAATGTTTGTGCGTATATTTTAACTATAAAAAATACAAATATAAAAAATCAGCAATCAGTTTCATGTTACGAAATAATTCTCTGCAATTTTTTAAAGACACTGACATTCTTAAAAAACAATTTTCAAGACAGACCCTACTTAAACCCGAATACTGAAACATTACTTAATTTACTTATTATTGACATTAATTTTTGTATATGATGAAGAGTAAAAACGTCTTAAAAAAATAGATCGTAGGTACTTATCTATTTTTTTTTTATATTTTGATTCTTAAATATTTAGGTTTACCCATCGTTTCAGTATTCGGGCGTTCCTTTATCTAAATTTAAATTTATGATCATTACAATCTTTAATTTTCATTTTAATTATAAACTGAGGTAGTTTATGAACTTTAGCTAACTATACATCAAAGTGTGGGTTATTAAGACCACGTGAATATTTATTCATTCAAGACATGCGATCAGATTCAGGTAGAGGTGTGAAAGGGGTAATATTTAAAAGGGGCTTACCCCATTTAAACTGTTACCCCTTTTAACATAACATAATTACTACCCCCGTAACAATTAGGGTTAGAATTTGACGCCTTTACGAATGATATGGTTATTTTCCGGCTGGTTTGTTGTTGATGAGATTTTTTGTCGTAAATAAATATCGTAGAAATAAAACTAATTTTAAAAAAGGTGTGGTTAGAGTATTGATTTCCTATTTACAAATAAATTTGACCGCAGTTTAAAATGTTACTGTGCAAGTGTTGACAACTTTTAAAAGATTATCGATCGAGCGAGCGAAGCGAGCGAAGATCTTAGTGGTAAGTTGGGCAATTTTGCTTTGTATGTTTGTATGTTTGTATGTTTGTATGTTTGTATGTTTGTATGTTTGTATGTTTCACGAATTGTTGTTCGCGCATAACTGTCGAACCGTTCATCCAATCTGCATGAAACTTGGTAGGTCAATAGGTTGTGGTAAGGAAATTTACGGTGGAGCATATGAGCTTAATCGATGAAGGGGTTGTGAAGATATTGGGTTCCCAAGGGGGTAAAAAATTATGAAAGTTACACAAATAAATTGAGTGGGGTGTCATACGAAAGGGCTTATTTTGTACATTCCAAAATGGTTTTTATTTTTAATCTAGGATGTATAGTTTTTGAAATACGACCAAAGACCAAAAACTACGAAACCAGAGCTGCAAGAGCTCCCGTTGCATAGAGTTTCGATGACTTCGTAGCTCATTGACTGGTCGGTCTTAAAAAGAGAGTGGCATCGTTGCGGTTTGGTTTGCAATGATTTTAGATGCTACTTGATTTATTTTCATGAAAAAAAAAAATTTGATAAAGAATGAAAATAATTGTAAAAATGAAAAGTGGGATAAGGGCAGGGGAATGATGATGATGAATGAAAATAATTGGGGTAAAAAAAGTTAAGTAAACAAATATATTGAGTGGGCTGTCAAATGAAAGGTCTTTATTTGTACATTCCAAAATAGTTATTATTTTTATTCTAGGACGTATACTTTTAGAAATACGACGAGAATTCATAAATATGAAATACCTAAATGAAAAATTAGACACGACATTATGTATTGCATGCATGCCAGTATTTTTTACCATGAAGAGCTAGCGCAATAGGCATACTCGGCAGTATCAGTAGTAGCACTTGAAATTATAGGGGTAGTCAGAAGAAAGTCCAAATGTAAGCCATCTACGGTGCGCGAGATCTCAGTTCGGGGCGAACTACTAGTATTTTTTGGTTACTTGAAAAAGTTATGTTATATTATGTGTGTGTTCTTCATAAACATAGATATTAATTAAATAAATTGTTTTCGTAATATGATTCATCATAATCATTTAAATACTATAAATCACTGTAATTTAAATTCAATAAACTCTATAAAATGAACCATTAATTTAAAAACAAATTGTTTTAATAATATACCTAATTATGACTAAGTAGAGCTGATAGTTGTTTTAAGCTGAACATACGGGAATTACTCACGAAAAAATATCGTCGATTAGAACAATTTCCAGTACAACTCACGAAAGTTTTGAAAGTGATATAGCTGATAAGTGTATTATTTTGGCCTCTTATTGTAATAAAATATAGCTGTAAACTAAACCTTGTACAAAATACCTCATAAAACTCTACCTATTGGTAACTATACCTACTTAATTTACTTTCCCTAGTGTGAAGCGTACAAAATTGATGTACACGGTACCACCCTGAAGTTCACCGTGTGTGGTATATTTATAACTTTTGTTTAGTTATTTTATGGTTCGGGAATTTATAAAACTTTTTAATAAATGGCGTTGATGTTTTCGTGGTTGACGTTTAGTACTGGCAATGACGTACTAATTAAGTTTGACAGTGACATCTAGGTAGGACTGTAATTGTAATCTGTGGTGTCCTTCTTCTGAACGTGAGCAATATGGCGACACGTCTCTCTCACATTGTAACATTAAAATAGCGTAATAACAGTGAAATAAACAGCAGTGGAAGTTTTATGGTGGTTTTCATCAAAATCCTAAACACTTGTTAACATTGTATCCTCTGTTCACAGTCGGTGTAAAGTCTTTCTGATTTCGCGATTGAAAAACATGCTTTTAAGTATTTTAGCGTAGGATTTTACCACGTTATTTAACTTTTATATTATTTCTCGACGATTGTAGCTGTTGAAGGTTTGCTAATATTATTCATTACGCTTTGGGAAAAAATCAGAATCCCAGTTTGTATTAAAAAGAAGTAGTTTCATAAGACAAAAGTAGTAGCCTCTTCAGCAGTGCGATTCAAACTTCCAAAATGCATCCGATTCGACGATTTTCTTCGGAAAGTGACGTTTTTACAGCAAAGAAACGTCATTTTCCAATTTCGGAATACATTCCGAGAAGGTCTGAATAACCTGTAGATCTTAAAAGAATAAATTAAATAGACTTAAACATTTTCATTCATTTAACTAACAACGCAACATCAATTCGTGCTTATTTAAATTTGACACCCGAGTGTTTAGTATAAAGATATTTTAATGCAAATTCTATATTCGTATTCGCGTATTAGCAATTTAAATTCATTTTCACGTTACAAAACATATTATTAATCATTGACAAACCACATTGCGTTGCCATGTGTTTCAAAGTTCAACTTAGCTGGGTTCATTGAGTGTTTTCATTGTCACCCCCGGCACCATACGTCGGTACCAACGTTGGCCCCAATGCCTCTCACCAACGTGTGGAGCTGACCAAATTGCATTGGCCCCAACGTTGCCAACGTTGGGGCTGATTTTGCTAGATCCACACGTTGGCGAGTGACATTGGGGCCAACGTTGGCCCCAACGTGTGGAGCCGGGGTCAGACGGTAAACGAATTTAGATGCAGAATGTTTGACTGTAAAATATGATATAAACATTATTTTTTTGTAGAAATTGTCTTGGGGATTTGAGCAAGATTCATTTCAGTCAATTGGGTTTTTTCTTGTTTGTTAGTAACATAATTATCTAAGATTTCGTTCAATAGATTAATTATTTTAGTACCTAATGTATATGTTTTTAGTTTTAATTTAATTAAAATGCAATAAATTATCATCAATAATACGTTTTAATAATTTTATTTAATTAATTAATTATCAGTGGAAATCTATGACCACAGATTAGGTACCTTCGGGAAAGAGGCGTGGTTTTCTGTATTAAATTGACAAGTAGAGACAATTTTGGTTTTTCTGGTTCTAGTGAATTTTGTAAAAAGTAGCAAATTAGTTTACCTACCTATAGAAAAAAAATACATTGATTCGATATTTTATCGTCCCAATATTTTCTTAATCGTTCCCGATAATGGAAACAAGCTCTAGGCCTCCAGGCTTGTTTAGATAACGCGCGTAATTTATTCAGGCATTATTCATTTTGACGGTAATTTTGTTTGGACTGCGACACACGGTTAGGGTCTTTTTATAAAATGACTTTTTATAATCACGGCTTGAAAGAAGAGTTTACTGACAGCTTGTTTTAGGGTGAGAACTATTTCCGGAAATAAAAAAAATAATATAAAAGGGATAAGTATAAAAGAAAGAGATTGGGGGAGACCTTTGGAAACTTTGAAACAATTGGGGGAGACCTTTGCCCAGCAGTGGGAAAATATAGGTTAATAAAAAAAGAATAAATTGCTATTTTATTATTTAAAAAAAAAACAAGAACTTTTTAAAATATTTTTATTCTCTTTATGTATGTATTCTGCTACCGTTTTTAGTTTATAATACAAGGAATACCGAATAATAGGAATTCTTTTGGGAGTATGGTAGGGACTCGGGATTCAGTTAAATTTTTCTATCGTCATGGATGGTTAATACGTTATTTTCTGTAGGTACCAAAGTTATAACAAATCGCATTGAGCTAAAAATTTTAATAAATAAAATACTTACATAATAGGTCTGAGAGAATGTCTACAACACTAATAGAAATTTCATTTTATTTGAAAATAGACAGTAGGTGCCTACGGATGATCGTATACGATGTCATACTTGCAATGTTTTAATTTTACTCCATATTTTTAAATTAAAAGAAATATAAAAAAGAGTTAAAAATAAATCACCAGCCCAAGCCATTAATAATACCCTGAAATTCCTAAGCTAAGCCACCAGGCTCGGCCCCCTCTAAGATGACTCATGGCTAAAAATAAATCTCCTTTCATAAGGTTATTGGTGCACCGGGGCAGTTTTGCATTTGTTCCAATTTTTACTTTTACTTAGGCCCGCTTGCGCGTTCTTAGGTTAACTAAATAAATAAGCCGACGTTTTTTTTAATTGGTGGAAGAATTCAAAATGTCTCTGCACCTACCACAGATGTAATATAGGTAGTACCCGATCAAAGATGAACGAATGAACGCACATGAAACTTGTACATAAGTGTACTAAAAAAACTTAGGCCTTTAGGGAGTGTCCACATTGCGTTTTCTGCAGCGCGTTTTTGAGCTGCGCGTTTGTATCGATACAAACGCGCGTTCGCAACGCGTATTTTTCCATACAAAAGCGAACCGGGAGGGGCTGCGCGGGGGGCTGCGCGTTCGCATCGCGTTCGAATCGCGTTTGTATCGATACAAACGCGCTGCAAAAAACGCAATGTGGACACTCCCTTACATCTTTTACTACATGATTTATACAGTGTCAGGAGGCAATCTTTGCATACACCTATCGGGACACTGTAGTAATACGGTCAATACGTGTGGGGCTGACTAAGCCGCGGGTTTCCTCACGATGTTTTCCTTCACCGTTTCAAGTGTACTACAGTACTCTATATTATAGACTTTCTTGTTTGTCCTTGTTTGATTTGTTTAGTCACTAATCCGAGGTTAGCTGATTTAACTCTCCCACATCGGTGGGTTAAAAATTAAAAACATTAACCCAGGTTAACGCCTAACTCTTGATGACGCAAGATAAATTATAAGTACTTACCTACTCGTTTTTTTTTATGGTAAGTTTTTTTATGGTGATGAGCTTGAAAATTCTGACGATAGAGTAATTTATACACATTTTCACATTCGCAAACGACATCTTGCTGCTTAAAGTAGGCGATATCTTACTACAGTTCTATTGAATATTCATGTTCATGCAGCTATATTTGACTGTAGGTAATAGGAAAGCAATAAAATAAACGTGCTACAGCTGGTTAGAACAACTGCTAAATGAACCGACAAATGTCATAAAATCGGAATAATATCAACACGATGTTTGCACCCTTTCAATTTTAGCTCTTAAAAAAAACAAAGTGCAATTTGTTCTAAATTTGAAACATGTGGACTGCAGTGGGCTTTGACTTTTATTATTTTGTAAGAATGATGTTTTTCGAATGTGGATGGTTTCGTGAAGTGATTTGAATGTCTGTAAATGTCTTTTTGCGTGTTTTTAGATCTCAAGACCGTTTGTGGATTTTTTTTTATTATTTATAGGTCTTGGTGTGTCTGTTTTTGAAACAAACCGGTCAACTTTTAAATTTTCCCGTATTATTCTTCTTAAATTATAAAATATTAAATATAACGGCATTAAATTTATATTTTAAAATGTATAATGCTCGGCTGATGTGACTACTGATTTCTTAGTTTCTTACCCAACTATAGATTCGATGTTTTTCATCACCATTTTACCACAACAATGACATCATTCCTAAAATATTTCAAGACATTTACAACTGCCGTCGGTGCCCTCAAAAGATTATGTCGTCATACTGACCCCGTAATAAATGAAAAAATCCCACACTAACATCAAGCGATTAATTAATGTGGATAAGTCATTAAGGACATGAGCCTGCATAGGCGGAAGCGATAAGCGAGAGAGAGACGAGAAAGTTGTGAAGAGGATCAATTCATGTGACAAAAGTGGACAAAAGGCAATGTAGTTTATTAATTTTTTAATTTTAGTGTATCCACAATATTTTCCGGTCATTTCGACATTAGACAATCGGTAGAAATATTTAAAGGTCTGTAGTTGGTTTTATTAAAAAATATGTAAGTAATAATGGTTAAAATAAGGAGTCAATATCACTTTCAATTATACCCAAAACCATGAACAACTATCCCTAACTTTACATTCATACAACCTGAAACAAAACAACTTCTATGGTGACTGCAACCTACTTTTGTTTTTTCGACTGCAATTCCACAATTCGAAACCTCGCTTACTCCTCCGCTACCGCTTATCGCTTCTCTAATACACAAAATCCATCCACAAAACCGTCTTAGTAATTACGCCGCACCCTTAGGAACCAGCACTAGTTATCGTAAATTTCGCGTTGGGTGGGAGCTCGCAAATTTATAGTGCTTTTATTACGGTATTTATCGTTTAGAATGCGAATTAGCAAGCTCTGAACGATGAAGGAAAACATCGTTAGTATCGACTGAATTTTTCATTGTGGAAAATTATTTAAAAAACTTAATGTTCCGAATTTCAGTTTTCTAAGTTTCAAAACTTTTGAAAGTATCATTATGAACATTATGCTTGGAATACTCGTACTAAAAAGCATGCTTGTTTGCTACTACGTAGCGTGCTTTGGTCATAAACTACTCTTTTCAAATGTATACCTACACGTGAAAATAGCTTGCTCATGTCACATAATCTCGACGACCTCTGTGGCGCAGTGGGTGAAGGCCCGCCTGTGATGCAGGAGGTTGCGGGTTCGATCCCCGCCGCGGGACAAATGGTTGTATGAGCTGCAAATATTTGTCTCGGGTCTGGGTGTTTTCTATGTATAATATGTATGTATTTACAAAAAAAAAAAGTATTTAAGTAGTATATCAGTCATGTGGTTCCCATAACACAAGCTCTGCTTAGCTTGGGGCTACATGATGCTGTGTGAAATGTCCAGCATTATTTATTATTTATTTATTTATAATATTAATGAAATAATTGCGACCTTCGTTTTGTTTACGAAATTAATAATTATAATCAGCAAATATTTATTAAATTCCTAAAACCCTTAACCTTATAATGTTTTACTACTTACATAATGCGAAGGTTAAATTAAATGAATATTTGTGTATGTAAACAGATTAAAATCATTTTAAAACAGCCATTAAAGCAAAGGAGACTGTTTTTTTTTATATGGGGAGTGGTCTATGAACCAATAGCGATACTGTAGTGGTAATTCTGTGGGGATACCTCAACTACATCCTTGTGCAAGGGGGCATCAAAATCCAACCCGGCAGTTTTGAGAAAAATAATACTTTAGAATTCACATTTCTTGCAAAAATGTTTTTATTTTAGAAACGTTTTGAACGGTTATTGTGGTTAGTGTCTGTAAAGTTCGGACTACAATGTAATAATATGGTGACAGCGACATGATCTGATGATGGAGTCAGGAGCTATTCAACAGAACTCCTTAATAAATAAGCCGATTGAGTTGAAACTTGGCATGTCTATCAAGTTTCAACTACAATGTAATAATATGGTGACAACGAGCTGATCTGATGATGGAGTCAGGAGCTGTTCAACAGAACTCCTCAATAAATAAGCCGATTTAGTTGAAACTCGGCATGTCTGTCAAGTTGCGACTACAATTTACATTGTGTCACCTGTCCGTTTATTATTTTTAACACTACACCGCGCGGCGCAGTTTGTTTATTTCCATAAGTGAAAGTATAGGCTTTTATAAAAGTCAATGTTAGACGGCTGTTTTTCTGTAGTTATCTATTAGGTGGTACGGACGAGAAACGACCAACAACTGTGCCCATATGTATGGATGTATGTATGTGGACTCCCTTTTCCGCATTTAGACTCAAAGGTGGTCCTTTATGCGTGGGGATGACCTGGCTTATTAAAACTGAAGCCCGCCTAGCTCCTCCCAGAAGCACAGAAGTTTCCTGGGGGCTTCACAGACTAATTATAGTGTTGAGTTCTGTTCTGTTCCACCAGACAATAGCAACGTTTGTCAGTATTGGTCTTATTACGGCTGTATAAAGCCATTATGATTATTTTTGGTGTTAAACCCCATAGGAGACTGATTTTTTTTGTATGGGAAGTGGTTTATGAACCACTGATGCTATAAAAAAAACCAAAACCTACTTACTTTTTCCGTGTGCAAGTGAACCGCCTAGCCATTTCATTGAGCGCCGCCATTCAATTAAATGGCTGACCTTCGTTTAGGCGTAGTGTGGGACGTAGTGTTCAACGATTAATTGAATGGCGGCGCTCAATGAAATGGCTAGGCATTTAATTGAATGGCTAATTCAACCAGTTGCCTGTGACATGTACATAAGAACAAGTGAATTTATAATTTATTGACATTGTCTTAGAAAACGCAACATTCTAGTTACAAACACTGATAAACAAAATCATGCCAATAAATGAGCTTACTAGCTTACTAGTAAAATAAGGATTATTATAAAGATATATTTCAGCACCCCCCCAATATTTCAAATAATCACAAACATCCATCTATGCAATACAATAATTCTACACAATAGTTAAATTAAATTAAATAAATAATAATAAAAATATTAATTTGTTAAATTCCATAGCAGACTTATTCTTCTCGAAAAGCCGTTGTCATCAAATAATTGCTGTAGTTTTTCCCACAATTCTTTCGCAGTTGTTACATTTTTTACATGCATGTACAATGACTGATCACTATCAATTGTCATTATCAATTTTGCTCTCGTTTTCTGATCATCATAAAAGTTAGGCTATTATAAAAGTCTATGTTAGACGACTGTTTCTCTGTAGTTGTCTACTCATTTAAGTACACTAGCATTATTATTTTTATAGTTTTCGAGTTTGCAGTCCCTATTAGTTGCAGTTTCGCGTTGTCACCATATTATTACATTGTAGTTGAAACTTGACAGGCATGCCGAGTTTCAACTCAATCGGCTTATTTATTGAGGAGTTCTGTTGAACAGCTCCTGACTCCATCATCAGATCAGCTCGTTGTCACCATATTATTACATTGTAGTTGAAACTTAACAGGCATGCCGAGTTTCAACTCAATCGGCTTATTTATTGAGGAGTTCTGTTGAACAGCTCCTGACTCCATCATCAGATCAGCTCGTTGTCACCATATTATTACATTGTAGTTAAAACTTGACAGGCATGCCGAGTTTCAACTCAATCGGCTTATTTATTGAGGAGTTCTGTTGAACAGCTCCTGACTCCATCATCAGATCAGCTCGTTGTTACCATATTATTACATTGTAGTTGAAACTTGACAGGCATGCCGAGTTTCAACTCAATCGGCTTATTTATTGAGGAGTTCTGTTGAACAGCTCCTGACTCCATCATCAGATCAGTTCGTTGTCACCATATTATTACATTGTAGTTGAAACTTGACAGGCATGCCGAGTTTCAACTCAATCGGCTTATTTATTGAGGAGTTCTGTTGAACAGCTCCTGACTCCATGATCAGATCAGCTCGTTGTCACCATATTATTACATTGTAGTTGAAACTTAACAGGCAAGCCGAGTTTCAACTCAATCGGCTTATTTATTGAGGAGTTCTGTTGAACAGCTCCTGACTCCATCATCAGATCAGGTCGCTGTCACCATATTATTACATTGTAGTCCGAACTTTACAGACACTAACCACAATAACCGTTCAAAACGTTTCTAAAATAAAAACATTTTTGCAAGAAATGTGAATTTTAAAGTATTATTTTTTCAAAACTGCCGGGTTGGATTTTGATGCCCCCTTGCACAAGGATGTAGTTGAGGTATCCCCACAGAAATACCATAGCAGTATGGCTATTGGTTCATAGACCACTTAAAAACAGTCTCCTTTAATTTTAACAATGTCTTAGGCACTACAGTGTCCCGTTGAGTGTAGGTATATAGGCCTCTGCATAAATCATCTAGTAAAGATATAAAAAAACTTAGGCCTTTACATCATTACTGGATGATTTATACAGTGTCAGGAGGCAAACTTTTTGCTTACACTTAACGAGACACTGTAGTCAGCCTGAGGCATTTTTTGAGATGGAGTAGGCTTGTAGCACCTACACCATCCTCTCAGCTTATCCGGCCATATCCACAGGAAAGACATGGTCAATACGTGGGTTTCCTCACGATGTTTTCCTTTACCTTTTAGAGCTCGTGCGTGTATTAATTTTTCGAAACGAAAAATCCTTTGATGCACGGCCAGGATTCGAACCCACGACCTTCGGATCGAAATTCGAGGTACTATCCCCCTGGGCCATCACGGCTAAAAAGATATCGCACCTCCAGAATAGAAGAGACTCAATTCAAAAATCATGATTTTTGGGAAATGCGATAAACGGCCGTTTTCCGCGGGAGAGGGAGGAGAAACTGCAGAAATGAAAGAGACGCAGCTATTATGTTTTTCACGTTCTAATCAAAAAGTAGCAGTTTTTGAATAACTAGCAGATAGAGTTTTTTCTGAGTCTTTCTATGTATTCAAGGCATTTTCCCAATTTTTTTCATTGAGTCACTTCTATTCTGGAGGTGCGATTAAAGGCCTAAGTTAATTGTTGAGAAAGTAAGTACCTACATAGGTAGTTTCTAAATTTATCAATGAACGCTATCATTTCTTAGTTTATGTACATTAACCGTGTTTATGTTGAGTAATATTGACGCAATGTTTTTCTTCATAAAACTCTGTTGGCAATGATGTAATTTGGTGCTACTATGATCATATTTTTTGCCAACTTTAAAGTGAATCACGTTCGAGACCGATTCGAGAAAGATGCTAGAGATGTGTAAAATTTAGTATTTAAAAATATCCTTTAACATTTTTTATTTTAATTTTTAGAAATTTTGTAAAAGATTACTTACCTATCATACTCTTACTTTTGTTAGCTATTACTGTAATATTGACAAAATTAAGGCACATATTTGAAACATAACTAACTTGAACAGCTTGTGCTTTATAGGTTTGGCTGTTTTCTTTTGTTGTGTTCGTAATAAGACAAGGTTTGCAAACAGTTTAGGGAAAATCAACCGTATTTCTTTTCACCAGTAAGTCTAACATGTGCAACATCGAGAGTCGAGAAACGAGGTATCTCGATGTTGCGCATGCTAAGCTCACAGGAAAGAGTGCAGTTGAGGTGGCAACCTATTATTCAAAATTAATCTAACCGTGTGGCATCGACACGATAAGAAGAAGAAGGAAAGAAAAGCTAGTTTTAGTCATAATATCTCGCATATAAAACAATATCATACCCAAAAATTATGTTTTATCTCTCATTTCTCTTTTTCCGGGCACCTCGAAAATGTGGTACCCCAAAACCCATTCTCACGTCTCACTCGACTTTCCCGTCACCTTGATATCGTAGTAGGGCCTTAGTTATCAAAGTTTACGAAATTTCTGATAACACTCACTATAATCGTCTTCCGGGCTACCGGAAATTAGGACGAAATAGAGTACCTTTGTTAAGTTTCTACCTGCGTAATAACGTAATATAAAATGTTGATGAAATTTATGATTTGGTAACACTTTCTATACTAACACTTTTACACAAATTCCATCTTTATTTAGTAAGCACGTAGATATTTTAGTTAAACGACGTATTTGCGAGACATAAGACTTCAATTTAATTACAAGTGGCTAAATTAAAATTTAAAAAAAAAACCGACTTCAATGTTACAAGCTGAGCAATTTTCTGCACTCTCGAGATGCATTTCTGTTCATTACTCCGAAGACCCTTGACAAATCCTCACCAAATTGTGGCATCAATTGGAAAGTATAGGTAGATACCATAAATCGGTCCAGGCGTCTTCGAGTAATCGGTGAACATACATAAAAGAAAAAAGATTCCGACAACTTGAGAACCTCCTCCTTTTTTGAAGTCGGTTGATAAAAATATACTTTTTCAAGTTTTGAACTTGATGTTTTCCTTCACCGTTTAAAGCGTGCCAAAGTACAGACCACACAGACGTCCAGATAAAGGACGGAAGGGGGGTTATCTACTTATCACTTAGCCATTTGTCAATGACATTGATGACGTCAGAGCATAGTGTCACTAGTATGTCTGTTTAGTTGAGTGACTGCTGGAAGACATTTCAGCAATAAGTCTCCAATTACTCTCAGATTTTTTGAAAATTCCAAAATATCTAGTACTTCTCCGCTAATCTAATCACATGTAAAGCAACAGTGTGGTCTAAGATGGAGCATGCTTACCTAGAAGGAACCTATTGACACTCGATTTGAAGACACCCAAATTATACTTTTCTGGAAATACAGACCCCGGCAAGGAGTTCCACATTTTCGCCGTGCGTATGAAAAATGTAGACTCAAAGCGCTTAGTAGGTACGAACATACGAGTATAAACTTATGTAGGTACGAGTAAAAGCTTTAAAAAAAATATCCCCACGTGATTTTAACCACGTGTGTAATACATTTGTATGCGTAGAAGCCAGACATGATATGTAATATAACACTGGATGAAGTGTTTTTGATAAAACTTGACAGATAAGCGTTATCTTAAGACACCTGGCTGAGATGGAGTGTGTGATTCGTTGGAAAAGCCTTTTATAACTGTTTTAGATGATTTATACTGCGTCAGCAGTTACCTAACTCCTGACTTTGTATAAATCTATATATTTTAAAGAGGTAAAAGTTTGTTTGATTGTAGGGGATAATCTTCGAAACTACTCATCCGATTTCAGAAATTCTTCACCAATGAACATAGGCTATATGCTATGTACGTACCCCACGGGCTTGTCTACTAGTAAGTAAGTAAGTAATTTCGTATGAACAAGTCGCCAACTCTGGTGACGGAGTTTTTAGGCCACCTAAAGGCCACGGCTTAACGATTTAAAAGCCGGGATGGACAATTTAACGTGCCCTCCAAGCACGAAAGCTCCTAATGCCACTTGCGGTCACCCATTCAAGTTGTGACCGTGCACAACGTTGCTTAACTTCAACGATCAATCTACGCCACGAGCGTTTCTCTATCTTCTCAAGTCTAATACTAGATGGTTTCATGATAGGAGGCAACTAAAAAAAATAAATCCGACTGACCCCTTCCACTGCAAACTTTTCGATCGGCCGATAGTTCGGTCGGGTTGCGCTGCTAGTACAAACTGACCGATACTGAATCGTTGTAGTGTGCGTACTTGCATACATCTTCATACTGACTAAGAGCCCGACCAAACTATCGGACGATAAAATGTGTGCAGTGTGCGAGGGGTCTTAATAACCTTTTATTTCAAAGTCGGAGTATAGGTACCTATATTAAAAACGAGAGATGCCGCGGGCAAAAACAGTCTAATCATGTTATTATGAATCACTAAGTACAGAACACAATGGATCATTCATAAAATTCATTCATTGGTTTGTATGAATGATTTATGGGACAATATAAACGAGCTTTTGTATGGAACCGTATTTAATATCATTGTCATGTCATTCCACTTTAGAATAAAGATTATCTCGATTATATAAATTATTATATTATATGTATAAATAAGTATTATCCTATGTGTTAACGCATTCAGTGCTCCTGACGCACACCCGGAAGTTGCGTACGGGGCGCTCTACTTCGGAGAGCTCCGTGATGTTTGGGTGGGTAGGGAATGTGTTAAACTGGTGTTCAAGCCGTATTACTGATAAGTTTCATCAAATTTCGTTCAGTATAGTTTTTGCGTGTAGGTACCAATCAAAAATCCCCGACAGTAAAAAAAATTATATAAAATTCGAAATCAGGTCATCACCTGATGGTAAGTGACGATGTGGCTGACGATGGATCACAAAGGTCTAGAAGACCAATTCACTCTTGACTTGAAGATACCCAGGAGCCCTAGCCATATTACACTATCTATCGTCGCTGTAGAACGATCTATCGTCGCTGTAGAATAGAACACTTCAAAACGTATAGGAATTGACGTTCTGACCACGTGACTCATCTACTTGAATCGTCAAATCCTATACATTTTGAAGTGTTTCTATTCTACAGTGACGACAGATAGTGTAATATGGCTAGGGACCCAGGATATAGTTTTCGGGGAAAACAGAAGCCGGCAGCGAGAGACACGCTTCGCTCGCTCGGTCAATTACTTTTTGACAATCTTGTTTACAAATCACAAACGTGCCAAACAATCCCATAGACCAACTAGTTTGTCTGCATGCTTACTAACCGGTTATCAAGTTTAGTAACCGATAAAGTTACTCAATTAGGTAACATTGGAAAACATTCTAATGGTGTTTTTGGGTTGTAAATAAGCTTGTAAATTAACTTTAACCTTGACCTGTTTGGACGTTGAAGGAACACATCGTTTGAAACAGTTTGGCTAATTGCGTATCATGTCTTTATGGAAAGAGGAAAAAGGCAGCTATGTCCTATGGATAAGATTAGGAATGAGAACATCAGAGGAAGTTTGAAAGTAGCACCAGTGACAGAAAAATGAGGAGTAAAAGTTGGCGTGGTATGGGCATGTTATGCGGAGGGAAGAAAGTCATATTACAAGGAAAGTGTTGGATATGAACGTGGAAGGATACATAGATAGAGGACGGTCACAGAAAAGATGGATTGTGTGAGAGAGGACATGCGTGTGAAAGGAGTGACTACTGAGAGTCGAGTGACAAGAGGGAATGGAAGAGAACATGTTGTGCCGACCCCACCTAGTGGGAAAAGGGCAAGGAGATGATGATGAGGCAACTGTATCCAAAAGGTAAAACATTGGCGATGGGCTTGCAACCTATCACGTGTGGAATTCATTCATTCGTCGTGTTAATCTGCTCATACTAAAATGCGGTGTTTAAATTCGCTTGTTCCAATATGACGCCACCTCTATGGCCCTAGCTGAAGCCGTAGCCGTAACAAGATCTTCGCGGGTGCAGTTGTTTGGGCACAGAGGGCAGGACAGCAAGTGTGACATATTTTGTGTTGGGGCTCCGCACTCGCACTGTACTTGGTACGTATGGAATGCTAACTTCAGTAAATGTACCAAATTATGTATTTGAACATCCTATCTTTGATAGCGACCAAAACCGGTCTCAAACTGTCAAATATGACAGGTTCAGTGACCACGCAAGTAGCTCTGTCACTCTCATCTCAACGAAACTGAACGCTACAAAAGATACCTGCACGATCGTTTTGACAGTTTGAGACCAATTTGAGGTTTGAGACAAGTTAGACAATAAGCCTGCTGAATGCCTCCTTAGGCGCAGGCCAGATAGAAGAGACGGGGCGCAGACATTTGTCTCTTCCGCGTCCCTTTCATACAAAATGTGACGGCGCCCCGTCTCTTCTGTATGTTTTGCGGCGCGACGCTTTTATACATTTTCTATGAAAGGGACGTGGAAGAGACATATGTCTGCGACGCGTCTTCGTCTTACGTCTTTTCTGTATGTCCCGCGCCTTAGCTGTCGTATCGCGACGGAGACCGAGACCGGAGATCAAGACCAGAGACAAAGACAGGAGACCTTTAAACTGACGGTTCCCTATCTCTTATCTCTTTCGCGTGCCTTTACAAAGCCTATCTCTGGAAGACATCTCTAAAAGATAATAAATGCCTTAAGATCTGAGATTTGCTGCGTCTTATGGATACAGTTGTGACATGTTTTGTTTCATTTTTCGGTAAAAACAAATGCGCCAGAATTAACACATAGTACATTCTCAGCCCTATAGGCTATTTATGCAAGAAAATGTAGAGCTTTCAAAGCCCTAGGCATTTTTTTTAATCTTGGTCAAGCTATGCCCATTCTTCTTTGACTAGGCTATTTTTTTTAGCAATTTTTTTTTAATTAATTAGGCAATAGCTTATCTAGTATGGATCTAAATGACCTAGAAACCAAACCCCCGCATAATTAGTACTGAGCCAATTTCGAGCAAACTTTAGTCATCGCTTCTCGGAACGAATTCGGCAGCACACCCTCAGGTCAATGCCCCCATTTAATTAATTTGAGTATTATCATTACTGCATTTTGTTGATGGATGGATGTATGGTTGGATGGATGTGGCATTTTATTATTTTGATTCGTTTGACGGAAAAAAAAATACCAACGACCCCACTGATTTAAGTGAGGGGTGGTTGTGACAAAAAAATCCCAACGACTCTACTGGTGGGGTGCTGGGGTGGGCCAGTGAACGAATATTTTTTTTTACCAAGTTTTGTAAATTTTTTATCTTTGTTTTAGGAAGGGATTGGAAACTTATTCATAAGACCCCCCGCACACCGCAAACTTTTATTTCGGCTAATCGTTCGAATCATTGTACCTACTTAGTGTGCGCTCTTGCATACATTTTCATACTGATTTATAAAAGCCCGACCAAACTATCGGCCGATAGAAAGCCAGCAGTGTGCGAACACAATGACATGACAACGCGCTCCGTCGCGTCGTCGTC
Organism: Camptogramma bilineatum; assembly: GCA_958496255.1. Taxonomy (NCBI): domain Eukaryota; kingdom Metazoa; phylum Arthropoda; class Insecta; order Lepidoptera; family Geometridae; genus Camptogramma; species Camptogramma bilineatum. The sequence goes on from OY292476.1 coordinate 2,115,771, forward strand.
GCCGTCGCTTCGCGCACCGCTGCGGGGCGCGACTCGCGACGCAGTGGGAAAGCCTCCTTATATACATCGTCGACACAAAATGGTCGTTTTTCCACTTGACGGCACGGCACGGCAACGGCAACGGCGACGGCGACAGGCCGGTGGTGGAGATGCAAAAATGTATGAAACCGTGCCGGTGCCGGCGCCGGTAAGCGGAAAGGCGAGCCGTACATTTTCATACATTTTTGCGTCCTCGATTGCCGTGCCGTCGCCGTCGCCGTTGCCGTTGCCGTTGCCGTGCCGTGCCGTCTAGTGGAAAAACGCCCATTGCCACCTCCAATATCATTCAAACTCGCATTACGGCTCAAACAGGTGGGTTTACTTCGGTAGAACACGCAACATTCACCCACAGCTAATGGCTACTAATCGCTTTCTTTCAAAGCTTTCATTAGAAAATTGTCTTTTGATACATTAGATGATAATAATCTTCTTCATATTATAAATCTCAAAGATGTAAGGCTGATTTTAGTCTCACGCTCACCGTCAGCGCTGATAGGCGAGTGATCTTTATTACAATTAAATAAGGATACTGATTGTCTAGCCCTGACGAGAGCATCAATCAGCGTAGCCATTTCTGTGACAGTAAAACCAGCCTAAGCACCATGTATCTTTTTATTGTGAAATTAAAAAAAAATTGAAATAATGATGACGACTTTTAAGGAGTAAATCAGACATTATAAATCCTTTGAAGATGTCTGAACGGAGGCCTTAGGCGGCCTAAAAACTCCGTCACCAGAGTTGGCCACTTGCTCATACGAACTTACTTATTATGGGGTAGTCCGATGAATTTCCAAAAAGGTACATATTTGGTACATTTCTACATTAAGTTAACATTTCAGATGTGACTAGTTGCAAGCTTTTAACAGGTTTTAAAATTGTAGATATTTTTTTGAATGCGGCTCTCTTGAAAACATCATTTTAGCCCGAAGACAAATATTTTAAAGTTTGTAAATCAATAATTTAAACGCACCAACGGGACATTATCGCGTTATTATACGTATATATACGATACCTTTGTTTATTATTTCCCGACGTTAATTCGTTTAAATTATGTCTACAGATCGCGAAAGTTTAAAATGTGCTTTTGTAAATCAAGTCGGGAAAACTCACTGCCAACATAACGGAAATTTCTTGACTTGACAGGTGTCAAGTTGACAGCTGACGTCCGTTATGACAGGCATTGTCAGTGAATCACCGTTATTCCTATGGTAATTTCGAGATTGATGTGGTAATTATGGTTTAAATTTCGTAATTAAAGATGATTATTTGGGCCGGAGGCGGAATTCTTAACTTTGAGTCATTAGATGAAATGTTAAGAACTTTTATTAAGGGTTAATCATCATAAAAACGATTAAACATTGACATGTTAAGTATTACTTTTTTTTTACAGTTGTTTGTGCCAGATTTGGGTCTATCTGCAAAATATTTACGAATGTCCCAAAATTTACATTATGATTTAAAAACACATGAAATGAAAATTGAAATATGATCAATGTCAAAGTCAAAGTCGACTGTATCCCCAAGGCACGGTAGTCATTCTCTCAGATATTTTTAGGCATTTTAAGATCCTTTGAACCTTTGACCATCACAAGTTCGTATGTTTGTTTGTATTGTTTTTTATTAACCTATCATGTATGTCCCACTTCTGGGCAAAGGTGTCCCCTAAAAGTATGTTTGTTTGGCACAAAAAAATTATCACGGAATGATAAGGCAGTTTTTAATATTTTGTTTACTTTCCCACGAACGAAATGAATTGAAAAGGTGTGATGGAATAGTTTTTTTTTGGCAAAAAAAAGTACCATGTAATGATGGTAATATCTATAGGTAACATCTATAGGTATCTACCAATCTATCTATAGCGAAAGAGTTTGTATGTTTGTTTGAACGCGCTAATCTCAGGAACTACCAGTGGGATTTGAATTTTTCTGCTTTTGATAGCTTAAATCTTGAGGAAGGTTATAGGCTACATCATCACCATCATCACCATATACCATCATCACCATATACCATCACTACGGGGGCAACGCTGTGAGGGCGCTGCTAGTACTAAATATTAACTTACAATTTTAAGTCGAGTTCAGTGGCGGCGTAAGGGGGGGGCGGACGGGGCGGTCCGCCCCGGGCGCCAAGCACTGGGGGGTGTCACCGTGGACCACGGTGAAAAAAAATCCGTACTTACAAAAATTTTGTAAAATCTACCTTTCAAAGGGAGTGCCAGATGGTGTTCAGATTGGCATTACTGCTAAGAGGTGTAAATGGGTATTTGAATGAAAAAAAAAATAGTATCACGCATCTGTCTTAAGAAAATTCGGCTCTCTTTGCTTGCTCGTGGATCTCGCATAATATAGCTTCATGAGTAGATAACTATTTTGATGGCAAAATGAGTTATGTCTGACCACAGAATGGGAACCGACAAGCAGCCAGCATTTTCTTTGAGCACCGTAAATAAAGTCAAGTGTTGTCACATGTTGCATTTGTCTTAAAAAAATCGGCCCAAAGAGTAGGACGCTCGCTTCGTTTTAATCTCGCTTTGCTCGCATATTAGCTTCACTGAGTATTTTGCGACCAAAGTGAGTATAATGTCATGCAGGGGTGGCCTTAGGGGGTGGCAAACAGGGCAATCGCCCGGCCTCGCGCAGCTTGCGGCCCCTTATCATCCCGTCATATAACGTGTCATGTGTCTTAAAAAATCGGCTCGCTTCGCTCGAATTTAGCTTCATGTATTTTACGAACAAAGTAAGTTATGTCTGACCGCAGGATAAAAACCGACAAGCAGCCGCCTTTTCTTTGAGCACCGTAAGCAAAATCAAGTGTCATCTCATTATGTTACATTCGTCTTTAAAAATTCGGCTCGCTTCGCTCGCATTTATGCGGCCAGGCTTTTCTTTGAGCACCGTAAACAAACTCAAGTGTCCATGTTACATTATTCTTTAAAAAATTCAGCTCTCTTCGCTCGCACTTTAAGTTCATGTGTATTTTGCAAGAGTAGGGAGCTCGCTTGGTTCGAAGCTAGCTCGCTTTGCTTGCATATAAGCTTCAGAATTTTGCGATTATGTTGCATTTGTCAAAAAAAAAATCGGCTCGCTTCGCTCGCATATTAGCTTCATAAGTAGATATTTTGCGGCGGCAAACATTTATCATTTATCTCTGTGCCTTGCATCTATATTGTCAGAATATCACTGTTGTATTTTTTGGAGAGGGGGGGGGGGTGCTCAATAGAATACCGCCCCGGGTGCCAACCCATGCTACGCCGCCACTGGTCGAGTTAGATAGTCTATCCGATCTATAGGCAGTTTTGATTGAAGATATCTAATTCTAAGGGGGTGATCAGAGGTATGTCCAAAAACATATTTGTAAAATCCCAACGACCACTGGTGGGGTGGGCCAGTGGGGTCATTGGGAACGAGTCAGTAATATTATCAAAAATCAAGGCAAATTCAACCCAATCACTATTCTAAACAAGGTGCAATACACTTTACCACTACACCCGCCACTTGAAGATCTGTCACTTCAGATTTAAAACGCAATTTCCTTCGCAATAAAGCGACGACCTCGGTAGAGTAAATATTCCTATTGCCAAAAGGTGCGGCCGGATTTATAGAGATAAGCTGATGAAATATTTATTTAAATCAATTGATTTTGTAATCTGTTGGAATTTTTATTGTAAATACTTAAACGCCATTTAAACTAACTTACCCGGGTCTGGGTTTTCTTTTATGTATAATATTATGTAGGTGTGTATTTTAGCTACCCTGAAACATTCAGTTCAAAGTAGCTCAAAACTCAATGACAATAAATTAAAAAAACTGGTTCTCTGTAAAGTCGGTTTACGGACGACAATTTTACGTGATAACGTCATAAGAAAAATTGATGAACGATCGTGCCTCTCTATCGCTTGTTCCGTGCTCTCGCTTGCACGCTCGGCTCAGGCGAAACGTGACACTTTTTCGTGCGTGCAGCCATCATATAAATCAGTCTTATAAATCAATTCATCGATTTATAAGACGTTATTACGTCAAAAAAAAAACTATTTTTAGATTATTTTTTTAATCTTTACTACTTACATTAATTTTTAAGGACATTAATTTCTTACCCCCTTACTTATGAAAGATGTTTAAAGTTGAACACTGGTTGAACAACGTCCTGTCTCTGTTTGTCACTATCCACAAATAAAGACAGGACGTTGTTTAACCAGTGTTTCACGTTAAACATCTTTCATAAGTAAGGCCCTTAGTTGACAACCAAGCTTACCGTACTTACAACCGAATTCAATAAAAGTCCAGCTGAACTGATGGAAACTTTACAACTCACACCACTCCTTCAGTTTTATATTCACAACAACACTAACCTAGTCTTCATATTATTTACAGACTTGACTCACAGACTTTTTATATTTTGCCATTTTTTTTGTAGCATTTTTCGTCTATTTTAATGCTCTTTTGATATCGTTCATAAACCCAACAGGATAGCTATTTTTTTATAAGATGACTCAGTTTAAATAATTTTAGCGTGAAGCTAAATCAGTGATCATGATCACGCTGATTTCGACGATATTTTAACATGATACCGAGTGTAATTATAATGCAATGACATAAATAATAGATATGTTTCTAGCGCGCGCAAAATGCAGACTCGAAAACGTCCTAAGTGGGACGTCTTGTCTTTAGTCCGCGTCAAGCAGGGCGACGCCGACGACTGCTTGTCAATTATTTATTTTTTATTTATTTTATTTTACTATAAATTATCATTACAGAATAATCCAAAGCGATAATCTAAGTAGGTACTTACATATATTATAATAGGTATTTGAGAACAGTAAAAATAAAACAATTCTACTTTAAAAGTAAGCACTAGGTATTATGAACGTACTTAGCTTGTGACTGAATGTGAAAATATTAGTAGAAAGTTTAGCTTACCTGAGCATTGCGACACCGCCAATAGGCACATCCCGAGGAAAACAGCCAGATTCCTTATCTCCATGCTCCTGGTTCCACAATACTAGAACACCACACTGCTAAATAAGCACGGTAGATCACTTCACTAAGGCACTTCCGACAGGCACTTTAATCTGAAAACAATAAGGTTTTATTAGAATTTTAACAAAATTTTATTTTGTTGTATCTCACGAAGGCCGTTTGGTCTTAATTGTGTGTGTGTTCACATGCACGTTGTTTCTGTGTGCGTGGGCCGATTCTGAGCGCTCCCGAACTTACGCACACAGAAACAACGTGCATGTGAACACACACACAATTAAGACCAAACGGACTTCGTGAGATTGAACAACTGTAACATGGTTAACTATTTCAGAGCGATTACACTATCCAATTTGTTGGAAACTGATCTAGAATTTTCGCTGTCTCGCTTTTTGGCTTATGAATTGCGTAATTGTGCCCACTATCAATTATCCTAAAGCGCACTACACACACAGCAGATAATATATCTTATGAAATATAAATCTTGACAGATCGCACAAAATATATTTTGTAATTTATATTCGCTGTGTGTGGTCTTCCATAGAATTTGTATGGGCGCGATCTCAAGATTTATATTTCATAAGATATAATAACTGCTGTGTGTGTGACCCTTAACTGTTGCTAACTTCAGTCAAATGTAGGAAAGAAAAGTAGGACGCACAATACGCAATTTTTGGTCAAAGAGCGAGACAGAATTAAATTCTAAAAATTATGTCCTAAGTAGGAGAAATACAACTTAATACGACTCTAAACAATAATCCTGTTTTTGTGTTTCACTGTGCATTTTGGTTTCATGTTGTTGAATGAAGAAAAATTAAATTACCTACACTGAGAATTTGCGGTCTATCCAAATGAGATATTACCAATAGAGACGTTATACTCATGATAAAAAAACGCGGCGAAATTGTGTTATAACTACTTAGGTAGAATATACTCAGCTTTGTTTCTATCACTCAAGAAAACTAAAAGACAGCAGAGATATTATAAATTCCCGTTGTCAGAAAGAGATAAATTATGTGCGTGCTGGGTGTAAATGCGTGTAACATCGGAGCAAGACAGAGTGCGGCTGAATTGACTCAAGCTAATTGGCTTGACTTTTCGCCACGCAGAGCGGGGTACAACGCATCTACCTCAATTTATATAGAAGATCATTGGGTCTACTTAATTTTGCTTATAATATAGCCATGTCTCGTCATCTGGAAATCTGGAATAATGTACCTTTCAAATGTAAAATACTTTTTCTAATAGGTTCAGTTGTCACATTGGATCTAGGCATTCGTGAAGTTAGGCTTTTCGCTGCGCAGTAGAAAATTTTGTATGAAAAAGTTGCACTGCGCATCAAAACGGCTAACTTCACGAATGCCAAGATCCGTTGAAAGAAGTGTATGTGGAGGAGATTATTCTCCCTAAGCACACAAACTCACAAAATTCGTAATGTTTTTTACTATTGGTATATTATTTTATCAAAGAGGTATTTTATTGTACCTACCTTTCATTAAATTGCTGAATTTATTTAGATATTTTGTAGAAAATTAATTACTTAAAAGTTTTTAACCGGTAAATACGTTGATATGGTTATCGTAATACCACAATACCTAAAATGTTAATCATTATTTAAATAATTAAGTACCTACTGCAATTTCAAGCTAAAAAAACTTCCTAATTGAAATTTTTTACTTCATTATGTAAACAGGTTTTTCCTAATTTAAGTTAATCCACCGGTTTATTTCCTTTTCTGATGTTATCATTATTGTGTATGTACCTATTTGCTAAAGTTTTTGAGTTTTTATGAATCGGTTTCGGGTGAAATCAAGAATAAACAAAGCAAGAAAAGCATTTTGTGTAAGAAAGAAGAAAGAAAGTGGGCAGGTGTGTGAGGTATCATACGATACATACATACATACATAAACTCACGCCTGTATCCCATCATAGGGGTAGGCAGAGACCACAGATCGCCACTTGCTACGATCCTGACACACTTCTTTCGCTTCATTCACTCTCATCACATTCTTCATGCAAGCTCGTCGATTTAGGGTACTCTTGACCTGGCCTTTTTCCAATAATTCGCCAATTTGGTCATACGATTTCATTTAAGAATTCTACAATTCGATTCAGTCGATTATTTCGGCGCGTTCAGCGCGTATAGGTGTGCCACCTTTAGGTATTCTTTGTATGGAATTCTATGGACCAAAGCTCACTACATCAACTCCGTAACGTCACCGTATCGCAAACTATCAAAAGAGTTGATGTAGTGAGCTTGATTTGAGATAATTACTATACCATATTGATTCCGTATAGCGATGAAAATGAATGTGGATGGATACACCGGCAGGGGTAGGCCTAAGGAAAGATGGATGGACTGTGTGAATGCAGATATGTGTGTGAAAGGAGTGAGTACTGAGAGGACGAGTGATAGAATGAAGTGGAAGAAGGAAACATGTTGTGCCGACCCCACCTAGTGAGATAAGGGCAGAGAGATGATGATTGGTTCCGTATAGCTTTTCGTAACCATCTAAGAATCGCTTCTAAAGAAACCGTAGTTTAAACAAAATGTTACAAACTGTTACATCAAAGAAGGAAGGAAGGGATAGTCCAGTTATTTTTAAATCTTAAGCACCGACTTCCTTTATAAGACGAATAAGTGTTCGGATAAAGATGTAGTGAATAATCTATTGGCTTCCGCCGATGTATTTACATAAAATACGAAATGAAAAGAAAATGTAATCACTAAGGGAGTTGACACATTATCCAGTCTCTACCCCGTCGCATAGCATGACCGTAGCAACACCGGCCCGGCAAAAATGATATTCTTTGTATTGAAATGTATGCGACGCCCCACACCACACCGTTCCTACACCGTCGCGTGCCCTGCCCGTGCCATGGCCGTCTTGTCAATCTCCGGCCGCCATGATTATTTTGCTGACAATCAATGACAAGCCCCGCCCATCTGTCAATCCATGTAACCATTATATTAGTAGCGTAGCCAGGTCAGCCCCTAGGGGCAGCTTTTCAGCCTTTTTCTATAAATAAATAATGCTGGATATTTCACAGCATCATCTAGCTCCAAGGTAAATAGACCTTGTATGGAAACTATATGACTGATGAACTACTTGTAGGTACCTATCCTTTTTTTTTGTAAATACATAATATTACATAGAAAAACACCCAGACCCGATACATATATTTGCAGATCATACAAACACTTGCGTCGCAGTGGGAATCGAACCCGCAACTTTCTGTGTTTTAGCTGGACCTTCGCATACTGCGCCACCGAGTTGGTTCGTTTTGTTGGTACTGGATGTTGATTTATGTACACGGGATTTTATCGCGTAATTTACCTTATTTATCACGACGCGACGTTTTGGCTGTTACAATAGCCGTGGTTGCGGGCAGTCTGCCCGTGATTATGTCAAAATGACAGATCATGTCAAAATGAGAGATTATGTCAAAATGACAGATTACGTCAAAAAGACAGATTAGGTGTATATTAAAATGACAGATGGGCCATATCTCGTAAACCACTTATCCCAGACTCTCCGTTCTCTTCAAGTGAAAGCTATTGAAGAGATCTACATTTAAAGTGACAGCTGTCAAACTTTAAACGGCCACATCTCGGAAACTACTCGTCCTAGACTCCTCATTCTCAGTTCAAATGAAAGCTATGACCAAGATCTACATTTAAAGTGACAGCTGTCAAACTTTAAAAGGTTATATCTCGGAAACTACTCGTCCTAGACTCTCCGTTCTTAGTTCAAATGAAAGCTATGACCAAGATCTACATTTAAAGTGACAGCTGTCAAACTTTAAACGGCCATATCTCGGAAACTACTCGTCCTAGACTCCTCATTCTCAGTTCAAATGAAAGCTATGACCAAGATCTACATTTAAAGTGACAGCTGTCAAACTTTAAAAGGCCATATCTCGGAAACTACTCGTCCTAGACTCCTCATTCTCAGTTCAAATGAAAGCTATGACCAAGATCTACATTTAAAGTGACAGCTGTCAAACTTTAAAAGGCCATATCTCGGAAACTACTCGTCCTAGACTCTCCGTTCTTAGTTCAAATGAAAGCTATGACCAAGATCTACATTTAAAGTGACAGCTGTCAAACTTTAAAAGGCCATATCTCGGAAACTACTCGTCCTAGACTCTCCGTTCTTAGTTTAAATGAAAGTTATGACTAAAATCTACATTTCAGATGACAGATGTCATTTTGACAGCTGTCACTTTAAATGTAGATCTTGGTCATAGCTTTCCTTTGAACTGAGAATGAGGAGTCTAGGACGAGTAGTTTCCGAGATATGGCCGTTTAAAGTTTGACAGCTGTCACTTTAAATGTAGATCTTGGTCATAGCTTTCATTTGAACTGAGAATGAGGAGTCTAGGACGAGTAGTTTCCGAGATAATGGCTGTTTAAAGTTTGACAACTGTCACTTTAAATGTAGATCTCTTCAATAGCTTTCACTTAAACTGAGGACGGAGATAAGTGGTTTTCGAGATATGGCCAACCTGTCAATTTAATCTGTCCTAATCTGTCATTTTGACATAATCTGTCAATTTAACATCTGATATTATTCATCAGTAAACTTTATACACTATATTGGTACATTTGGTGACAGCTGTCACTTTAAATCACTTGATCACTTGATCTTAGCATAAGTATTTATTTATAACAATAACGATTTTATTTTTTGTTGATGATGAAGATTTATCTTGTTTTGAAGTTTATCAAAATACGGCTTCGCGGCTGTGCCCCTATTTGATAGTTTTATTTCGGGGTATTGTACCTTGACTGTCCATCCACAGTAGGAGCACTAGGATATGCTTATCCTTATGTTCCTACTGGTAGGAGCATAAGGATGTATTGGTCCTCGTGCAGGAGCAGTAGGAGAATCGAGTAGGAGCAAGAGGAAACGCTCCAATATTGGTTATATAATAATTCAGTTATTTTTCTCACTTCACAAAGTCTTTCAAGTACCCCCATTTATACACATGTACATGTACACATTCTAAAAACCTATCAGTATCACCCCTAAATATCAAGTAGGTATACCTATAATTTATAATTTTTACCTACGAAAATTCCCTAAAAGGATTTCCTCCTGAGTCGATAAATACCCCAAATTTGAATTAAAAACCCCCCATCTAGCATCACTGAATGCGTTCCGCACGTTATGTGACATTTATCAAACGTCAAAATCCCATACTGCCCTCCGAAATCAAAGTGTAGTAACAGCAAAAACACGATTTCGAAAAAAAAGATAAGCTTACAAATTAAAAAATATCCAGAAGAGGTTATTCATAAAACCTTGAATGTAGAGTGAAAGTACACTTAATCTATACCAACCAGTAATAAAGCGGAAAAGTTTGTTTGTTAATTTGTTTGAACACGCTAATCTCAGGAGATTTGAGGAAGGATATAAGCTAATTTTCATCATCATCATCATGATCGCAATAATAATTATGCCATCACTATGGATTATAATTGGGTTTCTAAAAGGGTTTCTTAAAAGTCTGTTTTTTTAAACCTTGTAGATAAAACTCCCATTTAAAGTTACACAAAATATGATGAAATATTGCACTTTGCTAGTAAACCCGACAAAATGTGTGCAATATGTATTTTAGTCTGGTTTAGCTTGTAAACGCTTTATATTTACTAAAGTATTTTACAAAAAAAATTGAGTGATAAGTTTTAAAATGGGCTTTCAGAATAATTGTGTATTTAGCATAAAACCAACAAAATGTCTATTACTGTGGTATAGGCTCGGGATTACGCTTCGCAAAACGGTTATGAGACGGTCCTAGTTTGATACGGTCTTAGTGTGTAAGGTGCTATTTTCGTGACGGGCTCGGTTATGGCTCGGCCCGCTTATGATACTGCGCAGTGAGCCCAGACCTTATGTACTTCCCAAGGTAAATAAATAAATAAATATTGCTGGACATTTGACACAGCGCAGCGCCTTCTAGGCCCAAACTAAGTATAGCTTGTACTATGGGAACAAAATAACTGATAAAATACTTATACTTATTGTATTTGTAAATACATACCTATATATAATACTTTATAACACCCAGACACAGAACAAACATCTATGTTCATCACACAAATGTTTGTCCTGAGTGGGAATCGAACTCACGACCTACAGCGCAGAAGGCAGAGCTACTACCAACTGAGCTAAGAGGCCAGTCAGGCTAAGAGGCCAGTCTTTGATACATCTGCTTAGAATTTTTTTTCATTGGCTTCGCTTGCGTGGTACTCGGATAAAAAGTAGCCTGTGTTCTATTCCCGGTCATTATCTATCTATATTTTAAATTTCAGCCAAATGGGTTCAGTGGTTGTTGAGTTATAGAGGAACAAACATCCAAAAATCTAAACATCCATACTTTCGTATTTATAGTGTGATTACTTATTTATTTAAAGCTCCATATCAAAACTATTTTGATGAATTACGAAACACCTCGCTCCTATTGTTGGCTATAAAATAGATAACCAGTAGTGGGTCAGTCAGTGGCCAATAATTGGTGCAAGAGTCACGTACCGATAAATGACTTATGATAAAGCACGAAACACATACTCTGAGAGCTTTGCTGTCTTGTATGACCTGAGAAGCAGGAGGTTGCGGGTTCGATCCTCGCCGCGGGACAAATCCTACTAATATTATAAAGGCGAAAGTACGTGTGTGACTGTTTGTTACCACTTATTTCTATAACTACTAAACCGATTTTGATAAAATTTGGAATGTATATAGTTTAGGTTCTGGAATAACACATAAGCTCATTTTTATCCCGGAAATATGGAAGGTTCCCGAGGGATAGAAACATAGTAGTCCACGTGGGCGAAGCCGCGGGCGTTCACTAGTGTTTTTATAATCTGCAATTTTTGTCTCGGGTCTGAGTCTTAATATCCTCCGAAGATATTCATTGAAAAAGAGAGCTAGTTATGTTGAAAGAAAATATTGTAAATTTTTATGGACACGGGATTTTATCGCGTAATAATTATAGCGTTATAATAATATAGCGTTGTAACATAGCCAAAACGTCGGGATAAATAAGGTAAATTACGCGATAAAATCCCGTGTCCATAAAAATTTTCAATATAAATAGTGATCGCGAAAGTTTAAAAAAGACTAATGAATAAATATCTTGAAAAAATCAGTTATAATTCTAATAACCAGCGATAATTAATGTATCGAAGTAAATAAAACCTTGTTAATAGATAGTGATAAAAATAATTTATGAAAGCTAAAACATATAAATCATCATTAAGTACTTACCGAGAATGCATTTCTGTAACTAGTATCTCTCCAATTAAAAAGATAACATCATTTTACAATATTTGGTCATAAGTAAGGTTTTTAAGTTACTAAAGATCAGCGGGTCGAGCTGTAGATTGTTTGAAATGATCCTCAGATGGCTCTAATCTCTATTTTTAAATGTTGGTACCACGCGAGCAAAACCAACGGCGGAAGCTTGTAAAATGTAAAAAAAAGGTTGTCTGTAAAGTCGGTTTACGGACAATAATTTTACGTGTTAACGTCATAAGAAAACATTGGTTAACGATCGTTGCACGCTCGGCTCAGGCGGAACGTGACACTTTTTCGTGCGTGCAGCGGGCGGCGTTCATTGGTTTATAAGACGTTATCACGTCAAAAAACTATTTTAACGTAAAATCAATAATGATTAGAAGTAGGTACCTACCTAAATATAGGTAATTATGAAATATTGAATATTAAGATAAATATAGCGAGTGATAACCTTTTCACTTAAGGGGCCGACGACCGACGGAAACTCCATACAAACGTAACGTACCTAATACCAAAATCATTTGAAATTTTGAGGATATTTATAACGCTTCAAGTTGTTATTTAGACTAAGGCAGTATTTATCTAGGTTCCTGATACACTTTGTTCCAAAAAAATTACCTACTACAAAACAAATAAAAAGTTAAAAAAAGTTTTAAAAGTTAGTACTTATTAAGTTTTGTTCCTTGAACCAAACATTGATTTTGATGAAATCAGTATGTTGCAACGATTACTTGCTTTACAAGTAACATCGTTAATTCTATGGGAAACTGAACCGCGAGATCTAACCGGTATCGACTCGGCCCATCATAAAGTTAAGTATAACATAAAACTTAGGTAAAAGGAGTATCGAAAATTCTTATTAAAATTTTCGATTCCGACGTGATTCGATCACCTGTAGATGGCGCTAAATCGTTTAACCGACAAATAATGATCTAGATTTTAGGCCGACGTTGACGTTATTCCGTTCGTGGCTGAGCTCCCAGCTTTGAAGGATCCGCGCCCAGCCCCCCTAGCCATATTACACTATCTATCGTCGCTGTAGAATAGAACACTTCAAAATGTATAGGATTTGACGTTTCAAGTAGATGAGTCACGTGGTCAGTACGTCAATTCCTATACATTTTGAAGTGTTCTATTCTACAGCGACGATAGATCGTGCAATATGGCCAGGGCGTCAATTCTGGTACCGAACTTTTTATCAACCTCAACCAAAACCTCAACTAAAGCGACTGTTTCCATGACTACTAATAACAAACGACTCAGTTGTGGTGAGGTTTTAGCTAAGGTTTGAACTTTGGCAGAACAAATTTTTGAAAAGCTATTCTACTATTTCACCAAATGGCTGACATTTTAGACTTTTTAGAGAACAAAACAACACCGTAGCGGAATGGCAAACGTTGTACTTTAGTAGAATCAAGGCCCAGGGCCCCTGATTACGTAAGACTTGCAATAGCAATGCGACAGCAATCACTACGCGACAGTTCGGAAGATATCACTAAAAATCGTATCACGGAAGCCAATCGCACGTTATTGCTCCCCTGTCGCAAATTGCACTTACGATTTTTAGTGAAATTTTTCGACCGGTCGCGTAGTGGTTGCTGTCGCGTTGCTATTGCAAGTCTTACAAAATCAGAGCGCGGTTTGATATGCGGGAGTTGTCTACAGATGGAGTATACTACCTCTATACTTTATCTCATAGGTTCTCAACGTGGGCGATAACGCCCCCTTGTGGGCGTTTGAGATCTTCAGGGGGGCAGTAAGAGACCCAGAGAAAATTAGGGGACACTGAGATGGCGCATTAAGATATGGGGGAGGCTCTTGAAAAAAAATATATTCTCAAAGTGGGCAGTTCGCAAAATAAGGTTGAAAAACTATGCTTTATCTGGTCTGTGCTGACTACAATTTTCTAGACTCGCTAGATAGAGAGTGAATTTACATCTACCATGAGTTTTGTCATAGCGTGTGTAGGCAGGTATATCAACTATCCAATAGAGGCTTCAAGTTTTCATACATCATTCAAGATTTGTAGATAGGCAAAACTCGTGGCTACAAGGACATAATTGTTAAGATCAATGACTCGAGACCAAGTTACACAATGCTAGGTAATGACATTGAAATACGAATTGCTCTACACAGTCTGTTAAACACAATAATCGTAGTCTTAATAGAGTAGTTTTATTTATTCAAACAATAGATAAGTTCGTTTAAGCTTGGCTAAAAAAAGACTTAGGCCTTTACATCTTTTACTAGATGATTTACACAGTGTCAGGAGGCAATCTTTGCCTACATTAACGGGACACTGTAGTGCCTGGGACAATGTTGAGATGGAATAGGCTTGCCTAGCACCTAAACTATCCCCTCAGCTTAACCGGCCTTACCCACAAGAAAGACATGCTCAATGCGTGTGGGGCTGACTATGCCGCGGGTTTCTTCACGATGTTTTCCTTCACTGTTTAGAGCTCGTGTTAATAAGTCAATCGTTTTAAGCTTTACTGAGAGGAATAATAATTGATGATGATATCAAAAGCTCGCGTCTTGGTTGACTGATGTCGGGTTTCTTTTTTATGTTCTACTAGCTGCTGTCCGCGGCTTCGCTCGCGTGGTACCCGGATAAAAAGTAGTCTATGTTACTTTTCAGCCCTCCAACTATTTCCACACAAAAAATCACGTCAATCCGTCGCTCTGTTTTGACGTGAAAGCAGGACAAATAAACAAACAAATAAACACACTTTCACATTTATAATGAGTACGGAGGTGCGGAGGTACGGATTTACGAATGACCGTTGACTTGTCGTCATAGCAACTTCGTTTATGTCAAAAAATGTATGTTGATTTTTGACAGATGACGTCGCTATGGTATTTGAGTACTAACAACAGTTCGTTGAATTTATAAACCAGTATAGAAACTTCAAACTTTTACCGAAAGAATTCAAAAACATCACTTTTTTACCAATCCCTTTGATTGAGTCACGAACGGATTGGTCACGATTTTAGAGAGGAGATAATAAGGAAAGCAAACAGGTACGAGTATGAACATTCATTGCCGATTATGGCATTGATTTTTATAGATATTTTGAGGTTGCTCTGCGTATAGGTAGAACATTGTTACTACCTTTAGTACTATCGGTATTTTGTTTCGAAATTATTTAATTTGTTCATTTTCATTGATGCCAGTGAACGCATTGATGCTCTTTCTAATTTGTGATAAGGCCATCATCTATCTATATCTATACTAATCTATATCTATACTACATATAAAGCGGAAGAGTTTTTTATTTGAACGAGCTAATCTCAAGAACTACCAGTCCGATTTGAAAAATGATTTCTGTATTTAATAGCTAAACTCTTGAATCAGAATCAGAATCAGACTTGAGGAAGGTTATAGGCTACTTTTCATCATCATCATCATCATCATCATCATCATCATCATCACCATATACCATCACTACGGGAGCAACGCCGCGAGGGTGCTGCTAGTTGTAGATAACTTTAACTTTTTTTATTCTTTCATAAAGAATACTTGTAAAAATTAGATAACATTTGTAATAATTGCTTACATAAAAAAATATATATAAAAAAAAATTACAAACAAAAAGTGTGTCACCGAAAAGAGTGTTAGGCCCCAAAGCGTGTTTGTTGCCCTGGTTCTTCACGGTCTTGGTCGCGAAGGAACAGGAGTAGAATCACCTAGCTCTTAAGACGTTTCAAAGTGGTACACTTGTGATCTTATTGAATAAACGAATTTGACTTTTGACTTTTGACTTTTTGACTTTTCTGTTTCCTAGTTAGGGTGTTCAACAAATAATTTTCATTCATTCACTCATTTTCGTTCGTTCAATTATTTATACATTCACTGAAGTATACATGCCTTATTAACTCTAAAATCACGACTCTACCAACACATCTATAGAAAGCGAACGTGACATCGTCTGTTTGCTGGTTTGCTTCGACTGTTTGTCTGTTTGTCCAGTACTGACCCATATTGGTTGGACCAATGTTTGGCGATGACGTCACGGTTTTGGCAATCGGAAATATGTGAGATTTGTAGAGTCAACCAAGCGTTTTGTCACCTAGGTGTGATTTGATTGGTTGAAATTAACATGTCTTTTGATGTGGTTGGTTAAAATTATATGTGATCTAAATTTTTAGCCTTGATTTAACTAGTACTTATACATTTAGAATTAAAAACCCTGATAAGTACTTATACCAATTTCTTTTTCTTGCTTCATCAGTAGATCCTGATTATCTATAACTTATTCATTAGGACTGCAAGCGATCCAGGAACGGGGCGTAACGCGTTGGAAGCTAACTTCTTGCAGAAGTGGAATGTTTTTGGACATAGTTACTTACCTCTGACTACCCCCTTAGGCATCTTCAAAGGAACAGGAGCCGTACCACGATCTCTTACAACTGTGTCAAAACAAGCTTAAAAAAGTCCTGCATTAGGAATATTGAAACAAGCATAAATCTGCGGACTTAAAAAGATCGCTAAAGCTGAATCACAATATGAAATGAACTATAATGCCGTCTCTTTTCACTCTCAGTCAACGAAAAGAGATGGCAATAGTTCAATTCTTTTAATGCGATTCTGCAATAGCGACTTTTTTAAGCCCGCAGGACTGTTTAAAGCTTGTTTTAACATTGCAAGAGTTCGTGGTATGGCTCCAGAAATGTCTAAGGATCTGAGAGAAGGTCTACCGCACCTTGGGGATACAGCCGCGATCATGATTCATTTATTTTTACTACGAGTATACGACCTCTATAGCGCAGTGGGCGAAGTAGACGATGCTCTATGAAATGTCCAGTATTAAAATTATTTAATTATTTATCATAGGCGGAAGCTAAATTAATCACAAGTAAAGATTATAGCTGATCAGTTGCCTCCGCACCGCATCGCCTTTTCGTCGTTCACTTGTTCCTTAACTTTTCGATTGAGAAGCAGCGATCCGGTGACGTTACGAAGTTGATGTACTGAGCGTATGCCCATAGAGTTCCATAGGAGGTGATGCGGTGAGGTTCGGATGCGGAGACGACCGGTCAGCTATAACCTCAATAAATGCATACAAAGATGTGTTTGTACATTTTCAATTAAAGATTACAAGTTGCACAAGTCGTTGTGAAATATGGAGGGCTAAGTTCATTGGAACAACTTTCTTAGATAACAATATTAACCGTTCATGAATGATTTATATTGTTTATCATATAAATTGTGAATGAGACTTCTCGACTTAGGGCCGTGTCAATTCTGGTACCGAACTTTTTATCAACCTCAAGCAAAACCTCAACTAAATCTTAGATTTTCGACTGTTTCCATGACTACTAATAACAAACGACTCAGTTGTGGTGAGGTTTTAGCTAAGGTTTGGACTTTGGCAGAACTTTGTGAAAAGCTACTACTATTCAGCAAATGGCTGACATTTATGAGATCGAACCAAAACGCAGCGGAATGATTGACGTTGTCATTTAGAAGAATTGGGGGGCTGTGCAGACATACATCGAGGATCGGCGATGTTGCGACCAAGGAAGTTATATACCTACGTAACGACTACATCGATGCAGCATCGCGTTTTGGCGGCTGTCCGCGTTTTTTTTTAACGAAAATAGGTTCACGTTTGACCACACCCTGCCTGATGTAAAGCAACAGTGTGGTCTAAGATGGAGCACGCTTACCTAGAAGGAACCTATTGACTGTCAATTTGAAAATAGCCAAATTATACTTTTCTGGAAATCCCCGGCAAGGAGTTACACATTTTCGCCGTGCGTATGAAAAATGTAGACTCAAAGCGCTTAGTACGAATACTGGGAATATCAACCGTGTACAAATGGCGCCTTTCCGGGTGTCTGGAAGTCCGATGGAAGAAGGGCGTTCGATCGCAGAATCAAAATCGCGCGTATGCGATGCTGCATCGGAATTGCGCGTTTTAGCATGCGATACAGATGCAGTGTTGCCAAATGAAATTTTGAAAATTACGGTAGATACAGGCTCAAAAATGTAACAATCTCCGAAAAAAATACGGCAGATCCAAATTAAATATATGAGAATTATTTTGAACATCATTATGTTCACCTGGAATTTCGTCTATCTAATCTTTTCTAAGCCAATAATCTTTATCAGCGCCCATGCAATAGATAACTAGCAGATTAGATAAGGTATTGCGTCAATATAGATCAATAACAATTCTTAAATACCTGCCCCGATTTACGCTGGATTCGACCAAAAGTCATCTTACTCCAGAGTAACTAGCCGACATAATTCGAAATACAATTGAAAGCGCAACCGAACATTATTATGTAGGTACATACAAATCCTGGGGCCCTAGCCATATTACACTATCTACCGTCGCGATAGAATAGAATACTTCAAAATGTATAGGAATTGATGTTCTGACCACGTGACTCATCACCTTGAAACGTCAATTCCTATACATTTTGAAGTATTCTATTCTATCGCAACGGTAGATAGTGTAATATGGCTAGGGGGGCTGGTTCTAAGGTGTCAACTTTACAATGTCAAAATATTCAAGCAAAAAACAGTAGTTTACTATCGAGTAAAACTTAATCCAGTTTGATCGAATCCAGCTTTAGGAAACTAAGCTCTAGGCTGTTAATTTATCTTATTACTCATAAATATCTACACATCAACAGAAATTAAGCAAATCCTATTACCAAATGATTTATTTCATTCATTGTTATTCAAAATATCCCCTTAAAAAATTCAAGGTTGCTTATTAAGTTTCACACCTTTTCATTGCAGTAATGAATACTATCCTTCTCATGTTTCTAAATCATTGTGTGGAACCCTAATGTTTGCTAAATGGCTTTCGAGTTTCAAGGTTAGGGTTTTATTATCCCACGGCCGTCAGCTGGTGTTTTTTATCATCATTTATCTTTTGGGAGAAAGGTGAGGTTTTGTATGAAAGGTCCTAAGAGTTCTTTGCAATGAGATTTAAATTACGTAGGTACGTAATTTATTTTTTTAATTTTTTTCTTCAAATATTAGCATCTCTTGACTTGTTCGTATTTTCATAATTAGTTATAAATTATGTTCTTATGAAAGCACTTTTGCCCATTAGTAACTTTTACAGAAAAAGTATGCTCTCTACCTTTTAAGCATTCCTTTTTAACTGTCTTCAAAAAAAGGAGTACCTAGGTTCTCAATTCGTCGGGATTTTTTTATTTTGTGCTTTTTTATGTTAGTATGTTCACTGATTACTCGAAGACGCTATGACCGATTTGGAAAATTAATTTAAATGTCAGCCATTTAGTAAATAGTAGAATGGCTTTTCAAAAATTTGTTCTGCCAAAGTCCAAACCTTAGCTAAAACGTCACCACAACTGAGTCGTTTGTCATTAGTAGAATAGGAAACAGTCGAAAATCTAAGGTTTAGTTGAGGTTTTGGTTGTGGTTCATAACCCCATATTATACTAGGCTTCGTCCTCGAGATTAGCATATAGATAGGTAAGTATACTTGTAGTAACGCGCAGTATTCGCCACTCCATGCACTTTTTGAGGGTATTTTTTTTTTTTTTTTTTTAGGGTATGTTCGTATTTCTTTGGCCGAATATTGCGACCCAGATTCCATTCGCAATTTAGTGCTCGGCCATTCCGCACATTTTAAATAAAAATTGTTCATAAAAAGTTCGTAAAAAGTTTAAAGATGCCTAAAAGGAAACATTCGAAGGATGATAGTTATGAAGTGCTTTGCAAGAGGCTGAAAAAAGTTGAAAAACGCTTAGAACAAAAGGCAAAACGTGCTAAGCGTCGTGTACGGGTTTTATCAAGTTCCTCATCGTCGTCATATTGCTCACCAGATCGCCGGTCGGAAAATGAAGGTTAGTGTAAATTGTTACGAGTTTTTTGTAATTACAATAATGTAATATATGGCGAAAGACATTGCGGACAGTTCTTGGGGCTGTCTCTTGTCACTCGTATGGTGTTGCGGGTAGCTCGTGGGGCTATCTCTTCACCGTTTATACTCGCCTACAAAGTTGAATAATAGGTACTGATCTATTATCAAACTTGCAAAAGACATTGCGGGCAGCTCTTGGGGCTGTCTCTTGTCGATCATAATTATGGTGTTGCGGATAGCTCGCGGGGCTATCTCTTCACGTCTATACTCGCCTACAAAGTTGAGTAATACTTATGCAATATCAAATAAGTACCAACATTATGTTTTTTACATTTGGTACTATGATTGGCCTATCCTATAGGCCATAAACTTAGTGTTGCGGGTAGCTTCTGGGGCTACTTTTTCACTTACTGTGGTGCATCAAGTAATGTTACATCATCGAAACTTCAACGTCTGTAATTTCTCGTTTCAGACTGCCCACCACCAAGTAATGTAACGGTGATGCCCATGATGGAACAAACGGTTTTCCCAACCGAAGCCGTTTCGAGCGCGATTTGTGAGACTGTCGTTTGTACTGATGAGATTAACCCTACCTCTGTTAACCCTACCTCTGCTCAAGAGGCCTTGGATGAGGCCAGTGACGAATTAGATCCTGAGTTACTTGAAATTCTTGGGGTTGATCCTTCAAAGAAGACATTGTATGGTAAAGACATACAAAAAGATGTTGCTGTTCGTTTCGAACACACTACAACTGAGGGTTTATCCAAAGAGGATCGTAAAGATCTTACAGAAAAATATCTCGTGCCCAGTAATTGTAAATTGATCAACGCACCAGCATTAAATGCAGAGATCAAGGCCGCCCTGTCGGAGACAATAGTCAAACGTGACAAAGCGATTGAGAGCAAACAAAAAGTTCTAGCCTCAGCCATGTCATGCTTGGGAGAAGCGACCACCCTCGTATTATCTTCTAAGGAGAAGAACACTGACTTACTGCGTCTCCTCGTCGATACTGGACGTTTGCTGAGCGATTGTCAACACAATGATACTGTCGCCAGGCGAAACTACATTCTTCATTCTGTAAAGAAAGAGATGAAAGATTCCCTCCAAGAAGCAAAGGTAGATAATTTTCTGTTCGGTAGCAACCTATCAGATACATTAAAGGCCGCCAAGGCCATCAATAAATCGGGCGCGGAACTCAAAGTCGCCGCCGCACCTAAACCTGTAGCCCCCAAAAAGAACTGGCCTGGCTCTTCAAAAAACTGGAAGAGCCACTATCCGAGCCGGAAGCCTCCACCTGCTGCTTCGAAGACCAAGGACACGACATCGACCCCCGGCTCGACGAAGAGTCAGCGCGCCGCCTCTTACAAACAGTGGGCGCCGCCGCAGAGCTCGCGCACGCGCCGCTAGACACCGCGCCTGCCGCCGCCCCTGCCGCCGCACCGCCGCCGGTAAATTACGCTGGTAGACTGTCACAATTTTACACACAGTGGAGCCAAATCACTAGTGATCCGACTATTTTATCGTATATTGCTGGTTATAAGATTCCTTTCTCTCGACCTGTCTTCCAAATCGAGGAGCCTGCTCCTCAAATTTGTTCTCGTGATGTCCAGTCACAATTTGAGGAAGCTGTTGATAATTTATTAACAATTGGTGCAATTTCAAAATGTGAGCCCTGTGAAGGCCAATTTCTATCCAGCATATTTTTGGTGCCAAAACCGAACGGTAAAATGAGGTTCATTTTAAATTTGAAAAAATTAAATAAATTTATAGATACGAAACATTTCAAAATTGAAGATTTTCGGACAGCTTTAAAATTAATCTCGAAAGACTGTTTTATGGCAAAATTGGATTTAAAAGATGCATATTTTTTGATTAAAATGCATTCAGATCATAAAAAATACCTACGTTTCCGCTGGGGTAGAAATCTATTCGAGTTTAATGTATTACCGTTCGGTCTTAGCACATCACCGTATGTGTTCACCAAGATTATGAAACCCATTGCAGGGCTCCTACGCTCGGCGGGTTTCATTTCTACTGTATATTTGGATGATTGGCTTCTACTAGCTCAAACTTATAACAATTGTGTACAAAATGTCAAACAGACTAAAATGCTTCTGACGTCATTAGGTTTCATCATAAATGATGACAAAAGTATCCCAACACCTAGCCAGTGTTGCTTATTTCTTGGATATAATATAGATTCTAAAAATTTTCATGTCAGGTTAACTAAAGAAAAAATTCAAAAGTTGAAAATTGAAATCGAAAAATTTCTCATCATAAAAAGGTGTAAAATTAGAGAATTTGCGCGTTTCGTTGGACTGCTTGTTTCTGCATGTCCTGCAATCGAATACGGTTGGCTTTACACGAAACTCTTCGAACGCATAAAGTATCTTAACTTACTGTCTGATAACAATTATGATAGATACATGTCTATCCCAAGGTCCTTAAGTTCCGATCTGACCTGGTGGAAGCATGCTATTACTCATTCCGTAAATAGGATAAAGCATGATAACTATGACATGAAAATTTTTACGGATGCCTCAACTACGGGGTGGGGGGCTGCCTGCGGGGACGAAAGAGCTAGTGGTGCGTGGTCGAAACAAGAACGTTCTATGCATATAAATCAACTCGAGATCTTAGCAGCCTTTTTTGGGCTAAAGATCTTTGCGAAGAATTTGTCTGACTGCCAAATTTTATTACGTATTGACAACACAACCGCTATCTCTTACGTCAACCGCATGGGCGGGATACAATACCCTCACCTCACAGAGGTAACTAAGAACCTATGGCAGTGGTGCGAGGGTCGTAACCTTTTTGTTTATGCTTCATACATTAGGTCAGTTGACAATAAAGACGCGGATGCCGAATCTCGGCGCATACACCCTGACATAGAATGGGAATTGTCTTCTGATGCTTTTAAGAAAATCGTTAATACTTTTGGTTGTCCAGATATAGATCTATTCGCAAGTAGATTAAACAAAAAGTGCGCAACTTATATATCATGGAACCGAGACCCTGACGCATACACTGTAAATGCATTTACTGTCAAATGGACTCCTTTCTACTTTTACGCGTTCCCACCATTTGCTATTATATTAAAAACATTACGCAAAATCATTTTAGATGAGGCTACGGGTATAATGGTAGTACCAATGTGGCCTACTCAAGCCTGGTACCCGGTCTTTAAAAGTCTAGTAAAATCCAGAATAATAACTTTTAAACCGAACAAGAATTTAATACATTCAATTGATTCCAGGAGTCGCAACATACATACCCAGACTACCCTGGTTGCCGCAGTGTTATCCGGTCGGCGTTCCTAAAAAGGAACATTCCGTCTTCTGCATTAGATATAATGTTAGCATCCTGGTCCCCAAATTCACTTAATCAATATGATGTTTATTTAAAGAAATGGTACATATATTGTTCAAGCAACAACATTGATTTATATAACGCTTCTATTGCTGACATACTAAATTTTCTAACGATGTTATTTAATGATGGAGCTCAGTACGGAACTCTTAACACATCTCGTTCAGCCATAGCTTTAGTTGTAGGAGATCATGTAGGCTCTGATCAAAATATCAAGCGTTTCTTTAAGGGCATATTTCGATTACGTCCTTCTGTTCCGAAATACAGTACAACATGGGACCCATCTGTTGCCTTGAATTATTTGGGTACGTTATACCCCCATGAGAACTTAACTTTAGAAATAGTTTCAAAAAAATTAGCAACATTAATAGCATTAGTAACTGCACATAGGGTACAGACACTATCAAAAATAAATATAGATAACATTTCAGTTACTGATTCTTGCATCACAATAAAGATTACTGATCTAATCAAAACATCCCGAGTTGGATCTCCACAAACAAAATTGATCTTACCCTTTTTTAATCAGAAACCAGAAATATGCCCTGGGAGAACTTTGCAGTTTTATTTGTCTAAAACGGAACATTTACGGGGTACTGTAAAAGACTTATTTATAAGTGTACGAAAGCCTTACAAGGGCGTCTCCAGCCAAACGTTAAGTCGTTGGATCCGAAGCACGCTGCACGACAGCGGTGTGCCGGCGGCGACTTTTAGCGCGCATAGCACGCGACACGCCGCCGCCTCGCGAGCGCACCGTCTCGGCGTCAGCCTTGACGTTATACGCAGAACAGCTGGCTGGAGCGCTACTTCTGATACCTTCTTTAAATTTTATAATAGGCCCCTTTATACTCAAGACACCGAAAATGAGTCTTTTGCTAGAGCAATGATTGATGATTGTTCTTTAAGTGATTAATAAAATAATGTATAATCCAGATATAAATAAATGATTAATTTCATTATAACTTGGTTTCAATAAATTAAATGCCAGGTTACATCCATATTCTCTAAGCATTCTAGTAATATTTCACACAAAGCTCTAAAAATCTACAAGTATACTTACCTATCTATATGCTAATCTCGAGGACGAAGCCTAGTATAATTAATGATTAAACGAACTTACCTGTACGTGAAGTTCTATCATAATTATACGAAGGCTTCGTCCGAAGAGATTAGCATAGCAGCAACCCACCCTTAATAATTTATCTTGTAGGTACCTACATAAAATCCAACTAAGTAGAAGTACCTATATAGTTAGTTTTTGCCCCAACCCTAGTGAAATATTAAAAATGCAGTTAACTCTAAACTAAATGAAATCTGGGTCGCAATATTCGGCCAAAGAAATACGAACATACCCTAAAAAAAAAAAAAAAAAAATACCCTCAAAAAGTGCATGGAGTGGCGAATACTGCGCGTTACTACAAGTATACTTACCTATCTATATGCTAATCTCTTCGGACGAAGCCTTCGTATAATTATGATAGAACTTCACGTACAGGTAAGTTCGTTTAATCATTAATAATGGGTTGGTCTAATAATCCCCTTAAAGATTCCCCTGCGAAGGGGATTATTAGACTTTTTGTCTACAAATCCCCTTACAATCAGATTTAGCTGAGGCAGGGGATTATTAGACAAAAAAGTATAGAAATCCCCTTAACCGTAATTTATGTTGGTGGAAGGGGGTTATTAGACAAGAATAAATAAATACTCTTAAACCTTTATTTTATTGAATGAAATAAAGTTAATTCGTATAGGCCGGGTGAATTAGCCAATGTACTTTATAACACCCAGAACAAACATCTATGTTCATCACACAAAATTAAATGTTTGTTCTGAGTGGGATTCGAACCCGTAGGTAGGTAAGTACATTAAGTTAATAATATTTGTATCGTTTAATAAATCAAAATTGATTGAATGTAGGTACAGATATCGAATGTACGGCTACAATTTATATACCTAATAGTTCGGTTCGAATATATCGCCGTCCCCGGAGAACAAAATGATAACTACAAAAACGTAACTTTTCAGGAGAAGCAAAAAACATGTTTTCGTTAATAACTTCATAAATACTTGACGTAGACCTTGTAGACAGATGATTGTTAGCTTTAAGCAATGGTGATTTTTTATGCATTCGGAATGTTTTAATGAAACACGCGTAAAGTATGCCAAAATGAAGATATTTCAAGAATAAGAAGTTAGTCAAAATTAATCTCCGTCTAAGCTCTATAATGTCGATTATCATTTTATTCCTCGTATTTTTTACTTAATACCTAATATTGCACCACTGTTCTATCATTTTATTCCACGCTTTTTTAGGGTGAAAGTGATTACGATAACAGTTTAATATAATCTTATTCTGGTATATTTTGGTCTAACTTTATTTTAATAAGTGCTATTAAATAAAACCATGGTAGTAATTAATCAACTATTGATGTAGGTATTGTTTTAATCATGTTTTCAAGTGCTTTTTATGTAACAAACCACTATAAGATTGTTGCTTATCGTTATAAAAGGGCTACTATGCACTAAAAGTAAAATAATAATAAAAAATAACCATAATAATAATTATTATGGTTGTTATTTATTATTTTTATTATTATTTTATATTATTCAAAGCTAATTTAAAAGTTGTTAATAGTCAATATAATTTTTATCTTACAAACCGAAACAAACAGTCAGTTATAATGAGTATTAACAACTTCTAAAGCAGTTTTGATTTTCTATCATCATCTCAGCCGTAGAACGTCCACTGTTGGACATAAGCCTCCCTCAAAAATGTCCATGTATTCATCCAAGGAAGCGACCTACATCCACCACCGACCGACCTGCAGTTTTTACATAGTCGTCTGTCCATCTTGTTAGTGGACGTCTAACGCTGCGCTTACCGGTCCGTGGCCTCCACTCGAGAACTTTTCAGCCCCACAGGCCATCTGTTCTGCGTGCTAAATGGACTGCCCATTGCTTCTTCAACTAGTTTATCCGTTTGGCAATGTCGGCGACCCGAGTTCTTCTATGTAACTCCTCATTTCTGATTCGATTCCGTAGAGAAACAACGCTGCCTAGTTGGATTAGACGATTAACCTCTTTTTTGAAGTTGAACCTACCTAATTGCACTGTTAGTCCTGGATATACATACGCGTCGACAGCTTCAAGAGCAAAATTTTTAACCATTACAAGGGTAAGCATAACATGAACATTCGAAATAACTTTTATCTTGCTTGTCCGTGTTCATTTTAACGCCTACTCTTCGGTAGGCTGATTGAGGCCTTCGAGCATCGTGCTGAGTTCTTCCATCGACTTTTCCATGATCACGAATACCATTTCAGGAGCTTGAAGGCATCTTCCAGAGCGGTCGTAAATAGTTTCGGAGAAATTACACCTTCCTGTCTTACCAAGAGGCGTAACAGAGTTCGATTGAAGGCGAAAGTTTTAGGAAATCGCCTTCGAACTCTGTTCCTGTACTTGGATTGACATAGTGGCGTTTTTATACCCATAACAACACTTCGACACTTTGATGTACCGATAGTTAATTCGGAATCGCTGGAATGACTGAAACACTGCCCATGTTTCGATCGAATCGGAGGCTTTCTCATAATCCACAATCGCGAGCCAAAGCTGCAAGTTATTCTTTGGTCTTCTGTATGGTCTGCCGCAGCGTATTGTGGTCTAAGGTACTGTAGCCTTTTCGGAACCCGGCTTGTTCAGGAAGCTGGAAGTCATCAAATCTGCGATCGAGGCGATTTATGATGATCCATGAAAACAGCTTAAATTATAAACATGACCCAACCATGTTTATAACTCGACATGGGTCTGTAGTTTTTCAAGAAGGTGTTGTCACCTTTCTTAAAGAATAGCACCACCACGCTCTTGTTCCATGCTTCTGGCTTAGTACCTTCGAGCAAGATGGAGTTGAAGAGCTTCTATGCATATTATATTTTTAATAAGTATATTTTTTTTTATTCACCTGGCCTTTACGAATTAACTTTATTTCATTTAATAAAATAAAGGTTTAAGTGTATTTATTTATTCTTTACTAATAACCCCCTTCCACCAACATAAATTACGGTTAAGGGGATTTCTATACTTTTTTGTCTAATAATCCCCTGCCTCAGCTAAATCTGATTGTAAGGGGATTTGTAGACAAAAAGTCTAATAATCCCCTTCGCAGGGGAATCTTTAAGGGGATTATTAGACCAACCCGTTCATAATAAGTTTTGTACTTACTAGAATTGACACCATCAAATTACTAGGTACCTAAGCCAAGAACTTATATAGGTAGTTACTTATGTATAATGTAGGTATCTAGCGCCAATACATTACGGAATATTTTTATCGACAAATAAAATACGATCCCGACATTAAACAGACAGACATGTGTTTGTTTATCTAATACCTATTTTATTATTATTGCCACGTTTCGTATAAATTTAATTCAATACTTATATTTTAAAAATAAAAAAACTGTTCATAGCTACTTTCTGGTCTCCTATAACATTAATTATTTAATATACTTAGGACACTTAGGTACATATTTTATTTTTTATTTTAGTGACTACATGTCACTACAATAAAAATAAAAATATATGGTTAGGTATTAAATAAGTACTTATTTCAATTTGTATTTGTGTACCTAAGTATATAATTAATTTTGCATGCCGATGTTTTTTGGTGAAGATGTGACGAGCATTATTTCTTGCAATAAATAAAAAAAAGAGATGGCAATAGTTTAAACGGTGTTTCAATTTTGACCGAAGGTGAATGGAGTTTATAAATAAAACGGTAAATGTTAAGAAAAAGTTGCTCTTTCGGCTCGTCCCAATTCAGTAGGAATTTTAATCGTTGATACTCAATATTTCCTGTCCTAAATGTGAGGTCTTGACCAACTTTGAAGGAAGAATCAAGTTTTTATAGTGAATGCGGACCATAATGGTTAAATTATTCATTCACTGATTAAATAATTAACAATATCTGGGCGACCGAGCCCTGTTCGGGTGCAAATAGAGAATAAGAAAAAGAAAAAAAACTTACTTAAGTACCTAGTTACTTTTTCATCGAATTATTGTCAGCCATAAAATAAAATGTATGTTTTTGACACTCAAATAAAAAGTGACTTGATATTGCTAATAACTGATGCTAACTAAAGATACACTTATAAATAAATAAATAAATAAATAAATAAATATTGCTGGACATTTCACACAGCATCATGTAGCCCCAAGCTAAGCAGAGCTTGTGTTATGGCAACCACATGACTGATATAAGTACTACTTAAATACATTTTTTTTTGTAAATACATACATAATATACATAGAAAACACCCAGACCCTTATGCTAAGGAGACAGGTTTGAAACCAGGTTGGAACTATTAGCATAAACGAAGTACCGCTAAAGATTGTGAGAATTTATGAATAAAGATGTAACAGGACCTTTTCCATCAAAGAGATTGCTTGAGACTGAATGTGCTCCAACTTATAATAACATGTTGATCAAGTGGGTTGATGCTTCGACTTTCAAACCGGTCATGGATTCAAAACCCAGGCCTTTGTCAATGGATTTTTCGTTATTTAAAAGGACTAGAAGAAGAAGAAGGATAATAATATCTAGAGACATTGAGCGAACAGACAGGTAACAGACGTAGCGTGCCAGACATCGACAGACGTCGTCGGTCGCGGCCGCTCTCAAACAAAAGACTGAGAGAGAAGAACTGTCCCGTTACTATTGTCACCTACCTACCCCCTTACTTATGAAAGATGTTTAAAGTTGAACACTGGTTAAACAACGTCCTGTCTCTATTCATCACTATCCACAAATAAAGACAGGACGTTGTTTAACCAGTATTCAACTTTAAGCATCTTTCATAAGTAAGACCTGTGCGGCCCGTATATGTGCGTGTCTGTGGAGAAGAGTGTGCTCAGGAACTGCACAATTTGGTTCCGCAATCTCCTTTCTTCCATCGGACTTCCAGACACCCGGAGAGGCGCCATTTGTACAAACATGGTCGATACTCCCAGTGTTCGTACTAAGCGCTTTGAGTCTACATTTTTCATACGAACGGTGAAAATGTGGAACTTGCCGGGGTCTGTATTTCAGGAAAGTATACATGGGTGTCTTCAAATCGAGTGTCAATAGGTTCCTTGTAAGCGTGCTCTATCTTAGACCACACTGTTGCTTTACATCAGGCAGGGTGTGGTACGCGAACCTATTTCGTTAAAAAAAAAAGAGATAAGTACCAGAGACGGTGCTCGAGGGAACTACGTATGAGCTACGCACGCACTTCAGAAAAACACCATTATATGGAAGGTTCCAGTACTACGTGACTGCTACTATTTGTCTATTCATCAAGGCTTTCATCGTATCACCACTGTTACCGGCATGATAGTGATAACCCTGATAAATGATAAAAAAATCGATAATTGACACTAGTAACCTAGTATAATATCAGGTGAGAGTGTAGGTAAAAGATTAACGGATAACCGTTGTAACTAGGCTAGTTAGTATAAGCGTGAGGATTCACCTATGACATGTCAAGAAACCAGATTTTACCCCCTTTTAATTTCCACCTTATACTTTCCACTTTTACATTTCAATAAGCACCATTTTTTATTGTGATCAATTTACAAATGTATTTGCATAAAGCTGAATGTACCTTACCTACTATGTAAAATATGAATTCCTAAAAAAACCTGTTTAATAAAATAAAACATTATACGAGTATATCCCGGGATTAAAGGCAAGTTAAAGTTAACGATCACTCATTCCCGTGAATGGCCGATCACTGATGATGATACGTACGATGTTTCGAACCTATCGATAATTAAAATGTCTGCACTAGCAAAGTTGTAAAAATGGTTACGTAACTAATGTCAAGGTCACAGATAACGATTGTAAACAAGTTATTCAATGCATAACATTTGCAGTTGTTTGCATAATTTGCATTAGTATCGCAAAAAAAGATGTTTTTTCGCAGAAAAACTTGTTTTGAGGAATCTTCGGTTTCTTTTTTAATTATTGTATTGTCACCTTTTTTTTTTACAAAAATATACAATTTATCATGAAAAATTAACAAATAAAAATTTTCAGTACCTACCTATTAACTGCGGAGTGAAATTAAAAGGTTAAGAACCTACTTATAATTTTTTTCGGCACATATTTATTGTACCTACCTACTAAAATTCAAAAAACCTAATGTAGATCATATTATCAGTGTAGAGACCATCATTTTTGCAATGTGCTTTCAGGACTCATGTTCTAGCCACTAGTACAAAATTTATAAGATCTCTAATGTAGGTACCTACTTATAACATGAAGCAATAAAATAGTTTTGAATGTTGACTTTATTTTATTTATCATAAAATAATTGTGTATTTCTTGCGAGTAAATTTTTATTCAAAAAGTTTTAACTTTTTATTTCAACTAACTTCCGTTTTTAAACAAAGAATAATTCCTTTCTCGTATTTTCATTGTCACTAGTGTCTTTAAAAACGAGTTTTAAAATGCGTTTGGAAGATTGTCAGTGTAAGTAGGTCGACAAGACGCACGGAGAGATGGGTCGACGACATTGCGAGTACCAAGATCTTTGAAACAAACGCAATTGCCTGTTAAGGAGATGTTTCGTGATCCTATGGAGCCTGGGCTAGGTCCATTTGTATAAAAATAGCTAATTATGTAAACCCTTTTCTCATTGTCATTTTCTGCATAATAAAGTGCATGCTTATAACTTTTGCAGGTAGAGCAACACAATAAATAAAACAATATGGCGGAGAAATATCGTTTTGTAAATATCTTGTCAGCTGTTGTCAATTTAGAAAGATATGATAATATTTTTACAAATAGCGCAACACAAAACTCAACACAACTTTAAGAACCAATGAGAATTAAACAATAACCTGTCAAAACTATAAAACTGTCAAAATACAAGTGACAGTGGCAGCTACAAACTGTTACACTGTCATGGCCGCCCCGGAAAATAAGTTACCGATGTTATAATTGCAAAAAGTCTTGGAATTTTAAACATTTATCTGCAGATAACTATGTTACAAATTAGAGTTTGAGTATTGTTTCGAAATTCACAGATTTTTCCACTGTTTTTCTGTCCTGTGCAGGTACAAAGACCAGGCCTGCTATCATTATGGGACACCTCCTTTAGTTTAGGTAGGTCATAGTGACCCTGCACATAAGTCAATACCTACTAGATTACTAATTTTTATCACTTTAAATTCATTGATAAGATAACACTGATATGCCGAAAATCCACGGCACTGTTTTTTCGAAAGTGACACATCAACAAAACGGTGTGTCAGTGTTTTGCACCAATTTGTATAATGATTGTATAGTAATTACTGGCCTTATTAATAAACTCGGCTCAACTTGTGACTAAGTTGCACCACGGATATAACTATTGCCATCCTTTTTTGTTAGACAGTGACAAAAGGATGGCAATAGTTTAATCCGTGGCGCAACTTTGACAGAATTTAATCCGAGTTTATTAATAGAGGCCATAGTGTTTAAAGCATTGTCGAAATACGAACAATTTGTCAATTCATCTAGTTTTCATCAGAATAAAGAAAAGAAAACTTAGGCAATCTTGTAGGCAATCTTTGCCTACACTTAACGGGACACTGTAGTGCCTGGGACAATGTTTGAGATGGAGTAGTCTTGCACAGCACCTAAACCATCCTCTCAGCTTAACCGGCCATATCCACAGGAAAGACATGGTCAATACGTGTGGGACTGACTAAGCCGCGGGTTTCCTCACGATGTTTTCCAAATTAAGAACAAATCTAAATAATTGGATGATTAGATACAAATTCATTAATGAAATATTAAAATAGGCAATCATTATGACTATCCAGGGAAAACTTGTTGAAGATATCACGTCTATCAAACATGACAGTTATCAGATTACAAAGTTCTTGAAAATATTTATCGTTGGATAAACAATGTATGATAGTACCTATATACTGTTACTAATATTATACTACACTATCTATACATATAATAAGAATGAAGTTTAAGAACAAACTTATAAGTATTCAATTAAGTGATGTCAGTTTTTGATCCATATAACCTTTTCACGTCCAAAAATGTCATAAGCGCGATCTACGTTGACCTTGAACGCAAACACTTCATAGTAACTGTTGGTAATCTGTGACTTTGAAATTTTCGTTTCTCTGTGTGTTTGAGCACTAAGATCTCTGAAACTACTGAACTGATTTGGTTGCAGTTTTCATTGTTGTATTATGGTAAGCCGGGATTAAAAGATAGGGGTTGTTTTATCAAAATCCGTTCACAAATAAAAAAGATATATCTATTTAAAGAATTCTACTGTGACTTTAGTTTCTCTGTGTGTTTATTGCTGCTAATCTCAAAAACGGCTCTACTGAATTGGATGTAGTTTTGACTGTTGTATTATGGTAAGTTGGGATAAAAAAATAGAAGTTTTTTTTATCAAAATCCGTTCACAAATAAAAAAGATATGTACATTTAAAGAATTCAATCTAAATTTCTAAACACTTTGTTTTCTAAAGAAAAGATTACGATAAAATTTGGCATGGATATAGATTATATCCCAGGAAAGGACGTAGGCTACTTTTTTTCATATGTTATCATGGTTGAGATAAAAAAATAAGGGTTGAAAGTTTGTATGGGGAACAAAATGTTGGGATGGGTGACCGTCTGACCTCCTCTTTTTGCACTCATGGAAATTTTTAAACATTTTTTTATTACCTACGAATTTCAAAATTACTTAATGATAATTACTTAAATTGGTTTTAGGTAGGTGATGACCATGAAGTAGTAGTTGTAAATAGGAAAAATAGGTAACTAGATAGCACGCCTAAGCTATTTTTACGAAACAGAGATAGCTTCTTGCGATTTGCTATTAGAAAACACGCAGGAATATACAAATTTTAGCGTTTTAAAACCGTATGTTGTTTCAGCGCAATAGACTCAAATCTGTAAATGTTATATAATTAAAACCTCAATTGAATATTAATCTTCCTTAAATTGTTAAAAATATAAAAATCAGAGCTTTAAATGAATTCAATATTTTAGAAAACAAATTCCCCAAATCAGCGCAGCGCCAAAGTAAATTATTTCCAAGTATTCAAATTTTCTATCCGTGTATTTATTATGTTAAATACCTATGTATTTATTTAAAAAGTATTTATCACGATAGATTAGAAATTAAAACACCCAAACCCCAAGTAGATAGTTGTAAATAGGAAAAATAGGTAACTAGATAGCACGCCTAAGCTATTTTTACGAAACAGAGATAGCTTCTTGCGATTTGCTATTAGAAAACACGCAGGAATATACAAATTTTAGCGTTTCAAAACCGTATGTTGTTTCAGCGCAATAGACTCAAATCTGTAAATGTTATATAATTAAAACCTCAATTGAATATTAATCTTCCTTAAATTGTCGAAAATATAAAAATCAGAGCTTTAAATGAATTCAATATTTTAGAAAACAAATTCCCCAAATCAGCGCAGCGCCAAAGTAAATTATTTCCAAGTACTTATTCAAATTTTCTATCCGTGTATTTATTATGTTAAATACCTATGTATTTATTTAAAAAGTATTTATCACGATAGATTAGAAATTAAAACACCCAAACCCCAAGTAGATAGTTGTAAATAGGAAAAATAGGTAACTAGATAGCACGCCTAAGCTATTTTTACGAAACAGAAATAGCTTCTTGCGATTTGCTATTAGAAAACAAGCAGGAATATACAAATTTTTGCGTTTCAAAACCGTATGTTGTTTCAGCGCAATAGACTTAAATCTGTAAATGTTATATTATTAAAACCTCAATTGAATATTAATCTTCCTTAAATTTTCGAAAATATAAAAATCAGAGCTTTAAATGAATTCAATATTTTAGAAAACAAATTCCCCAATTCAGCGCAGCGCCAAAGTAAATTATAGCCAAGTATTTAAATCGTAATTTGAACATAGAAGTCTTCAAAAATCTATTTCATATACATCCGATACAAAAATTTCAATTTCTGTATCGGACGCGCAGACATCAGACGTCCTCACGTTGCGTTGGCTCTGACGGAAGTTCCGTCACGGAACAAGACTGGTGTAATCGCCAACGTGTGGATGGTTCACGAAATCTTGGCCCCAACGTTGGGACCAACGTTGGTCCCAACGTATACGCCGGCACCATACGTTGGGACCATGAAATTTGCGGTACGGGGGTTAAAGGGGACGAAAAATCGATCTACCTAGGCTAGGTCTCATATCTGGGAAAATTCGTTTTCTCGACATTTTTACGCAAAAAGGTTTACCTACCAGTGCAATGTGGTTCGTAATTTTACAATGTCTGTTGAAACTAAAGTGGCCAAGTGAAATAGGTGTCCGCCTCTCAACTCAACCGATGGCTTCGAGTTCGAATCTCAGCCAGTAAAAGTTTACTTTTTGTAAGTTTTATTTCTTTTTCTTTTTTAATTTTTATCTATTTGCACCCGAGCATAGTTCGGTCGCCCAGATATTCAAGTATTAAGTCCCTACCTACCTAAAGTATTTACAAAAAAATATAGAAGTAGGTAAGTACCTATTCTATCAGTTATCTGGTTCCCATAGTACAAGCTATGCGATTTTGATGAAATTTGCGGTAGGTACGGGGGCTTACGGAGGCGAAAAGCCGATCTAGCTAGGTCTTTTATCTGGGAAAATTCGTTTTCTCAACATTTTCATGCAAAAAGATTTACCAGTGCAATACCTACCTAATGAGTTTAAAAAAATTTGAATAAAAAGAACCTAGCCTATTTGTTATTCCAGGTCATAATCTATGTAAGTAATTATTCCAAGTTTCAATAAAATCCGTTTAGTAGTTTTGGTGTGAAAGAGTAACAAACATCCATCGATACATCCATCCTCACAAACTTTCACATTTCGCAAATTAGTAGAATTAGCATACGCGAACGAAGTCGCGGGCACAGCTAGTCATACATATAAATATACTTTATATAGATAGGTACATATACGCTACGATGGACTTCGTAGCGCATGTCATTTTTCTGTGGTAGCGCATCAGATTTCGAAATATCATCAAAAACTTAAGTAAACAAGTAGGCACCTACTATAAAAAAGCCGTTTCATACAAAGTGTTGATAAAATGAATTTGCTATGTAATTTATACTAGAATAGAATAGAATAGTTCATTCATGTGTTTTAATCATCCAACAACTCAAAGATCATAAAAATCGGTCCAGCCGTTCTGTAGTTATGATATAGGTACAGGGTGTGGCAAATTTTTGGTCACTCGGTAGCTACCTTTTCTCTTGTAGTTAGAAAGTTTTGTTCTTAGGAAATTATTGTTTTATTTTGAAGTAAAAAATAACTGCATTTTTAGATTTAAAAAAAAAGTAGGTAGGTACCTACAGTTAGGCTAAAAAATTGCATTTGTAAAAAAAAACAAGTTGGTCTTAACCGACTCTATTTCCCATCAGAAACACTTTTCCCAAAGTAACTTACCAAATCAAATCGTAAGTTTTTGCAATAATTCAAAAAAACACATCCCATATATTTTCTATGAAATAAGGGCTTGTAAACATTACAGTGCCATTATTCGATGGTTCTTATTTTTAATTCGTACCTAACTGCTCCAGCAAGCTGAGGCTTTTCATGAATATCACATTTCATTAATTTTCTCATGAATTTAGAAACTTTCCTAACAGATCTTGTTTTTTAAACAAATCTCCTACCACCACACTTGTATATTGTATACAGCGGAATCCTAGCACTTGGTTTATTCTTAGAGCGGTCGTGGGCGTCAAATCGTGATCAGGCGGGTCATTGTTCCCATATACTTGATAAAAAGGCTTTGTAGGAAGAAGCTTTGATATTTCTACTTAGAACCTTACAATATTAGGTACACTAAACACAGAATCCCTAAAAACTCGGTCACCAGAGTTATTTCATACGAACAGAATCCTTAATCTAATCAATCATACTAATATTATAAATGCGAAAGTTTGGATGTTTGGATGAATGTAGGTAAGTTTGTTCCTCTATTAGGGGACGAATAAAAATATAATCTAATTGTACTTAATGAAATAAAGTTGAAACAATATACTAAAATAAAATTAAAACGGCTTAATAAAAAAGTGTAAAATGTTAGGTAGGTAGGTACCTATTAGCTGAACAATTTTCTACATTCTCGAGGTGCATTTATGTTTATAACTCTGAAGATCCTCGACAGATCCTCACAATTTTTTGTGGCACCAATCGAAAAGAAACCTTTTCAAACAAAAATTAATTTTCCAAATCGGTTTAGTCAGAGTAATTGGTAAACGAACATAAGTACATTAAAAAAAAACACAAAAAAGAGATTCCGAATTGTGAACCTCCTTTCCACCTTTTTGAAGTCGGTTATAA
This sequence comes from Camptogramma bilineatum, assembly GCA_958496255.1. Classification (NCBI taxonomy): domain Eukaryota; kingdom Metazoa; phylum Arthropoda; class Insecta; order Lepidoptera; family Geometridae; genus Camptogramma; species Camptogramma bilineatum. The sequence continues at coordinate 2,152,689 of OY292476.1, forward strand.
AGTTCAGCAGACACACGGATTGACGATGACTTTTTAAAACGGTGAAGGAAAACATCGTGATAAAACCCGCGGCTTAGTCAGCCCCACACGTATTGACCATGTCTTTCCTGGGGATATGACCGGTTAAGCTGAGAGGATGGTGTAGGTGCTACAAGCCTACTCCATCTCAACAATGTCCCAGGCACTAGTGTCCCGATAAGTGTAGGCAAAGATTGCCTCCTGACACTGTATAAATCATCTAGTAAAGATGTAAAGGCTTATTTAAAGCCGGTTAAGCTGAGAGGATTTAGATTAGATGCTACAAGCCTACTCCATCTCAACAATATCCCGGGCACTACAATGTCCCGTTAAGTGTAGTTAGGCCTCGAATGTAAATCATCTCGAAAGAATATAAAGACCAAAAACCAAAAGATTTGCCTATTATCTTGGCCCGTATGAAAATTAGCATAAATATAAAATAGCTCCTAAAATAAAATTAAAGTATAAAGTTAAGTTTCTCAAGAATAAGTGCTAATTAAAAATATGAATAAAGAAAATCTAAATTTAAAATAGCAGAATAAATCCGTTTATGTATTCTGTGGAGAGTTAAGTACCTACTTGGGTGTTTTAGCTGGTGAATTGTTTATATATTTTATGTTCCTAAAATATAACTACTGACTCGTTTTTAGAAAAGTCTTTATCTAACGATAACGTGATAGGTATCTGCATGTAAAATAAATAAAAAAATCCAAAACATTTTTTTAACACATATTTTTTCACAGAAAAATACACGCCAAGTTATTTTTTTCACTTAAAGGAAATGTAAAAAAAATCGTTATTTTTTCTATTACCTACGACTGAAGGTTAAAATGTGCTAAAAGAAATTGTAAATATCCTATAACTAAATGACGTTCAAACCAAGGTGGCGAAAAACATTTTCTTTTTATTTCTGCACGTCTAAGTTTGCGCGTTTCACTTATTTTCAGAAAAAAAAACATCACCCAGCTAGACCGAAATAAACCTCCTATTTCAGGCTATCTCAGACACAAAATAAAGCATTTTTAGATTTTTCCAAACCCACAAAATGCACAGCGATCACAACACTATTCAAAAACACCACGAAAAAACTCTTTTCATTCACAAATACAGCGCATAATTTAAAAAAAAACTCGTACCGGTTGGACACGTCTGGTCTGTCGCGTTTCGAAATAGAGACTGGGTTTCAAACTTTTATTTTCCGTTTTCGACGCGTCGATGCACACATGCAAAATGTTTCTGTATGCGTTGTGTGCGTTAGGAAAAGTGATGGGATTGCTATCGACTGATTTATGTCGATCGTTTGTTGTTGAGTCTAAGATCTATTTTGCGTCATTTCTAGTAGAGTCGACTCTACTATCAATTACAATGTTGTTTTATAAAAAAGTAAATTTAGGACCTCTGATCAGATTTAAAAAATATGGATATTTCATTAATAGAGGACTAAGAAAGTAAAAACAGAAAGCTTAAAGTAAGAAAGTAGCTTACAAAGAAAGTTAAGATAAGATAAGATAAGATTCGTTTATTTGCTAGAATATATATGTAACAATCAGGTCTTAATAATAGGTATTGGTTAGTGCAGATATATTCTACCTTGTAGGCATGCAAATATTAGTATTAAATAACAATTAAATTAAAAATAAAATTTGTAAGTATTAAAAGGAATAGAATTAAATTAAATTAAATTAAATTGAAATACCTATCTAATTAATTAGTAATTATTATATCATAGTTCAATGTCCCTATAGTTAAAGTATTGATCAATAGAATAATAACATTTGGAAATAAGCCATTTCTTTAACTTTACATTAAATAGATTTCCTGATAAGGTTTTCAGGTCGTCTGGTAAATGGTTATATATTTTAATTGTCATATAGTATGCCTGGTTCTTCGTCATTTCTAATTTATATTTTGGGTTATGTAGTCTGCCGTCAGTTTTATCCCTTAGTCTTCTGGAGCGTGAATCTTTATTTTTTATAAAAAGTTCTGGATGCTGTTGAACTAATTCGACCGCTTGCTTAATGTAGAGGCATGGGAGAGGTAGTATTTGCAGTTTTTTAAATATCGGTTTGCAAGGGTCTAAATAATGTGCCCCGCATAAAGCGCGGATGCATTTTTTTTGAGCCCTAAATGCTCTATCGAATTCTGTACTATTACCCCATAAAATTAGTCCATATTGTAAAGCAGAGCCTACGTAACCGTGGTATGCACTGAGAGCTGCTTCTCTTGAAGCAACCTCGCGAAGTCTTTTTAGGACGTAAGCGTATCTACTAATTTTAGCACATATTTTATCAATTTGAACCTTCCAGTTGATATTTTCGTCTAAGTATACACCTAGGAATTTGAATGATGAGACTTCTTCAATTTTCGAGTTATTAAATTTTATGTCAAGTTTTAAAGGATCACGTCGAATTGATTGGAATTGCATTAATTTAGTTTTAGTCAAGTTTACCCTAAGATTATTATTAATTAGCCATGTTACTATGTCACATATTCCATTTTGTATGTCGTTTTCGAAATTAGATATATTATTACATTCAATTGTCACAGTTGTATCATCAGCAAATAGTATAGTCTTATTGTTTGTCGCATCGGGTAGGTCATTAATATAGAGCAAGAAAAGCGTGGGGCCAAGAATACTTCCTTGGGGTACGCCAAATGCGTTATGCTTAAATTCAGATCTATATTTTCTTTTTGTCATTAATTTATCGATTCTCGTTATCTCTACGCATTGTTGTCTATTTTTCAGATAGCTTTCGAACCAGTTATAAGCGTTCCCTCTTACGCCATATCTATATAGCTTAGATAAGAGTTTGTCATGATGGACAAAATCAAACGCCTTGCTCATATCGAAAAACAATGAGACCACGCGAGTACCAGAGTCAATACATTCAGAGATAATCTTTATAAGGTTAAAATTGGCTAAAGTTGTCGATCTATTTTTTACAAATCCATTTTGTTGAGTTTTTATTATATTAAACTTGGTTAGGAAACAATTAAGCCTATTATGCATTGTCTTTTCAAATATTTTAGATATTACGGGGATCAACGCGACTGGTCTGTAATTATCAATATTTGTGGTGTCACCCGTCGTAGTTGCCGTGTCGCTCGCTCCCTCTACCTCGCACCGTCGTCAACTGGTCGTCGTCTGGCAACTAGCTCGTTGAGGGCGGCTCAACGAGCTAGTTGCCAGAATTTGACGTATTTGCGGATGAATGGAAGAAGCTTATGTTGTTGTGCTTGAGATATTGTGAGAATGACGGATGGTTGAATTTCGACAATGTCATTAATATTTAGACTTGAATTTATTGTGACATGTGTTATGAATTTTGTTTTTGTTATTTTTATCATATTCTATCTGATTATGTTAGTGAAATTAATTGTACCGTTCTAATTAAATTTAATAAATAACCTACCTAACTATTTATTTATTTATTGATTTATGTTAACCGTTAAAAGTCCGATTTCAATTAAACTTATCGATAATCAACATCATCGATAACCATCCCTCACTATTAGTAACACTACACCTCATTTCACTTACACTATCACACTATTCACGCACACATCTTCACATTGAGCTTTGAAGCTTCCATAACCAACATCCTAAAATCAGCCTTATTTGTTAAAACATAGAGTCCATTACGCATTGTCGTATGCAGATTTAGAGAATTGCATTTTGAGTTTGAAAACTTGCATTTTATGATATCTATTAAAAGTTTGAGAACAAAATATTTACAACGGGTAGTACCTACACAAGCATTTATCTGTTCTGTGACACAAGAAAGATTATTAACCCCACCATGCATTTATTAAAATGATGTTCGTACCCTAGTGTTTAGTCAAACTTAATCTAAGTTTAAAAACACTATTAGCCAGATCCTATGTCAGTAGGTGTTCAGTATTTTTGGAAATAAATAAAAATAAAAAATAAAAAATAAATATGTTTAAGAAGAACCGTGTTAGCCGAGTGGGAAGTACCTCAACTTTCAATCTAAAGGTCGTGCTTCGAATCCCGACGGTGCATCAATGGATTTTTCGTTCCTAAAATGTTATGTGCACGAGCTCTACACTGTGAAGGAAAACATAGTGAGAAAACTCGCGGAATATTTCCACATAATCTGTCATTTTTGACATAATCTGACATTTTTGACATAATCTGTCATTATTCCCATGAAATAATATACCACGTGGGTGAAGCCGCGAGCGGAAGCTAGTATGTGATAATTATAGAAGACCATCTCAGTTTAATTAAGTTATTAGTATAAACATGAGGTCACACTAACATTGCATGACTCAGTAAATGCAAGTATAGTGTCATTCTCACTTATAATGCACCACACATTTATTCATAAGAAAATTATGTATAAAAAATTACGCACTAATAAAAATAGTTTAAAATAAGTCACGTCTGAAGACAGAAAAACCACAAATGTGGTTAGGGGCTTAACTAGGTACCAAGAACCTAGGACTCAGAATTAGGTACCTAACTAGGTTCTAGAAGAAGTGAAGCTTTTATTTAATTATTTACTAGCGGACGCCCGCGGCTTCGCCCGCGTAGATTACTACTTTTTTATCCCACGGGAAACATGCATTTTCTCGGGATAAAAGGTAGCCTATGTCACTCTCCAGCCCTCCAACTATCTCCATACAAAAAATCACGTCATTCCGTCCCTCCGTTTTGACGTGAAAGCAGGACAAACAAACAAACAATCAAACACACTTTCACATTATACGTAATATGGGTTATTTATTCTTATTTCATTTATCTAAATTGATACGAGCGAAGCCACGAGCGAAAGCCTGTAATAATCAATCGCGGGAGCGAAGCGAGCAAGATAACTTTTTGATGAAATACGAAAAAAAATTAGAAATCGTTATATCGAGAGCTCCTGTTTGTAGGAGCTTTGATGTCTTCATAGTTCAGGTAAGACTGGCTGAATAATAGCTAGATAGCGGTACACTTTCGATATGCAGTGGTTACTATTTGTTTTTATTTTGGTTAAATTTTAATGTAGCACATAATAAATATACCTAGTAGCAGTTGAAAGTATAGGGGTAATCAGAAGCAAGTCCAAATAAGCCCTACGGTGCGCGAGATTTCAGTTCGGGGCGAACTACTAGTTATTTTATGGTATGAATAAATATTTCTTAGAATCAATATGATGCAGTTATCCGTACCCAATAATATAGATGTGAAAGTGTGTTTATTTGTTTGTTTATTTGTCCTGCTTTAACGTCAAAACAGAGCGACGGATTGACGTGATTTTTTGTGTGGAGATAGTTGGAGGGCTGGAGAGTAACATAGGCTACTTTTTATCCGGGTACCACGCGAGCGAAGCCGCGGGCAGCAGCTAGTAGTATAATGCAGTCAGTTGGTCTAATCTAATAATAATGTTAGCCTCACTGTGGTCATTCATTGGTTAAGTTTACGATGACCTAAACACGATCACGCGCCAAACACAATAATTTATGAGATCCATATTATGTACAGTCAGTGACTAAAATAGCATGAATGTAAAAAAACTCTTTAACCGATTTCAAAAAAGGAGGAGGTTCTCAATTCATCGAAATAATTTTTTTTGTGCTTTTTTATGTTAGATGCGTTTAGATGCGTTCATTCACCGATTACTCGAAGACGCCTGGACCGATTTGATTCTTTGCTTTCTGTTGAACATCTTCGAGGTTATTAGAAATGCACCTCGAAAGTGCAGAAAATTGCTTAGCTCGAACATACAAGTCGGTTTTTAAAAATTTTAATTTTGCCACATTTTTACGTCATACTTAATTCATAATTAGGAAAGTACATAAAACCATTTCAAACAAAAAAAGAATTTTCCATATTGGTCCTGGAGTCTTCGAGTAATCGCTGAACATACTAATAAAAGATAGATACCTACCGATAAATTGAGAACTTCCTCCTTTTTTTGAATTTTGACCAGTGATCCAGAGCATCTTTATCGATTCAATAATATTTATCAATGTTGTCGACAGATCGACAAAACGGGAATTCAATTAATCGATAAATCCTATTTTATCCTGGCTGAATGCACAAGCCGTGCAAAGCCAAAATATAGAAGAAGAAAATCAATTTTATCCAATTCATCCAATTTTATCGAATTTATCTATTCTAAATTTCAAATTTAGCGATCGATAAGAACGATATTTGCACTGCACATTAGGAAGGACTCACCTGTGCTCTCAATGCCTGAAGATTTAGTATTTACTGTCTCATTAGTTGTGAGCCAGATCAATTTGTTACATAATTAACTACCGCGTTGGAAGTGAGACCTATTTTCCCTTTTAACTGGTAATGTTATCTACCATGACCTTAGTAATTAGCGTGTGGCTTAGAATGACAAAATTATCTTTGGATGTGGCAAAAAAATGCAAAAAGTTAGCTGGTCACGGGATTTGAACCCACAAGTCAAAATCACTTTCATTTGCAATAACGCCATCCATCTGCGAATAGAATTTAAAAAAAAGTTTTTTTTTATTCGTAAGTATTAGTTAAACGGATAATTTCCATAGAGAACTGTTACCTATAAAAGTTTTTAATTTACATTTTTTAATGCAACTCATTTAAATATATCTACAGATTAAATAAATATTTATTAGAATTAGAACCGATCATATTCATTTAAACATTGTCAATCAAACTTTATTACTAAGTATTCTATGTGTCTATTATTATAAATAGGCTAAATTCATTGCATTTCATTTCTTATAGGTAGGAATAGGTATGTTTATTATTATTATAACTCTCTAACCCCGTTCAGTTATCATCATAATAAGACGCAGTGGGAACTATTCTAATTAACATTGACATTTGAATGACACTAACTCCGCACTCAGTGACAACAAATACATTTAATAACTCATTAAAGATGGAGAGGTCTTACTTATGATGCTTAAAATTGAACACTGGTTAAACAACGTCCTGCCTTTGTTTGTGGATAGTGACGAATAGAGAAAGGACGTTGTTTAACCAGTGTTCAAGTTTAAACATCTTTCATAAGTAGGTAATGGGGATAATTTATAATCAAACGAACTTCTAAGTTCATCATTATTATATGAATTGCTTCATTAAAATATTGAAGCAACGAATTATAATTCAAATTAGTTACTATCTCCAAGAAAAGTTTCAATAGTTTCTTAATTGGCAAGTAAAAGCTCATTATCAGATTTAGCTCAGCTTTCAACAGTTTGTTTAATAGGGTCTCCAGCAGGGTGATTCACAACTTCTCGGAATAGTTAATAGATTCAGGCGTGACATTGTCGAATACCATCAAGTTTTTGATCCTGCTGGTGCTGCTCCCGGATTTGCCTTGACTAGCCTGGCATAGTAGGTAAGGCGAGGCCGTGGAAAGTGGGTGGTTGGGTGGCTTTAGCGTGAACATCTTGAATAGCGTTGGGTATGACATGATTTTAGATTGACTTTTGTCAGAGTAGGCTCATTTTCATTTTGAGCCGGTACCGTGAGCCGGTTCGTTTGAGCCGGTCATTTTCAGTTGACTGTTCATTATTTTGGCGAACTACTCACTCATTCTCATATGACAATCTGTCCGATCAGTTCAAAATTCTTTCTTGTCATTGTCAAGCGAGGTGTGATTGAAGATTGAATGAAGTTTGAGGAAAGAGTAACGTCAATTTTGTCATCAGCATGACAAAATCAGCTGATTTTGTCATATTGTGTACGGTCACATGACATGAATTGAAGCATGACATTTTTAGAAAATGAGCCGATCACACAAAGTTGAATTTTGTACGGGACAAACGAGCCGCGTCAGTCACGTCATATTCAACACTAATCTTGAAGAAACATTTTGGTACCTATAGATTGGTTGGCGGCGGATTAGGGAGTGTCCACATTGCGTTTTTTGCAGCGCGTTTGTATCGATACAAACGCGATTCGAACGCGATGCGAACGCGCAGCCCCCCGCGCAGCCCCTCCCGGTTCGCTTTTGTATGGAAAAATACGCGTTGCGAACGCGCGTTTGTATCGATACAAACGCGCGTTCGCAACGCGTAGCAAAAACGCGCTTCAGAAAACGCAATGTGGACACTCCCTTAGGTACTAGATATTTTGGAATTTTCAAAAATCTAAAGTTCTCTGAATGTATCCGAATTCTGAAAGTCCCCGTGCTTCAAAAGGCACGTTAAATTGTCGGTTTGGGCTTTTAAGTGACGTGGGCCTTCTGGTGACCTAAACAACTGTAATCAGAGATAGATGGAAGAGATCGCTTTAATTTAAACGATAAGGCCGCCAATTGTTTTTACCTATGTTTGGATAATTTATAGGTACCTACTTAAATGTTAAAGTTAAAGTTAAAATTTATTTGTGGTAAATAATAAAGTGTTATCTATTTCTCTATAGCTACTAGCTCATACGAACTTACTTACTAATTAGGTACCTACTTTAAAGTTTATATTTATAATTTGTTTTTGAACTGAAATAATGATTATATTATTTAAAGTATAATCGATTGCAGGCTCTGAGTGTGGCCGTAAAATTACGCAGCACGGAGACTCATTGAGTATTGTCTCATTTATTATTTTAATGAAAAGCGTCATTGAGGAAGTATTACTTAATATTATTTTTAATAAACCTATTAGGTAGGTAAGTAGGTAGGTACCTACTTAGATAATTTTATAGGTAGTGTGAATGTTTTATTATCATGAACTTTAGAAATTCTCTGCAAGTGAAATGTAAAGGAGATGGCCGACTTTCCTTCCCTACATGGTTTGCCCCACAGGTGCCTACAGGAAAAAAGGTCATGATCAAATTGGTATTTTTGGGTTTGTTTTTTTTTCTATTTTATTCATACCATTCCATCTTATTCCTCAAGGGATTTCCTATAGGGATGAGATTTTTGGGTTTGTTTTTTTTTTATAAATTCACACCATTCCACCTTTCTCTAAATATAGGGATTTAAAAGTTAATAATAAAAAAAAAATAAGAAATAAAAGATCTCTAACCATAACTTTTTATTAATTACCTATTGCATTTGTTTACATAAAGTTTAAGGAGTAGGTATATAGCTAACTTAAATAATAAATACTGGCATTATATAAATCCAGAACTTAGAAATGAATATGTAAACTAGATTAACTTAATTACTTATATTAATTTGCTGTTAATCAGTGTAATAATGATGACTATGACTGATGACTATTTATAGCAGTTGTTATAATTTATAATAGTTTAATTAACGATGCAGATCTGAATCTTTTCAAAACACGATTTTATTTTGACGCAAAATAAGTCCACAATTGACGTAGATATCGGTGAACATACCTACACAGTCAAATATTCTTCTCCTTTTTTGAAGTGGGTTAAAATTAAAATATATAATTAATACTTTCGAGGTGAAAGTTACAAAACTAAGTAGGTACCTATCTAAGTAGGTATTGACTTATGTAAGTAAGTATTTATTATTCTACTTATCTGAAATTGTTTCTCCAGTTTCCTTATCAATAATATCAACTTTAGCATCAAAATAATAATTCAATCTTATAGTTAAAGTCTCTTGTACAGGAGATTCCAAAGAAATATCCTCATGTTTTAAAACATCTTCTATTTTTGGTCCCCACCAATGACGACCATTGACGACCTCCTTAAAGTTTACCGCCAAATTTCCACTGACAGATGTCAAAACGACAGCTTTCAAAACCAAGTTGCAAGCTTTCGCGGAGAACTTTGCTACGACAGTTTGTCCAGGCGCGAGGTCCACTTCATAATTACTTTGCCCAATTATAACATGCTCGTACACTCTACTTGGTTTGCCAAGTGTTGTAGTATGCGTAATACCTGTTGTTCCACTATTCTTGTTAAAATTTACGTTCAAATCGTATACAAAATCGTGGTTTGATTCAAAATCTGAATACCATGATGTTTCCAGAGCGATTGCAACTGGCATTTCGACGCCAGCGTTCACAGTTTTACTCACATTTGTTGGGTTTTTGAATCTTCTGTACAGAAATAGAGATGGACCTTCATGGGCGTCTTTTACTCGTGCAGATTTGACAGTTGACACTAGAGTGACAGGGTCCCAACTGAATCGTTTGTGAATTAAGTTCACTTTTGTTTCAATTTCACTATTTTGTCTCCTTCTTCGTTTTATTTTTCCCGTTGATGTTGAGTATAACACTTTCCTTGGTCTTGTGTTGTTGAAATAAGCACTGACGTAGTCTTTGATTGTTGTATCGTCAATGAAGGATAAATTCCACATATCCCGCGATGTGGCATCTTGCGATCCGTCTCCAGAGTAACTTATCGTCGGATTTTCACAATCTGCCGATATGTCGATGGATATTTTCGATTCGATTGTTTTGAACAAGATTATGCAGAGAAATAACTTCATTTTGAGGACACGATTGAACGCGGCAAATAGATATCTTATTGTGAGGTACCTTAGTACTTTGCTTATATAGTTTTTATAACCTTTAACCCAGCTATCGTTGAAAATGTTTTCTTGTAAATAAACCCGTTGATCTAATTTTTTTGTATTGTTTTTAATCCTGCTGGCAAGTCGGCCGCTGTAATGCTTGTTAATATGTACATTTTTTATTCAATAATAAGTCTAATAATAAGCTAGGTATGTAAGTAAGTATATTTTAAATAAATAAATAAATAAAAAAATAATAATAAATACTTAAACAATTATATGAGATGATGTAGGACTCACAATCGTACTACGAAAACAGGCTGTCCCCTTTGGAGGGCACCGCATAGGCTTGGTAGTGAACGGGTTAAAATGTTAACCCATATAATATTATGTAGATAAATAAGTAACTAACGAAGTACGTAAACGCTTATATATGTATGCACTTCTGCATGAAAACCAGGCGCTGCTTCCCATGAATTTGTGGAGCAGCAATATGCTGAGACGGTACTGGACCTATTTGGCCCACACGACAACTTTGTAATTTTTCTGTTTTTTTTTTGCGACTATGTTTTCTGTGTATTGTGAGTGAAATAAATTATTTCTTTCTTTTATTTTATTGAGTTATTATCACACTGTATTTCTTCTCATTTTGATAGGACTCTACGAATAACTCTACGTTTCATTTCTTCGGTAAAATATATTTTTCCAGCATTACCTCATTTTATAGCTTACGAATATTAATATTCGAATTTGAATATCACAATGACTTCAACTTTCTAGCAATTTTTGGCACTGTCTACTCTCATGAATACTAAACAGTTGTGGTTTTCCTTAGCCATACATAACTATTAATTTGACAATGCGTAGGTACCTACCTATTACTGTTGTAGCTATACCTACCCATATTATAAATGTGAAAGTGTGTTTACTTGTTTGTTTGTTTGTCCTGCTTTCACGTCAAAATAGAGCGACGGATTGACGTGATTATTTCTTTTACTTTTACTTTTACTTTTTATCCGGTTTTATCCGAGCGAAGCCGTGGGCAACAGCTAGTCTGTTTATGTTTTTCTAGCCCGCGTTTTTACTTGCATAGAAATTACCCTGAAGCTGAAATTTTCCGGGATAAGCAATGATCTTTTCAAAAAGGGGAAGATAGGAGACGCACCAACATCGCATGCCGAAACTTGTAGGTACTACTTATTACATCAGATTTATTTGTTTGTTTGTTTAAACTTCCCTGCTTCCCGCTTTGCTTCCCCTTTTTGAAAAAATCATTGCTTATCCCGGAAAATTTATTCTTCTGTGGTAGTTCCTGAGAATGGCGTGTTCAAACGAGGATTTGAAAAATTCTGTCTGCATTTGACAGCTAAACTCTCGAGGAAGGCTATCGCTTACTTTTACATAATCATCATCATCACAATACACCATCACAACGTTAATTGTCGGTCCCGGCTTTTAAGTCGTTAAGCCATGACGGAGGCCTTTAGGCGGCCTAAAAACTCCGTCACCAGAGTTGGCCACTTGCTCATACGAAAGAAGAAGAAGATCACAACGGGGTAACGTCGCGAGGGCGCTGCTAGTTAGATATATTATGTAGTTTAAGATAATGCTATAGGTACCTATCTACGTATTTTTACTATCATTTTTAACATTAATGTTTTTGTAAGCTTCTTGTTGTTAGTTCTTGACCTATCTATCTTGTAGGTCCTCGGAATATCCATGCTTATCAAATTATTGTACTTAGTAGGTACCTACTGCAAACTAATTGGCGAGAATTAGATTCTTCGAATTCAATGTAGGACATTACCCATTTGGCATCAAAGTATTATGTATGCTTACCTAGTTATTTTTTGTCGTTTTTTCATCAATAATTTGAATTGACCTTGTACATTCAATGTCTTGTTTAATTCTCTTTTCATTGGCGTTAAGCTAACAATGCTAGACATTGTATAGGGTCGTCTTAGATACTAAAATAGAAGCTATCCTTTTTTACTAATATTTTTTTTACTAACTATAATAATAACTATAACCTGGATTGGTCCATTCATGACAAATTATATGAAATAGGATCGAATCAATCCCCAAGGCGGCAATTCTCAGATAATTTTTAGGCATTTGAGATCCTTGTGTTTAAGGCAGAGTAGGCAGGGTAGGCAGAGGTTACTCCATTCATAAATACCTTTTTAAGTAGAAACGTAGGTATCTACAAAACTTGGAGTTCCGTTCTTGGATAAGAACAGATGCGTAATTAATTTAACAAACAATATTGTAGGCATTTTGAAACTTTGATTAAAAGGTCACACAGATAATAACCAAAATTAATTAACCAAAATTTATTCATTCATCCGAAATCTTCGCAATCGAACGTTAGTCTTTTAAAACTAAAATGAAAGTGATATTACTGATATTTGTATCGATTAAGCTGATCGAATCGAAAATTCTTATCGATATACTGGCAGAATCGAATGGACCTTTAGTGACAGCATCGGGAACAAACACGCAAATAGCATCGGCAAGTGATATTAAACTATTTTTCTCCGATAATAATGATTTGAAGCAATCAGTGACCACACATTACGGGAAAAAACCAAAAAACGTGTACTACAAAAGTCCAACACCGTGGGGAGATTTGTACAAAACACAGAAATGGGAGGAAGTTACTAGAATCACAACTTTCGATTCCATTCGAGTTAAAAGCGCATCTATGCAACCACTAGTCCTTCTTACTCAAGATTTCGAAAACAATTCGAACAATACAATCAAAGTTAACACGGGAATCAGTCATTCCGTCGAAAATACATTGACTACGTCATGGACGAAAACAAAAGAGCTGGAAGTGTCGCAAGAAATAGAGTATAGCATCGTGTATTTTGCCAAAATGTCGGGTAAAACAGGCTTTTCACAGACAACCACTTGGGGTAAAAGCGAGGAGAAATCTGAGAGCATGGTAGTTGGCAGCACAAGCGCCGTCGAAACAGAATTAAGACCTGGGCAAGCTGTGACAGCAGTTTTGTCTGTGAATACTGGATCTTTGGAGATCGAAGTGCTGTACAAAACGTATTTAAGAGGGAATCTAGCTGTGAACTTCAAACGTGCCCATGAAGGCCATCATTTTTGGGGTCCGAGAATCCAGGATGTGATGGAAAGCGCAGGAGTTGAGAATAAGATAACAACGGTAGAGACGATCAAAGTCGGGTACAATATTGACGCTAAGTTGAAAGTGTTTGACAAGAGATCGGGAAAGCCGTTGTAAGTTTCAATTATAGTCACTTGAGTAACTGAATTTTGATTATTTATTTTTCAATCGTCGTCACTTCTTCCAACGGATCTTGGCATTCGTGAAGTTAGCCGTTTCGAGTGCAACTTTTTCATACATTTTCTACTGCACAGCGAAAAGCCTAACTTCACGAATGCCTAGAGCCATTGTAACTTTAATTTGAATAAGAAATCGTGTTAGCAGAATGGGATAGCGCCTTCTTTTTTCATTTCGCAAAAAATATTGCGTAGGTATTGATTAACATGAGCCATGAGCTTAAACGTACCTAGGTACTTAGTTAGTACCTATAGTACCTAATACTACTACTTGCCTACCTAAGTTTATGCAAATTCTTGTATTAAGTGGGTACAATTTAGGAAGCTCTTCATTATGTACGTGATTATTTAGCATATAAATGGTCCTATTTAGCGTGGACTAAGTATTTAAATAAGTAGATACCTTCCGACCTACAAGGAAATGAGTCATCACTACCAATGATATTTAAAAATAATAGATAAGTACTTAAAGTACTTACCTACTTACTTATTAAGTAAGTACTTATAATTTTAGCGCGCGCAAAATGAAGACTCGAAAACGTCCCAATTGGGACATCTTGTTTTTAGTCCGCGCGTCGATGTATTCCCGTTGTCCCCGGTGAGCTTGTCCCCGGTGAACGGGGACAACGGGAATGCATTATTTTTATTAAAAATAGTTCCCGTTGTCCCCGGTCTCTGTCCCCGGTGAAATAATGAAATAAAAAGATTAAAAATTATTCCCGGTGTCCCCGGTGTTAGCAGAATCAAGAGATGACGTATTTTAATTTTGTGATGTAACGTATTTTAATGACGTAGTGAAAAGGAAGTGTGAAAGCTCATGTAAGTACCTACATTTGATTTCTACTTAAAATCAGTAAATGTACTCGTACCTATATGATGCAAAATTATGGACAAGTGTTATACCTATAGACGGCTGTACCTGTGAGCACCATTGATTCAATTGATTAAAGATTAAATGTTCGTTTTGAAGTTAAAAGTTTTTCTATCAAAAAAGTTTTATAAGTAAGTTTTTATACCTAACTTCAATGAATATTACTATGAAAGTATTTTAAATACCTAACCTATCGGTTAGATTGTTATTCAATATTGATATTAGTATAGTTTGCTGCTTACTCAGTGCTCTAGTTAGCCAGTCCCTAGAAAGTCTGTCCAGGAATTTGATAAATGGCCATGCCGATTTTGTATGGGAGTGTACGAGCATCATACATTGTCCTAATTAATTTTGTCATTGCAGCATTTTACGCCATTAAAACATTTAGCTTAAAAATCATTGAGCAATCAGTTCGCGTTTAGCAATCAATCGAAGTGCGTCTCATTTATCATTATCACTAGTATCATAAGATCGTTAATATATCAGTTAAAATTTACTAGCGGTGATTTTCTGGTCTTTTGAAATATAAACCTATTGTCAGTGTGTGCGGACCGTACAGGGAGGTTGGTGCCTGTTTTTATATCGCGCGGCCACCAACCAACGTTCAAAATATAAACTCTTAGGAGTTAACAAACAATATTTGTGAAAGCAGTATACATCTACACTCAGTCAGAATCGAGTTATAGTCACAGGGTGAGTTTTTAAAGAGTGCCTCTAGGGCCGATTTCGAAACTATTAGCGATAGCGAAAAACACTGAAAGGAACCTCGTAACCGATTTTGATAAAATGTAAAACTGCATCATTAGATTTTAAAAATATAACTTTCCTGGCCAGGAATTAAATCTATTTGGTTCAAAATAATAATTCCGTATTATTATACCATCCGATAGTGTAATAGGTAGATAGATTATAAGGATCAATTTCTGAGAAGATACTACATACGGCAAACCAATTAAAAAAGTTATGGGCAATGTACGAAATACTGAAAGTTTTAATCAGTTTATTAAATATCAACACTTGCCATTAGTTTGACATTTATGCAGTTTATTCAAAGAAAATTGATCCTTATCATTTACACTATCGGATGGTACAATAATATAGAAAGAAAGGTTTTTTTTAACAGGTTCGATTCCTGGCCATGAAAATGATTATTTTTCAAATCTAATGATGCAGTTTTATTTTCTATCAAAATCGGTTTCGAGACTCTTATGAGTGTTTTTCGCTATCGCTAATAGTTTCAGATTTGGCCCTAGAGGCACTCTTGAAAAACTCACCCTGTATTACTCGGTTCTGACTGAGTGTAGATGTAGGTATACTGTTCTCACAAATATTGTTTGTTATACTCCTAAGAGTTTATATTTTGATGTTTGGTTAATGGCCACGCGATATAAAAAAGGAACCACTTTCCGACATAGGCTTTTGATAGACTAACGTTTATACTACCGCATCAAAACTTTTATTTTAAAATAAAAAACTTGAACGGGGACAACGACACGTGAAATTTAGAATTCCCGTTGTCCCCGTTGGCCGTATCTGCTCACCGGGGACAACGGGAATGAATCAAAATGACGTCTCGTTGTCCCCGGGCCGGGGACACGACCACCGGGGACAACGGGAATACATCCGCGCGTCAAGCAGCGCACCGCACTATATTGGTATGTTTACAGTGCGACCGTATTTTAAACGTCGGTAACTATGAACGTAACATATCCAGGGTATAATATCATTGGTCACTACACTACACCTAACACAGTCGTACTTAAGTAGGTGCTTGTGTGTAATTAAATTAGTGATGAAAAACACCGCGAGAAACTATAGTCTTATAAAATGAGTAAAATACCCTGTCTGATCCAATACCCCATGTAGGAATTTCAATAACATTTCTCAAAATTATAAGTAATAAAACTAGCGGACGCCCGGCTTCGCCCGCGTTGCCTACTATTTTTTTTTATCCCACGGTAAGTATTAATTTTTCTGGTATTTTGCCTATGTGTTATTCCAGAACCTAAAGTACCTACGCCAGAGAAACTAGGTCACTCCTAACCTAGTCCTCATTATGTCTGTCACCACAATTTATAGCTCTCTAAATAAGACCTAGGTCTTTTTATAGTGCGCCTTTGATGTCTAGGAAAGCGGCCTCTCTGATGTCACTATTCGGTTGTTGAATTTGTAAACTAGTAGGGTGACTATTTAGTGAAATGACACTGGATAACATTCAGCATTCCACATTCAAGTTATTTTACATAACATAACATAAGTTATTTTTATGTCATGTAGACATAGACATAGAAACATTTATTTAGCACACACACAAATGATAGGTATAAGAAAAAAATACAATGCGAGAAAGGGCTTACACAAAGGTCACATTGTGTGACATAAGGTAGAATGTGAAGGTCATAAGGTCACTAAGGTCATTTCAGTTATTTTACTATGTAGTAAACTAACAATCTAGAAACCCAACAAAAAAAAAAACCGTGACTGTAGGCGCGGTAGACAATCTTCGAGATCTTCACAATGTGCGAGAAAGATATTTTAAAGCCGTCAAAATGACATTTTGACGGTTTTATGTCATTCTGTTTCACAATTTTTAAAGGAAAACCTAAAAACTTGATTGATTAATTTATCCTAACAAAATGGAAAGCATGGCTACCGGCTAGTAAGCTGGCGTTAATGCGATGATTCATAATCTCTATTTGAATCACGCACTCTATTTTGGTATGTTGTCCCGTAGTAAGACGTGGTCACACTACTAATAATCCTACTAATATTAAAGGCGAAAGTCCGTGTGTGTGTGTGAATGTTTGTTACCACGTATCTCCATAACTACTAAACCGATTTTGATGAAATTTGGAATGTAGATAGATAATAACCGGAAATAGGACATAGGCTACTTTTTATCCCGAAAAATTGCACGGTTGCCGTGGAATATGAAAAATAGTAATCCACGCGGGCGAAGCCGCGGGCGTCCGCTAGTAATTTAATAATGTAGTTCTTAGTTCATTCTTTAGATTTAGATTAGATTATTATTGAGCTGCGCTAAGCAAGAATAACTCTTTCTCAGCAGAATAACTATTTTTTTAAACCCTAATAATAATTTTGAGAGTTTAGATAAGAAAGTGCTATTTTCCCTTAGAAAAGACTTCAACGCGCATCTTTTTGCAGCTATTTTAAACAAAAGTAAAATAAGTTTTTATTTCTTACATAAGTACTTAATTAAATACTTACCCAACATAAAACTTATTTAAGTAAGTACTTACTTACTTACTTATATTATTATTAGGCTTATAAATCTCAGGTTAACGAGCAAAAAGCATACCTACAACATAAAATAAATTTGCATTTACTTGCACAGATTTAGATAGGCGCAATATTTAAATAATTTAAATAAGCGTCATCACAATCATACATTAGAAGCCTAAAAAAAATTTACATTTACTTAAGGTACAAGTCCGAGACCGACCGCAGACTGCAGGCTGCAAATATCTATGAAATTGACACAGATACTAATGGTTAATCTGTGTCTGTGACTGTGCAATTTCATAGAGATTTGCAGCCTGCGGCTGCAGTCTGCAGTCTGCGGTCGGTCTCGGACTTGGTACCTTTACACAGATTTAGGATAGGCGCAATATTTAAATAAGCGTCATCTATGTACGTAACTAAGAACTACATGAATGATTATTTAGTTTCATTAGACTCTATACAATTTAATGTTCTCTGCTTCCGAAAGATGTCGCTTGTAGTTACAACTGTTCAACGCTAGGTGTCGTTAGTTGGTATCTTTAGTGAAATCTTAATAAATACTTAAGTAAGTACTACTCTGGATACTTAACCTGTTGAATAGGTACCTACTTAATTAAGTAAGCACTTATAAGTAATTTTATAGATAAAAGTGTTTTTTTCCTACCTCACCCTTCTCAACTACCTACTCAAATAAAATTTACTTAAAAATAGATAGGTACTTACTTACTTAGGTAAGTAGGTATTATGAAGTTCCTGAGATTCTACTTACCTCCTCATGAAGTAAAACAGTGTGAAAAACTGCTATTTTCTCGCATAAACTCGCATTGTTTAGTTGGATGCTTGGACGAACTAAATATCATATAATCATGACATATAATTAATCAAATCTAATAATATAATATATGCGTTTCCACCGAGAGAGCATGTGCTGAAGACAAGATTTAAGTATGCAGACCTTTAGTAGAAGTTCTAAAACAATTGTAAAACCAATCTCGCCATTTGTAAAAAGACAGAACAAGAGATACGACATGAAATGTATGCTCACTCAGTTCTCCCATGCGACAAGCCAAATATCAAAATGTATTATGTTTACAAAATAAATTTGTATGCTAGGCTTTAGTAGAACTTTAGATATGCTACGGTTTTTAGTTTCAGATTCCCTAGTGCCTTAGTTTAAAATTTACAAATGGTTTATTATGCTCACTCAGTTCTCCACTTTCACAATGTCCAATTTCCTACTAAACCAATGAAAGAATTTGAATTAAATAGATGTCTACATTTAGTATAAGTTGAGTACGAATTTGTAAAACCGAAAAAAGAACCAATATCATACAACATATATGAATAATTAACTGTCTTAGGTGCTCACTCAGTCGAAACGTTTTTGAAAAGTAAAAAACCTTAATATCTTTTGATTTGTGAATTGTAGAGAAAATGTAAATATGTAGACCTTTAGTAAAAATTTTTACTAAAGATCTGCATTTTCAAATTGTGGAATATTTGCTTGGTTCACGAGATATACTTATTTTATTATTTGTATGAAAACTTGTTATCGTCAGAATGAAGGGTGTCACCCGTCGAGTTACCGTCAGAATGAAGGGTGCCACCCGTCGAATTTAATGTTAAGATAGTGTCCAATTAATTGCTAGAAAACTTCAAAGGAAATGATATGATATGTATGGCTCCACGTATCTATAATCACCTGCCAGAAGCTATACTGCTTGCTCCAAGCATTAATGTTTTCAAAACTAAGTTGAAAAAGCTTCTCATTGAAAAAGCATATTACAGCGTAAATGAATATTTAATGGACAAAAATTTCGACTAAACTATAAGTGTAAATGACAATTTAATTCGTATTATATTAATTTTATTTTATTTTGACATAGGAATTCAACACTTATCAAATTAATGTACCACCTAGTTTAGTTAATGTAAAATTTAATGTAAAGACTATTGTATGCGCAAAGCGCTGATTATGGCCGTGCTGATACTGTAACACTAACACCTGCTACTAACCCATAATACGCAATAAATTAATTTGATTTGATTTGATTTGAAAATATGCCTGATAAGTTAAATGCATTAATTTCATAAGCCCATCACACACATAGCAGATAATATATCTTATGAAAGATATATTTTCCGATCGCACCCATAAAAATTCTATGGAGCGTCACACACAGCGGCTATATATATTTCAACAGATTAAATTCCGATTGAGAAATATATCTGTCAACCTATCAAAATATAAACTACAGGATGTTCTCGTAACTCACAAGAAAAAATTTAACTGCAGTTCATCAGTTTATATTTTACTTCTTTAAACCAGAGCTGCTAATAAGATCGTTATAGCAGAATCATAATAATGATTCTTAGCGTGATTTTTCTATTAGAAATCACAAAATTGACAATTCATATAGTGATTCGTATCGGCACGCTTTTGCCGTATGCCTTTACCAAGGAAGTTATATACCTACGTAACTGGAAGGTTAACTGAGACAGAAAACCGTTCCGCTTGAGAGATAAAACTTGGGCGGTGCGTCTCTTTCTAAAGGGTGACGATAATTTATAAACTAAACATTCGTAGTCCCTAAGGGGCCTTTTACATCATTTTCTGATTTACGTGATGTTTCAGGGCATGATTTTTCAATTAAAATACTAATACAATTTTGATCCTTGATTTTGATTTCGATCCTTGGTTTCGATCCCTGAATTCGATCCTTGATTTCGATCCTTGATTTCGATCCTTGGTTTCGATCCTTGATTTCGATCCTTGATTTCGATCCTTGATTTCGATCCTTGATTTCGATCCTTGATTCTTGAATCTGAAAACTAAAATCTTGAATCTTGAATCTTTGAAGTGACAGCTGTCAAATTTAAAACCGCCATATCTCGGGAACTACTCGTCCTAGACTCCCCGTTCTCAGTTCAAATGAAAGCTATGACCAAGATCTTCATTTGAAGTGACAGCTGTCAAACTTCAAATGGCCATATTTCGGGAACTACTCGTCCTAGACTCCCCGTTCTCAGTTCAAATGAAAGCTATGACCAAGATCTTCATTTGAAGTGACAGCTGTCAAACTTCAAATGGCCATATCTCGGGAACTACTCGTCTT
The DNA here is from genome assembly GCA_958496255.1 of Camptogramma bilineatum. Taxonomy (NCBI): domain Eukaryota; kingdom Metazoa; phylum Arthropoda; class Insecta; order Lepidoptera; family Geometridae; genus Camptogramma; species Camptogramma bilineatum. The sequence goes on from OY292476.1 coordinate 2,173,634, forward strand.
AGACGCCCCGTTCTCAGTTCAAATGAAAGCTATGACCAAGATCTTCATTTGAAGTGACAGCTGTCAAACTTCAAACGGCCATATCTCGGAAACTACTCGTCCTAGACTCCCCGTTCTCAGTTTAAATGAAAGCTATGACCAAGATCTACATTTCAGATGACAGATGTCATTTTGACAGCTGTTATTGAAAATTTAGATCTTGGTCATAGCTTTCATTTGAGCTAAAAAGGAAGAGTCTAGGATGAGTAGATTTCAAGATATAGCTGATTGAAGTTTGACAGCTGTCACTTTAAATGAAGATCTTGGTCATAGCTTTCATTTGAACTGAGAACGGGGCGTCTAGGACGAGTAGTTCCCGAGATATGGCCATTTGAAGTTTGACAGCTGTCACTTCAAATGAAGATCTTGGTCATAGCTTTCATTTGAACTGAGAACGGGGAGTCTAGGACGAGTAGTTCCCGAGATATGGCGGTTTTAAATTTGACAGCTGTCACTTCAAAGATTCAAGATTCAAGATTTTAGTTTTCAGATTCAAGAATCAAGGATCGAAATCAAGGATCGAAATCAAGGATCGAAACCAAGGATCGAAATCAAGGATCGAAATCAAGGATCGAATTCAGGGATCGAAACCAAGGATCAAAATTGTATTAGTATTTTAATTGAAAAATCATGCCCTGAAACATCACGTAAATCAGAAAATGATGTAAAAGGCCCCTTAGGGACTACGAATGTTTAGTTTATAAATTATGGTCACCCTTTAGAAAGAGACGCACCGCCCAAGTTTTATCTCTCAAGCGGAACGGTTTTCTGTCTCAGTTAACCTTCCAGTTACGTAGGTAGGTATATAACTTCCTTGGTAAAGGCATACGGCAAAAGCGTGCCGATACGAATCACTATATGAATTGTCAAGTTTGTGATTTCTAATAGAAAAATCACGCTAAGAATCATTATTATGATTCTGCTATAACGATCTTATTAGCAGCTCTGGTTTAAGGAAGTAAAATATAAACTGATGAACTGCAGTTAAATTTTTTCTTGTGAGTTACGAGAACATCCTGTAGTTTATATTTTGATAGGTTGACAGATATATTTCTCAATCGGAATTTAATCTGTTGAAATATATATTATAGCCGCTGTGTGTGACGCTCCATAGAATTTTTATGGGTGCGATCGGAAAATATATCTTTCATAAGATATATTATCTGCTATGTGTGTGATGGGCTTTAGGCATTATGAAATTAATGCATTTAACTTATCAGGCATATTTTCCTTTGAAGTTTTCTAGCAATTAATTGGACACTATCTTAACATTAAATTCGACGGGTGGCACCCTTCATTCTGACGGTAACTCGACGGGTGACACCCTTCATTCTGACGATAACAAGTTTTCATACAAATAATAAAATAAGTATATCTCGTGAACCAAGCAAATATTCCACAATTTGAAAATGCAGATCTTTAGTAAAAATTTTTACTAAAGGTCTACATATTTACATTTTCTCTACAATTCACAAATCAAAAGATATTAAGGTTTTTTACTTTTCAAAAACGTTTCGACTGAGTGAGCACCTAAGACAGTTAATTATTCATATATGTTGTATGATATTGGTTCTTTTTTCGGTTTTACAAATTCGTACTCAACTTATACTAAATGTAGATATCAATTTAATTCAAATTCTTTCATTGGTTTAGCAGGAAATTGGACATTGTGAAAGTGGAGAACTGAGTGAGCATAATAAACCATTTGTAAATTTTAAACTAAGGCACTAGGGAATCTGAAACTGAAAACCGTAGCATATCTAAAGTTCTACTAAAGCCTAGCATACAAATTTATTTTGTAAACATAATACATTTTGATATTTGGCTTGTCGCATGGGAGAACTGAGTGAGCATACATTTCATGTCGTATCTCTTGTTCTGTCTTTTTACAAATGGCGAGATTGGTTTTACAATTGTTTTAGAAGTTCTACTAAAGGTCTGCATACTTTAATCTTGTCTTCAGCATATGCTCTCTCGGTTGAAACGCACATAATATAATTAATCATGACATATAATATATCATGACATATAATTAATCAAAGGTTGGATGTTTGAAATCACGCCAGAACGGCTGAACGGATATGGATGGAATTTGGCACAGTGATAGATAGTAATCTGGAATAGCACATAGGCCACTTTTTATCCCAGAAAAAGCACGGTTCCGTGTGACAAAAATTGTAGTCATCGCGGGAGAAACCGCGGGCGTTCGTTAGTATTACATCCATCGTCAAAATTTTCCTCTCACATAAACATACAGAAGCAAACTTCTTTCTATTAGTAGGTCCGATGTCGAAACGGGCACAATAAACAGTAATTTTGTAATTTAACAACAATACAACAAATTGTCGTGGAGGATGACAAATGGGACACTTATTGACCGACGCGACGCGAGCCCGAAATAGGATCGAACTATTTCTTTTACAAGACGACATCCACAAAACATAGGTCTTTACATCTTTACTAGATGATTTATACAGTGTCAGGAGGCAATCTTTGCATAAACTAAATGAGACAGTGCTTGGGACATTGTTTGAGAAGGAGTAGGCTTGCCCAGCACCTAAACCACAGGAAAGACATGGTCAATACGTGTGAGGCTGACTAAGCCGCGGGTTTCCTCACGATGCTTTTCTTCACCATTTAGAGCTCGTGTTAATGCGCATATACATTTTTCGAAACGAAACTCACTTTAATACACTACACTGTGTAGACAAAGATTGCCTCCTGACACTGTATAAATCAACTAAGTACTTAGTAAAGATGTAAAGGCCTGAGTTTTGTTTTGTGCTGAGTCGGTAGGTAACAAAAAGTGTCTTCATTCTGTGTGTGTCTATAAGGGCAGTTGATTGCTCGAACTAAAACTGTCTATTACCTTTTCTTGCAATACTTTCTATTTCGTAAACCGGGAGAGGAGGTCATTTCAATCGTCTATAGGTCATGATGGTTCAGTAGTTTTTAATAAAGATTAGCTTGAATCAACACTATGAGTCTCTCTACGCATTACGTCGATTTGAAACGCTTTGACTTGAGAACTGTTAATTACGTTTCATACAAAACCAGTTGGAGTTTAATATCTATCATGACACCATAAATAATGCGGCCTCGTTAGCGGCAACACAGACAACACCCCCGTATTCATAAACACCTGCTAACTTCAAATGTAGGTACTTGTCATTGTCAAGTAGTTGTCACTTATACGATGTATGTATGTGTTACGGGCAACTTGATTAATCGGGCAGTATTCATATGGACCGGTCATTATGCATAATGACCAAGAGCGTTGGGCAGTTTGATAAATTCATTACTTTGACCGGTCCATATTCATAATGCCCGACGGCCCGTGGTCCATTTAATAAATCAAGGCTTGAATTTATCACTTAGACCGGGCAGTATGAATAGTGCCCTACTTCTAGCCGGGCAATGTGATAAATTGAATTAAAATCTGTAGGTTAGGTTATGTTAGGTTAGTAAAAAAACTACGCGCGAGGCGAGCGAAGCGTGCCGCGGTAGCGGCCGCCGAAGCGCCATAAATGTAGTAAATCAATTAAAACACTGCAATTCATCTAATTTATTACATTGCCCAAGATAGGGTGGTCATTATTCATAATGACCGGGCAAAGTGATTAATCATGCAGTTTTTATCACATTGCCCAATTGACCCGGTCATTATGCATACGGACCGGTCATTATTCATAATGACCGGATTTATTACATTGCCCGTAACATATGCATCTCTATAAGAACTTTTAAGTCAGCTTACTCCAAAATAACTACTTAGCTGACATAATTTGAAATACAATTGTTTAGAAAGCGCAATAATAATATTGCAGTTGTATTATTTGAAATTGTTTTAATTGGACCTGGGAACTCTACTATGGTGCCGTGGTCCAACTGCATAGATAGTTGGACCACGGCCCCTAGTAAAGGCCCGTAGGCCAACTGATTGGACAGAGCAGTTGGACCACTGCCCCGTCACGAATCGAACGTGCATTAATAGGTGCATACAAATTATCCTGGTTATAACCAGTGTCAACTTTACAATGTCAAATATTTAAACAAACAGTAGTTTACTCTCGAATAAAAACTTAATACAGTTTGGTCTAATCCAGCCTTAACCGAAATGATAATTCTTATTAAAATTTTGGATTCCTACGGTTTTCGAACTCGTATTGTTCCTGAGTTGGTAAAAACACTCGTTTTATATGCGAGATCTAATAAGTAGGTTTAATAGGTAAATATTTAAAAAACCCTAACTTTTAAATATTTTACTTTTCCAACGCGATTATAGTTTGCTTTATTAAAATGTTATTAAATGTAAGTAAGTACGTACATAGGTAAGTATATTTTACAGAAACTGTAAATATTGTAAGTAAGTGAGTAATGTGAGTCGTTTGTTAATACGGCATCCATTTAATTGTGTTGTAAAATAAATAAAATCAGATTAGGCGCATAGTCATTTATTTGAAATGTTTGGTTAGAAATGATGACTACCTACTTTTAAGAAGGAACTTCAAAAATGCTGAATAAAAATTTAGTTAAGTAGATAGAACTTAAAAGGGAAAAAATTGTATCGTAGGTACAGGTACACGAGCTCTACACGGAAAACATCCTGAGGAAACCCGGGGCTTATTCAGCCCCACAAGTCATTCTATATTTCCTAAATCAAAGTGGATTATTCTGTGATTTATTTAGGGTTACCATCAAAAATAATTTAAGTAAAAAAGTTTTTTTTACATAAAACCTTTTTACATAAGTACTAAGATGATGGGAACACAATAAATATAAATATCAATTCAAATAGTTCCGTGACTGCATATAGTAATGACTAATCTTCTACTTGAAAGGTGTAGCATGTGATACATTTAATTGGCGGGTTATATTACAAAGTTGGGGGTACACTGAGTAATAAGTTAAACTAGAAAGAAAACATGTTTATTCAGCAATTTGACACGGACAATAAAAAAGACAATTAAATAACTAGGTACCTACTTAAGTAGGTACTTAAAACTAAAACATTGTCCGCCTGCTGGAAAGGCAAGACAAGAGCTCAGCTTCTGCCTGGTTGAAACCAGACGCTGTTTTTCAGCCTTACCCATGATTAACTAGCTGATTCTTGTGGGTTGTGCTTCCCACAAGAATTATTTTTGATAACGTCTTATTAATCGATGAGCGCCGGCTGCACGCACGAAAAAGTGTCACGTTCCGCCTGAGCCGAGCGTGCAAGCGAAAGAACAAGCGATAGAGAGGCACGATCGTTCATCAATGTTTTCTTATAACGGTATCTCGTAAAATTACCGTCCGTAAATCGACTTTACAGACAACCATTTTTTTTTGGGGTAAAACAAAGTTTGTCTTTTAAAAATCGAGCTTTTATCTGTGAAAGAGTTTTTAGAATATAATTTACCCAATAAAATATTACTTAGTCGCACCATTCAATATTATACAAACAAACAAAATAATATCAGAGAATTTTTGAATCTTTTTTTCCGAACTTTGCTTTCTTGTTAACTGTAAATGTCACTTTCAAATGATCTTTTAAACATGCAGTGTCTTCTTACCTACACGTTTAAAGAAAGTAAAAACAATAAACTAGGTATTAATAACTTGGCTGTAGTGTAGATTTAAAGTCATTAAAGGTATCCAGATGATTAATTCCGTATATTAGGCAATCATATTTGGGTAAGTCTAATCTAAATCATCCAAATCCAACTTCAAACACAGCGTGCAAGGTGCGCTGCCCTAAGGTACCTAAGTGTTAAGAGCATTTAAAATTTTATTTCAGCTACTCACTTCGGCATCCTATTTATAAGATCATCAAAATTGCCGTCAATTCCTCCTATCCTGTCAGGCGCAGTGTGCCACCAATCTAATCGCAATCTCCTTCGGGCGCATGCGCCAGCGATGACAGTTCGGTCTCGGTTTCCCGCCAAGAGGTCGCGCGTTCCGTTACACTCGATTATTGCTTTATTTAGTTCTATATTGTGCGGAAATCGTTGAAGTAAGATTTTATACTTCGTGTAATAAATATTGATAACTTAAACAAAACTGTTTATAACCAAAATTTTACCTAACTCGAAAAGTTAAAGTTTTAGGGGTTCAAGAAGAATTTTTTTTTTTCTAATAGTATCTAGGTAAAAATTTGTATATGTGGAAAATCTTTTACAAGAGTTACTTAATTTTTTTTCTAAATTCTTTTGAATGAAAAAATTAAGAAACTTGTGAAAGATTTAACTAAGTTACCTACTTAATTTTTTAATTTTTCAAAATTTAAGAATATAAAAAATAAAATTTAAGTAACTTTTGTGAAAGCTTAATTAACTTTTGTAAAAGTCAGTAATTTTTACTTAAATAAACTAAATTCCGCAAGGAACTCCCGGTATATAAGACAACTTAGGTAAAGTAGTCAAGGTCCATTTAAAATTGAATCGCCTGTAGGTACTTTTAATTAAAAACAAACAAAATAAACAAAAGTCCCGAATCAGCCACGGGGCACTAGACCATAAATCCTCGTTAACTGATTAAACTGTGCGAGCACTGGCCGTGTCCATCTAAAAAAGTAAAAATTATCTCCTCACTTCCGTTGGAAAACAAAAAAAAAATCTACAAAAAAAGTCAAAACACAGCTCTTTTTGTTTCTTTTTTTATAAATCTGAAATAGGTTTTTTGTTAGGTACAAATACTAAATAAAGGTTTAAACTTTCAAAGTACGGCTCGACCGCTTTGGCTGATTCTTTTTTTATTGAATTGGATTTTTGATGATTTAGATTTTACAAAAATTACGATGATTTACCTGCAATATTGAGGTTCGATTATTTTGGGAACCTACAACCATTTTGGACGTCTATAAGCTCGAAGTTTTGGACTTATAATTATAATTAAAAAAAGATCCCGATGAATTCAGAACCTCCTCCTTTTTTTTGAAGTTGGTTAAAAATTTACAACCATATTCTACTAATTTAATTACAGCACCCTTAGAACAAAAATATTTTTACGAATTTTACTGTAAAAATTTTTGAATAAAAACCTGTTAATTCCAAGGAATTTTTATACTAACGTAACTGGAACGCGCACTGATACAGAAAACGCGGTCCGCTTGAAATAAAACTTGGGCGGTGTGTCTCTTTCTTTTTGCAACTGTGTGAAAGAGACAAAGCACCCAAGAAAGCCTCTCAACAAGACCAACAATCCTTATAACCAAGATTAAATGATAATAGATCGTTGTATAGTCGTGATAAGGTTCAAAATCCTTTGTACATTAAATGTCAGTCAGCATTCTACTATGTATGAAATTTCTTTGGTTAATTCAAAGACAATCCTTGAACTATTATTTTAGTACCTACTTAGGTACTTCTAATCTAAATAAATCTCTTTTAACCTTTTTGCACCAGAGACATGCAAGGAAGCTGATCAAAACAAAACACATCCAAGAACATTCCAAATCTTTTGGACACAATTCAAAATGAGAGTTCTGTATATCCTGTGCATCACCGTGCTACGAGCGACGTGCGAGAAGCCACAAGAGTTCACAAGCGTGCCGGTGGTCGTGAAGACTTATGAAAATGATACTGTGCTACTACCCTGCTATATGGATGATTCAGGTATGTCACAATATATTTATTTACCAGCAGCGCCCGAATCCGCAACCATTCGCCGATGACCGTTTCGTCAAGGGACTGTTCGCCGATAGGACGATTCATTGATTTTTCGATAATGATGATGATCATTCATTTTCGATGAAAGACTCTGTCGGTGAAACGGAAATCAATGAATCGTCCTCTCGGGGAACAGTCCGTTGACGACGAAACGGTCATCGGCGAACGGTTGTGGACTCGCAGCGCCCTCGCGGCGTTGTCCCTGTAGTGATGGTATGGTGGTAATGATGATGATGATGAAAAGTAGCTAACCTTCCTCAAGAGTTCAGTTATCAAATGAAGAAATAATTTTTCAAATCCGATTGGTAGTTCCTGTGATTAGCGCGTTCAAACAAACAAACATGACGTCATTTCCGAAATTCAAGTAAAAAAAACAAGTTTTATAGAAAACCATCTTATGTACAGTACGGCCAACGGATCTCGGCGTTCGTGAAGTTAGCCGTTTCGATGCGCAGTGCAACTTTTTCATACAAAATTTTCTACTGCGCAGCGAAAAGCCTAACTTCACGTACGCCTAGATCCGTCGGCCTAACTGTATATATTGTATGTCAGCGGAAAAAATTAATGAGCATTTTGAGTTTTTTAAGTCACTTTTTCTTTACGGCATGTGCGAAATCGGTAACTTTTGTTTAAAATTAGTAATCGTTCATGGCAAAGCATCTAATATTTATAAAAAAATTGATAATAACTCCACGGGTTCAGTAGAAAACTTTTTAAACTTTAACACAATCTCCTCTCGTCTCCGCTTTGGTGGAGTCTAAAACAAAAATTCAGGGTTTTTCTTTACTTGTCACAATTTTTTACTTTTTTAATGAAGTCGTTCAACCGTAAGTTACGACCGCCTAAACGATTTTTGTTGTTAGATACCGAGAACTATACCGTTACCAAAGTTAGGTAGGTACTATAGTCTACTTATTTATTTAATAAGAAATAAACTTTAATGTTTTGAGAAACCATACAGGAAATTAAAAGCGTGGGACAGCAAATGACTACCGTTTTAATAATTAAACCATCAGAAGCTGTCTTATTAATCTTTGTAATTAACCGAAAACTGGAAAAAAATCCATTACAAGATCTTTATGGAGTTTTGACATAGAAATCACAACATTATTAGAGTTATTCAAAACCGAAAATGGTTATTATCATCCATAAAACTTTTAAATAGTTGTCATTTAATTATCTTGTCAATTTTATTGCCATAATCTCATAAATATCGAAAATTATATCACATTTTATTATAATGTTTTAATCAACTTTTATTAAACAAATTGAAATGAAAATGTTGTATTGTGTAGGCGTTACACTTTAAAATACAAATCCATTAGTTCTAATGCAAATGAAAAAAGGTTAATATCTATATTAAAGAGAACATGCGTCAGTCTGTCCAAGAGATTGATCGACAAGGCCTGATTTGAATATCTTTAATTGAGACATGGAATTCATTTTTTAGGGTTTAGCATGAATAACATGGCTTAAAGTTATTGTATCTTTATTTATTGAACTAGTGACTCGCTCTGATTGCAACCGGATTAATATTTAATTTAGCACTTAGAATCTATCTTTCTATTGTTCCACAAGCAAAATCACGGTAAAAAGTAGCCTTTATTGTAGATTAATCCAAATTCCAGAATATTGGTTATGTCGATTCCAAATTTCATCCAAATCTGTTGAGCCGTTTCAGCGTAAACAATAAACAAACAAACATATTTATGTGTAAATAGACAGACATACCGACAAACTTGACAAACTCGACTAGGTATAATGTACTTGTACCTTAGTACTTTATTTTATTTTAAATGCATTAAAATAGATCGTAATTTACATACCACAAGAATATTATTAGGTAGGTACATTTAAATCGATATTTTGAAACAAGCCTTGTACCCTTGTACCTAAACAACTTGTGTAAAAATAAACTATGAATAAAATTAGGTGTTTATTCTTACACAACATGTAAAAAGTTTTAGTAGATGTGAGAAAAATCATTGCGCCTACGCCTCGTAGTCCAAATATGAATAAAATTACTGTCATTACGTAGTTAAATTCAAAATTAAATTACTTTAGCGGTCAATTTCTCAACATTATTTGATTACAAGCATGTTTTATAATAACTTAATCTGCGTTGATTTGACATTTACAAGCAAGAAATATATTTACTTTGAATGAAAAACAACTAATTTATCTTAAGTTAAGTTAAACACGGTTATCTAATTATAAAGAGTACTTAGTTACTTAAACTAAACTAAAATCTTTACAACACTATTTTTGGTTGTTTTATTATTATCTTATCGCTTTATTATGATTTTATGATTATTTTGTCGCTTATTATCTGTCGCAATACGTGTAGGTAATCCTAAAAATTTTGCATTTAAACAAAAATAGACTTACAGTTACAAAGATCTATTTAAAAGTAATAATGATTTAGCGTATCGTATTGTAGGTACTCTACTCAGAATAAACATTTGAAAATAAAACATTGGTACTGAACCCTCTACTTTCACTCGCTCATTCTCTTGACGATTTTTTGTACCTACCAAATAACAACTCTAAATTTTTTCTAAAATAAGTATTGCCTGTAGATCTTGCTATAATTTATAAGTTTTCTAACTATACTTCACTGAAATATCCTAATCCTAACATCCTTGGTTGAAAATATTAGGATTAGGATATTCACTTATCAACCAAGCATGTTAGGATTAGGATATTTCAGACTTTTATCTCTTTTCCTAACATCTCCTGTCTAACTTCATAATCTACGTTCGTCATGACGTTTGGCGGTCTCAGAAGCCCCTAACTTAATTGAGGGTCAATGCACATACCCAATTGGTTCACAAAGGTACAATAGTACTTCTTCCTGTGTGCCACAGATAAACTAACAGTTTGTATACTACAGAATAAGGAATAGTTTCTTATTTGGTTCATAGTTACTGATAGTGTAGCTGTGGCATGGCACGTGGATGTGAGAAAGGATGAGCTCAGTTGAGAATGGAGAAGGTATCATGTTCAGCTGCATCATTGTTAAACATGAAACGTGTGGAATCTGGGTCTACAAATATCTTAGCTAACATTTTCCCACTAAACACGTAAATGTGAAAGTCTGTTAGTGTGTTTGTTTGTTTCCACTCAACTTCGTAAAGTCAGAATGGATTGGGATGGGTCTTGAAATGCACATAGTTCTCGGCCAATGTGATTTAATGTAATCTAATTTAATGTAATTTTGTAACCTGGTAAAATATTTGATACAGCGAACTTCGTATCACATCAGAATTCGAGATTATCATCAAAAAACGCCGTTCCATACGAAAAGTATGAGAAAAAGAATTTTCCCAATAATTTTGTTTGCATGAATTTTAAATTCAACAAATCAAAGATCTTATAGATCAGTCCAGCCGTTCTTAAGTTGTAAATTGTGTAACTAACCCGACTTTGTTTTATTTGCGTAACCATTGACACCATGGGATTACAGATATAGTACCTACCTACCTTAGTTTATTCCTATTTAAAGTACCTAAGTATTTATTATATCACTAGCACCTATTGCTTTAAGTTTCGATCAGCTTGCCTAAACGGTGGGTTTGTAAGAAATTAGTGTTTTCCGATTAAAATTATCGGAAAACTAATGTGACTTTACAAAAAGTAAATCAGATTTTGAAGCTCTTTTTAGCTGTAAGTAGCTTCATTTGGTTTTTATCCAACAGTGGGACACGAGAGATTATTGTATTATGATACAAGTTTTTCCCATTTGAAACGATTGTTGGTCGTACAGAAACAGACCTATCCATTTTTTCATACATTCTTGTTTGATCAAATCTCTTTAGTCATAATAACAGCTACATAATCTGTGTGCAGTTCGTGATGAACACAAAAATGTTGGTCTTTTGTTGAATAATTTATAAAATGTCCTTTGTTGCTTTTGTATGGAGAATGTTATGAGACTGTTACTACGGTGTAAAATCATGGTGTTTCATAATGGTACCTAGATGTAGGTAAAGCCCATCACACACACAGCAGATAAATTATATCTTATGAAATATAAATTTTGAGATCGCGCCCATACAAATTCTATGGAGGACCACACACAGCGAATATAAATTACAAAATATATTTGGTGCGATCTGTCAAGATTTATATTTCAAAAAAGTAAGTAAGTTTTTCAGAGCAAGTTGCCAACTTTGGTGATGGAGTTAAGGCCGCCTAAAAGAATAGTTAAAATTTCTAAATAATCTGTTTTTATAAGAGTTGAGTTCAATTTTATTTTGTAGAGAAGCCAAATTACTCATATTGTTCTGTCCTTTATTTGTTTTAATAATTCGATAAATTATTATTTTATTATATAAAGAACTCAAAAATTGTCAGTTGTGTCCGCCAATCTCATTCCTCATATCTTATCTTATTAAAAACACTTATTCAATAAAAGCTTAAGATCACACCTTCGAGAGCTAGGTGACTACTAGTTCTCATAAATCAAAACAAAAATTAAGTATTATCAAAATCGATCAAGCCATTTAGAAGTAGAAGAACTACAAACAGTTTAGGATTTTTCACTAAAATATTTGTAATTTTTACTAAAATGTCTGTTTTAAATTTTTACCTACTAAAATTTATATTATAAATTTTTAACTAAAACGTCTGTGAATTTTTACTAAAATGTCTGTGTCAGTAATTTTCATTAAAATATACAGAAGTAGGTACCTACACTTGTTTCAACGGATCTTGGCATTCGTGAAGTTAGCCGTTTCGATGCGCAGTGCGCAGTCCATACAAAATTTTCTTCTGCGCAGCGAAAAGCCTAACTTGACGAATGCCTAGATCCATTGGGTAGGTACTGTAATTTCCTTCCAGAGATGAAGATCCATGTGAAGTGGTACAAAGACTCCTCGCTTCTCGGAGACAGTGCTGATGAGGAGACCCAGCTGCCTCCGAGGGTCCGGCTCCATCAGAACTTCAGTCTTCAACTGGACTCCTTGGAGGCAGCTGACACAGCGCAGTATACTTGTGAGGTAACTAACTTATATTACACTAGCTGCTGCCGGCGGCTCCGCTCGCATGGTACCCAGATAAAAAGTAGCTTAGGTTACTCTCCAGCCCTCCAACTATCTCCACACAAAAAATCACGTCAATCCGTCGCTCTGTTTTGACGTGAAAGCAGGACAAATAAACAAACAAATAAACACACTTTCACATTTATAATATGGGTACGGATTAATAGGTAAAATAGTTAGTAAAAATTATAAATTTTGGACTTGCTTCAGTTCAGACAGCCTCTGACCCTCAACACTACATCCAGTTAACATAAGCAATCAAAATAGGTAGGTACCTAGGTACATAGTAAAATCCCATTTTAGAAATAATCATATATTTGTAATAATATAAATCAAATTAAAATAGTGTTGGACGTAATGTAACTAACCATTGAAAAATCGTTTTTATCGACCGTTTGATGCGGATTAATTTCCGGGAGCGTTCTATCATTTTTCCCGCTCCGATTATTGGAGAAATAACATGAGGCCTGTGCCCAGCTATGGAACACTATAGTCGTATTGCTCATTATACGGACTAAAGTGAAGGAAAAAATGTCATTTTACCTTCAATTTTGACATAAAACGCATCAAAACTAATCAAAATTGAAGGAGAAATGACATTTTTTCCTTCAATTTTAGTCCGTATAATGAGCAATATGACTATAGACCCCACGCCTTTGGAGACCCTATGGCAAAACTGCTCTAAGTATAAAAATACAAAGGGTCTTACTTTTGAAAGATGTTTAAAGTTACACACTGGTTTAACAACGTCCTGTTTTTATTTGTACTAGTGACAAACAGAGACGTTGTTTAACCAGTGTTCAACTTTAAACATCTTTCATAAGTAAGGTGGTAAGTATCTGTCTTTATTTGTGGATAGTGACGAATAGAGACAGGACGTTTTTTAACCAGTGTTCAACTTTAAACATCTTTCATAAGTAGAGAGGGAAAATAATATGCTACGTTCAAACAGCAGTTTAACATTTTAGCCAAATGTTTGCAGATGACAAACAAACACCAACTTCTTTAACTCCGCTCGATAGAACGTCGGTTCGTCACACAAAAGAGTTTCGCTCAAATTGACTAATTGTATGATTGGGCCACTGGATGTGACTAGTCAGGTAGTGTTGGGAAATGTTAATCTTGAATCGATATCGATGAAATCATAACTAAAGTGATCGACGTACGAGCCTATACCGCGGTTTTAAAGAACGTCGGTTTTACTCGTGGCTCGTTGGTCTTTGAATTTTGAATTTGATCGAGCTGAATTAAAATTAAGCAAACATGACGAGGTACTGCAATGATACACCGGCGAGCTTTGCCGACGAGCCAGACCGTGGTTTTACTCCTTGTCGATCAGGGCCATAACAATCATGAACTTGACTCGTAATCATTATTTTATGCAGGGAATAGAATAGTATAACGCTGGCAAATAATTTTAAACTAATCTAAAAACTTAGCTTTGAACATTTAAAACCTAATTTTGAAATTTAGAACGAATTGGCTTTTGCGGAAAAACAAATGCAACAATTCTTGAAGTCCATCCTTGTATTCTCCAAAACTATCGATAGTCTTATCGATGTCCCATCACTATTAGATAAAACCGTAAAAGATCGTAGGGTGATGCCGACGAGCAATTGCTGAGAAATTACTGGTATCATTGTTTTGCAATACTTTTTAATTAACAGTTGGTGGCCATGGTAGGTAAGTACCTACTCGTGTAGGAAATAAGCGTAGGTATGTTTTACTCGATGCATATTGCATAAAAGTATGTCTCGTATGCCTCTTAAACTTAAGGGCTTATGAGACACTAGCGGACGCCCGCGGCTTCGCCCGCGTGGACTACTATTTTTTTTATACCACGGGAACCGTGCAATTTTTCGGGATAAAAAGTAGCCTATGTCCTATTCCCGGTTATTATCTATCTATATTCCAAATTTCACCAAAATCGGTTTAGTAGTTATGGAGATACGTGGCAACAAACATTCACACACACACACGGACTTTCGCCTTTATAATATTAGTAGGATTAGTAGGGTGAAAGCACCAGTGCTCGACACTTTAAGAGAAGTGTGTGACTAAAATTTGAAATAATTTCGTTATTTTTAACATTATATCTACAGCAGTTAGTCCAAATGATAAATAATATATTCAAGAAAGGTTAGGTAGCAAATTTTTTCACATTAAAGCTATATGTTTTTACTCAGAAGACGAAAACCAAAATACCTACCGAATCTCCAGTAATGAACACCAATATTCCAGTGATAAACACTGATAAATCACCAGTTAATGACACTCCAGTTATGAACACCCAGTAATGAACAAACACAAAACATGCAATAACTAACATTATTTAAACTACCTACCGGAAGGGAGGGACTTGCCCTGCAGTGGTACAGTGAATGCTAATTTTATTAATAATAAATAATAATAATTAATACGTTTAATCATGATAATGTATTGCTGAGTTACTTATGGGTGCATTTATGTTCATAACTCCGATGATCCTCAACATATCCTCACCAAATTTTTGTGACACCAATCGGAAAGTATACCCTTACAAATAAAAAAAGAATTTTCCAAATCGCTCCAGGCATCTTTGAGTAATCGGGGAACATACATAAAAATGAACAAAAAAAAAAAAGATTCCGACGAATTGAGAATCTCTTCCTTTTTTTGGTTAAAAACTGGACAAGTCAGCCATGAGAAACATTTCTTATTATTTTATTATAATTAATAATCCATTTTTTCGCGTGTGTAGTTTTTTCTGGGAGGCATCTGAAACCAACTCCAGTAATGAACACCTATTTTACCCAGTGTTCGACACATGTTCTTTATTGGAGAACATGTATCAATCGTTGAATTTCAAACATTAACGTAATCAGTTCATGAATTAGACTTAAATTTGGTTAAAAACTAAGAAAGTACGTAAAATAATAAGTATGGACACCTGTCGATTTCTGGAGAAGGTGAATTTTGCTGAACCAGTAATGAACATCGACTATAAAATAAAATTAAACATGCGTAGGTGCGCTACTGATATACAATTAAATCCAGAATACTATAACCGTTCCATAAAATCAATCGAAATTCGATTATATTGAATATTGCCAAAAATGCTGGCAAAAATTTAGACTTAACTTCTTAGTAATTTCGTTAGTAAAAGTGTATTTTGGTTCAGCAGCGCACCAACACACAACTTTTTCTTCAATAACTTGAAAACGAAATGGCCGATTTTCGTGACGTTTTCAGGAATAACAACTGGAAATGTGTTGTCTACGGTTTTGTGTTTCTACCATAGATTTATTCAACCTAAATCTTATTGTAAGTCATTCAAAAAAAAAGTGTCATACACTGGTGCTTGTTCATTACTGGTGCCACCACCCTAGGATAGGATAGTAGGATAATAGGATAGGATTCTACCACTAGCTTTTGCACCACTTTACTATGTCATTGTATGAAATGTTATCTTACAAAACATGAGCTTGGGCCAAATATGTATTTTTAATGCACCTAAGTACCTACCTATTTGTTTTTTAAGTAGGTACCTATGTAGGTTTACGTAGGTACCTAAATTTTGGACATCAAACATTTGAAAGCTTTGATGAAATGTTTATTGTGACTCCTATTTGGTCGAGTAGGATTGTTCACGTTCATGTCTTTTAAAATTTAAAAATAATAAACTTGTAATTATAATAAGTTACTTTTTTCATAACTGACTAATTTTTAGTAAGTGTAGGTACCTACCTACATCATCAAACGGAAAAGGGTAGTTAGCGGCAGACAGCTAATTAGTCATCCCATCGCCGACCACCCGAATAGTTACTAATTGATCGTTCTTGTCTCTCGATTAGTTACTAAGTCGGTTTAAGTAATTTATGATAGGTGAACTTGTGACTATCTTAAGTGCCCTGTAAACGATCAAATTTGCTTGACAAATTTGTTTGTCAAACTTCACGTTTTCATCAAACAACAGCTTAAACGATCAAACCAAATATCAAACAAATTTGTTAACTTCCTCGTCACAGATAACACATTTTCGGTAGTGTTCTCCATTAATGCCAAGGCAACCACTGAGATCTTGTTGACAAACACAGCCGCACACTTTCAAACATGTTTGTCAAACTCGACATCAATCCAGATTTTCATCAAACACGACAAACACGTAGATTGTTTGACAAACGCCTCAAACACAGCAGTATACTATCAAATAATTTGACAAACACGTAAAATTTGACAAACAATTTGATCGTTTACAGGGCACTTTACTTATCCCTTGTTAATGTAAAAAAAAAAAAGTCTGTGATAAAAAGCCCATAGAACGGGTGAATGAATTTTTACTTGATACGCGCTCTACGGTGAAGAAATACCTATATGAGGAAATCCGCTGCGTAATCAGCCGCACACTATTGACAATACATTTTCTTATTGGTAAGGCTGGTTTAGCTGAGAGGTTGGTTTAGGTGCCAGGCAACCTACTCTATTTTAACAATGTCCAAGGCTCTACATCGGCTCTTTGAGTGTAGGCAAGATTGACTGCATCGTCAGGAGGCAATCTTATGCCTTCACTAAATCATCTAGTAAAGATGTAATGGCCTAAGTTTATGTGTTAATATCCTTTCTTTTTTTTTTCAGATCCTTCGCCCAGAGCCTTGGGGTCCAATCAGGCAGACACACGCCATTGAAGTTCAATGTAAGAATCTAAAAATGAAAATAAAAAACTTTGCCGCTTTCAAATGTGCCGCAAAGTGCTGCGCGGAGGCAGCGCTGCCGTCGCTAGGTTTAAGAATGTAGTGTGGTACATTTAGTTTCACGATGGACTCTGACGAAGAAACAACAAAATGAAACAAAAACAACGTGCGCACCGTCACTAGTAGTAGGTACCTACCTATCCACACTATCGGATGGTATAATCATTCAGAAAGTTTTTTTTTAATGTTTTTACAGGTTCTATTCCTGGCCAGGATTTTTTTTCTTTTTACAATCTAATGATGCAGTTTTACTTTTTATCAAAATCGGTGTTTTTCGCTATCACTAATAGTTTCAGAATTGGCCCTAGAGGCACTCTTGAAAAACTCACCCTGTATAACTCGGTCCTGGCTGAGTGAAGCTGTATTATGTGCTCACAATATTGTTTGCTATACTCCTAAGAGTATATATTTTGATGTTTCGTTGATGGCCGCGCGATATAAAAAAGGCACCAACCTTCCATACAAAATCGGCATGGCCATTTGAAGGAGCCCTTAAAATTGTTAGTCTTTACGTGTAGGTAGGTAGGTATGTGTTACAATATTTTTAAGAAATAAATTATCTTATCTTATGTTATAATCTTCCAGTCCCCCCCTCAGTGAGCACCATCCCAGAGGAAGGTAAGCTGGAGGTGAAGAAAGGGGAGTACGTGGACATCGGGTGTGAGGCCACGGGCACCCCCCAGCCTATTGTCAACTGGCGGAAAAATGTAAGCTCTTTGGCAATTAAGGGCTACGACAGACGAATTGTCCATACGATGTAGGTCAGTGATTCCCAAAGTGGTCCAGGTGGACCCCCAGGGGTCCACGGGAGACTCGAAAGGGGTCCACGTTGGCGAGAAATTTTGGGAATATGTTAGAAATGTAGCAGGGTCCACCGAAACCAGTAAAATTTTGAAAGGGGTCCATGAGAAAAAAAAGTTTGGGAACCACTGATGTAGGTAATACCGAAATCATATATTTTAACATAATTTTTATCAGTTTATGTTGTTAGATTAAGGCAGAAGGTTTCGTTTCCTAGTTTAACATGTTAGTTAAGTAGTAGTTAGTAGGTAGTTAACATGTGAGTAGTTCTTAGACATGTTTCATCAAAACCGGTTCAGCCATTTACAAGATATGGATGGTGAAAGTGGGAATTTAAAATTGTAATTTCGTTTTTTTTTGGGTTTTTCTTGTTAACCGACTTCAAAAAGGAGAAGGTTCTCAATTCGTCTATGAATTATCTATTATTTTCAGGGCGAACCAATGGCGCTGCTGGAGCACAGGTCGCGGCTTCGATTCCGCGCCGAGCACCGCTCGCTGGGCGGTGTATATGAGTGTGTAGCCAAAAATGGCGTCGGTGACCCAGCCATCTCACATGTCACTGTAATAGTGCATGGTCAGTAATAACTAACTAACTTAGGCCTTTACATCTTTACTAGATGATTATTTAATACAGTGTCAGCCTAAGAGATGGAGTAGGCTTGCCCAGCACCTACCTACACCATCCTCTCAGCTTAACCGGCCATATCCACAGGAAAGACATGGTTAATACGTGTGGGGCTGACTAAACCGCGGGTTTCCGCACGATGTTTTTTTTTTCACCAAAGAGTTTTAAGTTACCTATTTCAGTGATTTTAATATCTTAATAGGTGGTTCCACAGAAATAGGTCAACTTTTGGCAGTAATTTGTCCTTAGCAAATTTAAGATGCTAAGTATTAGATTTCCTTTAAGTGTAATTGATAGATGATTAATTAATAACGTCATACCTAAAAGGGCCAGTCACTTTATGCAGGACTAGCAGCGCCCTCGCGGCGTTGCTCCCGTAGTGATGGTTTATGGTGATGATGATGATGATGATGATGAAAAGTAGCCTATAGCCTTCCTCAATAAATTAGCTATCCAATACAGAAAGAATTTTTCAAATCCGACTGGTACTTTCAGAGATTAGCGCGTTCAAACAAACAAACAAACAAACTCTTCCGCTTTATTATAATAGTATAGATTTTTCATGACATGGTCAACGTGTCGTAACAATGTCCCAGGCACTGCAGTGTCCCGGTGTAGGCAAAGATTGCCTCCTGACACTATAATATAAATCATCTAGTAAAGATGTAAAGGCCTAAGCTAATTATGCCACTTGTTTTCCAGCATTAACACGAGCTCTAAACGGTGAAGGAAAACCTCGTGAGGAAACCCGCGGTATTGACCACACGTCATTGGCAGTCCCACACGTATTGAGCATGTCTTTCCTGTGGATATGGCCGGTTAAGCTGAGAGGATGGTGTAGGTGCTGGGCAAGTCTACTCCATCTCAACATTGTCCCAGGCACTACAGTGTCCCGATAAGTGTAGGCAAAGATTGGCGCCTGACACTGTCTAACTAAATCATGTAGTAAAGATGTAAAGGCCTAAGTTTTATTTGTTTTCCAGATGCCCCAGAAGTGTCAGTGGAGCGTAGTTTCGTTCACACGGCGATTGGTTTGCGAGCCGCGTTGGCAGCGCGGGTGGAGTTCGCGGAACCACACGCTAAGACTACCTGGTACAAGGACGGACGACCAGTCAAGTCTGATGATAGGTAGGTATATGGGTCACATGCATACATTTAGCACATGTATACATTGTGGGATATGTATGGGATATGTTATATTATTGTAAAATTTAAATAATTGCACGCCCATAAAGGGTAGATTACATTGAAACGAGAAAATCTGTAACACCTCTTTAGACATGTAATTATGCAATTTGTATGGATAACTACCTAGTGGGGTAGCCCAAAATTTTTTTTTTACATTTTTCGTCTGGCCACCCCGTGAATTTGTGATAAGTATTATATAGATATTAATAGTAAAAACGTAGTAAAATTTCAGCAAGATAGCTCAAGTAGAAAGGGATGCTCAATCGAGTTTTGTTTTTGAATGTAAAATGCAAAAGTTTTACTTGATACCTACAGGACAGTTATTCAAACAAACTAGGTATTTAAAGAGTTTTAAAGTCATTTCAACTGAAATATCCAAAACGGAGTTAACAAACATTTGAAAATGAAATTCAAATTCAAATGAAAATTAATTTTCAAATGTTTCATTCCAGGGTAGTGATGATAGGCAACGAGGGTCTGTACCAGCTGATCTTCCGATCCGTTCGGAAGTCAGATCTGGGCAACTACACCTTCAGGGCGGAGAACAAACTGGGCATGGCTGATGTCTCATTCAAACTGACTGGTGAGTGCTGACTGATTGTGAGAAGAGACCAAACTGTCTTATTTAGGCTGGATTTTACCAAACTGGGTTAAGTTTTATCTGGAAATTAAACCACAGATTAAACTGCTGTTTGTTTGAATATTTTGATATTGTAAAGTTGACACCTTTTAATAACGGGCTACTACGGAACCATACACTGCGCGTGGCCCGACAGGCACTTGGCCCGTTTTTATTTATTTTTAACTAGCGACCCGCCCCGGCTTCGCACGGGTCACATCACATCACACATCACATTAGAAACCTCTAAAATTATCAGTGTTTCTCTACTACATTATGCATGCATTATACATACAAACATTCCTCTTGAATCACTCTATTAAAAAAACCGCATCAAAATCCGTTGCGTACCTAATTTTAAAGATCTAAGCACACATAGGGACAGATAGCGGGAAGCGACTTTGTTTTATACTATGTAGTGATTCACAAAATTAATATTTACTTCCAGGTGTTCCCAATGTGGCGTCTTTCAAAGTGGACCCAGCGCTGAACAAAGCTACGTCCACAAGCTTCACGCTCATTTGGGAGGTGGACTCTTACTCTACTATCATTGGTAAGTTGATTCTGGGCTAAGACTCTACTGACTCTACACTACTGGTAAGTTGATTCTGGACTAAGACTACTGACTACCCAGATAGCATTTCTAGTCGCAGAATTTTACAAGAGGTAACAAAATTGGCATTTTCTTAAACTGTTAATACACATTAAAACTAAATAGGAATTGGTAATTATGTGTGCTTAATGTTTGCACACCTTGCGTATGAAATGCTTCAGTTAGATATGTGTAGTCACAGCTCCTACACCAAGGTGCCTTAACAATATGTGTACCTATACTTATCTTATAAGATACTCGTAAGTAACAACGTTTTTAGTTTCAAAAGTCGAGGCTCTAATCCTTTCTTTGTATCTATTAGTCCGTTTCTACACAGGTCTGTAGTGCATTGGATCGGGGAGCTCCCCTAAATCCTGGTCTTTCAATGGCGCAGGGGAATTGCTCATTTGAATCCTGGAAGCCTTGTCTTTCCTCTGGCCATCTTGGCCTATTGTTGTCATATTGCAGTCCTATTGGTGCCCTGCCAGGCGCTATCCAAGCAGCTGTCCATGTACGAAGCCAATGGTTTCTGCATATAGCTTGCTCAGAATCGCCTATTCATTAGTAAATAAATAAATAAATATTGCTGGTCATTTCACACAGCATCATGTAGTCCCAAGCTAAGCAGAGCTTGTGTTATGGCAACCACATGACTGATATACTACTTATATACATTTTTTTTTTGTAAATACATACATAATATACATAGAAAACACCCAGACCCGAGACAAATATTTGCAGATCATACAAACATTTGTCCCGCGGCGAGGATGGAACCCGCAACCTCCTGCGTCACAGGCGGGCCTTCACAGAGGTCGTCAGTACCTACTAGCAGCGCCCTCGCGGCGTTGCCCCCGTAGTGATGGTAAATGGTGATGATGATGGTGAAAAGTGGGCTATTAAGTATAAGTACCTAACCTTCCTCAAGAGTTTAAATCAAATGCAGAAACAATTTTTCAAATCCGACTGGTAGGTAGTTCCTGAGATTAGCGCGTTCAAACAAACGTTAATCTATTAAAAGTTATTCTATTCTATACTGGCAGCGCCCCCGTAATATGGTGATCATGATGATGAAAAGTGGCCTATAACCTTCCTCAAGAGTTTAGCTATCAAATGCAGAAAGATTTTTTTAAATCCAACCGGTAGTTCCTAAGATTAGCGCGTTAAAACAAACAAAGTCTTCCGCTTTATTTATTAGTATAGATATCCTGGTGACAGAATTTTTAGGCCGCCTGAAGGCCTTCGTCATGCAAAGTCTAGTGAATAAATATACACTTTCAGAGTACAATCTATGGCTGCGTCCATACTACGGTAGGCTGGTGACGAGCGAGCCGGATTCCTTCACCACAGAAGCACCAGCCAACTTGTGGAGCAAGATTGTGGTTCCAGGAGATTCTAGTGACGGTATGATATTACTAAAAAAAACATCTTTACTAGATAATTTATACAGTGTCAGGAGGCAATCTTTGCCTACACTTAACGGGACGCTAGTGCCTGGGATAATGTTGAGATGGAGTAGGCTTGTAGCACCTACACCATCCTCTCAGCTTAACCGGCCATATCCATTGATATTTTATTTTGATAGTTATTTTTCGAACATTCTCAAAATACCCTCTATTTTTTTCAGGACCGATTCATAGTGCCATTTACACAGTGAGAGGATTAACGCCTTCAACTGTCTATGAAGCTATCGTCTCTTCTAGAAATAGGTAATTTTCATATTCAACTCTTACCCCTTTTCAAATAACGCGATCAAATCGATATCGATCGATAAAAATACAGTCCTCCTAAAAATAATAAAATCCTTTTTTTATTAACGCGATAAATTAGAAATTGGATTTTTTATGGCGGTTCATGGCTCAGTCCATCGGTCATTTCAATCATCAGCAGTCATTCTGTACTAGACTCACTCCGAATTAACTGACCGAGCTCACTAAATACGCAAGAATGTATTGTAGGTAAGTGTTTGTTTTTTTTTTTTTTTTTTTTTTTCTTTATTTTGGCTTCGCACGGTTGTGCATTCAGCCAGTGTCAAGTAATTATTATTCTTCAAGTTTACAGATAATTATGATAAATAAATACATATTACAATACTTAAATATAATATCCCACCCCCTCCCCTTGTGCCTCAGTAAAGATGTGGGCCTTTACTGAAACATCAACACGGACTTTTTGGAAGAACTTGAAAAGCAATGTTAACCAATTTTGTTTCACTTCCCCACACTTATGCACGTTCACGAACACTTAACGGTTAATAATCCACCATTATTACACATTAATATTCGAAGAAACACAAGTTTTGGAAAATAAAACAAAAATGAAACTTGACTTCTCAAATTCCCGCCAAAAAGCCTAAGTGTTTGTTTGTACTACCTAGTAAGATTCAAATTTCGAATACGAAATTTGAAATCTCACAGCGGTAGGCGCATTCTGTAAACGGGCAAAAACGCGCAAAACTGTACACTTTCTCAAAATTGTGATTTGTTTTTTTTTTTTGTGGAATTTCATTGAAATGTTTATTTATATGCTATCTATAATTATTCTTCTATCTACAAACGAAAAAGTTTTCTCGTAAAATTGATATTTTAGGAGAAATTAGCAAGTTTATTACTGTAAGGAGAAATTTTAATCCAATTCGTTACCGCTGGTTTTTGGTTTTTTAAGATAGTAAAACTCAAAATTATTTTATTAATTTATTTATTAAAGAAAGAGAACATGTTTTTAAATAATAAATGTATGAAATCAGTTTGATATCTTAGAAATACACGAGTTTTATCAACTTTTCCTTTCCAGTTCGTTACCTATGCTCTAAAATGGCCTTTAAAGTTTTAATAAAATTCCCAAAATTGACTATTTTCTTAATTAACTATTTAAATATTGAGTATTTTGAGAAACCACATCATTTTGCTAAACAATGTCTACACTTATTTTAAACTTTTTAATACAAACTTAACATTTTTGTAACTTGGATTTGGGGGACAGACATCTAAGGTTAGGTTTACATAGCGTCTAATTCTAAATCTTTTTGAATTTTTATTTACTAGCTATAAAATCGTTGAAATTAATGATTTTAGAAGTAAACTAGAACTTGTGAAAATTAGTCTTAACTAAGTAAAGGAACTAAGCATAATAATTTGTTTCGTCACAAAAAAAAATATTTTCAAATAGTGGTACCTACTGATATTTAACCACTTTTTCTTCGGAACATAGGTCAAAACGAATAATTTTGATACCTATGGTGGCCGTAGGTTTACCAAAATAATAGGTAAATAATAATAGATAAAATAAAGTGTACGCTATGTAAACCTTGCTTAACGTGATTATCAGCTCTATGGTATCGAATCGGAAGTAACGAACTTGGGTACCTGTTCACAAAAATATGAATTATCTCAAATTGCTGATATTTATCACACGATTTTTCACACTAAGTTAATCTTGGATAGTTTATTTCAGTTTTGAAATAAAAATATGCAATGGAAATACGTTTTAAACATGAAAAAAAAATTGAATACTCACCGGACAGTGCCCGAAAAAACACAACCTCTCACTGACGCCGAATATCAAACAATTGTTTTGAATATTTTGGCTTAAAAACTATGAACATCTCCTTTACTTTTACGTCTGTCTCGTTGCAATGTTGTTGTATAAGTAAAAAAATAACTACCCCTCGGAACAAAAAAACTGTAAAATCATTCGAAAACGCGGTAACGGAATCCGGACATGTCCAGTTGGCCCAAATCCCGGGGACAGGCTTAAATATTACTTATTTAGTAGAAATTCTGGCTTTTGCAGCAAATTGTACATTTAGAACCCTAGGTAACCCACTAAACTTCAAATATATAGCTAAAAGTTTGCCAGTCTAGTGGAATTATTTTTAACCAAACGCTGCTAAAGGTCGGATTTTGTTTAGGGGACAGTAGGTACTACAGGCTAAAATTGCGATTTTTTAAAATTAATTTTCGATATCATAATGTTGTTTTAAGCGTTACATTTTAATAAATATGGCATGCCAATTTCACCATGAATCAGATAATGTGGTTACAACTCCTGTAAAACTTATAAAGAGCTGCGTAGCAGTCAATTTTACCTGGGGACACCTCGAAAATGCCAATGTACAGATTCTCGCGGTTTTGCCCAAACTCACTTCGAACGTCGAAGAGCTGAATCCGCTGTGAGATTTCAAATTTCGTATTCGAAATTTGAATCTTACTACAAACAGTTACAATACATTCTTGCGTATTTAGTGAGCTCGGTCACTTGAGTGAATTCGAAGTGAGTCTAGTACAGAATGCCTCTGCAGCTCTTCGACGTTCGAAATGAGTTTACAGAATGTCTCTGCTGCTTTGGATACAACTCAGTCCATCTCGGTTGCAATTGTAGTCTGAATCATCAGTGATCCAGACTCTACATTCTACCAATTTGAATATTTCCAATTTTATTTGAGAATTGGATTTGTAGAATGTAAATTCTGAATCATCAGACTCATTCTACAAATCCAAATCTGATGATCAGAGATTTTCCTCATTCGATCATGGGGGTACTTTAAACATAGGACTACTTTAACACAAATGTACCTAAGTGATTTTTTATTAGAATTTTTTTTGTTTCTAGGTTTGGATGGAGCAAAGCTTCATCAATTCTACATTTTGCTACGGAACCAGGAGGTATGTTGTAAATAATATGATTAAACACAAACGAAAATGTGGAATTATTTGCCAGGGTCTGTAATTTCAGAAAATAATAATTTGGGTGTCTTTAATCGACAGTTAAATAGGTTCCTTCTAGGCAAGCGTGCTCCATCTTAAACCATACTGTTGCTTTACATCAGACAGGTGTGGTCAAACGCGAACCTATGTTAGTTAAAAAAATAATCACCTGGTATTTCTTAAATTACCCCAAAAAGGGGGTAAAAGTAACATTTTTTTTTTTCAGTAGGACGAACAAGACCCTCAACGTTGGACTACACAGACATAACTCCAATTCTCGAAGAATACGACTTAGAACCACACAATATAACCCAAGATATGGTACAAAACGAAGCGTGGTCCGACGCAAAACAAACTTTGCCGAGTACAACACTGATACTTGTATCAACTTTTGTATCGCTTTTGATGGTTCACTATACTGACATGTGGAGATCACAGAGAAATTAATACTAGAGTCCGCGCCAGCACTCAAGTCCTACGGCAAAAGCGGGAACTAATTGTTTTATTTACCTACTTTATTATGCTTTTTTAGTCACGGTCGTTCAGTTGTTTTGGTGTGTAGAATTAAACGAACGTACAAACTTGCATAATTATTATTGTTCAAGCCTTATTTGGACAAGTAGGATTTTTTTACCTAACCTAGTTCTGCGATAGCAGCTCCGCGTCTATCGGACTTCAGTGGTGGCGCGTACTTTACGTTGTGTTTAAGAAATGGAAACACAAAAGGAAGGAACTTTTCAATGTCTAAAAACAGCGGAAACAAACAACGATTGGTGAATGATGGATACGAATCTCAAAAGAAAACTGACAAATTGTTAGACTTAGGTGACATTTACAGATCACGCACAGCTCTAAGCAAAATTATTTATGGGAGATATATAATTCTAAGAGAAATCAGGTGTCGCTGTTGTCGAGAATAAATAACAATACAGCGACTCAATTCGTTTTTCAATATTTGATGTAAATAATTAACAGTTATAATAATAAGAACATTGTACGTATTTTTTAACTGTAAATAAATGTAGAAATAATACAAACATATATTTTGATTACGATTATTTTATTTATTCATATTTAATACATTTATTTTTTTAAAACAATCATTCTTGTTTTACATTATTAAATCAATTTGTGATAGTTCATGCTTATTATCGACACTAAAACACATACTGATTTGTTAATGTTACCCGACTGCGAATGAAGGCAATGTTTTTAGGTTTATGATGTTTTTTTTAACATTTTTTTAATAGTATCATTCGTTTTTTGTATCACGAAAATGACACAAGACATTATGAAGTGTTAAAAAATCCAATATGGCGACTTTGGACAGCCATATTGGATTTTCGATCAAAGATAATAAATTTGGATAGTCTGTGCATTCATCTAGATTCTACATGTTTACGCAGTCAGGTTTCTTGTTTTTATAATACATATTATAAATATTTACTATAGTAAATGTGTTTTGCCTAATAATTAGACTTTGAAATAAAAATACAGACATAATTCACATACATGTTCTTAAATTTTTAAAACATTTATTACATTCACTTACTCATACAATATTAAAATTTTAATACGGAGTAACAATTACTTATAACGAAATTGGTGTAGGCTACCGCTGAAGGAGATTTAGTTTTAGATACTTATTTTATTGTATTATCTACATGAAATTTGATGGAAAGAAAATAATCGAGAAATTCCGCAAGTGAGCCCTTTTCTTGCAGAAAATCCGAGAATTTAACTTTAATTTCACCATTTTTATTATTTTTGCATATAGAATTTTGTAGTGACTCGTTCGCAATCCGCCTAAACCATTTTCATCATCTTATTTTTTATAAATATACAAAAAAGTTTGGTCTTTATTAATAAATTAAATGAAAATTTAGAATTCAATGGGGATGACAAAATACTGGTTCATAAGACTAGAATTAGCATTAAAAGAATTAAAAGTTAATTAGAAATAAGATAAATATCAATGATTTATGCAATGAATACGAAATTATTTACTATGTACCATAGAATACATATTAATATTTGACATTACATAATAAATATTTAAATTTACATACACATTACTTACAATTTTTTATATGAAATGAAATGCCACATTCTCCTAGATAACAGTAACTACCCGTAATAAAATATTCTAATTCAAAAAATGTAAGGTAAGAAATACATCAGAAAAATAACTCTAAAAATGCTTTGTCAGCTGTCAAAGTCAAAACTTTGACCGCGACAAATTTACAAAAATTTGTGTCAACAATTTGTGATGTCAAAACTTATGTTAAGCTTTACAGAAGCGTAAACGTTAAATGTAACAATAGTGAGATATGTTTAACATTTTTTATTTAATAAAACTTTCAGGATCTACACTGATGAATTTTTACATAACATTTTAGTATTTATAACAATAATTTTTCACGAAAAGATTCCAGTTATGGAAGACTTTACAAAACAAATGACATTAGTCCAATAACAACAAAAAGACATTACATACATTTACTTATAGATTGATGTCATGGCGAATCCTTATTAAACTTCGCGAAACATCGAATGCCTCGTCTGAGGTCAGAATAATGTATTAAAATACGCTTTAATGCAGCGAAAAATATAAATTAGATCTTAGATATACGCATTTATGCGAAATCCCGCCACACTTTGACAGTCGCTGTCAAAAAACTCACTTTGACACATCTGTCAATACTGTCACTTTAGTGTCACATTCACTTTAGTTCAATCACTTCACTTCAACCCACAGTGTCAGATCACTTATCATGAGATAAATTAAAAACACAGATCTTAAATTGAAATTACAACACACAATCTCGATGGCTTAACCTAATTCTGTTATTGTAATTGTTAATTTATTGTTTTGAATTAATCTTATACTAAACGTAAGTTTTAAAGCGTATTTTTTAAACATAATTTAGAGCTGTCAATATGACAATAAATGACTATTTTTAGTATAACTATCCGGTTTGGTAAAATTAATAATGATTAAGCAATAGGACTTTTGTGGTAAGGTAAAGAACATTTATTAAAACTAGCTGAAAATGTTCTATATTAAAATTGGCAGTATTTTTCTCTTTTCAAAAGCTTTACCCCACCTTTATATCATTTTACCCCATTTAGGGGTATTATTCTTTCTGATTTTAAACCAAGGTGGGTAAAACTGTGTTACTATTACTAGCCATTTCTTAAAGGATTATTCACTATCCCATTTAATTTAGTGTTCTTTGGAAAATCTTAAGTTTACACTT
Source organism: Camptogramma bilineatum (assembly GCA_958496255.1). Taxonomy (NCBI): domain Eukaryota; kingdom Metazoa; phylum Arthropoda; class Insecta; order Lepidoptera; family Geometridae; genus Camptogramma; species Camptogramma bilineatum. The sequence continues at coordinate 2,202,885 of OY292476.1, forward strand.
TCAAAAACTGGTCAATAACATTGTTTTCCTTTGCAAACCTTTTTTTATGATTACTTAACTATAACAAGGATACGCTTTCAACACAGAGCTACTTATAAATTGATGTTTTATTCTTAATTCAAAAGTGATTTGTTCAACCTTTCTTTTAAATTGAGTTTGTTAAAAAGGCAGTGTTTAAACGCTGGCTTTTTTTTAAATCCACGTAGTCTTAAGCGTTCATTTTATATTCCCGCGTGTTATCTTTACCCCTTTAACACATTGTGCTTTTCTACCCCTTTTCACTTTGTTCTCGCTTTAATTTTGAAATTCTGTTTCATATTTCTTCATAGGGTGATATTTTTCTGACTCCAATTTTTCTTATAACCCTTTACACCCAGAGTTTCAAAAAGTCAACCGAGTTTTGTTCAGGGTAATATTTTAAAACCTCATTTTTCTACCCCTAACTACATTATGACATTGTAGTAGGATAGAATGACAAATTCCATTCCTTTCTTATGTCACTTTTTGATGTCATAAGTAAGTCATCATTACCCTCTTTTGAAAATTTTCAAGCAATTATTCTAAAACCCCTTTGTGCACTTTACCCCTTTAATGTCCCATGTGATATTTAGCCCCTTTAAACCCCTTGGAACCCTAGATACCCTACATACTTAATATGCTGCCATTTAATCGTAGTTTCAATTCGCAAATAGTTCCAAATCACCATTGACATTTAACGTAGACCCCATTACAAACTGTATTTAACCTTTTCTGTGATCACAATATTTAGAAATAAGGTTAAACGCGATAAAATCCCGAGTCCATGTATGTATTTCTAAATATGTATTTACCCCGCCAATCACTAGTGTCCAGACCATCATGATCCAATCCATATTCGATATTGACCACTGGGGTATGCAAGACCCGGGGTATAACAAACCCCAATACAACGTATATAGTGTCCATAAGTCACTCCTGTGTTTACTAGTCCCTGGGTACAATACCGCAATACACACATTAAATCCCGCAATAGAATTGATCATGACGTTGTTCATGGTACCCTAGATTCCAGGGTAAAGTAGACCCCGCTTTCACACTGCTGTCCACCTCCTGTATCTATACACACACAACAGAGGGACTATCACACTGGGGGTACAACGGAACCCTGAGATTCGGGGGTACTCTAAGCCCTAGGTTTATGTTAAACTCTTGGGGTACACTAGACCTCGAGCGATGGCGGGCCGAGGTTTCTTACTTTTACAAGAAGGATCAACGAACCTCACGGTAATCCTCAGGGGTATGTTAGACCCCGAGCGGTTGCAGGTCAAGACACTGAGTGATGATAACTTGAGGCGTCTTGCTGTCACAACACAAAACTGAGGGTACACTAGACCCCGCGCGATGGTAGGCCGAGACATCTCGCTGTCACAACCTCGACATGGGTATCCTAGACCCCAGGATGTGATAGGTAGCGATGGCTCACCAAAGCTTCTGGCTGTCAAGACTGCCCAAGGGTAAACTATACCCCAGGGGTATGTTAGACCCCAAGGGTATATTAGACCCCAGGGGTATGTTAGACCCCAGGCGGCGCGGGGCTAGGCAGGGGCACGTGAAGTCCGCCTGTACGGGCGATTGTCCGATGAGCACAGCGTAGTGGCGCGTAACAACATAAACATGGTACGAACACGCTTAGGAGGGTGATTCCAAGCCAGCTGGAATAGAAATAGAGAGTTAAAAATATTAAAAAAAAAAACCGATTTCAATGTTGGAAGCTAAGCAATTTGATGCACTATCGAGGTGCATTTCTGTTTATCCGAAGATTCTCAGCACATCCTCAATAGAATAGAATAGAATATAGTTTATTGACAACACACACCGAAGACGGAGGACAGAGCTTAAAAAAACTAACATATTGTAGGTACCTACATAAATTAAACAATGTGCCAAATTATATATCAATAATATAAATAATATAAAATAATATATATCAATAAACTTTTATGGCACCTTCCAAACAAAAAAAGAATTTCCCAAATCGGTCCAGGCGTGATTCCGACGAATTGAGAACCTCCTCCTTTTATTGAAGTCGGTTAAGCAGTCAATTCAATTTCAAAAGTTCTTTATTGCTTAAATAACTTATAAACTAGTACATTTCCAGTGTAAATTTTGGTTAAGCAGTAGTAGTCCGAAGGTCGTGGGTTCGAATCCGTGCATCAATGGATTTTTCGTTTCGAAAAATTTATATGCGCATTAAGAGGCATTATACAAAATTTTCTGATTTACGTGATGTTTTGGGGCAGGATTTTTCAATGAAAACACTGTATTTATAAAAAAATTATGGCACAGCATGAAATATCATTTCAATTTTGTACTATTAAATGAGCTACTTTTGTATTTTTATTATTTCTTTTTGATTAATCGACCTCAAACCGGCGACTGTTTTGTGAATTTTTGCTGTAAGAGGTTTAGAAATCACCATATTTACGAATCATTTTGACGTCCAAATGGTATAAAAAAATTACGATGTTTTGCTGTGATAGTCAACCAAACTATTAAATGGATCACTTTTTACTACCTTTATTTAGTTTTTGAGTAAAAAAATCTTTAACTTAGTCCAAATTTCGAGAAAACGGCCAAAGAATTGCTTTTGATTTTGGCTACTTAGAACTGACTTAGAACTCTTGTTCGTAAAATTAACAAAACAGAAATAAACTTTAGTTCAAAATCAATCCTTTTCTGAAAAAAAAAATGCAAAGAGATTAAAAAATTGGCAATGAAAAATCTTTTAAAACAACCTAAAACGCGTCGTATCTACTACCCTATCTACTCGACGCAAGCAGACCGCGCCGAGCGCTTCTAGGGGGTGGACGTATCGCTTTGCATCCCGGAGCTCGCACTGAGTCGACTCGCAAAGCACGTCGCCGGCTACGAAGAATATAGCGAAATAGGAGCGTTTGATACATTGGTTGCTAAGTTATTAATTACCTATTTTTAAATATTTTCTGCGGGGCTAAAAAGGCCGTTAAAGCAGAATAATGATCTGAATTGTTGTGTAACTAATAATGTAATAATAGGGTGACAGCGAGCTGATCTGATGATGGAGTCAGGACCTGTTCCATGGAATTTTATGATGATATGGGTATCAAATGAAAGGGCTTGATGAGCGCAACACAATGCTGATCTGATGATGGAGTCAGGACCTGTTCCCTGGAACTTTTTAATGATATGGGTATCAAATTACAGAGCTTGATGAGCGCAACACAATGCTGATCTGATGATGGAGTCAGGACCTGTTCCATGGAACTTTTTAATGATATGGGTATCAAATGAATGGGTTTGATGAGCGAAACACAATGCTGATCTGATGATGGAGTCAGGACCTGCTCCATGGAACTTTTTAATAATATGGGTATCAAATGAAAGGGCTTGATGAGCGCAACACAATGCTGATCTGATGATGGAGTCAGGACCTGTTCCATGGAACTTTTTAATGATATGGGTATCAAATTAAAGGGCTTGATGAGCGCAACACAATGCTGATCTGATGATGGAGTCAGGACCTGTTCCCTAGAACTTTTTAATGATATGGGTATCAAATGAAAGGGCTTGATGACCGAAACACAATGCTGATCTGATGATGGAGTCAGGACCTGTTCCATCGAACTTTATAATGATATGGGTATCAAATGAAAGAGCTTGATGAACGCAACACAATGCTGAACTGATGATGGAGTCAGGACCTGTTCCATGGAACTTTTTAATGATATGGGTATCAAATGAAAGGGTTTGATGAGCGAAACACAATTCTGATCTGATGATGGAGTCAGGACCTGCTCCATGGAACTTTTTAATAATATGGGTATCAAATGAAAGGGCTTGATGAGCGCAACACAATGCTGATCTGATGATGGAGTCAGGACCTGTTCCATGGAACTTTTTAATGATATGGGTATCAAATTAAAGGGTTTGATGAGCGAAACACAATTCTGATCTGATGATGGAGTCAGGACCTGCTCCATGGAACTTTTTAATAATATGGGTATCAAATGAAAGGGCTTGATGAGCGCAACACAATGCTGATCTGATGATGGAGTCAGGACCTGTTCCATGGAACTTTTTAATGATATGGGTATCAAATTAAAGGGCTTGATGAGCGCAACACAATGCTGATCTGATGATGGAGTCAGGACCTGTTCCCTGGAACTTTTTAATGATATGGGTATCAAATGAAAGGGCTTGATGACCGAAACACAATGCTGATCTGATGATGGAGTCAGGACCTGTTCCATCGAACTTTATAATGATATGGGTATCAAATGAAAGAGCTTGATGAGCGCAACACAATGCTGATCTGATGATGGAGTCAGGACCTGTTCCATGGAACTTTTTAATTATATGGGTATCAAATGAAAGGGGTTGATGAGCGAAACACAATGCTGATCTGATGATGGAGTCAGGACCTGCTCCATGGAACATTTTAATAATATGGGTATCAAATGAAAGGGCTTGATGAGCGCAACACAATGCTGATCTGATGATGGAGTCAGGACCTGTTCCATGGAACTCTTTAATGATATGGGTATCAAATTAAAGGGCTTAATGAGCGCAACACAATGCTGATCTGATAATGGAGTCAGGACCTGTTCCATGGAATTTTTTAATGATATGGGTATTAAATGAAAGGGTTTGATGAGCGAAACACAATGCTGATCTGATGATGGAGTCAGGACCTGGTTCATGGAACTTTTTAATCATATGGGTATCAAATGAAAGGGCTTGATGAGCAAAACATAATGCTGATCTGATGATGGAGTTATGACCTGTTCCATGGAACTTTTAATGATAATATGGGCATCAAATGAAAGGGCTTGATGAACAAAACACAATGCTGATCTGATGATGGAGTCAGGACCTGTTCCCTGGAACTTTACAATGATATGGGTATCAAATGAAAGGGCTTGATGAGCGAAACACAAAGCTGGGTCGGGGTTTACTTTGACTTTGATTCTTGATTTTGACTTTCACTTTGATTCTTGATTCTTGATTTTCGATTTTGAGTCTCAATTCTTGATTATCGGATCTTGGATATCAGGTTCTTGATTCTTGATTTTGATTCTTGATTTTCAATTTTCGATTATTGATTCTCGGATCTTGTATCTCGGATTCTTAATTCTTGATTTTCAATTTTTTAATTTTTGATTTGTGATTCTTGATTCTTGTTTCTCATTTCTCGATTCTCGGATCTCGGATATTTATTTTGATTTTTATTTCTTGATTTTGATTTTAAAATTAAAATCAAGATTAAAAATGAAAAATCAAACATCAAAAATCGAAGTCAAAAGTAAATCCTAACCCAGCTTTGTGTTTCGCGCATAAAACCCTTTCATTTGATACCCATATCATTATAAAGTTCCATGGAACAGGTCCTGATTCCATCATCAGATCAGCATTGTGTTTTGCTCATTAAACCCTTTCATTTGATACCCATATCATTATAAAGTTCGATGGAACAGGTCCTGACTCCATCATTAGATCAGCATTGTGTTGCGCTCATCAAGTCCTTTCATTTGATACCCATATCATTAAAAAGTTCCATGAAGCAGGTCCTGACTCCATCATCAGATCAGAATTGTGTTTCGCTCATCAAACCCTTTTATTTGATACCCATATCATTAAAAAGTTCCATGGAACAGGTCCTGACTCCATCATCAGATCAGAATTGTGTTTCGCTCATCAAACCCTTTCATTTGATACCCATATCATTAAAAAGTTCCATGGAACAGGTCCTGACTCCATCATCAGATCAGCATTGTATTGCGCTCATCAAGCCCTTTCATTTGATACCCATATTATTAAAAAGTTCCATGGAGCAGGTCCTGACTCCATCATCAGATCAGAATTGTGTTTCGCTCATCAAACCCTTTCATTTGATACCCATATCATTAAAAAGTTCCATGGAACAGGTCCTGACTCCATCATCAGATCAGCATTGTGTTGCGCTCATCAAGCCCTTTCATTTGATACCCATATTATTAAAAAGTTCCATGGAGCAGGTCCTGACTCCATCATCAGATCAGAATTGTGTTTCGCTCATCAAACCCTTTCATTTGATACCCATATCATTAAAAAGTTCCATGGAACAGGTCCTGACTCCATCATCAGATCAGCATTGTGTTGCGCTCATCAAGCCCTTTCATTTGATACCCATATCATTAAAAAGTTCCATGGAGCAGGTCCTGGCTCCATCATCAGATCAGCATTGTGTTGCGCTCATCAAGCCCTGTCATTTGATACCCATATCATTAAAAAGTTCCATGGAACAGGTCCTGACTCCATCATCAGATGAGCTAGCTGTCACCATATTATTTCATTGTAGTCGGAACTTGACTGACATGCTGAGATCCAAGTTTCGACTCAATCGGACTATTTACTGAAGAGTTCTGTTGAAAAGCTCCTGACTCCATCAGATCAGCACAATATGGTTTATGGGACAAAGAAACAAACATTTATTTTTTGTAATTATTTGTATTCAAGGTGTAACTAACCCGACTTTGTTTTGTGTTATACCTATAGGTACCTACCTAAGTACCTACCCAAAAAGTATTTTTACTATCTCAAATAAATCAATCACATGAAAATTACCAAAACCGTTTAGTCTAAGAAACGGAGCGCTGTTCATTGGGTGTTAGAATTTAGCAACTTTTGTCCCTCCGAGCGCTGATTTTGTCGAGTGCGAAATTGTATAATGGCTCTTAATACGAGCTCTAAACGGTGTAGGAAAACATCGTGAGGAAACCCGCGGCTTAGTCAGCCCCACATGTATTGACGTCTTTCCTGTGGATATGGCCGGTTAAGCTGAGAGGATGGTGTAGGTGCTGGGCAAGCCTACTCCATCTCAACAATGTCCCAGGCACTACAGTGTCCCGTTAAGTGTAGGCAAAGTCTTCTGACACTGTATAAATCATCTAGTAAAAGATGTAAAGGCCTAAGTTTTTTTAAGCAGTACCTATAATCAAATAACATACCGTTTTGCGCACTGTTCATCGGGCGGCCCACATTGGCATGGATGCATCATGAATTCACCTTCCGAATCCGACATACAGTGGTATAACATACACTGAAACAATATAACACATTCTCAATATTAATAGGTAAGTATATGAATACTTTTGTAGCGAAAACTTAAGGGACCGGCGAACGTACCTACGTACCAAGGAACGTAATACCAAAATAATTTAAATTTGAGCATATTTTGATCACTTTATGTTATTATTTGGATAAAGGCAGTATTTATCTAGGTTCCTGTTACACTTTTGTTCCAAAAAACTTAATAGAATGAAAAGAAAAACATGCCTTTTTTAGTGTACCTGCAAAGATTTCAATTCAATTATCTTATACTTATTTCTTTTTAGGTAAGTTTTTCGGAACAAAAGTGTAACAGGAACCTAGATAAATACTGCCTTAATCTAACAACATAAACTGATAAAAATATGCTTATAAATGATTTCGGTATTACGTTTTTATGGAAATTTGCCAGTCGCCGGTCCCTTAAGAACAAGTAGAGGAGTGGATATCAACTTGATCAACTTAAAATACCCTTAAAATGTATAATAACATACCTGTGCGCATCGTATGCAGGTACAACAGTCGATGCAGGACTTGAAGCAGTCGGGGGAGTATTCACACGCGCCGGGACGATTGTCTCCAAGTACCACACGTGAGTGTCTGTAATGTATAACATACCTGTGCGCATCGTATGCAGGTACAACAGTCGATGCAGGACTTGAAGCAGTCGGGGGAGTATTCACACGCGCCGGGACGATTGTCTCCAAGTACCACACGTGAGTGTCTGTAATGTATAACATACCTGTGCGCATCGTATGCAGGTACAACAGTCGATGCAGGACTTGAAGCAGTCGGGGGAGTATTCACACGCGCCGGGACGATTGTCTCCAAGTACCACACGTGAGTGTCTGTAATGTATAACATACCTGTGCGCATCGTATGCAGGTACAACAGTCGATGCAGGACTTGAAGCAGTCGGGGGAGTATTCACACGCGCCGGGACGATTGTCTCCAAGTACCACACGTGAGTGTCTGTAATGTATAACATACCTGTGCGCATCGTATGCAGGTACAACAGTCGATGCAGGACTTGAAGCAGTCGGGGGAGTATTCACACGCGCCGGGACGATTGTCTCCAAGTACCACACGTGAGTGTCTGTAATGTATAACATACCTGTGCGCATCGTATGCAGGTACAACAGTCGATGCAGGACTTGAAGCAGTCGGGGGAGTATTCACACGCGCCGGGACGATTGTCTCCAAGTACCACACGTGAGTGTCTGTAATGTATAACATACCTGTGCGCATCGTATGCAGGTACAACAGTCGATGCAGGACTTGAAGCAGTCGGGGGAGTATTCACACGCGCCGGGACGATTGGCGCTCTCCAAGTACCACACGTGAGTGTCTGTAATGTATAACATACCTGTGCGCATCGTATGCAGGTACAACAGTCGATGCAGGACTTGAAGCAGTCGGGGGAGTATTCACACGCGCCGGGACGATTGGCGCTCTCCAAGTACCACACGTGAGTGTCTGTAATGTATAACATACCTGTGCGCATCGTATGCAGGTACAACAGTCGATGCAGGACTTGAAGCAGTCGGGGGAGTATTCACACGCGCCGGGACGATTGGCGCTCTCCAAGTACCACACGTGAGTGTCTGTAATGTATAACATACCTGTGCGCATCGTATGCAGGTACAACAGTCGATGCAGGACTTGAAGCAGTCGGGGGAGTATTCACACGCGCCGGGACGATTGGCGCTCTCCAAGTACCACACGTGAGTGTCTGTAATGTATAACATACCTGTGCGCATCGTATGCAGGTTAGGGCTTGCAAATATTCGAAAATTTTAATATTCGAATATTCGATTTTTTTTCGGGTAATATTCGAATTATTCGAATATTATTCGAATAATAGACAAAAATCTTTGTTTTTACTAAAATCACGTCTTCTTTTATTCTTTCAAGTGTTATTTGCATAAACAAAAGATTGTGTCGCCGTAACGAGACATTCGCGATTATTACACGCACAATCAACCACAAATTCTCAGTAAAATCAGTCAACAATATCTGTAATTAATATTATAAAGAGGTAAAATTTGTTTGTATGTAGGAGGTTATCTCCGAAACTACTCATCCGATTTCAAAAATGAACTTTCAGGATGAACAAAGGCTATTAAGTTATGTAGGTAGGTACCTAGCGGGCAAAGCCGATCGGAAGCTAGTCTACAATAAAATGACTATGCTGATTTTGTATGAAAGGTTGGTGCCTTCTTTTTTCGCGCAGTCATCAACCAAACAAAAATCACCTGATGCTTGGAAAAATGCAATTGTCACCATTTTGCACAAAAAGGGAGACTGCTCGAAACTGAGCAATTACAGGCCCATAAGTCTCTTATCTCAGGTGTACAAGCTATTTGCCAAGGTGGTATGCAATCAGCTCACTCGCCAGTTAGATGAGTACCAGCCCGTCGAGCAAGCCGGCTTCCGTAGTGGTTATTCCACGATCGACCACATCCACACCATGAAGCAGCTGATAGAGAAGAGTTCAGAATATAACCGGCCCCTGTGCTTAGCTTTCGCCGATTACGAGAAAGCATTTGACAGCGTCGAGCACTGGGCTCTGTTTAACGCTCTCTATCGCTGCCAGATTGACGCACGATACGTGGATGTGCTGCAGGAGTTATACGGCACGGCAACCATGCAAGTTCGCCTTCACGACACTACCAAACCTATTAACACCAAGAGGGGAGTGCGGCAGGAAGACACAATATCACCCAAGCTCTTCACGGCGGCTCTTGAAGACGTTATGAAGATGCTTGCATGGGATCTTGCGGAATAAACATTCCGCACATCAGCCTTCCTGTCACATCTCAAGTTTGCCGATGACCTCGTATTGTTTGCCCACAACATGGAAGATCTCCAACTCATGATCCAACAATTTTTTGATGTCTCTTTAGCCGTTGGCCTTAACATAAATATGTCCAAGACGAAGATTACGGCGAATGCTTCTGGAACCTCGAATTTTACCGTAACGGTGAAACGAGAGACTGGAGGTAGTTGACAAGTATCTTTATCTTGGGCATATTCTATCTTTTGGTTTACCAAAAGATGCTCTTTAGAGCATCAGAGTAAGGAGATCTCCAGAAGGATACAACTCGGCTGGGCCGCGTTCGGAAAACTGGCAGATGTGCTTCAGTCGAAGAAAGTTACACAGTGCCTGAAAACTCGTCTCTTTAACCAATGTGTCTTCCCAACTTTGACTTGACGTGGACGCTTACTAAGGAGACTGTGTTCAAAGTATAAGCTACACAGAGAGCCATGGAGCGGGCCATGCTCGGCATTAAACTCCAAGAACGAATTCGTAACACCGAGATCCGGCGCCGGACTAAAGTCCAGGACGTCAGAGTTAGGGTTACGAATCTTAAATGGAATTGGGCTGGACACTCGGTTAGACGAGGTGATGGCAGGTGGCAATAGCGACAAAACACTCAAAAGAGTCTTGGGTAACCAATTTTGATAAAAAGGTAAACTGCTTCATTAGATTTTAAAATAACAATTCTTCTGGCCAGGAATCAAACATGTAGATTAAAAAAAACTTTTTATGTAGATTTGCATTTTCCTGACAAAGCACCTCCACTGGGTTGCCGGCAAATACGCGAAAGCACTACGCAATCACGCGCGGCACTCTCTAGTGTTTCCGAATCCTATAAAAGTGGCATTTTATGCACATCAGAGTTCTGAGTTTGGTGTTATTAATTTTAATCGAATATCGAATATTCGACTTCAGTATTCGAATATTCGAACGAATTTAATATTCGAATTATTCGAATATTCGAATATTCGAATGCAAGCCCTAATGCAGGTACAACAGTCGATGCAGGACTTGAAGCAGTCGGGGGAGTATTCACACGCGCCGGGACGATTGGCGCTCTCCAAGTACCACACGTGAGTGTCTGTAATGTATAACATACCTGTGCGCATCGTATGCAGGTACAACAGTCGATGCAGGACTTGAAGCAGTCGGGGGAGTATTCACACGCGCCGGGACGATTGGCGCTCTCCAAGTACCACACGTGAGTGTCTGTAATGTATAACATACCTGTGCGCATCGTATGCAGGTACAACAGTCGATGCAGGACTTGAAGCAGTCGGGGGAGTATTCACACGCGCCGGGACGATTGGCGCTCTCCAAGTACCACACGTGAGTGTCTGTAATGTATAACATACCTGTGCGCATCGTATGCAGGTACAACAGTCGATGCAGGACTTGAAGCAGTCGGGGGAGTATTCACACGCGCCGGGACGATTGGCGCTCTCCAAGTACCACACGTGAGTGTCTGTAATGTATAACATACCTGTGCGCATCGTATGCAGGTACAACAGTCGATGCAGGACTTGAAGCAGTCGGGGGAGTATTCACACGCGCCGGGACGATTGGCGCTCTCCAAGTACCACACGTGAGTGTCTGTAATGTATAACATACCTGTGCGCATCGTATGCAGGTACAACAGTCGATGCAGGACTTGAAGCAGTCGGGGGAGTATTCACACGCGCCGGGACGATTGGCGCTCTCCAAATACCACTCGTGACAGTGTCTGTGAATCACATCACACTAATATTATATACTCCTCAAAACAAAATAGGGCCCACTTAGAAAAACATGACTTTAAAATAGTAATGAAAATTGAATGTAAGTACAATTTATTTCAATTTTGATTTTAGGAATATGTTACCACTGAACTTAGCAATTTTAGAAAAAAATATAGGACACGTTCAGAAAATATGTGTTGTGGAAAATATCGAAATATTTCAAGTGGGCCCTATTTTGTTTTGAGGAGTATAAATCACACTAACATTATAAATGCGAAAGTTTGGATGGATGTATCTTATTAGGTATTATTATGTATCTTTTTCGGGTTAAAAACGCCTTTACCTGTCTAGATCTAAGCATTTTATAACTGTTTCATAAGTGCAACATGAAAAAATAAATAAATCAATACTTATAATAAAACTAGAAGATATTTTGAAAATTTTGTTTGAAGGGCACCCTATAATCGATACTGAAGCCGAAACTGTGATTTTTTTTCGCGGGCGAAAGCTAGTATTATAAGTGCGAAAGTTTGGATAAATGTTTGTTCCTCTATAACTCGACGGCCGACCGATTTGGCTGAAATTTAAAATATAGATAGATAATATTCGTACCTCCGTACCTATATTATAAACGTGAAAGTGTGTTTATTTGTCCTGCTTTCACGTCAAAACAGAGCGACGCATTGACGTGATGTTTTGTGTGGAGATAGTTGGAGGGCTGGAAAGTGACATAGGCTACTTTTTATCCGGGTACCACGCGAACGAAGCCGTGGGCGTATACTAGCATAATATAACGTATTTACCTGCATTTCCTTCGGCTTGGGAACGTTTCGGTGGGTTTTTTAGGCAATGGCGGCGGCTCCGAGCTTTTCTTTATTGACCCTGGAAATACAAAATTCAGGGTGAATTTTTGAGACGGGGCAGTAAGGGCAGCTACTTTAACCGTTGTAGCTAGAGAAAAACGTTCCTAGGAGACTATCCTTAACTTTTGAAGATACTTCAATAATTTTTATTATACTAGCGGTTCGCCCCAGCTTCGCGTGGTTTCATTTATAAATTACCCGTGCGAAGTCGGGGTGCAAACTATACCTACCCTATGTTCATCACGGATAGTGTAGGATTCTAATGGTGGAATAATTTTTCAAATCGGTTCAGTAGTTTCGGGGCCTATTCAATGCAAACAAACAATCAAATCTTTCCTCTTTATAATATTAGTATAGATAATTATTTATTTTATTAGATAATTATATTTATTTATATTACATAGGTACCTGAATCTCGTTTGAGTAGCGGTGGTTTGGTGTTGGGTGAAGACTTTTCTGATGTAATGATGCCGCCCGGTCCCACTTGTGGGTATGTGTATTCGTGGACCTGCAAATAAATCATAAATTAGATTGTGTTTGAAATGTAGATTAAAAATAATATAAAAAAATCTTTTTTTTTTAATTTTCTTTGGAATGCGAAAGTTTGTGAGGATTTCATGGATGTCTGGATCTATAGATGTTTGTTACTTTTTGTTCATGCAAAAACTACTGAACGGATTTTAATGAAACTTGGAATTTACATACCGTTTGATAGAGTGATTCAAGAGGAAGGTTTATATGTATAATACATGCATAATATAGTAGAGAAACACTGATAATTTTAGAGGTTTCTAATGTGATGTGTGATGTGGCCCGTGCGAAGCCGGGGCGGGTCGCTAGTGCTTCATATAACTTACAGGAGATAGATGTACGTATGGATATCGGTCGGGGTCCGTTTCTCCAAGTTTGTCTTCCATGCTTCGGTGGTACACAGCATCATACTTGATAGATTCTGAAACATACAAATACGATTTAAAGAGTTTTATTCTCGTAAGAACAAAATTACAGTTCACTTAGGGCCGATTTTTCAATACCTAGATAACTTTTATCTGAGGAAATAAATATGCGATTTGACAGATATTGTATTGAAAATATGTCATAACGCCATATTTATTCCTCAGATAAAAGTTATTTATCGATTGAAAAATCAGCCCATAGAACTAAATTCGTTATTTAAGTATATCGTAAAGCTAGTGGCGAAGCATGCAGAACTTAAAAACTAAACTTAAAATAAACTTAAAAACTCGTTTCCATATTTTCAATAATTTTAAAAACTAAAGCCTAAAAAGTTAGGTAAGTAACATCTAAGTTATTATAAGTAGGTTTTGTTTGCAAAACATTTTCTAAGGAAAGAATCATTTTGTCTGTTTGTTTCGTTAAACATTATTTCATTGAATATGAAGTCTTATCATTTGCGATTCGAACGGGATTCGAACCCCTTCAAAAAAAAAAATTCCAAATCGGTCCAGTGCCTCGATCGCCAGTATGCACAAGTTTACTATTCGATCCGTGACTGTAGTAAAGGCTCTCAAATGTATGGGATTCCGGTGCAGCGCCTCCAGTGGTAACTTGACTGAACTAAAATCCCAATACATTTGAGAGATTAAACTACAGTCACGGATCGAATAGTAGACTTTGTGCATACTCGTGCTAAAGGCTCTGGCGTCTTTGAGTAATCGGTGATCATGATCATACACAAAAAATACATAAAAAAAGATTCCGACGAATTTTGAACATCCTCCTTTTTTGAAGTCGGTTAAAAATAAGTAGGTACATTACCTTAGTAAAAGTTAAAAATAATAACATGGAATATGGATTCCGTGGCCGAGTTGGTAAAGGTACTCTGGCTTTAAAACTCAAAACTCAAAATGATTTATTCAATAAGATCATGTAGGTTGATCACTTTGACACGTCAATTGTTTGATATAGTTTTGATACAATATTTTATGATTTTAATATAAATAGACGGAGTTGGAGCATGTTCAGTCCCAGGCGTTTTTGTCATCCAAGTAATCTGATATTTTATAGTACGCTTTTTTATTAAGAAGAGTCTATCAGTAAACTATCGTACCTCCATGATGCGTCGGTAGTGCGATGGCGCATAGGATGGGGGTCTGCGTGTCGGTGCTGCGGAGGCGACCTTTGCTGGAGTTTTCCGAGCTCGAACGGGAGGAACAAGGCAGGTTTAGACACTGGAATATAAAGATATTCCAATTTATTATTTTTATATTAATTGTCTGGAAGAAATAGCCTTTTGCGATAAGACCGCCATTTGCAACCTAGTATTAGATAAACTTAAACTTGGAAAATCTTGAATTAGGCCAAAGCCGTTTACGATCTTAGCGTTCCAACTAGGGATTGCAATCCCGCGGCCCATTCAATCCCGCGGGATTGATATGCGGGATTGCTCAATCCCGCGCGGGATCCCGCGGGATCCCATATCTTAGAAATTATGTATAAAATCAAATTGAAACAACAGATTAAGCAACAGGAGCCAGCATTATACTGACACTGGGTCATTTGGTACCACAAAGAGTAGTAGGCAGGTACGCACGCACATTATTGTTAACAGTTTTCACAGCACAAAACAAAACTAAATCAAAAACACTAAAGTTTAGGTAAAACGCCGGACGGTGAATACGAAAACACTCGTCACCTACAGAAAGACGTGCGCAGCCCAGTGCTATTTATTATCAACTACCCGGACAAAAAGTAGCCTATGTTACTCTCCAGGGTCAAAAAGTGGTTAAAATTGTCTTACACAATAAATGAACAGACCCTTGTAAATATGTAACGAAAGTGTTTGTATGATCTCACCTCGAAGATATTCTGCTCTTCATCATCATCATGTGGTGCTGGATTGCGTTCTTTGTACGCGTGAAGCGACGGCCACGCCCCACCCAGACCTAAATACAATAAATAAATCATAAATAAATAAATCATTTATTTCAGGTAACAATAGCAACTAAAAGATGTAAAATACTTAAAACTACGGCCCATATAATATACTAGCTGCTGCCCGCGGCTTCGCTCGCGTGGTACTCTGATAAAAAGTAGCCCATGTTACTCTCCAGCCCTCCAACTATCTCCACACAAAAAATCACGTCAATCCGTCGCTATGTTTTGACGCGAAAGCAGGACAAATAAACAAACAAATAATGTATAACCTTAGAGTCTAACATACATAATATATAAACTTATCTAATAGCGACGCCACGCTGGTTTCTGGTTAGTAAATAAACATTTATTTTATTATTTTTAGGGTTCCGTACCTTAAAAGGTAAAAAAAGGAACCCTTATAAGATCACTTTCTTGTCCGTCTGTCCGTCTGTCCGTCTGTCCGTCTGTCCGTCTGTCCGTCTGTCTGTCCGTCTGTCCGTGTGTCACCATCGATTATCTCAGGAACGGGTAGAGCTAGCAAGTTGAAATTTATACCTTATACTAAGGTCTATAGTCCCTATTGTGACTATAAAAATCAAGGTCCTGAGTCAACACTATAAAAAGATATAGGCAAATTTAGGTTTTCGTGAAAACTTGTGAGTACCAAAACTTACCTTAATTTTGGACTTTTTTTATTTTTCGGAATTTTTCCTTTACTTGTGCTGGAAGACCTTGCTTGTAACCAAAATTGACCATTCTAGGTCAACCGGAAGTACCCTAGAGGTTTTGGGTCGAAAACCTAAATGGTAGTTCCCGTTGACCTAGAATAACGAAATTTGGCAAAAAGTAAGGTCTTATAGCACAAATAAAGGAAAAATTCCAAAAAGTTAAAAAAGTAGAAAATTAAAGGGTGTTCCCATACATACATAGTTGACGACAATTAAAATTGTCCTCCGAGTTGAATGGGCGCTCATACAATTAAGCGGACTAGCTTAATTGGCACCATGGCTAGGTACGGAACCCTCGGCGTACGAGTTCGACTCGCACTTGACCAGTTTTTTTTAATTAAAAAAGAATTTTCAAAATCCAATCTTTCGTGTCGAAAAATTTATATGCATATTAACACGAGCTCTAAACGGTGAAAGAAAATCGTGAGGAAAACAGCTTAGTCAGCAACACACGTATTGAGCATGTCTTTCCTGTGGATATGGCCGGTTAAGCTGAGAGGATGGTGTAGGTGCTACAAGCCTACTCCATCTCAACATTGTCCCAGGCACTACAATGTCCCGTTAAGTGTAGGCAAAGATTGCCTCCTGACACTGTATAAATCATCTAGTAAATAAAGGCCTAAGTTTTTAATTTTATGACGTAACGACGTTAGGCTGAGACTCCACCAAAGCGGAGATGTGTGAGATGTGTTTTAAACAACCAATAGAATTTCAAAAGACGAGATGACATGTTTTAATAACGAAATTCTATTGGTTGTTTAAAACACATCTCACACATCTCCGCTTTGGTGGAGTCTCAGCCTTATAGATAGCCGAATACAAGCCAAGCATACATTTCACAGTACTCAATAACTCACCATGTAGAAATCCAGTATACGGAAGGGGCAAGCAGAAAAAAACACATTAGATAAATTAGTTCACGGACAGTAGGTTAATTAATTATATTAAGAATCTATATAAAAGATTATGGACCAAAACTGTAATGAATTTAGGGGTAAAAACTTAAATAAGTTCAAATATTTTTATCTGAACATATTTTTCGTAATATCCTAGTGAAGAAATATAAACATGTTACAGGGTAAAAGTAACAATGAGTCAAGAAATTCTAGGGTCAAAAAAAACCATAACATTAAAAAATAATGTTTTGGTATTTGGTAAAATTATTACTTGTAATTTACTTAAAACCTAAAACAACACCAGCAACATGGACAAAATCGTCCTTTATTCTACTTTTTCTCCCTCTCTAATATACTCTTATCTATAATAGATAGAGTATAGATAAGATATTTGCAGAGAACTACAGTTTTCTTTTCTTAACATATTTTATTGGGGGTAAAAGCTCACTACACGCTACATTTTCGGGGTAAAAAACAAAATGTGTTAGGGGTAAGATATAAAACGACTTAAGAGCTACGTATAGGTTGTAGAGCCGTGTTGGCAGAGGGGCATGATACCTCGACATTCGATCCAAAGAGAGAACTACAGACTAGGGAACTACAGATTTCTTCTCAGCTGTCATCTTAATACATTATTATTATAGAGAGTAAACACATATTTGCATATACATATTTGCTACAATTAAGTAACTTTAAGAGGAATGTCTTGCATTAGCGTCTAAGACAAACTTAATACAGTTTTTTAGACGTGTTTACACTGATATTTAAGAGGTTTTTATATGTATAAATAAATAAATAAAAAATAAAATAAAATAAAAAAGATCACTACGCCGGTACGGGGTAGAAAACAAAATGTGTTAGGGGTAAAATATAAAACGACTTAACTACATATAGGGTGTAAAAGCTAACCTTCCAACAGTTCCTCGACGGCCGTCCTGACGCCGCGGTCGAAGGCGCGCGCGTCCGCCGCCGTCTGGAAGGTGAGCCCGAAGCGACGGCCGTCCGTCACCCAGTGGTGGAACGTCGGCATTACCTTGTTGTAGTGGAAGTCTTTCTTTATTGTGCATTCTAGGACCACCTGTCGACAACATTTGTTCTAATTACCTTTATCATCCAGCAAAAAATTCGCTGTCATTATTCAAGCAGCCAAATGCGATGCAGTAATTTTTTGGTTTTATTTTATAATAATATATTCCGGCCGAGCATGGCGGCGCGTGGCAGCCCACTGAGCTGACCCGCCCGGCGGGCCCGCCAATGTACGTGTAGCTTTGTACCTAAAGTGCGGAGTGCACCATCTGTTCTAATATGTGGCTTGGCTCAGGCGGAACGTGACACTTTTTCGTGCGTGCAGCCGGCGTTCATCGATTTATAAAACGTTATCACATCAAAAAATTAAATATGACGACTGTATCTGAAATATGTGCGTCTTTCAGATCCTTAGGCATTTTTAGATCCTTTGAAGATGTCTATGGGGGTAGTCAGAGGAATGTCCGAACACATTTGGTAGCGTGGCAGCGAACGCGTTAAGAGATATTCGTATAACGTACCATGTTGTCGCTGATTCGTGTGCCGTGTATATAGTACTCGTACGTGTGAGGCGCGGGCAGGGATGATGTGTCGCCGTTAGAATCGCCATCTGGAAAGAAAGGTAAACCTTTTAACAAAAGTAAAACAATTATAGTCTGGTAACAAGCAATTTATTCAAAAATAAAAAAACCCGGCTGAACTGAAAAGTTGGAAACAGCAATAACTTATCAATCACAAAACAAAATTAAATTACTATTTTATTATTATGTAGGTAGGTATCTAGGGTTCGATGCCGTGCGCATTTTCCTAAACGTTGTTGTCACAGTTGACACACAGATGGCTCTGCGAGTACCTAAATTAAATGCGTAAGTTATTTCTTATATATGAGATATCTCCTAAATGGCTGAACCAATTTCGATGCACTTTGTTCTAAACGTTGCGTGTGACTAAATAGAAAGTTTTAGTATGCGTTTTGGTTAGCAATTCTATTTAGGGCGAAAAATAGATTTCGAAGATGTCATGTTAGATTTTTTTAAAAATTATAAGTATTTGATATCAGTCCACCAACCTCTTGATTTTGACATGGATTTTGATATGATAGCGTGATTTTCATTTTGAAATATCACACATTGTTGCATTTTTTAGCCGCACTATTTGATTTATCGAAATAAAAAGTATCCTAGAGCACAATCGAGATGGAGACGATTCTAACGATACCTCATTCATCAAAATCCATCCAGCCGTTTAGGAGAAACGTGGTAATAAAGAATATTACTTACATACGAACGAACCCACCCACATACATAGAAACGCGCGATCTACATAACCCGGGTGACTTGACAGTCAGCCGGGTAAAAACGGGTAGAAACGGCAACTAAAATTTCATTACAATGAAAACCCTTTCTCTACTAATCTATGGTAAAGTACCGGTTTCTTGTCTATGGTACAGGTACCGAAGACATCAGTCAGAAGTAATAATTTCTTTCTAAAAGGGAATTTATCTATTTCACGTATTTAGCTTGCACAGTGGCGCCCCCATTTTTATCTATTATTTTTTGCCAGACTATACCTATCATTTAACCTTTGCGGAACACTGGTCTAAAGCAGTGTTCCACAAAGGGTGTGCCGCGGCACACTGGTGTACCGTGGTCATTAGTTGGTGTGCCTCGGGAAAATGTGGTTACCTATCTTAGTTAAGCAACTCCAAAGGACCGCATAATGCTGAACTAAACAAGCTCATGTTTTGCATAAAAAATTGATTTTTCATTTATGGGTGTATTTCCCCGATTACCTAGATGTACCTTGAAGACAAAAAGTTTGCTGAACACCTAAAGCACACTCGTTTTTTTCCGAGTATAAGGTTTCCTAGTATTTTATTTTATCCACTAATGCATAGGTTCTCAACGTGGGCGATAACGCCCCCTTGTGGGCGTTTGAGACTTTCAGGGGGGCAGTAGAAGACCCAGCGGAAATTAGGGGGCATTGAGATGGCTCATTAAGATATGGGGAGGAGGTCTCTTAAAAAAAAGATGTAGCGACATCTACCTGTCGCTAGATGAACTACAGAAAACATGCTACGCACTACAAATGGCGCCACTCAACATCAACAGTCCTAGAACTCGCAAGCAAAGTTTCTAGCGAATTGAAGCTTATCTAGAACTATCAGACATCAACTGTCGGTCGAAAGACCACGGGCAAGTGGGCCAGATGGGCCGGCCCGTTGCAGAGGAACCACCTACTCTGCCTTTGGGGAACTATTCCACCCTGTTTCCCAAAAAAGATATTCGCAAAGTGGGCGGTGGGTAAAATAAGGTTGAGAAATTAATGCATGGTAGTACAGGGTGTACAATACTCACTGTGCAGGCGTCTCCTGCCGACGCAGACGTCCGCCAGTCCCCCTCCCCCCGCCGCGACCCACCCCCCCGTACCCTCGTCGCGGCACATCACCTGCGCACGCACGCGCACCAAGTGCCCACTGAAACAATACAACGTCACCTTAATAACCTACTGGAACAATATAGCTTCCCCCCAATTCTTCTAGATGACAACGTCAATCATTCCGCTGCGTTTTGATTTGTTCTCATAAATGTCAGCCATTTGGTGAATAGTAGAATAGCTTTTCAAAAATTTGTTCTGCCAAAGTCCAAACCTTAGCTAAAACCTCACCACAACTGAGTCGTTTGTCATTAGTAGAATATCATTATATCCATTTATTTCAGTTTTCACCATATTGTATTAGTGAATAGAATAGGAAGCAGTCGAAAATCTAAGGTTTAGTTGAGGTTTTGCTTGAGGTTGATAAAAAGTTCGGTACTAGAATTGACACCAAGGTAACGTAACTTTCTACTACAGTAGAAAATGTTGTATGAAAAAGTTGCAATGCGCATCGAAACGGCTAACTTCACGAATGCCAAGATCCGTTGGATCCCAAAATCTTTGACAAACCTCTAACATCCTACAAAAAAATAGGTAGGTACGTAGGTACTAGCAAAAAACGTGACCCCCCAAAATCAAAGTCTGCGACTGCCCTGGACAATGGACATACTATCACGTATTATGGCAGTTTTCGGGGGTGCTCCTGTTACACCTAGTACGAAAGTGAAGAAAGAGAATAAATAAAACCTTAGATCTCCAAAAACATAACTTAGGCCTTCGCATCTATTCAATACAGCGTCAGGAGTAGGGCATGCAATACCGGGACAAATCTCAATACCGGTATTGAGTTCGGTATTGGAGCCCAATACCGGAATACCGGTATTAATACCGGTATTGGCATTTTTATTTGAAATCCTAGTTTTTCCTAAAAAACAAAAATATTGAATGTAATTTAAGCTAATTTTAGCAAGATTTATTGGTCAAAGATATGATACGAAGAAAAACTGCAGGAATAAAATCAAAATAATTTGTATTTCTATGAACATGTATAAAAAATAGTATCTATACTCACATAACAAAAGAGATCAATCAATAAACTTAGTGTACTTACTTAACTTTACCTAAATATAGATACTACCAAACGATGCTGGATGCATTAGGAGGAACTTTTTGGATTAGGAAGTCTTTAAGGTAATCACATTATCTAAGTACTAATTAAATTAAATGATATTAAAATAGTAGTTTAACGAGTAAAAACTTAATCCAGTTTGGTCGAATCCAGCCTAAGTAAACATTGCGAATAAAACAATATTTTACATACATTATTGGAGCGATTCAGCAGCTAATTCAGCGTCACAATTTCACAAAAGTAATCACACTTACAGACACAACATCGAACCGACTGATGCGATAGTATGCGGCGTGGAAGCGGGGGTAGAGTAAGAGTGAGAGAGCGCTAGAACTGGCCAGCGAACCATTTTTAAGGCGCGTTCACACGCTCGCGTGCAAACAGACAACGAGCACATTATTTTCTGTTGCGTCCGGTCTTCTCGAGAGTGACAGAGCTACACCGTGCTTGATCTAATCATATTTCTGTCTCGATTAATTTCTGTTTGCACGTGAGCGTGTAAACCCACCGTAATACCACTTGCCGGCCGCGACGTAGTTAATGATCTGGAATAACACATAGGCTACTTTTTACCCAGGTAGACGCAGTCGCAGGCACATGGATGCTAGTAATTCTTATGATAGTAATTAAAGTAAACATAGACGTACAATACGATTAGCGTATCTAGGCAATCGTAAAGTTAGCTGTTTCGATGCACAGTAGGTATACAATTTAGCAAGAAAATGCTCTACTGCGCACGACAAAAGACCAAATTCCGGGATCCGTTAACCATACTAACGTACGGAATTATTTGATATTGATTTCCTCAATACCGGTATTGTCCGGTATTGATTACTCCAATACCGGTATTGAAATACCGGACAAATCTTCCGGGATCCCGGTATTTCGGTATTACGGGATCCCGGTATTCATGCCCTAGTCAGGAGGCAACTTTTTCTTGTGTAAGTTCGTATGAGCTAGTGTCCAACTCTGGTGACAGAGTTTTTAGGCCGCCTTAAGGCCTTCTTCATAGCTAGCTTGACGACTTAAAAGCAGGGACCAACAATTTAACGTGCCCTCCGAAGCACGGAAGCGCTCAGCTCGTAATGCCACTTGCGGCCACTCATCCAAATTGTGACCGCGCACAACGTTACTAAACTTCAACGATCAATCAAGAACGTCTCAGCAAGCTACGCCACGAGCGCTTCCATTCAGCATGACTATTCCAAGGCCATTAGAAGAAAGCTTTTCTAGCACTTAAACCATCGGTTTTAGGCCTCCTGAAGGCCTCCGTCATCACTTAACGGTTAAGTCTGCGGCTGCTACCTCGACTTTCGATCCGAAGGTCGTGGGTTCGAATCCTAGACGAGCATCAATGGATTTTGCGTTTCGAAAAATTTATATGCTCATTAACACGGGCTCTAAACCAGTGGTCGTCACACTTTTCTGGTCAAGGGCCGCATAGGACGATGTGAGGCATCACTGCGGGCCGCACATTCTTCAATTATTTAGTTGACGATTTTTCGATTTTTCGAATTCCTAAATGTGGTAAAATCCTAGTTGGTAAGGTACCTACTAACGAGCTTGAAACTTAGCAACAAAAGTTTGCAGTGCTCAAAGACTCGCTGCTTGTCGGTTATCGTATTCTGCGCTCTGACATAACTCACTTTGCTCGCAATATACCTTACTCATAAAGTTAAATGCGAGCGAAGCGAGCCGAATTTTTTTTAAGACATGCAACATGTGACACTACGTTTTGTTTGCGGTGATCAAAGAAAAAACTCGCTGCTTATATTTTCTTATTCTGTGGTTAGCATTTACTCACTTTACTCGTAATATACCTTACTCATCAAGTAAAATGCGAGCGAAGTGAGCCGAATTTTTTAAGGCCAACGCAACATGTGACACTTTTTTTGTTTGCGGTGATCAAAAAAAAAACTCGCTGCTTATAGGTTCTTATTCTGTGGTTAGACTTTACGCACTTTATTCGTAATATACTTACTCCTGAAGTGAAATGCGAGCGAAGCGAGCCGAATTTTTTACGAGAAATGCAACATGTGACACTTGATTTTGTTTGCGGTGATCAAAGAAAAAACTCGCTGCTATAGGTTCTCATTCTGTGGCTTTACTCACTTTACTCGCAATATACCTTACTCATGAAGTTAAATGCGAGCGAAGCGAGCCGAATTTTTTAAGACAAACTCAACATTGTGACACTTGATTTTGTTTGCGGTGCTCAAAGAAAGGCTCGCTGCTTGTCGGTTCCTATTCTGTGGTCAGACATAACTCACTTTGCTTGCATTATACCTACTCATGAAGCTAAAATGCAAACAAAGAGAGCTCCAAACCAAGCAAACAAAGCGAGCCTCATTATCGCGAAGTTTTTAAATCAATCATAACTATTATTGTAGCAACGTAGGTAGCACCTTTCATCATCATCATTTCCTTGCCCTTTTCCAACTAGGTTGGGTTGGTACAACAAGTTCTCCTCTAACGTGGTAGCATCATTATCTACTAAAAATTTTTGCTTGGCCGCGGGCCGCACCAATACCGTCCGCGGGCCGCATGCGGCCCGCGGGCCGCACTTTGACGACCACTGCTCTAAACGGTGAAGAAAAACATCGTGAGGAAACCCGCGTTCGTTAGCCCCACACGTATTGACCATGTCTTTCCTGTGGATACGGCCGGTTAAGCTGAGTGGATGGTTTAGGTGCTAGGCAAGCCTACTCCATCACAATGTCCCAGGCACAACAGTGTTTCGTTAAGTTTAAGCAAAGATTTCCTCTCGACACTATAAATCATCTGATTCCTAGTAAAGATGTAAAGACCTAAGTTTTTGAAGTAAAACTTCTACACGCACGCTTGACTTGGGGAGTAAGCTGGTGAATGCGTGACGAGCGAGAGCGTTTCGAAAAGTGTGATCGGGCGAGGCGAACGGAAGTTTTACTTCAGTCGTGTGGTCTATAGCAAACTCGTTTTTGTTATGTCCCTTGAGAATAGAACCACCTTTTGCGTCGGCGTCGCGTCGTCCAAACAATCACCGCCGCCGACCGATCTACCCCCGATGCATGTGCATCCAACTGCACGTAGGGTAGTGTAGCGTAACAGAGGGGAAAGGGACAGTAAGGGAGGTCATTATTTAACACACGGGAATTACTCACGTAAAAATATATCGATTTAGATACCGACAATGTTTCGATTCATCCGGAGAATCTTCATCTGAGTAAGGAGGGAGTTGCGGCAAGGTTACTTCTCGCGGTCGCGTCCGGATGAATCGAAACATTGTCGGTATCTAAATCGACGATATTTTTACGTGAGTAATTCCCGTGTGTTAAATAATGTCTAGTAGGTACCTACCACTCACAAAAGTTTTGAAAGTGAAATAGTAAGGGAGGTTACTAACACAATTAAATGATTGGTCATTGTAGCCATTATTGGCATGAGTGTGGCAATCTTAAGGTAGGGGGTTCGAATTGCGGCAATGCTTTACGTTACGGAAAACATATGAGCAGGCTTTCAAGACAAAGAAACTTAAAACTCAGGCCTTTACTAGATGATTTATAGTGTCAGGAGGCTATCTTTGCCTACACGTAACGGGACACTGTAGTGCCTGGGACATTGTTTGAGATGGAGTAGGCTTGCCCGGCCGGCATCCACAGAAAATACATGGTCAATAGGTACGTGTGGGGCTGATTAAGGTGCGGGTTTGTTCCCTGGGGCGAGGTTTTCCTTCACCGTTCAGAGCTCGTGTAAATGCACATATATATTTTTCGCAACGAAAATCCATTGATGCACGGCCAGGATTCGAACCCACGAGCTTTGCCTTCCCATCGCTCGCCTAGCTGGCCAAATGGTTTGCATGGATAGACTCGCCAAACGTCTGGACGGTAGGACGGACGCCTTCGCTCGCGCTGGCTTAGGCTCGCCCAACAAGGGGCATAAAAGTTGGGCCAAAAATGTAAATTTTGATGCACTTTATGCGCAAGTGCATCTAATTAGATAGGTACTCGATATTTGGTCGTCATTCGATACCGGATCTTAAGAAGCCAAGTTTGACATTGCGCATTCAACTGGACAAAGCAGGGTAGTGTAGCGAGACGAAGGGGAGACAGGGGAAAGTAGGGGACGATTACTGAGGTCAATTATTCTTAGTAAGGACGAGCTTGCCACCTGTGCAATACTATTTTAAGATAAACTAGTTAATGCTCTGAGGTTTTGCAGTTTAATTTATAAGAATTGATTATGACGTTAAATTGTCGGTCCTGGCTTAAGCCATAGGTAGGTAGGTATTTATTTTTGTGCACACCTATTAAGAATTTCAAAAGTATATATTTATTCTAAGTAAACTGTACTATCCCTAGGTTAGCTAGGTTGCCTGGAAGAGATCGCTTTAAGCGATAAGGCCACCAATTGTTTTTACCTATGTTTAGATAATTTATACTTAAGTTTTCTTTGTGGTAAACAATAAAGTATTATCTACCTATCTATCTATAGGTATCTATCTATCCCCTAGAACAGTCGACGTGTAGGTATTGTGTATGTACAGTACTTCAAGCTATATAATGGACATCGGTTATTTTCGTGTTTTCACAATATGTCCGACAGCAGTGTATGATTCCACAAAACAGAATGTGACAGAAGTGCACGTCGTTATCAGCGCAGCTCGCAAGGCTTGCAACTTATTTGCTTTTCTTAAAAATGACATTGATTTATTCTTTCTTGATTAGTCTTAAATTCTTTAAGACAAATACGACTGACTGACTTTTCGTCAATCGTTTTTGTAATTTTATGTGATTGTTTCCGATGTTTTCCGAAACGCATTCTTTTTCTGGTTTTACTGTAAGTACCTACTTAGTATTTTGACAGTCAAGGTAATTCGAAGATAAGATAGGGGGTAACCAGAATCACGTCCAAATCTATACCTACCAATTACCAATTTAACAAAACGGAAGTTTTTTGTTTTTTCTTCCTGTCGCGAGACGTTTATAAAAGTAAGTAGATATTAGTTTAATTAGGTACAATTAAAATTTTTACAACTTGAGAACCTATAGTTATGAATAAAAGTAAAAAAATTGTTGCGAGGCGAAAATTTTCATGAATGGAAAAATTATTGATAAATTCGACTAAAATGCGATACCTTGAGTCCCCAATTAAATTTAAGGTTTCATTAAATTAGAACTTTTATAAATACCTAACGTTTAAAAATGGAACGCATTTAAATAAGTATCAGCATTATAATTTATCAAATAGGTTTACAGTTTAAAAAATAAAAAAACTGATTTTTGCAAAAATATTGGCGTCGATTCTGTTGTTGGTAAGTACACTTACACTTATTTCATTCACGCTAAAGACTACCTAGGTACCTAAAATACCTGTAGGTATTGCTAAAATAATTTATTTTTATTAGAAATTTATCTCTAAATCCATTTACATAACTACAGTGGTAGGTAAATTCATATCCAATGCATTTTTGTTAGGCAATTTTTAATACTCTCACAGAACAGCTGATTTTAATCCCAGGAGACAAATGACTTTAATACCATTTTTTAAATAATAGGGCTACTCTAATTGGCTCTGGGGCAATGACTTCGAAGAAGACGTCAGTTTAAATGATGACTCAAATATTAAAAACTGTAGGAGGGCCACTTGAATGATCATAATGACAATTAGAAACTCGATATTCATCATCAATGATTACAATTTAAAGCTTCAAGGAATTCTGTAGCCAGGGTCGTTTTATCCCAAGGCCTTACAAAAGCCCCTTTTTTCTGTTTTTTATTGTTATTCTTTTCAACAGAGAAAAAAGTCAGGCCCAAAAAGGCCCGTGTCTATTTTTTTGACAACTTCGTGTATGAAGACGGATAAGGTAAGGCAAGGTCGTTCTGAATCGGCAAAATATTGCAGTAAATTCGTGTGACCATGAAAGCAGTCCAACATTATTGTGAATGAACGACGAGCCATTGAAATAAAGCTATAGGTACACAGGGTTTACAAGGGCGGCGGTCGTAGCCAAATTTGGACACTTTTATCACTCAATTTTACTCCACAAGGACAGATTATGGGTCTGTTTTTATTGCAAAAGGCCTGTAGTACCATTGTAAGGAAGATTTTAGCAGAGTTAGGGGAAAATGGCCGGGGTAAGGCCCTACCTAGTTCGATAGGGCGAGCGAAGATTCTCAAAAAACTGAGTCAAAATCACACTACTTACTTTTCAGATGCCTCGGTCATGATTCGACACGTCGAATATCCTAATTTCTACTCGCCACTTCACAGATTTCACCATTTTTATGACATAAATACATCAGATTCACTTTAGAGCGATTGTTTCGGCCCTTTGTTGGGCCTCAGTACGCCTGCGTCAATAGAGTCCGGGCGTTTATTCAATGAACGCGGCGCGGCCGTGCGACAGGTGGCGTGTTTGTCGCGCACAACTGGTGGAGGAGCCTCGCGATTGGCTAAAACCGCCTCCTGTGACGTTCTGACCAATGACAGCGATCAATGATGCGCGCGCACCAATGACACTTCCACAAGCAAAGAGCAAAACTGCGCGAATTTTCGAACTCTCAGCCGCCGGAATAGCAATTCTTGCACCCCTAAGCTCGAATTTCGTAATTTCAACCACGATTATCCGTTCATTTTGTAAATTTTGTAAAAGCACGCTGATAATTTAGTTTTGAACACGTATTTGGCAGTAGATGCTTGTAAATTCGTTATTTTTGGACGGGGTGCGTGCGGAAGTGGGTCGAGGCTTCGACGCTCCGACTATAACTGAATGGGCTCGCCCCGTTCATGCAGCCCATTCAAAAATATATAGGTCAAATGAATTGCAGCGCCAGAATAGGCAGTAGTTAGTATGTGGCCTAGTTGCAACCATTCATGGCTGCACAGCCTCCCAGCTATAAATAGATGTCCTATTTTTGGGGGGTCATTCGTGAACGTAAGTGCAGCGAACTAGGTTACCTGATTTTCTTTGTTAATAGTGCATGACGTAGGTTCATGACGTCATTGTTCGCGTAGTAACTGTGCTTTATACTGTGGGTTTTCGGGATTTTTTTTTAGCTTATTGTAAATTATTTATTTGAAGGTTAACGGTTTTAGGTCATGGACGTTGTTGAAACTTGATGAAGTGCCTAGGTACTCTAACTTTCTGATAACATTAAGCAAAATTTGATTTATTTATTGAAAATTACCAAAAGTTTTAAGTAACCTTTTTAAAATCTTAACTAAAATCAAAAAAATTGTGAGGGTACTTTTTTACGTTTTTTTTTTAGAATTATATTGTGAGATCCCGGAAGATATTGATGTTTTACCTTTACAGTCTTATATTTCCTTTATCCCCACCCTCCTCGTTCAAATCGCCCTATGTATCGGGCGGTTTCAATCGCCGACCGATGTATACAATTTTAACTTTAGAAGGGTTTAACAAGGGGTCACATTAGTTTTTCGAAATAGTGAAGTCTAAATTAACTATCGTAGTTTGGTTTTTACTTGCAAATTGATCAATTATTGAAAATATTTTCAATTGTCTAATTGAGAAAGCTTATGTACTACTTGGTTAAAGTAGTTTTCACATTAAACCCTACTGATAAAATATTAAGAAGGTTTATAAAATATTATATAGGTAGGTACTTGATTTCGAGTGCATCTAATCTCAGATAATAATAAAATTGGCCCAAAAACTATTTAAAAGTCTATCTTATTTGTTTGAAATCGAAAAAAAGGCCATTACTTTTTAATGATCACTTAATTTTAATTGATGACGCAAAGTGCCGCTGTAATGAACTAATGACCAAATCTAATGACGAGAGTTTATAATAAAGCATCTTATTGTTTTGTGATAATAAAAAAAAATAAAAAAAAGGTCAAAAAAAAACATACATACCTACAGCCGAACATAGAACCTCCTCCTTTTTGGAAGTCGGTAAAAAAGAGAAATTATAGGAGGAAAGGCATAGTGGGTTTTTCTCACTCTATATTCGAGCAGCTCGACTGGGGAAGTACCTCCGGCTTACAGAATATCGCAGTCAAATAACATCATTCTTCTCTCTGGTGTTGTGTTCCTGCGGTGAGTAAGGTTGTCAGAGCTCTGCTCTGAAGCGCTGCGGTGACAACTGGTGGAGCAGTCTTGTCCATTGTGTTGTCGGCGCAGTGATTCCTCTTTTAAAGGGTCAGCAGCGCGAGTGTGACTCCTCTGGTGTCGCAGGCGTCCATAGGCTACGGTAACCGCTTACCATCAGTTCGTATGAGCCAACTCTGGTGAAGTTTTTATGCCGCCTAAAGGCCTCCGTCATGGCTTAGCCCAAAATCGGGACCGACAATTTAACGTGCCCTCCAAAGCACGGAAGCGCTCAGCTCGTAATGCCACTTGCGGTCTTGTGGCCGCGCACAACGATAGTGAAACAAACTCGTACTTAGCACTCACCTGTTAACTTACAATCATGTAGGTATAATAGATTGATCACTTTGACACGTCAATTGTTTAAGGAATTGTGAATCAAGGCCTTATTATCATCATCATCATCATCACCATCATCCTCAGCCTATAGCAGTCCACTGCTGGACATAAGCCTCCCCTAATGAGCGCCATCGCACCCTGCCTTCAGCTTGACGCATCCAACTTATGCTGGCAGCCTTACGCAGATCGCAAGGCCTTATACCATGACTTAATTCATCCATAGCAAGCCATCTAAGGATCGTTGCAAGCGATTTATAGATGGCTCAATTGATCCAAATGGCTCAAAAGATATAGCCCTATCATGAGCTACTTTTGCAATTTTTGATAAACTACATTACCTACAGTAATTCAAGATAAAGAATGGTTTTCGGAAAACATCGCAAACAATCGTGTAACATTAGACAAACGATTGCCAAAAGTCATTTGGAAATGAAAATTACTCATAATTTCAACTTTATCGCAAACAAATATATATCAATGTCATTTTTAAGAAAAGCAAATTAGTTGCAAGACGTGCGTGCTGCGCTGATGACGACGTGCACTTCTGTCGTATTCTGTTTTGTGGAATCATACCTACACTGCTGTCGGACATGTTCGGGAAACACGAAAATGACCGATGTCCATTCTGAAGCTTGAAGTAGGTAGGGGAGGTAGGGGACGGACGGGCACTTTTTCACAAAATAACGCGTAAAAAAACAGGTTTTTAATATTAGCATAATTTAGAGCCAAGTATTATTGCACTATATATTTAGCTAGATATTTTACAAAGAACTTTCTTAAAATTATAATCGGTCTCAAATCTACGAGAGAATTTCAGAAGTAAGTCAAAAGTGTCCAAACCTCCCTATGGTAGGGAGGCTTGGGCATCCCCTGTGGGAGGTTTGGGCATGACGTATAAAACACTCAATATCTTTAGTATAAACCAAACTTAAAAGCTTACATCAAATAGAAACATCTCAAATAGTACCTTTATCACAAAAAATCAACAAAGACTAAACAAATCTTACTTATTCAACATTTTACTTATCCGCCAAAGTGCCTTAGGCCACTGTACTGGCCCGAGCTCTATTTGAGTCGTTCGCCGATTAAAATCACGATTTCTATGGTGTTAGGGCTTCCCCATACGTGGAAAGTGTCTTTATTTGTTGGTAACATTATTGTCCCACTACTGGTAACACTAAAAGTCATAGATAATATATAATATTTCTACAATGTGTCAAAATACCGGAAGAGAAAAATACGAAAAAAACTTTATTTTTGAAAGAAGGTTCAAATAAGATTTTCAGCGATGACCTATACATGTTTTGCATTAATTAAATCTGACAGGTATTTAGGATAATTACTGAACCATTAAAACCCCGTTTTAGATTAAAAAATTTGAATTTGATCAACATTTTGAATGTTGCGGGTGAATTTTCTTTTTGAAGGTTGGCTATTGTGATTGATGTATAGGACTGAAGTGAATGAGGTTTGTTTTGTTCGTTTTGTTGGCTAACTACATATTTCTACCAATCAGAAAGACTTCAGACAAGGCTATAGGATGAAAAATGAAGTAGTATTGAATTTTTATTTGCCGTGAGCGCCCTCCCGCTCGTCGCGCGCGGAACAAAATGGCGTAATTTGGCCTTTTGCAAACGCGAATAGATAATTACTTTTAATGTCGATGTGTATATGTTTTGTGTTAAATAATAAAGGTGTGTAGTGTACTAAGTGTGTGCACCATGTTGACGCAGATATTTGCTACCAATTTTGAACAATTGTGAGTTTTTATTTTGCAAGGTGCCAAACATGTTTACGGAATGGAATAAACAATTTATTTGGTGGTGACAATGTAATCCCCTTGAGCAGGTAAGTAAGTAGTTAATAAGCTTGTTAAATTCCGATTCCAATGATACCACAAACAGGTTTAGTCCAGGAATAAAATCACTGGCAAAAAAAGTTAAACCGCTGGCAACAGTTGCGCGGGCGTTGGTTTGGCTAGGCAGGCAATCGGTCCGGGGGGCGGGGCACCTCAACGGTTATCTAAGATTAGGTATGACCCATATGGGTTTGTCGAATATGTACTTAGAGCTACCACGTTTACTTTTATTGCATGTCTTTGGTCCTGGGAATTTATTTTTGATGTCACCTAGTGGGACACTAGCTATTTTAGGGAAAAAAAGGTAATTCTTATCTTGCTCAGTGTAATACATTAGATTTGGCATGCCCAAACCTCCCTCACATCAAAGTGCCCATTGCTCCTTTGGTACATTTTTTCAACATAAGATTCCTGTAATTTTTTTTTGTTTAGATTTTCAGCGTGAATTGCAGTTTAATTTATACGTTAGTATATAAACCATAGAAATATAATAAAAAACAGACATGCCTTTTGCTGGTTTTTCCTCTAGTAAGATATGAAACCAGATCAAAGCATGGACTTTTACTAGTGCGAAACCTTCAAAGGTGTCTGTGTTTGGCAACTGACAGAAATGACAGATAGTCTATGGATGAACAGCATTGCCAGTCGGTAAAGTAAACTACCAAAGTAGGGAAAAAATAAAATCTATGACTGGATCGGAATAAAAGGGGGGTGCCCATGTCTCCCGACTGCCCGTCCCACCCCTACCTCCCCTACTGTACCTACATAATATATTATGTTCCTTAAATCGCAATATCAAAAAAATTTAACTACCTCCAAATCTCTTTTCTACGAATGAGCTCTGACGTCATGAGTGACCTAGTGCTACTGGTTCTCTGCCGGTCACCCGGGGTGAGTGACACGCGGGCTGGAATCAATAGCCTAGGCTAGGTGACCTAATTACAATACCTATGCAGTCGGTTTGATCGACGTCATTGATGACGTACGGATATTTCATATTTCGTGTAATAGAAACAGGCTCGCGACTTTATACCACAGACTGTGGTATACATAGATATTCAGTGTAAGATCCTTTAGGGAGTGGCCACACTGCGTTTTCTGCAGCGCGTTTTTTGAGTAAGGCTGTGTCCCCAGTAGGCAAACTGTGAGCGGCCGACTGAGTTTGCGGCGTATCGGTTTAGTACGCTCTTCCATATATTTGAAATGGAGTGCCCACAGTTTGCTAGTTTTGCGCGTAACGCTGCAAACTGCGTACAGTGTAAGGCTTCCATCCCGGGAGTCTCGGTCTCGAAAATATCGAGAGTCTCGATGATTTTTTCGTATTTTCGAGACTCGAGACTGCAACTTCCAGTCCCGGGAAAAACGAGACTTTCGAGATTACATTGAAATACGTATTAAGTAATTTGAGAAACCCCAAAAATAAGGGTACTTCTGTCCACGACTTAAAAACAACTATGCATGTTGAAAGAGCATTGTTTGAAAATGGTGGAGATAGGGGGAAATTCATAAACAAGTGCTATAGTTACCTTATATCTATCCCTCCCACGAGCGTGGAAGCAGAGAGGGCCACTGCAGGTTATTTTTATAACAAAATAAGGTCCTCTCTATCAGAAAATACATTGAATGCTTTTGTTTTTTTACGAGCCCACTTCAAAAATGAGAAAATCTGATAATTTTTTTATACTTATTCCTTTCATTTTGTTTATTTTCAGTTCACTGTAACATTTTGAAAAATAAATGACCTTATTGAAATATCTTGTATTCTCTAACGAAATACCTAATCCCTATACCTAGACTACCTACATAAGGGCACAGATTTTTTTTTTTAAAAGTCTCGAAAGTCTCGTTTTTCCCGAGAATCCCGGGACCAAACCGAGTCTCGATATTTTTGTCCCGGGACTCGAAAATATACCGAGACTGGAAGCCTTAGTACAGTGAGCGCAAAACTAGCAAACTGTGGACACTCCATTTCAAATATATGAAAGGGCGTACTAAACCGATACGCCGCAAACTCAGTCGGCCGCTCACAGTTTGCCTACTAGGGACACAGCCTTACGCGTTTGTATCGATACAAACGCGCAGACAGGGTGGCAATTCTACTAGATGACAATGTCAATCATTCCGCTTCGTTTTGTTTCGATGTCTTAAATGTAAGCCATTTGGTAAATAGTAGAACTTTTCAAAAATTTGTTCTGCCAAAGTCCAAACCTTAGCTAAAACCTCACCACAACTGAGTCGTTTGTCATTAGTAGAAGTAGAATAGGAAACAGCAGGGTTCGAAAAAATCCGATTTTTATAATAAATATCAAAAATCCGATTTTTTTATATTTATCCGATAATTATATCGGATATATATCCAGGCTAAGAAAAAGAAGCAAATTTCATTCTGTAACGGGATTTAACACTTTAAAATGTGAAAGCAATTTGTAAAATAATATAGGTAAGTGTCAAATTACCACATTTATATTTACAAACTTAAATAAAGTATCAAAAGAATTAGTGTTTATTTGAGAAAGAGTTTTTTTAATGAACACTTTAAAAAACACTTAAAATCACTTTAAAAAACAGTCTAAATTATTCGAAATTGTAGTTTTTCGCTACGTGTTGCCAGGGTAAACATTTATCTCCAAAATTTTTAGTTCAGAAGACAGGAAAAAATCCATTGATATATAATATATCAAGATAAAAATCAATTGATATATATCGTGATATGTATCATGATATACAGGGTGAATTTTTGAGATGGGGCAGTAAGGGCAGCTACCTTAACCGTTGTAGCTAGAGGAAAACATTCTTACGAGACCATCCTTAATTTTTGAAAATATTTCGACCTGCATTCACAGATTTAAAAAAAAAATGTACAGTCAGCGAGAAAATGGGCCATTTACACAAAAACTTTTTTTGATGCCAATCGATCCTGTTTCATCTAAGGATAAAAAGGCTCTTTCAGACCAACTGAGGTTAGAGTACTAAAAAAGTCAGAAATCGCCAAAATGTATTTCTGAGACAAGACAGTAAGGGCTACCTAAACCGTTGTAGCTACAGGAAAACGTTTTTAGGAGACTATCCTTAACTTTTGAGGATATTTCAACCTGCATTCACAGATTTTGAAAAAAATGTACAGTCAGCGAGAAAATGGGCAATTTACACAAATACTTTTTTTGATGCCAGTCGATCCTGTTTCATCTAAGGATTAAAAGGCTCTATCGGACCAACTCAGGTAAGAGTACTAGAAAAGTCAGAAATTGCTAAAATGTATTTTTGAGACGGAGCAGTAAAGGCTTTCGTACGAAATCATTTTGTCATTTGTCATAATTTTTCATCATTTTGTCAAAATATCTTCAAAAGTAAGGGTAGTCTCCTAAGAACTTTTTCCTCTAGCTACAACGGTTAAGGTAGTTGCCCTTACTGCCCCGTCTCAAAAATTCACCCTGTATATCCGCTGATATATATCGGCGAACCCTGGGAAACAGTCGAAAATCTAAGGTTTAGTTGAGGTTTTGCTTGTGGTTCATAAAAAGTTTTCTAGTAGAATTGCCACCCAGCTCCCTTCCCGCATAATAAATAGGATAAATATCCAAACAAACGCGATGCGAACGCGCGTTTCCATAGATACAAACGCGCGGCTCAAAAACGGCCTGCAGAAAACGCAGTGTAGCCACTCCCTTATGTACGTTCTTATGGCCGTTTATCGGTTTTATATTAAACATAATAAGTATATATGTAATTTCTTTTTAAAATGCATATTACGTGGATAAAATACTTTATTACAATACAAAATTTTTACTTTATTAATTTTTACTTACTTATTCTATTACTTATTTCATTTCAAACCTACTTCAAATCTTTAATGGTCGTTTGAAATTTTACTAGATCTTTCGGATATACAAAATAGTATTTATGAATAAGGTTGCAAGAATCGTGTTTATGAATAGAGTTGCAAGGTTGCAAAATGGTAGGTAGGTCACGCAATGTTCAAGTAGATGGTTCGAATCCCGACGAGGGAATAACTTTTTGCATTTTTTAAATATTATTTTCTTTTAATTTTTTATTATTAGGTATATCCACAGCTGAGTAAATGGTACCTATTTGATAATAATATTAAGATTATATTTTTGTAATGGCTAGTATTACTTAAAAATATGGGTAGATTTTTGTGTAAAATAAATATTAAAATAGCAATAGTGATTTATTTATGATAAAATATTAACTATTTCTGTATATAAACATATTCTTATTAAAATAATGACTTTACATTGTGCTTATAATTATAAATATACTTATTAATATTTGTATATAAAAATATATAATTCAAAATACACAAAAAATAAGTAGAATTTTGATATTTTGTATGTGTTTAAGTGTATGTTAACTTTATTTTTTTTCTTAACTAACTAATGAAAATTTTTGCATTTGATGCCCAATTTATAAAGATGATCCATAGTTATAAGCCTTTTACCCGACTGCGGCGAAACCCAAAAGGAGGGTTATGTGTTTGGTATGTGTATGACCTTCCTATGTCTGCTACTACTCAACGGCTCAGCCGATTTTGATAAATGATACGTCATTAGATTCGTCTTGACAGCGCGAGTGTCATTATAATCAAAAAATAAAATGGCTGATTTTATGCTATTTATGTAGGGTCTGAAAAAAAAAAATTATTTTAATTCCCTGCACTGGGGCAAGTATCAAAATAATGGGCAAAAAGCGAGGACAAAAATAATTGAAAATAAACAAAATAGACACGACTAAGGCTGGATTTTACCAAACTGGATTAAGTTTTATCTGGAGATTAAACCACAGATTAAACTGCTGTTTGTTTGAATATTTTGACATTGTAAAGTTGACACCTTATAACCAGGATAATTTGAATACACCTAATAATGTTCGGTTGCGCTTTCTAAACAATTGTATTTCGAATTCTGTCGGCTAACGGAATAACTACACTGGGAGTAAGATGACAGTTTGGTCATCATTGACATCATTGTGTAGTGAATGAACTCAGCAGACGTAGCATGTAGTCAGAAACAAGTCCAAATCTATTCTATCAATGCAACGGTGCGCAAGATCTCAGTTAGGGGCGAACTACTAGTTTTAACTAAGTCCAAGGCCTATTTATTCGTTTTATAAACTTTCAAGATCTGGCGATCTGTGGTCTCTGCCTACCCCTATGATGGGATACAGGCGTGAGTTTATGTATGTATGTATAAACTCTCAAGTACTTACAGGACTAATATTATGTCTACAAGTTGTCGAATTCTGGAGTTTCTCCTTTGGTGGCCTGCGCCATCGCCGCTTTGGGCAGATCGTCGCCTTGGTTCATAGCTGCGTTTAGGAGACGCTGGGAAAAAAATAATTCAATTATAAAACTCTCAGGCCTATACATCTTTACTAGATGATTTATACAGTGTCAGGAGGCAATCTTTGCCTACACTTAACGGGACACTGTAGTGCCTGGGACAATGAGATGGAGTAGGCTTGTAGCACCTACACCATCCTCTCAGCTTAACCGGCCATATCCACAGGAAAGAAATGGTCAATACGTGTGGGGCTGACTAAGCCGCGGGTTTCCTCACGATGTTTTCCTTCACCTTTTAGAGCTCGTGTTATTGCTCTTATAAATTTTTCGAAACGAAAAATCCATTGGTGCACGGCCAGGATTCGAAAGGTACTGTACCCCTCGGCCAACACGGCTAATTAAACGAGCAATATTAGTTTGTTTGTACTCACGTTCTCGAAAACGGCTCTAACGATTTCGATGAAATTTGCAGTACGGGTGTTTACGGGGGCGAAAAATCGATCTAGCTAGGTCTCATATCTGGGAAAATTCGTTTTTTCGGCATTTTCACGCAAAAAGGTTTACTAGTGCAATGTGCTTCGTAATTTCAAGTAATTTGTTGAGACTAAAGTGGCCGAATGGAGTGGGTGTTCGCCTTTCAGCCGAAGGCTTCGAGTTCAAATCTCAGCCAGTAATTTTTTTTTTCCTTTTTTTTTTCTCTATTTGCACCCGAGCATAGCTCGGTCGCCCAGACATCCGTACCCATATTACAAATGTGAAAGTGTGTTTATTTATTTATTTGTCCTGCTTTCACGTCAAAACAGAGCGACGGATTGACGTGATTTTTTGTGTGGAGATAGTTGGAGGGCTGGAGAGTAACATAGGCTACTTTATAGGTATGCGAGCGAAGCCGCGGGCAGCAGCTAGTTACAAATAAAACTTACAATATGCTCCAATCCATCGTCATTGGGCCTGCTTTGTGAGTAGACCAAGCTTTGCTTCGTGGTTTGTACGGCGACCGGACTTTTTTCAGCTATGTTCTGCGCTAACGCCAATACATGGTTTATTGCGCTGGGAAAAACATTAATCTATTTAGGTTGGATTTTACCAAACTGGATTAAGTTTTATCTGGAGATTAAACCACAGATTAAACTGCTGTTTGTTTGAATATTTTGACATTGTAAAGTTGACACCTTATAACCAGGATAATTTGAATGCACCTAATAATGTTCGATTGCGCTTTCTTTTTGAATTCTGTCGGCTAGCGGAATAACTACTCTGGGAGTAAGATGACAGTTTGGTCGAATCCAGCCTTAGGGCTGATTTTTCAATCAATAAATAACTTTTATCTGAGGAATAAATATGGCGTTATGACATATTTTCAATACAATATCTGTCAATTCGCATATTTATTTCCTCAGATAAAAGTTATCTAGGTATTGAAAAATCAGCCCTTAATAAAATGAATAATGTATTATTACCAGTGATCGGAATGAGGCGGGCTAAAATACCTAAAGTTCGAAAAATAACAGAGACAAATGGAGACGCCTTAGGACTAAATATTTTTCGACCCAATTATTTCCGTTTCCGGGACCTTATAAAGAACATCTAACATTAAGGTGAA
Source organism: Camptogramma bilineatum (assembly GCA_958496255.1). NCBI lineage: Eukaryota > Metazoa > Arthropoda > Insecta > Lepidoptera > Geometridae > Camptogramma > Camptogramma bilineatum. The sequence continues at coordinate 2,241,620 of OY292476.1, forward strand.
TCAATTTTTTACCTGAGTTAATAACAAAAACTAAAATGTAAGTTATAAGGATAAAAAACTTTTTTCCGTCGGTCAAATAGAAAAATTATTTGAATTAGTTCACAATATTATTAACATTAATTTTAAATGTACTTACTTACTCACTCTGAAAATTGTGCCAACTTTCAATAAAATTCTTACTTACTACAAGAATAAAACTCTTGTAGTAAGGAAGTCTCCCCTTTTTTGCCTCTGTTCTTTGAATTTTAGGTATTTTAGCCCGCCTAATTCCGATCACTGATTATTACTTATACTTTTTGTAAATACATACATTATAATACTTTATGACAACCAGACACAGAACAATCATCTATATTCATCACTCTAATATTTGTAATGTCCTGGCTGGGAATTGAACCCACTACAGCCACCTACAGCGCAGAAGACAGATATCATCGAAAAAGCTGTTTCATACAAAAAACATGAGAAAATTAATTTATTTTTATAATGTTTTTTCGTGAATTTTTTCGAATTTTTAATAGTTAATTATGTAGTATATAGAGAAATCTACAAATAAAATGTTGTACGTAAACAATTAAAAAAAAATTTGCTATATTCAAATTATAAAATTGGTATATTTATTCCTTCTCGAGTCATCATTATCATCATCATTACCTATCCTTGTCAGGAAAGACTTGGCTAACCAGTCCAATAGCCAACGCCTCCTTGGCATCGAACCTGCGACCCGTGTAGCAGAGCTCTCTCGCTATCGACGTGTTGTTCACTACCTGAGAATAATAACAATTTACTATAAGAGGCACCGAAAATCCTTCAACAACAATAATAATTTAAAACATCGGTCGGCAAGCTTTTGGCAGGCAAGGGCCACAAGTTGGCAAAATAAACTAAAGGCGGGCCGCACTTGTGATATTAACCCCAGAAGCCCAATATACCTATGTATAATTGGTCATATCCCACAGAAAAAGTAAAATTCTATTAAAAAAATTGTTAAAACAAACTTAATTAATGTTAATTAATGCAATTATTTTGACATTTATTACTTTTATACAAAACATACACACGGGCCTCAAATAAAGCCGGTTTTAGTCTCACGCTCACCATCAGCGCTGATAGATGAGCGAGCTTTATTACAATGAAATAAGGATACTGATTGCTTGGCAAAAATGGCTACGCTGATTGCTCTCGTCAGTGCTGGACAATCAGTATCCTTATTTCATTGTAATAAAGCTCGCTCATCTATCAGCGCTGATGGTGAGCGTGAGACTAAAACCGGCCTAAGGCGTCCGCGGGCCGCGGGTTGCCGACAGCTGATTTAAATGAAAGGAAAATGAAATATGATCTTCGACGATTCTCTATGAACTGTATCCCCAAGGCGCGGTAGACATTCTCTCAGATCTTTTCAGGTATTTTTTTAGATCCTTCGAGTCTAAGGGGCTAGTCAGAGGTATGTCCAAATACATATTTGGAACATGCCCACGTTTTGCAGGAGTTAGCATTTCATACGTGACAGGTTGCAAGCCCATCGACGCTACTAGTAAATAGGTAAATATATTATTACCTTGGGAAATCTTTGCAGCGTTCCAACATCGGCCGCTAAACCAACATCGACCTCTTTTATTTGGAACCATGCATCTTCGGTACAATATCTGTAACGAAATTATGCGTAACAAGTTACAATTACAACCAAAAATTAATAATCAAAATTTCGACTGCAAATAATATTAACTTAACTTTAAAAGAGAAACATTATTTTAATAACCGACTTCCAAAAAAGGAGGAGGTTCTCAATTCGTCGGAATCTTCTATGTTCACCGATTACTCGAAGACGGCTGCACCGATTTGGAAAATTCTTTTTTGTTTGAAATAGCATAGGTACTTTCCAGTTGGTGCCACAAAAATTTGGTGAGAATCTGTCAAGATTCTTCGGAGTTATGAACAGAAATGCACCTCGAGAGTTCAGAAAATTGCTCAGTTTAAAACAATGAAGTCGGTTTTTTTTAATTTTTAATCTAGCCATCATTTTTTTATATGTATATTAGATCAATTTTGTCAAGTAATCAAGTTTACCTGATATCAGCCGAAGTGATGAGATCTACACCTGCGCCCACGCATGCGCTATGTATCACTGTCAGCACAGGCTTGTAGCATTCCTCTAACGATGATATTCCATCCTGAAATATTGAATAACCCTTTCAACTATCATCAAAACTTAGTCCTTTACATTTTTACATTTGAAAATGAAAAATATTATAAAATTTTCAATTTAGAATTAATAATAATAGTAAACTTTATTTCAGGCAACATTAGAATAAGTTACAAGATGTTATTTTACTTAGTCTACGGCCCATAGAAATAAATACCTTAAAACTAACATACATCCGTACCCATATTATAAATGTGAAAGTGTGTTTATTTGTTTGTTTATTTGTCCTGCTTTCACGTCAAAACAGAGCGACGGATTGACGTGATTTTTTGTGTGGAGATAGTTGGAGGGCTGGAGAGTAACATAGGCTACTTTTTATCCGGGTACCACGCGAGCGAAGCCGCGGGCAGCAGCTAGTATTTTATAAAAATGAAATATTACCTGTGCATATTTAATGAATTTAGAGTGGAACCTAGCTCTCCTCGAGACATCTTCCAGATCCTCTGCTTTCTGCGACAACTCCACTAAGCTCATCAGCTCAATGCCTGAAAAAAACGTTTATGATTATCATTCTTATTTATTATAGCTTGTAATTCCATACAACAATATATATTCTTCTCAAATGTTATGTATTCTTTTGTTTCTTCTTCTTTGTTGTATGGCCCCCAAGGGTAAAAGCCTCCTTCATTTCTCTCCATCTCTCCCTGTCCTTGGCAGTGTCCATCCAGTTTTTTCCTGCTGTGTTTGTTATATCATCGGCCCATCTTTTCTTCTGCCTTCCTACACTTCTTTTGCCTGTTGCGTTTACGATAGCATTTCTCAATTAAGCTTTAAAATCTGGGCGACTAAATACATACAACTAATTTTCAGTAGACACTTAAAATAACTACAAACCTCCAGTAAAATGCTTGCCCTGTCCTGAAAGGACAATGACCCTGCATTCGGGATGGTCACTTAAAGCTTGGAAACATTTCCGGAGCTCTCTGAAAAATTCAAATATTATACTTATACATGACTACATTTTGCAGAAGTTAGCATTAGGTACGCATTACACACTTCAATCATATACCTGTCTATGATCGAAGATTACATAATAAATAAATAAATATTGCTGGACATTTTACACAGTGCTATCTAGCCCAGGAACCAGATAACTGATAGATTACTTATATATTTTTTTTTGTAAATACATACTTATAATATGTACCTACTTTATAACACCCAGACACAGAACAAACATCTATGTTCATCACACAAATGTTTGTCCTGGATGGGAATCGAACCCATGACCTACAGCGCAGAAGGCAGAGCTACTACCAACTGAGCTAAGAGGCCAATCAAAATAATACATAACAAGTTTCAAGCCTATCACCACAAATCATCACCTTTAATACTAGGCAGGGATTATTTTTATCTTTGGTGTGCAAAGTACGAATGACTTACTCCCACATAGCAACATTAAAAGTATTTGCTTTCTTGGGCCGGTTGAGTTCAACATGGAATACATTTTTCTTTGGCACTGATACAGCTAAGGTCTCAAATTGTGGTATGTCTGCGCTTGAAGAGTGTGCCCTTAGATATGAACCTGAAAAATTAATAAATTATTTATGTTCTCAAGTAATTTCATTAATTTTGTGTGAAATCTCTTTTTCTCTTAGGTAGGGACACTCCATATCCTTTTAGGAAGGAAGAAGGGTGATATTGATATAAGGAAATAGGTACCTACTTTACACAGAAAAACCAATAAACTAGATTTGTCTTATTGTGAGTGTTCATTGCTAGCGAAAAGTTTACTTACCAATCGCAGCTCGCTTGGACTGTGTAAATAAAATTGTTCTAACAAATGCTGCCATTTCTGTATATATAAAACAAAACAGAATCTGAGTTTAACTCAAACAAATTGTACGACAAATAAAAATTAAACTGATCAAAGTCCAAATTCAAAGAAAAACAAAATTCAAATCAAAACACACAAGTACACAAAGAAATCCTTCTTTTCTGTCACTGTCAGTCTGTCACTCAAAAAGACTTTTTGACAGTGACAATGACAATGACAACAATAAACATTTGTCAATTGGATTGTTGTTTTGCTTTCTCTCTCTTTCTTTTCTTTTTGTCAGTGCTGCCAGTTTAGCGACTAAGTCACTAGAAATAGCAACTTATTATTACGACCAACGATGAAAAGCTTAAAATTTTATTTTTTCTTATCATGGCGTTTGTACTGAACAATAATGTTCTGGCAAATTATGAATGAAAAATTATTTTTTTTTATCCTCGCACCTGGTTGGAATCAGTTTTTAGTGACTTTCTGGCTTCGAGCTTATAGAATGGAGATGGCATCGATATTCTCATATAGGCTTACCCCTCTGTGACCATCCAGGCCCCTCGGCCATACACGTTAAATAAAAGTACTTCACTCGCATCCACGGCCATAATGTTGACGTATCGTGTCGCGAGTAGAGCTCCGTGAGTATGGTGAATTGTGCAGTATTTTTGTGTAAAAGGCGATCAGCGACAACAAACTTACGGGGACACGGTATTTCCTATCACATTGTAAGTGCTATTTTTGTCATTTGTGTTTGTAATTTTGTGTAATTTTGATTTAGATGAACTACTAGTTTTGACAGATTGGCGACTATTTCTTGAGGCGTAGTGCGGGGACAAGTTGAATGAAATTGACCGAATGAATGATAGAATAAACATTAAATTATTTTAAAACGCGATGTATACCTATTGTACAAAAGTAATTGAAATTTAAAAGATATCGGTCGGGGTGATTATAAGGCTGTGCAGCGATTAGTAGGCACTGGTGCATTTACAAGGCAAACACTTCATAAAATTTTGACATAGCTGTTATTCTATTAACATACCTTTTTCTCGATCTTAATTTAAAGTATGAACAAAAACAAAGGTTTTTTGTACGAAACATTTTTTTATTGGACTGTTAGTTTTCGAGAAATTAATTAAATTAACTAAGTCACTGGCACATCAATCATCGATTTTCTCAAAAACTACAAGTCGGACAAAAAAAATTATACCGAAAAAAATTGTTTATTTTTACGAGTTATACAAGAAAAGTCATTAATATGAAAAAAAATGGATGTCTGTAAAGTCGGTTTACGGACGATAATTTTACGTGATAACGAAACGAACGCTTAGGCCGATCGTGCCTCTCCATCGCTTGTTCCGCGCTCTCGCTTGCACGGCTTAGGCGGAACGTGACACGTTTTCGCGCGTGTAGCCGGAGGTCAACGATATATTATAATATTGTTAACAAGTCAAAATGATTTTTTGTCGTTTCTAAGTCTCGGCCGCCTACTTAACGTTTTTTTAAAATAAATAATGGTTTAGATTACATACATTTTAGCAACATAAAAAAAATCTAAAATTGAAACATAGGCACATTTTTTTCATTATGTGAGTAAAACCATTGTAATTATTAAATTAAATTACTTACCGGAAACACATACGCATATATGATTTTACTTTGTAGCTGATGGATTCAACGCGGGCGAAGCCGCGGGCGTCCGCTAGTGTGTGTGTAGTGTGCTAATAAAGCCCTTTCATTGGATACCCAACCCTACATCATCAAACAATATTTTATTGTATTTTATGACGTTATGTCCTCTAGAGGGCGCCAAATTCACTTTAATGTGACGTCACATAGCCTATAACCAGCGGACGATCCAGACGCTTCAAACGATACCTCATTTGTCAAATTATCATTAGTAGTTTAGAAGTTAAGAGGGGACTGATGAACATACATACATACATACCTACCGGTCAAAATTATAACCCTCCTTTTTACTTCGCCGTATTATTATTATTTTCACCATAGTCGGGTATAAATACCTACGTGTTTCATTATTTGCTTTAAATTTATTTATTTTGAGTTTTGTGTTAATCAAATCAGAGATTTTTTTTTTCAAACTATAAAATTTGGCGTTTTGTGTTTTTAAAGAATTGTAATTATGTGCTCAGTGACATTCATTCCATCAATACGAATCTAATGACTGTAATGACGTATCATTTTTCAAAATCGGTTGAGCCGTCGAGCAGTTACGAGCGGACATACATACATACAGGTCAAACACATACCTTTTGGGCTTCGCCGCAGTCGGATAAAAAAGGCAGACTATGAATATAGTATTACACAGACGCTTTAAAAAACGCCAATTTCATTCATTCATTCATCGTTCAGGTTTACCGGTCTAACTGAATGCCCATCACTAGAGATTTATCATAGTGTGCGTGTAAACACTGCGTAACACGCAGTAACCACGCCTATTTCATAATTGTGTGCGTATTGTAAGATCATGAACCAATGGTGTGCGGGATGATTAAGCGGGAGATTTGAATGCACCAATGCGTGTTTAGCTCGTCCCCCGCTAGTTTTTGCACATTTGCTGTTCGAGCTTATGGCATACCCCTGCTTTCTGGTGACTTGTGTTTCTAGCGATAAAATCTAGCGGCTCGAATTTTTTGGAGCTGGCAGCACTGCTTTTGTCAATCAAAGCAAAGATCAAACCAACAAAAAGCAAGTTTCGTCATTTTGAGGGGTAATTTCGTTGTTTCTAGTAAATAGGTACCTACTCTAGAAATTATACAATTCTTATTATTCCTTTCAAGAATTGCTTTATTTGTGCTACTCATTAATACCCAAATTAGAGGGTAATAACTAACCTACTATACCTACTACCTTGTAGTGTTGTTTGTTGCCGAAACCAGTTGAAAAAGTGACTCTCCGCAGTTAACGCTGTGATGTCGGAAACTCTGAAAGTGAATGCTTTGCAATGAAGAAGTGGGACACCGCTTCATCCAAATGAAAAGGTTTTGTGTAAGTACTGACCGGTACCAATCAACGCATTACAAATTATGACAACAAACTTGGATTATAATTGGCAACCAATTGGTGGTCCCTTGCCTGGGACGACCCTTTTATTATCTTAACTATAATGTCCAGTAATCAAAAAATATAATTTAGTGATTTACATTGTATAGGATGATTTACTAACTTACCAAATTCTAAGCTAAAGGTCATTGACCTAGTACAAGGTGACAGAAAGAACCAGTGCGGTGATAAACAAAATAAGTTTTGTAAAATAATTAAAGTGCTTGAATTTCGTTTGTAATTAGCATTTAAATTTTTAATTAAGTACTTGGATTTTCTAGGCCACTATGCCCAGTCAATGACCTTTTGTGATGAAAGATACATGAAGGTTGTACAAAAAATTTAATTTCGTGTTTTCTTTTCAGTACAGAAATTCAGAATAAATCTTTGGAAGTCATCAAATATCAACAAAAATGTTTACGGATCTTGTTACCAATGTAGAAGAGGTATGAAAATTATACATTATTATTAATTATACGGAGATTTATTTATACAAATATAATTATCATAATTATGAAAGAAATATGTGCAGTTCGAGCACTTTCACAAAGGAGATTTGTCATGAATCTATGGAACCTAGGCTAGGTTGTAATACACTTATTTTTCAATATTTTTCTGTCTGCTGTACAAAGACCATGCCTACTATTAAATACCTAATTCTCTAGACATATTTAATTTTTATTTAAATTTTTATCAATCAATCAATAATAAACTCTATAATTAATTTATCTTCTATTTTAGATCACAACTATGTTCATTTTAATTTATCCAAATTAGTTCTACCCTGTTTGGAACACTAACATCCTAATAATTATTATATTTTTCAGGTGACACACAAGACGGTGACTAGCATGCTAAACCAATGCCTTAAGAGAACCTTACCTATGACTAATACAAGATATACGTGTCTTAATGAAGAATACAATAAAAACTTGACTCAAAACTCAAACTCGTTAAGTGAAACTGTGAATAAAACTGATAATATTGAATTTGTATCATTAAATGATCGTCCAAATCAGGGCAACCAACCTACAGAAGAAGAATCAGCTGATGTAGATCCAATTACACTAGTCGAGATAGAGTTAGGAGAAATAATGAAGAATGAAAAGCAACAAGAGTTAGAGAGACAGAGAGAGAAGGAACAAAAAGAGAGAGAGGCAAAAGAAGCGCAAGCAAAAGAGGTTGTAAGAGCATTCAATTGTATTGAATGTAATAAGGCATTTGTCCGATTTAGTCATCTACAAACCCATATGAAAGTTCACACAGGACTTAAACCTCATGCTTGTGATCAGTGTGATAAGGCATTCGCTGAAATGGGGAACCTACAACGACACATGAGAGTACATACTGGTATTAAGACATATTCCTGCGATCAATGCGACAAGCTCTTCTATGAAAGTGGTGGCTTACAACGACACTTAAGAGTCCATACAGGAGCTAAACCGTATGCTTGCAATGAATGTGATAAAACCTACTCAACAAGTCATGGTTTGAAGAACCACCGAGCTGTACACACAGGGATTAAACCGTATAATTGCAACCAATGTCACAAATCGTTCACTTCAAGCAGCAACCTACAGTCTCATATGAGAATCCACGCTGGTTTAAGACCCTACACTTGTAAGGAATGCGATAAGTCATTCACGGAGAGCGGTGGCTTGAAAAAACATTTAAGAGTTCACACAGGTGTCAAACCGTATGCTTGCAAGCAATGCAAAAAGTCCTATTCCTGTCTTGAAAATCTACAGAATCATTCAAGAACTCATACAGGAGAAAGCCCATTTATGTGTAATCAGTGTAACAAGACCTTTTCCTCGGCGGGCAATTTGCAAATACACACAAAAATTCATACAGGTATCAAACCGTATTCCTGCAATGTATGCAACAAAACCTTCTCTGCTAGTAGTAACCTACAGTCTCATATAAGAATTCATACCGGTGAACGACCATTTTCTTGCACGCAATGTGGTAAATCATTCACCGAAGGTGGTGGATTACAAAGACATTTAAGAGTACACACCGGTGTCAAACCGTATGCTTGTAAACAATGTGACAAGGCTTATACCACAGGACACGGTTTGAAAAATCATCTTAAGATCCATATCGAGCAGTCATCAAGTGATAGTGATGATAAACCATTGATTGAATCAATTACGTGCACTCCTACAATGAAAGTACCCACGCCGTGAAGGATATTTTTGTTGCTGTCAAGCAATTTGATTCGACATGTCATGAAAGACGATAAAACTGTAATCATGATGAAGTATCTTTTAATACAAGAGATTTTTTCCAACAAAATACCGGCTTGATCTAAAATATCAGTACAATAGCAATTCTATACTCAAAAGAGGTAGGATAGTCAAAACTTGATGACGAAAAACATGACACAAAGACGCCAGGTCGCCGCGTTATGTTTTGGTCGCCGAGAAAGTCGCTGGCGACCAGTCGGCAGACTTATAGACTTAAGAATCTCGATGCGAATGAAATCGCGGGCCATAGCTAGTTATATTACCTTTGTGGCCGGGTAGAGCTATTGGGAATACCCAGTAGTTCGCTGGACGAAAACAGGGTGATTGCAATATTTTGTTATGTTGTCATAGTTCTAATGAAATGTTACTTTTATTCTGAACCTAGTTTTGTTCGATTCTATAATGTTATACCATAGATAGGTATCAATGTAGATAGCTAGTTGTAAGACAAATCTACTATTGACAACAGAAGGTCGCTTAACTTAACAGCGAGATTATAGTAGGTACCTAAATGTAAAAGTACTTTCAAATCTTTTAAGCCCCTCAGATGTAGCTATAATAATATAATATAGCAAGACAGTTACTTAATATATTATAGCTACATCTGTGACGGGCTATATTCTTATGAAACCGATGTAGATAAAATTAAATAAACTTATTGTTCAAAGTTAAGGTTGGGTGTGCAATTGAAGTCTAGAAGATTTTTACGAAAAAGCAAATTGTATTTTCATAATAGTTAACTTATGTAAGTAAGTACTGATTAAATTAATTCTGCGTAGTAACGCAAAAATATTTAAAATTGAATATTTTAGTTATTTTAAATGAAGTTATGTCAAACTGAATTCGTCTTTTATTGTAATGTACCGAAATTCCTAATCCAGAAGTATTCTTAATATGATAATTTGATTCAAATTGGTACAGAACTTATATAAAAGTAATTTTGACCGCAATAAGAGCCTCATATGGGTATTGGGCCTATTGGGCACCATCTATTTTTTTATGGTCAATATTGTAAATCCTAAAGGACCATCTTTCCTAGGTCATTATGATGGCGCACCACCTGCAACTGCTTCCAGTAGGTACCTAAGCAAAGCAGGGTAGATAGAGTGCGCCGCAAACTTAATGGCGGCTGAAGTGCGCGGCAGATTCGACTTTGCGCAGGTACAGTCAGCGCAATTGCGGGGAGGTGAAGGCGGTGAGGGGCGGGGCCTACCGGGCTATGTAGATAAAGCTTACTCTATTCTATTGCGTTGACTGTACCTGCGCAAAGTTGAATCTGCCGCGCACTTCAGCCGCCATTAAGTTTGCGGCGCACTCTACTCACTTAGCGTGCAGCACCCTGCTGTAGTGGGTTATGTTCGAGAACCTAGTAACTACCAACTAAAGTAAGTTCGTATGAGAAGTGGCCAACTCTGGCGACGGAGTTTTTAGGCCGCCTGAATGCCTCCGTCATGGCTTAGCGACTTAATAGCCGGGACCGACAATTTAACCTGCCCTCCGAAGCACGGAAGCGCTCAGCTCGTATTGCCACTTGCGGTCACCTATCTACATTGTGAATTTGTGACCGCGCACAATCAATCAAGAACGTCTAAGCAAGCTACGCCAACGCGCGCTTCGCGTCATGTAAAAAGAACGCTGGAAGGTGGAGGTATGTGTTTTGTCCCATGTTTCCGAATAGGAAACCCATGCGCAAACAGGAGAAAAAACAGATCCCTCCACTTTTTCCAGCGTTCTTTTTACCCCGGCTCCACACTTGGGGCCAATTGGCCCCAATGATTGGCCCCAATGTCACTCGCCAACGTGTGGATCTAGCAAAATTGCATTGGCCCCAACGTTGGGGCTGATTTTGCTAGGTCCACACGTTGGGGCCAACGTTGGCCCCAATGTCACTCGCCATGGTTACCGGGGTTACATGACGTAGTTATACCAACTACCGGTAGCAGTTGCAGGATCAAAGAGCGCAGTAGATGCGATGGATACCCATCAGCTTTGGATCTTGGGCTATCAATGTTTCCAATATGGCGGTCTTCTGGACTCTGCGTTACACTTGTTCCAACAGAGCCTCGAGCATCGGTTTGCACAAAGTCTACTATTCGATCCGTGACAGACAACTCAACTTGTCAAGTTAAATAAACATATGCGAGCACCGGTTTTTAAAAACTTTACAAGGCTGGTGCGGTTGACACCGCAGGAAGTCCGTTTTTTTATTATTTCATGTTGGTATTGTTCACCAGACTGGAGTACTCAATGTCAAAAAGCAAACGTCAACAATCAATATATCTTTCTCTTTCTTTTCTATGAAATAGATAAGGAAAGCGAATGAGGACTTTGAAATCTTTATTTGTCTATGGTAATTAAACCTTTTTGAATGAATGATTGTATAACCCGGCAAAAATGCAAAGTGTTGTGTGTACGGCGTTTTTGTATAAAGTTTAGTACTTCTTAATTTATGGCTATAATATGGTCAACTCAGTCAGCTGTTTTGAGTTGATGATTTATTTGTGAAATGATAATAAAGTTTATTCTTGTACATAATTATTAAAGAAACTAAACAAGAAAACCGTGCGTGCTTTAATGTGATGGGAGAATTCATGAAGCAGTAAGTGTAGGTACGTACACAAGCATAAAAATTAAACTTAACAATTGTATGGAAAACAAAATCTATTGATTGATACTTAGGTACTATTAACTATCTTTTACACGAGTGGATTACTTTTAATTAGGAATAACATAGTCTCAACCATCTGTCCAACTTATAATTCAAGTTAATCATCATGATATTTTAATGTTTTAGACACGAAGACGACCGCAAACAAGCTGAGGCTCGCCACGGGAAAATGACTAACTTATACCGATGGGCTGATTGTTCAATGCCAATGGGACGTAGAGAAAGGTAGGCATTACTATTTTACTTTTGTTTTCAAAGCAAATATTTTATTACCTACTCGTGACAGTACCTTCACCCACATGCCTAAAGCACCACTTTTGTGGACATAATACTAGCCTTATTTTAAATCTTATAAGGAGCGGCTAGGTTCCATCACTCTAGTACTACTAGATTACTAGAGAAACAACCACCAATCAATATAATTTGTTGGGTAGGTATATAGAAAATATACCTGAAAATCTAGCTACATACATACCATTATCACTATGGCTAAAAAATTTCACATTTACAGAATATTCATTCGACTGAGGAACAAGAACCTCCTTCAGCTGCTGCAGTGATCAAGCAGCAGGCTAAATGCTGATTTTAGTAAGTTTATTGATTAAACTTTAAAAATTAATCAAGTGTTACGATGACACATAAGGTGGAGGTCTATTTTCAGCAGTAGACGTCCTATGGCTAAAATGATGATTTTTATCTGAAATAATGATGAACACTAATTTATCTGATTCAACGTTTTAACACTCTTCCCTAATGTGACCAATGCTTTAAAGTGTTTGATGTTTATTGCAGAAGCAAATTAGAGCCAGCCGAGCACATCAAGCTCCACAATGCTTTCATGGTTGAACATGGCAGAACGGGATCACCAGTCAAGCCCATAAATGTGCATCCAAAATCGCCTGCCCAGCTCACCCTGCCGCCTCGCCGCCCCGCATCATTAAAACTCATCATCCCCCGTGCCCCGCTTCCTCAATGCGCTCAATGTCTTCGGACAGCACTGTGACTTGTTTGCGGGTGGATTGTAGATGTTATTGCTTGCATGTTAAAGGCTCTGTGAGCTACATCATAATACTTTAGTATACCTATATTGTATTATTGTAGGTACATACATGACATTATAATGTAATTACTATTTCTATAATTTCATTTCATTTAGTAGATCTTTCTTTATTTTGTATTAGGTTTAATTATTGATACATTTCAGTTGTAATTACTAAATTGTAAATTTGTAGTGTTTAATATTATTTATTCATAATAATAAGACATGTTTATTTAATTAAAACAATTGGTTTAAACTGGTTTAATTGAATCTATACCTACTAATATACTTACGTTTTTATACATAGTACATTAGATTATAATCAAATATCCTATTCTATTAAACGAGCAATATTTGTTTGATCTTTGAAGTTTGTTTGTATGTACCTACTTCTCGAAAACGGCTCCAACGATTTCGATGAAATTTGCAGTACGGGTGTTTACGGGGGCGAAAAATCGATCTAGCTAGGTCTCATATCTGGGAAAAGCCGTTTTCTTGGCATTTTCACGCAAAAAGGTTTACCAGTGCAATGTGGTTCGTAATTGAACCACTAGATGGCGTTATGCACTCTAAAGAAACTTCATATCCTAGACTAAGTATTTTTATTTTGTGAGATACTTCCTCCTCATGATAGACTTAGGTTATATTTATTTATTAAGGAACAGGCTATTAATAAACATAGTTTTCTGTTTCGTATCTAGCCTTTATTTAACAAATGTAATAAAGTATAATATCAGATTACAGAATAGTCTTATGTAGTTACACTGAGAATGTAAAACATTGTTTTATATTTAATTTGACAAGCCTTAGTTTTTTAGACAAGTTGACCTGCAAAGCTCTTCCTCTTATAATATCAATACTGGTGGCTGAACACGTTCAATGCCCGCGACGCACTTGCCGAGCCCGAGTAGACAGTCCTTGCCTTCGGAGAGCACCGCAGAGGTGGGACAGGGAATGTGTTAATTGTTTCTTTGCTGCACATATCTAATTTGTCTCACCATCATCTGTAAATAATTATTGTTTGTTAACATAGTGATCTAAATACATTGTAGGTATAGGAAGTAGAGAAGGTAATTATATTATGAAAACTATGTGCAGCATTTGTTGTATTTTACAAGTTATTATTTAATTTGCAATGTTTGTTCGGGTTAGATCTTGCAAGTTAAATTTTACCCACTTCCCAGTGCCAGATTGAGCTGAAATTTTGCAAACAAAGATTCTCGGTGACAATGCAATATTATGGTAGGTACCTACCTAACAGCGAGATGATCTGATGATGGAGTCAGAAGCTGTTCAATGAAACTTCTCAGTGAAAGACAGTAGAACATCCGTATTTGGGCTAATTTGGATTAGCCCACCCTAACCCAATAAAAGCTTGTCTTGAAAAACATTTATTTAATAAAAACTTATTTATACCTCAGCTTCTAAATGTCCTTTTCGCTCTTGTATTGTTCCACGCATCAGTGATATTTTAATTGAAGTCTGAGAAAATACATTAGCTACTCCAGCGACATGTTGGTAATCTCCATGAGTTCAAAAGAAAAGGGCACTCAATACCTGAAAATAGTAACCACTTCATTAGGTCATTATTTAAGTACATCTATACCTACCAATAATAAAGAGTAAGTACTTAATAGATTGTTTGCTTGCAAGCTAATCTCAGAAACTACCAGTCGGATTTGAAAAATATTTTCGCATTTGATAGCTAAAGTCTTGAGGAAGGTTATAGGCTATTTTTCATCATCAACTTTAACATCACTAGGGGGCAATGTCGCGAGGGCGTTGCTAGTACCTACTAAATAATCAACATCATAAATACACAACATAAAACATTATAAATGTTGTATTGTAAGTACCTATGTAATAGGAAGCACAACCACACATTCCCAAGGTCATTTTCGTTCTTGGAACAATACGTGTTGTAGAAAAACAAAACTTACCTTTGCATCTAGGATTAGTTAGGTGGGTATTTTTGTGAAGGAAGGTTCCAAGGGCACAATGTACTTTACATTGTTGTTGTAGATATTGCACAACTTAGTTTTTTCGCAAGTTTTTGTGAGTAGGTACATTCTTCAAAACTGTGCACTTTTATAGTGCTACCACACGGTCTGCAGACACGTTGGCAGACCGTCTGCCAGACGGTCTGCGAGACGGTCTGGCAGACGGTCGGATCCTTGAATACATAATAGTAATCACGGTCCAAATGAGGAGTGTTGCCAGCTGGCTAAACGAATTTACCTCTAAACTTAGATGGAAATCCCTTCGAAAAATAGGTCTTTCCGAAAATAAACCCAACCAAGCATAAAGCCCTAAAAAAGTCAACTAAATTACTTTAATCAATTATTTATTTTAATAAAGGTAAATTATCTTTACAAAATAATCCAAAGCGATAATCTAGGTACATAGGTATTTGAGATCAGTAAAAATAATCCTACTTTATAAGTAGGTAAGCACTATTATGAAATTAATTATTATGAATAGGAACCACTATCGGGATCCATAGGAAGATTAAGATATTTAAAATTAAAAAATAAACACAAGAAAAATGTAACACTATACACTTAACATCAATAAAAATTAACAACAATATTATCAGTTTATTATTATGTAAGAATTAATATCTTCTACCCTAACTACCTACCATGGTAGTAAAGAACTAGGTTCTTCGCAGTAGTCATACAAGTTCTCCCTAAGGTTGGCCAATTGTCAGAGAACACATCACATTCTGCATCCAAACAAAGAAGAGCATTTAGATGACGTTGTGCGCGGCATACAGGGGATTGTTGATGAGCTACAGTACGGGGCGTTCTTGGAGCAAACAGAGGTATACGCCCAGGGCAAAATCTGGCGCGATGCTCCGGTACATACAGTCTGCTTACCTCAGCGAGTAATTCGGGGCAGTTGAGTACTCCACGCAGGAAAAAAAATGGTGGCAAAAATGTATGAAACCGTGCCGGTGCCGGCGCCGGCAAGTGGAAAAACGAGCAGTACATTTTCATACATTCTTGCGTCGCCGGCGCCGGTGCCGGTGCCGGTGCCGTGCCGGGCTAGTGGAAAAACGCCCATTTAGAGCGTTTGTCCGTCACGTCACCGTCAACGAGATTATTTCTGTATGAGATCAAGATGACGTGACGGTCTTCTGGTGGACAAGCGGCTATAGTAAATGTATGGTCCGCTACATCGGCGCCGTCATCTCGTTCTCGTTGACGTGACGGTGACGGCGGCGGTGGACAAACGCTCTTACTGTGAACGAAAGAATAATCTTGCTTGTAGGTACATTTCAACCTACCAACCAACGTTATTTAATTAGTAGGTAGGTAAGATTAAATGAAATAGATACCTGCTAAAAGCCTGCTAACAATAAATAGGCAACCTAGACAGTCGGTTCTAATTTATTTTAAAACTCCCGAATTTGCAGGAAATCCCCCATTTGGCATCACTCCCTATTTGTCTGTCGTGGTTTTTGACGGTTGGGGCCAACCATCAAAATCGTTTGATGGTCTGTGTCATATCATTGTGACAGTGACACAGACCATCACTTTGGTCTGCCGCAGACCAAATCTGTGGTTTGGTCTGTGCCGTCTGTTACGGCTATTAAAGTGCTACCACACGGTCTGCATAGGGATGCGCCGATCCGATCCGATCTTTTAGAAGATCGGATCGCTTGCATACGATCAAGCGATTTTTCGGATCGTATGAAAGCCATTCGATTTTTTGGCGGATCGCTTGAACTACACCGGAGATCGGATCGGATCGAAAAGATCGAATGAATCAACTAAACGTATCGGTAAGATTGTTATTATCGGGACTATAATCCTAACTTGGACGGTGTATTATGTAACTAGCAAAATAAAACACATCTTATCTTTACCTGCAAGTTGCTAAGTCGTGTGAGTCTTCCTATGGTTAGATCCAAATCATCTATTAATTATTATTTTTTTAAGTTTAAATAAAAGGTTGGCACTTAAAAGCATTAATCTGAAAGGTTGACATGTTTCTTTGCAATGCAAGTTTGATTTGCATGTTAAAATAACATTTTAAAAATACTTTATTTGGTTTTATTTCATTCGATCTTTTGATACGATCTTTTGAAAATCGGATCGTAACAATGTGATCCGATCCGCGGATCGGATCGAGACATTACGATCCATTACGATCCTAAAAATCGGATCAAATGAAAAGATCGCACATCCCTAGGTCTGCAGACACGTTGGCAAACCGTCTGCCAGACGGTCTGGCAGACGGTCGGATCCTTGAATACATAATAGTAACCACGGTCCAAATGAGGAGTGTTGCCAGCTGGCTAAACGAATTTACCTCTAAACTTAGATGGAAATCCCTTCGAAAAATAGGTCTTTCCGAAAATAAACCCAACCAAGCATAAAGCCCTAAAAAAGTCAACTAAATTACTTTAACATCTACAGATTGAAAACAACAATCTTTAGATAGCCTCCTGTTTCATTCGTCACTCGCACAAAAAAAAGAAAGATAGTTTTAATATAATTATGCTTTATAACTTTTGAAACTATCATGGTTACGAACATAAATATTGTTATCAACGGGATAATTACCATGATTATTGAGTTTTGTTGTTTCCCGATATTTCGACGCAGTTGCATGCGCCATGATCACGGGTAACTGAAGTCTTTGCGAGGTAGAGGGTAACAACAAAACTCAATAATCATGGTAATTATCCCGTTGATAACAATATTAATTATGCTTTGTTTTGTGCGAGTGAGAAGGAAAACTTTCCTTCTCACTCACTTGTGTAAATTAGAAAGGCGCGTACATATGTTGGGCCAGCCTAGGCCAGCTTAGGCGAGTGCGAGCGAGAAGGCGAATCGATTCAAGGCGAGAGCGACAGAGAGGCAATGTGACCCTGGCCCAACGTGTGTACGCGCTATAACAAAACTGACTTGTCACTGTTACTGTGTCTCATGTCATGGTAACAGTGCCAGCCCACAAGAAGGTATGATATTGTAATGTCTACACAACGACGGAATAAAAAAATACGGAACTTTATGCGTGTGATCATAAAGGGATGTTCGATATTTCGGATTGTATCGATATTTCGTATCGCAATGTATCCTAAAGTGTTGTATCGAAATAAAAAGTCAATTAGTCAATTATTTATTTTACTATAGGTAAATTATCTTTACAAAATAATCCAAAGCGATAATCTAGGTACATAGGTATTTGAGATCAGTAAAAATAATCCTACTTTAAAAGTAAGCACTAATATGAAATTAATTATTATGAATAGGAACCACTATCGGGATCCATAGGAAGATTAAGATATTTAAAATTAAAAAATAAACACAAGAAAAATGTAACATTAAACACATAACATCAATAAAAATTAACAACAATAATAACAGTTTATTATTATGTAAGAATTAATATCTTCTACCCTAACTACCTACCATGGTAGTAAAGAACTAGGTTCTTCGCAGTAGGTCATACAAGTTCTCCCTAAGGTTGGCCAATAGGCAATATGCGTCTGATTCAAAAGCGGGTTAAATGTATTTTATTATGAACATTGTTGCTTTAGAGGTATGTGTGTGTAATTATTTTTTAATATTAAACCATTTTCGATTAGAAAATAAATTTTAAAAATTGCAAAAAATAGTAGGAATTTCAAAATACTTGAAAAGGATGTGAAAGGATGTGACGTCACGAGTTCATAAGAAAAGTCAAGGACGAGTCAGATATGACGATCCATAGATAAGTTTTTTTTTTTATTTTCACAATTCCTATACTCGAACTTATTGTTGTCACAGATTACTGTTGTACTTAGTATCAATTTGACGTCACACGTCAAAGTTCACAAATTGTTACTACAACAGTAATCTGTGACAACAATAATAATCGTGTTTCAGATGCGTGAAAATGTTGGTAAATTTCAAAAATTATTTTTGTTATAAAATTTTAGTATTTCGGCGCTGGAATTTTTATGACGGTTATTTGACGATATAACCTATCGTATAAAATCATAAAAAAAAATTGTGGGAGTTCCCTATTGTCAGAGAACACATCACATTCTGCATCCAAACAAAGAAGAGCATTTAGATGACGTTGTGCGCGGCATACAGGGGATTGTTGATGAGCTACAGTACGGGGCGTTCTTGGAGCAAACAGAGGTATACGCCCAGGGCAAAATCTGGCGCGATGCTCCGGTACATACAGTCTGCTTACCTCAGCGAGTAATTCGGGGCAGTTGAGTACTCCACGCAGGTAAGGAAAAAAAATGGTGGCAAAAATGTATGAAACCGTGCCGGTGCCGGCGCCGGCAAGTGGAAAAACGAGCAGTACATTTTCATACATTCTTGCGTCGCCGGCGCCGGTGCCGGTGCCGGTGCCGTGCCGGGCTAGTGGAAAAACGCCCATTTAGAGCGTTTGTCCGTCACGTCACCGTCAACGAGATTATTTCTGTATGAGATCAAGAGGACGTGACGGTCTTCTGGTGGACAAGCGGCTATAGTAAATGTATGGTCCGCTACATCGGCGCCGTCATCTCGTTCTCGTTGACGTGACGGTGACGGCGGCGGTGGACAAACGCTCTTACTGTGAACGAAAGAAAAATCTTGCTTGTAGGTACATTTCAACCTACCAACCAACGTTATAAAATTAGTAGGTAGGTAAGATTAAATGAAATAGATACCTGCTAAAAGCCTGCTAGCAATAAATAGGCAACCTAGACAGTCGGTTCTAATTTATTTTAAAACTCCCAAATTTGCAGGAAATCCCCCATTTGGCATCACTCCCTATTTGTCTGTCGTGGTTTTTGACGGTTGGGGCCAACCATCAAAATCGTTTGATGGTCTGTGTCATATCATTGTGACAGTGACACAGACCATCACTTTGGTCTGCCGCAGACCAAATCTGTGGTTTGGTCTGTGCCGTCTGTTACGGCTATTAGTGTTGCTTTCGCCATTTGCCAGGCAATATCGTGTCAAGCTGACATCATTTTAACATTAGTTATTCACAATTTCACTACACAATACTAAAAAAGCACAATAAATGCTACAAAATCTCTCTATAGTATCTTGTCACGATGAAAAATGGCCGTGAGTGATTATACTTGACAAGTTAGGTCATATACTTTATCAAAGCTGTCAAATTGCTACTCGTGCTCGCAAACCGCGGCAAAATGTATGAAGATGTCTATTCAAGTGGAGTATTTTAAAACGCGCACTTGATCGAACGTGACTCCCGAATCTGCCGCTTGGGATTTTAGTTCAGTCAAGTTACCACTGGAGGCGCTGCACCGGATCCCATACATTTGAGAGATTATACTACAGTCACGGATCGAATATGTAGTAGACTTTGTGCATACCGATGCTCGAGGCACAGATCTTGGCATTCGTGAAGTTAGCCGTTTCGATGCGCAATGCAACTTTTTCAAACAAGTTCTATACTGCGCAGCTAAAAGCCTAACTTCACGAATTCCTAGATCCATTGTGACAACTGTACCTACATACCAATAGTTTTCTGTTGTACCAACCAACTATCGGTAGCAGTTGCAGTATCAAGGAGCGCAGTAGATACGGATGGATACTTATCAGCTTTCGATCCTGGGCTCACAGAGAAATTAATACTCTGGCTGGGCTATCAATTTCCAATATGACAGCCTTCTTGAAGTCTGTAGACTCTGTGATAGGTAAGGGAGTGTCCACATTGCGTTTTCTGCAGCGCGTTTTTGAGCTGCGCGTTTGTATCGATACAAACGCGCGTTCGCAACGCGTATTTTTCCATACAAAAGCGAACCGGGAGGGGCTGCGCGTTCGCATCGCGTTCGAATCGCGTTTGTATCGATACAAACGCGCTGCAAAAAACGCAATGTGGACACTCCCTAAGGTTGTGGTTGCAAAATAAAATACTTATTTAAACAAGTTGCAGCATTTATTTAAACCTTCAAATAGCTTACAAAATACCCGTTTGTATGACGGAACGATTCTGGTACCTTTTCTGACATTTTCTTTAAATGGTCTATTCCGCTATTGAACATGCTTTTCGAGATATCAGTGGAGACCACCGCAGGGTCTGCCAACCACGATTCAACTTCATCATTCAACGAAAGCTCAATTTTATAAAGAATTTTGGTCACAGTATTTGATTGTAGTGCAATTTTATCATTTATTATATGGATTTTCTCTCTTAAAACTTGCAATTCTTTATCAATAACCCAGATAAGTAAGTACTGTTTCTTCGCACTAGATATATTACATTCTAGAACTATTTTACACATTATTGTATATTGGAAGCCAAGATCGAATTCCTTTATCATAGTTTCGACTGTGAATATAAAATCATCGGTAGCTTTTGTACCGATTGAAGTTTTGTAAGTGAAAACACGTTTTTCTATATTTTCCTCTTGGATAACTATCTCTGAATTGAATAGTTTTATCATATTATCTTTGTTTTTCAAACCTAGCCAAGCTAAACATCGGTTGCAATGATACACATCTCTCTTATAATTAAACTTATTAGCCTTTTCTGATAAAAGACTATTATTTATTAGAAAGTACGTAAGTCTATATAGAAAATCTAGTTTATTTGGTTTCAAAACTATGTCGCTTTGAGAGGTGTTGCCGTGACAGTGTCCATGGCAGAACCATTCAGTCATATCTATGTTTTCTGAAGGTAATTCTAGAACTCTGTCGAATTTAACTCCATTATTTGATATGATGTTTGAACAGTTCCCGCAAGATAATACTATTTCTTTACCCACTGTGATATTGACTTTGAAATCTTTGCTTTTAGTTTGAGATGCATGCCCGTTTGTTGTAGGGGCTAGCAACTCTTTATAAAAATTCCCTCCATTTTCCGGTTCAGTCAAAAGCCTGAACGATATCGTGTTCTTGTCTATCTTAAGACAGGACATCGAGTTCAGTATAATTTGACAGAACTCTTGGACATGAATGATCGATGTCTCCGCGATAGAAGACTCATCTTCTGAGCAATCGGACAAACTTTCTATCGAAGACAAACTATCCCTTCTATTTTTCTCCCCACCGTAGTAATTCAGTACAATACAATTGCTCTGTATACTGACTTTTAAGTTACAATTCTTGCTAAAGCTAATTCCTGTCGTTATAAAAACATTGCAGCTTCTCAACCGAGAGCGCAGCTCAACGAACACACTTTTCACTAGCATTTTGTTTTATTTATCGACGATTTCACTAACACTCTTAATTCTCTGGACGTGTCCGTTCGTTTCGTATAAGTTGAAGATATTGTCCATCTCTCTGATTGTGAAGGGTAGAGAGGCTTTTTTATAGTATTCTCCCATCATTTCGAGGTTGTCGATAACAGTGTCGAGTAGGTGTGACTTCTCTGCATAGATGCCCGGAGCCTCGTGACGTAGGTACGTGAAATGTATGTGAAGATGGTAGAACGATGGCTGGTAATGAAGGTAGATGCGAAGTTGACTCCCTGGGACGTCGTATTTTTCGAGAATTTTGGCCTGGAATGAGAAAATATTAAACAAATTCAAATTCCAACATTATACTAACATCTGCGGGCTTAAGAAGTCTGTTAAAGGAGAATCACAATAGGATTTGAACTATATGTCGTCTCTTTTCATTGACTGAGAGTTAAAAAAGATGGCATATAGTTCAATTCCTATTGTCATTTTGCTATTGCTGGCCTCTTATAGTCGTATTGCTCATTATACGGACTAAAAGTGAAGGAAAAAATGTCATTTTTCCTTCAATTTTGACATAAAACGTATCAAAACTAATCAAAATTGAAGGAAAAATGACATTTTTTCCTTCACTTTTAGTCCGTATAATGAGCAATACGACTATAGCTCAGTTGGTAGTAGCTCTGCCTTCTGTGCTGTAGGTCGTGGGTTCGATTCCCACGCAAGACAAACATTTGTGTGATGAATATAGATGTTTGTGTGTCTGGCTTGTTAAGTATTTTAAGTATGTATTTAGAAAAATATAAGTTTAAATATATAAGTTTTCTATCAGCTAACTGGTTCCCAGCTTTGCTTAGTTTATTGGCTAGATGGCGCTGTGTGAAATATCCTCCAATACTTATTTCATCCTCGGGCTTTTAAGCCCATTGATGTATATTTCTAAATATGAATTGTGATCGTGAAAGTTTATGAAAGACAGACATTATCTATGTTCTACCAAAACAGCTCATAAGTCTTTTACTTAGTATAAAGCTATACCCATGTGAAATCTTATCAGTGGAGCTCAAACTTTTTTAAAGTTTATGCGGCGTTCACACGCTCGCGAGCAGACATTCATCGAGATGGTGAGAGAGAGAGAGAGAGTAAGTGAGAGAGATAGAGAGAGAGTAAGTGAGAGAGAGAGAGAGTGTAAGTGAGAGAGAGAGAGAGAGTAAGTAAGTGAGAGAGAGAGAGAGAGAGAGAGAGTAAGTAAGTGAGAGAGAGAGTAAGTAAGTGAGAGAGAGAAAGAGTAAGTAAGTGAGAGAGAGAGAGAGTAAGTAAGTGAGAGAGAGAGAGTAAGTGAGAGGCTTTCAGGAGGCCTAAAACTCCACCACCAGAGTTAGTCTAGCTAGCTAACTAGCTCATACAAACATAGGTAATTATTTAGCTGACCTTTCCCTCCTCCCGGACTCTCTTCAACAACGGCAAATGTCCAGCATCCAAATCACGGAGGCTTTTAATCCCTCTCTGTCTAACAATAGCTAGGAGATAGAGCGTCTCCTTAGTAACCCCGTCCCATTTCAAATCAGGGAGTAGGACGAAGCCCTCTCGCTCGCACGCGTTGTTGTGGACGATTCTGTCCTGCTCGCTCTTGCCTTCTAGAATGTTGTATACCCACTGGAAAAAGAAACAAAATATGATGTGGTGATTACACAATATTTATATCCTACTAATATTATAAAGGCAAAAGTCCGTGTGTTTGAATGTTTGTTACCACGTATCTCCTTAACAACTAAACCGATTTTGATGAAATTTGGAACGTAGATAGTTGAGGTTCTGGAATAACACATAGGCTAATTTTTATCCCGGAAAAATTTATGGTTCCCGAGGGATAAAAATAGTTTTTTTTTTTTTCCCGTTTTCATCTGCGATCGGTCCTTGGACCATAAGCGGATTCGTTGAGTGATTTTGTGAGATCAAGAGCGAAGAGGCCAGTGCCGTTTCTGCTCCTTCATAGAACATCTTTCCTCTTCAACCGCCGTACTGCGCGGGAAGTGTCCAGTAGTTGAGTTGCGAGTTGGTTCGGGTGGAGGGCTAAGCGTTCGATATACTGCTTCTTGATTTTCTCTATCTCAGAAGCTACAGTCGGCATGTTGAGGTAGTTGTGTATTTCATCGTTCTTTGTGAACCAAGGTGCGTTGGCGATTGTTCGCAGGATGTGGTTTTGAACTCTTTGAAGACAGAGAATGTTGCTTTTGCTAGCTGTGCCCCACAGTTGGGCACCGTATGTCCATATCGGCTTTAAGACACTCTTATAAATGAGCAGCTTATTGTCAACGGAGAGTACAGAGTTTCTGCCCATTAACCAGAGAAGGGATTTGAATTTGATGTTGATTTCATCTCTCTTGCGTTTTATATGTACTTTCCAAGTCTGTCTTCGGTCTAGATGGAAGCCGAGGTATTTGACGCAGTCGGTGTGTGGTAATATGTCATGTCCAAGTGCCACTGGTGGACAGTTTCCTTTTCTGAGGGTGAAAGTGATGTGGTTTGATTTCGAGGCGCTAGCTCTTATTCGCCATTTTTGGAGCCAGTCATAAGTGCGAGTTAAGAGGTCTTGCAGTCTTCTACTGGCATTTGTAGGGTCCGCGTCGCTGGATAGGAATGCAATGTCGTCCGCATAGGTTGCCACGGTTATATTGTTTGATGTGGGAATGTCAAAAGTGAAGATGTTGTAGAGGACGGGGCCCAAGACGGAACCTTGGGGTACGCCAGCCCTTATGTCAAACAGCTTTGATCTAGAACTGTTTTGTTTTACTAGGAACTCTCTGTCAGATAAGTATGATGATATTATGTTGTAAAACGAATGTGGTAGGGTTTGCTTGATTTTGTACAAAAGGCCTTTGTGCCACACCTTGTCAAAAGCTTGTTGCACGTCTAAGAAGGCCGCACTGCAGTATCGTTTCTGTTCAAAGCTTTGCCTTATTTTGTGGTACACTCTATGCATCTGCTCAGCCGTAGTGATACTTTCGAAATCCAAACTGATGTGATGGTATGATGTCGTACTGTTCCATGCTGTATTTCAGTCGTGTCAGAAATATTCTCTCCCACAGCTTAGAGAGCGCAGGAGTTAAACTAATTGGCCTATACGACGCCACTTCGTGGGGAGGCTTGCCCGACTTGTGGATCAGTACAATTTCTGAGATCTTCCACATTTTCGGGAAGTAGGAGGTTCGAAGCACAGCGTTGAACAGGATGGCCAGAAAAGTCACACATTTTCTAGGCAGTGCCTTTAGAATTCTAGGTGTGATGAGGTCAAATCCGGGAGCTTTACCGGGGTCCAAGAGTCGGATTTCTCCCGCTACCTCTCTTGGTGATGTTGGTTTAAGCGGCGTGCATAATTGTAGATCTTGATCAAGTACCGCGTCTATCTCAGTTTCGTCTGTCTGTGTGGATCCATTATTAGGTATAAATACATTTGCAAGGTGGGTTGCAAAGACTTCAGCTTTTTCCAGGTCGGTTCTGGCCCAGGTTGGGGGTGTTCTAAGTGGAGGATGAGACTGTTGTGGTTTGCCTGAGATTTGAGTGGCCTTCCAACGAGAGTGCATACCCTTGGCTTGCGGCGACATGTTGACAAGTAGCTTATTCATTTCCTGGTTGGCAGATTCCTCAAGAAGAATTTTTAGTTTTTTCGCAGCTTTATTGAATGCTGCTTTATCTGTGGGATGGCGAGATTGGTGCCATACTCTTCTGAGCCGACGCTTCTCTTGTATTTCTTTTTTAATGTCCAGAGATACAGGTGTAGTTTTCAATTTATGTTCTAATACTGGTGTATTTTTCCAGGCAGCAACTTGTATGAGGTTCGTTACATATACGCAGGCATTTTCGACATCGTTCATTGTGGTTAGTGGTACTCTTAAGTTTATATTGTTGTCTATGTAGAGTTGGAATCCTTCCCAGTCTGTTTTTCGATTTGTCAGTGATTCATTAGGTTCAACTGTGAGGGCGATTGTACTGAGGGTCAAAATTACCGCTGTGTGGTCCGATGAGCCGTCTAGGGTAGTTTCTACTTTTATATAGAGATGGCTTATTCCTTTAGTCAGGAAAAAGTCTATCAAAAAGTCTATAAAAAAAGGTAGTTAATAAATTATATAATAAAGATGCGGGCGTTCACTAGTTGATAGAATAAATTTCTAGGATACATACCTGCAATGTAAACTGCTCTTTCTCAATATGAGGCAAAGTCAATGTCTTATACAAATCTGGAGTCTCCAGCACAATGTGGACCACTTGTTGGCTAAACTTAGCAATGTGCTTCTCTGTAGCGGGATGGATTATGTTGGTTTTAACTCCTGAAACAATCATGCCCTTTAAGGTAATCTATACATATTATGACTATAGTTTACGTACAAACTTATAAGAATGTAATTAAATGATATCAGTTTTTGGTATATAATATGCAGCGAGCCGAAAAATGTCGTTTGCGCGATCTAGAGCGCTTGTAATATAATAAAGTGGAAGAGTTTGTTTCTTTGAATGAGTTAAACTCAGGAACTACCAGTCCGACATGAAAAAATCTTTCTGCATTTGATAACTTAACTCAACTCTTGAGGCTACTTTTCATCATCATCACCTTACACCATCACCGGGCAACGCCGCGAGGGCAGTGCTAGTGCCTTATAAGATGTGAAAGTCATTTTAATTTATTTTCTATCTTGCAATCTGTCTGGGCCAACACCCAGAACACCAAATCTAGCTCAATAGTTGTGGTGTTGTGTCCGTCTGTAAATGACATGAACAGAACCAGCACAGTGGCTGTTCGATATTATCTTGCTTCCTGCAGTATGAGCTAAGTTACTCTTGAGAAAGATATTACCATAAAAAAGTCAAAGTTAAGAAGAGTTTTACATTACATTAGAAAATAAAATACCTAGAATTAATGAGTTAAGATGGCGTATTTCAAATAATGTTATCTTTAATTTATTGACTATCTTATAATGCATTACTCAGTCAAGCAAAGCAAGACAAAGAAGTTTTTTCTCTTTTGTTTATAGAAAAATGTAAGGTACATATTCATAAATAGATAAATTAGCTCACCATTTTGTAATTTTGTTAGAACAAATCAATTTAGTTAATTTAATTTTACTTTTGCCTGATTAGACAAGGAAATCGAAACATATGTTCAAGTGACGTACGTTAAAAGTACTACGATATTACTATAATTCTATTCTACGTTGACTTTGAATGAAATCTTTGTGATTTGAGCACAAAACAACACCAAATTATCACCACAATTAATTAATGAAAACTTGCGTACTAATGCGGAAATACATAAACTTGGTTCTGGAAATACAATGAGCAAACAAAGTGAATGAATCATCACCTATTTTTTTACAGCCTTGAGTTGAGTCTCGAAGTTCGAATTTCGAATGTGGATAGGCGCGAAGAAGTTGTAAAGTGCAAAAACTCACCGTTAATTGCAGAACGCGGAAAAAACTCAAAATTTCCGTAAATATCGTTTTGAAAGAAGGTATTGAGGTCTGTATCTACAGAAAAGTAACCATTTTCGTCTAAATCTTCCTCTTTGAAAGCATTTTTCTCCAAAATAACCAAAGCCACGCCACTCTTGTCTTTAAATTTTCCTTGTACACAAACGGTTTTCCTGTTCGTATTGTTGTTCAATATTTTTTCTACAATGAAATCTTTCAATTGTAGCTGATTTTCACTCACACCATTTCCATTTTTATTGTCGATTTTAGCTTTTTTGGCATTTGGAGATTCCAAATCATCCGACCCGCGATTACCGTCGGACATTTTGTGACCAGCAATCGATGTTGCCATTTTTGATTTTGCTTTTGCTTATTCCTGCTGCAGTTCTAGACAAAAATTATGGAAGAGAAGAGGAAGAGACATTTGAAGTGCCATCCCAACATGATTTTAGTGGACCAAGACACAATAATTTTATTTAGTAAATCCTGTGTGGGTAATTCGATAATTAATTATTTTTTTTAATATCATTTTCAAGTCAGAAGTTTGGGAAATTTTGAGTTGTGCACCTGGCAGCACTTTTAAGTTTTGTTATTTTAACTGTCAGATGCGTCAAATGTCATAACGACTTTGACAATAACCTACCTCGATCTCACTTACAGAAAATGGCCAACTTGTAGAAAAAGTTGCTAAATCTAACGTAGTTTTAATATTTGTAGCACTTAACGTAAATGTTTGTGAATTGTAAGAAACTCAAAATCCGTTTGATGAGTTTGACGTCGATTCGAAACGTCGGGAAAAGAGAAGAAAATAAAAGGTTAACCTATAAACGCGATAAAATTCCATAATAAAAAATCAAGAAGTTATCAAATCGCGAACGTTTAACAGAGTAATAAAGTAGGTATTTAATAAGTATTATTTGGGATTTAATTAATTAAATGAAAGGAATAAAAATATTGTCAACAGTATTTTATTAAAAAATCTAGAAGTCAGCAGACTATCACTGTAAGGAGTTGGCAAGAGCAAGACATGATTATTATGTTACTGTTAGCCAGCTAGAATGATTGAATTATTAATTTGAATTGAATTAAATAAGTAACATTGTTCGTATCCTCGCCTCGCGGCGCGTCTTGTAATAGTTTTCTGTGGTCTTCAGTCAGTAATTCTACGTGAAAATGGACGTAATCAAGAAAGTTCAGCAGTTCTTTAGCTACTGGTATCTTCGCTACCTGTTGGCAACAGAGCTTTACATGGTGGAAACCTGGGAGAAGATTGCTGTCTGTATCCTTTTAAAACTAAAAAAAAACTAAAAATCCTTTTTTTTTTAAATACTGAACGATGTCTAGGAGTAAGGGAACTGCATTTTCTCAAATTCAATACTAAGTTAAGTTTAATTTTGTTATCAGCAGTGTGTTTTTAATGACTCATGCTTAACTCCAATGAAAGTCTCTAAAAGCCATTCCCTTAGATTTTCAGATTTTATTAGATTCACTCACTCCCTGACACTGTATAAATCATTAGTAAATATACCTAGAGGCCTAAGTTTTTGAAATTGTGGGTCTGTTTCAGAGCTTACTAGCTGCTCAGATATCCGACAGCTCTACCGACAAACACTCAGATTGCTTTCCGAATAACTAACCTATGGGACCGACACTGTTAACACTTGACCTAGGTCTCTAAATTAAAATGTAAAGCATTTATAAAGAGAAGCATGGAAGTAGAGAAGCAGAGAAGCCAGGATGAAGAAAATATAGAAGGAGAGTCCCCTTCTGTGCTTCTCTCCTCCCATATTTTTCTCCATCCTGGCTTCTCTGCTGCTCTACTTTCATGCTTCTCTCCATTTCTGCTTGAAGCGAAACGAAATTTGCCAGGTCAGCTTGTAGATAAAAAAAAGTTTTTGAACCAGTATTGTCCAAATTAAGTCAATGAAAAACCTACTATTCATCAATTAGTACATTTTAGGTACCTAGAACTGACTTTAATCATACTAATTTATATACCAATATGAATTCCTTGACTCATTATCAGATATTCTAGTTGCTACACTATTTGCAATGGCGTGGATCTTCAATTACAATATTGTGCTGGGTGCAGTCTCTCGACTACAGCCTTTGACTTATTGGAAGGTGTTATGAGCTGGTGTAGACAATATTTGGAGGGGGAGTCAAATTATAAGTAGGTAACTTTATTTGGGAACTGTGTTTGAGTACCTACCTAATGTTTATGTTAGAGAAAATTAATTTTAATAACAGATTTTCATGAAACATAGTTAAGAACACCCTCAACAAAGACTCCTTTCAAACAAAAAAATAATAATTAAAATCGTTTATAGATAAGTAGTTATAAGTTCCTGATGTTATAATTTTAAAAAAGTTGTTATTAAAAATAAAAGATACATTTCCATACAGTATAGTTTATTTATTTCGCCTGGTTAATACATTATGTGACCTTAAACTAAATTAAAATTGGTATCAGCCGTTTCACAACTTAAAACTAACTAAAATAATACATGTTTACTAAGATTACTTAGACACTGGGTACATTCGATTTTTGTACTTAAATTAGAATCATGACATTTTAGCTGCCAAAAGTTACGATTTCAATATTTTTTTCACAGCAGTATTGCCAACTAAATAGTTTTACTTAAATTTTAAGTAAAAGTGATTATAATAAATTCAAGTTGGCAATGGCAATACTGTTCTGAAAATGGTCCTAATTGACAAGTTGCCAGCGTTAAAAATAACGCTTAATATAGTAAAATGGTAACATTATGAATCAATACTTTCATCACAACTCATTTCATGCAAAATTAGCCTTTCTGTAAATCCATTACAGACTAAAATAAGCGTTATGTATTTGTTTTTTTTTACAATTCATTGCATTAATTATAGATTCCATTCGCTATTTTGTTTATTGTACAAGCTACCTAAATTACATAATTTTAATTTTATTGCTTAATTATTTGTAAAACATCTACCATCATCAAGTAGTAATTATTGTCGAATACCACAACTTTGTATTTTTATCAGTTTTATTTCAAACATTACAAATAGGTAATGTCGATAAACATCAGTAGAACGTGATTCTAGTCATGGCAATAATTAAAACAATTTTTCTGTACAGTATTTCAGTCTTTTAAAAGGCACCAATAAAATCTGATTGTATAAAAGCTTGCATTCATAGGCATTTTAATCTATACTAATATAATAAAGCGGAAGAGTTTGTTTGAACGCGCTACCAGTCCGATTTGAAAAGTTATGCATGCATTTGATAGCTAAACTCTTGAGGTAGGTTACAGGCTACTTTTCATCATCATCATTATTACCATCACTACGGGGGCAATGCCACGAGGGCGCTGCTAGTATTAAATAACAATTATTGTTGTAAACATCTCCCCCATTCGCTCTAAATTAGTGTAAAGTGTAAAATTAAAGTTTGTTAATTGAAAAATATTTTTTCATTTAACAAAGTTACGTTATTTTTTTCAATATTTTTAATCTCAAAACATTTAAATTTGAAAAACACAGCTGGCTATTTAAATTAACCTTTTTATTAATCGTTAGACAAGATATTCGAATGTTAGTAAAATGTGATCTTTTTAGTAACTTATTTTTGAATGGACCAAACAAATTATAAAAATCGGTAAGACTCATCAAAATTGGTCCAGTAATATCCAAAGACCTCTAACTTCATGCTAGAGCCGAATTAAGAACCTTCTATAACCATTTGTGTATTTTAAAATACAAATTATTTCATATTTTTATAAAACTACAAATATTTTGTTTACTTGGTGTTTTCAGGACAACTATTTATTAAATAATATAATAATAATAAATCCAAAAAAAAACCAGTTACGATGAATAATTTATATATAACAACACAAATAGGTAAGTATTGGAGAATCTATAAATAAATTCAGCAATTTAGTTTTTGTAAAATTACAGAATAGAGAATTCGTTAAAATGGCGGCAAACTCCAGTTAAAAATATGTACTTATTGCTTACATTTTTTGACATATAACAACCATAATTTCAATCTTAGCTCTAGTAGTTACCATTTGTTACTTAGGCAATTTAATTTTATATGCGTTTCAAAATTTGATTTTAAAATCATTCATTTAATCTATTTCTACTTGTTTGTTACCGATTTTAAACCATTTACTTCCCTTCTTTTCAAAAACCGTTCACAAGCTGGCAACTTTTCTCCATCTACCCGCATTTTTAAACATTTTCACAAACCTTATAATTTTGTGACTACCCTTTACCAACACAATTTTATTTCTATCCATCTTTTATTTTCAAAACTTATTTTATACTTGTTCACAAAATTCGTGAGATTTTCACTACCCTCTTTCATTTCTGTTTTAATAATTAGTAAAGATTTTCGTATTTTTCTATATAAACAGTAAATAAGCTCCCAGAACATTTCAGAATCTTCACAATCCCAGCTTAATAGTTCACAAGTTTTGAAATAATCAACTACCCTCCAAACCTTCAAACAAAAAAAAAAAAGTGCTAGCGGCAATGGCGACAGTAAATAAGAGTTGCTCCTAGACCATTTCAGAATCTTCACAATCCCAGCTTAATTGTTCACAAGTTTTGAAATAATCAACTACCCTCCAACCAAAAAAAAGTGCTAGCGGCTATGGCGCCGTTTTTCAACTACCCTCAAATTTGATTTATTTTTTCATTCCATGTACTCTGTGTATCCTTGTGCGCCGGTGAAAATGGCGTCTATCCAGATTCTGGCGGCCTCGCCCGAAGGTGCCATAAGGTAGTACCGTCGTTGTCGAGTTTTCACTATGAAAGTTGTCTGTGGACTCGGAGATTTCGATGTGTTGCCATGATCGAGGTAAACTTCTTCTATTACCTGGAATAAATATGTATTTTAATGTAAAGTTGGGCCCCTTGTAATGAGAGCGACAGAGCTACTCCGTGCTCGCTCTAATCATTATATCTATGAAATGAAATGAAAAAAGCTTTATTGCAACACAATTAGATTAGGTAGGTAAAAATACATTTAGGTACATCGTCACCGGAAGTATCAATTAACGTAAGGGACATTTTGTCGAAAATGAGTTAAATATGCAGTTCGATCTAAAATTTTGCGCTCTATCGACTGGCATACTAAGAATTTTGATATCTTAAAAAATAACGACAGAATTTCTTTTTCTCTAGTACAAAGTACGTCCCTTACGTTAAAATGACCCATGACATTTATTTTTTCACTTGTTACTTACCTACTGTTTTAAACTTTTGAATAACGTAAGGGACGGCTTTAGATTGAATTTTAAGGTAAGGGACAGGCTATCTCCGAAACCATAAGGTTTATTTTAATTTTGAATTAACAGTTCGAAAGATGACAAAATTCTAAGAAACTTTGCCCTTGAAAGTATTTTAATAGGACCACAGGAAAAAAAAATACAGACAACTTTACTAAAAAAAATCTTATTTTGGCTCTCCTGTAAACCCGGGGTTTTTCCCTTACGTTAATTGATACTTCCGGTGACGAAATGTCTAATGCTATTGGTTGCAAATGGCGGTCTTGTCGCAAAAGGCGATTTCTTCCAGACGACCATAAATCTATCTGTCTCGTTGAATGCCTGTTTGCTCGCGAGCGTGTGAACGCTGCATTAAGATGATTGAGTTACAAAACCAGCCAAGTGCGAGTCGGGTCAGCACACAAATGTATGTAACGAAACGATGATAGTTTAATAAACGTACTTGAAAGTAAGCGCCGCCCCGCGGTTTCTTCTCACTCTTGTCCCAATAGTAGACGAACGTTTTCGTCTCTCTGTCGAAAACGAACCACCTGAAAATAAATAGGGATAGTTAGAGCCAAGTCTGAAATTTTTTTGTATCAAAAAAAATAATTAAATATGATCACGATATCCTCAAAGCGCGGTAGACATTCTCTCAGAGCTTTTATAGGCATTTTAAGATCCTTTGTAAAGGTCGGGGGGTAGTCAGAGGTATGTCCATATAATTATAAGTAATACATATTCGGTACACGCCCACATTTTGCATAAGTTAGCATTCCATACGTGACAGGTTGCAAGCCCTCCGACGCTATTAGAAAGCTAACTGGTTTCCTCACGATGATTTTCTTCACCGTTTAGAGCTAACGTTAATTATTTTTTTATTTTTTTATCTTTTTTATTTTCACTTTAAGAAATTACATAAGATATATTATAATATTGTGCCTTTAAACCCTGTTGGGTTTGTGTAGGCACTCACATTCGTCTTCTTCGCAATGTAAGTACTTACTTACACACAAGTAACAATATACATCTAATTGACATACATCACTTAGTTAAAGGTAACAAGTCATTATAATGAGTAGGTAGTTCGCATTCGCAGAACTACGCTCATACAATACAGCACGATAAGGAATGCGTTATGACGCGTTCCGTCTCAGCCGCACGTCCGGCATGTGGGCGCAGTGAGAGCGAGATAACGAGATTTAGTACATTCATTCTAGATTTTTTAGCGGCAAAATTAATAATTAAGTTTTGATGCTGGTGTGTTATACCTATAGGTGAGTACATTAAAAAAAACAACTCTCCCTCCCCCTCCACCTTCAGCGTCACCCCTCCCCCCCTTGAAAAGTGTCCCGTTTTACGGATTTTCTCAATTTTCAGGAAAACTATACAAGCTATGACAAAATGGTCAAAGACAAAATTAGTTATTAATAAATTACCTACAAATAAATACCAGCATTTATTTTGATACGAGTTATAGTTTTCAAGCTATAGAGCGTCAAAGTTTATTAAAAATCTGCGCTTAGCAAATACACAGGAAACAGCAATATTTGTTATTTGTTACAATTAATGCGTTTATATATTGTAATTATTTTTTAAAATTAATCAGTATCGTCATGCTTATCTTTTAAAGTTTTTAACCGACTTCAAAATAGGAGGAGGTTCTCAAAATTCATCGAAATCATTAATTATTTTATTTTTTTTGTGCTTTTTTTTGTGTATGTTCAGCGATTACTCGAAGACGTTTAGACCGATTTGAAAAATTCTTTTTTTATTTGAAAGGGTATATTTTCCGATTAGTGTCCTAAAAATTTGGAAAGGATCTGTTGAGGATCTTCGGAGCTTCTTCTACTTGTTCGTATGCGGCATCCGGGTTATTAAAAACGTTTATCGTACCTTGCAAGTCGATTTTTTTACTAAGAAGAACAGACTGAACCTTTCCTTTGCTGTAGAATGCTGATGCAGTATCGCAACCACTTATTGTGGCAATGTATAAGCGCATTAATTGTAAGAAATAACAAATATTACTGTTTCCTGTGTATAATGTTCAGTTTTGCTAGGCGCAGATTTTTGGTAAACTTTGACGCTATATAGCTTGGAAACTATAACTCGTATCAAAATAAATGTTGGTATTTATTTGTAGGCAATTTATTAAGAACTAATTTTGTCTTTGATCATTTTGTCCTAGCTTGTATAGTTTTCTTGAAAATTGAGAAAATCTGTAAAACGGGACACTTTTCAAGGGGGGGAGAGGTGACGCCGAAGGTTGAGAGGGGGGGAGAGTTGTTTTTTTTAATGTACTCACCTATAGGTATAACACACCAGCATCAAAACTTAATTATTAAATTTGCCAAATTTTCCATACATTGAAATCTAGAATGAATGTACTAATTATATATAGAACCTGGATGAGCGTAGGCCGGCCAACCGACTGCGTTTTGAATAGAAATAGTAAACAACAGGCTATACAGGGTGGTTCAATTTTCAATATAAAAATTCGGTTTGTTATTTTTAGTTAGAAGATTTTGGTTCAGTTTAAGTTTTATACAGGGTGAATTTTTGAGACGGGGCAGTAAGGGCAGCTACCTTAACCGTTGTAGCTAAAGGAAAACGTTCTTAGGAGACCATCCTTAATTTTTGAAAATATTTCGACCTGCATTCACAGATTTTGAAAAAAATGTACAGTCAGCGAGAAAATGGGCCATTTACACAATAACTTTTTTTGATGCCAATCGATCCTGTTTCATCTAAGGATAAAAAGGCTCTTTCAGACCAACTGAGGTTAGAGTACTAGAAAAGTCAGAAATTGCTAAAATGTATTTCTGAGACAAGACAGTAAGTGCTACCTTAACCGTTGTAGCTACAGGAAAACGTTTTTAGGAGACTATCGTTAACTTTTGAAGATATTTCAACCTGCATTCACAGATTTTGAAAAAAATTTACCGTCAGCGAGAAAATGGGCAATTTACACAAAAACTTTTTTTGATGCCAGTCGATCCTGTTTCATCTAAGGATCAAAAGGCTCTTTCGGACCAACTGAGGTAAGAGTACTAGAAATGTCAGAAATTGCTAAAATGTATTTTTGAGACGGAGCAGTAAAGGCAGCTACTTTAACCGTTGTAGCTACAGGAAAACGTTCTTAGGAGACTACCCTTACTTTTGAAGATATTTCGATAAAATGATGAAAAATTATGACAAATGACAAAATGATTTCGTACGAAATGTATAATCAAAGTCATTTGCGTTTTCTGACTTTTCTAGTATTCTTGCCTCAGTTGGTCCGATAGAGTATTTTAATCCTTAGATGAAACAGGAGCGACTGGCATCAAAAAAAGTTTTTGTGTAAATTGCCCATTTTCTCGCTGACTGTACATTTTTTTCAAAATCTGTGAATGCAGGTTGAAATATCTTTAAAAGTCAAGGATAGTCTCTTAAAAACGTTTTCCTGTAGCTACAACGGTTAAGGTAGCCCTTACTGTCTTGTCTCAGAAATACATTTTAGCGATTTCTGACTTTTCTAGTACTCTAACCTCAGTTGGTCTGAAAGAGCCTTTTTATCCTTAGACGAAACAGGATCGATTGGCATCAAAAAAAGTTTTTGTGTAAATGACCCATTTTCTCGCTGATTGTACAATTTTTTCAAAATCTGTGAATGCAGGTCGAAATATTTTCGAAAATTAAGGATGGTCTCCTAAGAACGTTTTCCTCTAGCTACAACGGTTAAGGTAGCTGCCCTTACTGCCCCGTCTCAAAAATTCACCCTGTATAGTTTTATGTAGTAAGTATAGAGAAAAATAGATTATTTATTTATTGTGGTAATACTGTTTAAGTTTTATTTTATAATTTTTGTTATTAATTTTAGTTTTGAGTACTTGAGGAATATTATTCAGTAAAGTAGGAATTAGAAATTCAGTAGTACGTCGACCATAAAAGTTTCTCATTTTAGGAATGTTTAATTTGTGTTGAGTGATTTTTCTTGTTATTATTTTATGTTCTATTGGTTTTAATAAGGAATTATTTAGATATTGTTCATTTTATAATGTTAGTTCAACTTTGTCATGTACCGGAATTATGTTGCAGTATTTAAATTCATTTAAATCTCCTTGCAACTGACTTTTAATGTATTTAGGTAATATAAGTTTAAGTAGACGTGTCTGGAGTGCAAGTATTTGATCAAGATATGTTTTAAAAGTTCTACCGTAGCTACTTAATCCATATGCTATTACTGACTCAGCTAGAGCGTTATAAATATTTAGTAGTATTTTCCAGGGCACTTCCGGTTTTATAATGTAGAATTTAGCAAGTATGGCTCGAAGTTTATCGCAAACCATATTTACATGGACTTTCCAATTAAACTTACTGTCCACAACTAACCCCAAATAGGTATGATGCGAAACCTGTTCAATTTCTGGACAGGCACATTTCCTATCTTCCCTATGTAGGCACTCATGATTGTGCGCCAGTATGGCAAATGACTCTGTTGAGGGTAGGTGAGAGGAATGCACATGTATAATCTTAGTTTTACTGGAGTTTAACACAAGGCCAGCGTCAGCGTCATGCGCATACTAGATGAACTTTGACGACCTCTGTGGCGCAGTGGGTGAAGGCCCGCCTGTGACGCAAGAGGTTGCGGGTTCGATCCCCGCCGCGGGACAAATGTTTGTATGATCTGCAAATATTTGTCTCGGGTCTGGGTGTTTTCTATGTATATTATGTATGTATTTACAAAAAAAAAAAAAAATGTATATAAGTAGTATATCAGTCATGTGGTTGCCATAACACAAGCTCTGCTTAGCTTGGGACTACATGATGCTGTGTGAAATGTCCAGCAATATTAAAAAAAAAAAAAAAAAAACTACATGGACATGCTCCGCAGTACGAGCTTCAGCATAGTTGGCGCCACAACATACGTCATACGCTGTCTCCCATGGCACCTTAGGCTGGTTTAAGGCTGGTTTTAGTGTCACGCGTACCGTCGGCGCTGATAGCCGAGTGATCTTTATTACAATAAAGTAAGTAAGTTCGTATGAGTAAGTGGTCAACTCTGGTGACGGAGTTTTTAGGCCGCCTAAAGGCCTCCGTCATGGCTTAACGACTTAAAAGCCGGGACCGACAATTGACAAAGCACTGACGAGTGCAATCAGCGTTGCCATTTCTGCTAAACAATCAGTATCCTTGTTTCATTGTAATAAAGATCACTCGCCTATCAACGCCGACGGTACGCGTGACACTAAAACCAGCCTCATGGGAGTATCCAGCATTAGCTGAGACTGGGCCTTTTTGGCACCACTGGTATGTTTTTATTGCCTGTTTTTTTTATACCTATACCTAACTTTCTCCGCGTACCTTTATCTGTTCTGAACCCTTTGTGTGTGTGCCAAATAAACGTTATCTTATCTTATTTTATCTTATTATACGTCTAGATCGCGCAAGCGGTAGTTTCAGCAGCAATAGACATACCGATCAACCAACAATGAGGTCAGATGGGCTGGCTTGTTGCAGAGGAACCACCTACTCTGCCTATGGGGAACGATTCCACCATGTTTCCCCAAAACGGAATTATATGCCGCCTAAAGGCGTCATGGCTTAATTAAAAGCCGGGACCGACATACCTCTTGGACCACGTGTGGAACTTGGCGCCTAGCTTGTGTAAGTACCCGCGACACGACGCAGAGGTCACCGTCACGTAGGGGCACAGCTCAATCTGATGACCTGCAAACAACATTAATATAAGTACTTACATATTCTATTCTATTAAACGAGCAATATTTGTTTGATGTTTAGTGTAGCGTGTGATGCCGGGCGAATTTTTGTTGAGATATTAATCCTCCTTTTTTTTCTTTTGACGACTTTGACGAGACTCACATTGTTCGACTGGCTCCACACTGGAGCTTGACTATTTAGATTTTAAGCGGGTGGATCACCGAAAAGAAAGCTAGGCCCCATACCGTGTTTGTTGCCCTGATTCTTCACGGTGTTGGTCGCGAAAGAACAGGAGTAGAATCACCTAGCTCTTAAGACGTTTCAAAGTGGTCATAACGGTCCTACTGAATAAATGATATTTGATTTGGATTTTGTTTGTTTATTTCACGTTCTCGAAAACGGCTTTAACGATTTCGATAAAATTTGCGGTACGGGTGTTTAAGGGGGCGAAAAATCGATCTAGCTAGGTCTCATATCTGGGAAAAATCGTTTTCTAGGCATTTTCACGCAAAAAGATTTATCAGTGCAATGTGGTATGTGGTTCGTAATTTCAGAACACGAATAACAGAATTCGTTGAAATCAAAGTGGCCGAGTGGATTGGGTGTCCGCCTTTCAGCCGAAGACTTCAAGTTCGAATCTCAGCCAGTGAAAGTTTATTTTTTGTAAGTTATTTCTTCTTTTTTTTTTATTTTTCTCTTTTTGCACCCAAGCATAGCTCGGTCGCCCAGATATTCAACCCCCTACTTATGAAAGATGTTTAGAGTTGAACACTGGTTGAACCACGTCCTGTCTCTGTTTGTCACTATTCACAAATAAAGACAGGACGTTGTTTAACCAGTGTTTCACCTTAAACATCTTTCATAAGTAAGGCCCTCAATGTTTAAATGACATAATTAAATAGCTAACCGGGAAGTGTTTAAAATTTGAGTTGTAAAATTCCACCTGGGACGACAGACAGACAAACAAGTGTCTTAATAAAAACGTGGTAAAATTTAAATAAATACAAGCACATATTATGACGACCTCTGTGGCGCAGTGGGTGAAGGCCCGCCTGTGACGCAAGAGGTTGCGGGTTCGATCCCCGCCGCGGGACAAATGTTTGTATGATCTGCAAATATTTGTCTCGGGTCTGGGTGTTTTCTATGCATATTATGTATGTATTTACGAAAAAAAAAATGTATATAAGTAGTATATCAGTCATGTGGTTCCCATAACACAAGCTCTGCTTAGCTTGGGGCTACATGATGCTGTGTGAAATGTCCAGCAATATTTATTTATTATTTATTTACATACCTGCGGATTCGACGTGTCTCCGTAGATCGAAGTCGTCCCTATCCACGGGTAGGTACCGTGTGAGAGGTCGCTGAGACTCGCCCGCCAACCCGAGCGTTGCTGAGAGACACTGGACAAACATACCAATGTGCACATACCTGCCGATTCGACGTGTCTCCGCAGATCGAAGTCGTCCCTATCCACGGGTAGGTACCGTGTGAGAGGTCGCTGAGACTCGCCCGCCAACCCGAGCGTTGCTGAGAGACACTGGACAAACATACCAATGTGCACATACCTGCCGATTCGACGTGTCTCCGCAGATCGAAGTCGTCCCTATCCACGGGTAGGTACCGTGTGAGAGGTCGCTGAGACTCGCCCGCCAACCCGCGCCGGCTGCGGCGCGGAGCGTTGCTGAGAGACACTGGACAAACAAACATACCAATGTTATACCAAGAGGGTCAGTGGCGGCGTAGAGGGGGGCGGACGGGGCGGTCCGCCCCGGGCGCCAAGCCCCAGGGGGGTGTCACCGTGGACCACAGTGAAAAAAAATCCGTACCTACTATTACTTACCCTAACTAAGGGGATGAAAATGGGTAAAAATGTTTGAATGAAAATAGTATCATCCATCACGCATTTGTCTTAAGAAAATTCGTCTCTCTTTGCTCGTGGATCTCGCATACAGCTTCATACTTCAGCGCCGTAAAAATTCGGCTCGCTTCGCTCGCATTTTAGCTTTATGCATATATATAGGGGAGGGGGGGGGGGGTGCTGAATGGAAAACCGCCCCGGGCGCCAACCCATGCTACGCCGCCACTGAAGAGGGTCTCACTCCGCAGTTTAGATACGATCGGTCGCGAGCCTCTTCGGGCTTAAGGGACCGGCGAACGTACCTACGTACCTAGGAACGTAATAAGTACCAAAATAATTTAAAATTTGGGCATATTTTTATCACTTTATGTTATTATTTGGATAAAGACAGTATTTATCTAGGTTCCTGTTACACTTTTGTTCCAAAAAACTACTATAGAACATTATGAAAAGAAAAAATGCCATTTTTGGTGTACCTACAAAGATTTCAATTCAATTTGCTTACATTTCTTTTTAAGCAAGTTTTTCGGAACAAAAGTTTAACAGGAACCTAGATAAATACCTACTCTCTTAATCTGACAACATAAACTGATAAAAATATGCTTAAATTTTAAATGATTTCGGTATTACGTTTTTATGGAAATTCGCCTGTCGCAGGCCTCTGAATTAAAGTGACTAAGATGAAGTAGTTGCTTGTTGTAACGGGCTATTACGGAACTCTACACTGCGCGTAGCCCTACACGCACTTGGCCGGTTTTTTGAAGAATGCAATCTCCATTTGATAAATAAGCAGCAAGTGTGTCCTACGTCTTTCACCTCATAATCAAGCGAGACGACCGCCAAACAACTCTTAACATGCAATAAAAACTACATAAAAACGAGCAAAAAATACATAAACTTTTGACAGTGTATAAAGTATAAATATTATTTTAATATCGTATGAAAACTAAAAATTTATTTATACTTTTCGTCTGGATATGTATGTGAAGGTTTATTGTGTTCGGGAATATTTTAAATATAGACATTTGCTCCATTTCACGCAAAAAAAAAATGTTTATTCTTAAGGACATACAATTTTTAACTTTGACAGCTGTAGAGCCGAATGCCGATGTATTATTAATTACCAACTGGTCTGCAAATTAATCTCTGTTTCTGGGTGTTTTTCTAAGTTAACTTCTATACATTTTTATATATTCTATTATTATTACTTATATTATTCTATTCTATAAATTTTAATTGTCTTTTTGTGTGTGATATGGGTCCAAAAGTGCTCGAAATAAACAAATTTAATTTTATTTTTATTTATTTTTGTACTTATACCTAACTGACGTAAAAAAATAATTGAAGTAAGTACTTACCTATTACTTTTTTAACATATTATTATGTATTTCCCATTACACAAGCTCTGCGGGGCTAAAAAAACCGATAAAGCAGAATTATAATCTGAATTGCACTATTTGCCATCTCCTTTAATTTTAATTGAAAATGAGAGTGACAAGAACAAAAACATAATACCTACGAATTATTTAATGATTCTGCATTATCGGCCTTTTTAGGCCCGCTGCTTACTTTGGGGCTAGATCATGATGTGTGAAATGTCCAGCATAATTAATTAATTTATGATCATAAGCGTGATATTTCCTTGCCTTCGATTTTTTCGATGTTTTAAGTTACGACCCAGATTTCTTCGGCCTTTTATTTATTATTTATTTATTTAGGTATTTAATTAGTAGGTACGGCACAACCAATTACACTAATAAATATACTTACGGATATTATCCCGGCTGAAGTCAGAGGCATGGCTGAGAGGTCGGCTATCGTCACTGCGCTTCTCGTCCTCGGTCGATTCGGTCCTGGAGTTCCTCACTTGAAGCTGAAACAACGAAAATACACCTTAAATTACCGTTAAAAAATAAATAAGGCAATGAAAAATAAATAAGATTCAAGTTTTGAGGTAAAAAAATACAAAAAGTTGTTTTAAAGCGATGAAGATTTGAACCCAGTAAAGCTGTCATGGATATAGGCATTCGTGAAGTTAGGCTTTTCGCTGCGCAGTAGAAAATTTTGCATGAAAGTTGCACTGCGCATTGAAACTAACTTCACGAATGCCAAGATCTGATGGAAGAAATGTAGAGTAGGATTCAGCACTGAAGTCCGATAGATGCGGCGCTGCTATCGCAGAACTAGGTTATGTAAAAAATTACTAATTGTCCAAATAAGGCTTGAACAATAATAATTATGCTAGTTTGTACGTTCGTTAGCTCTACACACCAGAACTACTGAACGACCTTGACTAAAAGAGAATAATAAAGTAAATAAAACAATTAGTTCCTGCTTTTTCCGTAGGACTTGAGTGGTGAATCCTACTCTATGTTTTCTGTCAGTCAGTATAATATTGCAACAGTTAAATTCCGAACGTGTTTCAATTGTTTTTTCTTTGCACCCAATCGCATCGGCGAAGACATTAAAAACTATCCACCCATAGTACCTAATCTTTAGCTTCTAAATGGCTGAAGATCTGTAGCGACATCTACCTGTCGCTAGATAACTACATAGACATGCTACGAACTACGAGCTTCAGCGAAAATGGCGCCACACAACATCATAATGTCTAGATCGCGCAAGCGGTAATTTCAGCAGCAATAGACATATATCCGACCAACCAACAACAACAGTTGGTCGAAAGATCACGGGCAAGTGGGCCAGATGGGCCGGCCGGCCCTGTCTACCATGCTTATACTTACAAAGACAGGTCGAGGATTGCAGCCGAGACCCCAATGCGAACTCTTCACCAGTGTCAGCCACACAGACATTCTATTATGTATATTTGAATCTATTTATACGTTCACGCACTATCAGGTAGAAATGTTTGAAGGAATAGTTTAGACGTTTCTTCTGGTTTTGATTGACATTCGTTCAAAGGGATTTTTGTTTATAAGTGAAGCTTGAAGGTCGTTTGTCGTTCAAGGTAGTTTAATCAGTTAGGTAAGGTACGTTCATGTTTTTCTTTATCAATGAATTTAGAATTAATGTTTGATTTATTTTAAACTAGCTGCTGCCCGCGGCTTCGCTCGCGTGGTACCCGGATAAAAAGTAGCCATGTTACTCTCCAGCCCTCCAACTATCTCCACACAAAAAATCACGTCAATCCGTCGCTCTGTTTTGACGTGAAAGCAGGACAAATAAACACACTTTCACATTTATAATATGGGTACGGATTCGTATCTGTGGATTTGCCTCTAACTACCACCTAGTCATTCAAATAATCTTGAATAGTCTGATCAGAGTTAGATATCTGACACCCGAATACTGAAACGCTACTTAGTAACCTAACAGGGTTTATGTTTGAAACTACCAATGCCACAACAACTTTAGTGCAATAAATAATTTGAGTTTAAGTTAGGGTTCAAGTGGTGCTTATCATTGACACTAACTGTAATTTTTGTAAACGATTCTGAAGAGTAAGAGCGTCTCAAATAGTTAAGTATCTACGTCTTAAATTTTTAAGTAGGGTTTCAGTATTCGTATTCGTTTCAGTTTATGCAGGGCGTGAATGCTAATTTTAGCATTCATGCCCTGCAACTAAATTGTTATAATGTTGGAGGAAAATGGAAGAGAAAACATAACGACTCTATAATATGGGAAAAAACCAGGAAAACGATTATGTATCTAAATAAAGAATACAGACAACCTGTGATTATGTTATCGGCGCTTTTGCGTCGCTTGACGCATGGAGTCACCGTGAATCAAGCGAGCTTCTGAATGATAAAAGTTTTAAATCAAAGCAAATAGAACGTAAAGGCATTGAAGAAGATTCCTCATTTGAC
The DNA here is from genome assembly GCA_958496255.1 of Camptogramma bilineatum. Lineage (NCBI taxonomy): Eukaryota > Metazoa > Arthropoda > Insecta > Lepidoptera > Geometridae > Camptogramma > Camptogramma bilineatum. Next base: position 2,285,869 of record OY292476.1, read on the forward strand.
GCATGATGCCCGTTGGATTTTTTAAGATTCTTATTTTTATTTTTTAAGAAAAGATTCCTTCATTTTCTTCAAAACTGACATGACGAAAATGAAATAAAACATAGGTACGAAATCAATATTTCATTTTCCCGTTCTACTCAATTTGTCATATTTTTACTGATAAGCTGGAAGTTAAATTCAAACTCCTTTGTAACATCCGATATGGTCTAGTGGCTAGGATACCTGGCTCTCACCCAGGAGGCTCGGGTTCGATTCCCGGTATCGGAATAACTTTTTGCAATTTTCGAGATTTTTGTTACGTATAATTTGCTTTCCCAAAGGGGCAGGCAGAGACCACGGATTTCCACTTGCTACGATCCTGACACACCACTTTCGCCTCATTCACTCTCATCACATTCTTCATACAAGCTCGCCGGTTTAGGGTACTTTTGACCTGGCCCTCCAAAATGTCACCATATTGGTCCAGGCAGGGTCCAGGTGTGTTCGCCTTAACAAATTAAAAATATTAATCGCCATCCATTTTTGATTTGATTTACCTATGTGTTTCATGAAAATTTTCAATGAAGCGATTACGACAATTTTTAAACAGTTGATTTACGATCTATAACTTCTAATAGCTATTTATTTAAATAAACAAATTAAATTTTGTACCTCTTAATTTCGTTTACCGTCATAGCTGGCAACAGACGCGTCAGATATTGTTGCCAAAACCATTTCTATTAATTATTATGTTGAGTACATAATCGTTTTGTAACTGTCCTATCCAGTAGTCTTTTTTAAACTTTCGCGATCACTATTCATATTGAAAAACATTTTTTTTTACCCGCGACCACGGCTATTGTAACATAGCCGAAACGTCGGGATAAATAAGGTAAATTACGCGATAAAATCCCGTGTCCATAAAAAAAATTTCAATATGTCCTATCCAGGTTGCAAGCACAACTACTAGGCGCGGGACACACAGAAAAGACGTAAGACGAAGACGGGCCGCGGACATTTGTCTCTTCCGCGTCTCTTTCATACAAAATGTATAGAAGCGTCGCGACGCAAAACATACAGAAGAGACGGGGCGCGGGCGCAACTCTGTTCGCTGGCGCCCTGTCCGCGACGTCCTCGTCTTACGTCTCTTCGGTCTGGCCTGCGCCTTAGAAAGCTAACTGTTTCCTCACGATGTTTTCCTTCACCGTTTAGAGGTCGTGTTAATGTGCATATAATTTTTTTTAAATGAGAAATCCAGACCTAAAGGTAAATACACTGAATTATAATATGTCTAGCTTCCGCCCGCGGCTTCGCTCGCGTGGTACCCCGATAAAAAGTAGCCTATGTCCTATTCCCGGTCATTATCCGTACCACAGATAATATAATACTATACTAGTATCCGTACCCATATTAAAAATGTGAAAGTGTGTTTATTTGTCCTGCTTTCACGTCAAAACAGAGCGACGGATTGATGTGATTTTTGTGTGGAGATAGTTGGAGGGCTGGAGAGCAACATAGGTTACTTTTTATCTGGGTACCACGCGAGCAAAGCCGCGGGCAGCAACTAGTTTAGGTATAATATTAGTGTCATGGTGTCATTCGTCATTGTCTTTTGGTGACGTAACACACCGCCTGTTACATCTCTACACTACTCATAATGATCTAAATCCATATTTCTGCTCACACGCCATTTCAAAACACAATAAATCCAGCTGTTTAAAAATACAAAGCGTAGTTTTACAGGTTGATGACATGGTGATGATGATGATGACAAAGTAGATTGAGTGTTATACCTAATAATTATAATATTACAATACTATCAGGTGCAAAACGAGAAAAATTAAAAAAGAAAAAGAAAAAAAACTTTCACTGGCTGAGATTCGAACTTGAAGCCTCCGGCTGAAAGGCGGACACCCAATCCACTCGGCCACTTTGGTCTCAACTGTAAAATTACGAACCACATTGCACTGGTAAATCTTTTTGCCTGAAAATACCGAGAAAACGAATTTTCCCAGATATGAGACCTAGCTAGATCGATCTTCATCGAAATCGTTAGAGCCGTTTTCGAGAACGTGAGTACAGACAAACAAACAAACAAACAAATATTGAGTGTTACCTAAAATACAAATATTTTTCAGTTATCGTATAACTCCTAATAAATATTATTGTTTATTCTTTATATTTATTTTCCTAGATGATTTTTCACGCGTCATCTCTTTTTTCAATCTGTGGCATTGGCGACAAATTGATTCCAATTTACGAAAATTGTGAAAAATACTATTTTATTATTTCATAATAAAAATATTCATGACCAAATTCATTATCATTATATGAAGAAACAATATGTCATATATTTTTTTTTTACGTGCCTTAAGAGCTCGGCTGATAGCGTATAGTTTTACCTATGCCTCTTGCGGTCACACATCCATGTTTTTGTGACAAATAATGCAAGCAAACGCCTAATGGATCCCCGTTTATGCCAAGCCGCTGTTGGCAAACTTCTTAATACTAATAAAGAGTGACAAGTTGTTTTTTAAAAGTTTATAAATGCACAATTTTTTTGTTTGGCATTGAGTTTAAAAATAATTTGGAAGTTAATTTATATGTTTACAATAGCCTAGGATAGAGTTAATATAACTAATTGGAGTTGACAGATTTATTACCCATTGGATTTAGTTGAATGCAGCGATTTTCATCAAAGGTTGCCTGGAAGAGATCGCTTTTAGAGATAAGGCCGCCCATTGTACTTATTATTTGGTTTTATATCTGTAATGTATTTTATCTTTTGTATACAATAAAGTGTTTTCTATTCTATTCTATTTTATCTTGGCTATGGGAATAATAAATTACTGTATGCGTCCGCGGTGAAGCCGAGTTCGCGTGTTCAAATCTCGTCTTGATGATGTTATTTTTTGTGGGTTTTTGTTCGATTTTTTATATTCTTTTCAAGGATAGTTTTGTTACATTTTCAACACTTTTGTAAGTAGGTGGTACTAAACAACAAACAACTTACCTACTCCTAATACACGAATTACTCACGCAGAATGTTTTATAATCCGTACCCATATTATAAATATGAAAGTGTGTTTATTTGTCCTGCTTTCACGTCAAAACAGAGCGACGGGTAGAAGTGATTTTTTGTGTGGAGATAGTTGGAGGGCTGGAGAGTAACATAGGCTACTTTTTATCCGGGTACCACGCGAGCGAAGCCGCGGGCAGCAGCTAGTTTAATGTAATCAGAGTTACCTACGCTGTTTGTGATTGTCATGAAAATTATCAGTTTGTCACAAAAATAAAATGGCAGTAGGTTCTAAATAGCATTCTACAAAATTATAATACAGAATACGGATTCCATTCTGCAATTTACTAACCGATGACGAACATAATACGCAAAGATATCATCGCAGACTTTATCAAGATAATTATTGGGCTGATCTATCGTTTAAAGATGTGATATTAAATTATGCGTACAATATTATTATCTGCGCCCCGCGGTGTTACCCGCGTTTCAATCAATTAAATTCAATGAATTAAAAGGTTTTTCCGCGGCACAATAATTCAAGGGTTTTAAAAAAATCCTTTAAAAAAAATCATTTTATATTACGTCACAATAAAGTCAGTTAGTAATCTGGGAAAATAAATTAGTATTGTGCAAGTCACAGAAGACAAAAGAGTATCCTATGTGTGCAAGGTATAAAACTTAGGCTTTTACATCTTTACGAGATGATTTATACAGTGTCAGGAGGCAATCTTTGCCTACACATATCGGGACACTGTAGTGCCTGGGACATTGTTGAAATGGAGTAGGCTTGCCCAGCACCTACACCATCCTCTCAGATTAACCGGCCATATCCACAGGAAAGACATGGTCAGTACGTGTGGGGCTGACTAAGCCACGGGTTTCCTCACGATGTTTTCCTTCACTGCAAGGTATAAGCTATATTCCAAATTTTATCCCAATTTGTTCAGCCGATTTAGCGTGAACAAGTAATAAACATACACACAGACCTTCGAATTTATATTATTAGTATGAATGATTCAAGTAACTAAGGTACTTACGAAAGAAGATTGTTTATAACTTTGTCCTGAATATTTTCAATTGACGATATTAAATTGGCCACTTTTTCTGATATTTTCTCGTCTGTCTTATTACGCTAATGTGTGTTTCAAATAAACATTTTATTGCATTTTCAATTCCACAAACCTACCTCACGCTGGTAATGACATACATTTTCTAGTAGTTTCGTTCATAATAATCTAGTTTCTCAAAGCTGAGTTTTATGCCACGTTTTCACTAGGGGACATTTTGTTCTACGACTCTGTCGCTCGACACGAAATTCACGTGCCTCGCGCGATGTCGCCCGACGGTCGCGCAACTTGTCGCTAGTCGACGGTCTGCGAGCGTCGATACGTGCGACCTTCGTGTCCCTCGACAGTCGCCGGACAGACTTTGAGTAGTGAGAGAGAACGTGTGTCGCTGTGTTCTGAAAATGGCAGTACACTACCTCCTCGGGCGACATCTGGCCAATGTGAACAAGTCATTGTATGACATTGTCCCACAACATTTTGCAGAGACATCTACGTGAATGTCGAGCAATAAGTTCTGCGACATGTCGCCTAGTGAAAACGCGGTTTTAATCTGTGTGAAGGTGTCCGTTATGGCTTAGCGACTTTATAGTTGACAGCGGCAATTTAACATGCCATATGCACCGCTAAAAGCCGTGTTGGCCGAGTGGTATTCTGCTTTGACTCGGGCGTGGGTTCGATTCCTGGATCAATTTATATGCACTTTGACACGAGCTTTTAACGGAGAAGAAAAACATCGCGAGGAAACCCGCGATTTTCGGCCCCACACGTATTGACCATGTCTTTCCTGTGGATAAGGCCGGTTTAGCTCTTAAAGGCCTAAAGGCCTCCGTCATGGCTTGAAGACTTAAAAGCCGGGACCGATAATTTAACGTGCCTTCCGAAGCACGGAAGCGCTCAGTTCGTAATGCCACTTGCGGTCACCCATTCAAATTATGACCGCGCACAACGCTGCTTAACTTCAACGATCAATAGCCACGAGCGCTTCAACACAACCACACACTACACCTTTTGATCTACTAGTTTCATGATATGATATATGATTACGACTGTATCCCAAAGGCGCGGTAGACAGTTTCTCAGATCTTTTGGCGAGTTATAAATAATTACATCTTTAGCTCAGGTGGGCAGACCCTACATCTGCCGGGCTAACATAATATCTTCAGCATGTTTACGACGAGTGAATCATTTCCGTTCAATGCTTTTGCACGACTCTTTGATAAGCTCTTTGGAAGTCTCAATCTAAACAGACGCTGGAACCCAAACGATAATACTTTCATAATTGTTTCTTTTTGTAAACGTGAGAGCCGTGTTGGCCGCGTTGGTTAGTACCTCGACTTTCGATCCGAAGGTCGTGGGGTCGAATCCCGGCCGTACATCAATGAATTTTTCGTACCGATTTATATGCGCATTAACACGAGCTCTAAATGTTGAAGGAAAACATCGTGAGGAAACCCGCGGCGTAGTCAGCCCCACAGGTATTGACCATGTCTTTCCTGTGGATATGGCCGAAGCTGAGAGGATGGTTTTGGTGCTGGGCAAGCTTACTCCATCTCAATGTGCCAGGCACTACAGTGTCCCGTTAAGTGTAGGCAAAGATTGCCTCCTGACACTGTGTAAATCTAGAAGATGTAAAGGCCTAAGTTTTTTTTATATTTTCAGCCTGAATTGTTCTAGATCAGTGGTCGTCATACTTTTCAGGTAAAGGGCCACACAGGACACTGTGAGGTATCACTGCGGGCCGCACATTCTTGGATTGTTTAGTTGACACCACTAATCAATTGACATATTTTTAATGAGCTGAACGAAGCGAGCTGCGAACCAAGCGAGCGATAGAAGTTTAGCTTTAAAGAATAGAACTCTTTCACTTTCAATGTTTAGTTTTCCTTCCTAAAATACATTAGCAACTTCCGCATGTTTTAGTAAGTAGTTAATATAGTAAGGTAAGGTGTATGTAAGGTATGTATGCACCATAAAAGTTTACATGTTTACGAATAATAATTGTGAGTTATGTGTTGTGAATGTAATGACGCATTTCATTGTTTACAGAGTCTTCCTTGTATTTCTATCCTTTGTAATGTATCTTGATGAATGACAGTAGACGAAAATAACAAATAGAACTTTGGTAGTTTCGGGCATCACTATACACAACATTGTTTAAAGTTGTCATATTTACTTACACAAAGTTTTTTTTTTTAAACAAAATTTTTGCTGCCTTATACAATATTCATATACTTAAGTATTATGTTTTAATAATAATTAAAATGTTTTATTAATTTAAGTATATGTTTTACGAAACTACAATAAAATATCAAATGAACGATTTCTGCTCTTCATTACATTTTTACCACTCAACTGTCACAGATTTGCGAACAAACTTTTGCACTATATTTTTTAAGTCACAATTATAAATGTAATTTTGTATTATGTTTTAAAGGTATTTCTTCGACTAAGCGAGAGTTTGGAAACGTTTTTCCGCCTCTATCTGTCGAATCTCGCGGGAGACTGTTAGCCGCTCTCCAAAATCTTGTAAGACGGAATTAAAAACGATATTTTACACGAAGCTTTGAATTTTACGCAGGCGTAGAGACGAGATTCGTGCATTCTATCTTTACGTATGTAGTGAAAAACGTCTCGTACCCCTAGATAAAAACTCCGGTAACTCAAAACTCCCCTAAAATGGAATAATTTTCGAATTCCTAAACTGAATACCCATACGGTGATATGATACAAACGAGTTAATTGAACAAGCTTGAAAAAATTTTACCTTCATGAATAACAAAATTACATTTTTCATAGTCTGTCATAGATTTCTAAATCAGTTTTTTGTCATTTCTGAAAAAGTAGGGTTTTCGAGTTACCGGGGTTTTCATCTAGCGGTGCGATCTGTTTGTACTCAACAAACATATTACTATAAGTATAAACAAAACAATATTTTTTGCGGTTGACTTATCGTCATTATACCAATAAGTTTAGACATTGTATGATACCTGAAAAATAAAATTAAGTATCATCTCGGTTGGTGCCAATATTGATTACTCAGAGAAGTAATCTCACAGTTATAAAATAGTAGTAAAGAAAGTTCTCTATCGGGCATTGTATTCTGTGAATAAGAATAACAATTTTTGCTTATTCTTAATGCTATGTTAATTTGAGAAGTAACACTCGAAATATATTATGACAAGAAAGGCATAAACAGAAATAAGATTATGTGTTCAAATCATCCAAATGAATCATGGGTTCTCCGCCACCCATACTTTACTTTAACCTAAGTTACGGTGGTTTTTAATAAAATAATTTTATTCTTTTCACTTGAATTGACTGTTTAATCCATCTCTATGAATGAAAACTTTTCTACGCTCTATGTAGCAGAGACAGATTTAAAAGTTATTTTAGTTTGTAGAAATCGTGGGCGAGTGTAAAGTGGTTGATACTAGGTGCATTTACATGAGTATTCATAAAATTATTATCTACTAGCTGCGGCCCGCGGCTGCGCTCGCGTGGTACCCGGATAAAACGTAGCCTATGTTACTCTCCAGCCCTCCAACTATCTCCACACAAAAAATCACGTCAATCTGTCGCACTGTTTTGACGTAAAAGCAGGACAAATAAACAAACAAATAAACACACTTTCACATTTATAATATGGGTACGGACTAGCGGACGCCCGCGGCTTTGCCCGCGTGGACTACTACTTTTTATCTCACGGGAAACATGCATTTTTTCGGGATAAAAAGTAGCCTTTGTCACTCTCCAGCCCTCAAACTATCTCCACACAAAAAATCACGTCAATCCGTCTCTCTGTTTTGACGTGAAAGCAGGACAAACAAACAAACACACTTTCACATTTATAATATGGGTATGGATAGGTACTAATAGTATAAAGAGGTAATGTTTGTATGTTTGAATGTAGGAGGTAATTTCTGATATTACTCATCGGATTTCCAAAACTCTGTTTTGTGAGGTTGTTTTTAAAAGCCCAAAACAGATTTTTACTATTTATTTTGTTTTCTTAACTCTCAGATCTCTCATTAATTACCTGAACACTGACTGATTATTGTTTGTAAATTTCGTGCGTGATATTTTGTTTGTGGTGTAGTGTTTATTTACTAAAAAGTAATTTTACTTATGAAAATAGGAACGACTCAAATGGGACTGGGCGGGTCACGTAATGTAGTTTTTACACTATTCAGTCTGACTCGCTCTTTGGTCTCCTAATTGCGTATTGTGCATCCTACTCTATTTATCTTAACTGTTGCTAACTTCAGTCAAATGTAGGATGCACTATACGCAATTCGTAGGCCAAAGGGAGAGACAAATCGATGATTCCTTGTTAGAATTCCTACAAATTGGATAGTCTAATAACCACTGATCGGAGTAGGTAGCTATTTAGGTTCATTGACCGCAAACATTGATGTTAATATGGATATTCCACGGGATTCCGACTAATACTCCGGGATTCAATTATTATAATTCTTTTTATTAATAAGTATAGAAAATGGTATAAGTAAGCCCATAAGCGCACAAGCGACGTTGTAAATTTTACATCAGCAACACGTTGCCAAAGTTTTTGTCAAACCGGTTTTTGACGTTGCCGCTTTGTTGAAACTCGTCGTGATATCGCTGCATTATGCGCTCTTGCTCACACGTATTATTTTTCTTATTATTTCGTATTATTTTTCTAACTAAAAAACGAATCCCGGGATTCGGGGAATATCCATATTATTCTATCATATGGCAAGTACATAAAATAGCTCTACCTACTCCGATCACTGCTAATAACTACTTTAGCCGCATCCCCATAATTGGCAATATGCATCAATTTTTTTTATGGTTTTAAACGATAGGTTATATCGTTAAATAACCGTAACAAAAATTCCAGCGCCGAAAAACTAAAATTTTATAACAAAAATAATTTTTAAAATTTATCAACATTTTCATGCACTTGAAACGGACGTGACGTCACAAGTCACCAAAATTACACGCGCTTGTAGGTAGAAAAAAAAACTTTCTGTCGAGTTTGAAGGAGTGTGACGTCACAGCATACGTGACAAATAGCGTTGCGTTTCAAGTCTTATGAAATTCCCACTATATTTTTGCACTTTTTAATTATTAATTTCTAAGCGAAAATGAAATAATATTAAAAAATAATTACACACACATAATTCTAAAGCCATAATGTTCATAGAAAAATACGTTTAACCCGCTTTTGAATCAGACGCATATTGCCAATTGGGCGATTGCCTATTTGGCGGGCAGTCAGGATGCGAGATCGTGGTCGGCCTAGGAAACGTTGGAGGAACTTCACGCATAACTTCACGAATGCCAAGATCAATTGGAAGAAGTGTACACTGTACGTTCTTAATAGATCTTTGAAGTTACGTGACTTACTTAGTCATGATTTGGAGCGCTTTCGTGCTTCGGATGGCTCCCAGCACTCCCAGCTTTTAAGTCGTTAAGCATGACGGAGGCCTTCAGGCTTTAAAACTCCGTCCCTAAAGTTAGCCACTAACTCATACGAACTTACATCCTTACATACACATGGTTTATAAATATCAAACACTTACGCGCTATCAGTGTTCATTAGCAAGGCAAATATCGGTGCAAGGGCATTCTAATATTAACAGATAAGTTTATCGGTAGCTTTCCACATTGACCGATGCGATAAAAGATTATTAGGTCACTATTTGGATGGGTGACCGCAAGTGGCATTACGAGCTGAGCGTTTCCGTGCTTCGGATGGCGCGTTAAATTGTCGGTTTAGGTAGGTACCTTGCGTGCCTACCTAACGTAACCTACGTAAGTTTATTTTCAGGTTTCCGGACAGTTATTTTCCTTTTTTATCATGAAAACATTTTAAGAAGCAACTAAAATCATTGCAAATCAAACCGCAACGATGACTTTTTCAAATACCGACCAGTTAATGAACTACGAAGACGTCGAAACTCCAACAAACGGGAGTTCTAACCTGAGCGGTTGCTTAATTTTTCTTCTTTCGTCGTATTTCAAAAAATATCTGGGCGACCGAGCTCTGCTCGGGTGCATAACGCCATCTAGTGGTTCAATTACAAACCACATTGCACTGGTAAACCTTTTTTCGTGAAAATGCCAAGAAAGCGGCTTTCCCCAGATATGATACCTAGCTAGATCGATTTTTCGCCTCCGTAAACACCCGTACTGCAAATTTCATCGAAATCGTTAGAGCCGTTTTCGAGAACCTCAATACTACATACAAAAAAACATTAAACATCAAACAAATATTGCTCGTTTAATAGAGAAAAAAAAATTACATTACCTGAACATCACTCTCTCAGACATATCTATCTGACTGTACTATACCTACGGTAAACTCATTACAATAAATTCATTCACGGCCTATTACCCCCCTTCAAAGCTCCCAGAATATCCTAGAATCCATTCACAGAAGACAGACGACATCTTCAAGACAGGATGTTCCAAATTACCACATCCTTTATTTCTTAAAACCGAAAATAGAATTTAGAGGAAGGTATTAATTTTCGGGGTTTTAAGGATGGATTTAGGAAATGATTTAATTTTTATTTTGAATGTAGAAATTATCTCTTGAAGATATGTATTTATGTAAAACAGAAGAGTGAGGCATATTGAAACTGCTTGAAATTCAATAAAAACAATAACCGCATTATTCATAGTTAACTGTCGAATTGGTACGACTTGAGAATGTGAAAAACAATGTTGGTCGAAGGGAACCTCGACTTTCGATCCAAAGGTCGTAGGTTCGAATCCTGGCCGTGCATCAATTGATTTTTCGTTTCGAAAACTTTATTTACGCATTAACACGAGTTTTAAACGGTGAAGGAACTCTTGTAGTGCGATTCAGACCTTCTCGGAATGTATTCCGAATTCGGAACGTGGCGCTTCTTCGCTGAAAAATCGTCAACTTTCCGAAGAAAAACATCGAATCGGATGCATTTTCGGAAGTCTGAGTCGCACTGCTGAACAGGCTGCCTACCATGAGCTTTATATGCGATCCAGTTTAGGTCCTTAACTGAACTGCTTCGCTTGACGTATGCTATGACGCTGACGAAATATCAGAACCTAAACATGACCTAAACTGAATTGTTAGATAAAGTTTCGTTCACTCAATTCGTACCATGACCGGTTAATACGCGTTGAGTTGGTTCACTTTTGTGACAAAACTGTCACTTTTAAAACAGGTCATGGTACGAATAGTTTGCGACCAGATTAGGAACCTAAACTGAATTGTTTACTAAGAGGTCATGGTAGAGCTGCAGGTAGTGTAATGGTACAAAAACTAATGATGGAGAAGAAAAATAGAAGAGGCACATAAATCGGGAATAGACAAAGGAATGCGCAGGCGCACGTCAATGGCTAATTTAGCTGATGTAAACAAACATTGAAAACTAGGAGTTTCGCTACGGAAATATATCATGAATGGTGTGGGATCGATGCCTTACGAGACAAGATAACGTAAACAGGCTGACAACTATCACACTAGGTACGGCCACACCCCGGACACTCAACGAAATCTCTATACAAAAGCGGCGTCTATAGGTAAGCGTCCACTTGTCGGTATCGTACGCTTCGGACGCATCGCACGCAACGGATCGTAGTATTATTTGTATAGAAACTCATATACACACCTCAACATTGGCTAGGGATATTTCATTCAGAAATTATTCACATAAAAACTAATTTCTATTTAGAAAAAAAATGTCTAATGGAATTGTCCTCTTCGTTATTACGTAAAAAATAAAATAAAAAAACGCAATAAACAAAAGATAGAACGGGGACTCTGATTTGAATTTTATAACGTTAATTTTGCATAAGATTAATTATGTTCAAATATCCTTAGACAATGTTGATGTGTGTAAGTGCGTCCACCTGTCCGCATCGTACCTACGCATCGCATTACACAGATAATCCGCTCGATGCGATCCGTCCGCTGCGTGCGATGCGGGCCGCTTACCATAACAGACACTACACTACACAATGTCATTTTTGTACACGCGCATTTGTGTGCATGAAGTAAGGTTGTCACCGTATGAGTAATTAAATTACTGTACACTGTGGTCTCGATCTCGTCATCGCGTCTGCGCGCGTGGCGCATCCCTAGCTCAAAGTCAGCCCCTCACCAGCTTAAATTCGCTCGCGCGGTGAGAAAGCCCCGATTGGTAAAAAAATATTACTATTTTATGCTATTACTATATTAAAATAGCGACTCTATTTAAAAAGTTTACCGAATGATTACTATGTACTACACCGCAGTATTTGAATGGAGTGGCCAGGCGGATAGTGCGCTATGCTAGTGTGAATCTTAAACACATTTTAATTGCATATTCAACTCTTTCTAGCTATTCAGAATGGTGTATAGTGGCTAGTAATCCGTGGTTACTATTTTCAAACCATTTTGGTATAAAAGACACTCACCTCTTCGATGGATGATGACATCAATCCGGAACTGAAACAATGACAAATAGGTAAAACAAACACATCTAAATAAGGTACAAATTCACAATATAATCTATACTAATATAATAAACCGGAAGAGTTTGTTTGTTTGAACGCGCTAATCTCAGGAACTACCAGTCCGATTTGAAAAAATATTTCTGTATTTGATATCTAAACTCTTGAGGAAGGCTATACTACTACTAGGCTACTTTACATCATCATCATCATCACTACGGGGGCAACGCCGAGAAGGCGCTGCTAGTTTAGTAATAATTCGTTTGAATAGTCCAAATTATACTCGTCGTAGATTCTTCGTTTAATTTTTCTTATTTTTTCAATTTCAAAAATGTCCGATCCTACTACATTAGCATACAATGTAGTCGGTTTAATGTTTACAAATTCTTTTTCAAATGCTCTACTTTTCCGAAACCACGAAAACAATGATACACTCGCGGCCGTGAATTTGGCATGACAGATTTAGACCTTTTTTCAGATGTAACGTTCAGATATACAAAGAATTAACATGAATGTGGTTTGATATAGGTGTAGGTTAAGGTAACCTAAAGAAAAAATTGTTAGTAGGACAGAAGCTTAAGGCATTTGTAGTTTTGAAATCTCAAACAAAATAGATACCTATCTCTTTGTGTTAAAGTGAAATCATTAATTTTTCGTTCATTTCTGTTATTCATTCAGCATCTTTCAGTAGGAATGGAGCGTCTGAACAAAGAATGGAAGAAAAATGAAAAGTGAATTCATTAATGAACCAATCCAATATTGGATCGGTTCATTCGCATCTTTCACTCGTACTCCTAATGAACGAAAAAATGAATCGTCTGAACACGAAAGAAAACGTTTACTCGGAGTCGGCCCTCCAAGACGCACGACTTCATTCGATGACATAATTAAAAGAATGACAGAACATGACAGACATGAAGACAGTGAATGTTCATTTATATATCATTCCGTCTAAGCAGTGTGAACATGGAATGAGAGAAAAATGAATCAATCACTCCAGTGAACATTCATCCGAGTCTAATGTCTAATCTAAGTCTAATGTTTAATGTTTTTTGTCGACCTTTAACGAAGTTTTAGGTTGTACAAATAAAGCGAAGTGCGTCAAAATGTACAGCCGGCGTAATTTATAAACGGAAGTGTTCATTTGTTTTTCTATTTTAAAGTACAGTCACCTAATTTAAGTAGGTTTGTATAAACTAGTGGCCAGTCTAGTGACGTAGTTTTTGCCTGACTCAAAATGAGGAGATACGTAGGAGAACTCAGGTCACCGACATAGTCAAGGGTAACCGCAAGTGGCATTACGAGCGCTTCCGTGCTTCGGAGGCCACGTTAAATTGTCGGTCCCGGCTTTTAAGTCGTTAAGCCGTGATGGGGGCCTTTAGGCGGCCTAAAACGTCACCAGAGTTGGCCACTTGCTCATACGAATTTGCTTGCTTTCACGCCAGCGTTCTTGAGAAAGATTGAAAAAACTGACGTATATCAACTTACCAACATAGCAAAGAAGACTTTTTCTTTGATTTAGACATTTTAAAGCTCCAACGATTTCCACTATATTGTCGACTTTTTAGCACATTATTTCACTCATTCACTTTTAGTCATAAATAAACTTGTAAATACTACCGAAAATGTCCAAGTCTGAACGGTGTGTGTCGTAAAATATTATTAGAGTTTAAATAATGTATTTTAGGAATCATTAGTTAACAGGATATTTAAGTACCATAATTAGGGAAAGCATTAATTTCTCTATTTTCGTTACAAAAGCTAATTAGTCTTTATAATCTACTAGTGGACGCCCGCGGCTTCGCCCGCGTGGATTACTACTTTTTCATCCCACGGGAAACATGATTTTTTTCGGGATAAAAAGTAGCCTTTGTCACTCTCCATCCCTCCAACTATGTCCATACAAAAAAATCACTTCAATCCGTCTCTCTGTTTTGACGTGAAAGCAGTACAAACAAACAAACACACTTTCACATTTATAATATGGGTATGGATTTATCTGTGGTCGTGAATTCCCTCACAATTGTCTCAAAAGTATAAGGGTATTGGTGTATAGATACTAAAACATCTAATTTTAATTCACATTTTCATATTTAGTATTAGGATTCCGTTCCTGTTTTGGATCAATTATGGTTTTCTTTCAAATTGTATAAATATTTTACAGTTTGGGTCATTTTTAACCGACTTCCAAAAAGGAGGAGGTTCTATGGTCGGCTGTATGTATGTATTTTTTTTTCCTCGTTTTCTCCGTCAATTGTGGACCGATTTTGAAAATTCTTTTTTTTTTTCGATAATTTCACTAAACAAAGCACACTGTCACAGGAATCACTCAACTAGTTGAATTTACAAACGCTAGAGCGTCGAGCGAAAACGAAAACATCTGTGCACTCAATTATGAGCCAGGATGTTTTTATTATGCGATGACACGGCTTATGTACAGGGCGTTAGATTATTATGACTAAGTTTGCAGAAATATCACGTTCGGTCGCATAATGTACCTTTCGCAAAATGCTGAAATCTATACCAATATATAAAGGGGAAGTTATTGGCAGACCAACGTACAGTTTTTAGTTTTAATTATCTGTGAACCAAATTACTATTTAAAAGCAAATTTAATGTCTATGCCTTCATTACTATAGACAACTTAGATTTATTCTCGTATGAGATCGAGGTCTTCGGCTCCCTTGTAACGAACGTGATGTTGCAATAAACATAAAATTGTAAAAACCACCTAGTTTTCATTTCCACCAATCTACAACCCAGCCTGCAGAACAAAACTACAGTCCACTCCTACAGAGTTTGTTTTTTTGTTTGTTAGAATGCGCTCTGGAACTATCAGTCGGATATAAAAAAAATCTGCATTTGATTGCCTTATTTTTGAGGAATGACGAGAACTACGAGTAAAATTACATGTTTGAATAATGTACAATTCCGGAAAATTATAAGTTTGTGTAGAAATCTTTGCAGGACAAAGTATTTTATTAAACAAAAGAGACTATTTGTAGCCTCCTGTATGTTGTAACCTAATATGGCCGCTCCAAATCGCAATTGTTTATTAATTCATAGCTCGTTGTGATTATTAACTAGGTCTAAATAGGACTGCGGTATTAGGTCTAGTCTAGACTTAGATAATTTGAAAGGTTACATTAAAAATGTATGTGGTAGGTATTAATTATATTACTCGTATTATAGTTTTCTAAGGCCGATCTCTATTTGCATAATTTATTTGTTATAATGATGAATGATATCTTTTTTAACCCCCGAAGAAAATATCTGAAAATATCTGTGTGTCTGTCCGTGGCTCCTGAACGGATGAACCGATTACTTATTATTATTTTTTGTTTGAAAGGTGTTTTTGGTTATGAATATGATTCATGAAAATCTGTTCAGCCGTTTGAAGCTCTTTGATCTCGATGATGAAATACGTCGGGGGTTTTCATTAAATTTTTAATTTAATAGTTATGTTTGTATGAGCTCTATACGAAAGTTTAGACGTTCAAAACTTTATCAAGAAGTCAACAAAGTCAAGTTCATTTACACGATGATATCATTATGACTGTTATGCAAGATAATGCTGCAAATATTTGCAACTAGTTGTCGCCCGCGATTTTAAACAAGATTTCCATAGGTTACGATTATTTTCGGAAATAAAACATTGCCACCTACATTTAGGGCATTTTACACCACAATTTAGCTGGTCTATAAAACACTTTTTTCGTATGCGTTAAATGCTTATAAGATAAATACAATTAGGAAACGTGGTGCCGTACGCCCTTAGGTTAGTGTTGTTTTCTATTGATAGAATATAGATAGATAGAAGAAGATAGAAGGGGTTATCCAGTGGTTCAAAGATAGCAGCGGGCTAGGATATGTTTTTATTTATTTTTATTTACGCAGAATGTTTTTGAAAGACAGAACGCTAATTGTGAATGAACCAGCATTTAGTGCAGTAAATTCAGCATGGTCTAATGAGCGCTTTTGTGATCTATCGTCGGCCACATCGTCGCTTACAGTTATCACAATGGATCTAGGCATTCGTGAAGTTAGGCTTTTCGCCTCGCAGTAGAAAGTTTTGTATGGAAAAGTTGCACTGCGCATCGAAACGGCTAACTTCACGAATGCCAAGATACGTTGGAAGAAGTACCATTATGTGAGATTGTGGCCAAACAAAGGGCTATTAACAATTTTAAAAAACACCCAGTCCCTAAATTATGTACCTACGAGTATCTACGATGTAACTAGGTTGATTAGATAGATAAGTACCTACCAATCTATTGTTGAAAGGCCGAATCTATTGAACTAGCGCCACTTGACACGATTGAAAGTACAAAGGAATAGATTGTGCAAGTTTGTGATAGAATTTATGATAGAAATTTTATGTTTTTAACCTATGAAAAAAAACGGAGATTTTCAGTTCGACTATTTCTATTTTCGGGTTGATTATTTTTATATTGTTTTCAGTACACCTTCAAGCTGGTCACATATTAATTTCAGTAGTAAAATAGTAAATTAAAAGTAATTTTTCGGGTATCCGTAAAAAATACCTATTATTTCATTATTTGGGTCGATTGGTTTGATGAAACAGTATTTTTTTTACAAATTGTTATTTATTGATATCAAAATAGCAACACTGTAATTAAGTAATTGAGAATGTCAATAACCTGTTTGTCTATGGCCTACTTATCTATGTGTTTATGGTAATAAAAATAAATTCACTTGTCAACCTGAATTCCCGCGTTTTATTAGGTTATGGGCCCAGACCTAAAATTTTGGCAAGAAGTAATAGTTTTGTTGTTAGATTCGTGATTGTTGTTAGTAAAAATGACTTCCAACTACAAAAACAATAAATAAAACCATAAAAAATAAAAACAATAAATAAAATATAAAAACAGTAGCAAGCATGGTCAAACTTCCCATCAGTCAACGTCAAACTCAAACAAAACGAAAACAACAATTACTTGTTATAAATGCAAAGAAACAGGCCATTATCGGAACCAGTGTCCTCTTTTACATGAAAAAGCAGAAAAGAAGAAACAGTCGAATGCTTTTAGCGTTGTTTTTCTAAGCGGAAATTTCAAGAAAAGTGATTGGTACATCGATTCCGGAGCCAGCATGCATATGACCGCCAACGAAAATTGGATGAAGGATCCGTTGTATTCACGGAATTTACCCGAAATTGTTATTGCTAATCAGACGAAAGTGCCTGTCGTATGTTCGGGAAACGTCGAGTTCACCACAAGTCGTAATTACGAAATAAACGTGAAGAATGTGTTGTGCGTGCCCAGTCTGACGACTAATCTTCTATCAGTCAGCGAGTTAATAAAGAACGAAAACAGCGTCGTATTCGAGCCCAACAAATGCCTTATACGAAACAGAGCAGGCGAATTGGTTGCGGAAGCTGTACTGATTGATGGAGTTTACAAGTTGTGTCTCAAAACAACAGAGAGCTGTCTACTCACTCCGTCAGCTGTTGATGGTGACACGTGGCACAGGCGACTAGGACATATAAATAGCAATGACATGAACAAAATGAAACATGGATTGGTTGAAGGGATAGATTATCCTGACACATTTGTGACTAGCAAGTCGAACTGCGAGATTTGTTGTGAAGGAAAGCAAGCAAGGTTATCCTTTCCCACGGGTACACGAGCAACAGCTACACTTCAAATCATTCACTCTGATATATGTGGTCCCATGGAGTGCAATTCAATTGGTGGTGCCAGATATTTTCTACTGTTCATCGATGATTTTTCCAGAATGACTTTCATCTATTTCCTGAAGGCAAAGAGTGAAGCATTAAGTCATTTCAAAGAGTTCAAGTCGATGGTAGAAAATAGTCAAAATAGAAAAATCAAAATCTTGAGGACTGACAATGGGCGTGAATATTGCAACAATGATTTTGATGATTTTTTGAAGAAGGCAGGCATACTCCACCAGACGACTAATTGTTATACGCCAGAACAAAACGGTCTCAGCGAAAGGTCTAACCGAACAATTGTTGAACGGGCTAGATGTCTACTTTTCGAAGCCGAATTGGAGAAGAAGTTTTGGGCGGAAGCAGCCAATACTGCAG
Organism: Camptogramma bilineatum; assembly: GCA_958496255.1. Taxonomy (NCBI): domain Eukaryota; kingdom Metazoa; phylum Arthropoda; class Insecta; order Lepidoptera; family Geometridae; genus Camptogramma; species Camptogramma bilineatum. Next base: position 2,304,473 of record OY292476.1, read on the forward strand.
TTTACTTAAAGAACAGATCAGCTGCTTCAGGTATTGAGAAAACTCCATATGAGACGTGGACTGGAACAAAGCCAAATTTAAAGCACATAAGAATATTCGGCAGTCCAGTTATGGCACATGTCCCGAAAGAAAAAAGATGTAAATGGGACAGAAAATCCAAGAAACACATTCTAGTGGGATTTTCAGAAAACGTGAAAGGTTATAGGATTTATGATCCAGAAAAGAACCAAGTGACAACCAGTAGAGATGTTGTGATTCTAGAAAAGAAAAAGAATCTGAACACTGTCTCTATCCCTATAGAAAACACAGATTCAGTGGGGGAAGTAATGGAGGAATCTGTGGTCAAAGGAGAAGCTCTGAACAAGTCGAGCTCAAGTGATTCAGATTATCTGGATGTTGAAGATGAGCAAGACACTGAAGCAAGACAAGAGCTCCAACATTCAGAGGATATATCACAATCACAACCACAATCCGTTGAACCCAATGAAGAGAGACCAAAGCGACAGAGGAAGGAACCTCAGAGGTATGGATGGATGTGCACGAGCGATGAAGGAGATGATGGAATGACATTTGCAGAGGCGATCAATGGTCCTGAGAAACAGCAGTGGTTGCAGGCAATGGCAGAGGAACTGCAATCATTCGAAGACAACAACGTCTGGGATGTTGTTGATACTCCAGTCAACGCGAGTGTAGTGCAGTGTAAATGGGTGTTAAAAAAGAAATATAGTTGTGACAATACAGTGAGATATCGTGCGCGATTAGTAGCTAAAGGTTATACGCAAAAAGCCGGTGTGGACTATCAGGAAACATTTTCTCCGGTCATCAGACATTCGACTTTGCGGTTATTATTGGCTCTGAGTGTACAGGAAGATATGGACATTACCCACTTAGACGTCACAACAGCCTTTCTTAATGGTCACCTTAAAGAGAGTATTTTTATGCATTTTCCAGAAGGTTTTCCTGTCACAAGTTCAAATAAAGTATTGAAATTAAAAAAGGCTGTCTATGGCTTGAAACAGTCATCACTTGTTTGGTATCAAAAGGTAGAGGAAACATTGTGTAATTTAGGATATACTAAGAGTAAAATAGAGCCTTGTGTTTTTATGAAAAACCATAGTAATAGTAAGAGAACTATTGTTGGTATCTATGTTGATGATTTTCTGATATTTTCCAATTGTAAAATGGAAACTGAAAGATTGAAATCTGTTCTGAGTTCTGAATTCAAACTGAAAGATTTAGGTCCTGTAAGATGTTACTTAGGCATGAGAATTAATGTAAACAAAGAGTGTAAGACCATAACAGTAGATCAACAGGAATATATAGAGCAATTGTTATTAAAATATGATATGTCTAATTGCAGAACTATAGATACTCCTATTGAAAGTAAATTGAACCTAAATAAGGCTGAGCATTGTGCAGAAAATGTTCCTTATCAAAGACTGATCGGAAGCCTTATGTATTTAGCTGTCTTGACTAGGCCTGACCTATCATATTCGCTTAGCTATCTAAGTCAGTTCAATAGTTGTTATGATGAGACTCATTTTAATTATGCCAAAAGAGTATTGAAATACTTACAGAAAACAAAACATTATTGTCTAAGATATTATAAGGAAAATGTAGATCTGACAGGTTTTGTTGATGCAGATTGGGCGAGCGATAGTCTGGATCGCAAGTCTTATACTGGATTCTGTTTTGTCATGAACGGTTCTGTGATTTCTTGGCAAAGCAGAAAACAGAAGACTGTCTCCTTATCTAGTACGGAGGCAGAATATGTTGCTCTTTCAGAGGCATCAAGGGAAGCTGTTTACTTTAGAAATTTGTTGTATGAAATTACTAGTAGACAATGTACTATTCAATTGAAATGTGATAATCAAAGTGCATTGAAACTTGCAACAAGTCATCAGGCACACACTAGGTCTAAACATATAGATGTTCGATTTCATTATGTTAGAGATGCAGTAAAAAATAGATTAATTAGTATTGAATACATTTCAACTCAGGAAATGCCCGCTGACTTGTTAACCAAGGGTCTTTTGTCAACTAAACATTACAAGTTTATGGAATTACTTGGTATTGTTAAGAAATAGTTTTATTATCTTAGATAAGTATGTATCAGCAGATGGCTTGTTATTTTGATATAGTGGGGGTGTTATTTATTGATATCAAAATAGCAACACTGTAATTAAGTAATTGAGAATGTCAATAACCTGTTTGTCTATGGCCTACTTATCTATGTGTTTATGGTAATAAAAAATAAATTCACTTGTCAACCTGAATTCCCGCGTTTTATTACAAATCTGTAGAAGTGAGCTGAAACAGTCAATCTACTTTTGTGGCTGACATTCCTACTCGGTTGAATTGGATGACACAACCATTCAAAGAATTTTTATCAAAGTGAATAGGTACCTACCTAAAAAATGAATGATTTTTTGTACGAAAATCAACAAGTTTAAGTATATACCACATGGATATAAATAATAGCCCACCAGATATTACGAATTCTCCTGTAAACTTAAACAAAAAACTTTTTAAATATGTACCTATACTTAAGTTTAAGTCTACATTTTTTCTAATTTCTTTTAAAGAAATCATCTTTCATAATAAGGTACTTAATCATTTGATTTGAATTAGATAAACTATTATAACTATTTCTATTATAACTATTATAAAATTTCTTTTTTACCAATGATTCCCAAACTACACACAAAATACGTATAAGTACACGATTGAAATTCTACGAAAATAACTTCAAAATAATCTCTTACGAAGCGTACGATCACCACACTGGTTCTTTCGACCTATTTATATATGTTTCGACATTATTATTATACAGCTACTTGTCAAACCGTTCGTTTACAACAAAACGCGCGAATACACTGCCTTATCTTATCATTTGGCCTTTAAGACTAGTGTAAACTCACACGCGATTTTGTACCTTATTTCAATAGAGAGATGGATTAATTTGATTATTGATACTGTAGTTACTCACTTTGCTAAGCTAATCAGAGCTTTATCTCAATGGGATTTAAGTGGAATTTCATTTATCTCGGTGATTAGACCGAACTTGGGAGACCTAGTTGAATATTGCAATACTATTTCTCTAGGATAGATTAAAATGTGTTTTTGTATGTTAAAATAACCCTTTTTTAGGTGGTTAGGTTTTTACAATTGAAATTGTTTAGCTAAAAACTAGTTAAGTATATGGAAAGATATTTAAATATGAAAATAAATACATTTTTCCTATATTTTAGTACTTATAAAAGAGAAAAATAAATGGTTGCCTGTAAAATCGGTTTACAGACGCGAATTTTACGTGATAACGTCATAAGAAAACATTGATAAACAATCGTGTCTATCGCTTGTTCCGCGCTCTCGCTTGCACTCTCGGTTCAGGCGGAACGTGACAATGTCAAATCGATTTATAAGACGTTTTTTATCACGTCAAAAACATGCAGTCGAATTGAGAACCTCCTCCTTTTTTACGGTCGGTTAAAAATAGCAGAAGCAGTAAATGTAAAAACTCACCTCTCTTCATAGATGGTGGAATTCGCCATAAATCCATCTTCAATGAGACTAGAATCCTCCACATTTTGATCGTACGCGTTGATCGACCGATCAAACTGACCTGACCGATCGAACTCCAGCGATCGATCAAAATCGATCATCGCCTGACGCTCGTGCCTATCAGTCACCGACCGATCAAAGTTGACCGATCGTTCAAACTTCTCAGATCGGTCAAACTTTACAGATCGTTCGAACTTCGATCGATCTAAACCTTCGAAATCTGAATTATCTTGACTCGGGGACTTTTGTCGTTCAAAGATTGATCGAGCTGACATTTCTTTCTCGGTCGTTCGGTCAAACGACACAGATCTGTCATGACTGGGTCGGTCAAACACGGATTTCTCGTGACTCGATCGTTCAGACTTTTCTTGTCTCTCATTGTCATTTTCGATTCCACTCAATCGGTCTTTAGAGTCGATAGATTGAACGCTGTGTCGTCTGTCATCTGTCAAACTGTTAAAATCGCTGTCGACGGACTTCTCTCTGTATTTTTGGTCCCAAAGTTTTTTTGTTTCGTCTTGGGCACGTCGTTTTAGTTCGGATATCTTTTCTCGTTCGTTTTCTATCATTTGGCATCCTGTAAAAAAAAGTACTGTTAATCAAAATAGAAAATATTGACTTTAACGAAATTTAACACAGCAAAAATGTAATCCCTTAGATAGTTTGCAATGTGGGGGCTTAAGAGGGCGAAAAATCGATCTAGATAGGTCTCATGCCTATAATTTATAATTTTCTTGATTTTATAAACATGTCTCTTTTTTCATAGTGGCTCTGGAAGCCGATTCTACTAACAAACTTTTTATTAACCAAAGCAAAACATCAACTATGCCTTAGATTTCATTTTGTGTCGTTGTCTACTAAAGACTGAGGTCAGGTTACACTGTGGTGACGTTTTCAAACAAATTACTGTCATTTTGAAAACGAAACAAAACGCAGCGGTAATACCGGAATGGTTGACCTTGTAAATTAGTAGAATTGGGGCCCTAGTGAAGGAGTTTTAGGGTTAAAGGCTCCACTACTAACTACTTTAGTATAAAACCCTTTCAAACAAAAAAATAATTTTCTATATCGGTCCAGGATATACATAAAAAAAGCAAAAAAATAGGATTCCGACGAATTGAGAACCTCCTTTAAAGTTAAAGTCGGTTAAAAAGAAGAAGTCTATGGGTCTTACTTATGAAAGTTGCTTAAAGTTGAACACTGGTTAAACAACGTCCTGTCTTTATTTGTGGATAGTGACGAATAGATACAGAACGTTGTTTAACCAGTGTTCAACTTTAAACATCTTTCGTAAGGGCATATCGCCTACATACCTTGTTCTTCCAACATCTCAATCCTCTTCCTCTCTATCTCCATAAGACTGTCTAAAGTTCTCTTTCCTAATGAATTAACGTCAGTGTCATTTGACAGTAATGGCGCGTCAAACGTCACTTTCGATATTCTGTCAATGTCATCCTGTGACGGAACCTTGCTAGAATCAGATATTCTAACATCTTTACTTGGTTCATCACCACAACTCTTTCTATGCAAAACTTTAGGAATCTCCTCTTCGATTTCTTCAAATATTTTCTCAGTAACTTTATCTGGGGATAAGGATTTAGATTTGTACTTGTTATCAGAAGGTTTGCAATTCTTTATGTACCTTGTTCTTTCTTCATCGTCCTTATTTTTCTTGCCGAATGAATCTTTTTTGATAATCTTCCCTAAAGCGGCGAAAGTAGGTATTTTCGATGATGAGTTACTTTTGATAGGTCCAGTATTCTTCTCTTTCTTTTTAGAATGTCTTAAACTACCGAATCTGTCGAAGGCTGAATCGTTTTCTATAATCTCATTGTTGTAAAACAGATTTTCGTTCAGACTCTGAGACATTATATCAACTTTCTCCGGAGATTTCGGTTTCTTCTTCCGCTTTAACGAATCGAAATTCCGCTCCCAAAATCCTTTCTTCTCTTTACATTTCGGGCTTTCTTCTGTGACTCTCTTTTCTATATCTACAGTCATAGATTGCGACATTTGATCTATAGAGTTGAATTTGTCTTTTAATTCTTTAGTATGTTCTTCGAAATTGCTTAGTTTTGTGTCTAAATCATCACTATCACTGTTTTGTGGTGAGTAGCCGAACTCTCCCGACTTAGCTCGGGTTTGGTCGGTATAGAATGCGCTATCAGGACTTTGCGCTCTTTCTATCTCATTCAGTTTCGCTACAATAGGTTTTAGCTCCTTTTCTAATCCTTGTACCTTAGCTGTTAGTTCTTCAACGTTGTTTAAATGCTTTACATATTCAGTGTGGAGTACCTTAGTCTCGTCTAAAGCTGAGGTTAGATTGTTGTTGGCTTCGGATTTGAGTGTGAGTATTCGTGTTTTCTGCGCATCTATTTTCTTGGAGAGAAGGATTATATCGTTTTGTAAGTCTTCTCTGTTTGATAATCTGTAAAAAAGAAACTTAACTTAGTTACTTACTATGAATTATAATGTATGTATTGTATATGTATGTTCGTAAGAGCTGGTGGCTAACTGTGGTGACGGATTTTTTAGGCCGCCTACAGGCCTCCGTCATGGCTTAACGACTTAAAAGCCGGGACAATTCGGCCCTCCAAAGCACGGAAGCGCTCTGCTGTCAATACCACTTGTCACCCATCCAAATTGTGACCGCTCAGAACATAGCTTAACTTCAACAATCTATCGAGAACGTCTAAGCTAGTTACGCCACGAGCGTTTTAATATGCTTTTTTATTCCCAATTCCATTTATTTGAAACTGGATAGATAGATAGATTAACACTTTATTGTACACCACATGAACATTAAAACAAATTACAGACACACAGAACATAAGGAGCGAAGTACAATGGGCGGTCTTATCGCTATGAGCGATTTCTTCCAGACAACCTAAGGAAACTACTTACAATTCAGATTCTTCTTCTAAATGCTGGAACTCCAGATCTTCGTAGATCTTGGACTCGTTATCCAAAATGTCCTGGGCGTTTTGTAGTTCTTCTAACGTAGCACTATTACTCTTCACATCTTTCTCTAACCTGAAAATAAGATAATAATAATAAATTGCTGGACATTTCACACAGCGCCATCTAGCCCCAAACTAAGCATAGCTTGATGAAGATAGAAAATGAACTTGTTACAGTACTTCAAGCTTTAGAATAGACATCGGTTATTCTCGTGTTTTCCGAATATGTCCGACAGCAGTGTATGATTCCACAAATCTGAATGCGACAGCAGCTCTAATTTGCTTTTCTTAAAAATGACATTAATATTTATTTGTTTGCGATAAAGCTGAAATTATGAGTAATTTCCATTTCCAAATGTCTTTTCGTCAATGGTTTTTGTAAACGCATTCTTTTTCTGGTTTTACTGTACTCGTTTGTGATTTTGTGCTAGTGTGCGTAGAACACACATTGAAAACGCCACGCGATGCGGGCCGCTCTGACACAAAGCGGTCAAAGTCTCGGCAAACATTTTTTACGTATTATATAGGGGTACCTTCAAAACGAGTTTATAGTGACATCTATACCAATCTACTTATTAAAAAAAACTCTTCCGCTTATATTGGTAAGGTTATATAGATTAGGTTAGGATGTTAAGATTACCTTTCAACCTTCAATGTGGCAATTTCAACCCGATCTCTCATCTCGTTCTGTCTCGTCTCTTGCCTCTCCCTCAGTTCTTTGATGTCCTCCTCTAACTTCCTCGCTTTCTCGACTAGCTCTGTCTTCTTCTTCTGTTCTATCTTGAGAATGGCGATCTCTGAGTCGTATTCTCCTTTTATTAGAGCCTTCTCCATTTCCAACTGCGAAATAAAAACGTTACTTAATCGATGGAGCGAGCAAAAATCTTAGTATGTTTGTGGGTTTGTATGTTTCACGAATTCTTATTCTCGCATAACTATCAAACCGCTTATCCAATCTACATGAAACTTGGTAGGTCAATAGGTTGTGCTATGGAAATTTGCTGGGGAGCATTTGAGCTTAATCGATGCAGGGGTTGTAAAGATATTGGGTTCCCAAGGGGGTAAAAAAATAAAAGTAATACAGGGTCATATGAAAGGAATTTATTTATACTTTCTAAAATAGTTTTTATTATTATTCTAGGATGTATGCTTTTTGAAATGCGACGAAAAAAGATAAAATAAGAAACCGTTACAACAAGAGCTCTCGTTTGTAAGAGATTGATGTCTTCGTGGTTCAGGTTAGACTGGATAATAGCTAGATAGCGGTAACATTGGATATGCAGTGGTTGCTATTTGGTAATTTTTTATTAAATAAGTAATAAAAAATACTGGCATGCATGTAACAGTGCTGTTTAGTATTTTTTACCATGACGAGCTAGCGCGATAGACATACTCGGCAGTAGTCCTTGAAAGACTTGACCAAAATTGGTCTCAAACTCTCAAAAATGAGTTTAGCCACCACGCAAGTAGCTCTGTCACTCTCGTCTCAATGAGATCAAACGCGACAAAAGATACTACATACGTTAACTGTCATATTTGACAGTTTGAGACCAATTTCGGTTGCTATCAAAGTTAGACAATCAACAAATATGCGCTTCTTAAAACACTGAATACATACTTAGCCACGCACGAAAGCTAGTCTTAAATAACTTACCTCTCTTAATATATCGTCCTCTTGTGATGTGATTTCCGACATCTTACACTTAAACTCATGGATTTCTGTGACCAATTTTCTTCTTTCCTCCTTTAATCTTTCATATCTTCCTTTCAACTCCTCAATATTAACATCCAACACCGAATTATCAGCATTCACATCAATTTTAATATCCTCTGTGATGTTCTTGATAACTTTATCCCGTTTTTGATTTTTCAAATCATTCTCAAACGCTTCCAATTCAGGTATGTCAGCCATGAGCTCCTTTTTCACGTCATCGAAGCTTTGGATGTGTTCGGCTGTATCGTTTTTGATGATGGTTGCGTATCTGAATTCGATGTCATTTGTGACGTTAGAATCATCTATCATCGGTATATCTTCTTCTAAGCTGAGTTGTTTTTCTATACCGATCTTTTCGTTCTTATCAATGGAATCATTATTAGTTTCTTTAGTTTTTTTGTCAACAGATGGCGTTGGGAATATAAAGTATTGTGGAGAGGGTAGATTTTTATGAGCGAATGATGTTTTTATTCTTGTTCTGGGACTGTTTGTATTGGGAGATTTAGGTTTTAAGCTGTTGAAAACTGTTCTATTAACATAGACATTTTCATACGGACTGCCCAGGGTATTATCAGCGTTATTCTGTTCGGGTTTAGGTTCATTTTGGTGATCGTCGAACACTGGTATGCCTATTTCGTCCATACGTCCAATGTTTTCGTAGTTATTGTCGGGGAGGGTTACTTCGGGTGTGTTTGGAGGTTCGAAGTTTTCGTAGCTAGACATATTTCTTGGTATGGATGGGCTGAGCTCGCTCCGTGATTGGCTAGTTTCAAATCTATAAATGTAAATTATTTTTAGTACGAATTGTACTATAGTCGAATTGCTCATTGTACGAACTAAAAATATATGAAAAATGACATTTTGACCGTCAATTTTAGTGCGTATAATGAGCAATCCGACTATAAGTATTTTGTTATGCTATGGGAGCAAATATCAATGTGTAATGTTAACTTTTTACGAGCGTTTAAAAGTGTTGATATTACATATTTGGTTTAAATAGTGATTTATTATATCGCTCTTATTTATTGTGGTAAAAGAAGTAAGTTCGTATGAGTAAGTGGCCAACACTGGAGTTTTTAGGCCGTCTAAAGGCCTCCGTCATGGCTTAACGACTTAAAAGCCGGGACCGACAATTTAACGTGCCCTCCGAAGCACGGAAGCGCTCAGCTCGTAATGCCACTTGCTGTCACCCATCCGAATTGTGACCGCGCACAAAGTTGCTTAACTTCAACGATCAATCAAGAACGTCTAAGTAAGCTACGCCACGAGCGCGTACTGTACTTACTTGTAATAGCCTTCACTAGTCTTGACGAAGTTAGGGTTGTTGAAGGCGACGCTGCGAGGCAACGATCCGTTTGTGATGATCTTGTTGTGTGGCCGCTTCTCAGTCGGCGTTATAGGGACTGCGCCGCGGTAATCTGGAAATTTAATATATAATTACTAACTGCTGCCCGCGGCTTCGCTCGCGTGGTACCCGGATAAAAAGTAGCCATGTTACTCTCCAGCCCTCCAACTATCTCCACACAAAAAATCACGTCAATCCGTCGCTCTGTTTTGACGTGAAAGCAGGACAAATAAATAAACACACTTTCACATTTATAATATGGGTACGGATGTTTATATTAAAAAATTATATACTTATAATAATATAAACAGGGTTATTCTAAAGGAGAAAGCAGTGCCTAAAGCTGAGCGCACACTTATCCGCGCCGAATTATCGAAGTACTGCCAGATTTGGTCAAATCAAATAAAGTTTAAAATAAAATATTTAATTACCAGTAGACAGTTGTTTCTGGTACTCGGTGAAAATGTCTAGGATTTCTTCGAGTCTCTCCATCTCTGCTTCTTTCTTCTCCTCTTCTTTCACCCTCTCCTGGTACGCCTGGGATTAAAGAAAGTAAATAAATAACGGTAAACATTTCACACAGCATCATGTAGCCCATAGGTTCTTAACGTGGGCGATAACGCCCCCTTGTGGGCGTTTGAGGCTTTAAGGGGGGCAGTAGAAGACCCCGAGAAAATTAGGGAGCATTGAGATGGAACATTAAGATCTGGGGAGGGATGGCTCTTGAAAAAAATATATTCAAAAAGTAGGCGGTGAGCAAAATAAGGTTGAGAAACTATGATGTAGCCCCAAAGTAAGCAGAGCTTGTGTTATGGGTACCACATGACTGATAAACCACTTATATACTTTCGCAATTGTGCGAATCTGTCAGGGGTGCGAGGTTTTATACGGTACGATTTCAAATAAATAATTTAAAAATGTCTATTCGATCAATTCGTTCGATGCATTCGGCTCCGACAGGTATGCGTTCACCTTTAAAGAGATATGAAGTATTCCAAGAGGGTTGTTCTAATTCGTTTTTGCTCAAAATTAAGAAATAGCCATAATTTAATTTGTTTTTAAAAGTTTCAATAAATGGTTGTAACATGTCGAAATTGTAGGTAATATGTTTTTGTTTTTTTCAGCGCCAACTTACCATAGAACAGAATAATTTGTCGATCTTCTTGATAATACCGTTGTATATTTCATTTTTCACGTGAATATCCTTCAAATTCACGTTATTTCCCACCACAAACACATTACCATTCTGTACTGGGGAATCCACACCGACGGCCATCTTGGATAACTCCATTTTCAAACCATCGTACGAATCGCGAATTTGCGTTTCAATTTTCAAAATCTTCTGATCGATATCGTTTTCGTGATCTTTGGTTTTCTTTATGTAATGATTGGTTAGTATAGTGTTGATGGTTTTGTAGATTTTTATATCGTTTCGTAGTTTGTGTACTACGTCGAGTTTTTCGTTGACTTTTGTTGATATATCGACGATTTTTTCTATATTGTCCTGTGGATGTTTTTGGTCTAGCGCATGTTTTAGTTCTTTCAATGCCACTGTGTTCTTCTTGAGGCAATTAACGAAGATCTTCAGCAGTTGTTTGTGGGACGGTTCTTTTTTGGTTTTCTCAGACATTTTTAAGACTGTTATGGCAGCACAAATATATAACTTGTTAAACTTTCGCGATTTGTTAACATAATGATAGTTATTATTACGGGATTTTATCGCGTACCTTTTATTTCAAAGAAAATAAATAAAAGGTACGCGGTAAAATCCCGTAATAATAATTATCATTATAACACAAATATATCACTGTAATAAATGAGTTTTTTACCTGTTCGAAGGCTTTGGTTCAGTGACTATATTGTATACATTTACGTATATTGTAACCCTACTGCACTGTAAAGTCACATGTATTGTATTTACTTTTTTGTATTCGTTTACTTTATTACTATTTGCAGCAGTGTTATCAAAGTAAGTACTTACTATCTATCAAAAAATATTTGCATAAGACTTCACGGTTCTTATGAAGTAATTCTGTGTTTATTTTCACGTTATCACTACTATAGAAATGTCGGGAATTCATTTACTTATAGGTTTAGACTTGTCCAAAGGAAAATTATTTGAAGAGAGTAAAATGAGTAATGTAGTAAGTAAGTAATGAGGCGAAAGAGGTGTGTCAGGATCGTAGCAAGTAGATATCCGTCCTACCTACCCCCGTGGAAAAGAGGCGTGATTTTATGTATGTATGTATGTATGTATGTATGTATGTATGAGAGTAAAATTGACGGAAATAAATCTCAAATACAATAAAATTTTGGAAATAACAATTAACGGAAAATCACTTTAGGGAAACATTTTTGTCTGCTCGACTCAAGAAAAATGGCTAGCGAAATAAATATTTTTGCATTTTTTTGTATGATAAATGTATGATAATAACTTATAACTGGCTAAATAAGAAAAATTAAAAAAACCGACTTCAATGTAATAAAGTGATAAATTTTTTGCTCTCTCGAGGCGCATTTCATAACTCCGAACCGAAGATCCTCACCAAATTTTTGTGGCACCAATCGGAAAGTATACCCTTTCAAACAAAAAAAGAATTTTCCAAATCGGTTCAGGCGACTTCGCGTAATCGGTGAACATACATAAAAAAAATCACAAAAAAATATTCCGACGAATTTAGAACCTCTTTTTTTGAAGTCGGTTAAAAATAGATTGGATATAAGTACAATTCTATATTATTTCACTTATTTTTCTTTAAATAAAACACAGTGGTTCGCCACACAGATATAGAGACACTATTCCGAATTCAGCTAAAAACGAAAGTCAACCTTGCATTGTAATCGATACTATAAAATGCGTAAAGTTAATAAGGTACATAATTGCTTGGCAAGAAGTGTTATTGCGAATTACATAAACTTTATGTTTACGAAGATAAGGTTAAGAATCGCGTGTTGAAATGTGATGAGCTTATCGAATCAGGTATGTAGGTAATTTTTTTAAGAAGTCTAGGTATTATTGTATATTATTTAGAGTTCAAATTAGTTGTCTTTATTTTAATGACACTTAATTATGTATCGACGAAGTACTTATCAAATTGTGTTCGTGTTATATCCAGGATAGGGAAGGAGCGAGCGAAGCGAGTGGTCATTTTAGGGGAATATTGAGAGATTTTTCTCTATATGTTAACTTTTTACGAGTTTTTAAAAGTGTTGATATTGCATAAAATTTGGTTAAAATAGTGATTTATTATATCGCTCTTATTTATTGTGGTAAAAGAAGTAAGTTCGTATGAACAAGTGGCCAACTCTGGAGTTTTTAAGCCGTCTAAAGGCCTCCTGCTCTAAAGGTCTAAAGGCGTCATGGCTTAACAACTTAAAAGCCGGGACCGACAATTCAACGTGACCTCGGAAGCACGGAAGCGCTCAGCGTGTAATGCTTGCGTTCACCCATTCAAATTGTGAACGCTTACAGCGTTGCTTAACTTCAACGATCATTTTTTATTGTGGTTATATCAAATTAGTTACCATCTTATGGTGGTCGCACACCTATCCGCGCCGAGCGAATCGAAATTTAAAATTATTTAGGTACTTATATGAAATCGTATAAACCTAGGCATGATGACTAATTTTCAAAATCTCTTCTATAACATTCAGAAGTATCTATTATGTCTAAAATATATCATATTTCTGTAGAAAATTAAGGTTTTGTGCAATAAAAGTACATTTAAATTTAAATTTTCAAATTCACGCCAAAACGCTCGCCGGTGTCATGGCGTCTGTTTTACGTCACGGCTCAGTATATAAACCAGTGATGCCAATTTAGCTTCATAGAAACAAAATGACGTTTACTGAGACGTGACGTAATCGCTCTGATGGGTGTTTGAGCTAACATGGCGAATTGTTGTATTTTGTAGATTTATTTTGAGAAATAAATTATTAATGTCGACATTAAGAGAATAAATACATTTTTCAAAATCTTTGAATCCTATTTCATTAGATCTGATAAATATTTTGGCGGTACTTGATTACTGTCATCATGCCTATTCGGCGCGGATAGGTGTGCGATCAGCCTTAGTAGTTCAAGGTTTAATACCACAATTTTCTTTCAAAGTTTCACTACTTTTACTACTACAAGTCTTATCAGTTCGCATGTTAATATGTTATAAACATTGACCTAATGTTAGAGTAACTATAAAACTATTATGAGTGTTCACGGGTCAAGGTAACGCAAGAACTCAACTTTAAATATGAAATACTAGTTCGCCCGCGTTTTTGATCCCGCCATTTTTGATCCACTAGTTCGCCCTCGTGAACTACTATTTCCCACGGGAACCATAATTTTTTTCGGGATAAAAAGTAGCCTATGTGTTATTCCAGTACCTAAACTAGTTGCCCCCGTAGTGATGGGATATTATGGTGATGATGATGATGATGAAAAGTAGCCTATAACCTTCCTCAAGAGACCCTTAACGAGACGAAGCCTATATGAACTTACTTAGTTTTTGGTAGCATCTACAATGTATTATTTCAATATTATTGAACGATTCGACCAATATCAAGCTATTTTATTATAAGTGGAAATAGGTATATTATTCTACACTAGTACGCCCGCGGCTTCACCCGCGTGGACTACTTGTTTTTTATCCCAAGGTAGTATAGTATTATATTATCTGTGCCCAAGGGAACCATTCATTTTTCCGGAATAAAAAATAGCATGTGTTATTCCAGAACCTAAACTATCTACATTTGAAACTTAAAAAACCAATTTAGTAGTTATAAAGATTATTGGTAACAAACATTCACACACACGGACTTTCGCCTTTATAATATTAGTAGGATTTGTTTTTGTAATTATGGAATTCTGATCTTATGAAACATTTTTGCCACAGAATGTTGCCACGAATTATTTTGTATTTCATCTCAATTTTTCACTTGTTACACTAATGTTTCAAACACAAGTCACCAACACATATTTTCTTAACAAAAACCGACCGATACACGTGGTTCTTTCACCAACACTATGTTAAATTACACAAGAAACACGACAATTGAACTAATACCTAATAGCGGCCTTTACACGGTAGAGTTTTAACCGCGCATCTGGACTGCGTTCCGAACCGCGGATAAATCTGTGCAGTTTTAACCGCGGATAAAACTGTCGTGCTTATTACTGTCACAGTTTAGACTGGCGCGTGGTACGATTATAAACGGTGATGCGTGCAAAAAACTGTCACAAAAACTGTGCTAAAAACTTTGCCAGATCGAACTGTCAGCGTCGCGCATCTACACGTAAGGTTTTTAGCGAAGGTTGGAATGGCGCGTATATTTCCCGCGTTCCGATCTCTACGTGTAAAGGCCGCTAATGTCGCATGAAACCGCATGGTTATCGCTACGTCAACCGTTATCTGATTATATTGTTTCAAATTAATTTATAACAGCCAAAGATTAAGACAGTTTTATCTTGCAAGGACATTTTAACATTCACCCCGTTATTTTTGGACTTATAAGCTTACTCGAGCTGTGTTGGCCGAGGGGTATAATACCTCGACTTTCGATCCGGTCGTGGGTTCGAATCCTGGCCGTGCACCAATGGAGTTTTCGTTTCGAAAAATTTATATGCGCATTAATACGAACTCTAAACGGTGAAGGAAGACATCGTGAGGAAACCCGCGGCTTAGTCAGCCCCACACGTATTGAGCAATGTCTATCCTGTGGATATGGCCGGTTAAGCTGAGAGGATGGTGTAGGTGCTACAAGCCTACTCCATCTCAACATTGTCCCAGGCACTACAGTGTCCCTATATATTCTATTATTTTTATAACATATAAAGTGTCCCACTGCTGGGCAAAGGTCTCCCCCATATCTTTCCACGTCTTCTCAATCTGTTATTTTTACTCAAGAAAACTTTGAAAGCGACTTACCTTATTTCTCATAGACTCTGCTCTCTCATACTGGTTGGCGTAAACAGGAGAGTATTTTGGCACTTCTATTCCATTCATACGACTTCTAGACGGTTCTTGACTACTTCTAGACGGTTCTTGACTACTTCTAGATGATTCTGTACTTCTTTCTTGATTTCTAGAACTATCTACACCTTTAAATGTATCTGTTTCGAATCTGGAACTTTCTGGTTGTCTTTCTTGAGATTTTTCTGGAAGTCTGTTTTGAGTTACTTCGTCTGGGTGTCTAACTTGACTTCTATACATATCTGAAGCCTGTCTATCTTGATTTCTGGAATATTCTAGATTGTTCGTTCCCTGGTAACTTCTGGATGATTCATATTCTTTAGGATTTGTATTTTGGTTATTTCGTGCAAAATCTTGCTTTTGAACTTGGTTATTTCTCATGAATTCTTGTTTAGTTCTAGCGTAATCCTGATTTCTATCTTGGTTACTTCTGGAAATTTCGAAGCTTGTATCTTTGTAGCTTCTAGAACTTTCGCTCTGTCTATCTGGACTTCTAAGATCATTGTATTTCAATTCGTTTCTAAATTCGTCATTTCTTTCATCTCGTTTATCGTTGTTGATCTTTCCGTACATATTATCATTCATAACATCATTATTGACTTTCTTAGGTAGCTTTTCGTCGAAGTTCTTGACTATATCACCGATTTTTGTGTTGTTTCGTATGGCGACATTTGCGTATGAGCTTTTAGGATCTGTGTTATGATCATTGATGACAATCTGTCCTTTCATGTAATTAGGTATTGTCTTTCCTCCTAATACATCTTTAGCTGGTGTATTAACAGTTAGTGAATTGGAGCTGAAAACTTTGGGAGATATTTCGGTATCGTTGGTGTAGAATTGCGATCGTCCGACATTTTTGTGTTGTTTAGCATAGTATTCGAATTTGGATACTTTGGACATGATACTGGTTAGTTTTTCGTCTTTCGGTGCGACAGGTGGTTTCGTTCGAGATAGTTCTTTGAGAGAGATGTCTAGTTCTTGGTCTACTTGGTTAAGATCTTTGTATTTGTGTTGGTAACATTGGTTGTCTGTGTGGGTAACGTTCACGTAACCTGAAACAAGAAAACAAAAGTTATTTTGTGTTGGTAATACTATTTTTAGAGAAGGCCTTACTTATAAACTTGAACACTGGTTAAATATTGCTCAAGATTCGCCCTGTCAAAACAAAAAGGGATGGCAATTGCTTACACGGTGTCTCAATTTTAACAGAATTTTATAAGTAGAGGGGTTAATACTTAGGTGAATAAGAACTAGTCATATTTAGCGCAGCCCCAAATTTTTTATCCCCGACGAAAAAGAGGGGTGTTTTAAGTTTGTAGGTACAGTTGTTCTATCTCACGAAGTCCGTTTGGTTTGAATTGTGTGTGTGTTCACATGCACGTTGTTTCTGTGTGCGTGGGCCGATTCTGAGCGCTCCCGAGCTTACGCACACAGAAACAACGTGCATGTGAACACACACACTATTAAGACCAAACGGACTTCGTGAGATAGAACAACTGTTATTTACAAGAGCGTTAGGAAAGTTTTGTGTTGGCCGAGGGGTATAGTACCTCGACTTTCGATCCGAAGGTCGCGGTTTCGAATCCTGGTTGTGCATCAATGGATTTTACGTTTCGGAAAATTTATATGCGCATTAACACGAGCTCTAAACGGGGAAAGAAAACATCGTGAGGAAACCCGCGGCTTAGCCAGCCCCACACGTATTGAGCATGTCTTTCCTGTGGATATGGCCGGTTAAGCTGAGAGGATGGTGTAGGTGCAAGCCTACTCCTTCTCAACAATGTCCCAGGCACGTGCCCCGATGAGTGTAGGCAAAGATTGCCTCCTAGCACTGTATAAATCATCTAGTAAAGATGTAAAGGCCGAGTAGGAAAGTTTTGTGTGAAAGGTGTTTCCTCACCTGCCGTGATGTTTTGGTCCCGGCGGGCAGAGGGCAGCACTGCCTTCATCATCATCGCCTCAGCCGGGTGGTTGAAACGGAGGTAGTTAGAGCGGCCTATCGTTAGCATGCTGCCTGCAATGATTGTGGAGGTGAGACATTCTCATATTATTGAAAATATATGGGATTTGTAACAGACTTCAAAAAAAGGAGGAGGTTCTCAATTCGTCGGAACCTTTTTTTTAATTATAAATCGATGACCGCCGGCTGCACGCACGAAAAAGCATGACTCATTGTCACGTTCCGCCTGAGACGAACGTGCAAGCGAGAGCGAGGAACAAGCGATAGAGAAGCACGATCGTTAATCAATGTGTTCTTATGACGCTATCACGTGAAATTATCGACCGTAAGCCGACTTTATAGACAACCATTTTTTGTGTGCTTTTTTTTATGTTTGTTCACCGATTACTCGAAGACGCCTGGACCGATTTGGAAAATCCTTTTTTGTTTGGCAGGGTATACTTTGCGATTTGTGCCACAAAAATTCGGTGAGGATCTATCGAGGATCTTCGGAGTTATAAACAGAAATGCACCTCGAGAGTACAGGAAATTGCTCAGCACTTATAACACTGTTTTTTTTTTTAATTTTTAATTTAGCCACTTGTACCTTATTAATATATTACGTTTCAGCTATGTTACATCAGCCATATATTTTCAATATGAATAGTGATCGAAGTAAAAAAGACTAAATCATATTACATGCTTATAGAGATTCGTTGAAGGAAAGTTGAGAAGATAATAGTTTTCTAGTAATGGATAACGCAGATGTTCGTAAAGGCGCTAACTCATGTTGGGCCAGCCTAGGCCAGCTTATGCGAGTGCGAGCGAGAAAACGAATCGATTCAAGGCGAGAGCGATAGAAAGGCAATGCGAAGCTGGCCTAGGCTGGCCCAGCGTGTATTCGGAGCATTACAGACATTCAACGAGCTCATTATCTTCTGTCGCGTTCGGTCTCCTGGAGATGAGAGCGACAGAGCTACTTTGTGCTCGCTCATATATATCTGTCTCGCTGAATGTGTGTTTGCACGCATATAAACGCGGTATTAGACAATCTAATAGGCTTGTTCATGCGTACTCCAAACCACAAAACTTATAACCTAACTAAACCATTCAAGAAAATACAATTTACCGTACCCTGGGACAGCCTTGTAGGCTTGTCCACTGACGTAGAGTCCACTAACGACCGAGTACAGCGTCAATACGCCGTAGGAGTTCACAAGACTTACATTTTTCTAAAATTTTGCAGTATTTAGCAAAAGAACCACAATTATTCATGCTAGAAGAAAAAGGAACAAGCTACATACTCAGCCTATGATAATCTTGAAGGTTTTCTACGGGGACTCAACACAGGGACCGAGGTCACTGCCAACTTTCTCTCGGTCGACTGCAGTTATGGCACCAGTCGGCCGACTGCAGTTGGCTCGGTGTGCGCACTCATCTCCAACTCGACTGTTAGTTGGATCAGTGTGCGCACTATAGCAGCCCGACCCGACAAACTATCGGCCGAGAGAAAGTTTGCAGTGAGCTCTATCCCTAAATCTGAACTATGCAAATGATGGAAAATAGGACTTGCTCATTCTGGAACAATCTTGTAGGTTTGTCCATGTAGGCGCGTAGCATACTCCAAGCCAACCACATAACCTAAACCATTCAAGAAAATAAAATTTCCCTTACCCTGCGAAAGCCTTGTAGGCTTGTCCACGGGTGTAGAGTCCACTAGTGTGCTCCCAGCGACCGGGTACAGCGTCACTACGCCATGGGAGTTCTCCACGCGGCAGTGGACGCTGGCTACGCCGGTCCCAACTACATAGATGTCGCATGTTGGATCCGAACCGATAGTTACGCGACCTGGAACGAAGATAATAATATTGCTAGATCATTTATTTACAGAAACTAAACTACTACATATTTACATAAAAGTATAAAATACAAAACCAGTTGAGCCACCCAAGGATCGTTGGAAACGATCTATAGGTAGCTCAACTGATCCAAGCCACTGCCAGACGGAAGCGTGCCCAAGACACAATATATTGCAACCTGACACATTTTAAATGCTAACGACAAAAATATTGCTAGATATATTTAATTCTATCTTAACATCATCCTCCTGCCCTTATCCCACGCTAAGTGGGGTCGGCACAACATGTTTTCCTCTTCCACTCACCTCTATCATTCGTCAACTCTGAATCCACTCCTCTCACATTCATATCCTCTTTCACACAATCCAACCACTTCTTCGGCCTTCCTCTACTTGTGTACCCTGTCACATTCATACTCATCGTCTTCCAACCTATCGCTTCCCCGGTATTTTGCCCATCATGATGGTCTGCAAGAAATGATACCGGTCATGTCGCGGTACATGTCCGAGGTAAGCGATCTTTCTCTGTTTAATGGTGTTCACGCCTCAGCCGCGTGCGCCTATCGGCCCCCACATTCCAATGGAGCCTGGCGGGGAGCGGGCGGACGCGGGGGGACGGGACCCTGCTACTGCATCGCGAGCGGCGACGCGTCACTAGCCACCAGCCCGACCACCCGATAACACGCGCGCGCCTTTACGATTAATTACGCATTTTTATTAATATAAATTGTATTTTGCGAAAGTATTAAAAGAACCTAAATTGTAAAAACATTTGTTTCCTTTGAGCGTAGACAAAATTGGCGACCGTGACAGGACAGGGAGGATCCAGGAGGACGGACGCGGCCATCACCAGCAACTCAAGATCGCCAGTTAAGTAGTGCCATCCTATCCATCCTTTTTCCAAAATACCTCCTTCGATTTGTATCGAAGCGAGCTCAATATCTGAGTGAGTAATAATCGCTTACCAGCAGCATATTTCTTTTGTGCGCGTGGCTCTTTCTTATCGGGTTTGGAATTCCTTTGTTCCCTACTCGTGCATGAATACCACGTGCGTGGTACTTTATTGTCTTCCAGCTAATTATTTCACAAGTTCATAATCGCAGTGTTTTCCTTCACCGCTAGCTTGTAATAATTTATAAAACGCAAACGTAATTTATGAATTCCTTTCTTTCCTTGCAATCATTGTGCTTGCGCTACGCGCCATCTTTTGTGCATATCATTTTTAGAGCGTAATAGCACGTTTTTTATAAGACGCGCGCGTGATTCTTAATATAATTTTCTTTAATCGTAAAGGCGCGCGCGCTTCATAAATCATAATTTCATTGCATAAATCGGAATTCATAACAAAAATCTGACAAGGTGGCTAGTCATTTTTTTCTCACATGTATTTAATCCATTAAAATACATGCCATCATTAAACTTTAGGCCTTTATATTGCCAAATACTTTAAATTAAGGTGTTTATACACCATTCCCGCATAATATTTTTCATTTTCATGCCCTCAATTTGCTAAAATCTTGGTCATAAATCTCCTTATAATAAAATAAGTATCTATGTACGTTATTTACGTGAAACCCCGGTGAATTCCAGGATTGATCATCATCCTGCCCAGTGGACATTCCGGCCTGCTTGCCGCGTGGCCTCCCTGGGCGCCTCGTGCCGCACCTGGTCGTACCGAGCTTGACGTGCCGTGCTGCCACGTGCCGTGCCGACACACATCACGAGGACTTGACCGCCGTGTCAACTGGTTTGGTGCACAGATTACTTTCTCTAATTGATTGTTTGCCCTTGTTTGAATCGTGCTTATTACCTCATTTTTCGTTTAGAAAAACAGTTGTATCTAGGTTCGTAACTTACTTCGTTTAGATATCTATTTAAAGTCATGTCTAACGCGGATAATGTTGATAAGTTTGAAGGCGAAGGCTCTTCTAGCGATTCAAGTGAGCTTAAAAGGCTAATTAATCTACGACGGTCAATGAAGGGACGCTTAACTAAATTCGAAAATTACATAACTCCTTTGAAAAATGTGAAACCAGACGATCTAAATAGTTTACAGGTCAAAGAACTAACCATTCGCTTAAATAAGGTGCAGTCTATGTTCTCGGAGTTCGATGAGGTAGAAAATAAATTGGAAGCTTTAAATGATGATTCTAATGAACGTGATGATATCGAGGATAGGTTTTTCTCATTGATTTCTCTTGCTCAGGAGATTGTCGAGTCATGTTCTAAGTCTGATTCCAAACATAGACCGAGTAGTGCTCATTCATACCGGTCTTGTGGCAGTTGCGACAGCCATGCAATCAAGCTACCTACTATCAAGCTACCTACCTTTGACGGGAACTACCTTAAATGGCTTGAATTTAGAGACACGTTCGAGTCAATGATCAATCAAAATGATTCAATTTCAGATATAAATAAATTTCATTATTTGCGATCATCTTTAGAGGGAGGTGCAACTGTGGTCATAAAATCAATTGAGTTCACCTCCAAAAATTATAGCATGGCATGGAAACTTTATGTGAACGTTACGATAACAAAAATATTTTAATTAATAACCACTTAAAAGCATTATTTAACATGGATCCTTTATCCCGTGAATCTTACAAGGCTATTAGATATTTAATAGACACTTTCTTAAAGAACTTACGAGCTCTCGAGAACTTAGATCAACCTACTGACAAATGGGATGTTCTCATTTGTTTCATTATTTGCTCAAAATTAGATTCAGTCACCTGCAGGAAGTGGGAAGAGCATAAAAATACCTTGCCCAACTTACCGTCATTAGCAGACATGATTCTATTTCTCCGAAACCGTGCAGACATTCTTGAGACGATGTCTGCCAATAACAATGATCGATCTAAACCTGAACCTAAAGTAGTAAGGAGTAGTGATCAAAAGAGTGCTAATCCACGAAGCTCAAAGAGTTTCGTGTCGTCATCAAGCTCGAAACGTAAAATCAATCATAATTGTCCAATGTGTAAGCATCAGCATAGTATAGTACATTGCAACGTCTTTAAAGACTTACCACTTAAGGTTCGGTTAGACGAAGTCGTAAAATTAAACCTTTGCTCGAACTGTCTAAGGAGGGGTCACGTTGTAGAAGACTGTCGCCTTCAAGGTACTTGTAGGGAGTGCGGAGAACGACATAATACGCTCTTGCACTCAGTCAGTGAACCAGCCGTCAAACCGGCCGTTGAATCCACGTCAATTTCAACAAATTCAGTGTCACTGTCCGCTCAGACTTCAAATCAGCAGGTTCTTCTATGCACTGCATTGGTCAGGGTCACTGACCCACAGAGTAAAAATACTTACCTTGCTCGAGCTCTGCTTGATGCAGGAAGCCAGTCATGCTTCATAACTGAAACCCTGAAACATAAAATGGGTATAATCAGTGACAATACAGATTCTTTATGTGTATCTGGTATTAATAACGTAAAAGTTCCTATAACAGACAGCTGCGAGTTATCCATAAGCTCACTTAACCAGCCCTTTAACGTCTGTCTTAAATTTTATGTAGTACCTCAAATAACTGGCTACTTACCAAATGCTCCTATTAATGTTCACGATCTTAACTTACCAGTTAATATTCAGTTGGCTGATCCTAAATTCAATGTGCCTTCTGACGTCGACATACTGTTAGGGGCGGAAGTCTTCTTCGACGTGATCTCTTCAAAGCGGATCAAATTAGGACATCATAAGCCTATTCTTCAAGAGTCAAAATTAGGTTGGCTAGTGGCAGGTCCTCTTCATAGTTACTCTCATAAAAAAAGTAACGTAATTCATTGCAATTTCACCAAGGAAATTAACGACAACTTAACGAAGTTCTGGAATCTTGAGGAGCTTCCACTTTCAGAACTCACTATGTCACCCGAGGATGAATTTTGCGAAAAACATTTTCAGGAAACAACAAAACGTTTAGATAACGGGCGGTTTTGTGTAAAAATGCCTTTTCGGGAATTACCAGAGCAAGCGCTCGGTAGTTCATACATGATGGCCGAAAAGCGCTTCTTAAATCTTGAGAAAAAACTTGAGAAAAATTCTGATCATAAAGATAAATATACTCAATTCATAAACGAGTATGAAAGGCTTGGGCATTTATCTAAAGTAGATAGACCATCATTTGGGTACTTCCTACCGCATCACTCTGTGATTAAAGAAACCAGAGAAACCACAAAACTTCGTGTAGTTTTTGATGGTTCCGCTAAAACTTCTTCAAAGAAATCATTAAATGACATTCAATATACCGGCCCTGTAGTACAGGATGAGCTGTTTAATATCTTGATTAGATTTCGTCAACATAAGTTCGTCCTTACGGGTGACATAATGAATTTCTATCGACAGATTTCTTTAGATCCCTCACAAAGGCATTTACAGCTGATCATCTGGCGAGACGATAAGGTTAAGCCGCTCGAATTTGCAGAATTAGGAACTGTTACCTACGGATTAAATTCCGCCTCATACCTAAGTACTAGGTGTCTCAAACAGCTTGCATTAGAATGCGATGATCCCATTGTTTCAGAAGTTATTCAAAAAGACTTTTATATTGATGACATGTTGACCGGGTCATCGTCCGAGCGTGAATTGCATCATATCTATAGAAAGGTCACAGAGGTTCTCAATTCGGCATGCTTGCCTATTCACAAATTCCGTACTAACTGTCCTCAGATATTTCAGCATGATACTGAAACTGGAGGCCTTGATCTTAGTAAAGAATCCAGTGTATTGGGTGTCTTGTGGGCCCCTGACACTGACACATTACGCTTCACCTTAAATGTTGATTTCAATCAACAAAAGGTCACTAAAAGAGAAATTTTGTCAAATACGTGTAAAATCTTTGACCCACTCGGGTTATTAAGTCCATGCACTATAGCTTTAAAAATTTTGCTACAAAAGTTGTGGCTTCTCAAACTTGATTGGGACGATACAGTCCCTACTGAAATAAAAAATGTGTGGCAAAAGATGATAGGTAGCCTTAACTCTTTACTTACAGTCAATGTACCTAGATTCGCGCTCTGCGCTTCACCCATTTCCACAGAACTTCACTGCTTCGTAGATGCATCCCAGAATGCCTACGCTGCCTGTATCTACCTACGTACGGTGGACCCCAATACTTGCATATCTATTAAATTACTCTGTGCAAAGACTCGTGTCTCCCCGATAAAACCTTTAACAATTCCGCGTCTTGAGTTATGCGCGGCCCTACTCGGAGCTCGCCTCACTGCTAAAACGACGAGTGCACTTCGGTGCGAAGTCAATCGTACCTACTATTGGTCTGATTCCACCATAGCATTAGCGTGGATAAATTCACAACCTCAGCTTTTAAAGGCATTCGTGTGCAATCGAGTAAACGAGATTCGTGAGCTCTCAGCTCAGTCTTTATCATCGTGGAGATACGTACCCACAGCTGTCAATCCCGCCGACATGGCGTCAAGAGGTGTAGAACCTACTATTTTGTCAAAGTCTGATTTGTGGTGGCGCGGACCCTCCTTCCTTTCAAATCAGGAAACGGAGTGGCCGCAAGCTCCTAGCTCTAAAATAAATTTACCAGAATTAAAAAATACCATCCAAGTCCATAACGCACAAAATATACCTACTTTTGTCGACTTTGATAAATATTCAAACCCCAATCGATTGATAAGAATCTATGCCTACGTGTTACGATTTATAGGTAACTGCAAAAATAAAAATAAAAATGTTAGTCCTTTGTGTAGTAAGGAACTTAACGATTCACTCGAGCTACTGATAAGGAATTGTCAATATGAGTCATACTCATCGGTAATAAACACTTTAAAGATAGGAAATAAACTCAAACCTAAATGTGCAATTTTACAGTTGGCTCCTTTCATTGACCACAGTGGAATTTTACGAGTAGGTGGTCGTCTTGATAACGCGACACTTTCATTCGAACAAAAGCATCCTGCTCTGCTAGACAGTAAACATCACTTTACAAAGATACTCATGAGATACGAACATGTCCGTCTATTTCACGCCGGCCCTCAGCTGCTCCTGAGTTCATTCAGAAAACAATACTGGCCTATAGGTGGTAGAAATTTAGCACGAAGTACAGTTCGTAAATGTATTGTTTGTACAAGATATAAAGCCAAGACAATGGAGCCATTCATGGGAAACCTACCTTTAAATAGGGTTTCACAATTTTATCCCTTTCAAACTTGTGGTGTTGATTTCGCAGGACCGTTCATGATTTCTAATAAAATCGGACGTGGTAATAAAATATCAAAATGTTACCTATGTTTATTTGTTTGTTTTTCTGTTAAAGCAGTCCACTTAGAAACGGTCAGCGATCTCAGCACTCAAGCGTTCATTTCAAGCCTAAAGCGATTTATCGCTAGAAGGGGCAAGCCTGACAACATTTACTGTGATAACGGTAAAAATTTCGTGGGGGCCAACAATGAATTAGGTAGGGTAATGCGGTCAAGTCTTCGTGATCTTAAAGATTACTCCGCAAATGAGGGCATTAAATTCAACTTCAACCCACCTTATTCACCCTCACTAGGAGGTCTATGGGAGGCCGGCATAAAAAGCGCAAAGCATCACTTAAAGCGCATAGCTGGGAATACGTCATTAACTTTCGAGGAGTTGAGCACGCTTTTTACGCAAATCGAAGCGATCCTCAACTCCCGACCCCTTACTCCTTTAACATCTGACCCAAACGACCTTTCTCCTCTCACCCCAGGGCACTTCCTCATCGGGCGGCCGCTGACGTCACTGCCATCACCTCCAGCGTCCGACGCGAAGACACGCATCCGCTGTCGTTACCGAATGATCGAGGGACTGCGCCAACACTTCTGGGCCCGGTGGAGAAACGAATACCTACTAGAACTACAACAGCGTTACAAAGGACGCAATCACGAGCGAAACCTTCAAGAAGGAGACCTAGTCGTCTTCAAGGAAGATGGTCTCCCTCCCCTCAAATGGAGAATCGGACGAGCCCAGCGTCTTTATATGGGCTCAGACAATGTCTGCAGGGTGGCGGACTTCTTAACGTTCCGAGGAATCGAACGACGAGCCGTAAACAAGGTCTGCCTACTTCCACTTGAGCACGACATCATCACAGAAGAGGAGGAGAATAAGAATCTTGAAAGTTGAGTCTTTCAAGGCCCCCGAAGAATTTTGTCTACGCTCAAAGGAAACAAATGTTTTTACAATTTAGGTTCTTTTAATACTTTCGCAAAATACAATTTATATTAATAAAAATGCGTAATTAATCGTAAAGGCGCGCGCGTGTTATCGGGTGGTCGGGCTGGTGGCTAGTGACGCGTCGCCGCTCGCGATGCAGTAGCAGGGTCCCGTCCCCCCGCGTCCGCCCGCTCCCCGCCAGGCTCCATTGGAATGTGGGGGCCGATAGGCGCACGCGGCTGAGGCGTGAACAAATGGTCTGGATAAGTTCTAAAATCTTTCCCATACGGTCTTAAACCTCTACATTAGTAACTTTATCGGTCCAACTGATGCAAGCATGCGGCGGTACGATGCTACCACATAGAGGCACTAGAAGAAGAATATTTACCTTGCTTGATGGGATGTAGTGTGACCGCGGTGCTGAGGCGGCCTGTGCCGAGGCTCACCAGGTGAGGAGTGTTGGTCGCCACCCTGGAACGAAAGATATTTCCATTAGTTTAGAAGACAAAAAACGAGAAACACAAATAAATAGAATCTTGAGGTTTCCGGGCCACCGACCGTAGCCACAAACGATACCTAGCGACTTTTCATATATTTTGTAGCTGTAGAGAGTGGCCGCCACCGACTACACGTGTGCGGCGCGTATATACAAAATTCATGAAAACCACAGGAAATACGTCGGTAGCGGCGTTTTGTGGCAGCGTTTTGTGGCTCGTAAGCGGCAAGGCAGACAATCAGCCCGCAAAATGAGCGAAGTCAGTTGAAGAGCTAAACATTTGACGAGTTGTCGACCCCTTTTTAGGGAGATAATAAATAAGACTATTCAAAATCGTGAGAGTTCAAAGGCCGGCCATCAGTCATGGAATGGTGACTGGTATAATGGTAGACAGTATACGGTACTTAAGCTTGGTATGCTAAATTGACGACTCAAAGAGAAATTAAACATGGAATACCTTTTAGTAAAATGCATCGTAAAATTAATTGTTTCGAGCTTTATATGAGAAGTCATTAAACATGCTTGTTCCATTCAATTAAAATAAATGCTGCTGTTTTAGCATTTGAATCTTAGATATTTTAATAATACATGGAAATTATTCGAAATTACTATCTTGGGATCAAGCGTCGAAAGTACGAGGTTTTTTTTTAATAATCGGTGTTTTTTTGTTACTAAATTGTAAGGCTTGTTTCACTCTTCAGCGTGTCGCCGGTCGCGTCCGCGAGTTGACCATTCACAGCAATTTCTCTGTGTTTTGAATGGTCAAAATTAATTTCTCTGTGCTGTGAATGGTCAGCTCGCGGACGCGACCGGCGACACGCTGAAGAGTGAATCAAGCCTAAGTGCGTGTGCGTATCACATCAGGATTTTTTTTTTGTACACGTATTCTTTCGTTGACAAATCTCCGTAAGAGCAAGCTTGTGATTCATCAGTCATCACCATTTATTTGTTAGAGGTGATGAGTGGTGACAGAGGCGCCACACTCAAGACGTTGTCCAGATTCCAATCATTGCCCTACATCCGTCAAGTGTGAAGGTGACAGTGATACGTTCCAACGGATCCAATGAAGATGAAACTTGATGAAAGATTAGTGGATTTTAGGTGTCTACGGAAGAACTTTCACCATCTCTAGCTATTACAGCATTTGTAGGTTTTTTATAAATCATATCTTCTCGCTAGGGAAAAATGAGTAAAAATTGTACTTAAATATTAAAAACTTACTAACTTAGGCCTTTACATCTTTACTAGTTGATTTATACAGTGTGAGGAGGCAATCTTTGCCTACACTCATCGGGACATTGTAGTGTCTGGGATATTGTTTAAGATGGAGAAGGCTTGCCCAGCACCTAAACCATCCTCTCAGCTAAACTGGCCGTATCCACAGGAAAGACATGGTCAATATTTGGGGCTGACTAAGCCACGGGTTTCCTCACGATGTTTTCCTTCACCGTCGAGAGCTCGTGTTAATGCGTATTAGCATTTGAAAAAACCTATAAAAAGTTTTTGCTAGGGCTAAATTGTAGGAGATTTTGTTTACTTTAACTGTCAAACTGAACTTTAAGTGGTATTACGAGCTGAGGGCTTCCGTGCTTCGGAGGGCACGTTAAATTGTCGGTCCCGGCTTTTAAATCGTTAAGTCGTTAGGCGGCCTAAAAACTCCGTCACCGGAGTTGGCCACTTACTCATACGAACTTACTTACAGCCGAACATCTGTATTTTAAAAATAACTAATCAAAACTTTACTTAGAGATGTTGAAATAAACTCAGCATTCGGATCGAGTGATCTTTTATTTCTCGTATTTCTCAGTAAGATCAGTGATCCGCAATTTGCAATCCAATATAACGTAGATCGCGCAAATAAACCGACTGCCCACATAATGTTAATAGCGACTTTGTTTATAAACCATTGGCCGGGGAAAGTGGAGTGACCATAGATTGAGCTTTAGTGGGATATTAACGCGGAATTATTGTGTAAAATTACTAATTTTGAGTTTTTCGTTTTTACTTTTAGCTTGGTAATAAGAGACAAGGGCAGGAGGACGATAAGTTTTATTTGCAGAAAGATGTTTCGTCGGAAAAAGTTAGGTTCACATAATGGGGATTAGGGGATTAGGCGATGTCTTCTTAAACTTAAGCGATCACAGAAATACATCAGTATGAATATATACCCGCGCTCACGGCTGTGGTAATAGCTGAAATGAATGTAAATAAGGCAAATAGCGCGATACAATCTCGTATTACATTTCTAAACATTTATTGGGTGTGAACCTCCGCTTGGTCCGTTTCCGTTGCTAGGTTTTAAGGGCGTCTTGCACTACGATTCGTAATTTTAACTATTTTTTAAAGAACTATTTTTTACTGAATCACGTCGCCAAAAAGTTAACCACCATGTATACACAATGTTGCGTCAACAATGCTTACGGTGAGCAAACTGGTAGGCATATTGTTCCTCGGTTGATTAATGACCTACCCGTTGACTTACGCGACAGTATGTTCAAGTGTTAAGGAGGAAGATTTTTAATCGGGTTAAGATAAAAAAAATGTTTTGTATGGATGTTGGTTTTGTAAGGTGATGGTTTATGGTTTATCCTACTAAATCTCAAATCATAGTGTCCCTAAAAGGGCGCAGCCGCAAAAAGGGCAAGACTCCGGCGCCTCTAGAAATAGAATGTCGCTTCCTCCCTGTATTTGCACGTTTCCACTGAATTTAGAGCTATAAATCTGTAAGTTTGTAGGATGTAATCTTTGGATCTTTGAATTGTAATCTTTGAGTAGTCAAAGGGTTGAATGTACGAAGTTCAATCGTAATTGTTTAGATAACTCTGATAGAAGTGATAGAGATGCTGTTAATTTTAGACAGAGGCTTCCTACGGCTGTAGTGGATGCTAAAGGTGGGCACAAAAGTAAGGAGCGCAGCCCACAGGTCAAGATTAAAAAACAAATAACGTAGGAAATTACAAATGAAATGAAATATGATCACGATATCCCCAAAACGCGGTAGACATTCTCTTAGATCTTTTTTAGGAAATTACATGCTCATAATTATGAAATTACTAGTGTATAAGTTGCTGTCGCATGTAGTATGATCTTTGGGCCAAAACAACGACCAAGTGGGCCCCAATGGCGGATACTGGGGCGGATGGATATTGAGGTGGCGGGATGAACTAGACTCATTCTTAGAAGGTCCTCCATAGCATTAGACCGAGAAAGATGGAAGAGGGATAGAGGGGACTTTGCCCTGCAGTGACACGACACAGGCTAGAATTAAATAATAATAAGTTGTAAGTTCAAGAGGACTGGCAGAAGAAGCGTCGGACGTCCGACAGCACGATGGGTTGACGATTATGTTAGCATCGCGAGCCGACAGTGGATCAGGCAAGCTGGAATGAGAAAAATGGCAAAAACAAAGGGAGGACGGGTGGACTATACCCAGAAGTGGGAGAGATCGGGCTGCGGATGATGATGATAATGATGATATAAGTTCGTTTCATTTCGTTTTATTTCGGCAGTAAGGACCACCTGGAGCTCATTCGCCCAAAAATAAACCCAATAATATTATATCTCCTGTCACATAAACAGGATACGACTGCAACTATGCATGTCTTGAAATAAACTTTAACATGTGCGAAGTAAAGTTGAAAATCCCTCAGATATATGAAATTCATAAACGAAATGCTTAAAATAGTTCTAATCTTATGCACGTGTTGGTGTGAACTTTATATGAAATAACTTCAACTTTGAATGCAGAGCAAAGTGGATCCTATAGGCAGACGTCTTGCCACACATATCACAATAGAAAATTAAATGAACGACATTTAAATCGGTCAAGAAAATTTCCATGAGTGCAAAAGGAAGCGGTCACCCATCCCAACACTGACCGCGCCCAGCGTTGCTTAACTTTATGTTCCCCATACAAACCCTTATATTTTCACCCCAACCATGATTATTTTTGAAATAAATTATTTTCTGGGATGTAGAGAATATATAACAAAACACTTTTTTACTCTACGTGGCATTGCAACGTATGCCGGGTCCAACTAGTTTTTCATAAAGATTACCACTAAGTATAATAAAAAAAACCACCCCTCTCTTTCGTCGGGGGTTAAAATAAAACAAACCATATAGTGGTGGCCGTTGTGGCTGATTAACACAAACACCGGTAACTTGTATAATGACTGTAACCGCTGAACGTAACTGAGTGTTACTGCTGCAGTGGTACAGTACGCGGCATGTGTATACGCGCAGGTAAGTACAGTACGCGTAAGGCTGTGTCCCCAGTAGGCAAACTGTGAGCGGCCGACTGAGTTTGGGGCGTATCGGTTTAGTACGCTCTTCCATATATTTGAAATGGAGTGTCCACAGTTTGCTAGTTTTGCGCTCACGGTACGCAGTTTGCAGCGTTACGCGCAAAACTAGCAAACTGTGGACACTCCATTTCAAATATATGGAAGGGCGTACTAAACCGATACGCCCCAAACTCAGTCGGCCGCTCACAGTTTGCCTACTGGGGACACAGTCTAATATGCCATGTGCTAGGTTACTAAAACACGCTCCACACGGCAGATCTGCGAGCTGATTGTCTAACTTGTCTCAAACCTCAATTTGGTATCAAAATGTCAAAACGATCGCGTATGTTTCTTTTATCGCGTTCGGTCTGGTTGAGATGAGATTGACAGCGCTACTTGCGTGGTCACTGAACTGTCTCATTTGACAGTTTGATACCGATTTTGGTCGCTATCAAAGATAGACAATCAGGAGGCTGCTCTCTGCAGCGATCTCTGCAGAGGTCAGCATAAAAGATAAATAGAACTCTGTGAAGCACGACCGAGAGTTCAAATCACAGTGAAGTTGAAAATCTGCCAGCTGACGCTCCGCCCAGCCCAAGGACACTGCAGAGACTCCGCAGATCTGTGTGGAAGGCGTTTAAGCAATTGCTGTGTCTGCCGGAATCATAACAATGATTAAACCACGGTATCATTGTAGAATTCGAATTTATTTACACAAGAGCTATTAGATGGTAACTGTTCATCCAAATAACGAGTATTACAAACGATCTATTGATATCTGGATCGAGCTCAATCGATCGAGATGAATGATCTGGATCGATTGAGCTCGACCCAGTCAGAAGCGTAATTAAAAAGTTATTCATCACTACGAAAACAAACGGTTTTATGTTTTTTGACAGCAGACTATCTACCTTCGAGAGGTGTAGACTTTTTTCACAACCTTGATATGAGGTCAAGCCATGGACACGAAAGAAGAAGACCCTGAAAAAAATCTGTCATATTTTCATCACCATGTGCTCGGTTATGTGTCGCGGTTTATACTTATAGGGTTACTGCAACCTTACACTCGCTTTGCACTTGTCTTGAGTTCCGTATAGAGTTACTGGTAAGTGGATACGGGTCTTAGATATGTGATATATTGGTTTTTTGAATTTGTTAAAGTTGGTTGGTTGATAAAAAATGATTTGGGACGTTTCTCTACTACTCTCCGACGGATACTGTTAGTGTGACGTACAAGTGGAAACCGGCCCTTCCCTTATAGTCATTTCTGATGGCTGCATTACACGATACTGCATGCAGCGTGCTAACTGCTAAATTAGTGCTCTGTCTCGCTCTTTGGCCTAGGAATTGCGTATTGTGCATCCTACTCTTACTCTGAGGCTAACTGCGGCTAACTGCAGTCAGTAAGCCTCTTAAGAGTAGGATGCACGATACGCAATTCTTAGGCCAAAGAGCGAGACAGAGCACTAATTTATGAATGAACAAGCAGTTAGCACGCTGCATGCAGTGTCGTGTAAAGCCTCCTTGAGGATCAAGTGAGGGTAGTTCAACAAACGCCTTCGCTTTGCGCCTCCAAAACTTCAGTCTTCCCGCGACCACGGCTGTTGCAGTCTAGTCGAAACGTCATCGGGCTAAATAAAAAGGTAGTTTCTGTGATAAATACCCGGATACATGTAACTACCAGTAGTGTCACGGGAAAGCAAAATTTTCTTTCACTCTACTATAGTCGGATTGCTCATTATACGCACTAAAATTGACGATCAAAATGTCATTTTTCCAAGAACCTTCTAAGGTACTTGCATTTTTCATATATTTTTAGTTCGTACAATGAGCAATTCGACTATAGTAGAGCCAAGCTGTAGTGCCAAGGGAAATAAAGGATTATAATGTGTTCTGATCGCGGAAGTGTTTTTTTTTTTTTCTAACTCCAATCACACTTCAAAAGAGACGAGAAAGGCATTTGAATTAGCAGCCTCTTGAGCTCTAGGAAGCTTTTAAGTCCATTATTAGGGTAATTTTCCATTTTCTTTTTCTTTTTTTAACATGCTCACCAGCATAGAGTAATTTGGCAAAGGACTTTGACCTCAATGACGTCATAAATTCCACCTTACAAAACAACATGTACCTACAAACTATCATAGTAAGGAATTTCGTATCATTCAGATAAGATAGTCTTTTGATTGACTCATCTTTATCTCACAACGTATTTTAGCTCTTAGCGTAAAGTGTTAAAGATAATTTTCCTTTACACTATTGAGATGTTAAGATGGAAGCTGCAGGAATAATCAAATTAAACTCTTATTTAAATGAAGGTAGAGTTGATATTGTAATTGACAGGTCAAGCTGATTAGAGGGGCATTCACAGGTCAAAGGATATTATGTCATGTAATAAGGAGTCTTAAGTGTGAATTTGGATTAAAGGAATTTTGGATAAGGTATTTATATCAACCGGTTTCTAAAGCTTATTAAAATGAATAAGAAATTAAATTATCGGACATGGGTAAGATTGGCGCAGAATAGAGGCGAATGGCAAAAGCGAAGAGAGGCCTATGCCCAGCAGTGGGATGAGAAGGGCTGATGATGATGATGATGAAAAACTGTAGGTAATGTGATATATATGTATGTATAGTTTGCTAGTCATACAATACTTAGCGCCTGTCAGTAATAAACCAGCTCACAGCTAACAAGGTCGTTTTACTAGCTCCATACATTTCACTGGCGTACGAAGTCGGACTACCCACGCGCAAAAAAAATAATTAAAAAAATGAACGCTTATTTAGGAACTTTAACTGTGTTCGATCACAAAATAAGTGAATGGTTGATTTATAAGGGCAAGTTGGCTCAGTTTTTAAAAATCAACAGTGTGGAAGACGAAAAGAAGAGTGGAATTTTACTAACTCATCTCACGGAGGAGACCTACCGTCTAGTACTCAACCTAGCGTTTCCGAAGGAATTGGAGACGCTCACATACAGTGAGCTTGTGGACTTACTCGATGGTCATTTTAAGCCTAAGAAGTGCTCATTTGCCGACAAGGCAAAATTCTTTGGTGCTACCAGGAAGTCAGGCGAATCATTGGGGGAATGGGCGGCACGAATAAGAGGTTTAGCTGTATATTGCGACTTCGGTTCTGCCTTAGAAACGAACCTTAGGGACCGTTTCGTCCTCGGTCTGAATGCCGGTCCAGAAAGGGACAAGCTGTTCGAAAAGAGCCCTTCTTCGCTGACGTTAGCGAAGGCTATTGAAATGGCGGAGCAAGTGGCCTGTGCCAAGGAAGCTAAGGTCTTGCTTAATCCCGGCGTCACCAGCGACGTTAGTTTGGTAAAGGAGGAGCCAATATATCGCGCAGGATTCCCGGGCCAGTCCGGTCGGGGTCGTGGTGGCGGCAACGGCGGCGCGGGCGGCAGCGGCGGCGCTAACGGCAGCGCGAGCGGCAATGGCGCAGGCGCTGGCGCACGGTGTGCGATTTGTGGGATGAAAAATCATAATAGTGAAAAGTGCCGTTATAAAAATTACAAGTGTTCAAAGTGCGGTATTAAGGGCCATCTAAAAAAAGTGTGCACCGCAAAAGATTCGTTTGTTTATCACGTCAACACAGATCAGGAATGCAGTGAACAGGACGCAAGTTGCGAGGAATGCCAGAACTTTAATTTAAGGTATGACAAGCCAATACAAATTGATTTAATTTTAGGTAATAACAAAATATTGATGGAACTTGATTCAGGTTCGGGTGCCAGTGTAATTTCAGATAGATTGTATCGGGATAAGTTTTCGCAGTATCCGTTAGAACAGTCCAATATTAAAATGTGTTTATATAATGGACATAGAATATCTCCCTTGGGGGTGTTTACTATAGAAGCATTTTATAATAATATTGGTAAAATGATAAAAATATTTGTTATTAAAAACGGAGGTCCTCCCTTGCTGGGTAGAAATTTTATGTCTGCTTTTAACTTAGTTTTGACCAGTAGTTTAAACTCGGTACAAACCAAGGAGGGTGTTGAATGTGTTGATACAGATATTGCGAGCTTGCTTGGTAAATTCCCCAATCTATGGCGCGATGAATTAGGTTCGTTTAATAAGTTTAAAATTCAGTTAAAAATTAAAGAACATTCCGTACCGAAGTTTTTCAAGCCTCGAACTGTACCCTTTGCGCTTAAAGATAAGGTCGAAAAAGAGTTACAGCGTTTAGTTGATGCAGGTATTTTAATTTCTGTTGACCATTCAGATTATGCGACACCAATAGTACCTGTTTTGAAGGACAACGGAAGCGTCAGAATCGCAGGTGATTTTTCGGTCACTCTAAACCGAGTGTAGAAAGGGGTGTTTATTTGTCTCTATGGTGGTGGTTTTAACCCCCTTTTTAGCGAAATTTATATTGGTTTGGTATGGAAAGAAAATCACTTGGTTTAGCAATTGACTGAATGTAATAAATGTCACGAAAATGTCACAGTAAAACTAATGGTAAAAAGTGCGTAAAAATGGTAATGGTTTATGGTTGATTAAAATGGTTTGAGCACGCGAGGTGTCAAAGACTGGTAAACGCGAACTGAACTCAATCGTCAGTTTTGGTAAAATAGCTGCGCGGCGAAATGCACAGCGTTGCACAAATGCATAATCGCTGATGTTTCGGTTTACTCCGAACATACTCCCGACCTCGAAAAGATGAAATGAGATGAGATGAATTAGGTGAGACGTGCAACTTAAGTAACATAATTTCTTATTGATATCTAGCGAAACACATAAAAGCTCTTAATTAATTGGTAAAAATGTAAAAACACAATGTAAAAGTAAATATGTAAAGCAAGTAGGTATAAAAGCACAATGGTAAATCAATCAGTAAATTAAAACAATTAATATTAAACGATAGTGTCCTCTTGTTCCGAAGTGTTCTTTTTAATGTTAGAATGTTGGTTATTATGCGGTTTTTTAATAGAAGCGTAACGTGCACTGGGCCACCGTTTGGCGCAACTGTAAACGATTTCACTATCACTTCTACCGCACAAATTATCGACACTAAGCACTTCACTATGAACTTGAACCGTAGTTGGTATCCTCGGCGGCGGCGGAGTCACCGCGGGCTCCCGCCGACAACGCCGAGATGGTCGCGGAGGTGGCGGCGTTCCCGCCGACCCCTGCCGGCGGTGGCGCGCGCCACTGGTGCTCGGCGTGGTCTCGCAACACAGGTGGCGTGGTCTCTTTCTTTTACACATCCAGATTACCCCTCCACAAAGTACTACTACTATCAGCACATAGCTGACAACGTAGTGGTGGATATGGTGAGGTGATATGTCATCAACATTAGCGTCACTCTCTTTTAACTTTCTCACAGCCTCACCGAGGCTGCTCAAGGATGTGTTTAAATTCGTATCATCTGTTGATATCGGTTCTGTTATCTTTATATTTATCAAATGGTTTATCTGGTCGACTTCTGGTATATAAATATCTGGTGCAAATTGTATTTGGTTGGATTGATGTTGTAAAGAAAATAATGAGAAGTCGTTGCCCTTTATAATGCATTTATGACTCATTCCGATTATTCCCGCTTGGCTCAGCTGACGGATGGTTACTTGATCGCCGCATATGACCTTTATTACATAATTGTCGCAACAGAAATATAGGTACTGTGCTGACGAGTGTAGTTCGACCCATTTATTTTCACATACGGACTTAGTTATTTTGCATGATTTGGTTTCAGTGTTTACGTCGCAGAAGCTTTCGTCATTCTTTATGTTCTGGATTGGTTTAGGCAATTGACACATATACTTTTCTCCGTGGTGTAAACATGTCGTTAATTCACTGGTGGTTAAGCTAAAATATGAATCTTTCTTGAGATTCACGGCGACGTACTCAGAGACGGGCGTTATGCTGATCATGCTTTTATTAAATTGATGTGGTATGGGAATTAATTTATAAAGTTGGAAGTCTTCTCTGGATATAAGTGGAAAAGTAACTTCAATAATGATGTATGGTTGTGTAGCTCTGGCCTTGACCCTTATAAGCTTGTATATAAATTGAATGTCAGTTTCTATGTTGGTTATTGGTAAAGTGAGTTCACTCGGTATCTGGCTGTAAATGGTATGGAGCTCCCTCTTGAGCTGTGTGGGTGTCAATAAGTGTAGGCTTATTTGACCGTGGTATATGTCTGTTATGGTATCGAGAAGAGTATCTTGTAGTCTCATTAAACTTTGAAGTAAACTGTTCCCGGCCATCGCAGTCAGAGTGAAGTCTTGTACATAAGATAGATTTTGGATGTTGTTCTTGAGAAAACTAAAATTTACTTGTAAATCGTTTAGCTTCTTGTTTACAATCTTATGCTGTTTATCCATGGTGGCTTCCATCCTCTTCATCAGGTTAAACTCTGCTTCAATCACGGAAGTTTGATTTTTCCATAAGTTGGAGAGGTGTTTTTCGTTGCGTTGGATAGTATTTATGTCCTTCACATATTGTTCTGCGAACCGAGAGTCTAATACGCCGAATAACTCGTTCGCGAGATATCCGACACCGTTGATAAGACCCCGGCGCCGGCGACGTCTAGCGTGAACGTCAAAATGCTGGCTTAGCAAAAGTTCATTGTAGTAAATGAGTTCCTGGTAATCGTGTCTGGCCTGTTGTATTATTATATTACAATGGGATTGGTTTTCAATGGTAGTACACAGTTTATCTAAGTAGTCTGATATTTTATTGTATGTTTCTATTCCAGCCCAATATGGTTTCATATCATAATAAACAACTAAGGTCCATTTATCCCTGATTAACTGTATTTTAGACATAGGATCGAAGTACAGGGACTGATTTTTCGGTAACTCTGTTATTTCATGCAATCCGTGCGTAGGCGATATTAGCATTGTCATCAAAAAACAGAACAATGTTGCCAATACCGATGCGCGTTTTGGTTTGATTCTCGTTTCTTTTTCTCTTGGTTTATTGGTACGTCTGTCTTCGTTTGGTTTGTGGTTTGGTGGTATATGGTTTTTCTTGGTCTCTGATTGGTCGTCCTTGTGAACTGGAAGTATAGATAGCTTGACGACTGGTCTTTTCATCAATCCGTTTTTGGTTTTCAAGGTTACGGCACGAACTAGGCCGTCGTCCCCGGGATGTGTGTCGATTACACGCCCGATTCCCCATTTTCCTGCTGGTAAATTGTCTTCTTGTATGACGACCAAGTCTCCGTGGGCAATATTTTTCTGCGATTCCGTCCATTTGTTCCTGGCTGATAGTAGGGATAAGTATTCAGTCTTCCATCTCTTCCAAAGATCTTGAAATAATTTAGAAGTCAGGTGCCATCTGGTTCTGGCGTCCTGCTCCGTTTCAATGGTTGTTAGGCCTGGTCTTCCTGATAGAAAGTGTGCTGGTGTGAGGAAGTTCAGATCCTCGGGGTCTTCTGATAACGCGCATAGTGGACGGGAGTTTAAGCACGCTTCTAGCTTGGCAAGAAGCGTTACGTACTCTTCGAATGTTAATTTCTGGGGCCCTATCACCCTTTTCAAGTGGTGTTTTAAACTGCGCACTGCTCGCTCCCAAAGTCCTCCAGCGCTCGGCCAGCTCGGCACATTGAAGTGCCATTCAATGCCCATTTCTGTTACTTCTGTCAGGAATTCGGTACTGGTTACTTGTTTTAGATGGTCAATCTCTCCTTGTAACATTCGGTTAGCCCCTACAAAATTGGTTCCGTTGTCACTATACATGTGACAAGGGGCTCCTCGCCGAGCGCTCATTCTCTGTAGGGCTGCTAAGAAGGCCGAACTACTTAGATCTGAGACAAGTTCAATATGTACGGCCTTTGTGACCATACATATAAATATTGCAATATAGCCTTTGGTAGTTTTTATCCCACGTCCCTTGTTTGCCTTCACATCGACGAATCCAGTATAATCTACACCACAGTGGTAAAATGCATTCTCGGGATTCACTCTCGCCGTTGGTAAGTCACCCATCAATTGATAGTGACGTGTCGGGTCGTGCCTTTTGCATGTGACGCATTGCCTCACGAACTTCTTGGTAGCCATGTATCCGCCGATTATCCAATAGTTTTGCCGAAGATTCGCTAATGTCAGCCTTGCGCCGCCATGAAAGGTTAATTGGTGAGCCTGGTCTATTAAAAGATGGGTAATACGATGGTTGTGGGGCAAAATTATCGGATGTTTCATCTCATGGTTCATCTGTGCGTTTCTCAGCCTCCCACCTACTCGCAATATTCCTTGGTCATCTTTAATAGGGCACAGATTTAAAATTTTACTTTTTGTGTGCACCTTTCCATGTTTCTGTAAGTATTGCAGGTCGTCAGCGAATTCCGATTGTTGAATATTTTTTATAATAATTAATTTTGCGCGACGCAGCTCTTTCAATTCTAAGTACTCTGCCATAAACTTTTTGTAATCGGTTTGTAATTGATGGTTTTTAATTAGTTTTCTTTCTAAATTGTGAAACTGCGCTAATGCTTGTGGTCTTGTAGCGCCCAACCTGTCTTTCATTTCCGGCTTGAATGGTAGGCGGACTTCAAATCTTCCGTTTTCAAGCCTTCTGGTGGTCTTCAAAAAATATTGCATACACTCATGGTCGTCGCTTGTCATCTCTATTTTCTGTGTAATGTCTTCGTTTTCCCAAAATCTGAGTAAATCATCCGTATTGTGCAGAATGACATTACAATTATAGAATGGTTTCATGGTTCCGCAGAGCAGCCATCCGAGCTGCGTTTGTTGGGCTATTGGTTGGTCATCTGTATTTCCTCTCAAGATTCCTCCCAACATGATTTTGCTATAGACTTCCGCTCCTAGTAGCAAGTCGACTGGTCTACTGATGTTGAAATTAGGGTCCGCTAATTCAATGTTTTGGATGTGTGTCCATGATGGTTTTGAAATGGTTCTATTTGGTAAGCGTCTGATCAAACTATTCATTACGATTACGCTGGTTTCAAAGGAATATTCGCTATAAATAGATTGTATGTTTACGCTTAATATTCCCTTCGCACTATTCTCGCGCTCTCCTATGCCGAAAATAGTGCCCTTGCATGGAGCTCTTTTTAATCCTAGAACCTGGGCTGCCCTTTCATTGATCAGAGATACTTGAGATCCTTGGTCGATCAATGCTCTCATAGTGTACTTCGTGCCATCTACTCCTGTGACCTTGATCATAGCGGTAGCCAGAAGAATTTCAGACACGTCACCCCACGAGACGTGAGATGATGATGATGATTTAGTCACGTTCTCCTCGTTGACGGGCTGAAAACTGGGTCGTGTCCGCGGCGCTGAATTTTGTTTGGTTAGCGCGAAATGCAGCAAAGTGTTATGGCTAGCTAGGCATTTTCGACACCGTTTTGTAGAAATGCACGATAATTTATTATGGTCAATTAGGCAATTATTACAATAATTAAGTTGGTTTATCTTTCGCAATCGCTGTTCTGGTTGCATTTGTATGAACTGCTTGCATTGCCATATGCCGTGGTCATCGTTGCATATTCCGCAGGTTGACCTAGATGCATGGAACGTGTTAATATTAACGCCTGGTTTCGTAGAATTATTGTTGTAAGATGTTCGAGAAAAATTCTTTTGATTGGTACTTTTCTGGTTTGAATGTTGGTAGGAGCTTGAAGCTGGTTGATTCGCTTGAAACGATGTCTTCTGGTGAATTGGTTCGTTCTTACGACGGGACGCCTCTAACGTGGTAAACTTAGACTCAAGAAAGTCCAGGAACTCCTGTAAAGAGGGCAGCTCTCTGGGCTTTTTCACCGATTCCATATACTCGGTGAATGATGTATTGTCTAGTTTTTGAGCGAGCAGATGCACTAAGAGTGGGTCCCAAGTGTCTATGTTAACACCTAGGTTTTGGATTGCGTGCAGACATTCTTTGGTATTGTCGTGCAGTTTCTTTATCATCACAAGCGACTGTTGTTGCATGGTAGGCAGGCCAAAAAGTGTGTTTGAGTGAGAGGTAAAAATAAGTCTTTTGTTGCCATAGCGATGGTTAAGTATTTCCCAACAAGCCTCATAATTTTCTGAACTTATTGGTAAATGGTGGATAAGTCGTTCAGCCTCTCCTGTCACCTTCCCTTTTAAGAACTGCATCTTTTGCGCGTTGGACATCGACGGGTTGTTGTGGATGGCTTCAGAAAATAGATCTTTAAATGAAACCCAATCCTGGTATCTTCCGTTGAAGCTGGGAATCTCGATTTTCGGCGTAGATTTTTCCCGATGAGATACAGACCACATTTTGGTATTAAATTCCTTTTTCAATTTTTCAAAAATCCCTTCATGTTCGTTAAAGTCTTCCTGGTATTGGCCATCTTCATCGCTGTTCTCCTCTTCGATTTCCCAATGTAATTTATCTATAGCGCTCCAACGCGTCTCTAAGGATTTTAAAGCGTCTTCGAACTCCCATTTCTTCTCTAACTCGCTGGTCTTGATGTTGTTAACTGTACGCATGAAGGCTTTCATATTGATGGTTTGTTTTTTCAATAAATCCTTATATTTGGTGCTCATCACGACTTCCGATGGAATAAGCGGTGCCCGTTGCCTAGGTGTTGCTGATTGCGATGGTGTCCCAGGACGAGCTGGTAACTTCTCCTCGGGAGCGCGTAAATCCGCTGATGGTGCAGGTTGCTTCATTTGACCTAACTGTTCAACGGTTTTATTTAACGCATCCTTCATACTCAAAAAAGCCTTTTGGGCAGTTTCGAAGCACTGCTTCCTAAAATAAGCATGGTCACTTGTTGCTATCTCACAAATCTTACGATGATTGACCTGGTAGTCTTGCCAATAAGCTTCTAAGATGTCATTTTTCCTCTTGCAATAATCATAAGTCTTCCTATCGGCTCCGTCTTTCTTAAAATTAGACAGTAGCTTGGTTATAGCTTCGTAAATTTCTGTTTGGTTGACGAATAGGCTATCCATCTCCATTTTTGAAAATACAATTCAAGAAAATGAACAAGAATGGTAAATAATATGGTTTGGTCTGACCTTGGTTGCTCCAAACGATATCCAAATCACTGCAATCCTTTGGTTTGTTTGCACTGAACTATATCACTCACAAATCACTGGTATCTCGAAGGACCATGTAGAAAGGGGTGTTTATTTGTCTCTATGGTGGTGGTTTTAACCCCCTTTTTAGCGAAATTTATATTGGTTTGGTATGGAAAGAAAATCACTTGGTTTAGCAATTGACTGAATGTAATAAATGTCACGAAAATGTCACAGTAAAACTAATGGTAAAAAGTGCGTAAAAATGGTAATGGTTTATGGTTGATTAAAATGGTTTGAGCACGCGAGGTGTCAAAGACTGGTAAACGCGAACTGAACTCAATCGTCAGTTTTGGTAAAATAGCTGCGCGGCGAAATGCACAGCGTTGCACAAATGCATAATCGCTGATGTTTCGGTTTACTCCGAACACCGAGATCTAATAATAGAGAAATATCCCTTGCCTAGGATAGAGGAGGTATTTGCCAAAATTGGAGGTGGGGAAATGTACAGTAAAATTGATTTAAAAAATGCATACAATCAATTTATTTTAGAAGACGCGTCACAGCCCCTTACAACCATAAGTACTCATAAGGGCTTATATATGTATACTAGATTAGTTTATGGATTAGCTAACGCTCCGGCGATCTTTCAAAAATCGATGGAGATTCTACTCGCGGGAATAGATGGAGTTAGCGTCTGGCTCGATGACATCTGCATCACAGGCCCGGATAGGAAGTCACACATTGGTAGGTTACATGAAGTTCTGCGTAGGTTAAACGATGCCGGCTTACGTTTACAGAAGAATAAATGTGAATTTTTCAAGGATAGCGTTACGTATCTAGGGTACGTTATCAGTAAAAGCGGTTTAATGACCAACCCGGACAAGGTCAAGGCCATAATGAGCGCGCCAGAACCTACCAATGTGACCGAGGTAAAAAGGTTTTTAGGAATAGTTAACTATTATAGAAATTTTATACCTAACGCCTCGTCACTTCTTAGTCCTTTACACGAATTGTTACGTAAAGACGCGGTGTGGGTGTGGGGAGATAGGCAGCGCGGTGCCATGGTGGCGGTGCGCCGCGAGCTGGCCTCGGAGCGTGTGCTGGCGCACTTCGAGCCGCGCGCGCAGCTCGTGCTCACCGTGGACGCGGGCCCCGCCGGGCTCGGCGCCGTCTTAGCTCAGCAAGCCCCCGACGGCCAAGAGCGGCCCTTAGCTTACGCGTCTCGTTCGTTAACCACTAGTGAGCGAAATTACAGCCAAATCCAAAAGGAAGCGACCGCTATTATCTTCGGGGTGAAACATTTTCATCAATATCTCTACGGTCGCAGCGAGCCGTTTATACTGAGAACCGATCATAGACCCCTTGTATCGATATTTAATAATAAGACAGGTATACCGGTGACGACTGCGCTGCGACTGCAGAGATACGCTATTGTATTATCGGCTTATAATTATGTTGTACAATATGTGGCGGGCGATAAGAACTTAGTGGCGGATTATTTTTCTCGTGCACCGTTAGCTTCTAAAAACGAAGTAAACGAAAGCGATATAGATACCTATTATGCGCTTAGGTTTTTAGATGAAGCTTCTCCCGCCACTACAACTCGTGACGTCACCCGGGCTACAGCGAGCGATAACCCCGCATCCACACGTTGGGGCCAACGTTGGTCCCAATGCCTCTCACCAACGTGTGGTGCTGACAAAATAGCTTGGCGCCAACGTTGGGGCCAACGTTGGGGCTTGGCCGTGCCGTGTCGGTTTTATCAAAGGAAGTTGGCGCGCCAACGTTGGGGATCCGTCCACACGTTGGCGCTATGCTCAGTCCCGTTTCGACGCGCATCGTGAGCGCACGTGTCGACTGACGAGCGAGAATGTCATCGTATTCCTTATTTATTGTGTTTGTAGGACTATCGGGCTGAAATTTTGCACACTTATAGATTCTCGGTGACAATTAAATATTATGGTATCAACAAGCTGATCTGATGATGGAGTCAAGAGCTGTTCAACAGAACTCCTCAGTAAATAAGCCGATTGAGTTGAAACTCGGCATATTTGTCAAGTTCTGACTACAATGTAATAATATGGTGACAGCGAGCTGATCTGATGATGGAGTCTACTATTTTTTTTTTATGTTACGGGAACCGTGCAATTTTTTGGGATAAAAAGTAGCCTATGTCCTATTTCAGGTTATTATCTATCTATATTTTAAATATCACCCATATCGGTTAAGTGGTTGTCGTGTTAGAGAGGAACAAACATACATCCAAACATCCAAACTTTCGCTTTTATAATATAGTGTGTTGTGTGAAGTGTGATAGTGACATGATGTAATGTGATTGTGATAAAATTGGTATTCAGTACAGTTAAATCACTTAGAGAAATTTCAATTTCTGTATCGGACGCGCAGACATCGGACGTCTGCACGTTGGCTCTGACGGAACAAGACTGGTGTATCGCCAACGTGTGGATGGTTCACGAAATCTTGGCCCCAACGTTGGGACCAACGTTGGTCCCAACGTATGGAGCCGGCGTAAGACTATTCAAACGGTCGTCAGGTACATGATAGGCGGCTGGCCGCGTAAAATAAATTGCTCATCAGTACTGCCATACTTTCAATGCAAGTCGGACCTACAATTCGAAAACGGTTGTTTATTTAGAGGTCATAGAATTGTGATTCCGCAGTCGCTTAGAGAGAATATGTTACGTGAACTACACGACAGTCATCTAGGTATTATTAAAACAAAGAGTAATGCTAGAGG
This sequence comes from Camptogramma bilineatum, assembly GCA_958496255.1. Lineage (NCBI taxonomy): Eukaryota > Metazoa > Arthropoda > Insecta > Lepidoptera > Geometridae > Camptogramma > Camptogramma bilineatum. The sequence goes on from OY292476.1 coordinate 2,349,452, forward strand.
GAGGATGTGGTGGCCAGGAATCGATGCCGACATCGAGCGTTGGATCGGCGGGTGCGCGACGTGTGTCAGTGTGCGCGCCGCGCCCCCGCGCGCCCCTCCCGCGCCCTGGCCCTCCGCAGGGGCGCCCTGGCAGCGCCTCCACATAGATTATATGACTGTAGGCCAAAGGGTATATCTCGTGGTGATTGATTCATTCAGCAAATGGTTGGAATGCTTGCACATGCATAACGGAGTTTCTACTAAAGCTCTGATTACAAAATTGAAGGCGATTTTTTCAACTTTTGGTATTCCAAATGTTTTAATATCGGATAATGATCCTAAAATTAACTCATTGGAGTTTAAAACCTTTTGTAGTAGTAACGGTATTAAATACATGACGACACCCATTCTGCCCTTCTTACGATAAACAACGTAAGTAACATTTTTTGCGAAAATGAGTTATTAGCATATTTGTAATCAGCTAAGCGAGATCTATCTGGAAAAATTATCCATTTTTCTGTATGTTTGATAGAAATAAAAAAAAACATAAGTATAAACATCGTACGTGCATAATTTTCACTTTATTTCTAAACATAAACAACGTATTGTCCACTACGCTCAGAGATTTTAATCAATCTCCTAGTCATAAGTATCGCACGATCACTAAACGTTGTTTATGATTAGCAGTACCTTCAACTGTCGGCTCAACTTACAAAACATAATGATTATATGAGCCACTTACGTTGTGCATACCTTGTACTTATTTACGAAAGTTTAACAATATTCTAGAAATAAACATAGTACTATCTCCTACGCTCTTTATCTGTTGCATAAAATCTTTACTTTATTGCGTTATTCTATACACATACAACGCAAGTAGCGCACATACGATGTTTATGTCTGGTAAATACAATACAGAAACGGTGGGGCGGTGAGGTAATCGGAGGGGAGAACATTACTAACAGTGAACAAAAATATCATTCGCGCGTCGGCAAATATCAGTCGGCAAGTTCTTTTAAAATAGGTTCTATTAAAGAAGTTTACCGTAGACCACGTTTCGGGTCATTTCTTTCTGGTGCAATTATCACCAAGCTACTGGAGGAGCTCACCCTGGAGCAAGCCACATAAAATTTCACGTGTGAATAACAATCCTGTCATAAATCTATTCCAGCTAGCTGTTAAGTCTGGCCCTGAGCCTATGCAAGCGAAGCATCGAGTTAAGAAAGAGAAGCGAGCTTTTTTCGACAAATGCAACATGTGACACTTGATTTTGCTAATGGTGCTCTAAGAAAAATCTGGGTGCTTGTCGGTTCCTAACAGTAAATTACTTTGCTCGCAAAGTAGGTACCTACTCATAAAGCTACGAAATTTTGTAGACAAATGCAGCATGTGATAGGTACTTGATTTTGCTAACGGTGCTCTAAGAAAAAGCTGGGTGCTTATCGGTTCCTAACAGTAAATTACTTTGCTCGCAAAATACTCATGAAGCTAATATGCGAGCGAAGCGAGCACCGACCTAAGCAAGCGAAGCGAGCTTCCTCTGCTCGCGAAGCGAGCGGAATTTTTTTAGAGCAACATGACATGTGTCACTTGGTTTTGCTAATGGTGCTCTAAGAAAAAGATGGATGGTTGTCGGTTCCTAACAGTAAATTACTCATGAAGGTAATATGCGAGCGAAGCGAGCTTTCCTAGCTCGCAAAGTGAGCGGAAATTTTTTAGAGCAACATGACATTGTCACTTGATTTTGCTAATGGTGCTCTAAGAAAAAGAGGGATGGTTGTCGGTTCCTAACAGTAAATTACTCATGAAGATAATATGCGAGCGAAGCGAGCTTTCCTAGCTCGCAAAGCGAGCGGAAATTTTTTAGAACAACATGACATTGTCACTTGATTTTGCTAATGGTGCTCTAAGAAAAAGAGGGATGGTTGTCGGTTCATAACAGTAAATTACTCATAAAGGTAATATGCGAGCGAAACGAGCTTCGAATTAAGTGAGCGCAGCGAGCTTCCCTAGCTCGCGAAGCGAGCGTAAATTTTTTAGACAAATGCAACATGACATTTGTCACTTGATTTTGTTAACGGTGCTCCAAGAAAAAGATGGATGCTTATCGGTTCCTAACAGTAAATTAGTCATGAAGGTAATATGCGAGCGAAGCGAGCTTCCCTAGCTCGCAAAGTGAGCGGAAATTTTTTAGAGCAACATGACATTGTCACTTGATTTTGCTAATGGTGCTCTAAGAAAAAGAGGGATGGTTGTCGGTTCCTAACAGTAAATTACTCATGAAGATAATATGCGAGCGAAGCGAGCTTTCCTAGCTCGCAAAGCGAGCGGAAATTTTTTAGAACAACATGACATTGTCACTTGATTTTGCTAATGGTGCTCTAAGAAAAAGAGGGATGGTTGTCGGTTCATAACAGTAAATTACTCATAAAGGTAATATGCGAGCGAAACGAGCTTCGAATTAAGTGAGCGCAGCGAGCTTCCCTAGCTCGCGAAGCGAGCGTAAATTTTTTAGACAAATGCAACATGACATTTGTCACTTGATTTTGTTAACGGTGCTCCAAGAAAAAGATGGATGGTCTAATGGTGTTCTAAGAAACAGCTGGGTGCTTGTCGGTTCCTATTCTGTTGTCGGACAAAATTCACTTTTCTCGCAATATATTTATTATTGGTAGGATTATGAAGCTAATATGCAAGCGAAGTCAGATTCAAGCCAAGAAAGTGAAGCGAGCTTCGATTTAAACAAACGAAGCGAGCTTCCTCATCTCGAAATCCAATGTTTTTTATGTTAAATGCTTGATGATACGATTTTTCATTCAACCATTTTAACTGTTTTCTTCCCGTTAGGGGTAAAATTTTCAAAAGTCCTTTCTTAGAGATGTTTTTTACCTTTATGAAAGTACACATACAAAGTTTGAAGCAAATCGAACCACCCGTTAAGAAGTTCCATTACCAACTTGAACACCCTCTGGCACTCCCTCTGATGGATAATTTTGATTTTTTTTGTACAGATAGTTTTTATTTCTACTGAAATATATTTGTACCGAGTTTCAAGCAAATTAAACTAGCCGTTAAAAAGTTCCCATACAAACTTTAACATTCCTTTCATCCCGTTTTGAGGGTAGTTTAAAAAAAAAATCATTTACCTAGTCATAAACATCGCAACTGCTGCACATGCGATGGTTATGTTTAGTATTTCAAAAAAAGTGACATTACTTTTACTAATCATAAATAGTTTTTAAGTTATAATAACTCGGAAATAAAAGAGAAAACAGAAATATGTAAGTAATTATAAAATACACACTTTAACCTACAAGTAAAAGTAACAATTTTGAAAATAACATAATTAGTGTAGTCGTGACACCAAAAATAACATTAAAAACTTTAGACGCGATTTTCTCGAAATATGCCGAACTGCACTTACGTTGTTTATCATAAGAAGGGCAGCATTTACCACCCGCCTAGTAATGGTCAAGCTGAGAATTCGGTCAGAACTTGTAAAAAGATGCTAAAGTGTGTAATTAAGGATAACCTGCCATTATGTCAAATGAATGAATTGTTATTAGGCTACTACTTGTTTAATTATAGGAACACTGTGCACTGTACCACCGGAGAAACGCCCGCTAAACTAATGTTTGGACGAATGTTACGATCTCGCTTAGATTTAATCATGCCCTCGGACGACATTAAAACATTCACGCCATTATCGGACACTGGAAAACGTCAATTTAATGTTAATGATGTTGTTTGGGTACGTTGGTACAGTGCACGGAAGGAGTCATGGCAATTGGGAATTGTTACGAAAAAAATTGGCAATCGTATGTATAAAATTAAAGTCAACGATCTTAATATCGAGTGTATAAGACACGTAGATCAGATGTTTAAGTATACAGGTAGCAATGATAGGTTAATTTCAGCTGATTGTAGCATAGACGTGCCTCGTCAGTTTCAATCGTCTGCTTCTACGAGTTCAGAAATAGGTGAACCTTTATTAGAAGTAGAAAATCCAGGACAACTAATAGATGACGGTCAGACCGCGGTAGATTCGCCGACGATTGGAAATGATGAGCCACAAATTCCAATTGCCATTGAAGAAGAGGATGATAATTGGGCGGATTGTAGGGGCGAAGAGTGTGAGAGAGGGATAGATGCAGAGACATTCACCGGGGAAGGTCCGTCAGTGCAGGCTAGCCCTGCAGGGCTAGCCTGCACTCTTAATGGTCTTGATAAGTCGGTCAAGAGAAACTCAGCATGGTAGAAATTCTAAATGCTATGAAACCTTCAAAAACATGAAGAATTCAAACAAAGGCAAATTATCTTAACAAACATTTAGAAATAAAAATTAGTAGAGGTATAAGAAGTAAATATTAAAAGCAATGACCTTCAGAAACTACGTAAGCAACAAATCATACTTTTACCCAACATGTCACCCAAAAAGGACCGTTATGTCTTCATTGTCCTAAATGTCTCATTTATTGTCATTCTTATTTCAGTCCCATACGGCTCAAAATCCCTAACTATTACGAAGATTTTTACGGTTAAGAATTTAAGGCTGTATCGTGAAGCTGTAAGGTTTATTTTTGGTGTATCACGGTCTAGATAACAAATTAGGCAAAACAAAGCCAAGAGTTTAACTAAGTCAGTAGGGCAATGGATGAAATTTATCTTAGTAGAGCGCTATGAAATTGTTTTTATAATAAAGGATTGTGCCTTATTATTATATGCATTTGTATATGCCTAGAGGATAAGCTGAGATTTTACTCCCTTTCCTTTTTGAATGCCAATTTCTGAGAATCAAGTTATTGAATAAATATTAATATAAACAAATACTGCAGGACATTTTTGAATGTTTTTCAAGTTTAGTTTTCATTTCACTAACATAAAATCAATATAATAAATAGGCAATTTACCACGTATTTCGTGTATTCCCGATGTATACTTTTTCCATGACTGGTAATTTATGTGATAAATACCCGACATGTATTTATTATAGTGTTCTACAGTGTGTTCACACTCCTCAAAGTGCATCCGATTCGTAGATTTTCTGCGGAAAGTTTTATTTATTTAATAATAATTTATTTATTTTCAAACAAAGGTTTACAAAACAGGGCCTGTATTCTACTAGATGACAACCGCTTTGGTTTGGTTCGATCTCTTAAATGTCAGCCATTTGGTGAAATAGTAGAATAGCTTTTCAAAAATTTGTTCTGCCAAAGTTCAAAACCTCACCACAACTGAGTCGTTTGTTATTAGTAGTCATGGAAACAGTCGCTTTAGTTGAGGTTTTGGTTGAGGTTGATAAAAAGTTCGGTACGAGAATCGACGCCCAGGACTATCATCAAACAATCAATCATACTTTAAAAGTAGTTTCTATTACTATTCTGTTCTATAACCTTTAGGTAAAGTTTCAGAAAAAACTTTGATACCTTGCTCTAACTAAGTTAAAAAACTTGTATTTAGACACAAGGGCATCTCTGCTCGACTGTTAGCTTTATCGTAGGTTAGTGCATAAATGGTGTATGTATTGTGTGTGTATGCTTGAAGATTATCTTAGATAGAAAAAAGAAAAAAAAGGAAAAAAAAAGGTTAAAGCTTTTTCAGCGAAGAAACGTCACTTTCCAATTCGGAACACATTCCGAGAAGTGTGAAAAAAGACAACATAATCATAGTTCAACTATGTCCGGTATATGAATTGCCCCGATTTGTATGTGTGCAGCGGAGCTAAAATGGTCGTTAATGCAGATTCACAAATGATTTGCGTCGAGAGATTCGTATTGATATTCAGCTAAAGCAATTCCTCTTTATGTACGTCAAATGTTAGCTGAATTGTACGCAATTCAATTCACAGCAGAATCACATGTTAGGCCTTAAATTGCCACACGAAAAAAAATAACCCGGTTGGTTTTCATTTAATATTGCATCGTATTATTACTACTAATACTCTGTAAATAAGTATTTGATTTTAAATTAAGTATTTAGTATGTTTTAATAACAATAATAAACATTAAATAATATTTGATTGACACTTAGTGCAATTCCAATTCATAGGTGGCCATTTTATTTTACGATTCTCCACAAAACTGTCAAACAATAAGATGATATTGCCGGTACGGAATTGTCAACTTTATGATTTCTAATACTGCTCGTATTAGAAATGTGATTCTGTCTAACATGTGATTCTGCTGTGAATTGAATTGCGTACAATTCAGCTAACATTTGACGTACATAAAGAGGAATTGCTTTAGCTGAATATCAATACGAATCTCCCGTGAATCAGATGATTGTGAATCTGCATTAGCGACCATTATAGCTCCGCTGATATGGATGCTGTTTCCAAATTCGTTAAATAAAATCTTCTAACTCACTTGGATTATGTTTAAAAAAAAATATATAATATGAGAGGCACAGGGTTTTACAAAACAGACAGAGGGCACACTATATATTTCTCTGGCCCTGATGACGAAAGTAGCAAAGGTGTGGCGATATCTGTAACCCCTGAAGTCGAAAAATGCGTCCTAGGATACAACCCTGTAAGCGACCGTATAATAACGCTGAAACTCAATACTAAGCCTTGTCGAATGAACATCATTCAAGTATACGCACCTACTACAAAAAGCAGCGAGACAGATATTGACGCGTTCTATAACCAGCTGGACGATACTTACAATTCGCTACCTAAAAGGGAAATAAATATCCTTATAGGAGATATGAACGCTAAAGTGGGGTGTACAGAAAACGAGAACCATCTGAGAGATGTTGTTGGACGCTTTGGACTAGGCGTACGAAATGACAGAGGCGACCGATGGTTACAGTTCTGTGCGGCTAACTCATTATCAATAATGAATACTTGGTTCCAACACCATCCTCGTCGACTCTATACATGGATTTCACCTGGAGATAGAACTAGAAACCAAATCGACTATATTGCCGTCCCCAAAAGATGGAAATCATGCGTAAGTAACACCAAAACCTACCCAGGTGCTGACTGCGAAAGCGATCATTCACTTCTGGTCGCGAGAATGCTAATAAAGCTGAAAAAATGTCATCGGATTGTAGACAAGCAAAAGCGAAGGCTCACACCTGCGGAACAAATAAGTTTTAAAGCACTTTTTCAACAAAGAGTAAGCTCGGAAGCACTTTTGGATAACAGCTTAAGCATCAATGATAATTGGAAGAAGATGAAAGAACTGCTGCTATCTGCCCACAAAGAAAGTCAGATGGTCACGCGTGATCTCCCCCGTAGTTCATGGCTATCGAATGAGACATGGAACGTTATTAAAGAAAGGAAAGATTTATTAAAACACCTCTCAAAAGATAACAGCCGTGAACGGTATATAAATCTCTCAAAGGAAATACAACGTTGCTGCAGAAAAGACAAAAACCAGTACTTCAACAACATTTGTATTGAGATTGAAGATCATGCCCAGAAGATGCACACTCGAGATCTCTTCATGAAAATAAAAAGTATTACGCGCGACTTCAAGGCAAAGACTTGGGCTATAGAAGATGGAAATGGGAGTTTGCTAACAGAGATTGATAAGGTGGTAGAGAGGTGGAGGCGCTATAGCGAAGATCTGTACACAGACGGAACATCAACATCACTCCTACGACACAGCATGACCGATGTCCCTTTAGAGCCTGAAATACTGAAATCGGAAGTTGAGTTTGCTTTGAAGAAGCTAAAAGCGAATAAATCGGCCGGAAGTGACTGTATTTATGCCGAAGATTTGAAACTCATAGGAGACACCGGTATATGTATTCTGCAGGGCCTATGCAATCAGATTTGGAAGACGGGAGAATGGATCAGTGACTGGCAGGAGTCTATTCTTATTCCATTACACAAAAAGGGTTCAACTAAGTCTTGCGGAAACTACCGGACTGTAGCGCTAATATCCCACGCAAGCAAAATTCTACTGTACATCATTAACGAACGCCTCAAAACTTTTTTGCAGTGGCAGATTCCAGTAGAACAAGCGGGATTTGTAAAAGGGCGGGGCACAAGGGAACAAATTGCGAATGTCAGGCAGATCACAGAAAAGTGCCGCGAGTTCAACATTCCAATGCTGATGTGCTTCGTCGACTACTCAAAAGCGTTTGATTGTGTAAGATGGCAATGCCTATGGAACATCTTGACGGAAATGGGAGTACCCCGCCACCTCACCGTTCTCATAGCAAACCTCTATCAGGACGGCAATACAGTTGTCAAGGTGAATAATGTTATGTCGAAGCCCTTCAAACCACGAAAAGGAGTCAGACAGGGATGTATTTTATCTCCGATTCTCTTCAACATTTATGGAGAATATATAATGAGACGAGCCCTAGATGGATGGGAGGGTGGAATATCTGTTGGTGGCAGGAAGATCAGTAACTTGAGATACGCAGACGACACTACACTTTTCGCATCATCAGAAGAAGAACTTGCTGAACTTATATCTAGAGTAGAGAGAGAGAGTGAGTCAGTTGGCCTCAGCATAAACAAGGCGAAAACCAAGGTGCTGGTAGTGGACAGATCGGGTACTCTGACTCGCTCCAATGATCTCAAAGATCTAGAATTTGTTGATCAGTTTGTCTACCTTGGTTCTCTTCTCAATAGCGAGGGTGGCAGCGACAAGGAGATCAGCAGGAGAATTCAAATGTCCAAAGCAGCCATGACAAAGCTCACCAGGATATGGAAAGACCGAAACATATCCCGAAAGACTAAGGTGAGGCTGGTGCGAACGCTGGTATTCTCAATATTCCTCTACGGCTCTGAATCCTGGACTATAAGGAAGAAAGAAAGAACCAAAATCGACGCCTTCGAAATGTGGTGCTGGAGACGTATGCTGCGTATACCTTGGACCGCGCGCCGAACCAACATTTCCATTCTTCAGGAACTCGGAATAACCTCAAGGCTGTCCACTACATGCTTCCAACGCATACTCAGCTACTTCGGACACGTTGCTCGCAAAGACCCTGACAACTTGGAAAAGCTGATGGTAGTGGGTAAGGTCGACGGGAAAAGACCTCGTGGTCGCTCACCTACCCGTTGGTCAGACCAAGTAAAATCACTCACCGGCCTGCCCATACCTGAAGCTTTGAAGACCGCCGAAAACAGGAAAACGTGGAGAAGCATAGTGCAACGAGTGATTAACTCAAATTCAGAGTAGACACGACCTTCAGTAATGAAGATGCCGACTGAGAAGAAGAAGTACGTCAAATGTTAGCTGAATTGTACGCAATTCAATTCACAGCAGAATCACATGTTAGGCCTTAAATTGCCACACGAAAAAAAATAACCCGGTTGGTTTTCATTTAATATTGCATCGTATTATTACTACTAATACTCTGTAAATAAGTATTTGATTTTAAATTAAGTATTTAGTATGTTTTAATAACAATAATAAACATTAAATAATATATGATTGACACTTAGTGCAATTCCAATTCATAGGTGGCCATTTTATTTTACGATTCTCCACAAAACTGTCAAACAATAAGATGATATTGCCGGTACGGAATTGTCAACTTTATGATTTCTAATACTGCTCGTATTAGAAATGTGATTCTGTCTAACATGTGATTCTGCTGTGAATTGAATTGCGTACAATTCAGCTAACATTTGACGTACATAAAGAGGAATTGCTTTAGCTGAATATCAATACGAATCTCCCGTGAATCAGATGATTGTGAATCTGCATTAGCGACCATTATAGCTCCGCTGATATGGATGCTGTTTCCAAATTCGTTAAATAAAATCTTCTAACTCACTTGGATTATGTTTAAAAAAAAACCACTGAGCGAAATGAAAAAAGTATGAGCAAAATATTGTCAGACCAATTTTTTGTTACTCTATTGATAACTTACTTCATATAACTTCAATTTGTTTTATTTCAGAATTTCTACAGTGCTTAGAGATTACGTATTATCGTATTATAGGTACTTAGTTTTATTTTAAAATAATATTTTCTTTCCGCACGGATTAGCATCCATACTTTCACTGTAGACGATTATTACAATACATCTTTGGATTCTAAGAAACTGTAGTTGTTATACAGCGGTCTAAGGCTTGTTTCACTCTTCAGCGTGTCGCGGTCGCGTCCGCGAGTTGACCATTCACAGCACAAAGAAATTAATTTTGACCATTCACAGCACAGAGAAATGTGCTGTGAATGGTCAACTCGCGGACGCGACCGGCGACCTGCTGAAGAGTGAAACAAGCCTAAAACCATCGCTATAATTGGTAAAAAATATCATTGGGATAATCATCGGGGTTAAATTTTAACCGAACTTCAAAAAAAGAAGGAGGTTCTCAATTCGTCGGATTGTTGTTTTTATGTATGTTCACCGATTACCGATTACCTACTCGAAGACGGAATGTTAACTTCGGCAAAATGTGGGAATGTACCAAATGCGTTTGGTCATACCTCTGACTACCCTTACGCCGGCTCCATACGTTGGGACCAACGTTGGTCCCAACGTTGGGGCCAAGATTTCGTGAACCATCCACACGTTGGCGATACACCAGTCTTGTTCCGTTAGAGCCAACGTGCAGACGTCCGATGTCTGCGCGTCCGATACAGAAATTGAAATTTCTCGAAGTGATTTTACATTACTGAATACCAATTTTATCACAATCACATCACATCATGTCACTATCACACTTCACACAACACACTATATTATAAATGCGAAAGTTTGGATGTTTGGATGTATGTTTGTTCCTCTCTAACACGACAACCACTTAACTGATATGGGTGAAATTTAAAATATAGATAGATAATAACCGGAAATAGGACATAGGCTACTTTTTATCCCAAAAAATTGCACGGTTCCCGTAACATAAAAAAAAATAGTAGACTCCATCATCAGATCAGCTTGCTGTCACCATATTATTACATTGTAGTCAGAACTTGACAAATATGCCGAGTTTCAACTAAATCGGCCTATTTACTGAGGAGTTCTGTTGAACAGCTCTTGACTCCATCATCAGATCAGCTTGTTGATACCATAATATTTAATTGTCACCGAGAATCTATAAGTGTGCAAAATTTCAGCCCGATAGTTCTACAAACACAATAAATAAGGAATACGATGACATTCTCGCTCGTCAGTCGACACGTGCGCTCACGATGCGCGTCGAAACGGGACTGAGCATAGCGCCAACGTGTGGACGGATCCCCAACGTTGGCGCGCCAACTTCCTTTGATAAAACCGACACGGCACGGCCAAGCACCAACGTTGACCCCAACGTTGGCGCCAAGCTATTTTGTCAGCACCACACGTTGGTGAGAGGCATTGGGACCAACGTTGGCCCCAACGTGTGGATGCGGGGTTAGACATCTTCAAAGGATCTAAAAATGCCTAAAGATCTAAAAGAATAAGTCTACCGCACCTTGGAAATACAGTCGTGATCATTATTTCATTTTTTTTTTTCAAAGAGTCACTTCAATTTTTTTTTCACTATTTTATAGGCGAAAGTTTGTGTGTGTGTGTGTGTGAATGTTTGTTACCACGTACCTCCAAAACTACTAAACCGATTTTGATGAAATTTGGAAAGTAGATAGTTTAGGTTCTGGAATAACACATAGGCTACTTTTTATCCTGGAAAAATGTATGGTTCACTAGTTGATTATATTAATGTTAACGGCAACAATATCACGGTGGTAGATTATACAACGAGGGCTTTAGAGAAAATCGCGAAAGTGGTCAAGTTAGGTAACTACGAATAACGCAGATTATGGTCATTGTCATGGCTGTAATCTACGGGTCAAATTGCTTTGGAGTTTTAACTTGTGTTCACTGCGTCTGAAGAATAGCCGTGCAATGGCTAGGTATTTGTCTCGGGTCAGCGGGCTTAAAAAGGTCGCTATTGCAGAATCGCAACATGAAATGAACTATATTGCAGTTTCTTTTCAATCTCAGTCAATGAAAAGAGATGGCATTATAGTTCATTTCATTTTGCGATTCTGCAATAGCGACCTTTTTAAGCCTGCTGGGCGTTTTCTATATATTAATTAATGTATTGTATGTATTCACAAAAAAGTTTATAAGTAGTATTTCTGACATGTGGTTCCCAAGTTCCCATAACACAAGCCCTGCTTACTTTGGGGCTACAAGATTAGACCGATCATCATTAAATTTTGCACATGTTCATCCAGAAATGTGGGAATTACTAACGAAAATTTACATCCCGAATAGTGGTATCGCGATTTTCTTCCTATTACATAGTCCGAAACAAATACTTCCCTTTAATTAATTAATTAAAATTTGATCAACATGAATGTTGATCAAATTTTGAACATAATGTAAATATTAAAAATAATGAAGATGAACATTTTGAAGATAATTTCGCCGTTCCATTTTTATAATTTTGTGAATTTAATAAAATAAATGATGATCATTGATCAGTGACACATTTGAGCTCGTAACGTCTGGCCAGACAATAGGCATAATCACATTACTTTGGGGACTAGGACATTACAGCTGATTGAAATTTATGGTTTTAGGTCAATTCTAATGCACAATGAAGGGGACGGAATTAATGTTTCAATTGGGAATCGGACGACGATAAATTTATTTAGATTTAAGTCGTTTATTTTTTTCAATGTACCTATCAATGTAGGTACCTATTTATTAAAAAAAAACAAGTTACGAGTATATTTATAGTAAGTAGTATTCAGTCATGTAGGTATATCCTATAACACAGGCTCTGCTTACTTTAGGGCTAGATGACGCTGAGTGAAATGTCCAGCATTATTTATTTATTTAGATAACTTCTTTAACAAACAAATCAAACAATATCTACGATTTATATCAATGTACGAGAAAGGATATTTTGAGTAGACACATTGTCTAGATCTAATGTGTCAAGCAAGTCAACAGCTGTTATAAGACCACAAAATATTAGATGAGTCATCGAATCGGTTTTGCATACAGTGAGACAGGTCCAACGCTGTGGCTCCGTCATGCCACTTGCACTAGACAAAGAATAGAACTAATAGAAGCACAAAAAAAAAATTAGAAACTTAGGTACTTTGTAAACACGTTGGCTTTTGCTAGCTATGCTATGCCTAGATTTGGGTTGATATTTCTATGAAAATCTATTAAAACGGCTGTCATTTCTTCAACTGAAAACTATTGTTTTGTCATGGAAAAAAATGACATTTAAGTGCCTAAAACAAATGCAAAAAAATGTCTAAATTTTTTTTCATAAAAATAATTTTAGGCCTACATAATCGTTGTTTGTAAATATTTTTTAAAATTTATCTTTATTCGTGCAGTCGCATTGAATTTATTATTAAAAATTCCCATTTTCGATTAGTAAAAATAACTAAATTATTCAAAAAAAACCTACCGAATGTTGAGCATATGATGCGGCTTGTTTATCTTGAGCATATGCGGTCCAAATTTGGAGTAGCTTAACTGAGATAGGTAACCTAATTTTTCCGAGGCACACCAACTAATGATCGCTGTACACCAGTGTGCCGCGGCACAACCTTTGCGGAACACTGTCCTAGACTACTCTTTATGTAATTCCAATTTGCTCAAAGCCATTTACATATTTTTATCCCCCTTATTCCCACGCATACACACCTACACACACACACACGCACAAACACACACACTCACGCACTCACTCACTGGTACCCACTATTGTGGTTTTTCTTTTCTTTAGTCTGTCCTCTGTGGTTTGCCTTGTCATGTGTTATCCTCTCTCATGTATTGTAGTAGGTAAGTAATCGTTTTTGGTTTTTCGGTCTCCCGCGATGCAGGCTCGCCCTAGTGCGGGGACCACCAGTAATATTTGTATGTTTTGTATTTTTCTTTTTGGTAAATAAATGTATTTGTACTACAAGATACGGACTGGAATAAAATCCTTGTAACTATTTATATTCCTGTTTTCTCGCGTCGCATCTGTCGCGCTCAGTCTTTGATAACCAGGAATAACAGCGTTCGTCGACCTCTCATAGTTGCATCAATTCGAGCTAATTGTCGAGCAGTCGGTTAAATTGTTTACTTTGTAGTAAAGCTCTGCTCATACAGTAGTTTAAGTTGGTTGGGAATTAGCTTCATCATCATAAAGTGGGGTTTTGAAGACATGAATTGAATCAAAAGAAAATTAAAAAAAGTTTATACCAGTATGGTATATGAAATATGCTTACGACTGTATCCCCAAGACGCGGTATACAGTTTCTCAGATCTTAAGGCATTAAGGTGGCCGCACACCTATCCAGCCGAACGCGCCAAACGAATAGAATTTTTAGAATTCTTTATATGAAATCGTATGAAACCTCGCACACCTGCCCGCGGTCGAATCGATTCGACCGAATCTAACAGTACTTCGGAAATTCAGCGCGGATAGGTGTGATATCAGCCTGAAGATCCTTTAGAGATGTCTAAGGCGGTAATACCCTAAGTAAACGATATAAGTGCAATAAATGATTTGATTATATTATACACATTTTTGAAAATTTTACAATAGTTTGAGGAAAGGAAATAAGTACTATGTTTTCCTCACGTCTATAAAGGAATCCTACATCTTTACATTTCTATGAATAGGTTAAGGCTGAGACTCCACCAAAGCGGAGAGGAGAGGTGATGTGTTTAAACAACCAACGTTATTCACACGTCTGTATCACGAGATGTGTGAATAAAGAAGTTCTATTGGTTGTTTAAACACATCTCCTCTCGTCTCCGCTTTGGTGGAGTGTCAGCCTATAGATGATAAAAGGATGCAATCTTTTACTTAGGTATTATCCTGAGCACCACGGCTTATCAATATAAAGTAAAGTTTACTTTTTACAGTGTAAATTATTATACCTACTTATTCATTATAAAAAAATGGCTTATGTAATAAAATGGAGGTCTGTGTACATAGCAGTATCGTAATGAAATAACTGTGTAAGTACTTTATTTATATTCACGAGTTTGTTTATTATAATGAGTGAACGACTACGCTTATCCAAAGCACAGAGTAACCAGAGAGACAAACTCAAACAACACGCGAAAGTAGGTACTTCACTACATGCGCAACGTTGTGTGCGTGCGCGTTCACCGACAGGTTCACTTACGAGCGGCGGGCGGCCGCTTCGTGAGCTCTCGGCTAGTCTCGGCAAACTCCGGCGGCCGACCGGCGCACAGTGGCTCGATCGTATGGAGAGGGTCGGACATTCGTCTTTAAAAAAAGTTGATGTCGAAATGTGTTAATTTAATAATGGCATTGTGTTCAGTTAATTATTCTCTTCAATAGTCATTCTCGGTACTTTTGCCGTAACGGCAATATTTCATGAATAAATTGAAGAAACGTTGATTTTTATTACAATTTTGTATGGAAATGAATTTTCAAAACCTTATATCTCGACATTGCCCTGCGTTTTCGCAGTGCGGTTTTTTTTATCGTAATCTACACATAAACAGCTTCAATATCCATTCAAAACTTGCTGCGCCAAACTCTTATAAGACTAAAATACAGGATGATCTATTTTGAGTTAAAATATATGAACGATAACTTGTAATCTACTCGTACACGGTTCGAAATGTCTTAATTTAATAATGGTATCGTGTTCAATTAATGATTTTCTTCAATAGTCATTCTCGGTACTTTTGCTGTAATGGCAATATTTCATGAATAAATTGAAAAAACGTTTATTTTTATTCAAAAATTTTAGGGAAATGAATTTTTAAAACCTTATATCTCGACATTGCCGTGCGTTTTCGCGATGCGGTTTTTTTTATCGTAATCTACACATAAACAACTTTAATATCCAATCAAAATTTGGTGCGCCAAACTCACAACAGACTCAAATACAGCATGCATGTTCTATTTTGAGTTAAAATATTATGAATATTAACTTAACTGATTTTCGTAATCTACTCGTACACGGCTCGAAATGTGTTAATTTAATCATGGTATCGTGTTCAGTTAATGATTTTCTTCAATAGTCATTCTCCGTACTTTTGCCGTAACGGCAATACTTCATGAATAAATTGAAAAAACGTTGATTTTTATTACAATTTTTAAGGAAATGAATTTTTAAAACCTTATATCTCGACATTGCCGTGCGTTTTCGCGATGCGGTTTTTTTTATCGTAATCTACACATAGACAGCTTCAATATCCAATCAAAACTTGCTGCGCCAAACTCATAACAGACTAAAATACAGGATGTTATATTTTGAGTTAACAATAACTCAACCAATTGTCGTTATCTACTCGTACACGGTTCGAAATGTGCTAATTGAATAATGATATCGTGTTCAGTTAAAGATTTTCTTCAATAGTCATTCACGGTACTTTTGCTGTAACGGCATTATTTCATGAATAAATTGAAAAAACGTTGATTTTTATTACAATTTTTATGGAAATGAATTTTTAAAACCTTATATCTCGACATTGCCGTGCGTTTTCGCGATGCGGTTTTTTTTATCGTAATCTACACATAGACAGCTTGAATATCCAATCAAAACTTGCTGCGCCAAACTCATAACAGACTAAAATACAGGATGCTATATTTTGAGTTAACAATAACTCAACCAATTTTCGTTATCTACTCGTACACGGTTCGAAATGTGCTAATTGAATAATGGTATCGTGTTCAGTTAAACATTTTCTTCAATAGTCATTCACGGTACTTTTGCTGTAACGGCATTATTTCATGAATAAATTGAAAAAAAACGTTGATTTTTATTACAATTTTTAAAGAAATTATTATTTAAAACCTTATATCTTGACATTGCCGTGCCTTTTCTCGGTGCGGTTTTTTTTATCGTAATCTACACATAGACAGCTTCAATATCCAATCAAAACTTGGTGCGCCAAGTTGGTGCGCCAAGGGCAATGTCGAGATATAAGGTTTTGAAAATTCATTTCCATACAATTGTAATAAAAGTCAATGTTTTTTCAATTTATTCATGAAATAATGCCGTTACGGCAAAAGTACAGCGAATGACTATTGAAGAAAATCATTAACTAAACACAATACCATTATTAAATTAACACATTTCGAACCGTGTACGACTAGATTACGAAAATTGATTAAGTTTAATGTTCATAATATATTAACTCAAAACAGAACATCCTGTATTTTAGTCTGTTATGAGTTTGGCGCAGCAAGTTTTGATTGGATATTGAAGCTGTCTATGTGTAGATTACGATAAAAAAAACCGCATCGCGAAAACGCACGGCAATGTCGAGATATAAGGTTTTAAAAATTCATTTCCATAAAAATTGTAAAAACAATCAACGTTTTTTCAATTTATTCATGAAATAATGCCGTTACAGCAAAAGTACCGTGAATGACTATTGAAGAAAATCTTTAACTGAACACGATACCATTATTCAATTAGCACATTTCGAACCGTGTACGAGTAGATAATGAAAATTGGTTGAGTTATTGTTAACTCAAAATATAACATCCTGTATTTTAGTCTGTTATGAGTTTGGCGCAGCAAGTTTTGATTGGATATTGAAGCTGTCTTTGTGTAGATTACGATAAAAAAAACCGCATCGCGAAAACGCACGGCAATGTCGAGATATAAGGTTTTAAAAATTCATTTCCTTAAAAATTGTAATAAAAATCAACGTTTTTTTCAATTTATTCATGAAGTATTGCCGTTACGGCAAAAGTACGGAGAATGACTATTGAAGAAAATCATTAACTGAACACGATACCATGATTAAATTAACACATTTCGAGCCGTGTACGAGTAGATTACGAAAATCAGTTAAGTTAATTTTCATAATATTTTAACTCAAAATAGAACATGCATGCTGTATTTGAGTCTGTTGTGAGTTTGGCGCACCAAATTTTGATTGGATATTAAAGCTGTCTATGTGTAGATTACGATAAAAAAAACTGCATCGCAAAAACGCACGGCAATGTCGAGATATAAGGTTTTAAAAATTCATTTCCTTAAAATTTTTGAATAAAAATAAACGTTTTTTCAATTTATTCATGAAATATTGCCATTACAGCAAAAGTACCGAGAATGACTATTGAAGAAAATCATTAATTGAACACGATACCATTATTAAATAAAGACATTTCGAACCGTGTACGAGTAGATTACAAGTTATCGTTCATATATTTTAACTCAAAATAGATCATCCTGTATTTTAGTCTTATAAGAGTTTGGCGCAGCAAGTTTTGAATGGATATTGAAGCTGTTTATGTGTAGATTACGATAAAAAAAACCGCACTGCGAAAACGCAGGGCAATGTCGAGATATAAGGTTTTGAAAATTCATTTCCATACAAAATTGTAATAAAAATCAACGTTTCTTCAATTTATTCATGAAATATTGCCGTTACGGCAAAAGTACCGAGAATGACTATTGAAGAGAATAATTAACTGAACACAATGCCATTATTAAATTAACACATTTCGACATCAACTTTTTTTAAAGACGAATGTCCGACCCTCTCCATACGATCGAGCCACTGTGCGGCGGCTATGCGCTAAGGGGCGCTCGGAGGCCGCGAATGCTACGAGTATGCGGGGCGGCCGCGCGGGTTACGTAGTAACTGTTAATGAATCTGTGGCGCGATCTTTTTCTGGTTCATTTTCATTCAGTCAGTAGGTAAGGTAAGTAGGTACTTACATCTAGCTAGGCAATGTCATACAGAGAAAAATAAAAACTTATCATTTTTCACATACCTACTCAAAAAAACGTGACAGGTTAGTTTATGTACCTACTACCATATTATTGAAATATTTTTGAAGAAATTTTCTGTAAGTACCTACCTATTATGTAGGTATGTATTAATCTGTATTTATTAATAATATTTGAAGTAGATTTTAATCTACTTTCCAGTGTCGTATCGATTTGAAAATTTGCATTTGTATATAATTTGGATAAACTTACAATAATTCGGTATTGTCGAGCTGATCTGATGATAGAGTCAGGAGCTGTTTAACAGAACTCCTCAGTAAATAAATCGATGGAGTTAAAACTCGACATGTCTGTCAAGTCCCGACTACACTGTAAGAATAAGGAGCTGATTTGATGATGGAGTCAGGAGCTAAGTCAGGAGTAGGCCATTTGTAATTTTAATAAATTAAAAATACGATTTTACTTACGTGTTTATATTAACTAAATTAAGTTAACGTACCTATTTATTCTAGCAAATACCATCCGTCCGTCAGCAGTACCAGCTTTCCATTTATTATTTTAACACTACGCGAGTGACACCGCGCGGCGCAGTTAGTTTATTTCCTTATGTGACAGCCCTACAAGAATAGGCTATTATAAAAGTCGATGTTAGACCGCTGTTTCTCTGTAGTTCATTTCTCCGTGTCCAAAGAAAGGATTCACTTTTGATCTCATTTTGCGACATTTGCATAAAACTTTTTTTGCGAAAACGGACGCTGACACAGATACATACAAAGTAGGGAAAGTGTGAATGACCTTATATGTAAAGTAGACCCATTTCTTTTGTGTTTTGTAAATTCGGTTTGACAGGAGACTAAAAAAGTAAGTAAGTTCGTATGAGTAAGTGGCCAACTCTGGTGACGGAGTTTTCAGGCCGCCTAAAGACCTCCGTCATGGCTTAACGACTTAAAAGCCGAGACCGACAATTTAACGTGCCCTCCGAAGCACGGAAGCGGATCGTAATACCACTTGCGTTCACCCATCCTAAGAATGGCCGCGCCCAACGTTGCTTTAACTTCAACGATCAATCAAGAACGTCTAAGCGAGCTACGGCTGGAGAGTAACGTAGGCTATTTTTTATCCAGGTACCACGCGAGCGAAGCTGCGGGCAGCAGCTAGTTTTCTATATTCGGTAACATACAAAAAAATACGGCTCAAATGAGATTCTTCCTTTTTTACCCGACTAAGGAAAGGAAGGGTAATGTGTTTATCAGTCTATGTTTGTTTAAGTCGGTTAGATGTTAGAACACTGAAATAAAAATACGCCATGCATAACTCTTTAGTTATTGGTCTCGCTATAAACCCACTTTGATGTCTGAAAACGCTTCCTCCTCGATAGATATACGGTTTGAACGAATTTTATGTTTATTTGGGCTTTCGAATGTAGGTTAGGTGTGAACTGACTTCGGAGGGCACGTTAAATTGTCGGTCCCGGCTTTTAAACCGTTACCTCGCATCCACACGTTGGGGCCAACGTTGGCCCCAATGCCTCTCACCAACGTGTGGAGCTGACCAAATTGCATTGGCCCCAACGTTGGGGCCAACGTTGGGGCTGATTTTGCTAAATCCACACGTTGGCGAGTGACATTGGGACCAACGTTGGCCCCAACGTGTGGATGCGAGGTTAAGCCTCTCTTCTTCTCAAAGACAAAGTAAACTATAGACTGCTGGATCGTCCCTTCTCACTCACACAAAAACAAAGAAGGATAAATACAAAATTCTTGTGAAAAAATGAGACGGAGCATAAAATTGTTTGTCCCTCATCGTGTGCCGGCTCTTTGTAGGTAGAGAACATCTATGTTCTAAAATTCTGTACTAATTATGGTTTATGTTTACTACGAAACAATGGATCCACTTAATTTTTGTCCCTTTCGGCGGCACGCTGTCAGTGAATCTAGTACTGTTATACATCTATGCTTCTTCTTCAATTTAAGAGATTGCCCCTTGTCGGCATAACTGATGTCTCTTTCTCCACGAAGCTCTTTCCAGGGCAGTCTCCTTGACCTCCTTATACGACATGACAGCAACCTTCTCCTTCACTTGGCTCCTGTAGCCTATCCTCGGTCTTCCTCTTCCTCTCCTTCCTTCTTTTCCTTTATCAAGCCTCTCTAGGCGGCCTAAAAACTCCGTCACCAGAGTTGGCTCATACGAACTTACTTAGTTATCATAATAATGAAACAACTTCTCAGTACAGTTTACAATGTTGAACATTACTCACGTAATGTAAATTGCATTCAGATCCAATAAGCGACATTCTTACCAAGGTTAGAAGCCTTAGAATAAACAGTGCAATCACGTAGGCTAGTTTGTCTAGATCATAGGTTCTCAACGTGGGCGATAACGCCCCCCTGTGGGCGTTTGAGACTTTCAGGGGGGCAGTAGAAGACCTAGAGAAAATTGGGGGGCGTTGAGATGAAGCAGGGGGGCGATAATGTAATCTAAAATAGGCAAATAAAACACCCTAATCCAGTGGTCGTCAAAGTGTGGCCCGCGGACGGTATTGGTGCAGCCCGCGGCCAAGCAAACAATTTTGATAGATACTAGATAATGATGATAGATAATGATGCCACGTTAGAGAAAATGTTGTGCCGACCCAACCTAGTTATAAAAGGGCAAGGAAATGATGATGATGAATGAAACTACCTACGTTGCTACAATAATAATTATAATTGATTATAAAACTTCGAGATAGGGAAGGTCGCTTGGTTTGCTTGGTTTGGAGCTCGCTTTTCTCGCATCTAGCTTCATGAGTAGGTATCATACGAGCAAAGTGAGTTATGTCTGACCACAGAATAGAAACCGACAAGCAGCGAGCCTTTCTATAATCACCGCAAACAAAATCAAGTGTCACATGTTACATTTGTCTTAAAAAATTTGGCTCGCTGCGCTCGCATTTAACTTTATAAATCCTTATTTATAAAGTTATATTGTGAATAAAGTGAGTTGTCTAACCACAGAATATGAACCGATAGGCAGCGAGTTTTTCCTTTGAACACCGCAAACAAAATCAAGTGTTACATGTTGCATTTGTCTTAAAAATTCGACTCGCTTCGCTCGCATTTAACTTCATGAGTAAGTAAAGTATATTGCGAGTAAAGAGCGTAAAGTCTAATCACAGACTAGGAACCAATAAGCAGCGATTTTTTTCTTTGATCACCGCAAACAAAATCAAGTGTCACAATGTTGCATTTGTGTTAAACAATTGGGCTCGCTTCGCTCGCATTTTCTGCATAAGTAAGGTATATTGCGAGTAAAGTGAGTAAAGTCTAACCACAGAATATGAACCGATAAGCTAGCTTTTCTTAGAAACCTGCAAAAAAAAATCAAATGTCACGTATTGTATTTGACTTACAAAAAATCGGCTCGCTTCGCTCGCTTGGTTTGAAGCTCAATTCACTCGCATTTTAACTTCATGAGTAGTTATATTGCGAGCAAAGTGAGTTTTGTCAGACCGCAGAATAGGAACTGATAAGCAGCGAGTCTTCGAGCCCCGTAAACTTATGATAAGTTTCAAGTTCGTTGGTGCCTACTAGGATTTTAATCCCTTTAGGAATTTCGAAAAATCGTCAACTAAATAATTCAACAATGTGCGGCCCGCAGTGATACCTCACAATGTCCTATGCGGCCCTTAACCAGAAAAGTGTGACGACCATGCCCTAATCACTATCACTAAATAACAGCAGTTAAAGAAGTAATAGCCACTGTGCTCCAAAAAGGTGTTTAAAATTCTCGACAGTAAGAAAAATAAAAAGTAGGTGAGAAAAGGGGGGGGGGGGGCTCTAGAAAAAAAAATATTTTCAAAGTGGGCGGTGGGGAAAATAAGGTTGAGAATCTATGGTCTAGATCGAATGCTTACTAGAAGACTAGGTATTTTTATTGACTTAGTAGATTTTATAGCCATATTCGAGTGCTTTCGTGTTTCGGAGGGCAAGTTAAATTGTCGGTCCCGGCTTCTAAGTCGTTAAGCCATGACGAAGGCCTTTATGCGGTCTAAAAACTCCGTCACCATTTGCTCATACGAACTTACTTACTTTTTTATAGCCATATTTCACTGTTAGTTCATCCAAATGTCTATTTTGTACAAGAGGTTAGTTTTTCATGATATAGGATCGTTTATTTTTCACCGTTGTAAGCTCATACCTAACTTAGGCTGATTGTCTCACGCTCACCGTCAGCGCTGATAGGCGAGTGATCTTTATTACAATGAAATAAGGGTACTGATTGTTTAGCAGAAATGGCTACGCTGATTGGTCTCGTCAGTGCTGGACAATCGGTATCCTTATATTCAGCCTTATATTATCAACACGAATGCGAGTTTGTTACGCTGAAATTTTGAAAACACATTGTCAGGGAATTCAGGTATACAGAAAAGGACACCCGCTATTCATCCAGTCGTTAAATCACAAAATGAAATGAACTATAATTCAATCTATAAGTTCAATTCCTTTTGCGATCTGCAATAGCGAACTTTTTAAGCCCGCTGTTCCCGAGGGATTGATTGATTGATTGATTGATTGAACACTTTATTGCATGTAAACAGGATACAAAACTTAAAATTAAATAGGGATCTAGATTAACGCGAGGAAAGCCGCAAGCAAAAGCTACTTTACTAAATAATGAGTTTAAAATTGAAATAGGAAATAAGGTTATGAACAATGACCACACAGAGAGTATTTCTTGATAAATAGTTAAACATTATCTTAGTAAGCCTATTTCAACGGCATTATATTGCATTCTGAGAACATTATATTTATAAATAACTTACGGAAGACAAGGATTGTTTGTTAGGCTCCGCTAGCGTTTATGAAAGCTTAAGTTTCCTGAGCTATTTTTGATTTAAATGAGGAACTAAAAGTGGCATAATTATATTTGTTTGAGTGCTTGTATTGTAAGCTTGTATGAAAAATGTGATGAGAGTGAATGAGGCGAAAGAGGTGTGTCAGGATCGTAGCAAGAGGCGCGATTTTATGAATGTATGTACCATATTATCACGATGTACCGTTCGTAACCTTCAAGAGACCGCTGATTAGGACTGATGACTTGGGAATCATCCACACGCTACCTTAATCAGTTTACGAGAAAAACGTATACTGTCATTAAATTCCTATTAAAGAACAATCTGCAATCAGAAAAAACTAGTGGTTTCTTGTAATTGGCTGATCTTGTACAAGGTTAGGCACAGTAATGACATTTTTGAAATATATTTGCATAATTATAATTGCATTATAATATACCTCTGAAGAATGGAAGCGCTTAGCTAAAATAAATAAATATTGCTGGACATTTCACACAGCGCCATCTAGCCCCAAACTAAGCAAAGCTTGTACTATGGGACCCAGATAACTGATAGAATACTTATATATTTGTAAATACATACTTATAATATAATACTTTATAACACCCAGACACAGAACAAACATCTATGTTCATCACGCAAATGTTTGCCCTGAGTGGGAATCGAACCCACGACCTACAGCGCAGAGGGCAGAGCTACTACCGACTGAGCTAAGACGCCAGTCAAAGCTGTTAATGCAGATACCCATCCAAATTGTAACTGCTTAGAATGTCGCTTAAACTTCAACTATCTATCAGGAACGATAAATGTCCTACATTTAATAGGTGTGTTTCTTGCGCGTTAGCAAAAATTATTTTAAAATACCTACGCAGGAAACACTACGGGTGCAGTTGGTTTACTATGTGCTTACAATGTCGAAAATACCTATAACATTGTACTCTGCTTCGGCGGCCGCTTCCGCGGCACGCTCGCTACGCTCACTAGTCTCGCGCGTATTTTATTCACTAACCTAACCTGAACCTAAAATGTAGTAAGTTGTAAAATCCGAGGCTCAGTAAAGATGGCGATGCATAAATCAGTAGTAGGCCAAATAAAAATAATTGTTATTCTTTACTTTCTTTAGAATATTCAGGTAGTGTTGTAAAAGAGACGAATTAGTTTTTTGGAAACTTTCTCATTTTCCCGTTACTTAGTAAAATCAGAAGTAAGGCTTATTACACTCTTCAGCGTGTCGCCGGTCGCGTCCGCGAGTTGACCCTTCATAGCGCATTTCTCTGTGCTGTGAATGGTCAAAATTAATTTATCTGTTCTATGAATGGTCAACTCGCGGACGCGACCGTGGACACGCTGAAGAGTGAAACAAGCCTTAGGTTCCGTGGCCAAAAAAAACTGTGGTTGAACTTATTCCCCGTTTATTATACTACACTCAAATAAAGTTTATATTTATAACTAATCTATGTCAGTCATTGACCGCAATGATATAATTAGCTCATCGATCTGCCCCATATATCGCGATAACTTATCTTTAGCTGCATATTAATGCTTTGTTGAATGAATGAGCTAAGCGATATTACGCACATTGGCTGGTATTTAGTATTTTATTCATGTTGTTTATAACAATAATAGTTGTTTTATAACAACATAGATTAAAAAAAGTCACAACAAACACTTTACGTCTGTTCTAAAAAAAAACAAAATCCCCTCATTTTGTTTTTTTTTTAGAACAGACGTAAAGTGGCTGTTTAAGTAAATGCAAAGACTTCAGGACTAACGAGGTACCTGATGTTACTTATCTGCAAATCTGAAATTTCACTACACTGGGAGATTAGATAATTTGATTATACACGCTATTATGCTGTTCATTTACATGGCAATACGTATCATATTCGCATGACCGGCTCGCATCCGGGGTTGCCCAGCGGAGCGAGAAATTGAAGTTTAGATCTTTCCGTAATGCTTATGGTTAGGAAATGTTGGGAAATATACTGTGATGTGAATCTATAAACGTAGAATTTGTGTTCAATGAAAGAGGAGCAAATCGTTTATTAAAGATGAAGTACCTACTGCTTAAAATGCAGTAAATTGCTAACTTTCAGATTTCTACCAGTGGAATCGGCCCTTTAAATACTAGGTGGGGCATTGGAGCACCTGGGACCACCTTCTCATCACAAAACTACAGAATTCTGAACATTTATTCGTGTTTAAGCTATGTAAAGATAGACTTGCGAGGTCTACAGCTCACAGAGCCACTAGTTAATTTGAATTTCGTCAACTGGTCAGAAGTGCCGAGTTTCAAAAGTGACGAGTTGACGAATAAGTCACACTAGCACGTTCAGTACTTGCGACGCATAATGCCAATGGGCATCTCTTTCCTACGGCACACCCCGGACACTCGACGAAATCTCTATGCAAAAGCGGCGTCTAACTACCTATATTTACACTACACAATGTCAGTTTTGTAATAAGGTTGTCACCGTATGAATAATGTACACTGTGGTCTCCTCCCATGGTAAGTCAGCTCCTCGCCAGCTCAAACTCAGTGTCTATTCGATACGTAGTATTATTATCTGTTCTGTGCCTTCGGAGAGCACCGCAGCGACTATGATTTTGGAAGGTTACCTCAAAGTGTTCCCTTGCTCCCTGACATCCACTCCATTGATGCTCTCATCCGGCCTGGCCTGCAGTCCTGACATCTTCAACTCACTGCAGTCTTCGGTGACGCAGAATCATTGCTGTGAACAAAAGAATTTCCTTCAGTTACTTTGACGAGACTTACTTTGTTCGAATAGCTTTCCAATGGAGCATGTCAATTTAGATGGGTCACCGAAAATAATGGTAATGATAAAGTTTGTTGCCCCGGTTCTTTACAAAGTTGGTCTCAAAGGAACAGAAGAATTATCTGACCCAACAGTCACATAGGCCTTTATATCTTTACTAGATGATTTATACAACGTCAGGAGACAATGAGGTTTACCAACAAGATGGACAGACGACCTTGTAAAAACTGCATGTCAGCGGTGGATGCAGGCCGCTTCCAACCGCAACACATGGACATTTTTAAGGGAGACCTGTATGGACAACAGTGGACGTCCAGCGGCTGAGATGATGGTGATGATGATGATTCAGGAGGTAATCATAATCAATACAACTAAACAGAACGCTGTAATGTCTGGGAGATTGTTGAGATGGATAAAACAGTTTAAAGGGCCTTATTAAATAGGGAAACTCAGCTGTTCAAACATTAGTAGTTATTCATGCAATTTGTGACCGCGCTGTCCGCCACTCAACCGATCTATCAGCAGGAATGACAGAATGCAAACAAGAATGCAACACAACAAGCGCTTAGCGCTTAGAAAGCCTTCGCTTCTTCAACTCAAGTTCGTATGAGCCAGTGACCAACTCTGGTAGCGGAGTTTTTAGGCCGTCTGAAGGTCTCCGTCATGGCTAAGGAAACACATGATTCATGAAGTGCATTAGGAAGTTTTAAATCTATTGACTCACTATAAATACTGCATTTTCCGGAACTTTGGCAGCTAACAATAGAACGAACCACCCACACGATTCGCTGCCAAATTGGCTCGGATTTCTGAATGCGCGGACGATTTATAAATTACGATTTTATCAAGAGGTCTGTTGGAGACTGCTCCAAATGAACTTTAAGCAAACCACATGAAGGTTTCTGAAGTTTCATTAATATATTAACAACACCCAACAGTCCTCAACCCATACAAGGATCCCGTGTCTTGGGTATGAGAAACTATTACGAATATACCAGGTATCTCAGCTTTAGTAGTATACAAAGTGCATCTAGGTAAATATATTAAACAGCTAGGCAAAGTATTCGTAAATAAAGAATAACCTATTGATCCACAACAATTAAAATGCGAAACGCATTCGTTCAAAAGGAAAGGAAGTATAAGCCATATTGGTTATGTAACTGTACATATTAAGAACGGGATAACGGTAGCTTGGCCTTCCAAGGATGGCCAGATGGACAATAAATCCACTGCTTAGTATGGTTTATGTTTACCGGGTGAAAAGACGAAGAAAAATAATATTTAACCAAAATTTTTGAAAGTCCGATTTTTGCATGCAAAGAAGAGCCTTATAAAAAGCGTGCAAAGTGTCTAAGAAAATTATTGCGTAGCGTAGAGGAGACAAAACCAACACTCTCGTAAGTAAAATATGCAATTTGTATTTGCTTAGGTACTTCTATAATCGTATATGCTAGCTAGAGGCTACTTTTGTGGACAGAGTTTTTAAGTTCCTTGAAGGCCAAGTGAAAGGTGGACGACCGTCTATAAATTCCTATACTTTGGTTAAGCTCCTTAGCAGGGTTGATATGATTTAAATCACTTGATTTTAATCAGTGATTAAAATCGCGATTAAAATCAAGTGATTTTTTTTAAAAAATCAATGATTTAAATCAGTACGTTTTTACTGCGACCAAATCAACGAAAATGTGTCAAGGAACTTCCCACGGCCTAAACTACGGCGCGCACACAAGGGTCCAATGCTGTTTACACCGTTCGGGGGTTCCCCGAAATTTAAACTCGCGACTGAATCAGCCTGTTTAGAGCCTGTCCAGATGACGCGTCTCACGCGCGAGTCCGCTCGCGCGTACACACTCGCGCGTTCTTGAGATACTAGAGCTACATACAAAATTGAAACGCGCGAGTGGTCTCGCGCGTAGATCGCGTCATCTGGACAGGCTACGCGCGAGTGGTATCGCGCGTGAAACGCTTCATCTGGACAGGCTCCCTTTGACCCGGCCATTCGTGATTGATTATAGTCGGATTGCTCAGTGTACGAACTAAAAATGACATTTATGTCAAATCCAATGTTGCCGCTTTATAAAGAAAAAAAAATAGTCCATCAAAAATAGTAAAAAAAAAATGTATATTAGAATGACAATGTTTTTTTATAAAAGTGATTTGACTTTAGAACTTTTTGATTTTTGATAATTTTAATTTATATTTTGTTAGATTGCCAAATAATGTGGAACTATTCTGTTAAATAAATGAACGATGTATTAAAATAAAATGTTTTTGTTAATACTATTAATAAATGTAATGTGTTTTTCTTATTAACTAACTTCCAAATTTAAAGAGATCAGAAAGTAAAAAAATCAAAAAAATTTGATTTAAATCAAATAAATCGGATTTTTTTTGATTTTTTAAAAAAAATCATGATTTTTATCAACCTTGCTCCTTAGATCTTGAAGGTATGAAGATTTCAACAGAAGTCTGTACTCAAGAAATACGAATGTAACATTATGAGCCGGAATATGAACACTTGATCTGCAACAAACGCTTACTTCAGAACGTCAAAGTATAAGACGATCAGCCTAGGAGACATCTATTATTGTGGTATACCAACATCGATTGTTGACTGTAGAATAAACCTAAGGTTATAGGAGAGAGGTCAATAAACTCTAAAGGTCCTACACCCAAATAAAATTGTGCCAGCCAACTTCCTCCATTTCATCACAGCGCATCGCTGAGGTGTTCGTAAATATAGCTCGGTGTAAAGTGTCAAAGTTGCGGGAATCCGGAATGAATTGGGACAGGATGATTCAGAGTTTGGGGAGTTATTGTCACAGAACATTATTTTTCTAATGCCTTTGGGCGATATCAGCTTGTGTAGTGTACGCTTTTGAGAAGGCAGTCAAATATTGAGGCGTAAAGCATAGGCAGCAAACAAATCCCTTCTTGGGTTAGACCGATGTTTCATCATTCCCTTACTGCCATAAACATTTATATTACATGTATATTGAAAATTTGAGATATCATTGAAGAAAGACTGAAACGTCTAGTTGCCTTGCCTGTTGCACAAAGTTAATGAAGTTAATGTGATTGTTAATGATTAACTACCAACTCCAAAGGACTCAAATCTCAATGCTGATTAAATGCGTGCGCACATTCAATGACGTTGAAAGTACCAGCTTGCTGATAGGATTCATTGCGTGGACTGAGACTGTACTGATGTAATTCCCATTGACCATGACCGAGGTCGTGCGAATTATAATGTAAACAAAGAGGTATTTTGAAACGTTCATGCAATACTCTATCTATTTTAGGATGCGCAATGTTGTGGGTTGTGTTAAAAGATTTGTCTGATCTTCATTCTTTTCAGTCATCCATCGTTTGAATCTGCGTTTGAGGCATTGGACACGAAAGTGCATGAGTAGGTAGGGTTCTAACTCCTAAGACGTCTTAAGAGCTAGAACCCTAGCTACTCATGCACTTTCGTGTCCAATGCCTCAAGGTTCACTTTATTCAAAGTGAACCTTGCGGCCTTATTAAGTAAATGCTTATTAATTTTTACTTTAAGACAATAGCTTCACGTATATTTCTGATTTGTGTTTTGTATGTATCGTAGTGGCGAAAATATTTTTTTTCTACATTTCTACTATTCTACATTTTTACACATATTATTATCATTTAACTCATAGGCTTTCATAGTAAGTTGTGATGATGTTACATATACTGATGTACAAAAAGTACCTAAACATGCCATATATGTATACTTAGACAAGAACGTCGGGACTGTTGTAAAATACACTACTTACAGTTTCTTTTTTTTGCACTAGGGTATTTCCCCCATCTCGTATACTCGCTATCTCGCTATTCACCAGCATTAAGAAGAAAAACAGCAGTTTATATGTCGTGACAAATAACACAATTATACTAGGTATAATAAAAACATCATCAATTATTCAAATAAGCGACAAAAACTAGATAATGAATGAAAATTCCACAAATTCATTAATATTGAAGAAACTTGTTTTAGATCTTAATCGAATTCCATCAAACTTGATAAGGCACGTATCTACACATAAGTATGATAGGCTTTGTTCTTTTTCTTGAAAACCACACACACCACAGCATTCCTACTATTGAATAATAGATAAAAACTGCAATGTTTGAAATTTTTTATACGATTTAAAACGGTAGAGCAATACATTATTGAAAACCTGGCACTTTTTTGGCTCAACGTATCAGCATTGCCATCCAGCGCGGTAATGCTGTCAGTGTCTTGGGCACGCTTCCGTCGTCTGGCAGTGGCTTGGATCAGTTGAGCTACCTATAGATCGTTTCCAACGATCCGTAGGTGGCTCAACTGGTTCTTTTTGTATTTTATACTTTTATGTAAATATGTAGTAGTTTAGTTTCTGTAAATAAATTTATTGCAAACCTATACATTATATAGGTAGGTTTATATAAACATCACTTTCAACTTCACTTCAATTATGTTTATTAGACTGCAAAATATGCAGTCTTTATCAACAGATGTAAAATATTTCCACACAAATAATTACCGTACATATTCGTCAAAAAAAGTTATAAAATACCATAAAGCAAACGTATTGAAAACCGTCTTGTAATCTGTAGTCGACCTTGAAGGTCGAAAACGTGTTATATAAGTCCAAATACACGCACACGCAACTGAGAAGTCGGTTAGATCATAGAACGAATTCAGTAGATCGATAAGACATGTTTTTATGATTCAGCGTTTTTAGGATTTCGTACCAAACAGGCCAACTATGAAGAGAACCAGTTGTATTCTAAAGAAGTTTTTGAGCAAATAATAACTTATGGCCTCTATTAATAAACTCGTATTAACTTCTGTCAGAGTTGCGCCACGGATTTAACTATCGCCAAACTTTTTTGTTAGACAGTGACAAATAAGGATGGCAATAGTTTAATCCGTGGCGCAACTTTGACAGAAGTTAATACGAGTTTATTAATAGAGGCCTAAGTGTTTGTTCCCGAAAATCAGATGCCGTAGAACACTATCGAATGGGAACAACAATCATTTAACGCAGACATTACTAAGTAAGACCTATAAAGACCTTACGTCTCGGCAAACGTAGTGTAGGACGCCCTCCTGCCAGGTGGAGTGACGATCTGCGAAAGGCTGCCGGCACAAGTTGGATGCGTCGAGCCGAAGACAGGGCGCGATGGCGCTCATTAGGAGAGGCCTATGTCCAGCAGTGGACTGCTATAGGCTGATGATGATGATGATAAAGACCTTGGATTCAGCAAAGAATATCCTCTAACTATTTTCCTTGATTAGTCTTAAAAATGTTATTGATGATAGCGTTTATGGATCTCTAACTTCTTCTGATTGAATCATGGTCACCGACACAGCGACTGATGTATATTAGACACAGTGCTTTTTTTTTAACTCAGGGAGGAGTCACTTACAGTTTTGTCTCTATGTAGTGAATATTGTATTTTTATTCATCTTTCTTATCCCCAAAACAACTTTTCTCTACGTAATTACAGAAGATATATATTTTACGTGTGTTAGCGTAATATAAGTATGTAATTTAGGTTTGAGAAGTTTAGTCCCTTCATTTCTCTTTCATAGAATTGTAATATATCATTTTGTAAATATAAGTCTTATCTTTTACTAATAACGGACTCAATAGCAGCTTTGTGGTTGAACAATTTCACACTCACTTATTACACACATTAGCACGTCTCTGTTTTCATTATCTGCATCAGTGGCTGCAGCAATGAGCATTAGTCATGTTATTATGTAACTAACTAGAGGATTACTCGTGACTGTTTATATCGTGCGGTTTGCTTACAAACTTAGGAGCTTCGTCATCAGCTTATTTAGAAGTAAACTAGATTATGTTGCAAGTTTATATTGGGATTTGTTATTCTGCACTAATAATTGTCAATTTGGCTTCAAATTCAAGTGCAGTTATAGTTGAGTCTTTGAAAGTCGCAAAATGCATTTAAAAACCGTTTGTATTGTCATTTGTTATTCATTTTGGTCGTGAATTCATTTCTTCTTCATACCCTTATCCCCCTAAGGGGTTGGCAACTTGGCATAAGATGTTTTCTTCTTCCACTTCCCTTTATCAGTCGTCTCAGGACTCATTTTTGGTCATGAATTCACTTATAACTGAGCAAAGCTCGATTAACTTGGGCATGTCAAATCTAAAATTGACGATAAATAGTCCCGATTTCTATTGACCTTTGTCATTCTTTCCAACTAAATCTCTGGTTCAGCACTTTCAAATTGTGTGTTCAGTATATCGTTACCGCTTAAGCCAATTAGCAATGCAAATACTGGCTTTAAAATGAAACACCTATTGTCGTCTGAGTACCTACCTCTGTCACTTGGGTAAAAACTTTAATTGGGGAGTAAGTCAAAGGTTTGAGCGATGTTTTCTGGTTTTACTTGGAGGTGGCAGGGGTCAACAGAATTAAAAACCTGTCTCATCCTTTTACTTTACACTTTTAGCGTACAAGATGAGACCTGGATACAAAAGGCCATAAAAAAGAGCTGTTTGGCGATTAGAGAAGGTGGTTTATAGGCAGCAGTGGGTCACACAAGCTGTCAATGATGATGTTGATGACGTGATAGCTTTTATACATTTTGTTTTTAACATGGAATTAAGATTGACACAAGTTATCTGGTTCCCATACTACAAGCTTTGCTTAGTTTGGGGCTAGATGGCGCTGTGAAATGTCCAGCAATATTTATTTATTTATATTAGGTATTTAAGTAAATTGATGCCTCTATGTTCTTCGAAGTTACTTTTTCATTAGGTACATGTATTTTTTCAGACTTTTAAAAATTCAGAGGACTAATGCAACTGCCTCGAAACCGCATTTACATTAGCTTATACCAAAAATGATATTTTGAGAAAGAGTGACCGACCAATGACAAGATAAGCTGAATCAGATTTCCAGCAACGTGATAAATAAAGACAAAACAATCTTGGATTCTGAAATTTCTGAAACAGAATTATATTGGCACATGAAAAGATTCTTCTTCCGTGGTTAGTCATGATTATAGTGAAAAGAGAAATCTCTACGTCAGCTGATAGCTCATACCCCACGAACTACGTGACAAGAATATGTCTGTTAAACACATTCGCGTCTTTGAAGGTCCGTGCCGTTTTCTATCTGATTAACATTGCGCCTAAAATGATGTTTTGTTTTGCTGGTTTGCTTCCTACTTCCTTCATTTTGCAGATCTCAAAGACAAGACCGGGTCTGACGCAAGAGCGAATATTTCCTTGTATATTAACTGTATGTTATAGATAGAATAGTCTCGAAGAATCTACAGATTTATACCTTTATTACAATGTGATACAAGTGTTTTCCAATCTTTATAGATAAACTATGTTTTTATTTGATGTGGATTGAGTAACAAGTTCTGTTTTGCAATGTGTTGCAGAGCATTGTGATAATCAAGAGGTTTTTATTTGTAGTTTATATTTTCAACTAGGTAGGTATATTAAAAATAAATGTCTTTAGGAAATTCATAAAGGTTCGTCCATCATTTTTAACCCCCGAAAAACACAGACAAACTTATAACACCCCTCTTGGGTGTTATAAGTTTGTCTGTGTGTCTGTCTTTGGCATCATAGCTCCTGAACGGAT
This sequence comes from Camptogramma bilineatum, assembly GCA_958496255.1. Classification (NCBI taxonomy): domain Eukaryota; kingdom Metazoa; phylum Arthropoda; class Insecta; order Lepidoptera; family Geometridae; genus Camptogramma; species Camptogramma bilineatum. Next base: position 2,383,267 of record OY292476.1, read on the forward strand.
GAACCGATTTTGATTATTATTATTTTTTGTTTGAAAGGTGTCTTTGTCGAGATTGTTCTTAGCTTATGTTTCACGAAAATCTGTTCAGCTCTTTTCTAGTTTATGAAGGGATAGTCTAAGTAATGTTTTTACATTTATGAGTATTAATACAATATTTCTTATTGTCCAAAGTTAGGTACATTCGTTGGATACTATTTTTGTCCTATCCTGTAGAATTTAACTTGAAACATTTACGCCTTAATTTTATCTAACGCGTATGGAGACCTAACTAGGCCATCAAATTAAGACTATTGAATTTGATAGGCCTTAATTGACAAGCCAACATTTCACCAACACCCATTATTGCTTGTCATTATAATTTATAACAGATGGTTTTTTCAAGGTGTACGTTTAATATACCGGGGCGGCACAGTTCAATGTTAACCAGATGCAACAATGAATTTAAGCTTACATTAATTTAAAAGGATAGCCATTGTCATAATCGTACCATGAACTCTTAGAGCAATGTTAAAACAAGCTTAAAACAGTCCTACTGCTTTAGAAATTACATTCGTTGTCATGTTTCAACCTTGTTTTAACATTGCTCTAAGAGTTCATGGTACGGCTACTGTAATTTTAAAGCACCATCATTCTTTGAATCACAAAGTTCACAGACTTGAAACTAGGGAGCTAACTGAAAGCAATTCTTCAAAGGAATCATCCGCTACTTGTTATTGGTAGGTACACAACACAACTCTGTCTTTGATTTGCCAACAAACAAAAGGACCTACCTACACTCTAACCCCCTTACTTATGAAAGATGTTTAAAGTTGAACACTGGTTAAACAACGTCCTGTCTCTGTTTCGCATTATCTACAAATAAAGACAGGACGTTGTTTAACCAGTGTTCAACTTTAAACATCTTTCATAAATAAGACCCTAAGCCACAGCCACTAAGCATTTAACCGTTCAAAGATTAGTTTGGTAAAGTAGAGTAAAGTAGTAGTTTGCCACAAACAGCTGACATTGACAGCTCCGTGGGCACAAGCGTGGGACGAGCAGGTGGAATGACCTCTGCCCTGGATCAGCAATTCATTGTGATTGTAAATCCCATTGAAACAGCATGATTTGACAATGCGACACCACTTTTTTTGAAGATACAACAATACACAGGAATCTCTCACGTAAAAATGTCGATTTAGATACCGAAACTGATTCGATTCATCCGGAGAATCTGAGGTCGCGTCTCACACATGTTTTGAAGAGCATAAAAGTGAAATTTTAAAAGGTGTTCTTTTAGCTATATGTATAGAGAACACCAGCTTATCTGTTCAGGTAGAAAGTAATGAAACTAATGTTGTCAATGTCATCTTCAAACTGTATGATGATTGTATTGTAAATCAACAGGGAACAGGTTGGCACCAAACGAACTCAACATCCAGCAAATACTATGAACAGTTGATAATAATGATAAACTTTTACAACCATGCACGATCGTGTATAGTGAACACATTCCTTTACCAGACAATAAGTAAAATTAAGGTCAATTCGTGAGTGTTCATTAAAATGATAGTAAATGAATTATAGAACATTGGGCTGCAGCCTCGTTTGTGGGTCAATGTTGTGTAAGCTAGTAAGATCAGTACACAATATCAAGTAGTAAGAGTAAATAGAGCAATGAAGCCAACTATAACGTCAAGATTTTTAAGATAAAAGTGCCAAGTACGAATTTGTTTCACTATTCGGTATCGACCCTTATGGCTGGTTTACAAGGGCTTAGTAGCTAGTAGCTAAGTGCTTAGTACGTGTCACTAATACTAAGTCCCACCCAATGTGTAAACTGTGAGATTAGTGCTTAGTATTAGTGTTTGTGAATGGTGTATTTATTAAACGAAAGGTCTGACAAGTACTAAGCACTTAGGCTGTGTCCCCAGTAGGCAAACTGTGAGCGGCCGACTGAGTTTGCGGCGCGGCGGCGTATCGGTTTATTTAGTACGCTCTTCCATATATTTGAAATGGTGTCCACAGTTTGCTAGTTTTGAGCGTAACGCTGCAAACTGCGTACAGTGAGCGCAAAACTAGCAAACTGTGGACACTCCATTTCAAATATATGGAAGAGCGTACTAAACCGATACGCCGCAAACTCAGTCGGCCGCTCACAGTTTGCCTACTGGGGACACAGCCTTAGGCACGTGGATTTGTATGGGATCAGAGTGCCAATAGGGAACATGCAATCGTAATATTTTTCAATATTTTGAGTCTTAAATGCAAAAAAAACATAAAAGAAGACCCAGTGCAACGTTTTTATTTTAGTTAGTATTGATTTTTAACAATTATTACGAATTATAAGTACGTGAAACGGAACGTATTTCAATACACCAATCAGCGTCGAGTAACATGAGTGACGTAAAAATCTTCTCAATTAGGGATGTGACCCTTTATACTGATGAATGTGCTATCGATAACTTTAATGGTTATGATTACTAATCATAAACATAAGCAACACAAAAAGCCTGAAACATATATATTTAGTCAGAAACAAGGGTCGTTCGCGATTCATCTAAAATGCAATTTGCCTTTGTAGCAATAAGCCTGACATGAATATCTAAAAAGTAATATGCCTGATGATAAGTTAAATGCATTATTCTCATAATTTTTCGCCTAAGATTTGAAACACATAAGACGCAATATGCCTGAATGGCAATTTATTTTAAACTCAGTTTACCCGAGTTGTACAGTACAGTGTCTAAAACGCAATTTGCCTTTGTAGCAAAGTGCCTAACATGAATGTCTAAAAATTAATATGCCTGATATAAATGCATTAATTTCATAATGCCTAAGATTTTTCATCATAATCAGTTCAAGTGAAAGCTATTGAAGAGATCTTCATTTAAAGTGACAGCTGTCAAACTTCAAACGGCCATATCTCGAAAACTACTCATCCTCGATTCTTCTTTCTAAGCTCAAATGAAAGCTATGACCTAGATCTACATTTTCAATGACAGCTGTCAAAATGACATCTATCATCTAAAATGTAGATCTTGGTCATAGCTTTCATTTGAACTAAGAAAGGGAAGTCTAGGACGAGTAGTTACCGAGATATGGCCGTTTGAAGTTTGACAGCTGTCACTTTAAATGAAGATCTCTTCAATAGCTTTCATTTGAACTAAGAACGGGAGTTTCCGAGATAAGGCCTTTTGAACACACACTAAAAAAATATGTAGAAAATGACACTAGATGTAAAATATGACAGATTATGTCAAAAATGGCAAAAAAACATCTGTTGTTTTTAATCTGTCAATTTTGACAATTAGTGTCATTTTTTATTTAATCTGTTATTTTTGACATCTTTTCTCATAGGTAATAACATCTAGTGTCATTTTTGACATGATCTGTCATTTTTTATATAATTTGTCATTTTTCCCGGTCTTTATCTATTCTATATTTTAAATTTCAGCCAAATCGGTTCAGGGGTTGTCAAGTGGAAAAAAAATACATCCAAACATCCATCCATCCAAACTTTTGAATTTTATATTAGTGTGATGATAATCAATAAATTAATGAACAAAAACGCCTAACTAACCACTAAGATCTTTGCTCGCTTCGCTCGCTCACTCGCTCTAATATTTTTCAAATATTTAGAATATAATATAACTTTATTGTACTGTACCTACACCATAAAAAGAAAACACAATAAGAAAAAAAACCATTATTTTAAACAGTGATACAATTTACGATTTTATTTTATTTTATTTGTTTGTGTAAATAATTTACTTTGATTGTGAACTTTGATTGTGTAAATAAGGAAAGAAAGATAAGAAAAACTTTTTATTTCGACCACCACAAATATAACCTGACGTGCTACCGATCGTTACACATCAATTGGTAGGTAATAGTAGATTTCGATACATTCGTCTTGTGGCACATCCCTAAGCGGATAGCTACGTTTAGTGGACCATGAATAATAGCCATTGTATTATCAATCTTATGTCTTGTAGATAAAGACTAACAGAATTGATAACGGTAGCTAACGCCATCTCGCGACAAGTAGCTGAATAAAAATATTTCGCAAAACGCCATCTCTTGACAGGTAGACTTTCATTTTAATTTATTATTATTTTATTAAGTTTAGAACCATGTTCCGATGGCTATAGGGTTTATTATCAATAAAATTAGTTTTATAGTTTTAGGTCCTTTTTAACGTTCTCCTCGACAGGAGTGACGTCATCGTAACTGTACATCCGTTTGCGCGCGAAAATTTAAACGGTCAGTTTGAAACCGCAATTTTTTACATTAAATTGAAGTATTTTAATTTTTTTTTTAAACTCGTGGTCTATTCTACATAAAATTCATTCAAATGAAAGCAAAAATAAAAATAATGCGGGTTCCCTATTACGAGTTTTGTTCACCATAGCTACTACAGTTTGGTCAGCATCAACACCGTAAACGTGGATAGTGGATCGTATCATAGTGAAACGTGGATCATAGTGATCATACGTCAAACATTACCATAGCTTGCTATTTCACTCTCCTATACTGTGTGGTGTGCAAATAAACATAATTCGAAGGGCGTTGTCTTATACGGAGGATGTAGGATGTTAATGTTTTACTTCGCAACGAGCCGCTCTTTTGCGTAAGATTAGAGCTTATACATTTGAGCCTTTACAGTCGTTTCATAAAGGATTTTGTCTTGAACTATTGCATTTATTCCATAAGGAATTTTGCTATTCAACTGTGCGAGTGTATGACTTGAGTCCATGGGTTTGTGGGGGGTCCAATGCATTTCCAATCTTCAGGATATTTGGTTAGTAACTGGTGCACTGAATGCTATACTTCATTATCTCAGTTGACAGCCGTGTTCGGTAAGCAACCGAACCCAGATGGCCATCAGGGAGTCATCATCATCGTTTCCTTGCCCTTTTCCCTATAGGTGGGGTCGGCACAACAAGTTCTCTTCCATTCCCTCCTATGACTCGTCATCTCAGTAGTAGTCACTCCTTTCATACGCATGTCCTTTCACACAATCCATCTATATTTTCTTTAGCCGTCCTCTACCTTTGTTCCACATTCACCAGGGAGTGTCAGAGCTTAATATGCTGCGGACCTTTCTTTCGGAGGGCACCGCAGAGGCAGTAAGCGTGTTAAACTCTTTTCGGTTTAGGTCAGAGACTGCAGTGTCGATGCAAAAACTAAATTAGAATTCCACTAGTGTGCACTAGTGATCACAAAACTTACATTTTTCCTTGTCGCCATCGTATATTAAAAACAGAATGGCGTAGGATGTTTTAATTCGAGGTTACTCAATTATATCGATTAAATCAATAAATCAGAATAACCAAACGAAAGGCATTACAACAGCGCTAAAAAGGAATTTGTAGGTGATTTCAATCAGCAGTGACCATAAAAAAAAATAGCTAAGTGTGCGTCAGAATTCGCGAAGTGGTTCTGTACATATATTTAAGAGTTGTATTCATCAATCATGATCGGTTAATGCAGTATGTTTAGCTTAGCACTTACGTTTATGGTTGTTTTGTAATAGTTCCTAGTGTGTCTCCCCTTCATAGTCAATCATCTCCCAAGTTTTTCATCTTTAGCCCGCCAGCAATTCCATTAATGAAATAGTCAGTGAATTTTACCAACACGATAAAATTCCCTGACTATTTCATTAATGGAATTTCTGAACTTGTATTTCCTCTGGTCAATGAAATAATGTCAAGCAAGACTTCATGAATGATACAATGAAACCCTAAAAATTGCCATTTTCGTCGATAAACTTCAATAAAAATGTTGTTTAATCTACAAGGTAGGTCGAATACCAGCCATCCCCATATCTGTGAAACTTGTTTCTTGTCTGCCTTCGTGGAGAAGAATGTTGCTTCGTACTCCTTTACAAATATAATTAAATCACCCTGTATAACATCAATAGTATCTTCTCAAATGTGGATGGATACACCAGCAGGGGTAAGCCTAAGAAAAGATGGATGGACTGTGTGAATGCAGATATGTGTGTGAAAGGAGTGAGCACTGAGATGACGAGTGATAGAATGAAGTGGAAGAAGGAAACATGTTGTGCCGACCCCACCTAGTGGGATAAGGGCAGGGAGATGATGAACCATTAAAAATGTTACCCTATTATATTCACCAGTCAATTTTGCAAGGTTTTAGAAGAAAATGATGGTGCACCAGTCACCAGTCTGATGCAGAGATATAAAAGTAAATTATAAGAAGCAGGCCAAGATTATGAAGTTTATAGTCCAAACGCCTTCATACTTACACCCACCTTACGGAAGGCTTTAATTAAATGTCACTAGAAATAATAAAAACCCACATTCCAGACCTCACATTAGCAGTATTTTAGGTAGGTATTGAAAAAAACACGGAAAATAAACAGAAAAATAAACCGGTACATAATGACTGGAGTAAGATTTATGACTTACCTTTTCGAGGCACTGTCCGACGCGGCTTAAAAGAGGCAACATTGCAGAATTAGAGAAAGATAATACAACTACCAACAATGAGCGATGATGAATGTGGACGGATACACCGGCAGGGGTAGGCCTACGAAATGATGGATGGACTGTGTGAATGCAGATATGTGTGTGAAAGGAGTGAGCACTGAGATGACGAGTGATAGAATGAAGTGGAAGAAGGAAACATGTTGTGCCGACCCCACCTAGTGGGATAAGGGCAGGGAGATGATGATGATGAATACAATTACCAAGAAATCCACTCCGGCCAACGTTATACAAACTGCACGGTAGATTAAGCGGTTACTTCTGTTTATCTTTTTTGCCTTCACAATGCAAAACCGGCCCTGTATACCGTTTATAAATACATTTATTATATTTCGTATATGGCCTGGGTATTCGATGTCGCTCTGATAACTTTTTGCAAGCGTATAAGGTTGGTTTCGTAAGACATTTTTTTCAAAACTTGTCTGGCTTCTAAGAAAAATGCCTACTGCAAAAACTTTTACAGATTTGATTTTATTACTTTACCTACTCATTAACTGTGTTCGAATAGCAAAAAACTACCTAGGTACTTCATACTAAACTGAACTCGGCGATATTAATTATGTCGTCGTTCTTAACTTTTTTTTTGATAATATTCTTTTTTATTCGTTTTGCACTATGAATGAATTTCCTATCAAAAATGAAAAAAAAAATACTTCTTAGGATGATGATGAGTACATATAACATAATGAATCCTAGTGCCAAATATAAGGAACAAATATGGACCTAAAAGAGCACCACGTAGAACCTTCACCTGGCATATTAATCAAACCCAACATAAATCAATAAACGATAAAAAAGTAACAACTCTCAATATCGCTACGTAATTGCCTTGACGATACCACAGATATTATTCCTCACATCACAGCTAATTTGGAATAGCTAGTTTGTTAAAGAGCACATACTAGGCAAAAAAGAGCCGTGTTTACCGAGAGGGATAGTGCTCTTTTGATTTTGATAGAGACTTTTGATTCGAAGGTCGTAGGTAACGGATACACGGATACACCGGCAGGGGTAGGCCTAAGAAAAGATGGATGGACTGTATGAATGCAGATTTGTGTGTGAAAGGAGTGAGCACTGAAATGACGAGTGATAGAATGAAGTGGAAGAAGGAAACATGTTGTGCCGACCCCACCTAGTGGGATAAGGGCAGGGAGATGATGAACCATAATATTCACCAGTCAATTTTGCAAGGTTTTAGAAGAAGTTTTAGTTTTTGTAACCTTTTCGACATTTTCAAAGGATCTGAAATACCTGAAGATCTGAAAGAATGTCTACCGCGCCTTGGAGATATAGTCATGATCATGTTTCGTATTATCACAGTTTTTGATACAAATTACTGCCTTGATATTTGGGAACATTAAACTTCGAATCTTTGACTTCCTCTCTTTGAATTGTAGCTCTAGATACCGTAGACACAAGAGAATTGCCAGCCCATGGCCCAGGAGAGATGAGAAAAATATGAATAGTAGGTACAGTCAAGTCAAGAGCATAAAGCTTTACACTTGTAGCGCGAGTCTTTGCCTCTATGGCGATTGTAATAAGAACGGTACCAACTTCAATGTGTAAAACTTCACGAGCATTTGGCTACATTTTTTTAATCTCTAGGAGGGCAGCTCTTCTTTTCAGCAGATCTTCCTAGTAAAGTGCCCATTTTTAGGATTAATATCAAAGTGGAAGCTGATAGCTCTTAAGACGTTTCAAAGTGGTACACTGTGTGATCCTATTGAATAAATGAATTTGACTTCTGATCTAGGAATGAGTCAGCTAAGCTAATCCATACCAGCTATTAACAGACACCTGTTTGTCCAATACCAAGTATGTGAAACGGGTCGATGCGTCTATAAAATTACATTTTAATGCTTTCAGACCAGCGTAAAACGTTTCTGTGTTATTAGGTGAGGAAAGCAATGTGTCGATGACTTTGCCTGTTGACCAGCTTACTTTTTTAGGGGAACTGGAGAAATCGACATAATTACATAGTATACCGTAGGAAATGAAAATAAAACAGATTTACGACACCTCAAGATCTAGATCTTGATTCTTTGAAGGATAGGGTCGTACAAATAATAGCACATGCCCCTTGACCATAATAGACTCTAGGTCTTAATAACAAAACGGTAGGTATAGTTCGCGTCATGTAAAAAGAACGCTGGAAAGTGGAGGGGTGTGTTTTGTTTTGTCTCATGTTTGCGAATAGGTAACCCATGCTCAAAGAAGAGACAAAACACACCCGCTCCACTTTCTTCCAGGGTTCATGTTACATGACGCGAACAATACTGTTTAATATTTTTAAGTTACTGATTTAAATAAATTATTCTTGCTTCGAAATCAATGAACAATGATAGTTCAAAATCTACCCATCAAATAGAAACCTCTAGTTAAGTCAACAACCATAGATTGGATATCAGCAACGCTTTGGACCACAATGCCCGAATCCAGCCGAGTCACTCCGTAATGAATGGCTTGTGGTTTAAGTAACGAGCCTATGAAACAATACCCTCTTTTAGCTGAGTTGCGTAAGAAGTTGGTAAATCATGAATGGGTTGCAGAATTTAAAGTTTTGTTAGAGTTACGCAGGGTACCTCTTTTGTTTAACACATTAAAACGTTAACATTGTACGAGTAAACTATTAACGTAAACAAGTTACTTAATATTATTAATAAATGTAATTTACAAGTTATCCATATTATTTAATTAAATTAGATAGGGCATTGTGATATTTTTACTAATATTTGATTTGTTTAGCCTTGTTTTCTTAGAAGAATACCTTCCTATATAGAAACGATCAAAATAGAATTATTTACGTCTAGCTTATTAATAACCAAGTATTTATTTATGTTGCAAGTACGTAATGGATAAACAAACTTGTATATAATTAAAAGACCTATATCAACAGTTTTGTAATCACATGTTTGTGTCATACATATAATATTTATTCGAGTATTGATCACGTAAATTACCTTTTTATTTGGCCCGACTTTTCTACTGAATTGCACCAGCCGTGGTCGCGGGAAAACGAAATGTTTATGATTCTGACTTAGAAGATAGATTGTTTTAAGAAAGCTTAAAGTACTTTTTTCTCGTAATAGGTTTAGTTGGCCTCAATTTCTTCTAACCCCATTTAGGTCGCTTCTCTTCCTTGTCTTAAACCAAACAGTGATTTTAGAAAGCTGTCAATCACAATATGGGTAATTTAGACAATTTACGGACGTATAATATACGAATGCATGTGTACATCGCTTTTACCATCAGATTTACTCGCGTTCTATTTAGAAGAATAGAAGTAACTAGTAGGTACCTACTTAATAGTATCTGGCCAACTCCATTTAAACATAGGTTAGTAGGAAGTAGGATAGGATATTATCCTATCCTACTAATGACATATTATGTCATCATGACCAAAAGTTCGGCTATATTGTGACTATAAAAAGTTATTAGTTAATGTAAGTTACAAACATTTGAAAATGAAAAATCTTATCCCGTCGGAATTGATACAAATAAATACAAATATATTTATTACCAGACATTTAACAAAAATCATAGATTACTGGTGGTCCCCGCACGAGGGGTTAGCCTGTGTTTTCAAAGTGGTACACTTGTGATCTTATTGAATAAACGAATTTGACTTTGACTTTGTCGCGGGAGACCGGGTTTTACAAGATAGAGTTTACCAAGGTATTCTAAAGCAACGCAACAGAGCAAACAGCATTGATTGATGGATAAGATTTTTCATTTTCAAATATAAAAAGTATGTTTTTAATATTAGAGAAAAGGCAATTTACGCGTCATACTTATTTGTAATGTTACCTCTCATGTAGTTGCGTACGAACGAGGCATGTCATATTCGGATTGGTTTCAGTACATTTGTCCGATTTGTAATGGTTTTTGTTTGGTTTTATGATGCAGCTTACGTACAGAAAGCGTCATTAATTGGTATCCCCCTAGTAAGAGGTCGGTTTGCAAGCCGTTGATCTCAACTTTTGTAAAAACTTTTACATCCTTGCTTACTTATGGATATCTAATTTCGCTCGAGTTCCTAAACAAAAATAGCTGATATAATACCCGACTGAAATCCAAGGTTGAAATGAAAAGACTCTTTTCATTTCAACCTTGGATTTCAGTCGGGGGTTTTTCAAATCAATAGGGGGATACCGATTGATGACGCTGACTGTACACCCGTTGTTCAGACGTAAAACAGTTCCTATGAGTTAAGCTGTCCCCAGTAGGCAAATTGTTAGCGGCCGACTGAGTTTGCGGTGTATCGGTTTAGCCGTTCCATATATTTGGTGGAGGGTCCACAGTTTGCTAGTTTTGCGCTCACTTTACGCAGTTTGCAGTAAGTGACACAACCTTAGGCTTGTTTCACTCTTCAGCTTGTCGCCGGTCGCCGGTCGCCGGTTTCTAAGCCGCTTGAAGGCCTAGAATTCTAGATGATAGCCAGGGCCCAGGGCTGACAAGCACGAAAGCGCTCGGTTACTTGCCACTAGCGGTCACCCATTTATTGACAGAGCAAAAAGTCTTTTATGAAGAACACTAAAGGCATAGAATAGATAATAAAGGGCTCTATGCACGCTCTGTAGCTGCTTCATAAAAGACGTTTTGCGCTGTCATAAAATGGGTGACCGCCACTGGCAAATAACAGCGCTTTCGTGCTTGCCAGATCTAGGATTCTAGAGGCCTTCAAACGGCCTAGAAACTCCTTTTGACTCTCGATGCTTCAGTCTAGAACCGCGACCTTGACGGGACGTGCGTCAGGACAGAGCCCTTCAGAAAGTTACACCACGAGCGCTTCAAATGTATGAAAGACTCCGGCAGGCCTATTGCAGTAGCGGTAGCGACAGCAACAGCAGAGCAACAGCGACCGCTACGCGATCGGTTGCAAAATGTCACTAGAAACGGTATTACGGAAGCCTGTCGCCCGCCTATCGCAAAATTGTCGCTGAATGCACTTTGCTTTGCCCGTGATAGCGCCAGTAGCGACAGAGCAGGAATATGAAACAAATAAATGCTTGTTTGCTGTTGCTGTTGTAACTGCTGATAGATAATACGAAATTGACGTTTGACAGCGATGATTGCGCAATTTACGCCTGTTGCAAGCCTGTCGCGAGATAAGTAATCAATCAGCCTGCAGGGGTATTATAGTCTAAACTCCAAAGGTCAGTCCAGCATAGTCAAAATGTCCAGTTATCAAAACAACCAGTTGTTAAATCGATAGCTTGCCAAAACGTCTAATTGCTAAAACGACAAATAGCCAGAAAGTCTTGTGGTCAATACTTCCAAATGCCAAATCTAGCCAAAAGCTCTGTTCGCTGAGATGAATGAACAACAAAACTATACGGATGACCTCATTGCACACACAAATTAACAACAATGAATCTTCCCATTGTTATATGGCTATCGTGGTTGCAGCATCGCGTATTTTTATACTTTAATAGTCGCCTGTTCTTAACAATCTATTTAAATTGCTAATAATAGCTAATGTAGCTCACTGCAATAGATTTTTATTGAGGTCATTGAGAGCTAATTGAGAGTCCAAAGGCCTATTTCTAGAAATAGTCTGCAAAACTTGAAATAAATAATACTTAAAATAAAAATAAATAAGCATTATTTATTTTTAGTGTATTATTTACTTCAGACATTTTCATACAGCATCATGTAATGTAGCCCAAAGCCACCCAAAGCTAAGCAGAGATTGTGTTATTTATTATAGAGACCTTCTTAATCTGACTCATGTAATTAATTCTTGGTCTTCCCCTTCCTCGTCTTCCTTCTACTTTTCCTTCTATGACAGTGGTTCTTAACCGGTGGTCCGCGGACCACTGGTGGTCCCTGGAGCCACCCGAAGTGGTCCGCGAAGCTATCCGAAAAAATTAAGCAAGTGACAACAGATCAAAGTTAAAAGAGAAAACTTTTCCGCTTTTGATACGTTTTGAATCATATTATTGGTTGACTGTGTGTTGAGCAGGCGCGGTCCCATGGAGGTCATTTGTCTTAAAAAAATCGGCTCGCTTCGGTCGCATTTTAGTTTCATGTTTATTTTGCGAACAAAGTGAGTTATGCTATGTCTGTCCGCAGACTAGAAATCGGCAGCAGCCAGCCTTTCCTTTGACCACCGTAAGCAAAATAAATAGCCACATGCTGCATTTGCCTTCAAAAAATTTGGCTCGCTACGCTCGCCTTTTATTTAACTTTAGCTTCATGCGTATTTTGCGAACAAAGTGAGCTATGTCTGACCGCAAAAAAGGAATCGACCAGCAGCCAGCCTTTTCTTTGAGCACCGTAAGCAAAATAAAGAAGCACGCATTGCATTTGTCTTAAAAAAAATCGGCTCGCTTCGCTTGCATTTTAGCTTCATGAGTATTTTGCGAACAAATTGAGTTATGTCTGATCGCAGAATAGAAACTGACAAGCAGCCAGCTTTTTCTTTGAGCATGGTAAGCAAAATTAAGTGTCACATGCTGCATTTTTCTTTAAAAAATTCGGCTCGCTTCGGTCGCATTTTAGTTTCATGTGTATTTTGCGAACAAAGTGAGTTATGCTATGTCTGTCCGCAGACTAGAAATCGGCAGCAGCCAGCCTTTCCTTTGAGCACCGTAAGCAAAATAAATAGCCACATGCTGCATTTGCCTTCAAAAAATTTGGCTCGCTACGCTCGCCTTTTATTTAACTTTAGCTTCATGCGTATTTTGCGAGCAAAGTGAGCTATGTCTAACCGCAAAAAAGGAATCGACCAGCAGCCAGCCTTTTCTTTGAGCACCGTAAGCAAAATAAAGAAGCACGCATTGCATTTGTCTTAAAAAAAATCGGCTCGCTTCGCTTGCATTTTAGCTTCATGCGTATTTTGCGAACAAATTGAATTACGTCTGATCGCAGAATAGAAACTGACAAGCAGCCAGCCTTTTTTTGAGAACCGTAAGCAAAATAAAGCGTAAATGTTGCATTTGTTTTGCTTCGCGGATTAGGGAGCTCGCTTCAGTCGCTTGGTGTGAAGCTCACTCGCTTTGCTTGCATATTAGCTTCATGAGTATTTTGCGACCAAAATGAGCTACGTTGCATTTGACTTACAAAAAATCGGCTCGCTTCGCTCGCATATTCATGAGTAAATATTTTGCGAGAGTGCAAAGTCATGTGACCCCCCTTCTGATTATTTGCCTGACAAAATACAAAACTATATAACTTGAATGATACATCCCCCCCCCCATCGAGATACGAGTTGGTGGTCCGCGGCATTAAAAAAGTTTATCAAATGGTCCCCCATCACTAAAAGGTTAAGAACCACTGTTCTATGATGTTCCTTATGAAGCTGTCATGTCGTATAAGATGTCCAATCATTTTCCCTCTTCTATTTTGAATGGTGTTCATGAAAAGACCTATAAGAGGGGACAATGTATACTTTTTAAAAACATTGTATATTTCGATCTTCGAACTTCTAGGTCATGGCTACCGATTTCGGCTCGATCTCCTTTTTAGGTACCATGTAGGTGTGAGAAAGGCTAACAAACTAGATATTACAAATTGTTTCCACATATTTAGAACTAGCTGCCCGCTCTGTCTTCGCTTATTGGCCTATTTCCATCTGAAATACTGTACTTTTGAAACAGGTACTTAATTTAATTTTTAAAACAGTTTTGTGGGTCAGATGTCATCACATAATGTAAAATTATCACTCTCTTTAATATACTAACTTCTGGCTTACTGACGATCTACATAAGTTTTATCCAAAACAGTCACTGGTTAATTAAGGTGTGATTGAAACACAAGCGTGCCTCTACAAACTTTCAGGGCCCTTACTCTCTAAACCAAAAACAAAGTTCCAAAGTTCCAATCGTAGTTCAGCTTTATGTTGTTCAAATGTTCCGAATTCAGATTCCACAACCATAATCAATCAAAATCAATCAAAAACATTACTTGCAACTAAGTAAAACAACACAGAAGCTACATTTAAGTTCATGTCAAAAATAATTGTTGTTTTAATTGCAAAAAGGCTCCAACTCAGCGTTTGCAAGTATAAATACCTGCGCATAAGCTGAACCACGTATTGACACGATATACATATATTGTTTTCAGTTTAGGGGCCCAGATTTATAACATTAGTAGGGTTGCTTTAAGTTGGTTACATTGTGGATCTTATCTACAAACAGTTTGTTGCTTTATTAGGTCATGACTTCATGACCATACAACCTATTTTCAATAAATATTATGTAGAGTAGATACATCTTACCAGCAGTTAGTAGTAGCTTGTACTTTGTCAGAGATAAAATGTACTTAGATGACAGGTTATCTTGTTTATTTACGAAAAGCTAGATCACTCTATCTGTCTTGTCAGCGATAAAGAGTATGAAATGGGCTATTTCCGTTCCACACTGAATTACCACCATGGTGTGATACGTCCTCAATTCATTTTAGACTTTGGTTCACTGAAGATAGAGATTATTTTGTTGGTTTCTACTTTAATGGATTAAATGGACATTGGCTCGAACTTGTTTAGTCCTGTTTCGGTGCTTCTGGAGATGTGATGTCATCGATATGACTATTAAGTTCGTCATCGGCTTTTATGCTGTCGTCTCTTTCTCTCAGTGGTCAATGACATGATGCTAAAATATCTAAAAGATTCAGAGGTGAAAGGATTTCTCTCTCTGTTTTAGATTTTTGAAGGAATATGAAATGTTCTCAAGTTTATGGACAACCGCGAGCGAGAGCTATTTAAAATTAGAAAGAATTACTTTGTAACCAAATTAACTAACCTAAACGACCTATCGTTCCTAGAATACGAAATGGAATTTTAAAATAAACATTACACCGTTATTGATTCAAAGAATCGAATACATTGCCATTGCCAAGTACAATTTTAAAAATAAATATGTACATTGGTATATTATTATAATGTTCTGCTAATATTTTAAAACAAGACCATCATAGTGGTAATGGCACATGCTATTTCCCAAGGAATCTGAGATGAAACACTTCTTTTTATAAAAAAATATTAAATTTTTAACAAACTAAAAAATCTGAAGTTTTTTCGACTGCCCTAGTAAAAACGCAGATCTACAGAGAATTTATTTAAGTACCTACTCATAAAATAAGTACCGACTAGTAATGTAGTTACCTTGTAGGTACCTATCGTTTTGTTACATAGTATTCATAAAACGATAACAAACTTGTAGTCAATGACGTCACCGTAGTGATGAAATCAATGCTTCAGATCGTGAGTTATAAATGATTTAAAATGACGCCTATCCAGATTATGATCTATCAGATTTGAATAAATTCGGTACTAACCGAATGCCAAATTGAATCTTATGAAAAGGAAGATAAGATAACGTTTTCAATGATATATCTAATATACAAGACAGACGATAAATTAAATAATGAAAGTGAATCTGATATTGGAACAATGGAAAGTGAAGTAGAGATTTATAAGCTTATGAATTGCTTAAAAAACTTAGATGAATAAGCATCAATGATACTACGAAATAATTCTTTAATCATTCGTAAGATCTACACATTGAAAAGATAATAGAAAACTGGTCAAAAATGATTAACATAAACATTTCATTTAAATGGTAACTATTGATAAAGATTCGCATAATCAGAAAACCGTATTAATTTACATGTTTGTGAGAAGAATACCTTATTAACATGTCACACATAACAATGTTTCACTAGAAAACTATAGTAGAAAGGACATTGACTTAGCTTTATCAATCTAGATCATAGGTTCTCAACGTGGGCGATAACGCCCCCTTGTGGGCGTTTGAGACTTTCAGGGGGGCAGTAGAAGACCCAGAGAAAATTGGGGGGCGTTGAGATGAAGCAAAGGGGGCGATAATGTGGTCTAAAATAGGCAAAAAAAAACACCCTAATCCAGTGGTCGTCAAAGTGTGGCCCGTGGACGGTATTGGTGCAGCCCGCGGCCAAGCAAACAATTTCGATAGATAATAGATAATGATGATGATAGATAATGATGATGCTATCACGTTAGAGAAAATGTTGTGCCGACCCAACCTAGTTGGAAAAGGGCAAGAAAATGATGATGATGAATGATACTACCTACGTTGCTACAATAATCTTCTTCTTCTTTCGTATGAGCAACTGGCCAACTCTGGTGACGGAGTTTTTAGGCCGCCTAAAGGCCTCCGTCATGGCTTACGGCTACAATAATAATTATAATTGATTATAAAACTTCGAGATAGGGAAGGTCGCTTTGTTTGCTTGTTTTGGAGCTCGCTTTTCTCGCATCTAGCTTCATGAGTATGTATAATACGAGCAAAGTGAGTTATGTTTGACCACATAATAGAAACCGTCAAGCAGTGAGCCTTTCTATGAGCACCGCAAACAAAATCAAGTGTCACAATGTTACATTTGTCTTAAAAAATTTGGCTCGCTGCGCTCGCATTTAACTTTATAAATCCTTATTTATAAATCCTTATTTATAAAGTTATATTGTGAATAAAGTGAGTTAAGTCTAACCACAGAATATGAACCAAAATCATTTATGATCACTGCAAACAAAATCAAGTGTCACAATGTTGCATTTGTCTTAAAAAATTCGGCTCGCTTCGCTCGCATTTAACTTCATGGGTAAAGTATATTGTGAGTAAAGTCAGTAAAATCTAACCACAGAATATGAACCGATAAGCAGCGAGTTTTTCCTTTGAACACCGCAAACAAAATCAAGTGTTACATATTGCATTTGTCTTAAAAAATTCGGCTCGCTACGCTGGCATTTCACTTCATAAGTAAGGTATATTGCGAGTAAAGTGAGTAAAGTCTAACCACAGAATACTAGTAGTTCGCCCCGAACTGAGATCTCGCGCACCGTAGATGGCTTACATTTGGACTTTCTTCTGACTACCCCTATAATTTCAAGTGCTACTACTGCCGAGTATGCCTATTGCGCTAGCTCTTCATGGTAAAAAATACTTGCATGCATGCATGCAATACATAATGTCGTGTCTAATTTTTCATTTATTTCATATTTTTTATGAATTCTCGTCGTATTTTTAAAAGTATACGTCCTAGAATAAAAATAATAACCAGTTTGGAATGTACAAATAAAGACCTTTCATTTGACACCCCACTCAATATATTTGTTTACTTAACTTTTTTTACCCCAATTATTTTCATTCTTTATCAAATTTTTTTTTATCACGAAAATAAATCAAGTAGCATCTAAAATCATTGCAAACCAAACCGCAACGATGCCACTCTCTTTTTAAGACCGACCAGTCAATGAGCTACGAAGACATCGAAACTCTATGAAACGGGAGCTCTTGCAGCTCTGGTTTCGTAGTTTTTGTTCTTTGGTCGTATTTCAAAAACTATATATCCTAGATTAAAAATAAAAACCATTTTGGAATGCACAAAATAAGCCCTTTCGTTTGACACCCCACTCAATATATTTGTGTAACTTTAAAAAAAAATTACCCCCTTGGGAACCTAATATCTTCACAACCCCTTCATCGATTAAGCTCATATGCTCCACCGTAAATTTCCTTACTATAACCTATTGACCTACCAAGTTTCATGCAGATTGGATGAACGGTTCGACAGTTATGCGCGAACAACAATTCGTGAAACATACATACAAACATACAAACATACAAAGCAAAATCGCCCAACTTACCACTAAGATCTTCGCTCGCTTCGCTCGCTCGATCGATGAACCGATAAGCTAGCTTTTCTTTGAAAACTGCTAAAAAAATAAAGTGTCACATATTGTATTTGACTTACGTAATGTTCTTATGAGAATAAATTCTTTTAACCAAAACCGACTTACAAAAATTCGGCTCGCTTCGCTCGCTTGGTTTGAAGCTCAATTCACTCGCATTTTAACTTCATGAGTAGTTATATTGCGAGTGTAAGAGCCGAGTAGTTGTAGCCCTTACAGGTAGAAGTTGTTGCCAGTGGAAGTAGGTAGGTACTCAGTTGTGTGAGCACTTACTGTTTAGCACTATGTTACAAGGAGCACGTAAAAACACAAGATTCACTAAGTTAAGTTTATTCAGTTCGTAGTTACAAGTTTAAGGTAAAAGATGGCTAATCTATTCCTTGATAGTGCCTTGTGCGCGAGTAGGTTACGTAGTGACGTAATTGTGCAATATAAAATAACTAAAATAATTAAAGTGCAGCGCACGCGGCCTAAAGTAAAACGCTGCGTGCGCAAATTGCTTCTGTATGGTGAAACCGTACAGCGAGCAAAGTGAGTTATGTCAGACCGCAGAATAGGAAATGATAAGCAGCGAGTCTTTGAGTCCCGTAAACTTATGATAAGTTTCAAGTTCGTTAGTACTCGTACCTACTAGGATTTTAACCCCTTTAGGAATTTCGAAAAATCGTCAACTAAATAATTCAAGAATGTGCGGCCCGCAGTGTTACCTCACAATGTCCTATGCCCTTGACCAGAAAAGTATGACGACGATGCCCTAATCACTATCACTAAAGTACCTAAAGTTAAAATTAAAACAGGAAAACCACATACTGTTGGGGAATATTTAATTTTAACAGCAGTTAAAGAAGTAATAGCCACTGTGCTCCAAAAAGGTGTTTAAAATTCGCGACAGATGGTAAGAAAAATAAAAAGTAGGTAAAATAGGGGGGGGGGGGGGGGAGGGGGGCTCTAGAAAAAAAAATATTTTCAAAGTGGGCGGTGGGGAAAATAAGGTTGAGAATCTATGATCTAGATGTTATCGGGTGTTTCGCAGGACTCGTGTTTTTGGCATGTCCGGCCTTGCGAACCTATTAAAATGACCAGTTTCAGTATTGCTGTATTTTTATTTGGAAATAGTATACGAGTACGCTATTATGGCACTAGTAATATCCTCAATTATATACATAGGAAAGCTGTAATTAATTTCTAAAGTCGTGAAATCTAAGTTCTCTGGCGTGTCCGCGACACCCCTATCTGCATTCAATCGCTTATTACGCAATAATGAAATATAAATTGACACTTTTTATAACGTTAACGTTAATATAGATACTATTAGGTAGTGGTGAATCAAATTTCATGTTATTTTAACTCCACGTTACTGTTTTACAAAGCAAACAAATGTGTCCGCGATAAAAAACTAATTTCTCTGTCGCTAATTTCTGTGGCATTTTCCTAATTTCTCTGGCATTTTGCTAATTTCTTTGGCATTTTGCTAATTTCTCTGGCATTTTTCTAATTTCTCTGGACCAAACCTAATTTCAATGGGCACGAATATATTTAAACCACTAAAACTTCAAAACGGCTTTATCAAATTGAGGGCCGCTAACATTAAAATGCATGTCTTTGAGTGCTTAATTAGGTATGTTATTTTTTTTTTTTAAATAACCAAAAAAAAAATTGCGAAAATGGGGTACCGTTTTTCGGACCGCTTCTTGCGAATCATCCATATAGATACTATTAGGTAGTGGTGAATCAAATTTCATGTTATTTTAACTCCACGTTACTGTTTTACAAAGCAAACAAATGTGTCCGCGATAAAAAACTAATTTCTCTGTCGCTAATTTCTGTGGCATTTTCCTAATTTCTCTGGCATTTTGCTAATTTCTTTGGCATTTTGCTAATTTCTCTGGCATTTTTCTAATTTCTCTGGACCAAACCTAATTTCAATGGGCACGAATATATTTAAACCACTAAAACTTCAAAACGGCTTTATCAAATTGAGGGCCGCTAACATTAAAATGCATGTCTTTGAGTGCTTAATTAGGTATGTTATTTTTTTTTTTTAAATAACCAAAAAAAAAATTGCGAAAATGGGGTACCGTTTTTCGGACCGCTTCTTGCGAATCATCCTATCAATTAACAAACACGTAAAATTGAAAGCACTGCAGAGTCATTCTGTACTAGACTCACTTCGAATTCACTCAAGTGACCGAGCTCACTAAATACGCAAGAATGTATTGTGTTTGTAGTAAGATTCAAATATCGAATACGAAATTTGAAATCTCACAGCGGATTCAGCTCTTTGACATTCGAAGTGAGTTTACAGAATGAGCCTACAGATTTGCTTCTAACCAGAACTTAAACTAAAGAGACTGAATGTTCAGAATTCGGCAATGATAATATATTAGTTCACAAGTAATTCAAAAGAAAATCAGAATTGAATACAATTGCAATGACAAACACCATCACACCCATGTTGATCATACTTGCAAAGCAGACGCTGATGACATCATCTGACTAGTATAACTTGTGTAGTAAGAAACTTGTTGTTTCATGGTTAAATGGTTACAAACAACATCGTAAAGGTGCAGGAAACACCAGTCCTTCAAGAGACAATTTGTCTGAGGATGAGATAATAATGACTGGAGCATTGTAGTAACGTGGGTTGATGTAGTTAGTTTTTTTTTGATGATTTGTGTGCTTGGTTGTGCAACCAAGCGGGACACCAAGGGCCGTACGTACCACGAGCTCTTAAAGCAATGTCAAAATAATACTAGTAGTTCGCCCCGAACTGAGATCTCGCGCACCGTAGATGGCCAACATTTGGACTTTCTTCTGACTACCCCTATAATTTCAAGTGCTACTACTGCCGGGTATGCCTATTGCGCTAGCTCTTCATGGTAAAAAATACTAGCATGCATGCAATACATAATGTCGTGTCTAATTTTTCATTTATTTCATATTTATGAATTCTCGTCGTATTTTTTAAAGTATACGTCCTAGAATAAAAATAATAACTATTTTAGAATGTACAAATAAAGACCTTTCATTTGACACCGCACTCAATATTTTTAATTTTTTCAATATTTACTTAACTTTTTTTACCCCAATTATTTTCATTTTTTATCAAATTTTTTTTTATCATGAAAATAAATCAAGTAGCATCTAAAATCATTGCAAACCAAACCGCAACGATGCCACTCTCTTTTTAAGACCGACCAGTCAATGAGCTACGAAGACATCGAAACTCTATGAAACGGGAGCTCTTGCAGCTCTGGTTTCGTAGTTTTTGGTCTTTGGTCGTATTTCAAAAACTATACATCCTAGATTAAAAATAAAAACCATTTTGGAATGTACAAAATAAGCCCTTTCGTATGACACCCCACTCAATATATTTGTGTAACTTTCATAATTTTTTACCCCCTTGGGAACCCAATATCTTCACAACCCCTTCATCGATTAAGCTCATATGCTCCACCGTAAATTTCCTTACCACAACCTATTGACCTACTAAGTTTCATGCAGATTGGATGAACGGTTCGACAGTTATGCTCGAACAACAATTCGTGAAACATACAAACATACAAAGCAAAATCGCCCAACTTACCACTAAGATCTTCGCTCGCTTCGCTCGCTCGATCGATTACATTGATATTGTTCTAAGTCAAATGTCAAAGTAATATTACTTTGATATTGCTCTAATATGGCTACTACTACTTTTAGGATGGGTGACCGCAAATGGTATTACGAGCTGAGCGCTTCCGTGCTTCGGAGGGCACGTTCCCGGCTTTTAAGTCGTTAAGCAATAACGGAGGCCTTTAGGCGGCCTAAAAACTCCGTCACCAGAGTTGGCCACTTGCTCATACGAAAGAAGAAGAAGAAGAAGCTCTAATATCTCGCGGTACGGCCGGCCCCAGGTGTCATTTTCGTGTGGCGCCACCATGGTGACCTAGCGAGATAGGGCCCTAAAACAGTATTTCTGTATGTGTTCCTGGCTCTCTATAATCTGACTAATTAAGTGGTTTCAGTTGCATTCAATTGCAGTCGTCAACCATGGCGCCTTAGGGCGATCATTTCTGGGTTAGCCACTACCACACCCCGGACACTCCACGAAATCTCTATGCAAAAGCGGCGTCTAGCTACCTATATTTACACCTCATTTACACTACACAATGTCAGTTTTGTACACAGTAAGGTTGTCACCGTTAGGGACACGAAAAAAGTATCGATACTTTATGGTATCGAGTAGTTTTCTTTTTGTATCGAGTACTTATGTACTCGATACTTTGTATTCGATACTTTTACTTAACAAGTACTTTGGACAGGTGATCGTATCGAATAAATTCTGTGACGAAAACGTTCAAAAAGACGTAATGACCTATGAGTCATTTGCAAAAAAATTTGTACATTTTCTTGTCTCAGAAGGTATTTTTGTGTAACGATTTTACGTACATTTGTGTATAAAATATCACCGAGGTGTCACAACAAAAAATTTAATAAAATAAATATCGTCTTTTTGTAATAATTATCATTTGTATATGTCTATTGAATGAAACTACACAACGCAGTAAAATATTTGTGATTTTTACTTCAAATTCCCTATAATATTATAGTAGCGTAAGTTACACAAAAACACCTTGTGAAAAACCCGATCACCAAACAAAAAAACAAAAAAATTGTGGCTTTACTTACAGGTTGTTTTTATTTATCTTATATTTATGTACCTACGCCATACTTTTTTTTTAATAATATTTTTTTATAAAGAAAAAAGAAAAAAAAGTAAGGCGGAGGCCCTGCCTGAGAAAAGTAGGTACTCGATACTTTGAGGTATCGATACTTTTGTGTCGATTCTTTTACGAGTACGATACTTTTTTATCGATACTACTCATGAGTACAGTATCGATACTTTCTATTCGATACCGTGTCCCTAGTCACCGTATGAATAATGTACACTGTGGTCTCGGTCTCGTCTATGCGTCTGCGCGTGTGTTCCGTGCTCAAAGTCAGCTTCTCGCCAGCTCAAACTCAGTGTCCATTCAATATGTAGTATTATTATATGTTCTGTGCCACTACACTACCACTAATTTGAACAGCCTTGGTCATAGTATTAGATTGTCGGGTTTAGAAATTATCTTCAAAAGTGTACCTACATAAAGTACCAAATTGATTTACAATGAGTCTAATAGTGGCATTATTTAGATTTTCGTCCATTCGCAGCGCACGACCTTCCTGTTATTTGGCATTGTCACTGGCCGCAACGAATTTTACCGCGTTTTTCCCACAGACAACAAAAGTTCCACGCTCGAATTTTTGAAATTCAAACGTGCGTGACTTTGGATTGCTGCAGTTTGATTGCACAATTGGCGGGTAAGATTTGTTTTGATAACGTTTTTATTGAAGAGAAAACTTTAACGTTTTATTTCTTTGTGAAATGCACGCAACACCGCCAGAGGGTTTCCAAACATACTAACTCAGAATACAGATAATACCATACTAAGTATCTTACCTGTCTATACTAATCACATTGGACCCGTCCATTCAGAAACTGCTCCAGTAAGGAGACCTCCTTACTGTTCTGTATGTAGAGAAAGATAGGTACCTACTCATCCGATTTATGTAGAGACGGCGAGCAAAACGACTTATGAAGTTTTTTGTTTCTAAGCTGTAGGTACCTAGGTTTATCAGTAATAAATATTCAAAAAACGAATTGTTGACACTCTAGTCTTGTCTATTCTATGCCAATAACAATGCAATTTCTTAGAACACAGATAGGCAAGTACAGCGCTTATCGCTTCTGCGTAGGCGTTTGGCATCAAGTCTGCCACAAGGTATGGCATTGGCGCCGGTACTGTTCCTGATACATCAAATATTCGATCACGTCGCGTCTAGATAACAATAGCGCCATTGAATATTTGATACAGGCTATTCAATGAATTAAAATAATTGTCATCAGCCACTAGTGACTAGATCGATATAGCTAGGTTTACAGAGAGTTACAGATTTATTTGGAGTAGTATTAAATTGGTCGGCCCCTGCCCGACCATATCTATTGAATGATAGCCGAAACGTCGGGTCATGAAATAAAGTGAATTCTCTTGTTATTTATTTGATGATGATCAAATCCTGTTGTCCTTCATCAGGATCATAGGGCTCTCAGAAGGTATTTCCATTTGACTCGATCCTGCGCGACAACTTCCAGCTCCTTCCAGCCGAGGCCAATTGATGCAGCCTTCTTTTCTAATGTGCGCCTCTAGATGGTACGAGGGCGATCTGGTTTTCTTCTCCAGGGAACATGCTACGTCAGACCTTGGTTGCCTGGTCTTCGCAACCGATGTCCTATCCAGCGTCATTTCCTCAGGATAATCTCTTTGGCTATAGGTTTTGGCCGGTCAACTTTCATAGAATTGTATAGAGAAAAACAACAAAATCCAAAAAAGTCCCCTACCTAGGCCGACAAATGATACTAATATTAACATGATGATATCAAAAGGCTCATTTTTCTATAATTGATTGAACAAGCCTACCTCTATTCGCTGTGCAGTCACTGTGCAGTCATCTAATATTGTTATCGCTTTGGTTATTCGCTTACGTCATTGTATTGTGCCGTTGACCCACTGTTCATCCTATCTATTCAACTCATGTAATCATTCAACGTACTGGGGAATTCTAGATTCGAGGTTTTGGCACTCACTTTGGAGTTGGACATTTATGTACCTACAGTCAAATTCAGTGGTTAATGTGTTAGACGCAGGCTACACAGAAGAGACGTAAGACGAGGACGCGTCGCGGACAGGGCGCTAGCGAACAGCGTTGCGCCCGCGCCCCGTCTCTTCTGTATGTTTTGCGGCGCGACGCTTCTATACATTTTCTATGAAAGGGACGCGGAAGAGACATTATGTCTGCGACGCGTTCTCGTCTTATGTCTTTTCTGTATGTCCCGCGCCTTAGGTTGTTTGTTGAGGTGGATTCTTTTTCGTATTATTATGCCTTTACGTATTAGTGCTATAAAATGATATATTGCTTATCAAACAACGAAACAACCAGTTACCTAGGTGAAAGTCAAGTAATCAAATAGATTTGTAGATACTTCAACATAAAACTGGATTTTATAAAATAAACGTTGGCTATTAAACGTAATCAGAAACCTATAATTGCGCAGATATTAATTGTAATTAAATTTTACTGACTAGTCCAATAAACTATGGATAATGATGATGATCTTATCCTAAATGACAGTAGTGATGCGAAGTATATCCGTTTAATATCCAGTTGCATGCTGGATAATCCAGAAGATGGCAGTATCCAGTATTCGACTGGGGGGGTCTCACTCCGCAGTTTAGGTACGTTCGGCCGCGCGCCTCTTCGGGGAGGCGTATGGCAGTGGGTTCAATGCGACAAGTCGACAACCATTCCGCGCCAGTTAGCGACAGAGTTATGCGTTAGAAACAGAGGCAATGTTTAGGTGAATATAGCGCTAGACAGCTAAATTGCACATTGTTGCGTCACAGCAAGAGTTGCTATTTAAATATTTTTTTTCGCGAAGTGAGCCTTCTGTACGTAGTAGTAATTATAACGTGTAATAATAGTAATTATAACGTGGAGCTACTAACACCGGAGACCGGAGTCACTAGCACCATGCTAGTGACTCCGGTCTCCGAGACTGACTCCGAGCACAAGTTGGCCGCTGTCAACAAAACTTAGCTAAGCGGGGCTCATCGACCCATCCCAGAGCGGGTGTAGCTGGAGTGAGATTTGGCGAATATTGGTCAAAAAAAATTTTTGGTGGAATCATTGACACGGAAGAAGAAGAAGAAGATAAACTTTTGACTTACAAAACATTTTTTTTATAGAGGGGTAATGAATGATAATAAGTTATCACACCATAATTTATGTTATGATGATAGGTACATACTTTTTAATATTTATAAGTGGTTGTGTAGCATTCCTAAGACTTTAGTCGTGAGTCTGTCTATGTAAAACCAAAGGTAGTTGTAAAACTAATCAAGTCAATAAACATATAGTATTTTATGTATGTGAAAACAGTCAGATGTAGATGCATAATACCACTACCATCTGTGCACATTGTCACTAACATGTGGGGAATGCATCTGGCATTAAACACTTGATGACTCCTCTGTGACGGCTGCTGTGTAGGTTCAATTCTCAGGTCTGTACTGTTGAAATTTATATTGAGTTAGTAGTTAGTATCAAAATGTGACTTGTAGCGCCACCTAGCGATAAGGAATATGTAACAGCCTATTGTGTCATACAATTGTGCTATGTAGGTAGGAAGGTATGTATGTGAGAGGGTACAAAAATAAAAGTTAGTCTGCACTGGATAACCGACGCGTTTTACTTCAGGTTATGGGCCCAGCACGCTTCAACTGCGCTTCCAAGAAAGTTTTGTATGAGTTTATGACGAAATACTACTGTCAAAACAGCCTAAAAACTCCGTCACCAGAGTTGGCCACTTGCTTATACGAACTTACTTACTTAGGTACTACTTTAATAGTAAAGTTGTATGAGCAAGTGGCTAACTTTGGTGACAGAACTTTTAAGTCGCCTAAAGCCCTACATCATAGCTTAAGACTACCACCAGGGTCCACAACTTGACATGCCCTCTGAAGCTTGGAGAAATCATAATAATATTGACATTAATGGTACAGTTTTTTGCCTTTGTAAGTACCTAAGTAAGCTCGTATGAGCAAGTGGCCAACTCTGGTAATGGAGTTTTTAGGCCGCCTAAAGGCCTCCGTCATGGCTTAACGACTTATAAGCCGGGACCGACATTTAACGTGCCCTCCGGAGCACGGAAGAGCTCAGCTCGTAATACCACTTGCGGTCACCCATCTTAAGAGTGACTGCGCACAACGCTGCTTAACTTCAATGATCAATCAAGAACGTCCAAGTAAGCTACACCACGAGCGCTTCTCAACTATAGACATTGGTACCAAACGGAGAAATCATACTAGGTACAACAATATTATTCAGAAAAACATGTTTAGTTATTTAAATAGGTATCTTATGTGTAAAACATTGCAAAGTTAAATGAAAGTGTCTGTCTTACGCATGCAAAACAGCAATGGTAAGTGCATAAGTTAACTAATTAGCATGCTTATGTATGTTCAGATGCAATGAATTACATGGCTAAGTGTAGGGAAAGGCCATTATGTTGCATGTGCATAAGCAAATTATACCTTTTTCTTAGGCACTATCGCTTGGCACTACTAGTAGAGTGAAGGGAAATTTTACTTTCGTGTGACACTACTAGTGGGTCCGACTAATACAAGCTACCTCACTCTGTCCTATAATAATGTATGCCTTCAGAAAAGAAAACCATAGGTAGGTACCTGAACTTACTTTTCAAAAACTTATTAATATCTACCTACTTACTATTAAAATGGTACCCAAGGGACGGCAAACGCAGCAGAGGGAGACAGATTAAGAGATGGAAGGACGATCTGCCCAAGGGCTGGCGCAGAGCGTGCCTAGACCGTGCGCTATGGCAGAATCTGGAGGAGGCTTTTGTCGAAGGACAACCTGACCTAGGTTTGATGTCAACGAACCTAATTAAGTTTAATAGGTAAGTATAATAATAGGTTTAGTTAGTAATTTAAGTTAAGCTTAAGTCAAAATGTTAAGTAAGGTCAGAGAATAAAGGCTCTTTTTATTTTATTTATATATGTACTTACTATTAAAATGAGAATGGGCGCCGGCGATTATTAGATCATAGATAATAATAGTTTTATCTGTTGAATATTAAAAAAAAAAATAACAAATCGGGTGCTGAAACTCCTTGAGAAAAAGTTACCGAAGAGGTGCCTTGCGAGGTCAACTACCACAGAAAAACATTTTGCAATCATGCAAACAAGTTTCGATTTTGAATTGAAGTAGGCAGGAAGGTTAGTAAATTTTTGTAAACCATAAAACTAGTAAATAGTCGACAAATAGATTACTAGATTAGGCTTACCTGTTTTATTGCAGATAACAAAATTCTGAGTAAAAATATTTCACTTGAACACTAAAACAACCAAAACTTTTATCTAACTTTTCACAATGCACGTTTCAATTTCACAGCACAGTGTTCTGTCACAACTATAAGTTTTTAAATAAAATGTAAACAAATGACGATGATAAAAAGTTCGGTAAATAAACGTAAACAAACAAAACACAAGAGAACGCACCGTCACGAACTCGCGAACGGAAAAGTGAGTGAGTGACGAATCTGCACCAACACAACAGCAATCACCAAAACAAACTGACGTTTGTTGGGTTGCCACATAGAGATAGTCAAGTACCCAACTTTATTTTTTTTATTGTCTGAGTGTAATTTCAACTTTGTAATTTGACATAACGTTTAAGCTTTGTTTAATAGAGGTATCTAAAAAAAAAATACAATTACTTTAGGGGTTGTTTTAAATGTGTGAAAAATTTATTTTAATACAGTTGCTCAAAAAGTGGCGTATTGCAGGGACGTATAGCGTTCGGGAAGTGGGCTATTACACACTCGTGCTTTTTTTTTACCTTTCCCGCACTCGTGCGTTCTTTTTCCCAACTGTCAAAATAATGTCTATTAAAAAGAAAAACCAACCATGAAGTTTTTACTAAAAAAAAATCATAGAAGTTTTTATGATTCATGCAAATACGTATATTTCTAAAAAGAAGCTAAAAATTTGTTTTTTATATCAGATTTAATGATTTGATTGAATGAGTTAGGTTAGGTTTCATTTCATTTCATCTCATTAAATTTCATTTTCATTTCATTTCAATAAAAAAATTCTACTGAAGACTTGGCTGTATGGGCATAGTTCCCTTTGCCTACCAGAATCAATGAAAAAAAAAATCTCATATTCTACGGTTGGCGCCATTTTCTAGATTAAATTGCTTCATTTTTTCGTAACTGTATTAAAAATAGTCGTTCAGTACACGTTCGGAACCGTCATTGCAACTTGTCCCGACTGTCAACCCTCGCCTTCGGCTGCGCCTCGGCTCGGGTAGACATTTGTCGGAACTCGTTGTAAT
This sequence comes from Camptogramma bilineatum, assembly GCA_958496255.1. Taxonomy (NCBI): domain Eukaryota; kingdom Metazoa; phylum Arthropoda; class Insecta; order Lepidoptera; family Geometridae; genus Camptogramma; species Camptogramma bilineatum. The sequence continues at coordinate 2,412,433 of OY292476.1, forward strand.
GACAGCCTTTCCGAACTTGTACTGAAATATACTATTGTGGTGGTGGGTGTCACAGAACAGTTAATAATTTGTTGGTGAATTTGTTGTTCTATTTTTATAAACCTAACACCTAGGTATATAATCGATCGAGCGAGCGAAGCGAGCGAAGATCTTAGTGGTAAGTTGGGTGATTTTGCTTTGTATGTTTGTATGTTTGTATGTTTGTATGTTTGTATGTTTGTATGTTTGTATGTTTGTATGTTTCACGAATTGTTGTTCGAGCATAACTGTCGAACCGTTCATCCAATCTGCATGAAACTTGGTAGGTCAATAGGTTGTGGTAAGGAAATTTACGGGTAAGCATATGAGCTTAATCGATGAAGGGGTTGTGAAGATATTGGGTTCCCAAGGGGGTAAAAAATTATGAAAGTTACACAAATAAATTGAGTGGGGTGTCATACGAAAGGGCTTATTTTGTACATTCCAAAATGGTTTTTATTTTTAATCTAGGATGTATAGTTTTTGAAATACGACCAAAGACCAAAAACTACGAAACCAGAGCTGCAAGAGCTCCCGTTGCATAGAGTTTCGATGACTTCGTAGCTCATTGACTGGTCGGTCTTAAAAAGAGAGTGGCATCGTTGCGGTTTGGTTTGCAATGATTTTAGATGCTACTTGATTTATTTTCATAATAAAAAAAATTTTGATAAAGAATGAAAATAATTGGGGTAAAAAAAGTTAAGTAAACAAATATATTGAGTGGGCTGTCAAATGAAAGGTCTTTATTTGTACATTCCAAAATAGTTATTATTTTTATTCTAGGACGTATACTTTTAGAAATACGACGAGAATTCATAAATATGAAATACCTAAATGAAAAATTAGACACGACATTATGTATTGCATGCATGCCAGTATTTTTTACCATGAAGAGCTAGCGCAATAGGCATACTCGGCAGTATCAGTAGTAGCACTTGAAATTATAGGGGTAGTCAGAAGAAAGTCCAAATGTAAGCCATCTACGGTGCGCGAGATCTCAGTTCGGGGCGAACTACTAGTATATGTAGCTATAAAGGTATATCATAAATCTACAATAGATATTAAACTACCTAAGTTTTTACTTGTGAAATAAAAATCGAAAGCATCGTTGCTCAATACTTTTAATAACTTCATAATTCATTATTTACTTGGGCTATTACGACCCACATTTTATCACTATCAAACACAGAACACCCAATCAATAAACAAACATTTGAGGGCAGTGAAAGAACAGTTCACTCACAGTCAACGTGTTAGCTAATTTCTGTCTACAAAATTACTATTTTTGGTCAATCAATACTCCATCAGACTAGCAGGATAATTTTTGTCACATTTGGTGGTTTTCCTAGTGCTTCCTGTTCACCGAAGATCTAGAATGAAAAAAATAATTAGGTAGGTACCTACTTAAGTAGGAAGGTGTATTTTTACTGTAAAAATAGATCGCAGAGTATGCGATTTCAATGATAATATAACTGTAAAAATGTAAAACAAATAAATCACCTGAATTTTGGGGAGAACCTGCGTCGTCTGACTTCGTTCCCTGCATCAAGTTTGAGCTCGTCTCCCTTGGGGGGTCCGTACTCTCTGAAGCCGGGGGGTCCGTATTCCAGGAAACCCTCTGGTACTTTTACCCTGAAAATATGGAAAGCTATAAAATAATAACTGACAGTTTTATGAATGACATTTTTGTTGCGTCAAGTCAAACTAGCGTCAAACAAAGGCGAAGGTGGATCCGTACGGGTTGCCCGCGAAATTTAAATTTTATTGCGGTATTTGCAATAGGACATAAACTTTATTGTTCTTGATCAAAAACATGATTCGCGTCAAGAACATTTATGTATTTCCCTAATAATATCTGAATCATCAATACTTACCTCTCTATAACTTAAATTGGTGCACATAATGCTATATGTACCTAACTTTATTTTTTATACTTAGTACATAATGTAAAATAACTCACTCTGATTCATCTTGATTAACTTTCAGTTCTGCGACGGTTTCAATGCTCTGTTGAACCTGCAAAAGTAAGTAGGTAGGTACTATTTAAAACCAAAAATCAAAATTACAAATGTTACCACTGAAAAAGTTCCCTGAAAGTAGATAGGTAGGTTCAGGGGCGTAGCTATAGCTTTGTTAAGGGGGGGGTCCAAAGGTTCCAATATACCAAAGATCTTTGTTAAGGGGGGGGGGGGGGGGGTCCAAAGATTCCAAAATACAAAAATTGACTAGGTTTCCTCCGAACTTAATGGGCTAAGGGGGGGGGGGGGGGGTCCGGACCTCCTAAACCCCCCTTATATACGTCCCTGGGTAGGTTATTTAATAGGTAGGGGAACCTGTTGAACCTCGTCCATTGATATCCCTTGGCCACCAAGGCTTATTTCGTAATCTGTGCGAGTTTTTTTGTTTTTGTCTGTGGTATTATAAACGTCATTGGTCAACACCAACATGAAGCTAGAATCGAAAAACCAGCGTGGAGTGAGTGAGGCGTGCGCATTAAAAATATAAAAAAGTGCTCAAAAAGAGGGTAATTTTAATTTTACTTTAAGTTAATTCACATATAACAGTACATACTTACGAGATAACCATTTCGTGCAATCAAATATAGGTGAAATGGACTTTAGATAGGCATAGAAATATCGACCCAAATCGAACTCAAAGTGCATTTTAAAAATTCGTTAATTTAAAATGAGGCAATTTTGTACCTTTGCCACCATATTTGCTTTGTACTTTGGACAGGGGCTCACGTACAAATTTGTATCAAGATATCAAACAGAAAAAAAAAGCACCGAAGAAGGTTTGTAAAAAGAGAGAAGCCTATTTTGTCCTAAAAGCTGTAAAGTATTTGGACTTTTGTTGATAAATTTTTATAATAGGACGCGATAATGATCTTAAGATCACAGAAATTTTAAGAACCTATTGTTTTTTTATTATTCTAGCATAACTTAAGATAAAAATGGAAATTATTATTATTTTTTATCTAAAGTATATCCCATAAAAATGTTCTTTCCATTCATTTAAAAATAAAGCATTGTTTGATTCGATAACATGGTATTTTCATGAAAAAAAACTAGTAAGGTCAAGGTACATCTTGCAGTGACCAAGGTATATCTGGTGTGTTGTACCTTCGACAAATTCCCATTTTTTGTTCAAATCTCTTTATCTTCTAAAGTGTCATTAAAAATTAAAAATTTATTTCATAAATATGTAGTCAAATAGTGTATCCCTGCATGTGTCCATATTTGGTAAACCTAATTCCAATCTTTATAGGCAAAAAATTTTTAATAAGATCGTGTGGCCGAGGTTCAACAGGTTCCCCTACCTACTAACTCTGAAACACAACACCTGATTTTCCGGGAAATTACCTACCTATTTTGTCATGATGCGCTAAAAGTGTACCTACGCTTCATTTTTACGTCATTACCTAACGAGATTGTTTCGATGCATTTTATTTTTCAGCTAGGTAGGTACCTTTACCTACACTTCTTCCAACGGATCTTGGCATTCGTGAAGTTAGCCGTTTCGATGCGCAGTGCAACTTTTTCATACAAAATTTTCTACTGCGCAGCGGAAAGCCAACTTCACGAATGCCTAAATCCATTGGGACAACTGTACCTATCTTCTATAATGTCTGTCTTACCTCCTCTGGTTTGACTTCACTTTCAATGACGACAAGAGCCTCGGCAATGTTTCTGACTCCTTCGATTGACTCCACCGCTTTTGCAATCTGTGCTTTTTCTTGTAGGACAATGTTTTCAAGTTTCTGTTCTTCGACGACAACCTTCTCTAATTTCTCTTCAACAGCAGCCACAGCAGATTCAACCTGTAGAAAGATTAATATTTTAAAGTTCCAGTGATCTAAGTAAATACCTAGAGTGCGCCGCAAACTTTATGGCGGCTGAAGTGCGCGGCAGATTCGACTTTACGCAGGTACAGTCAACGCAATGGAATAAATTTTATCTAAATAGCTCGCCTAGCCCCGCCCCTCACCGCCTTCCCCTCCCCGCAATTGCATTGACTGTACCTGCGCTAAGTCGAATCTGCCACGCACTTCAGCCGCCATAAAGTTTGCGGCGCACTCTACCTCCTTAGAAACACTAGATCTCATTATTTTCCAGAATATTTTGTGTTTCTTGTCCTGTCTAAACAGTGAAGGAAAACATTGTGAGGAAAACAGTTAGCTTTCTAATAGCGTCGATGGGCTTGTAACCTGTCACGTATGGAATGCTAACTTCTGCAATATGTGGGCATGTACCAAATGTGTATTTGGACATAGGTAGGTACCTCTAACTACCCCCTTAGATATTTTCAAAGGATCTTTAAAAAAACCTAAAAAGATCTGAGAGAATCTCTACCGCGCCTTGGAAATACAGTCATGATCATTTTTTATTGATTTTATTTTAATTTTTTGTTTTTTAGCTGGAAATACCTGCTTGACTTCTGAAACTTCTTCGACGATTTCAGCTTTGTCTGTAGCGATCTCAACATTCTCTGTGACAACTTCAACTTTTTCTGTCGCGATTTCAACTCCTTGTGTCACTTCAGCTTCGATTTTGTCAGTGACGGCGTCGTAGGTGGCAGTTACGTCATCAATAAAACCTTGGGTCTTCAATTCAGCGACTTGAGCCTCAGTGGTTGCTTCTTGAGTTTGTTCTGTTTTCTGTTCTACGTATGCTGAAACATTAATTTTCATACCATTGGTCAAATAAATGCTAGTAGGTAGGTACACTTCTTCCAACGGATCTTGGCATTCGTGAAGTAGCCATTTCGATGCGCAGTGAAACTTTTTCGGACAAAACTTTCTATTGCGCAGCGAAAAGCCTAACTTCACGAATGGTTAGATCCGTTGGAAGAAGTGTATCTCTTGACACATGCCTTAGCATTTGGAAAGGTACCTAGGTAGTAACCTATAGTGCGCCGCAAACTTTATGGCGGCTGAAGTGCGCGGCAGATTCGACTTTGCGCAGGTACAGTCAACGCAATAGGCATGAATCCTAATTTTCAAAATCTCTTCTATGATATTCAGAAGGATCTATTATGTCTAAAATATATCATATTTCTGTAGAAAATTAAGGTTTTTGTGCAATAAAAGTACATTTAAATTTAAATTTTCAAATTCACGCCAAAACGCTCGCCAGTGTCATGGCGTCTGTTTTTACGTCACGGATCGGTATATCAACCAGTGATGCCTACATAGTTACTATAGAAACAAAAGGATGTTTACCGAGACGAGACGCAATGACAGACGCCATGACACCGGCGAGCGTTTTGGCTATCATGGCGGATTGTTGTATTTTGTAGATTTATTTTAGCAAATAAATTAGTAATCTCGACATTAATAAGAGAATAAATACATTTTTCAAAATCTTTGAATCCTATTTCATTAGATCAGATAAATATTTTGGCGATACTTGATTACTGTCATCATGCCTATTGCGGGGAGGTGAAGGCGGTGAGGGGCGGGGCTAGGCGGGCTATCTAGATAAAGTTTACTCTATCTATTGCGTTGATTGTACCTGCGCAAAGTCGAATCTGCCGCGCACTTCAGCCGCCATAAAGTTTGCGGCGCACTCTACTATACCTAAGTGAAATAAGTAGGTAGTTTTACCTTCAGTTTCCCGCTGCTGTTCAACCAAAGCGCTGCCATCAATCACGTAGAAAGTCTGCTCAGTCACCACATCTGGCAGGGTTTGTACGATGAAGGTTTCCTTAGGGGGGCCATACTCTTTCAGACCTTCAGACCCTGACGCTTCTGGTGCGAAGAGTAGGGTGTCTTTGAGAGGGTTATCAGCTGATTTCTGTAGGATTTTGATACACTCTAATCACACTAATTTAATTTAATTTTAATTACACTAATTTAAATATAATTGCGAAAGTTTCGATGTTTGGATGGATGTTTGGATGTATGTTTGGTCCTCTATAACTCGACAACCAATGAACCGATTTGGCTGAAATTTGACATAAGTATAGATAGATAATGTCCGGGAGTAGGACATAGGCTACTTTCTATCCGAGTACCACGCGAGCGAAGCCGCGGGACAGGAATGGCTGACGGCCGGGTTCTGTCGGCTCCGGCTCTGCAATGCTGTCTCGGTCGAACGACTGCTTTAGTTGCTCTGTCTATCCTTGTCTATTTAGCAAATTCAAGGTGCGTTCGAGACGATGTTCCACGAGGCACTGAGGGCAGGTTTGTCCCTAGGACTCACTCGAGTTGGAACAGCCATTTTGGTGAGTCACTTATCTTCCACTTTTTGAAAAGATCATTGGTATTACCTGAACTTCATTAGGCAGATAGAAGGCCGGTCCAGTGGGCTTCCACCCACTCGGCACATAGGGCCCCGAGCGGGCGGCCGACACGGAGCCGATGGCGAAGATAACAGCTACGATAACCTGTGGAATAAAAAAAAAAGAGTTTATTTTCCTTTTAGATAACTTCATCTTTACCCCACACTGCTTATCATTGTATCGGTACGGTACCTACCTAAGTATCACAATTTCTGATGCGAAAGAGGCATGTATGAATCCCAATATCATTTCATACTAAAATAATAACAAATGGATTATAGGTAGGTAAGTACCTAATTTTGACAAATTGTAAATGTGATTTTAATTTTGCCGATTTTTATTTAAGTAGGTAATTAAGTACCTACTTAGGTTTCCAACCCCAATTTCACCTAAATCTAGACTTTTTTTTTGTATTAAAGCAATTCCTTCAATTTTTGATCATATCCATTTTGAAATTAGACCTCACAATAGAATCTGTAAGATACCTACCTAGATAATATTGAGATTTGTATTTAGAATATTACGTTTGCCTTTTATATATTCTTTCACTTTAAAATCTTTTCTCTTTAAAATCACCTCTTACAATCATCTCTTTCACTTTAAAATCTGAAAATCTTTTACCTGCATGTTGATGAGATCTTCAGAACTTCGAAACTGAATGCTGTCTGTCACTCTCCACCAGTTTTTATATTATGATTCGCTTGTAAAATTAGCTAATTAAACAAAACCTTCAATTATGTTAGTCAAATATTGACAAAACAGATGATCGGTAAAAGATAGCAATGTTAAGGTCAATTTAATTTAATAGCTCCGGAAACACATAAAACTACTTTAAAAAATCTGTGATCTACAATGATGATCATTTCTTATGATGATGATGATAATGATCTATAAATACCTACCTACATTATTTTCTTTATTAGTTGGGCACTACCTTCTTTTTCTTCTTACACTGGCTTTTTACTCAACTCAAAGGTTGCCTGGAAGAAATCGCTTTAAGCGATAAGACCGCCTCTTTTTTGTACTAATTTATCTTTGTATCCTACTTACATGCAATAAAGTGTTCATTCATTTATTCTTAATTCCATCATCATCATCATTCACTCCTTGTATTTTCTTCTTCAATCACCCTATTCACTAAGTCCTGTCTTTGAAGAGGGGATAGAATATGAGACGGTCTCACGTCTCATTGAGACGTTGAGCCTTTATTTTTAACCGACTTCAAAACAAGGAGGAGGTTCTCAATTCGTCGGAATATTTTTTTATGGATGTTCACCGATTACTCGAAGACGCCTGGACCTATCTAGATAATTATTTTTTGTTTGAAAGAGCATAATTTCCGATTTTTTTTTTTGCAAAATTTGGTGAGAATCTGTCGAGGATCTTCGGAGTTATGAACAGAAATGCACCTCGAGAGTGAGCTCGACAGCTCAGATTTGAAGTCGGTTTTTTTAATTTTTAATTTACTTAGCCACTTGTTACAGGTAGGTAATCTAGTTAAAATTCTTCTTTACACCTACAATTTGGAATTCATTCGCTGTTAATTGATGTTTTTTCACACCTCTCCGCTACGTTATCCGCTACGATGCTACGAACGTCATACAGCGTTGCTCAAATTCAGAAAACTCAAAATAAACCTACCAAGGACAATTTTCTTGTGAGACACTTCTACAAATGTTTGCTAATTTTCTGCCCAATTGAATAAACGCAAATATTAATCAGGCAGTTTTTTTTTGGAAATATTAATTTAGTTCAGTCGTGGATTTAGAGCTAGCTTCGTAGGTAAGGTACCATTTTTCTATATTTTTTGATTGTTTAATTATATTCTCTATCGATTCATACCGCTTTGATAGTACCTAAGCGGAAACTTTAAAACCACAACACAAATCAAAATGGCGGCGGGTGGATTAGCCAATCTGCTTCCATAGAAAAATGTTCGAAGCCAATTCGAAGCCCTAGACACTATAGTCTTTTATTTTATGAGTTATTCTGTCAATGTAACGTAATCTTTAGTACCCAGGTTTTAGTTTTTCCCATTCCTTTTATGTATTTTTTCAGTGTTTTGTTTCTTTTAATCTTCTATAGAAAAGATTTCAACGCATTCTTTCTTGACTTGAACTTACAAAACAATGTCAAACTAACCGTACGTTAGCTTACTTCCTATACTTACTTTTTTCTTTAAATTATTTGTCCTGTCTTGTCCATCCAAAGGTAGCCTAGAAGAAATCTCTGTCAGCGATAAGGCCCCCATTGTAATAAACACCATAGGTGTTTAATTATTACCTAGCTATTTAATTGACTATTTTTATTTCTGACCTAACTATTGTTTACTCAACTGCGGCGAAGCTCAGAGGAGGATTATGTGTTTGACCTGAATGTATGTATGCGTGTAATTGTGTAAGTATGTCCTTCCTAGTTTGTTAGTAGGTAACTGCTCAATGGCTCAACCGATTTTGATAAATGATACGTCATTATATTCACCTTGATGCCGCGAGTATCACAGGGTAGATAGAGGTAAGTAGGTAGGTACATAAAATTGCTGGCTAAAAAAAAACTCCAAATAGTTCTTAAAATTTAATACATTATTAAGTACCTACTTAAATTAAGTAGCAGCTATCACAAAACCATTATTTTGTGTTATTTTTACAATGAAAAATTAATCTAATCCGTATCACACAAAGAAAACTAGACCTACACACAAGTGAAAAAGGTTGGTTAGTCAATTGTAGCCTCCCGCGCGGGCATGAGCGCCATTTTGGCTGCGCCCACCATTTTCGTTGTCATGGTAACCATGCTGGTTGTCTTGGTAGCCATGTTGGTTCTGGAAGCCATGATTTTCTTGGCCGGAACGGAAATTGTTTGCATTGGAACCATAGCCAGAACGTGTGAGGTCTTCAGAATCTTCGTATGAAATCTGGGGTTTGAAGCCACGCTCATCTGCTTCATAGCTAACGGTCTGAAATGAAAGGATGAAAAGGTAGGTACTTAACATGATTTTTAGTTAGGTACCTACTCGTGACCAACTGTAATGTCATCCTAATGGCAAATGTTATAGCTGACCAGTCGCCTCCGTAACCGAACCTCACCGCATCGCCTCGGTATTCTTTGAATGGAATTCTATGAAGCAACGCTCGCTACCTCACTAGATCAACGCTGGAACGCCACCAGATCGCCGCACCGCAATCCAAAAGTGGTGCGGGCGGCGACTGATCAGGTATACTTAACCTTTAGTCTTGTTGAGTGTCTTCTATGGAGGTTAACCTTTAGTTCATCGGGATTCCAGGCACAATAGAAAATCAATTGTGTCTCGACCAGATCTGTGCTCCGACAGATAACCAGTTAATCGTTCCCCTTTAATATACTTCCATGACCTGCCCCCCGATTGTCTGTCTTTGATAGCAACCAAAATCAGTCTCAAACTCTCAAATATGACAGTTCAGAGACCACGCAAGTAGCTCTGTTACTCTCATCTCATCTAGACCGAACGCGACAACTACGACCTACGAGATCGTTTTGACAGTTTGAGATTTGAGAAAAGTTATATAGACAATCAGCCTGCAAATTCCGTCTTTTCAAGTTCCTTGAAGGGTTTACCTGTTTCCTTCCATCAGGAAGAACGACATGGTACTCCCCCTGGGCGCGCTCCTCCTGTCTTTCCTCGTGGTGTCCGAAGTCAGTTCCCTCATACTCATCGTTCACCATGTAGCCGAAGTTGTAGCTAGCTGGTTCCTGTTGTAATAACATAATCTTATTTCGTCTGGAAAAAGGCCAGGTCAAGAGTACCGACGAGCTTGCATGAAAAATATGATGAGAGTGAATGAAGCGAAAGAAGTTTGTCAGAACTGTAGCAAATGGAGATCTGTGGCCTCTGCCTACCATGTCCATGATTTGTTGAAAGGATGAAAGTAAGTATGATGATAAAGCTTACAGCATTGCCATCTTCCAGTGCGTTTCTGGCAAGTCCTCCGTTCTGCTCATATCCCTGGCCATTGTACCGGTTCAGCGCGCGTCCGGCAGCCTGGTGAGGACCCGAAGAGTGGCCAGGTTGGACACCATTTCTGAAACAAAAAAATTATGATTACTAGCGATTCGCCTCAACTTCGCCTGGTTTAGGTAATAAATAGACAGGAATAATGTACTTTTCAAATTAAGAAAATCTCAAATACTTCATCATCATCATCATCATTCACAGCCCGACTTCACCCACTGCTGAGTATACGTACGATCCTGCGTCAGTCCAATCCATCGTTCTGTCTCGGCCACCATTCTGTTATGGCTTTACTCCACCTGCCATCATCTCGCCTCATCATGTGCCCAGCTCCATTTGAGTTCCAAAATCCGATCACCAAAATCTTTAACTTTAGTTCGTTTTCGGATTTCGACATTTAAGTAAGTAATTTATTTTTTATTTATTTTCTCAAATACCTATACCTACTTACTTACTAGACATCAAATTCATAACGTCTCAATTTTGCCATCCAAGGTCGACGATGTCAATGTTGGATGTCAAAGGAAGCACATATGAAGTTACCTGGCAAATCCACTAGCTCCATGGTCCAAAGCTCCATGATCTGGTCTCCCGAAGCCTTGACCCTGGCTTCGCGCCGCCACCACCTGAGGAAGGTTCTGGCCGGATTGAGGGTAGCCACCAGCACGAGTGGATGGTGGTAGGTAGCTAGAAAAGTATCAGTAAATTAAAGTACAAGTATCATCAGACCAGCCTCCAAGCCAGCAGCGATCGATTCTATTTCTACAATACGCTAAGGCTGAGCGCCATTAAAAAAACTGAGGAGTGATTTTACCTGTTAGATGGAGGAGGTTCTGCCGCCGCAAAGGTCATGATGAGAGCTGCTGCTGCGATTAACTATAAAATAAACATAATCATTATCTCTACGATATATTATATCTCCTTAGTTAGATCATATTATGATCTAAGTATATCTCCCTATATAAGTATCAAATCTACTTGGATCAAATCGTACCTCACAATTAGGTAGGTACCGACCTCAGTATTTAAAGAATTTCTTTTTATTATTTTTTAACAATATCAATTTTGAACACTTTTTTAGCACATTACAAACCACATTACCTTCATGTTTTCAAAATAATCCAAAATGCACAACACACAACAGACAAATGATACCTTTGCACTCCAAAATAAAGCTTATATACTCAGCTTAATCCACTGCAACCTATTGTATGCCAGGGGTTGAAAAATGACAGTAATTAGTGACCTAAAGAATTTCGTGATGACAGTTTCAAGGTGTCATCGGATTAGGACAGAGGAAGGTGTTGGGTCTTTAGTCGTTTCGCACCACGAACGATTCGGACCGCGGTGTGAATCGCCCCAGAGCTATTTTTGAATGGGTTCTTTCGCACCAGGGTGGTGACAGCGGTGCGAATCGCCTAAAGTATCTTTTCAAATGGGTCGATTCGGACCACAGCACAGTGTACCAAAAGCCCATATTTTTTAGATAAATTCCCAGAGTGACTTTTTTGGAATGTTTTTGCATATTATTTTGGTTCAGTAGGGTCAAAGAAACCTATTTTAGAAGTTTAGCCAATTTGCCCCTCGGGGGGGCAAGTTGGCCCCCCTGTGGGGGCAAGATGACGGAGGCCTTTAGGCGGCCTAAAAAATCCGTCACCAGAGTTGAGTACTTGCTCATACGAAAGAAGCTAGATAACGGTTATGAAAAGAAGAAAAAAGCGTCCATTTTCGTAGCTACCTAGTTACCAAAAAGTAAAAAAAAAACAGTCTATTTCGTGGTTACTAAAATAAGAAAAAAAAATCCGCTTTTGTAGCTGGTTATGAAACACAGTTGTGTACCTACCTACATGGATTAAATTTAATCAGTGAAGAAAAAATCTTCTTTCGTAGCTAGATAGGACAAATAGTTATGAAAATGGACCAAAGGCATTGCTGTGTTCAAAATTATCTATAAGTGTCTATTTACTATATCTATAAGTGTTTAAACAAAACTTAGGTATCTCTCTAATCCTATTCCATTAAACGAGCAATATTTGTTTGTTTGATTGATGTTTGTTTGTACCTACTGAGTTTTAGTTTTAGTTTTAGTTTTTGATCTCACTAGATTAACGCCTTAGATTTAATTATCAGTAATGTTAGTCATAAGTTGTAAATAAATAATTGTCTAATTGTCTAATTGTCTCGAAAACAGCTCTAGAGATTTCGATGAAATTTGCAGGACGGGTGTTTACGGGAGTGAAAAATCGATCTAGCTAGGTCTCATATCTGGGAAAAGCCATTTTCTATGCATTTTCACGCAAAAAGTGCAATGTGGTTCGTAATTGAACCACTAGATGGCGTTCGTTGGTTGCCAACGAGCAGAGCTCGGTCGCCCAGAAAGGGCCATGCCGATTTTGTATGGGCGTTTGGTGCCTTTTTTATTTCGCGCGGCCATCAACCAAACATTAAAATATAAACTCTTAGGAGTATATCAAATAAAATTGTGAGCACAGTATACAGCTTCACTCAGCCAGGACCGAGTTATACAGGGTGAGTTTTTAAAGAGTACCTCTATGGCCAAATCTGAAACTATTAGCAATAGCGAAAAACACTCAAAGGAGTGTCATAAGCGATTTTGATTAGAAGTAAAACTGCATCATTACATTTTAAAAATAATCATTTTCCTGGCCAGGAATCGAACCTGTTGGTTAAAAAAAAACTTTTTGTATTATTATACCATCCGATAGTGTAGATGATAAGGATCAATTTCTGAGAAAAGCTATATACGGCAAACTAATAAAAAAAAAGTTATGGGTAATCTACGAAATATTAAGAGTTTTAATCAGTTTATTAAAAATCAACACTTTCTGTTAGTTTGACGCATGTAGTTTCTCCTCAGAAATTGATCCTTATTATCTACACTATCGGATGGTATAACAATACAAAAAGTTTTTTTTTGTAACCAACAGGTTCGACTCCTGGCCAGGAAAATGATTATTTTTAAAATGTAATGATGCAGTTTTACTTTTGATCAAAATCGCTGAAGAGTCCTTTGAGTGTTTTTCGCTATTGCTAATAGTTTCAGATTTGGCCCTAGAGGCACTCTTGAAAAACTCACCCTGTATAACTCGGTCCTGGCTGAGTGAAGCTGTATACTGTTCTCACAAATGTTGTTTTTTATACTCCTAAGAGTTTATATTTTAATGTTTGGTTGATGGCCGCGCGAAACAAAAAAGGCACCAATTTCGGCATAGGCTTTTATATATTATATTAGTGTAGATTTTTTTGTCCTATTATTTCATGCCTGGTTGTACTTTAAGAAATGTGTGTAACACTATGTATCTTTGTCCGAATTCACCTATCTAAAAAGATAACTGTTTTGTTCCCCCTCAGCAGCGGTCCGAATCGACCCATCACAAAAAGTTCTGGGGCGATTCGCACCGCGGTGCGAAAGAACCCATTCAAAAACAGCTCTGGGGCTATTCACACCGCGGTCCGAACCGCTTGCGGTGTGAAATGACTAAAGACCCAAGGTGTTGAGCTGTTAAGACTAAATTATTTGTATTTACCTATCCCCAAGGTACAGTAGACATTCTCTTCTCATTAGGCATTTAAAGTCCCAAAAAAATGTCGTAGTTAGAGGTATCAAATCAAATACACATACCAACCTACCTATTTGATACATGCCTAAATTTTGCAGAAGTTATCAATCCATACGTGACCCATACCATACCGTACCGTACCGTGAGGTTGCCTAGCCCATCGCCGCCATTAGAAAGATAACTAATTTCCTCACGATGTTTTCCTTCACAATATAGAGCTCGTGTTAATGCGCGTAAAAAAAAAACCATTGATGCACGGCCGGGATTTGAACCCACGACTTTCGGATCCAAAGTCGAGGCGACCCACTCGGACAATAAACTTTTCGTTTAGAACAATTTACTTAGGTATATGATATTTCGTTTTGACTGTCTTTCCCAGTCTTTCCTGTGGAAAAGGCTCACTAAGCCGAGTTCTGGACACGCCTACATCATCTCAAAAATGTACCAGATAGGTAGGTACTTCATTGTCCTGTTGATAGGACGCCTAACTTTTTTGTATTTATACTGTGATACTTTTAAGCTACTCAATCCCGTTGGAAATCATCCATTGAAGATTTTAAAGCCTATTTTTTATTTATACTTCGATAATTTTATGCTACTCTATGTTTTTCTTAGTCTGACATGTCATTCAAGGATGTAACTGCGACATCTCTAGACACATGCTTCCTAAAGTATGACCTTGCTCTGTTTCGTCCTCACTGGTTCTGTTTAAGTCATAGAACATTGACCTGCTTAGGTATAAAGGCTTAGGTATAAAGCATTGTATTTGAGTCCAGACAGTAGGTACACAGAAAATGATGAATTAAATAGTCTTCTCATGAAAAATGCTGGTACGAGATTTTTATTTTATTTGATTTTTTTACACTTACCAAATTATTATTAGATAGGTAAGTAGGTACTTATTACTGGAGCACATGTGCGTCACGGGTAGGCACTGAACGCGTTATACGCGAATAAATTTTCGAAATGAAAATACATTGGTCACACAAAACACCTCTTTTATAATCTTAGCTAAGGAATAAAGAAAACAATTTTAATTCTTAATGATTTTATTAAACAAGTAAGTTAACAGTTATAATAAGTAAGTACCTACCTATCTACCTAAGTTATGGAAAATTTACTTTTTGTTATTGAAAATAAATATTCTAAGTTCAGCTTTGAAGTGTCTTAGAATTTAAAAAAGTCAATATTGTTTTATGGATATGAGATTTAAGTATGTACGACTTTTCGGCTATGTTACAACAGCCATGGTAGCGGGCAGACTGGAGTATGTAAGAAGACTGGAGTAAGCGATGGAAGTTTCTAGTAATCGCGCGCGACAGAGAAACACTCCACACTTAAAATTCTTCCGTTTCATAAAAAAACTTTCCCCTGGCAACAGCAAAACCCGAGGCCCACGCCCTGATTGCAATACAAATGCGACAGCAATCACTACGCCACCGGTCGAAAAATATCACTAAAACTCGTATTACCTACGGAAGCCAATCGCACGTCTATTGCTCGCCTGTCGCAAAATGCACTTTAGCCTTAGTGTATTTTGCGACCGTAGGTAATACGACTTTTTAGTGATATTTTCCGACCGGTCGCGCAGGGGCGTAGCTATAGCTTTGTTAAGGGGGGGGTCCAAAGGTTCCAATATACAAAGATCTTTGTTAAGGGGGGGGTCCAAGGGCTCCAAAATACAAAAATTGACTAGGTTTCCTCCGAACATAATGGGCTAAGGGGGGGGTCCGGACCCCCTAACCCCCCCCCCCACCCTTATATACGTCCATGCGGTCGCGTAGTGATTGCTGTCGCATTGCTATTGCAAGTCTACGTAATCAGGGTGCCGTACTCAAGTGGCACCTTTGCGTATGTTGCCCAGGCTTAAAAAGGTCGCTATAGTAGAATCACATACCATATATCAATCACACTATAGAAATAAATTATTACTTCTGACTGACGTCTTCGGCACCTGTACCATAGACAAGAAACCTGTACTTTACCATAGATTAGTAGAGAAAGGGTTTTCCAAAGCACTGAAATTTTAGTTGCCGTGTCTACCCGTTTTTGCCGGACTATACTTACTGCACTTAGTTCTACTAAAGAGTGATCACGAAAGTTTAAAAAAGTCAAAAATCAACTCGCCATTGCTATCCGAATTTATCTTGGAAATATCTACTATCTTCGTCTGTTAGTTAAAAATGTTACCATAATAGTCTTCGCAACCTCTCATATTTGGGTTCCCAGGGGTGCATTGGGGAGCAGGAGTATCCTGAAAAAAATATATCTGGTTAATAACATATACAATGAAGTTTATAGTAAAAACGAAAACCCTATTATAAATTAGATCATTGACCTATGTGATATCCATACCATACCCATGATATTATAAATATGAAAGTGTGTTTATTCTTTTGTTTAGTAGTTTTTGCTCGAAAGCAGGAAAAAATAAACTGATTTGGCTGAAACTTGGAATATACATAGTTTATGACCTGGAATAACACATAGGCTACTTTTTATCCCTAAAAATTCCACGCGGGCGAAGCGCTAGTAAATTATATGTATACTCGGACTCAGACCTTTAAATTATAATATGTAGGTATATTAATATGAAGGTTCGAGGTCTGGCACATTTTCGCGAGGGTCAGCATTGTCATTCAGCGCGTTATTGCTGCCAGTGTCTTGGGCACACTATTCCATTAATTTCACACATCATCCAGCAAAGTAAGCAAAGCTTGTTTATGGGAACTACATGACTGATATAACTACTTCTATGTAAGTATACTACTTTAAACTTATACGTTGTAAAGAAGTTATACGCTGGAAGAAATCGCCAAGAACGATAAGACCGCCGATTGTAGGACATTGTATTTCTAAAAATAGCCTACCTAACTAGATAATATTTTGAATTGTGTCCTCAATAAAGTTCTTATTTAATTTAATTTAATTGGAAACGTTGTGTTGGGCTGTTTCCTAGGAAAAAAAAGCAAAAGCTAGAAAAAGCTGCTAAACAAAAGCTTGTAAATTACAACTAACTTCTTCGGATGATTTTTTCGTCGTCTGGTAGTATTTGTCACTGGATGGTTCAATTGCACCACAACTTTTTCTTGAGTACACGTCCAATCTGGAAAATGACAGATTTGTGGAAGCTTTTTATCTAAGGCTGGTTTTACTGTCACGCGTATCGTCAGCGCTGATAGGCGAGTGATCTTTATTATGTACAATGAAATAAGAATACTGATTGTCCAGCACTGACGAGAGCAATCAGCATAGCCATTTCTGCTAAACAATCAGTACTTATCCTTATTTAATTGTAGGTAATAAAGATCACTCGCCTGTCAGCGCTGACAGTGAGCGAGAGACTAAAATCAGCCTTAAACAAATAGACTACGGTGCGTACGGAAGGAATTAAAATACGACTTTACGCTTGTACACGAGAAGGCTTTGGGAACGAAATCTCGACACGCTTACCTTACGTCGTCCATGTCCCGACTGATGTCAGGAAACCAGTCTTCTCTCCACGACTGTGGGTAGGGACGGTACTGAGCTAACACCAGCTGGCTTGTCAGAACCAACCTGGAAGCATACATGTATGTGTCTATGTAGGTGTGTCTATGTTAGTTAGTTTATTGGAATTTCTTACTTAAAAATATTGTTGGTATCTTAAAATGGTCTATCTCCTTGATTGTTTATCTTTGATAGCGACCAGTATAAGTAGATATTTAAAAATCTTAAATGACCCGTTTGATAACTTACAACAAAGTCTTTATATAAGTACTTATAATCTCATATTATTTCTTTGTACTTACAAGACGAAAGTTGTAACAAGATAATTCTTGGAGAAAGCCATGTCTGTGGTAGTCGATGATCTGTGGTCTTCAGTAAAAATTCCAGCTTTTATATCCCTCAGAAAACATGCTAATTGTATTGTAATTTAACAATTATTATGTATTGAAACGCTGCTCATTTCTGGATGACAGAAATTAGATTAATATGTTAATAATTTAATCTTTTCACCAGCAGTGCAATTCTGACCTTCTCGAAATGTATTCCGAATTCCGAAAGTGGAGTTTTTTTGCTGAAAAAACGTCAACTTTCCGAAGATAATCATCGAATCGGATGCATTTCGGAAGTCTGAATTGCACTGCAGATATTGTACAATATGGTAGGATTTGGTGGGAAGACTCGAAGGATGGAGATGGTTGGAGAGACATGGGTAACGTGACCATACGTCCCGCTTTGGGCGGGACTGTCCCGCTTTGGGCGGGACTGTCCCGCTTTCAGGCTGTCTGTCCCGCTGTCCCCAGCGAGAGCAAAAATGTCCCGCTTTTGCAAACAAACCTTTCTTACCTACTAAATAAAATTCATTACAATCGAATCACCCTAGCTAGGTACCTACCTATAAATGCGAAAGTAATCTGTCGGTTACCTTTTTACGCCTAAACCGCTTTGACACAAAAAATATATGGTCACTTTAGACATGGGGGACTTTGCAATAGCAACGCGACAGCAATCACTACGCGACCGGTCAAAAAATATCAGTAAAAATCAAAGCCAATCGCACATCTATTGCTCGCCTGTCGCAAAATACAATTTGGTCATAGTGCATTTTGCGACGGTGATACGATTTTTAGTGATATTTTTCGACCGGTCGCGTAGTGATTGCTGTCGCATTGCTATTGCAGTCTTACGTAATGGGTGTCAGTTACTCTTCTCTACGGAGTTGATGTACCTACTTAGTGAGCGTATGTCCATAGAAATTCATCTAAAGAAATACTAACCGCACGAGGCGAGGCGATATTGAATATTGGAAAAAATTAACACAAGTTTGAGCTGATTCAAAAGAGCCCAAACATGGATATTTTACTGTTATTCGCTGAGAAGTGCCATCGAAAAACTTTATCATTAGATCAGCTCATTGTCACCATATTATTACAGTGTATCTGGAACTTGACAGATATGCCGAGTTTCAACTCAATCTATTTATTTTCTGAGGAGTTCTGTTGAACAGCTCCTGACTCTATCATATCTGATGATGGAGTTCATGATGGGATTTTTTATAATGCATATCGGTTGTTTTCGTGTTTTCCGAATATGTCCGACAGCAGTGTAGGTATGATTCCACAAAACAGATTGCGTCAGAACAGAAGTGCACGTCGCGTCGTTAGCAGCGCAGCTCGCACGGCTTGCAACGACTTAATTTGCTTTTTTTTTTAAATATCATAAATCGATAAAGTTGAAATTATGAGTAATTTTCATTTCGAAATGACTTTTCGTCAATCGTTTTTTGTAGTTTTATGCGATTGTTTCCTTTATTTTCCGAAACGCATTCTATTTCTGGTTTTACTTACTGTACGAGCGTGTACCTACACGAGAGTAAATTGCTGATTTAGTAAAAAAGCAAAATTTGCTAAGTACCTACTTACAATAAATTAAATCTTTACTTCCTTTATTACTAACTTAGATTTCAGTAGGTACCTACCAAAATATTAAATTAAAAAAACCTTCATGTTAAATCATTCTTTTATTAATATTGCATAAATCACATTATTTTACTTTTCATTTATATAATTTAAGTATTATTTCTCCAATCATTATTATGAGAAAACATTTAAATACCTAATTTAAATATTATTTCTCTATTATGAGAAAACTACCTAACTAAAGCTGTTGGTCCGCGCTCGAGATCGAGACCAGAGACTTTACTATGAACTCTTAGAGCAATGTCAAAGTAAGATTATTCTGATTCCGTACTTAGATAAGACTAAGGTAAGGTTAAAGTAAGCCTAACGCAGGCCTAAGTTAACCTTGTTTTAATCGTCATCGTGGAGTGTCAAGTGTCATCGACTCGATGCAAGACTGCGCATGTCCTGAAACAAGCCTAACGCAGGACAGTTTTCACCTTGTTTTGACATTGCTCTAAGAGTTGGTGGTACGACACCAGAGACAGAAACAGAAACAGGAGACGGTTGGTTGTCGTTAGGGGAGAGTTGGATATTACCGCGCTGTTGATAACTCCGTACCCATGCATATTATAAATAACTAAACTACGTGTAGCAAGTGCTTAAAGTAGTATTAATATCGAAAAGAGTTAAGACGGCATTACACGACACTGCATGCAGCGTGCTAACTGCTAAATTAGTGCTCTGTCTCGCTCTTTGGCCTAAGAATTGCGTGTTGTGCATCCTACTCTTACTCTGAGGCTAACTGCGGCTAACTTCAGTCCGTAAGCCTTGTAAGAGGATGCACAATACGCAATTCTTAGGCCAAAGAGCGAGACAGAGCACTAATTTATGAATGAACAAACGTCAGTGCTCTGCAAGCAGTCTAATGTAAAGGTGGCTTCAAGCTAAATATCCGTGACTTTTATTATAATAATAATAATAAATTCATTTATTTCAGATAACACAATCCATAGTACATAATTTAGAATTAGAATTTCAATTTGAGAATGTCATATCCGTACTTTTATTTTTCTAACCCTAGCCTACGCTTACTTTTAGGCATTTTCTCTTAAGGGCTCGGTAATATCCAACTCTCCTCTAAACTGACGGTTTTATGTCTCCTGCCTCTGTTGCGCGCCTCCACAAAGCCTGTCTCAGCTCCCTGATTGTCTATGACTCAGCCCCCTGATTCTATCTTTGATAGCAACCAAAATCGGTCTCTAGCTCTCAAATATGACAGTAGGTACAGTGATTCTCAAATATGACAGTACAGTGACCACGCAAGTAGCCCTGTCACTCACATCTCAACGAGACCGAACGCGACAAGAGATAGCTACGCGATCGTTTTGATAGTTTGAGACCAATTTGAGGTTTGAGACAAGTTAGACAATCTGGTCTCGGTCTCCATTCTCGGTCTTCGGCACGAGCAGCTGCCTTAAACAATTACCTAATTTCTTAAACTTTCGCGATCACAAAATAATATTAATTAGACGAACATTCATCTCGTAATTTACTTAAGTAGGTACTTTATAATTATTTAAAACATATTGTAGGTTTACAAAACCTATTTTAATAGAAACTAGAGCTTAAAACGTGTTATTTTCATTTGTTCCGCCGCCGTCGTTTTTTTTTTTATTTCCAAATCAATTCTTCGTTTATAAACTGTTCAATTCATCTGGTTCGATGTATTCTTTCATTTTGGGACGGAGAAGGACCATAGTTGGGACGTATTTAAAAAAGTTTTCAATCTGGAAATGAGAGAAAGTTTTAGGAAACGAGATTAATGATACAAAAGTTGCTGGAAGACACGGATTTCAGCTATAAGATCGCTTAGTGAAAGTGTCTAAGTGAACGAAACAGACTAAACATTATCACGACTATATCCTCATGGCGCGGTAGACATTCTCCTAGAGCCCCAATTCTACTAATTCAGGTACAACATTAACCATTCCGGTATCATTACCGCTGCGTTTTAATTCGTTCACTTGCGGTCACCCATCCTAATTGTGACCGCGCACAACTTCAACATCAAGAACGTCTCGTCTCATGGGAAGAAAGATGATGATGTTTTTAACCGACTTCAAAAAAGGATGAGGTTGTCAATTCGACTGTTTTTTTTAGTTTTAAGAGTAAACGAGAGGGCTTGTTTCACTCTTCAGCGTGTCACCGGTCGCGTCCGCGAGTTGACCATTCACAGCACAGAGAAATTAATTTTGACCATTCACAGCACAGAGAAATGAGCTGTGAATGGTCAACTCGCGGACGCGACCGGCGACACGCTGAAGAGTGAAACAAGCCCCCCCTAGCCATATTACACTATCTATCGTCGCGATAGAACTATCTATCATCGCGATAGAATAGAATACTTCAAAATGTATAGGAATTGACGTTCTGACCACGTGACTCATCACCTTGGAAGGTCAATTCCTATACATTTTGAAGGATTCTATTCTATCGCGACGGTAGATACTAGGGCATGAATACCGGGATCCCGTAATACCGAAATACCGGGATCCCGGAAGATTTGTCCGGTATTTCAATACCGGTATTGAAGTAATCAATACCGGACAATACCGGTATTGAGGAAATAAATATCAAATAATTCCGTACGTTAGTATGGTTAATGGATCCCGGAATTCGGTCTTTTGTCGTGCGCAGTAGAGCATTTTCTTCCTAATTGGATACCTACTGTGCATCGAAACAGCTAACTTCACGAATGCCTAGATACGCTAATCGTATTGTACGTCTATGTTTACTTTAATTACTATCATAAGAATTACTAGCATCCATGTGCCTGCGACTGCGCCTACCTGGGTAAAAAGTAGCCTATGTGTTATATCAGATCATAAACTACGTCGCGGCCGGCAAGTGGTATTACGGTGGGTTTACACGCTCACGTGCAAACAGAAATTCATCGAGACAGAAATATGATTAGATCAAGCACGGTGTAGCTCTGTCACTTTCATCTCGAGGAGACCGGACGCAACAGAAAATAATGTGCTCGTTGTCTGTTTGCACGCGAGCGTGTGAACGTGCCTTAAAAATGGTTAGCTGGCCAGCTCTAGCGCTCTCTCACTCTTATTCTACCCCCGCTTCCGCGCCGCATACTATCGCATCAGTCGGTTCGCAAATGTTGTGTTTGAGAGTGTGATTACTTTTGTGAAATTGTGACTGGATTAGCTGCTGAATCGCTCCAATAATGTAAGTAAAATATTGTTTTATTCGCAATGTTTACTTAGGCTGGATTCGACCAAACTGGATTAAGTTTTTACTCGATAGTAAACTACTGTTTTTTTTTGTATATTTTGACATTGTCAAGTTGACATCTTATAACCAGGATAATTTGTATGCATATTTGTATGTTCGGTTGCGCTTTCTAAACAATTGTATTACGAATTAAGTCGGCTAGTACTCTGGAGTAAGATGACTTTTGGTCGAATCCAGCCTTAGGGTGACAAATCAACATCGAGCTATGCTGCGCTGTACTGCGCTGTGCTATGGTTGGTCAACTCGCTTGTGGGTGTTTCGCAGGACTCGTGTTTTTGGCATGTCCGGCCTTGCGAACCTATTAAAATGACCAGTTTCTGTATTGCTGTATTTTTATTTGGAAATAGTATACGAGTACGCTATTATGGCACTAGTAATATCCTCAATTATATACATAGGAAAGCTGTAATTAATTTCTAAAGTCGTGAAATCTAAGTTCTCTGGTGTGTCCGCGACACCCCTATCTGCATTCAATCGCTTATTACGCAATAATGAAATATAAATTGACACTTTTTATAACGTTAACGTTAATATAGATACTATTAGGTAGTGGTGAATCAAATTTCATGTTATTTTAACTCCACGTTACTGTTTTACAAAGCAAACAAATGTGTCCGCGATAAAAAACTAATTTCTCTGTCGCTAATTTCTGTGGCATTTTCCTAATTTCTCTGGCATTTTGCTAATTTCTTTGGCATTTTGCTAATTTCTCTGGCATTTTTCTAATTTCTCTGGACCAAACCTAATTTCAATGGGCACGAATATATTTAAACCACTAAAACTTCAAAACGGCTTTATCAAATTGAGGGCCGCTAACATTAAAATGCATGTCTTTGAGTGCTTAATTAGGTATGTTATTTTTTTTTTTAAATAACCAAAAAAAAAATTGCGAAAATGGGGTACCGTTTTTCGGACCGCTTCTTGCGAATCATCCATATAGATACTATTAGGTAGTGGTGAATCAAATTTCATGTTATTTTAACTCCACGTTACTGTTTTACAAAGCAAACAAATGTGTCCGCGATAAAAAACTAATTTCTCTGTCGCTAATTTCTGTGGCATTTTCCTAATTTCTCTGGCATTTTGCTAATTTCTTTGGCATTTTGCTAATTTCTCTGGCATTTTTCTAATTTCTCTGGACCAAACCTAATTTCAATGGGCACGAATATATTTAAACCACTAAAACTTCAAAACGGCTTTATCAAATTGAGGGCCGCTAACATTAAAATGCATGTCTTTGAGTGCTTAATTAGGTATGTTATTTTTTTTTTTTTAAATAACCAAAAAAAAAATTGCGAAAATGGGGTACCGTTTTTCGGACCGCTTCTTGCGAATCATCCTTGTCTAATATTTTAATGAGGAAACAACTATAGATACTATATTTTATACATGTTCATAGAAATACAAATTATTTTGATTGTATTCCTGCAGTTTTTCTTCGTATCATGTCCTTGACCAATAAATCTTGCTAAAATTAGCTTAAATTACATTCAATATTTTTGTTTTTAGGAAAAACTAGAATTTCAAATAAAAATGCCAATACCGGTATTAATACCGGTATTCCGGTATTGGGCTCCAATACCGAACTCAATACCGGTATTGAAATAAGTCCCGGTATTGCATGCCCTAGTAGATACCTAGTTCTATCGCGACGATAGATAGTGTAATATGGCTAGGGGGGCTGAGTATCGAGGATAGCGTTACTCACATATTTGCTGATACGTTTAAATTTGAAATCATAAATCCCTCTTTTATTTTGATGTTCTGGTGTCGCTGTAACTGTATTGTAGTTGCCAGAAGATTCAGCTCCTGGTTCCCTGAAAGAACAGATTATTTAATTAGCCCATGTCATTCGTGGGTTCGATTCCCATCCAGGACAAACATTTGTGTGATGAACATCGATGTTAGTTCTGTGTCTGGTTGTTATAAAGTATGTATGTACCAGCGGACGCCCGCGGCTTCGCCCACGTGGACTACTATTTTTTTATCCCACGGGAACCGTGCAATTTTTCGGGATAAAAAGTAGCCTATGTCCTATTCCCGGTTATTATCTATCTACATTCCAAATTTCATCAAAATCGGTTTAGTTAGTAGTTATGGAGATACGTGGCAACAAAAACTGTCTACATTCCAAATTTCATCAAAATCGGTTTAGTAGTTATGGAGATACGTGGTAACACACACACACACACACACACACACACACACACACACACGCGGTTTCGCCTTTAAAATATTAGTAGGATTCTAACTAGCTAGTTCTATGATGTGCGGGTGTATCTGTCACGGGCAATTTGATTAATCGGGCAGTAATAATGACCAAGAGCATCGGGCAATTTGATAAATTTATTACTTTGACCGGTCCATATTCATAATGCCCGACGGCCCGTGGTCCATTTAATAAATCAAGGCTTGAATTTATCACTTAGATCGGGCAGTATGAATGAATAGTGCCCTACTTCTAGCCGGGCAATGTGATAAATTAGATTAAAATCTGTAGGTTAGGTTATGTTAGGTAAGTAAAAAAACTACGCGCGAGGCGAGCGAAGCGCCGAAGCGCCAGAAATGTAGTAAATCAATTAAAACACTGCAATTCATCTAATTTATTACATTGCCCAAGATAGGGTGGTCATTATTCAAAATGACCGGGCAAAGTGATTAATCTTGCAGTTTTTATCACATTGCCCAATCGACGTGGTCATTATGCATACACGGACCGGTCATTATTCATAATGACCGGATTTATCAAATTGCCCGTAACATATCAATGTTTCCCGGTGCTTACAGTTTGACTATTTCGTCAGAAGTAGCGTTGGGGGGAGGAATAACGATCGTCTCCAAGCTATCCTGTAGGCGAGGAATAACGATCGTCTTCGAGCTATCCTGTGGGCGATTCCGCTTGATCGGCACGTCATTGTCCATGAGTGCCAAGTGAGGACTGTAACAGCTGTCCTGCCAGGGCTTTGGATAGAGTTGATACCGAGCGAACACTAGCTGATTTGACAGGACCCATCTAGAAACAAAAGCTTACTATGAGCTCTTAGAGCAATGTCAAAGTAAGATTACCTACTCTGATTCCGTGCTAAGATAAGACTAAGGTAAGGTTAAAGTAAGCCTTAGGCCGTTTGTCCACCGCCGCCGTCACCGGGACGTCAACGAGAACGATATTATGTCTGGCTGAGATCAAGATGACGTGACGGTCTTCTGGTGGACAGGCGGCTATAGTAAATGTATGGTCGCTACCTCGGCGCCGTCATCTCGTTCTCGTTGACGTCCCGGTGACGGCGGCGGTGGACAAACGGCCGAGCAATGTCAAAGTAAGATTACTCTGATTCCGTGCTAAGATAAGACTAAGGTAAGGTTTAAGTAAGCCTAACGCAGGAATGTTTTGGTAACGTCTCATCGTGGAGTGTCAAGTCATTTGACGCGATGCAGGACTGTTTTCACCTTGTTTTGACATTGCTCTAAGAGTTGGTAGTACGCCGGCAGGACTAGAGCAAGATCACAGGGCCATGAGTAATATTTTAACCGAACTTCAACAAAAAGGAGGAGGTCTTCGTCCGAATCTTTTTTTTAATGCTTTTTTTATGTAGTTCAATGATTCCTCGAAGACGCCTGAACCGATTTGAAAAACTATTTTTTTTTTGAAAGGATATACTTACTTTCCGATTGGTGCCACAAAAATTTGGTGAGGATCTGTCGAGGATCTTCGGAGTTAGAAACAGAAATGCACCTCGAGAACATTTCTCAGCTTGGAACTTTGACGTCGGTTTTTTTTAATTTAGCTACTTGTCTTTGGCACCTGGTACCTACTGCTATCTTTTGTGTCCATCTGTTGGCCGTTTTTCCACTAGACGGCACGGCACGGCAACGGCAACGGCGACGGCGACCGACGGGCCGGAGGTGGGTATGCAAAAATGTATGAAACCGTGCCGGTGCCGGCGCCGGTAAGTGGAAAGGCGGGCCGTACATTTTCATACATTTTTGGGCCCATGATTGCCGTGCCGTCGCCGTCGCCGTTGCCGTTGCCGTTGCCGTGCCGTGCCGTGCCAGTGGAAAAACGCCCATTGGTTGCCTACTAAAAGCTTGTGACTTAATTATTGAAATTCATTGCTTAGTTATAGATATATAGACATACTAGCTGCTGCCCGCGGCTTCGCTCGCGTACCCGGATAAAAAGTAGCCTATGTTACTCTCCAGCCCTACTATCTCCACACAAAAACTCACGTCAATCCGTCGCTCTCTTTTGACGTGAAAGCAGGACAAATAAACACAATTTCACATTTATAATATGGGTACGGATATGTAGATATATAGACTTAAAATTTTAAATAACAAAAATATAATAATAATGTAGGTAGGTACTTAAGTACCTAGATGTTAACAGATATTTTCACTTACATGGTAACTGTCACCAGGAGACAGTTTTTGAAGAAAGCCATGACTGAAGGAAGGTGTTGCTTTGAGCTTTTCAGCAAAATCGCCAACCTATATACCCTCCAGATAAAATGCTAATTGTATTGTAATTCTACAATTATTATTTATTCGCTCATTTTCCGATGACACAAATCAAATTGGTTTTATTCTTTCGCAGTCTATTAACTTCAGTTTCGCAGTTTGCCATAAGAATTATTATTTTCGGAAAAATAAAGAAGCTTACCTACTTAATAATATTTGTGTTATTTTTTAAAGTATTTGGACGTGCTAGATCTAGATATAGGTACCTATATTGCTGGACATTTCACACAGCAACATCTAGCCCCAAACTAAGCAAAGTTTGTACTATGGGAACCAGATAACTGATAGATTACTTTTTTGTAAATTTATAGGTAGGTAGGTACTTATAATACTATATAACACCCAGACACAGAACAAACATCTATGTTCATCACACAAATGTTTGCCCTGGATGGGAATCGAACCCACGACCAAAGAAGAAGGCACATCTGCCTTCTGTGCATCTGCACAGAAAGCAGAGCTACTACCAACTGAGCTAAGAGGCCAGTAAGTATACCTAGAGAATCTACTACCTGCCTTCTTCGGCTAAACCAAATTTAACGTGTCATTAACATAGTAATAACTATTGAAATGAACAAAGAACATTTTTTTGTAAACCCTTTGATTTATTTTGCTCTTAATTCTAAATATCATGATTTATAAACTAGGATCTATACCTAATTACATTTTCCGCTTTATTCATATTAAACACATTTGATTGTTAAAATGGCAGTCAAGTTGCAATCAATCTTGTTAATGCCTTCTTTTTTAATTAACAACGATAAAGATGCACTATGAATTAGGTTGGTTATTTTTTTTTTACATTTTTACAATTTGCTAAGTAAATAAATAACTAAAAATCACAGTCCATTTTCGAAGCATTCTTTTATATAAATCGATCCTTAAATTCGTCATATTGACTAATTATTTAGATTAATATTTATTTTTATTCTCTAGCAGGTATAATTATGTCATTGAGAGATCAGCGGGCTTAAAAAGGTCGCTATTGCAGAATCGCAATAAAGGAATTGAACTATCCATCTCTTTTCATTGACTGAGATTGAGAGACGGTATTATAGTTCATTTCATATTGTGATTCAGCTTTAACGACCTTTTTAAGTCCACAGCGCGTCTAAAATGGCCGCTATAGCAGAATCACAAAATGAATTGCAATTTGCCGTTCCTATCACTCTCAGTCTATGAAAAGAGACGGCTATAACGGTCTTTTTAAGCCCGCAGTTTCCGTCAGCCAGGATCGTTTCAATATGCTCTTCATCAATAACCTTCGGAAAGGTCTGAGGAGTTCTCATCATAGCTGCGAGCTGATGCTGGTTCCACTGAGATCCTGGGCTTGAAGCCATCTTCATCTGCTTCGTACTCCACAATCTGGAATGGAAAAGATTATGAAGAGTTCATTTAACAAGTAGCTAAATTAAAAATGTTAAATAAATATTGCTGGACATTAGACACAGCGTCATCTAGCCCCAAACTAAGCAAAGCTTGTACTATGGGAAGATAACTGATAGAATACTTACCTATATATTTGTAAATACATACTTATAATACTTCATTACACCCAGACACAGAACAAACATCTATGTTCATCACACAAATGTTTGTCCTGGGTGGGAATCGAACCCACGACCTACAGCGCAGAAGGCAGAGCAAACTTTTATTTTAGAAATCTTATTCGGTGTATGTTTCATTGAAATATAGGCATATTTCAATAGGTTATGGGCCCAGGCTAGCGATAATTAATTATTTCAATGATAACATCGAGTAAAGAGCAAGATTGTTACCGATAAAAATTTATATCAACTGAACTAAGAGGCCAGTCTTATGATGTTCATCATATTCTGATATACCTGCTTGGTTCCATCAGGTAGCACGACGAAGTAGCTACCCTCAGCGTGGTTATCCTCCCTCGATTCCGAGTGACCGAAGTCACTACCTGATTCCAAGTCGTTCACTTTGTAAGTAAAGTCGTAGTTGGCTGGCTCCTGAAAGACAGTAAAAATTTCATGTAAGTACTACTTTATCACACCATAAAAACAGAGCGCCTAACGGTCTAACCCATCATCTTGGCAAAATTGGTCTTATCCACTTACACAGAGGTCAATTTGACGAAACCCTAAATAAGCGGTGATTGAATACATAATGTAGTAGGCGTTGTTAAAGAAAGAAAAGAGAGCCGTGTTGGCCGAGGGCTATATTATACCTCGATAGGTATCTCGACTTTCGATCCAAAAGTTCGAAAGGTTCGAATCCTGGCCGTGCATCAATGGATTTTTCATTTCCAAAAATTTATATGCGCATCAACACGAGCTCTAAACGGTGAAGGAAAGCATCGTGAGGAAACCCGCGGCTTAGTCAGTCCCACACGTATTGACCATGTCTTTCCTGTGGATATGGCCGGTTAAGCTGAGAGGATGGTGTAGGTGCTGGGCAAGCCTACTCCATCTCAACAACGTCCCAGGCACTACAGTGTCCCGATAAGTGTAGGCAAAGATTGCCTCCTAACACTGTATAAATCATCTAGTAAACATGTAAAGGCCTAAGTTTTATTTTAAATTAGGGTAAGACTTTACCTGGTTAGAATCATCCAAAGATCCTCTGGCGTAGTTGTATCCCTGGTTAGACGCATCGTATTGATTCGGTACTCCATACTGTTCCGAGGGCATTGAAGAACGCGCTGAGGGTACGTACGTGGATGATGGAGAAGACCTGAAATTATAATAAAGGTAGGTTAAGATAGGCAAAATAGAGGGCGAAAGATCTAGAGGGAGGAGCTCAATGCGATGGTCTGACCAGGTGTCAGAACATTATTTAACACACGGGAATTACTCACGTAAAATTATCGTCGATTTAGATACCGACAATGTTTCGATTCATCCGGAGAATCTTCATCTGGGTAAGGAGGGAGTTGTGTGAGACGCGACCGCGAGGAGTAACCTTGCCGCAACTCCCTCCTTACCCAGATGAAGATTCTCCGGATGAATCGAAACATTGTCGGTATCTAAATCGACGATAATTTTACGTGAGTAATTCCCGTGTGTTAAATAATGTCTAGTACAACTCACGATGGTTTTGAAAGGTGTCAGAACATTTAAATATGTCCGTGAGTTTTGCTCTCCATCAACAAGTAATACTTGCACGGAGTCACGATCCTCAACTATGAGAGAACGATTAAGGAGGAGGGACTGTTAAGATGTAACGCTTGGTGGGACCCCTTGACATCCAATCCGAAGAGGAGGGTGAAAATCCCATCCTGAATCAATGAACTTTTCATTTCAAAAAACTTTCCTTCACACTTTTTATGTATGTACACTTTCACAACATAAACTCACAACGATGAAGGAAATCATTGTGATGCTTAATCTTCACCCATAGACCTTGTCTTTCTTTCTTTTCTTTCGACTTTTGAATTATGAGACTTAGCTGAAAGGATTTGAAGGTTCTGGAGAGGCAGAAACCCTACAACAGATATAGAAACAATTAGCTCAAAAAACGTTAAAAGTGATGGTAGTGGAATTATTGGTGATAAGAAAAGAGTCTTACCTGGCCGAAGAATAAGAAGAAACGATGGCATTAGTCTTTAAGTTAGCGCGGCTGGTTGGAACTCTATATTCTTGTGAAAGACCTCTAGCACTGGGTACTCCATAGGTATCAGACAGGTCCCTCACAGCCGGTACTCCATACGACTCAGAAGGAGCGTTATACTCCTGAGAATAAGAGTCAGAATTCCTTGCAGCAGGAGCTTCGTATGATGATCCAGGAGCACTGTAAGACTGTGATTTCGGAGCTGGTGATTGACTTCGAGACCCAAAAGCATTTTTTGCTAAGGATTTCGGAGCGGAATAAGTTTGGGAGATATCATTGGATCTAGCTGGTGAAGTGTAGTCTTGAGAGGGTGATTTGTGTGATAAGGTCTTGGAAGAGTAGCTTTGGGAGTTACGGAAAGACTTAGCATTGTTGGAACTGAATGATTTTGGTCTAGACTTGTTTATACCACTTCTAGCGACAGCTGGTGCGCCGTAATCTTCAGAAGGCGTGGACCTAGCATCAGGAACTCCATATTCAGTAGACAAAGTTCTAGAAGATAGTTCAGGGGCATCATACTCTTGGGAGAGAGAACGCTGTGGTGCGCCATATTCTTGGGATATACCACGGGTATTTGGTACTCCATAATCCTGGTCGGGGCTAGAGCGAGTATTAGGAGTTCCGTACTCTTGAGATATTGTTCGAGTGTTAGGAACTCCATATTGTTCAGAAGGTCCAGAGCGAAGGTTTGGAGTGCCATATTCTCCAGAAATATCACGAGAAGGAACTCCATATTCTTCTGAAAGTCCAGATCGAGCTCCATATTCCTGCGAAGGTGCATTCCTGGCACTTGAAGCATATCCTTGAGAGCTCCTAGATTTACCCTGGCTTTTAGATGAACTGTAGTTATGCGAGATGCTAACTCTTGCAGCTGGTGGCGAATACTTCTGCCTAGAACTAGCTGTTCTAGCATTAGGAGGCCCATATTCCGAAAGAGTTGACCTGGCATTAGGTAAACCAAATTCGGGAGAAATGCTGGTTGGAGGACCATATTCGGTAGAGAGAGCGTTTCGAGAGGATCCGAAGGTCTGTGGTGGACCGTACTCCTGGGATGGTGATCTGGGGAGGTCGGAATGGTCGCGATCATGGTGATCGTCATGAGATCTTGCTGCTGGATAACCATCACTGAAATTAAAGATATTAAAATGTTATTAAAAGTTTGTAGACGTAGTTCCTCAGTAGACACTCCTAGTCAATAAGATAAGAATGTACGTTGAAACAATAAATATGCAAACCCATAGTCTATCAATGAAATATACAATTAAATTGGAAAACCATAGTGCAAAATGTAGAATTTAGAAGCGCTTGCGGCACCATGGGAAACAGTGCACTTGGCTAGCTGCAAATACACTAATATCCTAGAATACTTTAACTTACCCCACAGGCGGCTCAGCAACAACCATTGAGAGAAGGCCGAGAAGAGGAATAAGTAACTGAAAAAATAATTAGGTGACATTATCTAAATCATAATCATCATGATTAATTGTGGGAATAGGTAGTTCACTTTTGGATTGCTATGCGGCGATCCGGTGACGTTAAAAAGTTGATGTAGTGAGTGTTGGTCCATAGAATTCTTATAGAATACCGTGGCGATGCGATGCGGTGAGGTTAGGGTGCGGAGACTGGTCAGCTATGACCTTAATCTATCTATACTGAGCGGAAGAGTTTGTTTGTTTGTTTGTTTGTTTGTTTGAACGCGCTAATCTCAGGAACCACCAGTCGGATTTGAAAAATTCTTTATGCATGTGATAGCTAAACTCTTGAGAAAGGTTATAGGCTACTTTTCATCATCATCATCACTATATACCATCACTACGGGGGCAACGCCGCGAGGGCACTGATAGTTCGAGATAAAATTCGTGTAATTATAAAAAAAAGTTTCTTTACCTTCATTGTAGAGTGGAATGAGATCAATAAATGATATATTGGAGGATAGGTAGACAATGCCTGTCAGCTTTTATTCAAGTAAGTATTGAATATTTCCTCAGATTTTTCCTCTGAAAATGAAAGAAAAATTATTTGCATGAATAGGTAATGGATTTAATGAAACGATACTTAAATATTTAAGACGTAATAATCTATTTGAGACGTTCCTTCTTACTCTTCAGAACAAAAAAAGATTCTTACGAATTGAGAACCTTTTTTTTTGAAGTCGGTTAAAAATGTTAGTTAATGATAGTTAATAATTAATATCAATGAAATATAAACTAAGAAGCGTTTCAGCCCGGATAAAAAGAAAAAGTGAGCTTGTTTTGTTTTTACTTTTTAAAATTCTTAAAATGTCACACCACCTACCCTAAAGCTCCAAATCTTTCGAAGACACTTCAGTTAATACTGACATCCAAAGATCCCCAACTATTTATACAAATCCATACAACAATAGAGATGCCTTCTTTGAATCTACCATCACATCATCAAGGGAATTTGAACTCTACCTCTTTGTTATAGAGGTGTGGGTAATGTAAAATGGCTAAGCCATTTGTGGTGAGGCTGTGCATTGTGCTTTTGATAGGCTCGTGTCGACATTCGATCTAATTTGTATCTAGTGAGTGTGCTTTGATTCTTTAAGAACCGGTCACCGCTATATAACATTTGTAATTGTAGAGTTTTAGAATCACGTTATACCGCATCAAAGGATACTTCATTTGGAAAAATTAAGGCACTTGCCCAGCAAACTCTGTAAAAAATTACCATCCTACTAATATTATAAAAGCGAAAGTTCGTGTGTGTGTGTGTCAATGTTTGTTACCTACCACATATCTTTGATAACTACTAAACCAATTTTGATGAAATTTGGAATGAAAATAGATAATAACCGGGAATAGGACATAGGCTACTTTTTATCCCGAAAAATTGCACGGTTCCCGAGGGATAAGAAAAATAGTAGTCCACACGGGCGAAGCCGCGGGCGTCCGCTAGTCTTTAATAAAGTGGAGATATAAGTAGCGATTATACAATTCAATTTGTCGGAATCCAAACTAGGAACATCGCTCTGTCTCGCTCTTTAATTATTCTACTTAGGGCTGATTTTTCAATCGATAAATAACTTTTATCTGAGGAATACATATGGCGTTATGATATATTTACAATACAATATCTGTCAAATCGCATATTTATTTCCTCAGATAAAAGTTATCTAGGTATTGAAAAATCAGCCCTTAGGTAGAGGTAACTGTTACCAATTCAGTCAAATGTAGGAAGTAAAAATTAGGATGCACAATACGAAATTCGTAGGCAAAAGAGCGTTTCCTAGTTAGGATTCTGACAGATTGGATAGTGCTATCGCTACTTTAATTTGCAGGACGTAATATAGCGTGCTCAGCTTTACAGAAACTAAGTCAGATGCTGGTTCCTTTGAGAGATTCTCCAAGGTTTCCTCAGCAGTTGGACGGACATGGTGGAATTGATTGTCAGGGTTTGCTTTCGTTCCATCCTCTGACTACCACCTTATTCTACTCTATGATCAAGCGATTATAAAGTGCTCGACGACATAGATGTTGATATCAAGTATCGTCGTTCCTTCTACTTTTATGTTCAGAACGGTCACCCTTTAGATGGGTGACTGACAGCTAGGTGCTTCGGAGGGCACGTCAGGCGCAGGCCAGATAGAAGAGACGGGGCGCAGACATTTGTCTCTTCCGCGTCCCTTTCATACAAAATGTGACGGCGCCCCGTCTCTTCTGTATGTTTTGCGGCGCGACGCTTCTATACATTTTCTATAAAAGGGACGCGGAAGAGACATTATGTCTGCGACGCGTCCTCGTCTTACGTCTTTTCTGTATGTACCGCGCCTTAGAGGGCTTAGGCGTTCAAAATCTCCGTAACCAAGCCACTAGCTCATACGAACATACATAAGTACATACATTGATTAGATGTAGGTATACAGGGTGTGGCAAATTCTTGGTCACTGAAGGGTAGCTACCTTTTCTCTTGTAGTTAGAAAGTTTTGTTCTTAGGAAACTTCAGTTTTATTTTGAAGAAAAAAATAATTGCATTTTTAGATTTTTGAAAAAAAGTACAGTTAGCCTAAAAAATTACATATGTAAAAAAAAACAAGTTGGTCTTAATCGACTCTATTTCCCATCAGGAACACTTCTCCCAAAGTAACTTATCAAATCAAATCGTAAGTTTTTGCAATAATTCAAAAAAACACATCCCATACATTTTCTATGAAATTAGGAGTTGTAAACATTACAGTGCCACTTGTTCGATCGTTCTTAATTTAATTTCATAACTGCTCCGGCAAGCTGGGAGGCTATTGTAAAGCGCGTTTTTAAATTTAGAACAAAGTGCTTCCCTGCAGATGTACAAATGGTATGCTCTATGCATACTATTCTCTCTTGCGGTTCTGTCTTAGGCGCCTAAGGCTTTACAAAAGCCTCCCAGCATGCCGAAGCAGTTACGAATTTAAATTAATAACCATAGAATAAGTGGCACTATAATGTTTACAACTACTGATTTCATAGAAAATGTATGGGATGTGTTTTTTTGAATTATTGCATAAACTTACGATTTGATTTGATAAGTTACTTTGGGAGAAGTGTTCCTGATGGGAAATAGAGTCGATTAAAACCAACTTGTTTTTTTTGACAAATGTAATTTTTTAGGCTAACTGTACTTACTTTTTTTCAAAAATCTAAAAATGCAATTATTTTTTTCTTCAAAATAAAACTGAAGTTTCCTAAGAACAAAACTTTCTAACTACAAGAGAAAAGGTAGCTACCCTTCAGTGACCAAGAATTTGCCACACCCTGTATAGTTAAGTACCTAATTATAGTCAAAAATTAAACCACAGAATAATAGTACTAGTTAAACGTCAATACTTATTTATAAGACCACTGGGATTGTTTTAAATCTTATTAAAAGCTACGTGATTCTCTCCTGTGCTTTTGACCAAAACTACAAAATATCTCGTTGAAGTCTTTTCTATGGAATCAATTATTGCTACGAAATTCGTAGCACAGTAGCTACAAGTGCTACACTGCTATGTAAACAAAGTTGCTAAATTAAAAATAAAAAACCGACTTCATTTTTCTGTTTATAACTCCGATGATCTTTGACAGATTCTTACCAAATTTTTGGTGCACCAATCGGAAAATATAATCATTCAAACAAAAAAAGAATTTTCCAAATCGGTCCAGATGTCTTCGAGTACCTAATCGGTGAAAATACATAAAAAATATTCGGACTAATTGAGAACCTCCTTATTTTGAAGTCGGTTAAAAAACTTTTTACGCGGGTAAGTACCACTCATTCGATATTATAAGTGAAAGATTAAAAATGTAATTTATATAATAGTATGCATCACCATTTAAAACTATCGGGGCAAGGACGCGTTTAAATTCGATCACGTTAAGCCATCGAACGGCACACGACTAAACAATGATGATCATTTAGTTGATCATCAACTAAATCATCTGTTGATGATGGTTGATGACTTCGAGCTTATAGAACTGTTGATGACTATTTAAAGTGCTTTGGATTTCTTTAGAAACGACCTTAGAGCGATCCTAAGATCGAGTCCGAGACTTTATTGATATAATTATTGATATAAATAGACATATTGATATAAATGACCTTAATAATAAAAAGTTTGAATATGTTTTAACCAAAAAAAAGTACTAGAAACAGTAGTAACAGTTATGATGATGATAATGATGAGAGATGCTTTATTATATTTGTGTTGACTGGTAGGTTAGACCTATTGCGTAGATATTGATAACAGGTCTATCAGTAAATCCTTAGCCGAACATGCTTAAGATGATCTTGACCCTCTTATTGATAAAAGAGGTCATGAATACGAGAAAACAAATAGTAATCGTCAAGAACACTTCACAGATAGACGTATCTTAAAAACATGAAGAAATTCCCAATAATATCTGTTTTGTTGTCAATGTGCAGTGCAAAATTACAATTGAACATAACGACATCGGAATTATTAAACAAAACTGTGCTAACATTTTCGGGACGAGATTTGAAATTAGTAACTGATGAGGAGATCATCTTATTCAATATCACACATGAAAACCTAAACCGTGGTGTTAGAATCGAAATGGGTAAGGTACCGGATGATATATTTTTGAGAGACCCAACTCCATACGAAGATCTGTTCAAAGAATATGAATGGCCGCAAGTTCAAAGACTGTTAAAAATAAAAAGTGCAAAGATTGTAGAGTTTATAACACAGAATATTGTAATAAAGAACCATGACCATATAAATAACACAACAAATGATATAAAATCGAAAACGGATATGATGGAGGCGATTGAAAACACTGCTCTGTCATTATGGTCACCGTATGGTCTCCCAAAGGATAATATACAATGTAATGTAAATGCAAGGTTTGGCTATGGAAATTGGAGTTTTGACTACCAATGGAGAGGTGAAAGTCTAAGATCGATACATCTACCGTTTGGATCCAGTAAAGGTTATGTAATTCTAAAGCCAGGACAGGCAATAACAAGCACATTGTCCGGAACAAAAATACTTATGCTGATAGAAATTGAATATATAGCAAGGCTTGTGGGTAATATAATAACAGATTACGACAGTTTATATGGAAAATATCATTTTTACTCCCCGACCGTGGAGAATATTATGAGGGCGGCAAAACTAAAGAATGAAATAGTTACGAAAGAGTTTTTGGAAGTAAGGTTCTATACAAATCCTAAAATGCAAGTTTTTGATGAAGATACTGGTGAAGAACTGAACGTAGAAGTGAAAAAACGACATTGGAGGAAAAAGGGGAAATATAGTTTTCATTGATCGTTCTTGTTTATTATTTTTCTGGGTGTTCTATAGTATTATAATTATGTATTTACAGATATATAAGTATTCTTTATCAGTTATCTGGTTCCCATAATACAAGCTTTGCTTAGTTTGGGGCTAGATGGCGCTGTGTGAAATGTCCAGCAATATTTTATTTTATATTTAATTATTTATTTCGTTGTGACTGCTATATACCTACCACCCCCTGGCTTCGTTCGTGTGGAAGTAAATTGAGTAAAATATATCCAGGTAGGTCCTTAGGTTCTTACCGTAGGTAGTAAATAAATAAATAATGCTGGATGTTGCAAACAGCGTCATCTAGCCCCAAATCACCCTAAAGTATGTGGAGCTTGTGTTATGGGAACTTCTACATAGATGGTATGGCAGGTACCTACCTACCTACCTTCATGCTTACCTAGGTAGGTACTTACCTACTTTTTTTGTGAATAGGGTAGGTACCTAGATAGGTTACCTATTAGGTAGGTAGGTGCCTACTTACACTATTAGGTAGGTAGGTACCTAGGTTGAACACTGGCCTTTGAACATCTTGCAGATGATTTAGGTAAAAAATTAGATAGGTAGATGAATTAGGTAGAAAAACACACAGACCAGAGACAAATATTTGCAGACTATAGAGACACAATTTGCCTTGCAGCTGAAATCGAACCCGCATCGAAATAGGTAGATACGACATCTAGTTCGTCCAAGGTAGATACCTACTGGCTTACTTACATAGACCAAACATAAGTACCTACATTACCTACATTAATTAACGTAGGTATAATACCTATACCTTTGGAATCCTACCTAGGTCAAGCTAGTGGTCCTGTAGCCCTGTAAGGTTTCCAGTAGTTAATACCGTAGCACATAGAATAGAACAGCCGTAGAATACCTACCACCTACCACCCATCCATACCATAATATACATTACATACATCCATACCATACCTACTACCACTACCACCCATCTAATTAATCCTTGACCGTTATTTGAAACTTTTGGTTGAAGAAGGCCCTTCTGTTTTCTGCTATTTTTAGCATACTTTGCCTCACTATATTGCCCTCTCGCTCGCACATCTCCCATCTCACCTGGCAGCGCCGGGCGGTTTGAACCGCGCGAGCTTCCATCATTGGCGTCTTGTTTTCTGCAACGCACGGTCGTGCTTCAAGGAGTACCTACATACCTACCTACTTGCTAAATTCTATATATAGTAACTGCATTATTTTATTTCAATTTTATTACCTTGTACCTCAACTGGTACTTAAACTTGAGACTCCTTAAAACACGACTTTCTTGTGTGTAAACCTATCACGTGAGTAATTTTACATTATCTTACTTACGGGCTGAAATTATTTTAACGGTATTACCGTTCGATTTTCTAAAATAATTTTATCATTTTTTACCATTTTGTAGATTCGAACAAGTTCTATTTTTAGATTCGTGATTCTTGTTCAATTTTTAATCTACCCTCACTAAATATTTTTATCGGATTTTATATCGTGTGTGTTTTGTACTGATTTTATTTTATGCTATTGCCCTAGATAACTGTGTCGTGTGTTAAATTGTTCAAAATGAGTGATGAAGGAGAATTCTCTAGGAATAACCATGAGTTCGAAATTCGTGACAAAGATAATAATATGTCGAAATCTCAAACGGCGCATACCGTCAGCAGCGGGTCTCGTACCGATAGACAACGGTCTAAAAGACGGCGTAGTCCTTCTAGTAGTAGCTCCTCGAGCTCCTCAAGTGATCATAGTTCCTCCTCATCATCTAGATCCGATTCTCGGAAGCATAAGAAATCTCATAAACGTAAAAAGAGGGGGGGCAATCGTAATCGTCACCGTCAACGTGACCGCCGCCGTTTGAACAAGTTGACACAGGAAATTCAGGAACTTCGAGAACGTACAAATTTTAATTTTGTGAATTCGGAAGAATTAGTAGATGCTAATATTAGTGGTGAACTTTTCGATGATGGTAGTGAGCACGAATCGATTCTTAAGAAATCGGAAACACCTACGGAGCCGAACTTCGTATTTGAAATTGAGACGAAGCTCAAAGAACCTTCAGTTCCCAAAACCCCTCAAAATTATTTAACGACATTAAAAGAGATTCAACATTTTGAAAGTAGCGAGTGGTGTGAGGTACGTTACGCAGAGACTCAGAAGTCATATAATCACACGCCCGGTTTTGTCGAGTTAGAGGCCAATGACGAAATCAAAGCTTATGATTCATTGCGGCATCTTGCCCATTCCGATAAAGCATTCGCTGGCTTAACGTTTTGTGTCCTAAAACAACGTGAGGTTTTACAAACTACCCTCCGCAGTCTCCTACAATGGGCTCGTGATTCTGAAATTACTTATGAAGCGCTAAGTGAGAAGATAAATGAACAATTTTTAAATGGCGAGTTTTATAAAACGTCAGCTGAGTTGCTACAACTCGTTTGTGGTCATCGGGCGGAAGTGGTTCAGATGAGAAGAGACGGTATAACAAATTGTTTACGGGATCCTTTAACCAAAGTTGCCTTAAAGAAAGTACCCCCCTCCTGCCGCCATTTATTTGAAGCTGAGTCATTGACCAAAGTACTTGAAAAAGCTGGCGGCGTTCGAAAAGCCTTCCTGCCTTTGAATAAACAAGGCTCAAATGCTCCCGCTTCGCAAGCTGGACCGAGCAAGCCTGTACACCGCCCCTCGCAGGGGCAGGTGAATCGAAATATGCCTCATGGATGTTGCGCTTCTGGGCGCATTTCCCATACAAACCAACCCTCGCAGGGTTGTTGCCATTCTCATCCCTCGCAGGGACAGAGATATAATAACTATAATGACAGCCGGCCTACATTTTCGAATAGCTACAGAGGTTCGTTTCGTCAAAGAGGCAGCCGCCAAGGTAACAGACCCCAGCAAAATAACAAGGGGCAATATAACAATCGGAAACATTCCGCAAACTCTTCGGAAAGCAACTCTAGAGGAAGAAAACGTAAGTTTTGACAATCAAACATTCAGAGCGGGTCGATTACTTCTATACCACCGCCGGTGGACTCAACTAGGCGCTCCGACTTACATTCAGAAAGTAATTCAAGGGTATCGCATACCTTTTTACCAAAAACCGCCTCTGGTATTACCAGATCTAGCGAACAAACAGTTCTGTACTCCGACATCAGACATAATGACAACCGTTCTAAATCAAATGATAACTCAAGGTGTGTTAGAAGTAGTCGACCCAGCACCAAGCTTTATTTCGAACATGTTTCTGGTTCCAAAAAGCGACGGGTCTCACCGACCCATTTTCAACCTGTCTGCTCTCAACAATTACGTACTTACAGACAAATTCCGACTAATAAACGTTTACCGTGTTCCCGATTTTCTTCAGTCCAAGGATTGGATGTGCAAAATAGATTTGTCACAGGCATATTTCCATGTACCGATAAGTACGTCCCACAGGCGTTTTCTTCGTCTAGTTTACAAGGGCCAATTGTTACAAATGTCATGCCTACCCTTTGGTCTCAGCACAGCTCCAAAGGTGTTCGCTTCTCTGACAAATTGGGTAGCCCAAACGCTGAGAGAGCAAGGGATACGTATTATCGTTTATTTGGACGACTTTCTCCTGGCTCATCAAAGTCGTCAAGTCTTGCAGTTTCAAGTAAAAATTGTTTTAGAGAGGCTTCGTTACCTAGGTTGGCAAGTAAACCTAAAGAAGTCAATAACAAAGCCCCAGCAAAAGCTCATCTTCCTAGGAGTACAATGGGATACTTGGAAGAACGAGAAATCTTTACCATCAGAAAAAGGTCTCAGTCTCTCTCTAAAGATCACAAATTTTTTGAACGACGGTCTTGTTACACTAAGAGAACTGCAGAGCTTAGTCGGCCTTCTCAATTTTTCAAGCTTTGTAGTCCCCAAAGGGAGGCTTCACTATCGAGGCCTTCTCGACCTTCTCCATTCTGTTTGCAAAAAGAAAGTCAACAGCCGTTATCCATTTTCAAAGGAAGCTTTGAAAAACCTTCTATGGTGGCTTCGAAACCACCGTCTACCGTCTTTAATTCATTTACCGGCTCCAAAGCATTTTCTTGCGACAGACGCATCCGACCTAGCCTGGGGAGCCCAATTAGACAATCAGGCGTTTTCAGGACAGTGGACCGATCAGGAACAAAACTTGCATTGCAATCAGAAAGAACTACTTGCTGTATTGAAAGTCTTACAAGTTCAACATCTGTTCCTGAATCGATCCACAGTTTTGTGGCAAAGCGACAACCGAACAGCGGTTGCCTACATTCGGAACGAAGGCGGTACAAAATCTACAGCTCTCATGAAGATAACATTCCAAATTTTTCACTTGTTAGAGCTTCATCAGATCCATCTTTCTGCTCATCACATACCGGGCAAGTACAACGGCCACGCAGATCATTTATCTCGTTACCGATCACCTCCAGAGTGGCACCTTCTGCCTGCTTGCACAGAAATAATTTTCAGGAAATTCGGAATTCCTCTTATAGATCTTTTTGCCTCGAAAGACGCACATGTAGTGGCCAATTACGTCTCTTTAGATCAACACGACAATCAGGCAATGTTTCACGATGCCTTTTCCCACCAATGGAATTACCAGCTAGCCTGGGTATTTCCTCCACCTTACTTGATACCCAGGGTGCTAGCACATCTCAATCAAGCACAAGGTACATTTCTTGTAGTAGTCCCGTGGTGGAACCGCGTATTTTGGAGGTCAGACCTCAAGGCCAGGGCAATGGCCGCTCCATTCACGATACATCACCTGGAGCGGTACCTGATAGACACATCAACAGGCCTTCCACCTCCCAACGTACTGGAAATGACATTAGAAGTATGGAAATGTGGGGCTGGTCAGACGATCTAACCAGCTGGGATGATTCTCAATTAGAGTTGTTAATGTCA
Source organism: Camptogramma bilineatum (assembly GCA_958496255.1). Taxonomy (NCBI): domain Eukaryota; kingdom Metazoa; phylum Arthropoda; class Insecta; order Lepidoptera; family Geometridae; genus Camptogramma; species Camptogramma bilineatum. The sequence goes on from OY292476.1 coordinate 2,454,760, forward strand.
TCCTGGCGTCCGTCCACACGTAAGACATATAAATCAGCATGGAATAGATGGCTTTCTTGGTCTCAAACTTACAATGTCAATCCGTTTAGCCCTAGTGGTTCTAGTCTAGCAAAGTTCTTAGCTGACTTACATTTAAAAGAAAAGTTGTCATACAACACAATTTTATTGCATAAATCTGTTGTGTCCACTCTATGTAATACAGAATTATCTGGTCATTTAAGTTCACACGTCCTAGTTAAGCATGTTTTAAAATCAATTTCCTTGAAAAAACCTGTAGATCATAAGAAAATAGTTTGGAATATTGATGCTCTCGTTTCTTTCTTAGAAAAGTACAATATTGATGAAAACAACCTTTTTCAAACATCCAGACATTGTGCTGTATTGCTCCTGTTATGTTCAGGTCGACGCATGCACGACCTTTCTTTACTGGCTGTAGATCATAGATTCTCAACCTTATTTTCCCCACCGCCCACTTTGAAAATATTTTTTTTTCTAGAGCCCCCCAAAAAACTGACATAACTCACTTTGCTCGCAATATAACTCCTACTCATGAAGTTAAAATGCGAGTGAATTGAGCTTCAAACCAAGCGAGCGAAGCGAGCCGAATTTTTGTAAGTCAAATACAATACGTGACATTTGATTTTTTTTGCAGTTTTCTAAGAAAAGCTAGCTTATCGGTTCATATTCTGTGGTTAGACTTTACTCACTTTACTCGCAATATACCTTACTTATGAAGTGAAATGCGAGCGAAGCGAGCCTAATTTTTTAACACAAATGCAACATTGTGATATTTGATTTTGTTTGCGGTGATCAATAAAAATCTCGCTGCTTATCGGTGCTTATTCTGTGTTTAGACTTTACTCAGTTTACTCACAATATACCTTACCCATGAAGTTAAATGCGAGCGAAGCGAGCCGAATTTTTTAAGACAAATGCAACATTGTGACACTTGATTTTGTTTGCGGTGATCAAAGAAAAAAATCGCTGCTTATTGGTTCCTAGTCTGTGGTTAGACTTTACGCTCTTTACTCGCAATATACTTTACCTACTCATGAAGTTAAATGTGAGCGAAGCGAGCCGAATTTTTTAAGACAAATGCAAAATGAACACTTGATTTTGTTTGCGGTGTTCAAAGGAAAAACTCGCTGCTTATCGGTTCATATTCTGTGGTTAGACTTAACTCACTTTATTCACAATATAACTTTATAAATAAGGATTTATAAAGTTAAATGCGAGCGCAGCGAGCCAAATTTTTTAAGACAAATGTAACATGTGACACTTGATCTTGTTTGCGGTGCTCATAGAAAGGCTCGCTGCTTGTCGGTTTCTATTCTGTGGTCAGACATAACTCAATTTGCTCGTATTATACCTACTCATGAAGCTAGATGCGAGAAAAGCGAGCTCCAAACCAAGCAAACAAAGCGACCTTGCCTATCTCGAAGTTTTATAATCAATTATAATTATTATTGTAGCAACGTAGGTAGTATCATTCATCATCATCATTTCCTTGCCCTTTTCCAACTAGGTTGGGTCGGCACAACATTTTCTCTAACGTGGTAGAATCATTATCTATCATCATTATCTATTATCTATCAAAATTGTTTGCTTGTCCGCGGGCTGCACCAATACCGTCCGCGGGCCACAGTTTGACGACCACTAGATTAGGGTGTTTTTTTTTTGCCTATTTTAGATTACATTATCGCCCCCCTGCTTCATCTCAACGCCCCCCAATTTTCTCTAGGTCTTCTACTGCCCCCCTGAAAGTCTCAAACGCCCACAGGGGGGCGTTATCGCCCACGTTGAGAACCTATGCTGTAGATGATGCTCATTATGAAAAACATGACGATGATCTCATTTTATGGCCAAATTTCGGTTCTAAGACTGATAATTCTGATTACAGACAATCGGGGTGGAATTTATTAAGAAACCCAAAAGGAAAGAATCTTGATCCATTTTTTTGGGTAAATCACTGTAAGGAGCTCCTACGTGACAGGCGTGATGCAGCAAACTCCTCAAACTTATTTGTACATTTAAGAGGTCAAGCTAAAGCTGCTTCTCGAACAGTGATTGCTGGATGGGTGAAGACATTATTAGCTGAAGCCGGGATCGTCGCGTCTCCGGGTAGTATTAGATCAGCGGTCGCTTCAAAAAACTGGGCTGACAACGTTCCTATTGACGACATCCTCTCGCGCGGAAATTGGAGATCTGGAAATACTTTCAGGCAATTTTATAGGCGTGAAGTTATGAAAGTTCCAACTCAAAGCAGTATTACTAGCTCCTTTGTTCCATGTGACTAATTAAGTAATCAACTGTTAATTTTTCAAATTAATTTGATTGCATAAGTATTGCTACTTACCTAACTTATGTAGGTTACTTACTTAAATTATTTCAGAAGCAACAAGTTTGTTTTATAAAAGTTTATGGAACAAAGTTCCATGTGATTGATTAGGTAATTAATTAAGTACTTACCTATTGATTTTTCAAATTGTTTTGATGCCTAATTTTTGTTACTTACCTACTTACTTAACTTCGTTGGTAAATTATTCTGAAATAACAAGTTTGGTTTTACAAAAGTTTGTGGAATAAAGTTCCATATGATTAATTAAATAATTAATTTTTAATTTTCCAAATATTTTGATGTAACATTTTTTTTTTTTTTTTTTTGTTACAAATACTTAACATACATACTCAATTTAAATAAATTATTACAAAAATTTGTGGAACGAGGTTCCACGGTGATTAATTAAGTCAATTAATATTGAGTTTTTCAAACTATTTTGTTTGCTTACATTTTGCTACTTAGTTACTTGCTTAACTTAGGTAAGTAAATTATACTTAAAGTAACAAGTTTGTTTTACAAATTTTCTTTGATTACCTACCTACCCCTTTTTGTAGGTAGGTACCTAGGTAAATTTATTTTTAATAGCAATTATTTTTCTCGCACATCTAAACCTCTTTTTAATAATGCCTAGTAGTCCAGTCAAATTAGGAATTAACCTCGGAATGAGAGATAATAAGCTGAATTTTCGTATATACCTTCATTTAGGCGCCCTAAAAGTTGTCTCAAAAGTCTCATAAAATCTCGTGTCTGCGTCTTAAGTTATTCAAGGTCAAAGGTAAAAAAAATAGTTTTTCGCGAATATCTCGGTTGCTATTGGTCCAGTGATGTTAACATCTATTATGAAGTTGTAGAACTTAAAGTTTGCGACCAATTCATAAAAAAAAAATTCCATGCGCTCAACCGTTTTTGCGATACAGGGCCGTGAGCGCAAAGCGTTCAGTATGTGTATTTCAAAAACTATACTTCCTAGAACAAAAATAAAAACTATTTCGGAATGTACAAATTAAGTCCTTTCATATGACACCCCACTCAATATATCTGTGTAACTTTTATCTTTTTTACCCCCTTGAGATCCCAATATCTTTACAACCCCTTCATCGATTACGCTCATATGTCATATATCAAATTTCCATAGCACAACCTAGTTATCTACCAAGTTTCATGCAGATTGGATTAACGGTTCGATAGTTATGCGAGAACATAAAAATTACACATACAAACATACAAAGCAAAATCGTAAGATCTTAGCTCGCTTTGCTCGCTTGGTCGATAATTAACTGATAAATAAAACAAATTATTCAAAATTCAAGGTGTTCACAGATATTCACGTTTGACTTTGCGTTACAGTACCTACGCGTATGGCTGAGCGCTGCGCACTCAACATCCTCTATCGTGAAAACGGTTGAGCACATGAAATAATGTTTTAAACAAAATTTGTCGCAAATTGTATGCTCTACAACTTTATAATAGATGTTAACATCATTGGACCAATAGCAACCGAGATATTCGTGAAAAACTATTTTTTTTTACCTTTGACCTTGAATAACTTAAGACGCAGACACGAGATTTTATGAGACTTTTGAGACAACTTTTAGTACGCCTTAATGAAGCTGCATACGAAAATTCAGCTTATTATCTCTCATTCCGAGGTTGAGCCCTTTTTTTGGCTAAGATGACTGGGCTATAGGTGCTCTTCTTGATACCTAGCTACATAAATCTGTTGCTTACCTACCTCGATCTGTATTTACACATTCTACTGTAGGTAAAACAGTCACATTGGCGTCCATCTCCACCAGGCGATAACAAACACGTCTTCAACCAAAAGTTTCAAATAACGGTCAAGGATTAATAACAGCGTTTTACCTAAAAATAAAACGCTTATTAATACTTACCTTATTTGAAACTTTCATTTTTAATTCTGCCTGGGTGGTTGTCGACTCAATGATGGAAGCTCGCGCGGTTCAAACCGCCCGGCGCTGCCAGGTGAGATGGGAGATGTGCGAGCGAGAGGGCAATATAGTGAGGCAAAGTATGCTAAAAATAGCAGAAAACAGAAGGGCCTTCTTCAACCAAAAGTTTCAAATAAGGTAAGTATTAATAAGCGTTTTATTTTTAGGTAAAACGCTGTTATTAAACAAGGGTATCATGCTCACGACGATGAATATTTAAAAAACAATACCAGTATTGCCATCTAGTGGTCAAACGTGCAATTAAATCAATGAGAACCTGTCTGCTGGTTTTCGAACGAAACTTTATCAGTCAATGTCAATGTCATAAAAATTCTGACTAAACGCCATACGATACGTCAAATGGCTGGCGCATTCTGAAAACAATTTCAAATGTCATCAAGAGTTCGAAGGTCCGAGTTTTATTTTTAATTGATTTAGTTGGTTTTTATCTTGAATTCCGTACCCGATAATAACATAAGTTTGTGGAGAAGTAACATGTTAGTCTAGTTTGAACCTTATTAAATGTAGCACCATTCATTACTTACGCAAAAATCATTTTGTTTGTGTGATCCTCTGCACGTATATTCCATCTTATCGAGAAATTAATCAATAATTGCACTGATGTATTGCTAATTTTCTTTGTCGTAGCTTGATTACGGAACAATTATAATGGTCGACTTATTAGGAGTGTACGTAACTGCACCTATATATGTGGGGTAAGTACCAAACTATCTATTTGTTCCACATTCAAATTTCGAAATTTTCTTCTGAATTCCCGCTCTGAAAATTCGATGATTCAACAAATCAATAAATATATCCTCAAATTAGATGAATATCTTCAAAATACGTGATAAAAATCATTATAAGCACGCTTTCTCTCTTCTGCATCTCTGCAATTAACTCTCACTGGCCACTGTCCTACTTTCTGATATAATTTTCGAAGTTAATAACATCTTAGGAAATCTTTCATCATATAGCATGCTGTGTTTTTAGAATGACAAGAACATGATTGTAAACGTAACAATATACAAAATATTCTCAATAAATACCTTTAGATAGATAGAGACACATCCAAAGATTTATTAGGATTTCATGACAGGTTTTGAACTCATTGTTTTTTAATTTAATGTAAATTATTTATAATATCTATAATATTGTACGTATTTGAGAGTACCAACTAGTATAAGCAATAAGTAAGTAAAACTTTTTTGTGAAGGATAAAATTATGCCTAAAAAAATTCATAATTCAAATAATAATTATTCAGTAGGACACTAGGATCTCTATGAAGCGACTAAGAAAAGATATAGGAACTGTGTAAATAAAAATAATAAATATTAATGCTTTTACATTTCCACATCATCTAGCTTCTAAGTGAGCGGAGCTTGTGTTATGGGACCTACATGGCTGATAAACTTCTCAAAAAAGACTACTTTTTTTTGTAAATACATACATTCATTTGTACATAGAAAAGCACCCAAACCACAGACAAATATTCAAAGACAAATAAATAATGCTGGGATTTCATCATGAACCCCCAAAGTAAGCACAGCTTGTGTTATGGGAACCACATGACTGATATACTACTTATACACTTTCTTATACTTATAGAAAGAAGCCAGACCCAATACAAATTATTTGTCAACAAAATGTTTCCTTTCTCATGATATTTGAAGGAAACATTTTGTGTCAACTCCACTTAGGGTTGCAAATGGCTCGGCAGTAGTAGTTTAACTACAATCCTGACTCATTTGAACTTTGGATGACCTCTTTAGACATGATTAATTACCCAAGCCCAGGAACAATAGGATAGTAATATTGATTTACAAGCATTGATAAAATCAACTTATTAATATGAGACAAACAAAGCAGTGTTTGACTAAAGTGGACGAACACAATCTTAAAACAAACACTTTATTAGAAACTTAAATAGTATTAAATTAAATAGTAAGTATTGCACAATTTATTTTTACTACTTACAATTTTTTTTAGTACTTACGGCATTATTAAATAACTAGTGAATGCCCGCGGCTTCGCCCGCGTGGACTAATTGTTTTTATCCCACGGGAACCATACATTTTTCGGGATAAAAATTAGCCTATGTGTTATTCCAGAAAAAAAGATTCCAGATGTTCCTAAACTATCTACATTCCAAATTTCATCGAAATCGGTAGTAAGGAGTTTAGTAAGGTTTAGTAGTAGTAAGGAGTTTAGTAGAGTAGTAAGGAGATTACGTGGTAACAAACATTCACACACACGGACTTTCGCCTTTATAATATTAGTAGGATAATTACGAATACAATGGATTTTTTAATAACTTGTTTGATTAATTTAAAGTTTTTTTATTTTAAAGTTAACTTATATCCTCTATTTGTCCGTTTTTAACAATAACCTTGTAATACATACAAAGCAAGGTTATATGCAAAATTGTCGCAAAAACATCTGATTACTTAAGTAGGTACCTACCTAGACATACCTAACAAGTTTAGAACAATTTTAGTTTCAATGGAAGATAACTCTGTGACCCAAAGGTTGATTCAAATCTGGTAACGATAATTAGGTATTTTTTTAACTCTACTCTCATAATTAAATAAGTATGTATCCGGGTAGGTATATATCACGTCGGCGTCGGGCTAAATAAAAAGGTAATTTACGTGATAAATACCCGGATACCTATGGATCTGAATGTTGGTCAACCAAAGTTGTGGATGACGCGACGGACATGCGACGGAGATGCGAATGTTGAGGTGGATGTGTGGAGTTACAAGAATGGATAAGATTAGGAATGAGTACCTACTTACATCAGAGGAAGTTTTAACGTAGCGCCAGTGACAGAAAAAAATAGGAGTAATAGGTTAGCGTGGTATGGGCATGTTATGCGGAGGAAAGAAAGTCATATTACAAGGAAAGTGTTGGATATGAATGTGGAAGGATATAAAGGACGGCCTAAGAAAAGATGGATGGATTGTGTGAGAGAGGACATGCGTGTGAAAGGAGTGACTACTGAGATGACGAGTGATAGGAGGGAATGGAAGAGGAGAACATGTTGTGCCGACGATAAGGGCAATTATTAAGGGATTGTATTGTATTGCATTCGTGAAGATGAATGTCTCGATTCATCGTGCTTGTTCGTTGGTAGATTGATACGAGAGCTAGGATCGAATCGTGTGCACTGCAAAGGTCATGCCGACTGTCTTGCGTTTCGCGCGTCGACAGCGCTTTCGTAAAACGACGTGTGCATAGGCCATGTTTTTTTAATTTTTTTATACATATAAACCTTCCTCTTGAATCACTCTATCTATTAAAAACACCGCATCAAAATCCGTTGCGTAGTTTTAAATATCTAAGCACACATAGAGACAGACAGCGGGAAGGGACCTTGTTTTATACTATGTAGTGGTTTTTTATGTTACCAATTCAAAATTCAAATATCATTTATTCAGTAGGACCGTTATGACCACTTTGAAACGTCTTAAGAGCTAGGAGATTCTACTCCTATACTTTCGCGACCAACACCGTGAAGAATCAGGGCAATAAATACGGTATGGGGCCTAGGTTTCTTTTCGGTGATCCATCCGCTTAAAATCTAAATAGTCAAGCTCTAGTGTGATGCCAGTCGAACAATGTGAGTCTCGTGCTTCCAGGTTGGTGCTCCTAGGAGCGTCTCTAACAGCCGGAGTATTCATCTTCCACGTGGCCGTGGTTCCTCTCATCTTCAAGTACTCCAAGACCTTCAGAAGGACCCTGGTGTTCGCTAATTTTGGTGAGGTTCTCATATTTTTACTTTTATTTACAACATAAGCTAGATTTTTTTTTTAAACTGACTTCAATGTTATAAGCTGAGCAATTTTCTGCACTCTCAAGGTGCATTTCTGTTCATAACTCCGAAGATCCTCGACAGATCCTCACCAAATTTTTGTGGCACCAATCGGAAAGGATACCCTTCCAAACAAAAAAAGATTTTTCCAAATCTGTCTGTATAATGTAGATTAGTTGATAAGGACATGTAGGTACATGATAGTAAGTGACCCAAGGTTTAAAAGATGACCTTTGAGCTATGGATTAGTTGATTAAATGAATCAGATTGTAATAATTATTATGGAAAATTATTAAGACCGAACTACCAACTGAGCGTCTATGGGCTTGCAACCTATGACGTATGGAATGTTAACTTCCGAAAAATGTGGGCATGTACCAAATAGTATTTGGACATACCTCTGACTGCCCCCTTAGACAACTTCTAAGGATCTAACAATGCCTTAAAGATCTGAAAGAATAATGTCTACTGCACCTTGGGAATGCAGTGATCATATTTCATTCATTGTTTTCATTTCTACCAACTAAACTGTATGTATGTATTTAAGTAGATTTTTTGAAAATTTCAATATATCTAGTACTCCTCCGCTAATCTATACCAAAAAAGATTCGTCAAAATTTTTACGCTAAAGCCACCCAACCACCCACAAAATTTTCGTAAAAATTTTGACGAATCTTTTTTGGTATAGATTAGCGGAGGAGTACTAGATATTTTGAAATTTTCTAAAAAATCTGAATATGGACTTCCGCAAAGTCACGCCTGAATCAATTAACTACTGTATTTAAGTACTTAATAATTTATGTTTCATTATAAATACCTACATTATGTATCCGGGTATTTATCACATAAATTACCTTTTTATTCAGATGTTTCTGAATTGTATCAGCCGTGGTCGCGGGAAGGCTGGTGCAATCCAGACGAAACATCGGGCTAAATAAAAAGGTAATTTATGTGATAAATACTAAATACTTTTAGTCCATGACTGAGGCCGTTAGGCGGCCTAAAAACTCCGTCACCAGAGTTTGCCACTTGCTCATACGAACTTACTTTATCGGGCTAAATAAAAAGGTAATTTACGTAATAAATACCCGGATACATATGTACTTCTCCTTTCTGGAGATGCCTTGTGCGGAGGGTATGCCTCCTAACGTGTGTGTATACTTAAATATTACTAACCCCAGTTTATAAGTTTTAGTTAAGTACTAACGAGCTATGGACCATGTAGTTGTCTGATAATAAACAATTTTTTTTTTTTTTAATATGTATTTATAATGTGTTCTGATCGCGAAAATTGATGTTACAGTTCAATGGCCTATATTTTTCGACTACAATGAGCCGTCACAGACAGGATTGGAAGGCGCAAGGAACCTCAGTGTGGAATATCACTCTAAAGTCGACAACTGTAAGGTTAAAATAGGTAAGAAAGTGCGAGCGAAGCGTGCAGTTTTGGTTTCAATCAGTAAAAGAGATGTATTTCGAAATAATTTTATTTTTTTTCATTCATAAATGTAACAATAGTGAATTAAGTCGAAAACCTCTTATTTTTGCATTATTATACAGATACTGACCCAATAAACTATATAGTATTGATTCACATTAGATTTGTTACATGAATTATTAAAGACCTTAGCAATAACTTTAATACAAGAGGAGAAAAGGGTTTTTCGTTGATACTGAAAAAAGTGCTATTTTGACTTAGTGCAGTGTTGATATGGGTGTGCGATATATAATACGGGGGCAACGCCGCGAGGGCACTGCTAGTAAAATATAAGTGGACATAATCTCACAGCGCCATCTATCCTCAAACTAAGCAAAGCTTAAAGAAAGCTAGGCCCCATACCGTGTTTGTTGCCCTGATTCTTCATGGTTTTGGTCGCGAAAGAACAGGAGTAGAATCACCTAGCTCTTAAGACGATTCAAAGTGGTCATAGCGGTCCTACTGAATATATAATATATAATAATTTTGAATTTTGCTTGAATCTACCAATCGATCTTTTTAATTTATTTCATTTATATATTTGTTTGATTGCAGGAATATGGCATGTACTACCAAAGACTGCATACGAGAGACTTAAAGGTCGTTTCGAAGATTGCGAAGATAGAGACGAACTTAACAGATTACTAGACGAAGAGTTAGCATCCACTAAACATCCTATTGTTATATACTTTCACGGTAAGTTGAATGAGCGAAGCGAGGTCGCAGTCAACAGACCCAATTCCTCTAATTTACAAGGTCAACCATTTCAGTATCACAGGTATCTTTGCCTACACACGGGACACTGTAGTGCCTGGGTGGCAATTCTACTATATGACAACGTCAATCATTCCGCTGCGTTTTGTTTCGATCTCTTAAATGTCATTTGGTGAATAGTAGAATGGTTTTTCAAAAATTTGTTCTGCCAAAGTCCAAACCTTAGCTAAAACCTCACCACAACTGAGTCGTTTGTCATTAGTAGAATAGGAAACAGTCGAAAATCTAAGGTTTAGTTGACATTTTGCTTGTGGTTGATAAAAAGTTTGGTAGTAGAATCGCCACCCTGGGACATTGTTGAGATGGAGTAGGCTTGTAGCACCTACACCATCCTCTCAGCTTAACCGGCCATATCCACAGGAAAGACATGGTCAATTTGTGTGGGGCTGACTAAGCCGCGGGTTTCCTCATGATGTTTTCCTTCACCGTTTAGAGCTCGTGTTAATGCGCATATAAATTTTTCGAAACGAAAAATCCATTGATGCACGGCCAGGATTCGAACCGCGATCTTCGGATCGAAAGTCGAGGTACTAATCCTCTCGGCCAACACGGCTCGTGTTGTCGAATAAAAAAAACTTAGGCCTTTACATCTTTACTGGATGATTTATACAGTGTCAGGAGGCAATCTTTGTCTACACTTAACGGGACACTGTAGTGCCTGGGACAATGTTGAGATGGAGTAGGCTTGTAGCACCTACACCATCCTCTCAGCTTAGCCCCACACGTATTGACCATGTCTTTCCTGTCGAATAAGATGCAATTTTAATTAAAATAATGCATTTTTCAGGTAACTCTAACAACAGAGCGACCGCCCACAGAATACTGCTTTACAAATTATTCCAAAAAATGGATTATCATACGATAGCGTTCGATTATAGAGGTGAGTTTTTTTTTAAATTAATCTTGTGCCTCAGTAAAGATGTGGGGCTTTACTGAAACATCAACACGGACTTTTTGGGAGATTTCCAAATGCAATGCTATCCAATTTTGTTTCATTTACCTCACCAAAAGTTGCCTATTCCCGGTCATTATCTATGTATATTTTAAAGGAGACTGTTTTTTTTTATATGGGGAGTGGTCTATGAACCAATAGCGATACTGTAGTGGTATTTCTGTGGGGATACTTCAACTACATCCTTGTGCAAGGGGGCATCAAAATCCAACCCGGCAGTTTTGAGAAAAATAATACTTTAGAATTCACATTTCTTGCAAAAATGTTTTTATTTTAGAAACGTTTTGAACGGTTATTGTGGTTAGTGTCTGTAAAGTTCGGACTACAATGTAATAATATGGTGACAGCGACATGATCTGATGATAGAGTCAGGAGCTATTCAACAGAACTCCTCAATAAATAAGCCGATTGAGTTGAAACTTGGCATGTCTATCAAGTTTTAACTACAATGTAATAATATGGTAACAACGAGCTAATCTGATGATGAAGTCAGGAGCTGTTCAACAGAACTCCTCAATAAATAAGCCGATTGAGTTGAAACTCGGCATGTCTGTCAAGTTTCAACTACAATGTAATAATATGGTAACAACGAGCTGATCTGATGATGGAGTCAGGAGCTGTTCAACAGAACTCCTCAATAAATAAGCCGATTGAGTTGAAACTCGGCATGTCTGTCAAGTTGCGACTACAATTTACATTGTGTCACCTGTCCGTTTATTATTTTTAACACTACACCGCGCGGCGCAGTTTGTATATTTCCATAAGTGAAAGTATATATAAAAGTCAATGTTAGACGGCTGTTTTTCTGTAGTTATCTATTAGGTGGTACGGATGAGAAACGACCAACAACTGTGCCCATATGTATGGATGTATGTATGTGGACTCCCTTTTCCGCATTTAGACTCAAAGGTGGTCCTTTATGCGTGGGGATGACCTGGCTCATTAAAACTGAAGCCCGCCTAGCTCCTCCCAGAAGCACAGAAGTTTCCTGGGGGCTTCACAGACTAATTATAGTGTTGAGTTCTGTTCTGTTCCACCAGACAATAGCAACGTTTGTCAGTGTTGGTCTTATTACGGCTGTATAAAGCCATTATGGTTATTTTTGGTGTTAAACCCCATAGGAGACTGTTTTTTTTTTTTGTATGGGAAGTGGTTTATGAACCAATAGCGATACTGTAGTGATATATTTGTGAGGATACCTCAACTACATCTTTGTGCAAAGGGGCATCAAAATCTAGCCCGGCAGTTTTGAGAAAAAAAAATACTTTAGAATTCACATTTCTTGCTATATTTTTTATTTTAGAAACGTTTTGAACGGTTATTTCTGACTGTATAAGTACTTTATCAATGTGTTTCTCTACTACTCACTTGCCACCTCAACATTTTTTTTAGTGACGATGTGTAGTTTTTTTTTTGTAGTATTTTAAGGTGACGATTAAAAACAAAAAAAGTAGGTACTCCAAATTACAAAAAATAAGAAGGAACTCTATAAGTAGAGTTCCTTCTTATTTTTTGTAATTTGATACAAGTAGCAGCAGAGAAAAGTAAAAGGGTAAAGTCAAGTCACGAAAGTAAAATCACTTTTTTTATGCACAGAATATATTTTTATTTCAAAATTCATCTAACATATACAGTATAAAACAAGGTATAATTATTAGTATTATTTAATTAATAATTATTTAATTATTAATAATAATTATTAATAATTATTGAATTGTCATCGTTGTCATCAAATAATTGCTGTAGTTTTTCCCACAATTCTTTCGCAGTTGTTACATTTTTTACATGCATGTACAATGACTGATCCCTATCAATTGTCATTATCAATTTTGCTCTCGTTTTCTGATCATCATAAAAGTTAGGCTATTATAAAAGTCTATGTTAGACGACTGTTTCTCTGTAGTTGTCTACTCATTTAAGTACACTAGCATTATTATTTTTATAGTTTTCGAGTTTGCAGTCCCTATTAGTTGCAGTTTCGCGTTGTCACCATATTATTACATTGTAGTTGAAACTTGACAGGCATGCCAAGTTTCAACTCAATCGGCTAATTTATTGAGGAGTTCTGTTGAACAGCTCCTGACTCCATCATCAGATCAGCTCGTTGTCACCATATTATTACATTGTAGTTGAAACTTAACAGGCATGCCGAGTTTCAACTCAATCGGCTTATTTATTAAGGAGTTCTGTTGAACAGCTCCTGACTCCATCATCAGATCAGCTCGTTGTTACCATATTATTACATTGTAGTTGAAACTTGACAGGCATGCCGAGTTTCAACTCAATCGGCTTATTTATTGAGGAGTTCTGTTGAATAGCTCCTGACTCCATCATCAGATCATGTCGCTGTCACCATATTATTACATTGTAGTCCGAACTTTACAGACACTAACCACAATAACCGTTCAAAACGTTTCTAAAATAAAAACATTTTTGCAAGAAATGTGAATTCTAAAGTATTATTTTTCTCAAAACTGCCGGGTTGGATTTTGATGCCTCCTTGCACAAGGATGTAGTTGAGGTATCCCCACAGAAATACCATAGCAGTATGGCTATTGGTTCATAGACCACTTAAAAACAGTCTCCTTTCAGCCAAATCGGTTCAGTGATTGTCGAGTTATAGAGTAACAAACATCCATCCAAACATCCAAACTTTCGCATTTATATTATTCGTGTGATTAGTGTAATGTGATTAACATTCGAAGAAACACAAGTTTTGGAGAATAAAACAAAACGAAAACATTTTTAAATTATTATTAACGGGACTTAATCGCGTAATGAAATTATTTTATTTACCTCGACGTTTCGACGACATTACAGTCGCCGTGGTCACGAGTAGACTGGCGGCCGTTGTTCGCTCGTATCTTTGACTGATTTTAACACAGGTGTATAAGAATTTGAAATGTGACGTCACGAAACTTAGGACCCCTCCCACCCCTTGTCACACATTATCTCACTTCCCCCCCCCCCCAGCCCCCCCCCCCCCTCCCACTCTGACGTACTTTAAGGATGATCCCTATTAAAATGTAATAAATTCAACAGGTTATGGTGACTCTACAAACATCCACCCGAGCGAGGCGGGCGTGGTAGAAGATTCACTTATAGTCTACGATTGGCTGATTAGCACGACAACGAAATATGGTAACAAGCCGCCTATATTCGTGTGGGGGCACTCTTTAGGTGAGTCAAATGGTGAGGGAAAACACCGACTATTAACTATGCTGATACTTACAACGATAAAGTAAAAAAAAGGTAGTTATTTCATGGATCAAATGTTTTCGTCTATACTCTAGCGGCTAGAAAACATTTGATGGGCTAGAGTCTAGCCAAAACCAATGTACAATATTGAATAACATTGCACTGACAGATTAATCAGCTGATAGCAGGAATTGACCTATCACAGAAAACTGAGATTAAATATGATTGGCACTGATTCAACATGGCCAATCGTAATGAATCTCAGTTTTCTGTGATTGGTGTATTCCTGCTATCAGCTGATTGATCTGTCAGTGCAATGTTAGGAAATATTCTACATTGGTTTTGGCTAGAGTATAGCTAGGGTATGTTTTATGGAATGGCGAGGAAAAACACCATTTCAAACGGCGGCGTGTTAATAAAAACACTGGCATATGTACCAATTTTACCCTTTTATATAATAATAATTATGTTGAAACTTAAATTATTAAAGACTAGCCCATGCCCGCGGCTTCGCCCACCTGGATTACCATGTTTTATCACACTGGAACCGTGCATATTTTTCGGGATAAAAGTAACCTATGTCCTATTCCCGATCATTATCTATCTAAATTTTAAACAGCCAAATCGGTTCAGTGGTTGTCGAGTTATAGAGGAACAAACATACATCCAAACTTTCGCATTTATAATATTAGTGCGATTGTTAGTTTCTTATGTCGAATCGAAACTTAAAATATTAACTTAAAATGTGGGCATGTACCAAATATGTATTTGGACATACTGACTACCCCCATAGACATCTTCATAGGGTCTAAAAATGCCTAAAAGATCTGCACCCCTATTTTGTAACACACGGTAAGTCGCTAACTCGGATTTTTTTATTAATTTTTTTATTTTACAAAATTACTTTATATATTTTCCACAACAAACATGTCTATCACTTTTTTCAACCATCTACCATTTCAAAGTATTCATCGTAAAAAAACAATTTTTGTTTGAACGAATCCGAGTTAGCGACTTACCGTGAGTTACAAAATAGGGGTGCTGAAGGAATATGTCTACCGAACTTTGGGAATACAATCGTGATCATTTTTTTATTCTTTTTTTTAAGGTACAGGTATATCGTCATCTCTACTAGGTAACCTGGACGAGTTGTCCAACAAGTTGCTGGACCGGTCTGCGTTGCCGTTGCCCAACGGGTTGATTCTAGAGGCGCCCTTCAGCAATCTGGCAGACGAAGTCGCACAACACCCGCTAGCTAGAGTATCGGTATGAGATTACTCAATATAATAGGCATGATGACAGTAATCAAGTATCACCAAAATATTTATCTGATCTAATGAAATAGGATTCAAAGATTTTGAAAAATGTATTTATTCTCTTGTTAATGTCGAGATTAATTATTTATTTGTTAAAATAAATCTACAAAATACAACAATCCGCCATGATAGCTTAAACACATCAGTGCGAATTACGTCACGTCTCAGTAAACGTCATTTTGTTTCTAAGTAGCTAAGTTGGCATCAGTGGTTGATATACCGAGCCGTGACGTAATAACAGACGCCATGACACCGGCGAGCGTTTTGGCGTGAATTTGAAAATTTAAATGTACTTTTATTGCACAAAAGCTTTAATTTTCCACAGAAATATGATATATTTTAGACATAATAGATACTTCTGAATATCATAGAAGAGATTTTGAAAATTAGTCATGCCTATGCGTCACGTAAAAACAGTGGCGGCCTTTGGGGGTGGCGAGCAGGGCACTCGCCCGGGGCCTCGCGCTTGTAGGGGCCTCGCGCAGCAAGCCGACTAGAGAAAATCTTTTATAAGCATTAGTAAACCTATCCGTTAAACGACAAATTCTATTGTGAACTTTTCTTATAAAATAAGAACAATGCCTTCTACATTGTTTTGTTATTATTACCTATCTCAAAAAGAATAGGCAGCTTTTTTTAGGAAAACTCCCAGTCAGCTATATTTTTTCCAACTTTTTTAACAATCAATAGCATAAGTATTTCAACCAATTTACACAAAACCTAAAGTAATTTAATTATACACCTACCCTTCCTCATGAACCACTCTGTCTGTCTATTGGTGAAAAAAACAAATAAAAATCCGTTCAGTAGTAGGTATAAGAGGGGGCGAAGGACTTTGTTTTAGAATATGTGCGCGACTCCGACTTTTCGTTATCAAAATTTCAATACCTATCTAGGAACTTTGGTAGGGCCTCGCAATGACTAGGCAGGCTCGGTCCCAGGGCCATGACACCTCACTCCCCCAAAATCTTTGATCCAGCATCCAGCATTATAATGTCTAAAATTCTTAAATGCTAAGAATTCTAAATTTTTCGTACAAACGTTTTTAGCCCCTTTCATCCCGTCATATCAATGTGTCATTTGTCTTAAAAAAAATCGGCTCGCTTCGCTCGCATTTTAGCTTCATGTGTATTTTGCGAACGAAATGACGAAAAAGTGAAATTTCTGACCGCAGAATAGAAACCGACAAGCAGCCAGCCTTATCTTTGAGCACTGTAAGCAAAATCTAGTGTCATTATGTTACATTTGTCTTTAAAAATTCGGCTCGCTTCGCTCGCATTCATAGGTATTTTGCGAGAGTAGGGAGCTCGCTTTGCTCGCATATTAGGCTCATTATTTTGCTAGCAAAGTGAAAAAAATCGGCTCGCTTCGCTCGCCCCCCCCCCCTTCCCTTAGCATAATATCGTGTGTCCCTCCCAAAAATCTTGGTCTCACCGTCACCAGGGGCCTCGCAAAGATCTACCGCCCGGGGCCTCGCGATAGCTAAGGCCGCCCCTGCTAAAAAGAACGCTGGAAGACATAGGGGTATGTTTGCGCATGGCTACACTTACACACGAAAGTACTAGGCCTTTTGTTTTTTTTTATTGTTTGTTTTTTCTATGGAAAAGTGATTAGAAAGAAACTACTACTAGACTAGTGGAATAAAATAGCGAGTGCTTAATTTTAGAATTTTTAGCTGGTTCGATTCCTAGGTGAAGCAAGCGAATTTTAGAAAATATTTGAATGCAGTTAAGTTATTTTTAAATAAAGGAATGTTTCCTTTATGTAAAATACTGTATCTTAAGGATTTAAAGGAGTTTCCCTCCAGGGCCCATTCATTTTTTCCACCCTGTATTATATCCGGACTGATAACCTATATTAAGATCTGATTATTACTTATATCCTAGCAAATAAAGGAATCTTTATCTTTAAGGATGATTTATTGTTACAGCTAGTAACATGGCTGCCATATTTCGATGCAACCTTCGTGTCACCGTTCAGAACGCACACGGAGCAACGTTTCTGTTCTGACGTGCATCTCGCGGGCACTAGCACGCTGCCCGTGCTCATACTGCATGCTAAAGACGACTACATCGTGCCCTTTAGGGTCGGACTCAAGGTCAGTCTGAGGTCAGGTCAAAAGGTCATGTAAAAATTTTGAAGATAGAGCATTACCCGTTTTCATACTCCACGCTAAAGACGACTACATCGTGCCCTTTAGGGTCGGACTCAAGGTCAGTCTGAGGTCAGGTCAGAAGGTCATGTAAAAATTTTGAAGATAGAGCATTACTTGTTTTCATACTCCACGCTAAAGACGACTACATCGTGCCCTTTAGGGCCGGACTCAAGGTCAGTCCGAGGTCAGGTCAAAAAGTCAGGTAAAAATTTTGAAGACTGGAGCGTTGCCCGTTCTCATACTGCACGCTAAAGACGACTACATCGTGCCCTTTAGGGTCGGACTCAAGGTCAGTCTGAGGTCAGGTCAGAAGGTCATGTAAAAATTTTGAAGATAGAGCATTACTTGTTTTCATACTCCACGCTAAAGACGACTACATCGTGCCCTTTAGGGTCGGACTCAAGGTCAGTCTGAGGTCAGGTCAAAAGGTCAGGTACAAATTTTGAAGACTGGAGCGTTGCCCTTTCTCATACATCACGCTAAATAAGGCTACATCGTGCCCTTTAGGGTCGGACTCAAGGTCAGTCTGAGGTCAGGTCAAAAGGTCATGTAAAAATTTTGAAGACTGGAGCATTGCCCGTTCTCATACTCCACGCTAAAGACGACTACATCGTGCCCTTTAGGGCCGGACTCAAGGTCAGTCCGAGGTCAGGTCAAAAAGTCAGGTAAAAATTTTGAAGACTGGAGCGTTGCCCGTTCTCATACTGCACGCTAAAGACGACTACATCGTGCCCTTTAGGGTCGGACTCAAGGTCAGTCTGAGGTCAGGTCAGAAGGTCATGTAAAAATTTTGAAGATAGAGCATTACTTGTTTTCATACTCCACGCTAAAGACGACTACATCGTGCCCTTTAGGGCCGGACTCAAGGTCAGTCCGAGGTCAGGTCAAAAAGTCAGGTAAAAATTTTGAAGACTGGAGCGTTGCCCGTTCTCATACTGCACGCTAAAGACGACTACATCGTGCCCTTTAGGGTCGGACTCAAGGTCAGTCTGAGGTCAGGTCAGAAGGTCATGTAAAAATTTTGAAGATAGAGCATTACTTGTTTTCATACTCCACGCTAAAGACGACTACATCGTGCCCTTTAGGGTCGGACTCAAGGTCAGTCTGAGGTCAGGTCAAAAGGTCAGGTACAAATTTTGAAGACTGGAGCGTTGCCCTTTCTCATACATCACGCTAAATAAGGCTACATCGTGCCCTTTAGGGTCGGACTCAAGGTCAGTCTGAGGTCAGGTCAAAAGGTCATGTAAAAATTTTGAAGACTGGAGCATTGCCCGTTCTCATACTCCACGCTAAAGACGACTACATCGTGCCCTTTAGGGCCGGACTCAAGGTCAGTCCGAGGTCAGGTCAAAAAGTCAGGTAAAAATTTTGAAGACTGGAGCGTTGCCCGTTCTCATACTGCACGCTAAAGACGACTACATCGTGCCCTTTAGGGTCGGACTCAAGGTCAGTCTGAGGTCAGGTCAGAAGGTCATGTAAAAATTTTGAAGATAGAGCATTACTTGTTTTCATACTCCACGCTAAAGACGACTACATCGTGCCCTTTAGGGTCGGACTCAAGGTCAGTCTGAGGTCAGGTCAAAAGGTCAGGTACAAATTTTGAAGACTGGAGCGTTGCCCTTTCTCATACATCACGCTAAATAAGGCTACATCGTGCCCTTTAGGGTCGGACTCATGGTCAGTCTGAGGTCAGGTCAATTAAAGGTCATGTAAAAATGTCGAACTTTCGTCAAGGTCAGGTCAATGTTAGGTCACTGGCAAGGTCAGGTTAAATATCCAAATATTAAAATATCCGAATATTAAAATATCCTAATTAGTTAAATGTCGAGAGTGTTCTTAGCTATGTTTCATGAAATTCTGTTCAGCCGCTTGGCTATGAAGGGATATGTCGGTTTATTCATTAGATTTTTAATTTATTTTAATGTTTTTCTTTTATGATTCCAGCTGTACAGATCGATCCTAGAAGCGAGAAGGGACGGAGGGGCGACCATTAAGTTCCACGCTTTCGACAAGAAAGACAATCTAGGACACAAATACATATGCCGCGCCCCGGATTTGCAGAAAGTTGTCGGGTAAGTTTTTTTCTCTCTTTATTTTGGCTTCGCACGGCTTGTGCATTCAGCCAGTGTCAAGTATTTGATAAACTTCAAGTTTATAGATAAATAAGATATATAAATACATATTATAATACATAAATATAATATCCCACCCCTCCCCTTGTGCCTCAGTAAAGATGTGGGGCTTTACTGAAACATCAACACGGACTTTTTGGGAGAACTCGAAAAGCAACGTTATCCAATTTTGTTTCACTTGCCCACACTTATGCACGTTCACGAACACTTAACGGTTAATAATCCACCATCATTACACATTAACATTGGAAGAAACACAAGTTTTGGAAAATAAAACAAAAACGAAACATGACTTCTCAAATTCCTGCCAAAAAGCCCGTCGGGTAAGTTACTGCTGCGGACAAAGGTCGCTATAGCAGAAATATGCCGTCTCTTTTCATTGACTGAGAGTGAAAAGAGACGGCATATACACTGGCCTGCAAAAGTAAGTATCTCACTTTTAAAATTGCGATAACTTTTAATGTACACAAGATATACTTTCGAAATAAAAAGGACTTGAAAAAGAGTTTAATTTTGTATATGAATTTTGTATAAAGCTGATAAAATTTGCTATGAAACGTTTTTTATTTTAAATCTCGAACCTATAGTTAGGAAAAAATAAATATTTAAAAGTGTAGTACTTAGTTTTGCAGGCCAGTGTAGTACATTTCCTATTGACTGGCCTCTTAGCTCAGTTGGTAGTAGCTCTGCCTTCTGCGCTGTAGGTCGTGGGTTCGATTCCCATCCAGGACAAACATTTGTGTGATGAACATAAATGTTTGTCCTGTGTATGGTTGTTATAAAGTATTATAAGTATGTATTTACAAAAAGTATATAAGTATTCTATCAGTTATCTTATCTGGTTCCCATAGTACAAGCTTTGCTTAGTTTGAGGCTAGATGGCGCTGTGTGAAATGTCCAGCAATATTTATTTATTTTATTAGGACAAAACTTGCAAGAAGTAATGCTAAACTATATTTGTTTCAGAGAATTCGTCACAAACCACATCTGAAGAAAATACTCACATTATGTAGTTGTAGTAGACACTTAAACCTTATTTATATGTCAATAAGGTCCAAAATGCAATATACATATTTAGGAGCTGGTCAAAAAGTCTATTATGACTAGTAAAGAGTTCTATTAAAGTCAATTGTATGATAAAAGTGCCTCATAATCTACTCACTGTAGTTCTTGAGATTACCGCGTATTCATTATTTATTACAACAAAAAAAATATAAAAGCAATGATCTTTTCAAAAAGTCGAACATAAGTGACTCGCCAAAATGCCTGTTCCTACTCGAGTGAGTCCTGCGTAGCTAAAAAGGTCGCTAATGCAGATTCACAAATGATTTGCGTCGAGACTCTCGTATTAGAAATCACAAAGTTGACAATTCCGTACCGGCAATATCATCTTATTGTTTGACAGTTTTGTGGAGAATCGTAAAATAAAATGGCCACCTATGAATTGGAATTGCACTAAGTTTCAATCAAATTTTATTTATGTTTATTATTTTTATTAAAACATACTAAATACTTACTTAAAACCAAATACTTATTTACAAATATTATTATTAATAATACGATGCAATATTAAATTAAAACCAACCGGATTATTCATTTTCGTGTGGCAATTTAAGGCCTAGCATGTGATTCTGCTGTGAATTGAATTGCGTGAATTGCGTACTAATTCAGCTAACATTTGACGTAATTAAAGATGAATTGCTTTAGCTGAATATCAATACGAATCTCCCGTGAATCAGATTATTGTGAATCTGCAATAGCGACCATTTTAGCTCCGCTGGGGACAAACCTGCCCTCAGTGCAAACATCGTCTCGAACGCACCTTGAATTTGCTAATAGACAAGGATAGAGATAGCAACTAAAGCAGTCGTGCGAGCAAGACAGCATTGCAGAGCGGCCAGGCTCTATCGTTTTCGGCTTTTTTTTTCTGTTCTGTATCCTCTGTGTGTGTGTCAAATAAACGTTTATCTTATCTTATCTTATCTCCATTCGGCCGGAGCCGACAGAACCCTGCTAGCCATTCCTGTCTCGCTCGCACAACAGTTTAATTTCTCTCGCTATACTGGCAACAGTAAAATGGAGCAATGTGTGTGTTTTGGTGTATGTATGCTTATTCATATACCTAGCTCTTTTCTTTTGGCAATTATTGTTAACTACTATTAATATAAAAACTTAAACGCGTGTCATAGTAGTTGATGCGCTTCTCATTTCGGCCCCACTGAAAACCAGCGCTCTAACAGCCTTGGCGCTGCTGGAGCAAATGCTGAGGGGTAGCCTTATTTTATTGTCACTGTAATATAACATTTTTGATTTGTGTGCATGTACCGTATAGTGATGAAAATAAAATGTATTTCTATGTAGTGTTGCACCGAGCCCAAGTTTTGGCATGATGTTAGTACTTCACATGTCTTCCCCATTTTGAAAAGGTCATTGTATACAAGTAATATCAGTCATGTTGGTTAGAAACCACTGTCCTATAATGATGTACATACATACATACATAAACTCACGCCTGTATTCCATCATAGGGGTAGGCAGAGACCACAGATCGCCACTTGCTACAATCCTGACACACTTCTTTCGCTTCATTCACTCTCATCACATTTATAATGATGTTTTATGAAATATCAAGTATTAATTATTTATTTATACACCACAAGAAATCGCTCTCTCCCAACTTTGTTTTTTACCGAAGTAAGTTTGCCTATAATCTAGCCAAAACCAATGTACAATATTTACTAAAATTGCACTGACAGATCAATCAGCTGATAGCAGGAATAGACCACAGAAAACTGAGATTCATTACGATTGGCCATATTGAATCAGTGCTAATCATATTTTAATTATAAATTTTTGATAAATTATTCTGTATTTATATTTACTTTATGTATATTATATTTTGTTTGTGAGAGAAAATAAATAAATGATTTGAAATGAAAAAATATTTAATCTCAGTTTTCTGTGATAGGTCTATCCCTGCTATCAGCTGATTGATCTGTCAGTGCAATGTTAGTAAATATTGTACATTGGTTTTGGCTAGAGTATAGAACTAAATAGTAGTCAAACAAAACTAATATTTCTATGTGATTGAATTGGTGATATATTCTTTGCTATATTTATAAGTTTATGAATGTTTTATGAAAATTGTTACGCCAATTATAATGCTGTAAGATTATTACGGGGTTAATAAAGTTTTTGCAAAATATTCATTGTTTTATTCATAAAAAACACTACCCCTTTAGATAGCTTAAGATTTTGTATCATTGAAAGTGAAATTCTCATCAAAATTTGCGATTCCGACGGGATTCGAACCCGCACTGATACAAGCGAAGTGCCTTTACCAACTCGACCACAGAATCCATATTCGTCAAGTCGAAAATAAATAAAAAAATTTTGATAACTCTTCACTTTCAAATTAAATACATATGTGTGGTTTAACACTAAAAATTAAAAATTGTAAGATTTTGTATGCCTAAATCTGTGAGAGCATGTCTGTCTACTACGCATTTAAGTTATCCCTTGTAGGGGGGCGTCCATTAAATACGTGAGAATTTCACTTTTGATAATAGCGAGAAATGTCTATAAAAACTGGTGAAAAACAGTGGTCGAATTATCGGTCCCGTCTTTAAAACTATCTCCAATGTTTAATGGTATTTACTAAACTTAGGTATGGCTAAACCATGACTTATCTTAGGGTCGATTATCGCCAAATTTAATTGGCTGTAGTTACATACTTTTTTGTTAAATTTACATACCTACTTATATTTTGTAATTAATTGTACCAATGCCGTCAAAAAACTTCTAAAAATAGGACTTATAAATTCTCAAAATGATAAGACTAAATTGACGTGTTTGATACTATAAAGGGTGTAATAGGAGTACTGCAAAAATTCCTCATAAATAACTACGACATAATAAAAAGCGAGGACTAGCAGTGCGATTCAGAACTTCTCAGAATGTATTCCGAATTCGGAAAATGACGTTTCTTCGCTGAAAAAACGTCAAACTTTCCGAAGAAAATCATCGAATCGCATGCTTTTCGTAAGTCTGAATCGCACAGCAGGATTATCTATGCTAATATTATAAAGAGAAACATTTGATTGTTTGTTTGCATTGAATAGGCTCCAAAATTACTGAACCGATTTCAACAATTCTTTCACCAATAGAATCCTACATTATTCCTGATGAACATAGGGTATAGTTTGCGCCCCGACTTCGCACGGGTAATTTATAAATTAAGCGATCCGCGACGATCCGATCCGCCACGCTAGTATTAAGTATATAATTTTCAAAAGTAGTTAGTTATGTAATCTCTCCTCTAAAACGCACAATTTGTTTTATAATAGAGAAATAACTTGAAGATTTATTTTCTTTATCTATATCTAGGTACTTTTTCTAAGGATTATTACTAACTATAATAGGTACCTAGGTACCTAATTAGTTTTTTATGTTGCTGAATTCAATAGTTAACATGTTTCTTTGCTTATTATAGTTGCTTAGGCGATAAAGCTTTCGGGAAAGCATATTTTTAAAGGGTAAAAGCCTCCTGCGGAGAGCCGGGCAGGAATGAGTTAAAGGCGGTTTTTTAATATTTTTTTAATTAACCTTGGACACCCTGTACCTTTGTAATTTTGAAAGTCGTTGATAAAATTAATTATAGCAGAATATAAAAGGTTCTCTGAAAATGCATAAAAGATTACAAAAAGTTTTGTTCACGACTGTAGATAGATTTCGTTTTTAAACTAAGTGCTTAAAAATGTACAAAATATGTTTAATATTATTAATAATCGAAGTCGGACTGAGTCTGGTATGTATTAAAAAACAATTATTGATAAAATTGCAATTGTAGATATCCGAAATGATAATTATGGAATTATAACTTGTTAAACTTTCGCGATTTGTTAACATAATGATGAAAATTATTATTACGGGATTTTATCGCGTAGGTACCTTTTATTTATTTTCTTTCCCGACATTTTAAACACGTTGCAGCGTTTGTGGTCACGGGATGACTGAAGTACTGGAAAGAAAATAAATAAAAGGTACGGGATAAAATCCCGTAATAATAATTATCATTAAGTTATGAATTAATTGTAACATAAAACTAAACAATGATTATTGACTTTTTTTGCAGCAACAGGGAATAGGAAACATGCCACAAACAGGTAAGTACTTAATTGTATTTTAAACCGACTTCAAAAAAGAAGGAGGTTCTCAAGTCGTCGGAATCTTTTTTTTAATTTTCTTTGTGTTTCACTTTATGCAAGTGAGTTTACCGATTACTCGAAGACGCCCGGACCGATTAGGAAAATTATTTTTTTGTTTGAAAGGGTACACTTTCCAATTGGTTCCACAAAAATTTGATGAGGATCTGTCGAGGGTTTTCGGAGTTATGAACAGAAATGCACTTCGAAAGTGCAGAAAATTGCTCAGCTTATAACATTGAAGTCAGTTTTTTAATTTAATTTTTAATTTACTTACCCAATAGGCAATATGCATCAATTTTTTTTATGGTTTTAAACGATAGGTTATATCGTCAATTAACCGTAACAAAAATTCCAGCGCCGAAAAACTAAAATTTTATAACAAAAATAATTTTTAAAATTTATCAACATTTTCATGCACTTGAAACGGACGTGACGTCACAAGTCACCAAAATTACACGCGCTTGTAGGTAGAAAAAAAAAACTTTCTGTCGAGTTTGAAGGAGTGTGACGTCACAGCATACGTGACAAATAGCGTTGCGTTTCAAGTCTTATGAAATTCCCACTATATTTTTGCACTTTTTAATTATTAATTTCTAAGCGAAAATGAAATAATATTAAAAAATAATTACACACACATAATTCTAAAGCCATAATGTTCATAGAAAAATACGTTTAACCCGCTTTTGAATCAGACGCATATTGCCTATTGTGCTTAATCGAATTTACAGTAAAAAAAAAACCAGCAGTGCAGTTGGTAGTAGCTCTGCTTTCTGCGCTGTAGGTTGTGGGTTCGATTCCCACCCAGAACAAAGATTTGTGTGATAAACATAGATGTTTCTTCTGTGTCTGTATTTTATCCTATCCTACACTATTAAACGAGCAATATTTGTCTGTTTGTACTCAAGTTCTCGAAACCGTCTCTTACGATTTCGATGAAATTTGCGGTACGGGTGTTTACAGGAGCAAAAAATCGATCTAGCTAGGTTTCATATCTGGGAAAATTCGTTTTCTCGGCATTTCCACGCAAAAATAGATTTACAAGTGCAATGCGGTTCATAATTTTGAAAATTTGTTGAGACCAGAGTGGCTAAGTGGTTAGGGTATCCACCTTCAACGGCAAAGGCTGCGAGTTCGAATCTCTGCCAATAGTGTATTTTTGGTTTTAGTTTTTTTGTTCTTTTTTAATTTTTCTCTATTTGCACCCGAGCAAGCTCGGTCGCCATCGGTGCTGTATGTAACCGACAAATAAGCTTATCAAGATTTTCGAATATGGATTCCGCGGCCATGCTGGGGATAGCTTGTATCAATGCGGGTTCGAATCCCGTCGGAATCGAAAATTTTAATTGGACTTCATTTTCAATGGAGTTGAGTTTGTTTTTTTTAAGGGGATATCCTAAATATTTGAAAATGAAAAATCTTATCAATATTTTAAATTCCGACGGGATTCGAACCCACAATATTTCGTAAATATTTGTAAAACATGTACAAACTTTATTTTTATTTTATTTTATTTATTTACTAAGGAATACCAAACAGCTTAGAAGAAGACAGCCTCTGTCTACTATGTATAGACCAAGCAGGTAAGTTTTCTATTTATTTTCTATTTATTTTTCTAGAAAACTATATTTAACTTAAGCAGGTACCTACAGTACTTCAAGCTTTATAATAGACATCGGTTATTTTCGTGTTTTCCGAATATGTCCGACAGAAGTGCACGTCGTTATCAGCGCAGCTCGCGCGGCTTGCAACTGACTTTCTTTTCTTAAAAATGACATTGAATATTTATTTGTTTGCGATAAAGTTGAAATTATGAGTAAAACATAATATTATTTTAACCCCCGACGAAAAAGAGGGGTTTTTGTAGTGTGTATCTTTATATCTGTGTCTGTGGCATCAAAGCTTCTGAACTGATGAACCGATTTCTATTAGGTTTTTTTGTTTGAAAGATGTCTTTTTGTCGAGAGTGAGTCTATGAAGGTTGAAGGGATATTATTATGTCGGGGTTTTTCATTTATGTTTAATTAAATTGTTATAACTTATTAAATGTGTCATGTTCGATGAAGAGGTAAAACTGAAAACATATCGATACTTAGTTTTTTATTAATTTTTTTAAGAATAAAAAAAAAAACAAGTTTCGGTCGGTGATCTGAACTGTCTTCTATCTTTAGTCATTTATAATATATTAAAAAAAAAAATTAAAAAACCAGAGTTCCTTTTAATTTATTTCTAAATGTGTTACCTACCGAGTGTTTATTCTTTTTTAATTTATAATGTTGTTCGATTTTAGATAACGACACTGACGAAAGTAATCAATCAGACGAAAGTGCAGATACTAGCTATTATGTACCAGAATTTAATAGATGTGGAATATGTAATGTAACTGAAGAACAGTCTGGAGAGAGTAATCAATCTGGAGAGAGTAATCAATCTGAAGATAGTCAAGAATCTGGAGAGAGTAATGATAGTCAAGAATCTGGAGAGAGTAATCAATCTGAAGATAGTCAAGAATCTGGAGAGGGTAATGATAGTCAAGAATCTGGAGAGAGTAATCAATCTGAAGATAGTCAAGAATCTGGAGAGGGTAATGATAGTCAAGAATCTGGAGAGAGTAATCAATCTGAAGATAGTCAAGAATCTGGAGAGGGTAATGATAGTCAAGAATCTGGAGAGAGTAATCAATCTGAAGATAGTCAAGAATCTGGAGAGGGTAATGATAGTCAAGAATCTGGAGAGAGTAATCAATCTGAAGATAGTCAAGAATCTGGAGAGGGTAATGATAGTCAAGAATCTGGAGAGAGTAATCAATCTGAAGATAGTCAAGAATCTGGTGAGGGTAATGATAGTCAAGAATCTGGAGAGAGTAATCAATCTGAAGATAGTCAAGAATCTGGAGAGAGTAATGAAAGTCAAGAATCTGGAGAGAGTAATCAATCTGGAGAGAGTAATCAATCTGGAGGGAGTAATCAATCTGGAGAGAGTAATCAATCTGGAGAGAGTAATCAATCTGAAGAGAGTAATCAATCTGAAAATAGTCAAGAATCTGGAGAGAGTAATCAATCTGAAGATAGTCAAGAATCTGAAGGGAATAATCAATCTGGAGAGAGTAATCAATCTGGAGAGAGTAATCAATCTGAAGATAGTCAAGAATCTGGAGAGAGTAATGATAGTCAAGAATCTGGAGAGAGTAATCAATCTGGAGAGAGTAATCAATCTGGAGGGAGTAATCAATCTGGAGAGAGTAATCAATCTGGAGAGAGTAATCAATCTGAAGAGAGTAATCAATCTGAAAATAGTCAAGAATCTGGAGAGAGTAATCAATCTGAAGATAGTCAAGAATCTGAAGAAAATAATCAATCTGGAGAGAGTAATCAATCTGGAGAGAGTAATCAATCTGGAGGGAGTAATCAATCTGGAGAGAGTAATCAATCTGGAGGGAGTAATCAATCTGGAGAGAGTAATCAATCTGGAGAGAGTAATCAATCTGGAGAGAGTAATCAATCTGAAGATAGTCAAGAATCTGGAGAGAGTAATCAATCTGAAGATAGTCAAGAATCTGGAGAGAGTAATCAATCTGGAGAGAGTAATCAATCTGAAGAAAGTCAAGAATCTGGAGAGAGTAATCAATCTGGAGAGAGTAATCAATCTGAAGGTAGTCAAGAATCTGGAGAGAGTAATGAAAGTCAAGAATCTGGAGAGAGTAATCAATCTGAAGGTAGTCAAGAATCTGGAGAGAGTAATCAATCTGAAGGTAGTCAAGAATCTGGAGAGAGTAATCAATCTGAAGATAGTCAAGAATCTGGAGAGAGTAATGATAGTCAAGAATCTGGAGAGAGTAATCAATCTGGAGAGAGTAATCAATCTGAAGATAGTCAAGAATCTGGAGAGAGTAATCAATCTGGAGAGAGTAATCAATCTGAAGGTAGTCAAGAATCTGGAGAGAGTAATGAAAGTCAAGAATCTGGAGAGAGTAATCAAACTGGAGAGAGTAATCAATCTGAAGATAGTCAAGAATCTGGAGAGAGTAATCAATCTGGAGAGAGTAATCAATCTGAAGGTAGTCAAGAATCTGGAGAGAGTAATGAAAGTCAAGAATCTGGAGAGAGTAATCAATCTGAAGATAGTCAAGAATCTGAAGAGAATAATCAATCTGGAGATAGTAATCAATCTGGAGAGAGTAATCAATCTGAAGATAGTCAAGAATCTATCGAAGATGGCGCGAACAAAATTGGTATGTCTATTAATATAATAAAGTATAATATCCATTGAATTCGTAAAATAAAATAAATAAAAATAAAAAATTAATAAAAATGAGTTAGTCGCTAACGCTGGTGATGGAGTTTTTAGGCCACCTGATGGCCTCCGTCATGGCTTAACGACTTTTAAAGCCTTAAAGCCTGAGTCTTAAAGACATTTGAAACTTATAAAGCCACAACAAAAAAAGATCAGAAAATGTAATGTATCTTAGAAATACATACTTACCTAAGTCTTCCTATTTCGTTTTGTTAGTTATATTAGTGACTAGCAGCGCCCTCGCGGCGTTGCCCCCGTAGTGATGGTATATAGTGATGATGATGATGAAAAGTAGCCTATAACCTTCCTCAAGAGTTTAGCTATCAAATGCAGATAGAATTTTTCAAATTGGACTGGTAGTTCCTGAGATGCGTTCAAACAAAAAAAACTTCCGATTTATACACCATTAATTCTGGGTCAGTTTAAAGCCAGCACCCACTGCTTGTATTGCTTAATCGTATTCGTGTCGTTGGTTTAGTTTTTGAATTTGATAAGTATTTCATACGAAACTAAATAGTTGAAAAGAATAACAAAAGTGAGGAAAACACTTGGTAAGGTGTCGTAGGCGCGCAGAACTAATGACCTAGGTATGTATGTATGACTACGACGTAGCGTAGACTCTACGCCGTAGCAACAACTGAGCACAGAGCACGTATCTCCGTGATTTATCCTGCCTATGTTTCGTGATATTATTAATTGCAAAAAAATAGATCTCATTTTTATTATTATTTTTGAGTAAGGTTATCGATATAGATTACGTAGGCGCCGGCTTTAAACTGACCAAAAATAAACGGTGTATAATTAGTATAGATAGGAGCAACTCGGACACATTACATGAAACCTAACTTATAAGTGGAAAACTTGGTACTATGGTTGGTACCGACATTTTACATACATTTTACAGTACATTTTATTTTGCAGATGAAATCAAGGATAAAATCGAAGAAATTAAAGATAAACTATGTAAGTTAATAAACACAATCATTGCACCATCCCTGGGTGGCAATTCTACTAGATGACAACGTCAATCATTCCGCTGCGTTTTGGTTCGATCTCTTAAATGTCAGCCATTTCGTGAATAGTAGAATGGCTTTTCAAATATTTGTTCTGTCAAAGTCCAAACCTTAGCTAAAACGTCACCACAACTGAGTCGTTTGTCATTAGTAGAATAGGAAATAGTCGAAAATCTAAGGTTTAGTTGAGATGTTGCTTGTGGTTCATAAAAAGTTTTGTAGTAGAATTGCCACCCTATTCGTAACTTACTCAATCGGTGCTCTGACACTGCTGTTAAAAAATGTTTACAAACATTTTATAACACAGAAACATTTACTAACAAATGTTAGGAATTGTTACATTCTGTTAGGAATTGTTAGATGTTTTGAGGGCTCCTAAACTGATGGATAATGTTTACAAACATTTTATAACATTTGAAAACATGAAATTGGCTCGCATTTTGGATTTACGTTCCGAAGCGTCTACACGAAAATGGAAAAAGATTTGCTCATTGGATTAGCTCTTATTTAAAAAAAAAAAGAAAAAGCGCTCTCAATGGATTCGCCAAACGCTAATGTTAACAAATGTTTTATTTTGTTACAATATGATGAACAATTTGGTTTAGAAATGTTTACTAACATTACCTAACATGAAAACATTTTCTAACATTTTATAACATTGTGATCAAATGTTTGCTAGAAAATGTTAGTAAACATTTTTTAACAGCATTTTCGGAGCACCATATAAAATTAGTCTTCAAAACAAAAAAATTGAAATCGGTCCTAACCAAGAAACACCAATCTATACTATTTCAGATAACATACAGTAGGTACCTACAGTTGTCACAATGGATCTAGGCATTCGTGAAGTTAGGCTTTTCGCTGCGCAGTAGAAAATTTTGTATGAAAAGGTTGCACTGCGCATCGAAACGGCTAACTTCACGAATGCCAAGATCCGTTGGAACAAATGTATAATTAAAATAAAACCAAATTATTTTTCAGCCATAACAAACATAGCGGAACAAGATGAGGATTTAAAAGAAGGTTTGTACATTTTATAGTAAGTAATTCGTTAAGTTAAGTGAAAGAAGATGTAGTGATGAGAGTTGAGAAGGGTATGCTAAGATGGTTCGGTCATGTTGAGAGGATGAATGAAAGTAGATTGACGAAACAGATCCATAAGGAGAGTGTAAATGGGGCCGTCGGAAGGGGAAGACCTAGGCGCACATTCCTAGACCAAATTGGCGAATTATTGGAAAAAGGCCAGGTCAAGAGTACCCTAAACCGACGAGCTTGCATGAAGAATGTGATGAGAGTGAATGAAGCGAAAGAAGTGTGTCAGGATCGTAGCAAGTGGCGATCTGTGGTCTCTGCCTACCCCTATGATGGGATACAGGCGTGAGTTTATGTATGTATGTATGTAGGTATGTAATTCGTTAAACTTAGTTGATAAAAATTTATTCATATGGACATTTGGACAGTGTGAAGACTAGAAGCATGGGTGCTAAAATATAATGCAGTGTTCCGCAAACTTTTTGTGTTCAATTCAAGGTACCTACATCTAGGAAATCGGAAAATTTTGGAGGTAGGTACACCATAGTTAAATGGAAAATCAATTTTTTAATGCGAAATACTTATGAGCTTGTTTAGTTGAGCATTATGCCATATTTTTCCGAGGCACATCAACTAAATGACCACGGTACACCAGTGTGCCGCGGCACACACTTTGCGGAACCAAAATGAATTTGACCTTGCGCATTGTATGCAACTAGCAGTCACCTATCCATTTATCTAGATACCATGAGCGCTTTCTTTCATTGATATAACCATCGAAAGCTCAAAACTTGCAACTTTTATCATTTAATTTTAAAGGTTTTTTAAAATGTTTAAAAAATATTTGAATGCTAAAGGCCCTGGGGCTCGATTCCGGTACCGAACTTTTTATCAACCTGAACCAAAACCTCAACTAAAGCGACTGTTTCCATGACTACTAATAACAAACGACTCAGTTGTGGTGAGGTTTTGAACTTTGCCAGTACAAATTTTTGAAAAGCTATTCTACTATTCACCAAATGGCTGACATTTAAGAGTTCGAACCAAAACCAAAGCGGTTGTCATTTAATAGAATACAGGCCCTGTGCCTCGATCGCCAGTATGCACTAGTTTACTATTCTATCCGTGACTATAGTAAAGTATGGACAATATGGACTGAATTTAGTTTAGTTAAGTTACCACTAAAGGCGCTGCACTGAATTCCATACAATTGAGATACTTTACTATAGTCACGGATAGAATAGTAAACTCGCGCATACCAACTAGCGATCGAGGCACTGATCGACACGCGAGTAAAACCGCGGTCTTATGCCTCGTCGGCAAAGCTCGCCGGTGTATCATTGCAATACCGCGGTTTTGTGAGTTGACGAGCCTGGCTCGCGGCTCGTCATGTTTGCTTCATTTTTTACTCAGCTCGATCAAATTCAAAACCTCAATTCGACTACGATACGATTGTCTCACTCGCTAGTCGATCAGCACCAGCGAGCCGCGAGTAAAACTGACGTTCTTTAAAACCGCGGTATGGAAGAGGTCTACACCATTTTGAGGGAGTACACCTACATTTTGTTTTTTTTTTTTCAGCAATCATACAAAACATACAGGACAAATATGAGGCTGCCAAAGATAAATTAAGTAAGTTAAGCAAAAGGTAAACTTTTTTAACTAAGTATGTTTTTTAAACGACCAAGAGAATCCTACTAAAATGAAAATATTATGAATATATATACGACTGTAGAATTCTTTCAGATCTTATAAGAACTTTTATATCCTTTGAAGATGTATAAAGGGGTAGTCAGAGGTATGTCCAAACACATTTGGTACATTCCCACATTTTGCAGAAGTTAACATTCCATACGTGACAGGTTGCAAGCACATCGACGCTATTAGAAAGCTAACTGGTTTCTTCATGATGTTTTACTCACCGTTTAGAGCTCGTGTAATATTATTCTGTTTTAAGGGGCCTTCGACAGACAAATTGTCCATACAAACGTTATACCGAAATCATTTAAAATTTAAGCATATTTTCACCACTTTATGTTACTCGCGAGGTCTATAGTCGGATTGCTCATTATACGGACTAAAATTGAAGGAAAAAATGACATTTTTCCTTCAATTTTGATATGTTTTTAGTCCGTATAATGAGCAATACGACTATACACAGAGCCACTGGTATAGGTACAGTTGTTCTATCTCACGAAGTCCGTTTGGTGTTAATTGTGTGTGTGTTCACATGCACGTTGTTTCTGTGTGGGTAAGCTCGGGAGCGCTCAGAATCGGCCCACGCACACAGAAACAACGTGCATGTGCGTCTACACACACAATTAAGACCAAACGGACTTCGTGAGATAGAACAACTGTAACGACAGCAACCTTCTCCTTCACTTGGCTAATATAGCTTATCCTCGGTCTTTCTCCTCCTCTTCTTTCTTCCACTTAAAATACGATTATAAACTCATTTTTTTTTTTCAGATATCTTCAACTTGCTACGTAGCAATATATCTGTGCCTAATGAAACTAATGATACTACTTTTCAATAAATTTGATTAAATATGTTAATTACAATGTAAAAGCTGTTATATTATAAGGTGCAGCGGGGCAATTCTGGCCGAAAAATTTTAGTCAAAATTTAAAACTTCAACGCTCTCGTTCCTTATTGAGTTACGCTAATTCTGACCAATTGGTGTTATGTAACGTTTATCTGCCTTTTTATTTATTGTATTTTTGTTAAAGAAAAAGAATATTTAAATGGTGAAATAACACAATTTTAACTAAAAACTGGAAAATGCCAGAATAGCCCCTCAGCGGGGTAATTCCGTCAGGTGGTGATATTATTCGAACCAATGATGCTATGATACTAAATCCAGAAGCTTTACAAACTAGACAACACAATACACGCGAATTTGAACATTCTAATCTCCTACGATGGTCCAGTTTCTATAAAAAACCTGTTAAAATTTTTGTGGGGTAATTCTGGCATCACTCTTTAGTCGCCCATACATGCTAGTGTTGGGACGCTGACTATCGATAAACGGAAAATGCGCAAAAATCGCGCGCAAAAATGATGTTGTATGAAATGTAGTTCGTCCCGACCTGAGATCTCGCGAACCGTAGATGGCTTACATTTGGACTTTCTTCTGACTATCCCTATACTTTCAAGCGCTACTACTGCCAAGTATGTCTATTTGCGCTAGCTCGTCATGGTAAATAATACTGGCAAGCATGCAATACATAATGTTGTGTCTAATTTTTTATGAATTCTCGTCGTAATTCAAAAAGTATACATCCTAGAATAAAAATAATAACTATATTGGAATGTACAAATAAAGACCTTTTATATGACACCCCACTCAATAAATTTGTTGGTTTTTTTTACCCCCTTGGGAACCCAATATTTTGACAACCCCTTCATCGATTAAGCTCTTATACTCCATCGTACATTTCCATAGCACAACCTATTGACCTACCAAGTTTCATGCAGATTGGATGAACGGTTCGACAGTTATACAAGAACAAGAATTCGTGAAAAATACAAACATACAAAGCAAAATCGCCATACTTGCCACTAAGATCTTCGCTCGCTTCGCTCGCTCGATCGAAAATTTAATGCGTGTCGACTATGGTTAAATTAATCTTGAACAAAGCCACAAACAAATACTTATACAAAGCAAATCGCATTAGTTAACCCTGAGATCTTCACTCGCTCGATTAGTTAAGTATTATTTTTATCGACGTTTACTTCAATGCTGTGGACATCACTGGTTTTTGGCAACTTCATACAAAATCGGTGGGGCAATTATGGCAACCGATTTCGATAAAATTACATAAAATCAACACTTTGTGGGGTAATTATAGCGGATGCAATAACACAGAAGAAACAAGGAGTAGAAACGAACTAGTACGATTAAAATAATCTCCAGTCTAAAATACACCTCCTTAGCTTGTTCAATTTTCAATTAAACCGCGAAAACCACTTAATTATTACAAAAACTCAAGGAGCTAATATTTTTACACCCTCCGAAAAATAGGTGACTGTCAAAATGATGCTGTCAATCAGTCAGTTTTTGCGCTAGAAATGCCACCTATCGTTTATGAATGAACAAAACATTTCTCTACGCGTACATAGATGTCTCTTCGAGATATAAGTCATAGAACGACAGATATAACCATGTGCCATAATTACCCCGCTGCCAGAATTGCCCCGCTGCACCTTACTTAAATAAAAACATTGCAATACTTACAATTTTTCTTAATTAAACAGTAGGTACAGAAAGCGTCATCAATCGGTATCCCCCTATTGATTTGAACAAAGACCCTTTTCATTTCAACCTTGGATTTCAGTCGGGTATTATAACAGCTATTGCATTTAGGAACTCGAGCGAAGTTAGATATCCATAAGTAAGCAAGGATGTAAAAGTTTTTACAAAAGTTAAGATCAACGGCTTGCAAACCGACCTCTTACTAGGGGGATACCAATTAATGACGCTTTCTGTACCTAATAGTATTCTGTGATTAAACTGCTCAAGATTAGTCACTATTTCATAAAAAAAACCGGTCAAGTGCGAGTCGAACTCGTACGCCGAGGGTTCCGTAACTAGCCATGGTGCCAATTAAGCTAGTCCGCTTAATTGTATGAGCACCCATACAACTCGGAGGACAATTTTAACTGGCGTCAACTATGTATGTATGGGAACACCCTTTAATTTTCAACTTTTTTAACTTTTTGGAATTTTTCCTTTATTTGTGCTATAAGATCTTGCTTTTTGCCAAATTTCGTGATTCTAGGTCAATGGGAACTACCATTTAGGTTTTCGACCCAAAACCTCTAGGGTACTTCCGGTTGACCTAGAATTGTCAATTTTGGTTACAAGCAAGGTCTTATAGCACAAGTAAAGGAAAAATTCCGAAAAATAAAAAAAGTTGATAATTAAGGTAAGTTTTGGTACTTACAAGTTTTCACGAAAACCTAAATTTGCCTATATCTGTTTATAGTGTTGACTCAGGACCTTGATTTTTATACTCACAGTAGGGACTATAGACCTCAGTATATGGTATAAATTTCAACTTGCTAGCTCCACCCGTTCCTGAGATAATCGATGGTGACACACGGACAGACAGACGGACAGACAGACAGGCGGACAAGAAAGTGATCTTATAAGGGTTCCTTTTTTTACCTTTTAAGGTACGCAACTCTAAAAACCGGTCAAGTGCGAGTCGAACTCGTACGCCGAGGGTTCCGTACCTAACCATGGTGCCAATTAAGCTAGTCCGCTTAATTGTATGAGCGCCCATACAACTCGGAGGACAATTTTAATTGGCGTCAACTATGTATGTATGGGAACACCCTTTAATTTTCAACTTTTTTAACTTTTTGGAATTTTTCCTTTATTTGTGCTATAAGACCTTGCTTTTTGCCAAATTTCGTGATTCTAGGTCAGTGGGAACTACCATTTAGGTTTTCGACCCAAAACCTCTAGGCCCTAGAGGTTTTGGGTCGAAAACCTAAACTCAATCGGAAGTACCCTAGAGTCTAGGGTACTTCCGGTTGACCTAGAATTGTCAATTTTGGTTACAAGCAAGGTCTTACAGCACAAGTAAAGAAAAAATTCCGAAAAATAAAAAAAGTTGATAATTAAGGTAAGTTTTGGTACTTACAAGTTTTCACAAAAACCTAAATTTTCCTATATCTTTTTATAGTGTTGACTCAGGACCTTGATTTTTATAGTCACAATAGGGACTATAGACCTCAGTATATGGTATAAATTTCAACTTGCTAGCTTTACCCGTTCCTGAGATAATCGATGGTGACACACGGACAGACGGACAGACGGACAGACGGACAGACAGACGGACAGACAGACGGACAGACAGACGGACAAGAAAATGATCTTATAAGGGTTCCTTTTTTTACCTTTTAAGGTACGGAACCCTAAAAACTACTACTCCTAGCACTATTTGATACTATCTAGGTAACAAAAGGAGGGCAATAGTTTACCATCTTTACCTAATCTGAGGATCTGAGGTTTAAACGGTGTTTCAATTTTAACAGAATTTTATAAGTAGTGCGGAAGGTGTCGACCACAGGACTATATCGAGATTAATTAAGTAATAATATAGTGAAATATAGAGTAATATATAAGCTATATTTCACTATATTTTTACTTAATTATACTCGATTAAGTGTATAAGTATGTAAGTACTAAGTATATTACTCTATATTTCACTATATTATTACTTAATTATACTCGATATAATTCTGTGGTCGACACCACCGAACTAATTTTCTGTGGTGTCGACAAGGAATTTCTATACTACGTACCTGGAACGCTGACTGAGACAGAAAACAAGGTCCGCTTGAGATATAAAACATGGGCGGTGTGTCTCTTTCTTTTTGCTACTGTGTGAAAGAGACAAAGCACCCAAGAAAGCCTCTCAACAAGACCAACAATCCTTATAACCAAGATTAAATGATAATAGATCGTTGTGTGGTCGTGATAAGGTTCAAAATCTTTTGTACATTAAATGTCAGTCAGCATTCTACTATGTATACAATTTCTTTGGGTGTCGACTCTGATTTCCTGTTTCACTAAATTTTTTTTAGATTCAAAGTAGGATTTACAATTTATAAGATCAATGGTCAATGTCAGTACGAAGTAACGTCAGTTCGCCAAAAAATATGTAAACATGATGGATGTTGTTATAAAATAAAATAAAAATGCCAGCTCGGGTAAAACTGTAATACCTACTTCAAAATGGTTATCGGGTGAGTAATTCAGCCATTCTTATAAGTTCATTGAAATCAGTAAGAAGCTGTAAGAGCTGAGCACACAATAGCATTCTGACGGGATTCGAACCCGCATTTAGCGATTCAGTGTACCTACCTACAGATATCACTATAAAAAAAAACCGGTCAAGTGCGAGTCGAACTCGTACGCCGAGGGTTTCGTACCTAGCCATGGTGCCAATTAAGCTAGTCCGCTTAATTGTATGAGCGCCCATACAACTCGGAGGACTTTTAATAGGCGTCAACTATGTATGTATGGGAACACCCTTTAATTTTCAACTTTTTTAATTTTTTGGAATTTTTCCTTTATTTGTGCTATCAGACCTTGCTTTTTGCCAAATTTCGTTATTCTAGGTCAACGGGAACTACCATTTAGGTTTTCGACCCAAAACCTCTAGGGTACTTCCGGTTGACCTAGAATTGTCAAATTTGGTTACAAGCAAGGTCTTTCAGCACAAGTAAAGGAAAAATTCCGAAAAATAAAAAAAGTTGATAATTAAGGTAAGTTTTGGTACTCACAAGTTTTCACGAAAACCTAAATTTGCCTATATCTTTTTATAGTGTTGACTCAGGACCTTGATTTTTATACTCACAATAGGGACTATAGACTTTAGTATATGGTATAAATTTCAACTTGCTAGCTCCACCCGTTCCTGAGATAATCGATGGTGACACACGGACAGACAGACGGACAGACGGACAGACGGACAGACGGACAGACGGACAGACGGACAGACGGACAGACGGACAAGAAAGTGATCTTATAAGGGTTCCTTTTTTTACCTTTTAAGGTACGGAACCCTAAAAATGAATAATCTTCAAAATCGGTCCATATCGGTGAGAACATGCCATGCACAAAATAAAAATAAAAGCTGAACATAATCCTCCTTTTGGAAGTCGAAAGTTTGAAATTGGTAATTTCGATGGTAAGAAGTTGGATGAAAGGTCTAAGGTACCTAAGTAGCTACCTATATTTTTCAGCGATGCAATAGACTAAAAGGGAAGTCGACGAAGTTGGTAACTGGCGATCGAGGCACAGCATGCACGAGTTTACTATTCTATCCGTGACTATAGTAAAGTTTGGATAAAAATGGACTAAACTTAGTTGAGTTATAGTATTATATTATCTGTGGTTTAGTCAAGTTACCGCTAGAGGCGCTGCACTGCATTCCATTCAATTGAGATACTTTAC
Organism: Camptogramma bilineatum; assembly: GCA_958496255.1. Taxonomy (NCBI): domain Eukaryota; kingdom Metazoa; phylum Arthropoda; class Insecta; order Lepidoptera; family Geometridae; genus Camptogramma; species Camptogramma bilineatum. The sequence continues at coordinate 2,494,384 of OY292476.1, forward strand.
TATAGTCATGAATAGAACAGTAAACTGGAGCTGTACCATGACCTCTTAGTAAACAATTCTGTTTAGGAGCTACCCAGTTTAGGTTCCTTATCTGAATCGCAAACTATTCGTACTGACCTGTTTTAAAAGTGACAGTTTTGACACAAAAGTGAACTAAACTAACTCAACGCGTAGGTATTAAACGGTCATGGTACGAATTGAGTGAACGAAACTTTATCTAACAATTCAGTTTAGGCACAGAATACTAGTAGGTACGTTTAGGTCATGTTTAGGTTCTGATATTTCGTCAGCGTCATAGCATACGTCAAGAGAAGCAGTTCAGTTTAGGACCTAAACTGGATGGCATAATAGCTCATGGTAGGCAGCCAGGTCCTTACGAACCTGTTGATATGCAGGGCTATTCTGATGACGGGGGCGTCATTGACTGCCAGCGTCCTCGTGGTGCAGGTGGCCGTGCTTCCTCTCCTCTTCAAGTACAGCAAGTCTGTGCAGAGGAAGATGGTCTTCTCAAACTGCAGTGAGTATAATTCTTCATACTAATGCGGCCACACTACCTAGTCTACCACCTATTTACCGCATTAATAAAGAAGCGCTCGTGGCGTAGCTTGCTAAGACATTCTTGATTGATCGTTGAAGTTAAGCTGCGTTGTGCGCGGTCATAATTTGGATGGGTGACCGCAAGTGGCATTACGAGCTAAAGTAGCATAAACTGTACCTAAGTTGTATGATATTTAAGTTGAAAACGTGAAAGCGGGTGCTAATATGAAAGCATACGAGCTAAATTGTACTCATACATCATTACCTACTCATAATCATACACTATTAAAATGTAGCCGAAGTCAGTGTAGCTGGCTTACGAGTTTTTGTAGTTCGTAACAGTACTAGCTTGTTGCTGCTGATTTTTAGCATTGTAGCAACTATGTTTAGGTAAAACCAGGGGCGTATTTACCCTTGGGCCAAGAGGGCCATGGCCCGGGGCGCCAGTCTACGAGGGGCGGCTTGCGCCGCCCCGTGCTCTCAGCTTGATGCGCCTTTCTTTTTGTCCTTACATGCCAGAAGAAATTAAAAAAAAAGCCTACCGAACTAACAAAAAGCTAAAACTTATTTGGCTGAGAGCGAAGGGGGCTTGCGCCGCCCCGTGCTCTCAGCTTCATACGCCTTTCTTTTTGTCCTTATATGTCTAAAGAAATTAAAAAAGCCTACCTAACTAACAAAAGCTAAAACTTATTTGGCTGAGAGCGAAGGGGGGCTTGCGCCGCCCCGTGCTCTCACCTTCATACGCCTTTTTTTTGTCCTTATATGTCTGAAGAAATTAAAAAAAGCCTACCCAACTAACAAAAGCTAAAACTTATTTGGCTGAGAGCGAAGGGGGGCTTGCGCCGCCCCGCGCTTTCATTTTCATGCGCCTTTCTTTTTGTCCTTATATGCCCGAAGAAATTAAAAAAAGCCTACCTAATTAACAAAAGCTAAAACGTATTTGGTTGAGAGTGAGGGGCGGCTTGCGCCGCCCCGCGCTCTCAACTTCATGCGCCTTTCTCTTTGTCCATACATGCCAGAAGAAATAAAAAACAGCCCACCTAATTATCAAAAGCTAAAACTTATTTGGTTGAGAGTGAGATGCGGAATAAAAACTAAAACTTATTTGGTTGTAAAGTTTGATAGACATCAAGACTATCGTTTTACTGACTGGCCATTTTCAGAGACTGACTTTGCGATTTTTTAACTTGACAGGAAACGTAGGTTTTCTTTTAAGCTCGAAGGGATAATTCGTGACAATAATTGGTAGTCTGGGAATAAATCCTCGACACAATTTTAGGAAAACATTTCTTGAGTGTCACATGTTGCATTTTTCTTCAAAAAATTCGGCTCGCTACGCTCGCATGTTAGTTTCATCAGTGTTTTGCGAGCAAATTGAGTCATGTCTGACCGCGAAATAAGAACCGACAGATAGCCAGCCTTTGTTTTGAGCACGTAAGCAAAATCAAGTGTCACTTGTTGCATTTGTCATAAAAAAATTCGGCTTGCTTCGCTCGCATATGGAATAGGGACCGGCAAGCAGCCAACCTTTTCTTTAAGAACCGTAAGCAAAATCAAGTATCTGTTGTTGTTTTAAAAAAGTCGGCTCGCTTCGCTCGCTTATTATAAGCTTCATGACTATTTTGCGAGCAGAGTGCAAACCAAGTTTCAAGCCAGAGACCAATATTTGCAGTGGGCGGTAAACTTTAACGGCCTAGGGCGCTGTATCTTAAAATACGCCTCTGGGTAAAACGCGATAGATAAATCGTAGCGTTTAGTAGCTAAGTCGTAACATAGGTAGGTACAACTAAGTTGAATGTAATAGATAAATTACAAGCGTAGCATGTAAATTGTAGCGCGTAGTAGCGAAATTGTAGCGCGTAGTAGCGAAATTGTAGCGCGTAGCAGTTAAATTGAACACGCTACGCGGTTGCTAAATTGAAAACGTAGCAGGTGGTAGCAGGTTTTGTCGTAGCGCGTTCAAAAGCATATCATTTCTTCGTACTACGTAGTATGTACTAGTATTCTGTTGTACTACTCAGTTGCAGTCCATATGGTCCATGGTATTTTTAGGAGTTATTTTAGGCTCTTAGCTGAATCATCGTAGCTGAATTGCAATCAGTAAAGGTTGCTATTTTAAAAGCGCAGGAGTATCACGTATAGCAGTCTAAAGGTGCTTGTAGAAGCCAGAAAACAGCTATAGGTACTAAAATGATAATGAAATGAGATTAAACAGCTGTGATTAACATTAAAATCTATTTCAGTAAACTATCCAAGAAACCTGAACTACGAGAGCCCATCGAGCGTGAACATTGTGGGCGGCAGAAACTTATGCATTGAGTTCCAATCTGATGTCGATGACTGCCCGATTAAAATTGGTATAATACCTACAGTGTTAAACATATCTTTTAATCAGTAAAGTTCTAGCTTTCGCCCGCGGCTTCGCTCACGTGGTACCTACCTGGATAAAAAGTAGCTTACATCCTATACTATCCTGATAAATTTCAGCCAAATCGGTTCAGTGGTTGTCGAGTTATAGAGGAACAAACATACATCCAAAACTTCGCGATTTATAATTTTAGTGGCAGGCTTGCATGAGACGAGACTACTGAGATGACGAGTGATAGGAGGGAATGGAAGAAAAGAGAAGAGAAGAGAACATGTTGTGCCGACCCCAACTAGTGGGATAAGGGCAAGGACATGATGATGATGATGATGCTTGCATGAGACGAGACGCTGAAGGTGAAGGTGTTGGTTCAGTTTTCAGCAGGACAAATGTTTGTATGATCTGTAGGTTATTGTGCCAGTCGTAACTTCTGATAGGTAGACCTACGACACAAGAACAACGGTACAAAGATAAGCTATCTGCCACTTGCAATATTACCTATGTCTCTATTCAAGCTACTTACCTATTTCGGCGCCACTGAAAACCAGCGCTCTAACAGCCATGGTGCTGGAGCAAATTCTGAGGGGTAGGCTTATTTCTTGTCACTTTATTTGAATCATTTCTGATCTGTGTTGTAAGTACTTATTCATAGTAGCGAAAATAAAACTGTTTTCTACTCTATTATATTCATATACCTAAGCATTTAAATTATCTACTCTTGGATAATTTGCAGGCATCTGGCATATTATACCATGCTCAATGTTCCGCAAAGTCTTCGTCCAGAAAAACTGCGTTAGCTTAGAGAATGAACTGCTTCAAGAGTGGAAAACAACAAGGAAAACCGTAGTTCTATACTGTCACGGTTAGCGCCTTGTAAATATTTTATAGCAAAGTAACATGCAAGTTTGCTTGTAGTAAAAATACGTGAAACTCATGATTGTATTTCCAACTGTGTTTTTGTGGATTTAAAGATTAATCGTCTATTGTGCTAGACAATCTCTTAGATTTTCAGTCATTTTTTAAAAATGTTGAGGACCAGAAGCAATACCTACCATAGGGTAAGTAGGTAAGTACATAATAAAACTGATTGATAAAATGGCAGAGCATTTGCTTTGCCATTTTTAATCGATTTTATTTATCATCAGTTTGGGACAAAAAAATAAAGTGATGATAAAAATGTTTCAGTTTGTGTATTGATATTTTGTCTAATGATAAATTATATTAAAATTGAACGTTTCAGGCAATTCAAACCACCGTGCTTCGCCTCACAGACTACAGATGTACAGGGTGTTCCAAGAGCTTGACTTTCATGTTATCACATTTGATTACAGAGGTAGATAAGATACGACTTCTTTGAACTAAATAGATAGACCAATATAATAAAGTGGAAGAGTTTGTTTGTTTGATCTTGCTAATCTCAGGAACTACCTTCCAGTCGGATTTGAAAAATATTTTAATATTAATTTATTAATGTTATTTTACCTACAAGGTAGAGCCGTGTTGGCCGAGTTGGTTAGTACCTCGACTTTCGGTCGTGGGTTCGAATCCTGGCCGTGCATCAATAGATTTTTCGTTTTGAAAAAAATACTTGCTCACGAGCTCTAAACGGTGAAGGAGAACATCGTGAGGAAACCCGCGGCTTAATCAGCCCCACACGTATTGAATATGTCTTTCCTGTGGATGCGGCCGGTTAAGCTGGGAGGATGGTGTAGGTGCTGGGCAAGCCTACTCCACCTCAACATTGTCCCAGGCACTACAGTGTCCCGATAAGTGAAGGCAAAGATTGTCTCCTGATACTGTATAATATAGTAAAGATGTAAAGGTCTAAGTTTGTACAGGGTATGGAGACTCGACGCACGTGAGACCGACGGAGCAAGGGGTGGTGGAGGACTGTCTCCACGTCTACTCCTGGCTCATCAACTCATTGAACACCGACAACCCACCCACCATCGTGCTTTGGGGACATTCTCTGGGTAACGTAACACTTGTTTCACCAGCTTGGTCTTCTGCTTTCAACATCGAAGACTAGCTAAGGGTGAATTCGACCAAACTGGAAGTTTAGTCTCAAGAGTAAACTACTGTTTGTTTGAATATTTTGACATTGTAAAGTTGACACCTTATAACCAGGATAATTTGTATGGACATAATAATGTTCGGTTGCGCTTTCTAAACAATTGTATTTCGAATTATGTCGGCTAGAGTCTCGAGTAAAACAGTCGAATCCAGCCTTAGTGCAATGTATGAAACAGTTATTGATTAGTTCGTATGAGCAAGTAGCCCACTCTGGTGACGGAGTTTTTAGGCCGCCTAAAGGCCTCCGTCATGGCTTAACGACTTAAAAGCCGGAGCCGCTAATTTAACGTGCCCTCCAGTTTTCAAGTAGTACAAACATTTGCCTCGCGGTAGGAATCTTATCCACAACCTTAAGTCGTTAAGCCATGACGGAGGCCTTCAGACGGCCTTAAAACTCAGTCACTGGAGCCAATATAGCTCAGTACATAACATAATACCTTCTATATTTCATTTGTGGTCAGGCACCGCCGTTGCTTCCAACATGTTGGCGCACATGCCGCAGCTCTGTCAGACTCATGGTATACCGGCCCTTGCAGCGCCGGATGTACTGGTCCTGGAGGCACCCTTCAATAACCTCACCGACGAGATCTCAAGCCATCCCTTCTCTAAGGTACCTACAGTGCCACAAACTTGTCTGGCTGGACCGGTGGCCAAAATTGGAACTACGTTTGTAACTTATCTACTCCAAAAAAGGAGGATATGAATTTGACACGTCCTACCTATTACCGATGTGTTAGTAGGAACTGCAATCACGCCGGCCTCTCCTATCCTTTTTAATGAGCTTTAGCTCATTCATGGTGAGGGTCCCTACGGAGAGATTGAAGACCTTCATGAGCCCTGACTTCTGGCCGAAAGGGGTGAAGTTTCGGCGGTTCAAGGGCCGCCTGTCACGTGATACCCCGCGCCGTGACACACAGACCTAGATTAAGTTTTATTCATATGTATTTTTAGGTTTAAGGTATTTATTTCTATGGGCCTTAGAATTAGTTTTTACCATCTGTACTATTCTTAAGTTGCCTGAAATAAAGTTTATATTATTATTATTATTATTTGGTAATCTGATCTGCTCGACTCACGGGAGTCGGTTAATAGCTGTTGTGCACGGGCCTAAGCCAAGTGCACATCAGTATGCGCGGTTATATTGGTAAGATCCCTTTCTGTACGAGATTCAGCCTGTAAAAATTTTCGAACAATTCTACAAGTATTGAGAACTACAGCTTTTTGAAGGAGAACAAATGTATGTTTTGGTAACCCTAATAAAGTGAGACATTGAAAAAGTTGGGTAGGTATGACGCCTGTAGAGGATAACACGATCGGGATAATTGACACTTTCTCTAACTTCCACATGCGAATTATTTCGTCCTTTAAATCCACGTACTTTGAAATTTTCTCAGATATGGTACTTTGTATGTTGTGTGTGTTAGGAACGGCTATGTCTATGAGTAGTGCAGTTTTGTTCGTCTTATCTATTAGGGTTAAATCTGGTCTATTGTAGTGTATTGTTTTGTCAGTTAGGATGGCTCTATCAAAATATAATTTATGCGTCGAGTTTTCTAGAATGGTTTCGGGATTGTACTTATAATATGGTGTAGGTCGTGGTGTAGATGCTTCAACGAGATTATATTTTTCAGCTAATCGCTGGTGTATAATATTTGCAACTTGATCATGCCTAAACTTGTAATCCGTTTGTGCTATCATTTTACAGGCTCCTGTTATATGTTGAATAGTTTCCGATGAGCTATTGCATCTACGGCATAAGTCAGTTGTCAGGTTACGGATTTTCATGATGTATTTCTGATAATTGCGGGTCTCAATGACTTGATCTTGAATAGCAACCATGAAGCCCTCAGTCTCTGGGAAGAGTTCCCCACGTCTGAGCCACTCGTTCGACGCATCTTTGTCGACGTTAGGCTGGCTCAGATCATGGCGATGTCGACCATGTAGAGATTTAAGGGTCCATTCGTTAATTAATGTCTGTCTGTCTGTTAGTTCTTCGTTCTTTTGTTTTGTTGGGTCTTTTAGGTTAAGTGGAGTTAGTTTACTATCATTTTGAACAATTAATTTATGGAGCGCTGATGATTCTACTTTTGACTGGAAATATACCCTTAGTGATGCTATCTGTTTGTTGTGTAGATTTGTTATATCAATAATTCCTCTGCCTCCCTCGGATCGTGGTAAGATCTGTCGTTGAACGCATGATCGTGGATGATGTTTTCGGTTCTTTGTCATAGAAACGTTGATAATCCGTTGCAGGTCTTTCAGTTCTTTCTTTGTCCAACTAATGATTCCAAAGGAATAGGTTAAAATAGGTATTGCATAGGAGTTTATAGCCTTAGTTAAGTTTTTTGCGCAGAGCTGTGTCTTTAAAATTGAATTTATTCTATGTTTAAAATTTGAAATTAGTTTATTTTTTGTATCTTTGTATAGAATTAGTTTAGACTGATAGTATCCTAAGTATTTGTATGATTCGTTGTCACTTAGCGGTGTAATTGTATTCCCGGTTTGCATGTTATAAGTGTGTTGGTAATTTTGTCCTGATTTGATAGAGTTGATTTTACATTTATCGATTCCAAACTGCATATTTATGTCTTGAGAAAAATTTTCTGTTAAATGAATAAGATGCTCTAACTCAGGCTGTGTTGACGCGTACAGTTTAATATCGTCCATATATAAAAGGTGGCTTAACGTAAATGGTCGGTCTGTCTGTAAGGTAGGTTGAAAATCTGTGTTAAATAATAAATAGCCGGTATTTGCAGAGTTTAATATGTTTGATAGAGGATTTAATGCAAGACAAAACCATAAGGGACTCAGAGCATCACCTTGGAATATTCCTCGGCGGATTGAAATGGATTCTGTTCGAATCACTGTTCCTGAAGACTGCGCTTGGAGTTGCGTTGTCCAGTTGGTCATGGAATTGCTCAAAAACGAAACAATCTGACTATTTATTTTGTAGATTTCAAGAATTTTAATAAGCCATGAGTGAGGCACTGAATCATATGCCTTTTGATAATCTATATATGTAGTGTATAGATCTTTTTTCTTTTGATGAACCTGTTTTAAAATAACCGAATCTATTGTTAATTGTTCTTTGCAGCCCTGACTAAGTTTTCTGCATCCTTTCTGTTGTTCTGTTAATAATTTATTTGTATCAATATGTTTGTATATAAGTTGAGTTATGCAAGCTGTAAGGATTTTATAAATTGTTTGGAGGCAAGTTATTGGTCTATATTTCGCAGGGTTAGTTGTATCACTAAAATCTTTTGGTATCATGTAAGTGATGCCGGTTGTAATATATTTGGGCATTTCATCAGGGTTACTAATAAAATAATTAATGTGATTGTACAAGTATGGGTGAATATGTGTGAATTTTTTGTACCAGTAGTTGTGTAAATTGTCAGATCCTGGAGCTTTCCAGTTATGGGTGTTTCTGAGCACATTTTGAAACACATCTACTGGAATATTTTCAAATTCCATTTCTTGTACATTAGCACTACTCATTCGTTCACCAGCAATCCATTCAGCTTCGTTATTATATTCAACAGAGTTTTCCCAAATATTTGCCCAAAATGTTCTCAGCTCAGTAGTATCTACCATTTCGATGTGTTGGGTAGTTTGGCTATTTGATGTTACAGATGGCCTGTTGGTAGTGGCTTTGGACAAATTTTGGTAAAATTTCTTTTCGTTATTAGTGAACTGATTGTTTTGTGTCTTGCGAAGTGAGCACGATTTATATCGTCGCAATCGACTGCTGGTCACTGCAAGTTTTTGTTTCAGTGTATCCAAAAAGTGAGTAAGGTTTGTGTTTTGTTCTTCATGCAGGGTATGTATTTTATGAGCTTCTAGAATTTTGTTTACTTGTTTAGTGAGAGCAGTGTTTCTATTTCCATTTATGTACTGTGTGAGTCTACCAATCTTTTTTCGAAGGTCTTCAATCTTCATTTCTAGCCGCTGTTGCCATCGAGGTTTTTCCCGCAGTGTTCGATTCTCTACCTCCTGTGGAGGGATCTGCAACTTTGACCCGTTGACTTTAGCTGCTGTCCACGCAGCACTATACACCACGGTCTGTAAGGTCTCAAAACTTGTCTCGATGTTAACAACTTCAGGTAAATTTATAGTGTTCAGGTAGTCAACTACTTTTGCAAGTCTCCTTGAAGCTTTTTGCTTTGGAATGTAAGGTCGTCCTACAGGGTCAGTGTTTTGGAAAAATTCTAAAGCCTGACTAAATATTTCATCTACTTTTAAATCTCTGTCTAGTTCTATCGTTGTTAGAGTGTTAATATTGTTTTCAGATTCTGTAATTGTATGTTGTGTATTTGTGTTAAATGTTTCAATCAATATGGTTTCCTCATTACTGCTACTGTTACGTTGTGTACTTAAATCTAAATCGTTTGCAGTTATCGTAGTGTTAGGTGTTCCTATTTCATGAGCCACATCATTTTTAATGTTACTGAGTCTCTCGTCGCTAATAAATTTGTTGGACATGATTAGCCTTCTTTGATCAGCGATCCTTTGTTCACTTATGTGTGCAAGATGAGGGAATGCGCTTACAAAATATTGGTGCAGAGGCTTCCTATAGGCTGTTTTGTTGGTTTCCAATTGAGTGATTCGTAGGTACTCCCTAATAATGGCTTCATTGTATTCTGTTGTCCATTTCATGCGCTGTCCTGTTGGTGTGGGTTGCGTTGATTTGGAGGTGTGTTGTGTTGTCTGGTGTTGGTTTTCACTCAAAAGGGATCTGACTTCATTTTTTATCTCATTAATGTGCGTAGTTGTTAGTAAATTATTCCGGATTATGGCTCTACGTTGATCGCCTAGTCGTTGTTTGCTAACATCTATATGAGGAAATTGGTCGATAAACTCTTTATGTAACTCAGTGAGATATGATCTGGTGTTCGATTCGAGTTTAGTAATTTTGAGGTAAGTACGCAGGACAAAAGCATTCATTTCGTCTGTCCATTTCAGTCGCGTACGTTGGCTAGTCGTGGCGGGTGCAGCTTCATCGACAACAGTTGTCGACTGCACAACGTCCTCGGCTAGTGAAGATTTATAAGAAAGAAGAGAAGGTGATGAAGGTTCAGATATGAAATTTAAGTATGAAGGTGGAGAAGAAGGTAGTGATGAGAATAAAGATTTAGGCGAGGATAGATTTGATTGGGCTTCTTGTGACTCTTCAGCCCGCTCAGCCCGGCTCTGGCTTCTTTCCTCGATAGAAGCTAACCGCCGTTTTTCTCCTTCGTTTCTGCCCATCCTGCTAGGAAGTGCAGTGCCGGTTCCTGATGTGCTCCGGCTCCTTGTCTGTGACCGTAGGTTGTACCTCCTGTTGGACTCACCTTGTTCGGGTAACCCGGCAGAGGGCCGCCCATTACCCTCGCCACCGATGGCTTGCATACTGTGACGTCCAGCATCGGCTCCAGACGTGCCCCGGCGATCGCCCCCGGGAAGCGACCATATACGTACATTATTTTTCGGCTCCATCATCATGGGTTTGCCATTACCCTTTTTGGTCATCCGTTAAGTTATTTTGTTACGGGTGTCCGCCCCTCACGTGGCTTAGGTGGTCAAGCGCGGACGTGGGGTTGGGCTTTGAGGGGCTTATTATTATTATTATTAATCGACTTCAAAAAAAGGAGAAGGCTCTCAATTCGTTGGAATATTTTTTTTGTGCTTTTTTATCGATTTCACCGATTACACAAAGACGCGTGGACCGATTTGGTAATTTTTTTTTAAGTTTGAAAGAATATACTTTCTGATTAGTGCCATAAAAATTTGGTGAGGATCTGCCAAGGATCTTCGGAGTTATGAACAGAGACCTCGAGAGTGCTGAAAATTGCTCAGCTTATAACATTGTAGTTGTTTAATTTTTAATTTTTAATTGAAGTAGTGAATCCTACCAATATTATAAAGGCGAAAGTCCGTGTGTGTGTGTGTGTGTGTGTGTGTGTGTGTGTGTGTGTGTGTGTGTGTGTGTGTGTGTGTGTGTGTGTGTGTGTGTGTGTGTAAATGTTTGTTACCACGTATCTCCATAACTACTAAACCGATTTTGATGAAATTTAGAACGTAGATAGTTTAGGTTCTGGAATAACACATAGGCTACTTTTTATCCCGGAAAAATGTATGGTTCCTGTGTACGTAATAAAGCCATGTTTTTAATCTTACCAGCTGGTATCCTGGCTCCCTTACTACAAGGATACCTTCGTAAAGCCATTCTCCATATCACCCGAGTTCGCCTTCACAACTGACCAGTACCTGGCCAAGGTGCCACATGTCCCCACGCTGATGCTGCACTCCAAGGGAGACAAGATTGTGCCTTATGAGCTCGCTGTTAAGGTTTATATCTACATGTCATCACACTATCACAATACATACAAAAAATCAACTCTCATTCCCACAGGGGTAGGTAGAGACCACGGATTTCCACTTCTACGATCCTGACTCTTTCTCCTCATTCACTCTCATCACATTTCTCATACAAGTCTCCGGTTTAGGGTACTTTTGACCTGGCCTTTCTCCAAAATATCACCGATTTGATCCAGGTATGTTCGCCTAGGTCTTCCCCTTCCAGCTGTTCCATTCACACTCGCCTCATACACTTGTTTGGTTAAACGACTTTCATTCATCCTCTCTACATGCCCAAACCATCTTAACATGCCTTTTTCAATTCTTATCACGATATCTTCTTTCAGACTATCACACTACTATTATAAATGCGAATGTTTGGATTTTTGGATGGATAGATGCATGTTTGTTCCTCTATAACTCGACAACCTCTGAACCGATTTTGCTGAAATTTAAAATATAGATACCTAATGACCGGGAATAGGACATGCTCTACTTTTTATCCCGAAAAATGTACGGTTCCAGTGGGATAAATATATAGTAGTCTACGCCAGCGAAGCCGCGGGCATCCTCTGGTTACCACTATGTCTAAGCTACAAAGGCTTTTGACGGCCTAAAACTTCGCCACGCCAAATTAGTAAAAGAAACTTACTAATTCTATGCATTTCTCACTTTGGGGCTCCAAGATGCTGTGTGAAATGTCCAGCATTAATTTTATTTATTTGTTTACTTACCTATTTATTTTTATTTATTTGTTGTCAGTTATACGAGTCTGTGAGGAACTCCCGCGGTAGGTCGGCGGCGCCGCTCGTGTTCCACTCGTTCGAGAAGGGCCTGGGATTGGGGCACAATAACATCTGCCAGGCCGATGATCTGCAGCTCATCGTCAGGTATACTTCTTCCAACGGTGCCTCGATCGCCAGTATGCACGAGTTTACTATTCTATCCGTGACTATAGTAAAGTATCTCAATTGTATGGAATTCAGTGCAGCGCCTCTAGCGGTAACTTGACTAAAGTAAGTTCAGTCCATACAATTGTCCATACTTTACTATAGTCACGGATAGAATAGTAAACTCGCGCATACTGGCGATCGAGGCATCTGAGTTTGGTATTCGTGAAGTTAGCCGTTTCGATGCGCAGTGCAACTTTTTCATACAAAATGTTCTACTACGCAGCGAAAAACCTAACTTCACGAATGCTTAGATCCATTGTGACAACTGTGTTCGTAAAAAGAACGCTGGAAGAAAGGGGTGTGTTTGTCTCATGTTTGGCGAATGAGTAGCATGAGACAAAACACACCCCCTCCACTTTCTTCCAGCCTTCAAACCTTTTCGGAACGTATTCCGAATTCGGAAAGTGACGTTTCTTCGCTGAAAAAACCGGTCAAGTGCGAGTCGAACTCGTACGCCGAGGGTTCCGTACCTAGCCATGGTGCCAATTAAGCTAGTCCGCTTAATTGTATGAGCGCCCATACAACTCGGAGGACAATTTTAATTGGCGTCAACTATGTATGGGAACACCCTTTAATTTTCAACTTTTTTAACTTTTTGGAATTTTTCCTTTATTTGTGCTATAAGACCTTGCTTTTTCCCAAATTTCGTTATTCTAGGTCAATGGGAACTACCATTTAGGTTTTCGACCCAAAACCTCTAGGGTACTTCCGGTTGACCTAAAATTGTCAATTTTGGTTACAAGCAAGGTCTTCCAGCACAAGTAAAGGAAAAATTCCGAAAAATAAAAAAAGTTGATAATTAAGGTAAGTTTTGGTACTCACAAGTTTTCACGAAAACCTAAATTTGCCTATATCTTTTTATAGTGTTGACTCAGGACCTTGATTTTTATACTCACAATAGGGACTATAGACTTTAGTATATGGTATAAATTTCAACTTGCTAGCTCTACCCGTTCCTGAGATAATCGATGGTGACACACGGATGGACAGACGGACAGACGGACAGACGGACAGACGGACAGACGGACAGACGGACAGACGGACAGACGGACAGACGGACAGACGGACAGACGGACAGACGGACAAGAAAGTGATCTTATAAGGGTTCCTTTTTTACCTTTTAAGGTACGGAACCCTAAAAAACGTCAACTTTCAGAAGAAAATCATCGAATCGGATGCATTTTTGGAAGTCTGAATCGTGAAAAGTGGACTAATTTTATGGTTTAGTTTGTTTTAATTTTTTTCTTTTTTTTTTTGCAGGAGCTTTCTGACTATGGCAAAGAAGTCAAAATAATTTTACTATAGATACCAATCAACATTTCTATCAAAATATAACATAACATTATACAATAGAGAGCTACAATAAATACTTTTACCTACACATTTAAATATTTTATTATTATTAATGAAACGTCTGATTTTTCTTGTTTAAAATTAATTGCTATTTTATTTAAATTATTCTATTTTTAATATTAGTAATTGTAGGTTATTGATTTTATTACCAAAATGTTGTCGACCTCATCTAATTAAACAAGTGTATAAATCGAATTCTTTTTTTGAATTTATTCGTTTTTCGAATTACAATAGAACGGAAACTCTTTGTTGAGCGCCAATTTATAAACCAGAATTTCTTGATCTCCACTCTTTGATCTAGCTTGAATATTATTAAACTACCGTAGAGGTCTTTGTAAAATGGTCGAAAGGACACGTCCAGTTTTTCTAGAGCTATTAGATTAAAGGATTTCGAACAACGCTCCAAACTATGAGAGGTCATAATGTTTTGGTCTTCTTTGCTAAAAACGGAAATACGTAACATTCTTTGAGATTTTATGGAAAAGGTAAACATTGTTGTCCGTCATAAACTGTTCTAAATATAATAGTGATATTTATTTATTGTATTGCAAAAATCCAACCGGATCTATCTTATTGGTAAAATGTATTTTTATTCTGTTGATACATTATTTTGATAACTTACGTAAGTAAGTTTATTTATTTTTATTATAGGATCGTCAACTGCGTAGGTATGTACCTACCTACCAATGTATCAAAATAATTAAACATTTGAAAATAATTTATTTAAGCTCTATGTCTTATAGGTACATAAGCCAATTTCAGACAAACACATCATTTCCTTATGGGTTAAGGGGCAGTCAGAGATATGTCCATAGGTAGGTAAGTAGGTACCTACATATTTGGTTCCTATATGCCCACATTTTGCAGAAGTTAGCTTTCCATACGTGACAGGTTGCAAGCCCATCTATTAGAAACCTAACTAGTTTCCTCACGATGTTTTCCTTCACCATTTAGAGCTCACGTGTGTGAAGAATGTTTCTCACAAAAATTCCCATATTACAGTTTTTCAAAGCATATTACCTACGTCGATTGCCCAGTAGCTCAATTATTAGAATGAATGAATAAACATTTTATTGCATGATACAAGAGGCGGCCTTATCGCTTAAAGCGATTTCTTCCAGACAACCTCTGAGTTGAGTAGACTTAGTAGAATTAGAATAGAGCATCGCCAGATATATCATCATCACCATTTCAGTGCATTGTAGATACAAAGTATTATATTCATTGACGGCTCCCCTAGCAGCCAAGCGTGAGTCAAGTGCCCTCTGAGCCCTCTCGTGGTTTCCGAACGCAATCTGACCACATGCGAGATTCGGAACGCACCGGTATTTCATTACTGGCAACTAGGGCTTGCAAAAACCGGGTAGTTTTGAAACCCGGTTTTTTCGGATTTCTGATTTAAAAAAAACCGGAAAACCGGGTTTTTCGGTTTTTTCGGTTTTTTTTTTTGTATATGACTAAATCAAGTGAAAAACATGCAGAATATAACCACCATTTTATTTTACACCTTAGTAGGTTAGAAGTTGTATAATTATGCCGCACCGCACAACACAAAGACACAATCTTTTTTTTGATTTATCATTGACCGAGCGAGCGATGCGTCTCTGCTTCAGCCTGGACAAAAATGCTTTCGTTTGTCCGCAGGATGTCTGTCTGTTTGTATGTTCTCCTCTACAGGTCACATTTCTCAACTAATTCTCGTGAAATTTTGTGAGCAGGTTCGATAATTTTATAGAATTTTTTTTCGTCGGGGAGATTTGATTGGGGGGTACTTCCTCTACAAAGGGGGCTACTGGATATCTCCGCCTTAAAACATCTAATTTCGATGGTTCTTTTTTGTTTGAAAGGTTGTATGTAACATTAATATAGTCTCATAAAAATTTGGTGAAGATCTGATGAGGATCAGCAAAAGTCAAAAGTCAAAAGTCAAATTCGTTTATTCAATAAGATCACAAGTGTACCACTTTGAAACGTCTTAAGAGCTAGGTGATTCTACTCCTGTTCCTTCGCGACCAAGACCGTGAAGAACCAGGGCAACAAACACGGTTTGGGGCCTAACACTCTTTTCGGTGACACACTTTTTGTTTGTAATTTTTTTTTATATATTTTTTTTATGTAAGCAATTATTACAAATGTTATCTAATTTTTACAAGTATATAATTATAATAATAACTGAATTGGAGCATATTCTTGATCACTTTGACACGTCAATGATAGTTATGATTATTATTTGTTACAATATTTTTATGATTTAATAATAACGGAGTTGGAGCATATTCAGTCCCAGGCGTTTTTGTCATCCAAGTAATCTGATATTTTATAATACGCTTTTGTATAGAGATGACGTTTAATTGATTTCTTAAATTTGTTGATTGATAAGTTTTGCAATTCGCCTGGGACTTTGTTGTAGAAGCGTACACATTGCCCTATAAATGATTTACTAACTTTCTCAAGCCTAATTGTGGGAACAGCGAGTTTATCTTTGTTTCTGGTATTTACATTGTGATTATCACTTTTTTTCTTAAATAGTTTAATATTTTTTCGAACATACATTAGATTTTCATAGATAAACTGACAAGGCATAGTCATTATAAATATTTCTTTAAACTTATTCCTAAGTGACTCCCTGGGACCCATACAATAAATTGCTCGAACAGCCCTCTTCTGCAGCACAAACACGGTGTTAATATCTGCAGCACTCCCCCACAACAGAATGCCATAAGACATGATGCTGTGAAAGTAGCTGAAGTAGACTAGCCTAGCAGTATCTACGTCCGTGTATAGACGTATTTTTTTGACTGCGTATGCTGCAGAACTAAGTCTCTTCGACAATCCATCTATGTGCGGACCCCATTGAAGCTTATTATCTAAGGTTATGCCTAAAAATGTAGTGGTGTCCACGAGATTTATTTGTTCGTCTTTTATTGTGACTTTGCATTTTACTTCTTTAACATTTGGTAAAATAAATCGTATACATTTAGTTTTTTTCTCGTTAAGTAATAAATTGTTCACATTGAACCATTCTACAACCATAGAGATAGCATTGTTTACTTCGTCAAGGTTAACCTGTTGTCTTTTCAACTTGAATAAAAGTGAAGTGTCATCTGCAAACAGTACAATCTCATGGTCATTTTTAACTATTTTCGGTAAATCATTTATATAAATTAAAAAGAGAAATGGACCTAGTATTGATCCCTGTGGCACACCCATTGTTACCAACGACCCCGGAGAACATTTTCCATTTACTTCAACTCTTTGTATTCTGTCACTTAAGTAAGAAGTGAGAAGGTTAAGAGCAACACCCTTAATACCAGCGTGATGAGCAGAATAGATCCCCATCATTATATTGCTCACTTTTAGATTTCTACCAGTGGAATCGGCCCTATGATGACATGATGACCTCCGGGCTACACCCCCTTTTTTACTCTTTTTGGAGGAAGTACCCCCCCAATCAAAAATCCCCGACAATAGTACCTAAAATTCTTTAAAATGATCGAACCTGCTCACAAAATTTCACGAGAAATGGTTGAAAAATGCGACCTGTAGAGGAGAACATACAGACGTACGACCGACAGACAGACGTCCGACAGACAGGTTTCCGGCGGACAAACGAATGCATTTTTCTCCAAGCTAAAGCATAGACGCTTCGCTCGCTCTGTCAGTTAGAGAATTGTGAGCATTTATTCGGTTTTAAGCTATGCAAAGACAAGACTCGCGAGGTCTACAGTTCACATCACAGAGCCACTAGTCACTTTAACAATCAAGTTAGACTATCAAACAAATAAGCAAATTATAAAATTTTCAGGTAGGTTAGGTACTTATAGTAGGAACTAAAATCACGCTAGCAGTCTTGCCTGCCAGCTTGGCTCGACTGAGCCTGGCCATTATAATAATTCATTAATTTAGGAAGGGAAACGGTAGTTTATGAGTATTTTTCATCGATCAAAAAAAAACCGAAAAAATCGAAAAAACCGGGTTTTACACCATGAAAAAACCGATCTTCAAATCAGTCGGTTACCCGGTTTTTTCGGTTATTCGGGTAACCGGTTTGCATGCCCTACTGGCAACCCTGCGGTGAAAATTGGCGCGGATTTTTTGAGATAGGGATGGGGTTAGGTTGTAAAGTTTTTTATCGATATCATTATCATAACCTCAGAAAATAACGTCAACGTGAAGTAGGTATTTGAATATCTAAAATTCAGTGTATTGTAAAGTAACTGTAGGTAGGTACTCTGCTATATTTTCTAAATGAAGACATTTTATTTTACATTTTTACATAGAGCTAGTCAGGATTCTATTCAGATTTCCTATAAAAAAAAATCACAGAAACTAATAGTTTTCGTAATACAACATGACATTTGGAAAAAGATGCTTGAAATGGAATACTTACATAAAAAACAATAAAACAATATAGGTAGCTCATTGATATTTATACCTATCAAATTGACTTGGCATAATATTGTCAGGGGTTTAGAAAAGGACATTTTTATCCAGAAAAAAAGTACTACTGTGTTTCCAAGGTACCTATTGACAAAATCTAAAGAAGCTACGGGCAAAAGCTATCACTTGAAATCAAAGTCAGTATAAAATAGTGTTGCACCGTTCAATCGATGTCGATAAAACTAAGCTGCAGAGGGTGGAATGTAATATTCATAAAGTTCGTTTGTTTTGCCATTTCACAGTTGGGCTGCACTCGACTCGAGACGCAAGTAATTGTTGGCAAATGTTATAGATACCCGTCGTGTTATGATGAAAACTCGTACACTTGAATATTACCTACCGTTTTATTTTAATATATATAAAAATGTTAGAAATTATCAAACTTTTTATTTCGCAAAAAACGGTAGGTACCTAAGTATTGTTTTAAAAAAAAATCCTATTGTAAAAATTCATATTACCTGGTTAACATACTTTTCATTGAGAGGTAGGTACCTAGGCACTTATATTTAATTTATTAAGACAAAGATTTTCTAAATTGATGCCTCATTTTTGAAATAGCTGATCTGAACTAGGCTATAAAAAGTTTAACATAATTATTAGGTAAGTATAGGTATTATTCTACCCGTTATGACATACGGAGCTGAGACGTGGACACTCACAGTACGGCTGGTCCACCAATTCAAAGTCGCTCAGCGAGCTATGGAGCGAGCTATGCTCGGAGTTTCTCTGAAGGATAGGATCCGCAATGAGACTATTCGGCAGAGAACCAAAGTCGTTGACATAGCTCAGAGAATTAGCAAGCTGAAGTGGCAGTGGGCCGGCCATATCTGCCGAAGAACTGACAACCGCTGGGGTTGTCGAGTGGAGACCACGTCTCGGCAAACGTAGTGTAGGACGCCCGCCTGCCAGGTGGAGTGACGATCTGCGAAAGGCTGCCGGCACAAGTTGGATGCGTCAAGCTGAAGACAGGGCGCGATGGCGCTCATTAGGGGAGGCCTATGTCCAGCAGTGGACTGCTATAGGCTGATGATGATGATGATGATGATGATAGGTATTTAGACAAAAAATCAAATTCAAATGTTCATAAATGATTTTGAGCCTAATTCTAAATTATAGTTTTCAACGATAAGTCTAAAACACAGAATTTTAAAGTCGTTTTGACAAAAATAGATTAATTTGAGTTCTTTTTCGTTTGATTCGTTTTATTTGATTTAATTTGGAAAGCGTTGTTCAAAAAAATACCTAACTGTTGTTATTAAGCTGTTGTTGTTAATGCGTGAAGTTTTGTGCGCAGAAGCTAGAATCAAATAAATCAAAAGCTCATTTAAAAAAATATTAAATAACCTTCCAATTGCCTTTGCAAGAATTCATCAGCGTGATGAAAAATGCCCACGGTCACTTTAAATCTTGCGGCCATTATGAAAATGAAAATGTTGGGCCCCGAGCTACAAGCTAAGGAAGAGATTTGGCACACGCTGAGCGAACAGCGGGTAATGACATTGCAGAAACAACTCTCCAAGATTTTTTTAAAATTAATAATGTCTACTTAATGTTTTTTCAATATTTTTCTTGGGTCGAAAATTACACTCTGTTACGCCCGAAGCTATTTCTTTTTGGTAGGTATTTCTGTCTGATATGAAGTAAGATTAATCTTTATTTGACAGAAATGTGTGTGATGTTTTACCGCTACACGCTCCGTTCGTCACCGGACCATCTTCCATTCCTGTGTTCCTGGTTAATTAAATGGATGGTGGATTTTCGCTACTGGCTGTAATTG
The DNA here is from genome assembly GCA_958496255.1 of Camptogramma bilineatum. Classification (NCBI taxonomy): domain Eukaryota; kingdom Metazoa; phylum Arthropoda; class Insecta; order Lepidoptera; family Geometridae; genus Camptogramma; species Camptogramma bilineatum. Next base: position 2,514,218 of record OY292476.1, read on the forward strand.
TTGTGAAAATAAGTAAGTAAGTAGGTACTATAAGAGTTACGCTCGAATAATTTCATTTCGAGTGACATTTTATTTATTTTGTTTTTTATTTTGGAAAGGCCGGTTTTTCGTTCGGTTTGTAAAATGAGAATAGGCACAATTGGCCATTCTAGGACTGTCTAATGTCAAAGTGGGAATGGTCCAAAACATGAAGGAGTTGATTTTTATGAAAAATGCTAGATTAACTATATTTTAGGGTTTCTATTACACCAAAAGTGAGAAATTAAAATCAGTTTTACAGTTTTATTAAATAAATGAATTTGGTTATTTTTTTTAAATGGTATTGGGATTTATCATAGGTAAGAAACACTCCAATTTTACTAAATTACAGTGATTTTAGAAATGTGATTCAGGCGTGTATTTAATACTGTCTGGGATGAGGTCACGGTGAGTGCTCAAAGGTCGGGTCGGAGGGCGCGTGGTGCCAAATTGATGAAAGGTTTCCGCGCCGACACTTCGAAACCATAGAAATTGTGACGTCACCCGTCACGCGGCTATCACGTGTCGGCGGTTCATAAAATGTAAGACGTTTCTGAATTTCTGAATCTATAATATTTAAAATGTAAATCATTTCTAAAAATATAAATCTTAAGAAAAAAGCAGTGTTGGCCGATTTATTATTATCATCATCATCAACACTTTCGATCCGAAGGTTTATTGAAGGTTTACTTGACCCAATTGTGGTCAATGGATTCTTCGTTTTGAAAAATTTATAAGCGCATAACACTAGGTACCTAAATAGTGAAGAAAAACATCGTGAGGAAACCAGTAGCTTTTTAATAGCGTCGTGATCTTGCAACCTGTCACGTATGGAATGTGAACTTCTGAAAAATGTGGGCAATTACCAAGATAGGTACCTAGGTATGTATTTGGGCATGCCTCTGACCACCCCCTTAAATATCTTCAAAGGATCTAAAAATGCCTACAATTTTCCTAGGTGTGCCCTACGAGACGCCTTGAAAAAATATATTTTTTTAATTCCCTGTTTTTAATTAACAATTTAAAACTTATTTAGTGCAAGCTAAATCCTGTTACAATAATTTCATAGACTTTTCAGATTTTTTAACGTTTTAAAGTCTTAAATTATGTTAACAGAATTTAGCTTGTATGAGCTCAGGCTACCTAACATTTTATTAATATATTTAGGAAACCTCTACATTAATTTCATTACTATTAAACATAAGATGGCGCACCACTAAAGGTCCTCATCTGGATATTCTAATCCCTTCTCCCCTGTTCCATCATAAATCATAAATACACCATTATTTATTACTGATTCAATTTCACCCACCTACTCACCTACCGTTTCATTGTTTATCAGCATATACATCTATATAAAAGAATTCGTCGTCGTGGATGCCGTAAAAAATACATCTCTTGGGCTCATTCGCCTTTAAATAAAACAAAAGAGACTACAAAGACTGTCGGTAAAACAATTGACTCTTCATCGACAATCAACGTCCCAACACTAAGGCTTACCTACTTGACTTTGAGTTCTTTCGAAATTCGAATAAGGTAGAGTTTGGCGCCTTTCCGAAATGTTGGTAAGATTGTACGTAGCGCGGGAAATGAAAGTGGTTACATATTTATAAAATGGAATCGATTTTTAAATGAGCCAATGGTTGGGCTCGTTTTGAGAGGCGGGAGATTGTAAGCTCCACCCAGCGTTGGTTGTCAGATGAACGTCTCGCGCGCTTTTTTGCTCATTCGCTCAGCGTCCACCGGCGCGAGCGGACCGCTGTAATAATGCATATTTTGTATGTTTTGTATGTTATATAGAGCTTTCCAAAAGGGCTGCTAGTAGGTAATTTTAACTTTGCAATACAGAGACTTGTTGACATTCAAATTCAATACTAAAATGATATTATCAATAAAAATACTACAATATTTTATTTCTTTGGACATGTCACCTGTTCGTGCTGATTGTTACATCAATAATCGTAAATAAATCGATAGATTAGTAGCTGTTTTCCTCACTAGCTATAAACCAGGAGATAATACAGCTTATGTTATGATCGTCGGTATTGTACCATCGATTTGCAGCGTTAACAGCGATTTATGTCGTCCTACCCACTAGACCACCAAGAGATCTCTCTATAGAAAGCTATACTTCTGTAGAGAGCTCTTGGTGCTCTAGTGGTAGAGTCTACGCTTTCTATCCAGCTTTAGTTGCAATTTTGCTATTTTTTTCTATCATTGTTTCTTAAAAAAAAAACATTTCTAAAGTTTATTTATTCCAATAGAACATTGTGTGAGAGAAAACAACCGTTTTATTTATTAATCTATTGTAGGTACAACTGATGTAAAAAGACCTGCCTGTTTCTGCGTAGGTATCTACCTATAATACCTAAGAATATTTTGTGAGAGAAAATAATAAATTATAAGTAATACTTAATGAATTATTTCACAATAAAAAAGATGAAAGTTAAACTAATAGGGCGTTCTATTCGTTAAATAATCCTCTAAAATTAAAATAAACTTCCAAAAAATATCTCCACAACTTAATTTCCAATACTAAGAGCACCATTGCTCTAAGGGGCCATTCACTCTTCAGCGTGTCGCCGGTCGCGTCCGCGAGTTGACCATTCACAGCACAGAGAAATTCGAAAATTCAAAATTCTCTGTGCTGTGAATGGTCAACTCGCGAACGCGACCGGCGACACGCTGAAGAGTGAAACAAGCCTAAGACTCCACTGAGAACTCAGAGGGTGCTCTAATCCACCACGCAGCGTGCGGTGAATCACAAAACCATACAAGCTTGAGTTGTTCACTGGTTCTTTCTTGGTATTAAAAGTCATGGGGTTTATGTTTATGTCTAATTTATGTGTTGGTGCCCACTATTTTTTATTTATTTATTTATCTAACCTTTGATTCAAAGTTACTTCGAATAAAAGATTTCGTTTATTTATATCTTCAAAGAATTGTGTAGGCATCTGAAAGAGAAGACGATTAAAAATATATATAATTGAGTCCTCGTTTTATTATTTTGGTTAGTACTTAAGTTTCTTCAATAAGAGAAAAATTTTAGTTAAAATAACTTAGGTAGTAAAAAAAAATTTACTCCTACAAAGTTCACGATGTTTAGTAGAAGTAGGTAGTACAAACATTACGAAAAGTCACGAAACAATTGAACTCTGACTCATGCATGACCTACAAAAACCTTAATCAAAAATGCAAAAACTAAAAAAATACATGTGGCACCCAAATAAGTCACAGGTCATCCATAACAATCAATTCAAATGACACGCGAAATAAATTACGAAAATCTGCTACACTTGTAAGAACCAGTCGGTCACCGGAGGAATGTCTATGGCCGCTCAGTTTTTTAGAACCTTTTTGAATTCAAATCGAATCACCCAAATTAAGTAGCCATAAACGGAATCAGCTTCCAAATTTAAATATTTCATTCGTGCCAGCGAGCGCGCGCTTTGATTTGTACGTGTGTGTGCGATAGTGATGTACACTTTATCGATAACATCAGTAATTATGAGGTTGAAATGCAATTATAAGAAAAAAAGTGGCGGGATAATTTACGAGCGCGGCTAGATAATTGCAACTTATCAGCGATTCAGTATTTATTACTGTTTGTTGGTGTGTAGGTAAGTGTGAGAGTGGTTATAAAGAGTTTAACGCGCTACAACTGCTACGAAATGTAAATTTTAATATGACTTGGCGTAAGTGAGTCAAAAGGGGACTGCTAACTTTCTCATGTTCATGTCATTGTATTAAAACTTGTTACTTTTCCAAAATATGAAACAATTACAACTTTATTTGTTATTTATTGACAATTCGTTTTCGTTTTGAATATTGATTGAACCTTATATTAGCAAGAGTACTAAGCCATTTCTTGGTAGGTAAATGTTTGTAAATTAAGTGTGTGTGTGAAATTATTACTACTCAAAATTAGTGATTTTACTTAAACCTAAACATTTATCGATAATCGATAAACATTAATAAATGGCAAGCACATCACTATCCCTTTTGTCGCATCGTACCGCGCGTTGATAAGGAAACATTTTAAATTAGTAGAGGAGAGAAAAAATATTTTATTTTTATTTTTTATTTGTATTTTATCACGCACACAAAACGGGTAGCCGCTACCGATATAAATTATATCATTTTTCACTGCGACAACCCGAACGGACGTAAAAAATGACGTTCCATTCAGTTCCAAGTTTGAAAGTTTTGCCGCGTTTTTTATTCGTTTACGGGCGAGAAGTTCGATTATCGAATACCATGAAATACATTGGTGGTTTTCAACGTAACTTTATACTATCGAGGGAGTAATGCCCGCAATGTAAGAAAGTTTTGTGTGTAGGGAATGACCTTTCGTGTCGGCCTTTTTATGGTTTCTTCTGCTGCTAGCTCGTAATAATGCAGGAATTTATAATTGTGACGTTTAACTAATGAAAAAAGTCTGGACATAAATTTGTCTATGGTGTTCATTGATAGTTTTTTCTACAAATTCCGTGAGTGATGGGATCCTGATTTCATTCAATTATAGTTCATTCACATCAAAATTAACAATAAGTTAAAAATCGTAACGCGTAAGATTTCATAAAAACCTATTTTTTATCTATGGTTATCATTTTTTCAAATCTCTACGATCTCTATCTTCAATACTCAAGGCCCATGAAGATTAGGATAGTCAGAGGCAAGTCTAAGCTTGTAACTTGCACTGAAACTTAAAAAGCATTCACATACACTTAGCCGTGTTGGCCGAGTGGATTAATGCCTCGACTTTCGATCCGAAGGTCGTGGGTTCGAACCCGGCCGTGCATCAATAGATTTTTCGTTTCGAAAAATGATTATGCGCAATGCGCATTAACACGAGCTCTAAACGGAGAAGGAAAACATCGTGAGGAAACCAGTTAGCTTTCTAATAGCGTCGATGGGCTTGCAAACGTATGGAATGTTAACTTCTGCAAAATGTGGGAATGTACCAATAAGGTATTGGACATACCTCTGACTATCTCCTTAGACATCTTCAAAGGCTCTCAAAAATACCTAAAGATATAAAAGAATATTATGTCTACCGCACCTATGAAATACAGTAATAGGAAATCATTTAAGTATATTCGTTTAATTTTTAATTTTATTTTACATTTAAAATCGAGTAAAACTTAAAAAGAGCATCAAAGTTCTAAAGAACTTATAAACAAAGTTTAACGGAAAAGCTCTTCATTTTCAGAGTTCGATGGAATGTGTTCGAAATTCAAATGCAATGGAATGTTGCCAGTTCAAGAAGGTATTGGAACTTTTACAACAAGCATGGTGTCTAAGTAGGTACTTATTACTGACGTTCTGTTTGTGACGTATTCATTGATGCAAAGAATTTGAACTCATTGCCTTCGTATCGTAGGATATCATTAGGTACCTTCGCCTTTACATCTTTTACTTACCAGTCAGGAGGCAATCTTTGCCTACATTTAACGGGACACTGTAATACTTGGATATTATTGGAGATTGTTCATCATCTAAAACAGCTTAACCGGTCATCACAGGAAAGACATGCACAGTGCATGGTCAATACCAACGTGTGGGATTCACAATGTTTTCCTTCACCGTTTAGAGCTTATGCTCGCTGCATGTAGGTAATTTGTTTGAAAAGAGAAATCCATTGATGCACGATTGATTCGAACCCACGACCTCCGCATTTTAAGTCGAGGATATTTTATAATGATGATAATCGAGAATTTGTATGACCACTTTGCTTAAGCCATCTGAACTGAAGCCATGACGATGTCCTTCTGGCAGCATAAAAAAGCCTAAGTTTGTATGTGACAGAGTTTTTTTAGGCTTATAGGCTTCACGGCTTAACGACTTAAAAGCCGGCACCGACAATTTAACGTGCCCTCCGAAGCACGGAAGCGCTCCACTCTACCACTTGCGGTCCATCCAAATTGTGACCGCGCACAACGTTGCAACTTCAACGATCAATCAAGAACGTCTCAGCAAGCTACGCCACGAGCGCTTCAGCGCATTATAACTCCGTCACCATATTCAACCACTAGCTTATACTCGCTTCTTATAATATAAATATATATCTACCTACCTACCTACTTGGTAGTTACACGGGATATTATCAGACCACCGCTACTGACTGGATCAATGAAATATTGATGTGGTATTTTTAAATATAGGTATCTAACTAAACAAGTGGAAGAGTTTTTTGTTTGATTGTTTGTTTGAACGCGCTAATCTCTGGAACTACCAGTCGGATTTTTTAACTTCTTCCTCCTCTTCTTCTTCAAGTGCCTTTCCAACTAGTGAAGGTCGGCTATCATGGGCGTAAATAAGGGGGTGGTTTAGGGGGTCCGGAGGAGTTCGGAGGAAACCTAGTAAATCTTTGTATTTTTAAACCCTTGGACCTCCCCCCCTTAACAAAGATCTTTGTATTTTGGAATTCCATAACAAAGCTATAGCTAGGCCCATGTCGGCTATCAGCTGCTGGAATCTGTCTTTTGCTAGACGGAACAGTTCGGATGCGCTGGTCCAGGGGCGGCTCTAGCATATGTAGCGCCCGGGTGCAATCTTTCCCCTGGCGCCTTCTTGTATCAAAATGCGCGGTCAAAATGAATAAGGTAGGTAGGTACTTACATACAACACGATCGACTAAACTTTATAATATTCGAATAAGGTCGAGTTCACAATACAAACGGTTACGCGGCCCCATGGGCGTAGATATCTATAGCTTTTTAAAGGAGGGGGGGGGGGTTCAAGGGTTCCAAAATGTATTCTATTCTATGGACTCCAAAATGTACAAAGATCTGCAAATATTTGTCTCGGGCTTGAAACTTGGTTAGCGTGGTGGCAAAATATTAATGAAGCTTTCATGCGAGCGAAGCGAGCCGAATTTTTAAAGACAAATGCAACAAGTGACACTTGATTTTGCTTATGTGCATAAAGAAAGGGCTGACTATTTGTCGGTGCCTATTCTGCAGTGAGATATAACTCACGTTGCTCACAAACCCTTATGCGAGCGAAGCGAGCCGAATTTTTTACAACAAATGCAACATGTGACGGTTGATTTTTTTAAAGGTGCTCAATGAAAAGGCTGGCTACTCGTCGGTACCTATTCTTTAGGCGAGCGAAGCGAGCTGAATTTTTTAAGACAAATGCAACAAGTGACACTTAATTTTGCTTACGTGCTTAAAGAAAAGGCTGACTATTTGTCGGTTCCTATTCGGCAGTGAGAATAACTCACGTTGCTCGCAAATCCCTTATGCGAGCGAAGCGAGCCGAATTTTATGCAACATGTGACGGTTGATTTTTTTAAAGGTGCTCAATGAAAAGGCTGGCTACTTGTCGGTACGGTACCTATTCTTTAGGCGAGCGAAGCGAGCCGAATTTTTTATAACAAATGCAATGATTTTGCTTACGTGCTCAAAGAAAAGGCTGGCTATTTGCAGGTTCGTTATGCAAGTGAAGCGAGCCGAGTTGTTTTTAAACGAATGCAATAAGTAACACTTGATTTTGCTTACGTGCTCAAAAAAAGGCTGGCTATTAGTCGGTTCCTATTCTGCAGTCAGATATAACTCACATTGCTCGCAAAACCCTTATGCGAGCGAAGCGAGCCGAATTTTTTTTAAGGCACAAGATGTGACACTAAGCAAATGTTTGCCTAATATCGCCAATTTATTGTAACAGAAACCATGGCATATGTTTTTTTTAGATTGAATGAAAATGAGTCATGTTGACTGTACAAGTAAGATTATTTTACTAGAAAAACTCCTAAAAAGGACCTCCCAATTTTTGGAGGAGAACCTGGGAGCTCATGAACCACCTGCATGGATACCCCATGTCGGATACAAATTGTAAATACCTATTCCGCGGATTTTTTTTTGTCTTTTGCTAAGAGGGGTGTCCGGACAACCGTAAATCAGTTTTCATAGAACCCCGCTACGCACCCCCTCCATTTTTCCACTCGCTGAGTGCACTGCGCCAGCGCCCTGCCGATGCCGCCGCCGAGCGCCCGCTCCGTGCGGAGCGCTATAGCGGAGGTTCTTTATGTCGGTCGCGAGCGCTCTAGGCGCCCCCTTACACCCGGCGCCCGGGTGCACTGCACCCCCTGCACTATAGGTTAAGCCGCCCCTGCGCTGGTCATTCCCGTCCACTCTTCTTTCGGAGCCACGACTTCTTTCTTCGACCAACTTGTCTTTTGCCAGGAACCTTGCCCATCATAATTGCAGAATCTGATATCTATCACGCCGAAGAACGTGACCGAGATATTTTATGCAGTTTTGGCAGAAGTTCCCTCTTCTGTCAGCTCGTAGAACTTCTACGTTGGTGATCTTTTGCGTTCTTACGCTAAAGGTTTAGATTAAGATTTTTAATTAATGTCAAACTTACTTAGTAATATTAGTTCAAAGACATCATCCCAAGATCATATCACTTTTTCTGCGCGTAGGGATTTTTTTAAATTAAGTACTTACTAAATGTATAGAAACCAGATTTTTCTTCTTAAAAAAATCAACTGAAATCAATGGTTTTAGAGACTTTGTGCCCTAATTAAAAATACTCGGATTGACTCCCCAAACGAAATCAGCAGTGCGATTCTGATTTCCGAAAATGCATCCGATTCAATGATTTCCTTCGGAAAGTTGACGTTTTTTCAGCGAAGATTCGTCACTTTCCGAATTCGGAATGCCGACACTTTGGCTTTTGGGCCCATAACCTACTTGAGTATAATATAGGTGAGTATAATATACCTACCTACCTACTCATTCAAACCACAAAGTTACCTATTAAAGGGAAAATTAGTGTCTACCACACTAGCCTCACTGGTTCTTTCATTACCACACCGTGGCATTTTTCTAACTCTCGGGGACCATTAAGGGACATAAAACGTTCGGTACCATCGCTCGGCTCAGGATAAATATCCACAAAATATCATAAATTTATACGCACACCGCATTCAAGTAAAAAAACTCGTATTTAACTTATATCTCACTTTTGTTGCGGCCGACCGCCTGATGGTAGGTTAGTGTGGATATGACAAATTCGTTTACATTCTAATTCTACCAATTCATTTATTCCCTGCCTCAGCTCTGCGTCTGCGGTGCTCTGCGGAGCTCTGCGGAAAAGAGATCTAGCGAGACGTTACTGTGTGGAATTTCCAGCATTATTTATTACTAGCTGCTGCCCGCGGCTTCGCTCGCGTGGTACCCGGATAAAAAGTCGCCTATGTTACTCTTCAGCCCTCCAACTATCTCCACACAAAAAATCACGTCAATTCGTCGCTCTGTTTTGACATGAAAGCAGGACAAATAAACAAACAAATGCACACACTTTCACATTTATAATATGAGTACGGAGGTACGGATATGTATTTTAGTTTTAAGGCTTTAAGCTTACTTAGGGTGAATGGAAAAAGGGAAGGGAGGCCTTTGCCCAGCAGTGGGATCTAGTAGGCTTAGCTTAGATTCGTTTTTAATTAAAAACATACGTCTACAAATAAATACAGGTGTGCCTTATCTTATCCACTCTTTGATTTCCTTCATTAGTCGGACAAAACCAATGACATTTACCATTGCTACTCATCATTTAAAACGATTCTAACAGCCACTTCAACGAAACTACTAACAACCTTATTAGTATTACCAAGAGTTCAAAATACTCTAGCAAATTAAAACGAGTAAAAACATTTCGATAGGTGTGAAAGTTATGACATTTGAAAACGGTGGTACTGTAGTTCGAAATTTGAATTTTTGAATATCGAACGTCTACCGTTTGAATTGGGAACTACCGAAAGATAACGTTATGACATTTTCGAGGTAGGTAGTATTCGGTGTGCATGGATCGAAATCTAAATTCTTCAAAGAGTCATCATATCAGCCGTTGGACATCCACTGTTGGACATAGGCCTCCCACAAAGATTTCCATGTGTTGTGGTGGAAGCGGCCTGCATCCACCGACCTGCAGTCTTTACAAGGTCGTCTGTCCATCTTGTCGGTGGACGTCCAACGCTGCGCTTGCCGGTCCGTGGCCTCCACTCAAGAACTTTTCGGCCCCATCGGCCATCTGTTCTGCGTGCTATATGGCCTGCCCATTGCCACTTCAACGTGCTAATCCGTTTGGCTATGTCGGTGACCCGAGTTCTTCCGGGAATATTCGTTTTCTCGGTATTTTCACGCAGAAAAACCCGTGCAATATGGTTCGTAATTTCGCTTCATCGTCTGCGGGTTCAGTGGCTAAGCGGTTAGGGTATCGGCCTGCAACGTCGAAAGCTGCAAGATCAAATCTGAGAATAAGTATTTTTGTTCTTATTTTGGGTAAATTTTAATTTTTCTCTATTTTCACCCGAGCAGAGCTCGATCGCCCAGATATTGGGTGACTAAGGCCCGGATTCCTAATTTGTATACAACCAATATTTATTTGTTTTTGAAGTAAAAGTTCTTTACGAACGCTTGACTTGGGGAGTAAGCTGGTGAATGCGTGACGAGAGCGTTACGAAAAGTGTGATCGGGCGAGGTGACTCTAAAGCATACTCGTTTTTTTGAATGTAAGTTTGTCAATTATTCCAATAGTTTATACCTACTTACTACGTGGATTACCTATTTTTCATATCGATCACCCATCCAAATTGTGGCCGCCCAGAAATCGCTTTACCTCAAGAACGTCTAAGCAAGCTACGCCACGAGCGCTTCATTATTATTGTACCTACCTACCAACCCGCTGCATTTTATAGTTACTTCAATAACGCAAATAAGCCTGTAAAATAAGGAATCAAGCATTTTATAGCACTTAAAGAGTTTCCAACCTGCAGTAGGTTCCTCTCCTAATATTAACCACTTTCATAATTTCCCCAATAATCCAATAAAACCAGGCTTAGTTTTACAGCCTATGAATATAAATTATATTTTTTATTTTTTCTCTAATCCCATAACGATATGGTGGCAAAGGTAGGACCAGTAGCGCGCTTCGTCTTTATGGCCCCTATATCAATTAGGTTGTTCAAATTGTTGCGTGAAACGAAACGGGAACGGGTTCCGTGTTTGAATTTGGAAGGACGCCGACTGACCCAGGTTTATATCGAAAATCCTACTGTTAGGTTGGTATACCTATCTACCTACGGGCAATTCGAATTTCGAATGGAAGACGCCATATTTTTATTTTGAACGGAACTTGAAAAAATGCTTGCTTTAAAATAAAAAAGAGGCCCATTCATGTTTATTTTCAATTGTTGATGAAAAATTTGTAATAAGCAGCTCCGAACTCATTTGACTGAAGTCTTAGCCACATCAGCTCTTATTACATTATTGGTCTTTCCCAAGCACCAGACTTCACAAGAAATAAATAATCTTTTTAAAGTGACACTTCCATCGATAGCTTTATAAAACTTGATCCTAAAATAAAAAGATTTCCTACAAATTGTCTTTGTTCGAGTGTTAACTACGGTTAAAAGAAAGGATTATCTTTTTACTATTACATTGCAAAGAATTTAAAATGTATTCATCCTACTGTATATTTCGACAAAGAATAGATAATAAGACTACTGCTGTAGCTGTGGACTGCCTATTGTGCTATGAAACAATGAAAGTGTAAGGTGATAAAATCCTTCTTTCGAAAATCAAAATCCGAGTTTATACAATTAATTGAAATCAACATAAAATGTTTGTCTTTATTATTTATTTATTGAGTAGGTAATAAATTAAATTTATTCTCTTAGGTACTTTTTTAATTAAAAATTATCAGTATTATGTACCTACCTAAACCAAGTTTGCGAAATTCTTAGACACGATTTTTGACATTGAATTAAAGAAAATCGAGGTAGGTAGCTCACTCAGTGAAAAAAATCGCCAAAAATATATAAAATACATAGCACATCATTTTCCACAGAGCTTATAATAACAATAAGCTAAAATACCTACAGATTTACATAAGCACGTGCTTGGCGCCAGAACCAAACGGTAAAACAAAGGGGCCACTAATCACCAAACAGCAGGACCACGCTTTTGTTACAAGTTTACAATTATAACTATAAAAATTGGTGACGAAATAAAAAAAAAAGAAAAGACGAAAAAAAGATATTAAAAAAATCGTTTTACTATGGTTTTTACCTGAAATTTCGTCCGGGGGGAGGGGGGGGCACGCGGGGCGAGCTGCGCGCGGCAGTCTGGCTTCGACCTCGGCCGCGGTACACGACGAAGCGGCCTAACCCGAACATTAAACAAACATAGCTGTGCCGGCCTATGTTTACAACGAGAAACTTTTTTTTAATTCGTTTTTTTATTTTGTGGACTTTGTTCATGTAATTGAGGAATCGATAAGATTAACAGTCGTGCCGTGTCGTGTCTAGTGATTGATCGCATCGAAAAAAAAAAAAGATTTTGAATCGAATTATTAGTGTCGAGTTTTGTGGTCAGTTGGTTTGGATTTTGACGATCTGTGGTAAGTACCTACCTAATTTTAGTTTATTTTTAACGAACGTAGCAGATAAAAATGAAAATTCTACCTGATCGTAATATTTTAATTGCAAAAGAATTGTAACTAAATCGTATAAAATAAGTTGTTTCCAAAATCAAATGTAATTTGCTACAAGTAGTCATCATAGAGACAGTTTAAAAACTTCGTCTACCCGCTTTTACTTTTAAGACAATGATATTTCTATGATTTGAGCGTATCTTCAAAGTAAAATATTGTTTTGTTTTTAAGTTCTGTCCCAGATAACTTGAATTGTTTTGTTTAAGCCTATTTAAACCATTTCAAAATTAACTTTTATAAGCGTAAAATCTAGGCCTATCTTTTTTCCGTAGCTTAGTCTTCTTAACAAAGACAGGAAGGCTAATCAAGATAAGATTATTATATTATCATTATCACATAAATCTAGGATTACTTAACTTGGTAGCAACTAATTTTTTTTTTAATTAGGTACTAAATTAACTAAAAACTTACATTTATTTCATATAATATTTTTGCGCGGCGCTGTCGTCCTTTTAATTTAAACGTTATCTTTAGCTTTATAACTACTTATATTTTTATAATGTTTATTGTTGGTTGTTTTTTATCTTTATTATTTAAAATAAGAGAACTCAAACTATGTTTTTTTTTAATGAATAGAATAAGCGGCAAATAATAACATTTGTCGCTATTTCCACTTTAAACTATCTAATTAATTAGGTAAGTAAATAAAAAAAACACCCAGAAACAAAACAACTAAATTAAGTAATAATGAACGAAAAAAGTCCTGCATTTATTTTTATTTTTTACTCGTATATCTATTATTTTATCGGAATGACGTTACAGTCATGAAATTATAAATAAATAATGCTGAACTGTGAACAGCATCATCTAGCCCCAAAATAAGTAGAGCTTGTGTTATGGCAACTACATAATATGACTGATATACCTACTTATACTCTAGGTACTTTTTTGTAAAAACATAAAACATAATACCTACAAATTATACATACAAAAACTCCCATACCTACCCGAGACAAATACAAATATATATTTAGTAACTATTTAAATATGCAAATAAAATATACAAATTAAAGGTTTTTTAATCCCAAAAATATATAGTTTGCTATTCTAAAAATAAAGACATTTTATAATCTATACAGCAACACTTACGTATTAACCTGGTTAATTGCAAACCATTACCCTCAAATCGCAAACTTCCCTCCCTCAATTCAATAATAATAAGTATATCCACGTGCAAAGCATTCAAGGGTTAACACAGGGGGTGTATAATATCCATTATAGAATTGAATTAATCTGCTACCCTTTTGCCACTTTTGTTGTTCCATAATCTTAGTTTTGATAGTGACATTTCCTATCTAATTTAAATTAGATTTTAAGTCGTATTGATTTTTTAAATCTGCATGTAGGTTTCCTCAATTTGAAAAATTTAAAACACTTTGCAATTTATTGATCAGCAAAACTATTTTGACTCACACGTAAAGTCGCTAACTCGGATTACTTCCTACAAAAATTGTTTTTTTACGATGAATACTTTGAAATGGTAGAAGATGGTTGAAAAAAGTGATAGACATTTATATTGTGTAAAATATTCAAAGTAATTCTGCATTAACTTTAATATTGTTCTTAAAAACCAATTTTTAGGAAGAAATCAGAGTTAGCCACTTTACGTGTGAGTCAAAATAGCCCTGCAGATATACCTACCTATCATTTCGATTATGTATTAGAAGATTACAATTACAACTTGTATTATTACTACAGTGGTTTAAGTAAACATGGAATAAAATTCTTTCGACAGCATTTACATTTCTAGGTACAAAAGATTTAGTAATTTGAAGGTTCTAAGAATATTCTGAATCGTTAACAATGGATTAAAGTCGTCTTAGTTTCGTTCTTGTAACTGATGGGTTTTTGTATTCATTTATTATAAACAAAAAAAAAATGAGTAAAAAGTTTTAAAAAGATAATAAGTTCTGAAAATCTTGTATTAATTCATAAATTGACCCTTTCAAGCTTACTGCAAGTTCTAAGTAAACATATTTAAATGAAACTACTGAGCAAAACTGTTTTAGCGCTTAAATAATTTAATACATTAAATATTAAGTATTCATAAAAAAATGCTTTAAATAAGCTTATTTATTTAGGCATGTTATTTTCACGGATATTTAAACAATAACATCCAGCATAAATTAAATCATTTTCATATTTTTGCTAAAACATTCACGTCAAATCTACATCAAATTAAATTTACATGTCATTATTACAATAGGTAGGTACCCATCCAATATTTCAAACAAGAATAAAAATCTTTTATCTACCTAAAAATTACAGCCGAGCTCAAAAAACCCGTCAGTATAGGTATTTAATAACCAATATTTACAACCAACTTCAAAAAAAACCCCGTAGCAATATAGTTACGTCAGAATAGGTGTTTTATATTCGGTCCGTGAACCTCAAGGGGTCCAAACGGCCCAACCCTGTGGGCGTGACGAGACCACGCCCGGCGCAATTTATACAGTTTTTGAGTTACCCCATTTTGCGTGAGGCTCGGCGAGTTATTGAAAAATTTAGGCACTCTTGTTCTTTTTGAACGAGTAATTTTTCGCTTTTGTTTTTTACTAGCTAAGGCATTTAGTTGTTCTCGCATATATTGCGTTAGGAACTGATTATTTTCCAAAATAAAACATAGCTTTTGACTTTTAAAATACCACGCATTTCAGACTACGCTATATTTTTGCTTTTTTTTTTACTAGCTAAGGCATTTGGTTTTTCTCGCATAGATTGCGTTAAGGTGAGTATATACTACAACATTTTCTCGAGCATTATTGCGAGCAGTGTGTAGTGCTATACACACACACAGTATATACCTACTCATGAAGTTAAAATGTAAGCTGCTTATTGGTTCTTATTTTGTGGTTAGACTTTACTCGCAAGATACCTTACTCATGAAGTTAAATGCGAGCGAAGCGAGCCGAATTTTTTAGGACAAATGCAACATTATGACACTTGATTTTATTTACGGTGATGAAAGAAAAAAGTCGGTGCACATATCGATTCTTGTTCTGTGGTTAGACTTAACTCACTTTATTCTCAATATACATTAATTATGAAGTTAAATGCGAGCAAAGCGAGCCAAATTTTTTAAAACAAATGCAACATGTAACACGTAATTTTGTTTGCGGTGCTCGTTAGGCTTTTCGCTGCGCAGTAGAAAATTTTGTATGAAAAAGTTGCACTGCGCATCGAAACGGCACACTTCACGAACGCCGAGATCCGTTGGCCGTACTGTAGCATCAATCATCATCATCATTTCCTCGCCCTTTTCCCACTAGGTTGGGCACAACACCTCCTCTAACGTGGTAGCATCATTATCTACCTACTAAAATTGTTTGCTTGTCCGCGGGCCGCGCCGCACTTTGACGGCCACTGACCTATATGAATAATTTAACTTCCTAATAAAAAAAACTTATGCACATCTGTAACTAGATGAATAATAATTATACAGTGTCAGGAGGAAATTTTTGTCTACGCTTAACGGGACACTGTACCTAGTGCCTGGGACAATGTTGAGATGAATGTTTGCCCAGCACCTACACCAAGTAACCAACAGTTTGTTTTTGCTGTATAACCAATAAGTTAACCATGCTCGTTTCTGTACCCCTGACAAAAACTTAGGCCTTTACATCTTTAGGTATCTACTAAGTAAGTAGATGATTTATACAGTGTCAGGAGGCAGTCTTTGCCTACACTTATCGGGACACTGTAGTTGCCTGGGACATTGTTGAGATGGAGTAGGCTTGCCCAGCACTTAAACCATCCTCTCAGCTTAACCGGCCATATCCACAGGAAAGACATGGTCAATACGTGTGGGGCTGACTAAGCCGCGGGTTTCCTCACGATGTTTTCCTTCACTGTTTAGAGCTCGTGTTAGGTAATGCGCAAATAAATTTTAAGAAACGAAAAATGCATTGATGCACGGCCAGGTTTCGAACCCCGGACAAAGTGTTGCAAAATTTCATGATCACCGCTTGATTAGTTACTTACTTAGTTATACTTTTCAAGACTAAATTAAACGGCGGATGAAACCGCCAGACACTGCTAGTTTATATTATTAGTGAGGATTATAGATAGGATGTGACGTCAAACATCAAAACTCGATAACCAGCTGGTTAATTAGGCGCATCGTTAGGGGTCGCATCCCCGGACAAACAAACATACAGATTTAATTGGCCGTTTGCATCGCTTATCTAATCCTACTGATCCGATCTGTTTGATGAGAGTTTTTGGACAATTAGTGTAAGAGAAATGCATGTACTAGGTACCTACCTACCTATAATTTTCAAAAAGACATTAGCTATCTAACGAAGTAGGTACATAGTTTATTTATTATTTATTTATTTACATTATGGCACCAATCGGAAAGTAAGCCTACTTATACTTACCCTTTAAAAAAAATCAAAACGGTCCAGGGTCTTCGAGTAATCGGGTAACATAGTTTACTTACGTAAAAAAAAGTGTACGAATAGGACGAATTTTAAATGAAAAGTTTTTGAAGTCGGTTAAAAATTGGATATCCACGGCCTTAATTTAATTTATTTTTTATTTTAAAAAGAGAAAATCTAATATTGCAGTTAGATTGATAAACTTTATACATCTGCGTATTGGATCGTAAAACCAAATGAGCTGAATTGAAAACTAATTAATTTTGAACATCAATCGTATTTATTAGATACTAATTAATCTAAAATTTATTATTAATTAATCTAAAATTTAATTAGGACGTTTTAGAATTAGTTTGTTTAGAAACTGTGTTACGATTTGTGAAAGGATTCACTCTCGTCTTTAGCAAATTTCTCTAAGCGATAAGTCCGCCCAATGTACTAATTAAGATTTTATCCTGTTGTTATATTCTACTTTTCTCTCTTTCTAATAACGGCGTATCCAATATGTAAGTAATAGCGACCCGCCCCGGCTTCGCACGGGTCACATCACACAACACATTAGAAACCTCTAAAATTATCAGTGTTTTTCTACAATATTATGCATGTACTATACATATAAACCTTCCTCTTGAATCACTCTATTAAAAAAAAACCGCATCAAAATCCGTTGCGTAGTAAAGGCCTCCGTCATGGCTTAACGACTTCAAAGCCGGGGCCGACAATTTAACGTGCCCTCCGAAGCACGGAAGCGCTCAGCTCGTAATGCCACTTGCGGTCACCCATCCAAGTTGTGACTGCGCACAACGCTGCTTAACTTCAACGATCAATCAAGAACGTCTAAGCAAGCTACGCCACGAGAGCTTAGTAGCTTAATAGTAGCTGAACTAATAGAACAAAATATGAAAATACATAGCAATCTACATTTACCTATAATATATCACGTGAAAATCTAAAACAAGCGCATGATATTTTCTATCAGATAAAAAAATCGCTTTCCCAATCTTGACAAAAAAAATATTTTGTAATT
Source organism: Camptogramma bilineatum (assembly GCA_958496255.1). NCBI lineage: Eukaryota > Metazoa > Arthropoda > Insecta > Lepidoptera > Geometridae > Camptogramma > Camptogramma bilineatum. The sequence continues at coordinate 2,532,149 of OY292476.1, forward strand.
AAATTACTTAAAACCATCAATTAGATTATTATCTGCATTCTGACATGTAGATAGCTAATCTGCCACTTTATTATTATATTTATCAATTATATTATTATCATCGAGTTAGGGCTAGTGCACACTGACGATAAACTTGAAAAGAAGAAGATTGACAATTTCATGGCTATAAGTATGTTTTTAGTAGATCCTGAAGTTTTTTACTGCCTTCAAAAAAGGAGGGGAAAAAATCCTCTGTTATATCAAAAATATTAATAAGTAAGTAGCTCAATAAAAAAATAAAAAACCGACTTCAATAAACTGTTAGGCTGAGCAATTTTCAGTACTCTCGAGGTGCATTTCTGTTCATAACTCCGAAGATCCTTGACAGATCCTCACCAAATTTTTATGGCACCAATTGGAAAGTATACCCTCTCAAACAAAGACATAATTTTCCAAATCGGTCCTGTATAGGTAATTATGTTTCAATTAGGGCCTTACCAATGCACCGATTTTGATGAAACTTGAAATAACTGTAGATCGTGATCTAGAATAGTAAGCAAAGCCGTAGGCGGAATCTAGTACCTTCTAAAAATAATGATGTAAGTAAGTACTTAAATGTCTTCTAAATTTTTAAATTATTATGAACGGGACTTAATCGCGTAATGTTTTTTTTTTTTTTTATTAACCTATCATGTCCCACTGCTGGGCAAAGGTAATGAAATTATTTTAATAATAATATTTAAAAATGTGTTCAAGTCGCGAAAGTTTAAAATATGTAAGTATTGTCTTCTAAATGTTCAATAACATAACACAGTGTTATCAAAATGGTTCGATGATATTATCTAGCGTGTGCTCCATTCTTTAATCCTTTGGTTTTTGATAACGAAATCAAAAAGCAGAATGTATTTTATGGACTAACATGCATAATACTCCTGTATTGGCGATTATTCGTTATTCAAGGTATTTAGATAGTTTTAAATTAGCACGGGTTACTTGCAATTGATAGATTAGCTTTTTTGCTTTACCTAGATGGGTATTAACACCAATTGTAGATTTCAGATAAAAATGTTTATATTCTTAGGCACACTTGCGTGAGTTAACCCGGATTAGGTACCTACCTACTTAACATAATATATAAGTACCTACCTTTATAAATAAAAACTAAGTAGGTACAGAACAAATGAAAAGAAAACATGACTTTTTGCTGTAAAAAGGTTAAAAATTAAATGTGCTTGTTAAGTTTTTTAACGTCTCAGTTAAGTTTTTTGGAAAAAAAATGTAACAGGAACCCAAGATAAATCATAAAGCGAAAAAAACTAAGTACTTAAATGTTTTTTTAAACGATTTTGGTACTTATAACGTTTTAGTGTGGACATTTTGTCCGTCGTACGCCTCTGTCATTTAAAAAATAGTTTGTTGAAAACGAGTCTATCAAAGATAGCGAATCATCGAGGTGATTCGAAAATGTTCTTTAAGAAAATTAAACCTATTTAATAATATATTTTCTTAGTAAGTGCCTACGTTCCGCTATAGGTACCTACTCGAATTTACTTTTCCACCTTATGTAAGTATAATATTTTTTATTATTTATAGTAAATCTAAGACGCGGGACGGGACATACAGAAAATGTCTCTTCCGCGTCCCTTTCATGTAAAATGTATAGAAGCGTCGCGACGCAAAACATACAGAAGAGACGGGGCGCGGACTCAACATTGTTCGCTGGCGCCCTGTCCGCGACGCGTCCTCGTCTTACGTCTCTTCTGTCTGACCTGCGCACAGTGTATCAAAAGCCCATATTTTTTAGATAAATTCCCAGAGTGACTTTTTTGGAATGTTTTTGCATACTCAGGTACAGTAGGGTCAAAGAAACCCATTTTAGAAGTTTGGGCCGATTTGCCCACCGGGGGGGCAAGTTGGCCCCCCACTGGGGGCAAGATGAGATTTTATGTCCCAAAAATTATATTAGGCTGCAGAGGTCCTATGGAACAAGTTTGGGTCAAATCGGTTGAAAATGGCCTGAGATATGGCCGTTCAAACTTCCAAAATATCGGACTTCTTCCGATATTTTGGAAGTTTGAACGGCCATATCTCAGGTGAAAAATGGCCATATTTGACCCCATATTGCTCAGAAGAGCACAACTATGCGCAAAATCTTTTTACACTCCTAGATTCAGAATAACGTGGGATTACTAGATCAATCAAAACCCCGATGGGTTTTGCCTAGAACCCGAGATATAGGACTTTAAAAATTTTCAAAAAAAACCCTAAAATCGAACCCATCTAAAGTGACAAAAATAATCAAATAGCTTCGGGAACACGTTATTTATCTAACACTACCTCCCCCTTTGAAGATGGAGTCCCCCAGCAAAGGCAAAACCCTCTAGGATGGGTTCAATTTTAGGGTTTTTTTTGAAAATTTTGAAAATAACGTGTTCCCGAAGCTATTTGATTATTTTTGTCATATGTAAAACCCTTTAGATGGGTTCGATTTTAGGGTTTTTTTTGAAATTTTTCAAAGTCCTATATCTCGGGTTCTAGGCAAAACCCATCGGGGTTTTGATTGATCTAGTAATCCCACGTTATGCTGAATCTAGGAGTGTAAAAAGATTTTGCGCATAGTTGTGCTTTTCTGAGCAATATGGGGTCAAATATGGCCATTTTTCACCCTTTTTCCGATATTTTGGAAGTTTGAACGGCCATATCTCAGGCCATTTTCAACCGATTTGACCCAAACTTGTTCCATAGGACCTCTGCAGCCTAATATAATTTTTGGGACATAAAATCTCATCTTGCCCCCAGTGGGGGGCCAACTTGCCCCCCCGATGGGCAAATTGGCCCAAACTTCTAAAATGGGTTTCTTTGAAACTTTTGTACCTAAGTATGCAAAAACATTCCAAAAAAGTCACTCTGGGAATTTATCTAAAAAATATGGGCTTTTGATACACTGCACGGTGGTTCACCCATAGGTCAAAATACAAAAATTTCTATGTCAAATTACCCGCATTTTATTATTTATAACGATTAACCGATAAACAAACTACCCTAAAGTATAAATACATCACCGGTTTTAGCTGATTATCACTTATTTTTCGACCCTCAAAGTGAACACATCACTACGTTGCGCTCGCCTTATCAGTAACTCATTAGCACACATCATTTGTGTAACGGTGAATTCTCAGAATTGCATTGTTTTTTAGTGGTGTTTGTGACATGGATTTCCAAGATCAAGGTATTTTCTTACTTTTTAGTTATTTTCAAAAATTTTATTTGACTTATTATGGTGTATTTTTACGTGCTACGCCACACTAGAATTTCTATCAAATAATATCTTTTAGTTGATTTTACATAGACTTTCAACTTATACTCAATCATAGTCTACTATTCTTACTTACCTTACATAAAGATTGAACTGTATATTTTGAAAATATAAATGTTTTTTATGCATTATTTTTGCGGTTTTAGTGATATATAGCCTCTACGACTGCGTAGGCCTAGGCGTAGAACGGTCTACGACACATAAGTATAATTTTTATTGTTTATTTTCAGGTATTTCGATTGAATGTACCTTTTCAAAGACGCATATCATTGAGATTTGGTTGATTTGGAATAAAATAGACGTCTGTTTACAGAAACGACCTGATAAAAGCCGGTATGAGTTTAGCCTATCTGCTTTACACTTTTGGATTCGCTTTTCACCTCGCTTACAGGATACATGTTAAAAAGTGGCAGGTTAGGTCGTAGGATGAGAAGACACAAGTAGCAGATAGAAAATTGTATATACAGAATGAGTTAAACGTAGACTAAGGTTAATAGTAGATAAACCGCGAAGTGGCGGAAGCGGGACATCGAACGATGGAAATACAGCACGAAATTTTTTCAGTAATTCTCATCTGAATTTACTGGCTTCAATAAAAATTTGATTTATCGTTGTTTCACAATATTACGCTTTGTCCTCGGGTTTTAATATTGATTTAGATAAATTTAATAAATATGCTTTAGAAACCGCGCGACTTTTAGTTCAAGAATATCCGTGGTGTATAATCTTCCAGCTTCCGTTCACAAAGTCCTCACCCATGGTGCTGAGGTGGCACAGTATGTTTTATTGTCTATCGGGGAATTATCCGAATAGGCAGCAGAATCTAATAATAAACATTAGTCTTTTAGACGAGATCATACTCGAAAAATGACGCGAGAACTTACGAATACGGATTTACTGAACAGACTTTTACTCAGCTCAGACCCATTTATCACTAGTCTTCGGAAACTTCCCATGAAGAAAAAGAGTGGTATGTCAAGGTGAGTATTATATTTATTAAGAATTTAGTTAAAACTTAAATTAGTTCAGGTTAGGATAGTTTTGTGGCATAATTTTATAAATAAATCGTAGTTTAAGTTATTAAAATTATGCATTCAGAAAACTATGGGGTAACAATTATATAGGCATGTATTGTATTTAAATATATATTATATGTGTATTCTTACATATTTTATTATTGTTATAACCTAACGAAAAGCGTTGTTAACATTATATCCAGACGTTTTCCGAACGAGCGACAAAATCTTAAATATTGCCTAATTAAATGTATTTAAAACAGTACAGAATTGTAGTTTTTTTGTATTCTTAAGTATTCAAGTTGGTAAATAAAGTATCAATGTGCATTTGTAAAGTATTTAGTCTCATTTTTCTTACAGAAAAGTCCCAATTGACAAAGTTAGGTAGTTTTGACCGCCCTTGTACGGCGCTTGAACCACAGTGCACTGTGCTGCGCCTAAAAGTGCTGGAAGAGATTGCTTATCGATCGAGCGAGCGAAGCGAGCGAAGATCTTAGTGGTAAGTTGGGCGATTTTGCTTTGTATGTTTGTATGTTTGTATGTTTCACGAATTGTTGTTCGAGCATAACTGTCGAACCGTTCATCCAATCTGCATGAAACTTGGTAGGTCAATAGGTTGTGGTAAGGAAATTTACGGTGGAGCATATGAGCTTAATCGATGAAGGGGTTGTGAAGATATTGGGTTCCCAAGGGGGTAAAAAATTATGAAAGTTACACAAATATATTGAGTGGGGTGTCATACGAAAGGGCTTATTTTGTACATTCCAAAATGGTTTTTATTTTTAATCTAGGATGTATAGTTTTTGAAATACGACCAAAGACCAAAAACTACGAAACCAGAGCTGCAAGAGCTCCCGTTTCATAGAGTTTCGATGTCTTCGTAGCTCATTGACTGGTCGGTCTTAAAAAGAGAGTGGCATCGTTGCGGTTTGGTTTGCAATGATTTTAGATGCTACTTGATTTATTTTCATGATAAAAAATTTTTTGATAAAAAGTGAAAATAATTGGGGTAAAAAAAGTTAAGTAAACAAATATATTGAGTGCGGTGTCAAATGAAAGGTCTTTATTTGTACAATCTAAAATAGTTATTATTTTTATTCTAGGACGTATACATTTAAAAATACGATGAGAATTCATAAATATGAAATAAATGAAAAATTAGACACGACATTATGTATTGCATGCATGCTAGTATTTTTTACCATGAAGAGCTAGCACAATAGGCATACCCGGCAGTAGTAGCTCTTGAAATTATAGGGGTAGTCAGAAGAAAGTCCAAATGTTGGCCATCTACGGTACGCGAGATCTCAGTTCGGGGCGAACTACTAGTTAGCGTTAAGACAAGGGCCCTGATTCCGGTACCGAACTTTTTATCAACCTTAACCAAAACTTCAACTAAAGCGACTGTTTCCATGACTACTAATAACAAACGACTCAGTTGTGGTGAGGTTTTGAACTTTGGCAGTACAAATTTTTGAAAAGCTATTCTACTATTTCACCAAATGGCTGACATTTAAGAGTTCGAACCAAAACCAAAGCGGTTGTCATTTAATAGAATACAGGCCCAGGTCGTGTTTAGGGTATCTTAAAAGGCTATTATGATGCTCCAGAGTGTAACACTAAATTATTTACTTTGTTATTCGGGAAATGAAAACAACTTCCAATGGACATATCAAATGTTCATTTCAAGTTCAAGAGCCAGGTGCTTCTACTGTAGAATCACCTAGCTCTTAAGACGATTCAAATTGATCCTAGTGATCCTACTGAATAAATGATAAGTACCTACTTATTTAATTTTTTTAATTTTTGAATTAGAATGAAAACAAACTATGCGTGGGCAGCCAACAGACAGCAACTGGCGCCAGCTAATAACTACAAATTGATTACTTACCCTGTTTAGCGATAGCATCAATATCATTCATTATTAAAAATCCATTATAATCTGTCTGACGCGCAATACTTTCTCAGTTATATTGGATTTGATTTACCGAGATTTTAAAAAGAATAGTTATTATAAAAACTAATTTTTTTTTCAATTTTTTTTTTTTTTACATTATATTTTTCTACTAATATCTTTACAAATAAACATTCTTCTACCTTATTATTATGGGATTTTTTCTTCAAATTGTAAATGAAAGTTTTTCTTGGAGCAAGTAGGTGTTTATGTTAATAAGTAGGTACTAAATAAATATCAAAAAAATTTCCGTACCAATAACTTAATGCTAACATCGTTCATGAATAAGTTGTTGACAAAAATTCTTAGAATTTTATCGTAAAACTGTAATTCCGTGATCTGATTTTGTCAAATAATTAAGTTATTGGTTATTTTATTTGAATATCAAATGTTTACGAGTTCAACTCAATTTCTTTGCAAATCAGTTTGATTTGCGTCACATATTTAACTAGGTAAATTCTACCTTATTTTAAATGAATAACTGTAAAGGGATATACTAAGTATAACTGTATTTTTTGTTTTTCTGCTTATATTATACCTACAACAAATGAACGCTCGCGGCTTCGCCCGCGTGGACTACTATTGTTGTATCCCACGGGAACCTTTCATTTTTACGGGGATAAAAATTAGCCTATATGTTATTCCAGAATCTAAACTATCTACATTCAAAAATTCATCAAAATCGGTTGAGTAGTTATGGAGATAAATATGTGGTTCTTCTTCTTTCGTATGAGCAAGTGGCCAACTCTGGTGACGGAGTTATCGATCGAGCGAGCGAAGCGAGCGAAGATCTTAGTGGTAAGTTGGGCGATTTTGCTTTGTATGTTTGTATGTTTGTATGTTTGTATGTTTGTATGTTTGTATGTTTGTATGTTTCACGAATTGTTGTTCGAGCATAACTGTCGAACCGTTCATCCAATCTGCATGAAACTTGGTAGGTCAATAGGTTGTGGTAAGGAAATTTACGGCGGAGCATATGAGCTTAATCGATGAAGGGGTTGTGAAGATATTGGGTTCCCAAGGGGGTAAAAAATTATGAAAGTTACACAAATATATTGAGTGGGGTGTCATACGAAAGGGCTTATTTTGTACATTCCAAAATGGTTTTTATTTTTAATCTAGGATGTATAGTTTTTGAAATACGACCAAAGACCAAAAACTACGAAACCAGAGCTGCAAGAGCTCCCGTTTCATAGAGTTTCGATGTCTTCGTAGCTCATTGACTGGTCGGTCTTAAAAAGAGAGTGGCATCGTTGCGGTTTGGTTTGCAATGATTTTAGATGCTACTTGATTTATTTTCATGATAAAAAAAATTTTGATAAAAATGAAAATAATTGGGGTAAAAAAAGTTAAGTAAACAAATATATTGAGTGCGGTGTCAAATGAAAGGTCTTTATTTGTACATTCTAAAATAGTTATTATTTTTATTCTAGGACGTATACTTTTAAAAATACGACGAGAATTCATAAATATGAAATAAATGAAAAATTAGACACGACAATAGCGGCATTTACACGATAGAGATTATCCCACGGATCCGGACTGTAAAGATATCTGTAAAGATATCTGTAAAGATATCTTTAAAGATAACTGCGGATAAAACTAGCGGCCTTTAAACGCTAAAGATTTTCCCACGGATCCGGACTGTAAAGATATCTGTAAAGATATCTTTAAAGATATCTGTACAGATAACCGCAGATTTTGGACTGGCGCGTGGAACGGTATAAATTTACAAAGTTTTTTTCTTGATTCTTGAATTTTGAACCTTGAATCTGATAGCCCCTCCAGACTCTCGAGAGAAAGCTCGGCGAGAAGTCTCGCCGAGACTTCTCGAAGAACAAACAAGCTATCCACACTCTCAATTTTTCTCCGTCGTGATGTTTGAAATCCTTTGTCTCGGCCAAAAATACCGACACCGATCGGAGAACAGGCGAGCCAGAGAACGAGAAGGCGAGAAGCTCCTCACACTCACGCTTCTCGGGTGTTCTAGGGGGTTCTCGCAGAGAGTCTGGAGGCCCTATCAAATTTTGAATCTTGAATCTTTGAAGTGACAGCTGTCTAACTTCAAATGGCCATATCTCGGGAACTACTCGTCCTAGACTCCCCGTTCTCAGTTCAAATGAAAGCTATGACCAAGATCTTCATTTCAAGTGACAGCTGTCAAACTTCAAAGCACCATATCTTGGAAACTACTCGTGCTAGACTCCCCGTTCCCAGTTCAAATGAAAGCTATGACCAAGATCTTCATTTGAAGTGACAGCTGTCAAACTTCAAATGGCCATATCTCGGGAACTACTCGTCCTAGACTCCCCGTTCCCAGTTCAAATGAAAGCTATAACCAAGATCTTTATTTGAAGTGACAGCTGTCAAACTTCAAACCGCCATATCTCGGGAACTACTCGTCCTAGACTCCCCGTTCCCAGTTCAAATGAAAGCTATGACCAAGATCTTTATTTGAAGTGACAGCTGTCAAACTTCAAACCGCCATATCTCGGGAACTACTCGTCCTAGACTCCCCGTTCCCAGTTCAAATGAAAGCTATGACCAAGATCTTCATTTAAAGTGACAGCTGTCAAACTTCAAACCGCCATATCTCGGGAACTACTCGTCCTAGACTCCCCGTTCCCAGTTCAAATGAAAGCTATGATCAAGATCTTTATTTGAAGTGACAGCTGTCAAACTTCAAACCGCCATATCTCGGGAACTACTCGTCCTAGACTCCCCGTTCCCAGTTCAAATGAAAGCTATGACCAAGATCTTCATTTGAAGTGACAGCTGTCAAACTTCAAACCGCCATATCTCGGGAACTACTCGTCCTAGACTCCCCGTTCTCAGTTCAAATGAAAGCTATGACCAAGATCTTCATTTCAAGTGACAGCTGTCAAACTTCAAAGCACCATATCTTGGAAACTACTCGTGCTAGACTCCCCGTTCCCAGTTCAAATGAAAGCTATGACCAAGATCTTCATTTGAAGTGACAGCTGTCAAACTTCAAATGGCCATATCTCGGGAACTACTCGTCCTAGACTCCCCGTTCCCAGTTCAAATGAAAGCTATAACCAAGATCTTTATTTGAAGTGACAGCTGTCAAACTTCAAACCGCCATATCTCGGGAACTACTCGTCCTAGACTCCCCGTTCCCAGTTCAAATGAAAGCTATGACCAAGATCTTTATTTGAAGTGACAGCTGTCAAACTTCAAACCGCCATATCTCGGGAACTACTCGTCCTAGACTCCCCGTTCCCAGTTCAAATGAAAGCTATGACCAAGATCTTCATTTGAAGTGACAGCTGTCAAACTTCAAACCGCCATATCTCGGGAACTACTCGTCCTAGACTCCCCGTTCTCAGTTCAAATGAAAGCTATGACCAAGATCTACATCTTCAATAACAGCTGTCAAAATGACATCTGTCATCTGAAATGTAGATCTTGGTCATAGATTTCATTTGAACTGAGAACGGGGAGTCTAGGACGAGTAGTTCCCGAGATATGGCCATTTGAAGTTTGACAGCTGTCACTTCAAATGAAGATCTTGGTCATAGCTTTCATTTGAACTGGGAACAGGGAGTCTAGGACGAGTAGTTCCCGAGATATGGCCATTTGAAGTTTGACAGCTGTCACTTCAAATGAAGATCTTGGTCATAGCTTTCATTTGAACTGAGAACGGGGAGTCTAGGACGAGTAGTTCCCGCGATATGGCCATTTGAAGTTTGACAGCTGTCACTTCAAATAAAGATCTTGGTCATAGCTTTCATTTGAACTGGGAACGGGGAGTCTAGGACGAGTAGTTCCCGAGATATGGCCATTTGAAGTTTGACAGCTATCACTTCAAATGAAGATCTTGGTCATAGCTTTCATTTGAACTGAGAACGGGGAGTCTAGGACGAGTAGTTCCCACGATATGGCCATTTGAAGTTTGACAGCTGTCACTTCAAATGAAGATCTTGGTCATAGCTTTCATTTGAACTGAGAACGGGGAGTCTAGGACGAGTAGTTCTCGCGATATGGCCATTTGAAGTTTGACAGCTGTCACTTCAAATGAAGATCTTGGTCATAGCTTTCATTTGAACTGAGAACGGGGAGTCTAGGACGAGTAGTTCCCGAGATATGGCCATTTGAAGTTTGACAGCTGTCACTTCAAATGAAGATCTTGGTCATAGCTTTCATTTGAACTGAGAACGGGGAGTCTAGGACGAGTAGTTCCCGAGATATGGTCATTTGAAGTTTGACAGCTGTCACTTCAAAGATTCAAGATTCAAAATTTCAGATTCAAAGTTCAAAATTCAAGAATCAAGGATCGAAATCCAAGATCGAAACCAAGGATCGAAATCAAGGATCGAAATCAAAATCAAGGATCAAAATCAAGGATCGAATTCAAGGATCGAAACCATGGATCGAAATCAAGCGCTGATTTTGTCGAGCGCGATAAAGTAAAAATATCCTGAAATTTAAATGACATGGGCACACTACTAATCCAACAACGAGTGTGAAAGAGACAAAGCTACCAAGAAAGCCTCTCAACAAGACCAACAATCCTTATAACCAAGATTAAATGAAAATAGATCGTTGTGTGGACTGTACAGATATCTGTAAAGATATCCGCGGATAAAACTAGCGGCCTTTAAACGGTAGAGTTTTTAGCACGGATCTGGACTGTACAGATATCTGTAAAGATATCTTTACGGATATCCGCGGATAAAACTGTCAAAGGTTGAAATGGCAGAGATCGATCCGCGGGAAAATCCGCAGGCCGATCTCTGCGTGTAAATGCTGCTATTATGTATTGCATGCATGCTAGTATTTTTTACCATAAAGAGCTAGCGCAATAGGCATACTCGGCAGTAGTAGCACTTGAAATTATAGGGGTAGTCAGAAGAAAGTCCAAATGTTGGCCATCTACGGTGCGCGAGATCTCAGTTCGGGGCGAACTACTAGTTATTATGTGGTAACAAACATTCACACACACACACGGACTTTCGCCTTTATAATATTACTAGGATATTATGAATACTTATCGATCGAGCGAGCGAAGCGAGCGAAGATCTTAGTGGTAAGTTGGGCGATTTTGCTTTGTATGTTTGTATGTTTGTATGTTTCACGAATTGTTGTTCGAGCATAACTGTCGAACCGTTCATCCAATCTGCATGAAACTTGGTAGGTCAATAGGTTGTGGTAAGGAAATTTACGGGGGAGCATATGAGCTTAATCGATGAAGGGGTTGTGAAGATATTGGGTTCCCAAGGGGGTAAAAAATTATGAAAGTTACACAAATAAATTGAGTGGGGTGTCATACGAAAGGGCTTATTTTGTACATTCCAAAATGGTTTTTATTTTTAATCTAGGATGTATAGTTTTTGAAATACGACCAAAGACCAAAAACTACGAAACCAGAGCTGCAAGAGCTCCCGTTGCATAGAGTTTCGATGACTTCGTAGCTCATTGACTGGTCGGTCTTAAAAAGAGAGTGGCATCGTTGCGGTTTGGTTTGCAATGATTTTAGATGCTACTTGATTTATTTTCATGATAAAAAAATTTTTGATAAAGAATGAAAATAATTGGGGTAAAAAAAGTTAAGTAAACAAATATATTGAGTGGGCTGTCAAATGAAAGGTCTTTATTTGTACATTCCAAAAAAGTTATTATTTTTATTCTAGGACGTATACTTTTAGAAATACGACGAGAATTCATAAATATGAAATACCTAAATGAAAAATTAGACGCGACATTATGTATGGCATGCATGCCAGTATTTTTCACCATGAAGAGCTAGCGCAATAGGCATACTCGGCAGTATCAGTAGTAGCACTTGAAATTATAGGGGTAGTCAGAAGAAAGTCCAAATGTAAGCCATCTACGGTGCGCGAGATCTCAGTTCGGGGCGAACTACTAGTAATAGTTTTGTGGTAAGCTTGATACCAGCTTAGTGTCATCTATCTATGTTGGTACCGTGATAACGTGAGCGAAGCTGCGGCGCGGGCTAATTACGAAATTAAAGGGAAAAAAAATATTGAATTGTAGGTAATATAGGTAATTAAATATTTTTATTATTGTTATACTTTATATAGATACCTACAATATAATATTACTTATATTTAATAAAATAATTTTATTTAGTTTGAATAATTCGCTCATTAAATTCAAAAGGGTCACATTTCGAAAAAACTCAAAATCGTTTTTATTGCAAAAATCGCATCTAAAATGTATAATTTTTTATATTCGAAGAAGACACCCATTGATTTAGCGTTTAAAATGGTCCAAATATACAACTGCCCTTTTTGAATTTTAACACATTGACCACTAATTTCAGAACAAAACGGCCATCTTGTCAATTACGACCCGGCGATAAGCGTAATCGTACGTAATCTTTGTTAAAAAGGGCCACATTTCGAAAATCAACTGAATTTGAAGTAGTAAATTATCGTAAAAAGTGCCATATTTTGAAATGTCACCGTATTGAATATAGAAAATACGCGGAGTACAATATTATTTATAAGCAAAGGAGCCATGTTTTGAAATACGTTTCTTTTGAATTAAAATTCAATAAGTTTGGTAATTATTTATTGAAACAAAAAGTACAGTTCTTGGAATATGTCTGTTTTGCGTTTAAACAAAATATGCTATGTTTGTTAAATGGCTGTTTTGATGTTCGTGACCTATGCTATAATGTTTAAAAATTATGTTTATGTAGTATTTTATTTATCATCATGATCATCTCAGCCTTTGGACGTCCACTGTTGGACATAGGCAGGCTTCCCTCAATGATTTCATTGTGTTGCGGTTGGAAGCGGCTTGCATCCACCACGACCTGCTTTTTTTTAAAGGTCGTCTGTTCAGCTTGTTGGTGGACGTCGAACGCTGAACTTGCTGATCCGTAGCCTCCACTCGAGAACTTTTACATTTAGGTTCCATTATGCCATCACGGTAACACACACTGATTGGAGACTTTTGTCTTATGGCAATGATGTAATTATAGACGAGAACATGTTGTGAACTTCCCGAATTCTGCCCATCCGAATTGGATTCGACGATTTACCTCTTTCTTAAAATTGGACCTACCTAATTTGACTGTTTAATTAAACTAAAAAATTATTATAACAAAATTAGTTAAATTGAACAGTTCGTTTATTAAAGGAAAGGGTCTTTGCCTGTTTGTGTGTAAGTCAGCTACTACCTAATAGGCATTTTCTTAACTTAGAGTATATATACCAAAGTGTGGTTTAAAACTATAAAAAATTAAAAATTATTTTCTTAACTTGCTTTTTGTGGTTTAGGTACAGTCACAATTTTAGACATTCACTTAGCGAAAACTTTATAGTCACAGTCTACGACTTACAAGCGGTGATGACTTGCCCACATGGTGAGGTAAATTTATGTTAGCAATGTACTAATACGCCATAAATGATTTTTTTAAACTTAAGAGGTATAACCCATAAATTCTTAATCAAAGGGCACACACACCCAAAATGAGGGTGACGCTACGCACTCCATCGTACAGAAGAACATCTCAAGAATTCTTAAGCTGCTCAGTAGGTACACGCATTAATAAAAACTGCAAAGAAGAAGGAGGTATTTTAAAAACCTGTTGACTGTTTTGTTGTCTCTTTTCTTAGTTATTTTAATGTGAGATCCTCCTCCTCCTTAGTTGATTCCTTATTATTGAGTGAGGATCGTTACTCCTTCCCATAATCCTGTGGATGGTTGATCTTCATTTGGAGCAATCTGTGGCTTGATGCAGTGCTTTGTTCATCAGCAATTCTAGTTGCGCCGATACCTGGTCAGACCAGCGTTTAGGGCTACATTCTCTCGGTCTTTTGCCCTCTATCTTGCCTGTCACAATAAGTATCTCGATACTATCGGTGCTCCTGTGGGCAATGTGGCCAAAGTATTTTAAGATTCTGTACAGGCAAGTGGTTGACAGACGCTTTTGGTGCTTTAGCTTCAGTTGTTTTAAAATTTAAAAATTAGTTTTGTAGGCTGTACATGCGATTCTCAAAAGGCGTTGCCAAAACCACATCTCAAACGCGTCTATTCTCTGCCTATCGGTGGCTTTGAGGGTCCAAATAGGGTTTCTTTTCACATTTACCAAAACAATGATGTAAAACTTATAATTAAACTAATTTTTTGTATGATTTGTGACCTTTTGTTTAGTAAATTCATTTAACATTGAAACCATTTTTATAAATAAAAGGGACTCTTGTGACTTTGTACGTTTCTGGATGAAAGTTACAGTAAATGTTATTTTATAGTAAATAACAGCTCAAAATACGCATCGAATGATATATGACACATGTATATACAAGATACTATTTACAAAATAATACGAAAAAACGACGACCAAAACTTCAATAGGCTCCCCTGTAAAAAATGTAGTTTTTGAAATATGACCCTTTTGAATTTAATGAGCGAATTGCAAACGAAATTGTTTATAATTGTTTTTTTAACAATTTCGTTTATAATTACCTACTTAAGTAGGTAGGTACCTATTTTACCTTTTTTTTTAATTCAACTAACTAGACTGTTTTATTTTTCTGAGGCTACTACACAGTTTTCTAACTTTTGTAGTCTCATCGTTGTTTTTTGTAACCAAGCATATTGTACCAAATTCTGAATAAATAATTTTTATCTTAAAAAACTTATATCTATATACCTACCTACCTCACTTTGACAAAAAGATTTGTATCACTAAAAGATATTAATTATTTTACTCTAAGCGTGAATCATATCTCAAGTAAACATCGATTACCTACTAATTTTTCATCGAAAACTACAAAAAAACATTGTTTGATTTAAAATTAGATAAGTTAAGAATCTATTTGAAATTTTTAAATAAAACTAAGTACAGTTTTAAGATTACCTTTAAATAAAAAAAACTCGTAGTATTTCAAAAAGCCAATAAAATATCAAATAAAAATAAAATCAGCTCTAACTGTTAATCTAATTATAACGAAATTAGATTAAATAGTTCAACTTATAAATATGGCTATAAACTTACCTGTTCTAGTTTAAACGTGTTAAACTGCTAATCAAATAAGTTTACGATGTTGTAAAATATGACTTCTCAGTTAGAAATTACGATTTTAATTTGGTATCTCATCTCTTGGTGTTTTATTGACTTGACCATAATAAATTATTCGAGAAATAACCATAGTCCTGATTTAAAATTAGAAATTAAGGAATTTAAGCATAGTTTTTTTTTAATCATGTTGTTTTGTTATGTTTTCCTTAATTTTCATATTCTGATTAATTTCAACTTTACCGCAAACAAATAAATATCAATGAAAAGCAAATTAGAGCTGCTGTCGCATTCTGTTTTGTGGAATCATACACTGATGTCGGACATATTCGGAAAACACGAGAATAACCGAGATCCAATCTAGAGCTTGAAGTACTTTAAGTACTAGTACGAGAGCCGACCGCAAAAAACCAACGTCACTTGATACTAAGATAAGCTCCATGGCACACGCTCAAAAAAGTGGTGCTAAGCTTGGATCAATTAGTCAAAAGGCTCCGATTTGGCCGGAAGCACAAAAAAAGGGGCTACTTCCGGTGAAAAAAAACGTGTCAATTTACGTCATTTGATACTAATGGCAGACTTATGGCAGCAGTTACTAATTTATATGCAGTGACAGATAAATCTAGTCTGCCAGTTCCTGTATGGCCGGAAGTACTTGGCAGACTGTCTCAAAGCTGACGATTCGGACCCCTAATTTACGTCATCTGATACTAAGTTGAAAATAGTGGCAGATGTTAGATATCAACCCTACGTTTCAGTATAAATTAGTCTGCCAAGGCTATTTTGGCCGGAACATCTTCAAAATGTCAATTTAGTGATGATACTAAGAAGAAAAATTTTCGATTTTTTTTGGTTTATCAATGTTTAGACATTAGAATGAAATAATATTATGTATTTATTCATGTTAATATTATTATTATAACCTACTAGAAGCTGCCCGTGGCTTCGCTCACGTGGTACCCGGATAAAAAGTAGCCTATGTCACTCTCTAGCCCTCCAACTATCTCCACACAAAAAATCACGTCAATCCGTCGCTCTGTTTTGACGTGAAAGCAGGACAAATAAACAAACAAATAAACACACTTTCACATTTATAATATGGGTAGTAGACATGTGCGCCGCGCTGAAAATTGTCGGCGGCGGCGCGCTGCAGTTTTTCGTCCGGTGGCGGCGCGGCGCCGGCGGCGTTTTTTTTTTAAATAAAAATACACTAATAAAATCGATCTCTAACGTTTCACTACAACACAAATGACTAGGTACTTACGGATAATTATTATGTTAACAAATCGTGAAAGTTTAACAAGTTATAGGTACATACATAAAATCACGCCTCTTTCCCACAGGGGTAGGCAGAGACCACGAACTTCCACTTGCTACGATCCTGACACACCTCTTTCGCCTCATTCACTTATACTTATAGGTACTTACTGTTCAATAATACTCTAATCATAATCCATGATATCCAGACTAGATCTCTTACAACAACTTTACGATAAGCTGGGATCGTCTGAAGGGCAGAGGCTCGTCTACAAGGTAGCACGTTTAAGGGTCAAAGCGGCTTAGACATTTCTAGGATGAAAGGTCTAAGGGCACTGGATATTTCCAAGTGCCCCTGTGTAAAAGACCCCCGGGGAAATCTATTGAGTATGCGAGGACCTTGCGGTGAAAGAGAGATGGTTTTCGTACTTCCACGACCTGCTGAACAAGTAGCATAGAGAGGTATCGCCACCGGACCTCCCATTAAATCAAGGACTAGTATTGCCAAAAACGCCTGAAGAAGTAGAAAAAGCTCTTCGCCGCATGAAAAATCGGAAGCCGTCAGAATCGATCCCCATCGAGTCTCCATCGAGGCCACGCATGTCATCCACTACGAAGTCAAGCCAGCACTTCTTGGGTCCACCCCTTCTACCGGGGCCTGGCGGAGCCAACATAGCTGAGCATTTGTTCCCCACGTAGCTTGCCGGTTTCCGTAAGACGTGTCCGTGCCAACGTAGGCGGCAGTCCTGCAATTTATCTGCTATATCACGAACATGGAGGCTGCCACGAATGCGATAGTTCCTGACGCGGTCCTTCCGCGTAACCCTACACATCCAGCGCGGCATATTCATCTCAGTGACCAGCAGTTCTTGCTTGTGCTGCTCAAGTACCGACCACGGTTCACTGCCATATCCTTTCAACTTAACTGGCATCTTGGGGTCACAGATACAGAATAGAATATTTTAACTGATTCGTGCGCTCGACCATGTCTTCTTCTAAGCGTACGGATGTGGGATCTGCTTTATTGCAAGCCAAGTACTCGGTCTTCGCCACGCCACGTTGAGTTTCAGACCACCGTTCTCAAGCGATTCCTTTCACGCATTCACACGTCTTACCAGAAGTCCTCTGTCCGCATCTGCCAGCGCGATATCGTCAGCATACATGAGTAACCAAGCCTCTCATGTCTGTCCCTGATACTGTCCGACACTACGTCTAATATCCCGCTGAACAAGAATGGGCTAAGGACGGTTCCCTGGTGTACTCCAACAGTGATGGGGAAGGGTTTGGTGTCACCAACAGCGGTCCTAACCACAGAATCGGAATCATGGTAGGTTCATGTCTCGGATGGTGTCAATATAAACCTCTGGTACACCTTTGGACCGTAATGCCCACTAGATCATCGCACGAGGAACACAGTTGAAGGTCTTCTCCATGTTCAAAAACAGGAAATATAGAGGTGTATTCTTCGTCCTGTATTTCTCCATGACGGTCCGTAGGGCAAAGACTGGATCTATGGTTCCGTGGCCAAGGCGAAAACCATATTGACACTCCGAGACCACACACTCTAGTCGGATCCGAGAGTCTCCTATCCGCTCAAAGAGTTTCATGGTGTGGGACATGATCTTTATACCGCGGTAGCTGTCACACTCTTGATAGATCCCTTGCCTTTGAAAACCGGAGTGATAGCACTTAGTCTTCTCTGGCGAGGGATCCCTCCAGTGTGCAGTATGTCAATCAATCAATCACAAACATCTACTTGCATGCGGTTTTAAAGATTTGTTAAGATGCCCACACCACACCACGAGGGCCCATTGCCTTCCAGGCCTCGATGGGGACTCGATGGGGATCGATTCTGACGGCTTCCGATTTTTCATGCGGCGAAGAGCTTTTTCTACTTCTTCAGGCGTTTTTGGCAGTACTAGTCCTTGATTGGGAGGTCCGGTGGCTATACCTCTCTATGCTGCTTCTTCAGCAGGTCGTGAAAGTACGAACGCCATCTCTCTTTCACCGCAAGGTATTACATAGGTACTTAATAGATTTCCACGGGGGTCTTTTACACAGGGGCACTTGGAAATATCCAGTGCCCTTAGACCTTTCATCCTAGAAATGTTTAAGCCTATGTCGCTTTGACCCTTAAACGTGCTACCTTGTAGACGAGCTTCTGCCTTTCAGACGATCCCAGCTTATCGTAAAGTTGTTGTAAAAGATCTAGGCTGGATATCATGGATTATGATTAGAGTATTATTGAACAGTAAGTACCTATAAGTATAAGTGAATGAGGCGAAAGAGGTGTGTCAGGATCGTAGCAAGTGGAAGTTCGTGGTCTCTGCCTACCCCTGTGGGAAAGAGGCGTGATTTTATGTATGTACCTATAACTTGTTAAACTTTCGCGATTTGTTAACATAATAACTAGTAGTTCGCCCCGAACTGAGATCTCGCGCACCGTAGATGGCTTACATTTGGACTTTCTTCTGACCACCCCTATAATTTCAAGTGCTACTACTGATACTGCCGAGTATGCCTATTGCGCTAGCTCTTCATGGTAAAAAATACTGGCATGCAATACATAATGTCGTGTCTAATTTTTCATTTATTTCATATTTATGAATTCTCGTCGTATTTCTAAAAGTATACGTCCTAGAATAAAAATAATAACTATTTTGGAATGTACAAATAAAGACCTTTCATTTGACACCCCACTCAATATATTTGTTTACTTAACTTTTTTTACCCCAATTATTTTCATTCTTTATCAAAAATTTTTTTTATCATTTTAAAATAAGCCCTTTCGTATGACACCCCACTCAATATATTTGTGTAACTTTCATAAATTTTTTACCCCCTTGGGAACCCAATATCTTCACAACCCCTTCATCGATTAAGCTCATATGCTCCACCGTAAATTTACTTACTACAACCTATTGATCTACCAAGTTTCATGCAGATTGGATGAACGGTTCGACAGTTATGCGCGAACAACAATTCGTGAAACATACATACAAACATACAAAGCAAAATCGCCCAACTTACCACTAAGATCTTCGCTCGCTTCGCTCGCTCGATCGATTATCCGTAAGTACCTAGTCATTTGTGTTGTAGTGAAACGTTAGAGATCGATTTTATTAGTGTATTTTTATTTAAAAAAAAAGCCACGCCGCCGGCGCCGCGCCGCCACCGGACGAAAAACTGCAGCGCGCCGCCGCCGACAATTTTCAGCGCGGCGCACATGTCTACTACCCATATTATAAATGTGAAAGTGTGTTTATTTGTTTGTTTATTTGTCCTGCTTTCACGTCAAAACAGAGCGACGGATTGACGTGATTTTTTGTGTGGAGATAGTTGGAGGGCTAGAGAGTGACATAGGCTACTTTTTATCCGGGTACCACGTGAGCGAAGCCACGGGCAGCTTCTAGTAGGTTATAATAATAATATTAACATGAATAAATACATAATATTATTTCATTCTAATGTCTAAACATTGATAAACCAAAAAAAATCGAAAATTTTTCTTCTTAGTATCATCACTAAATTGACATTTTGAAGATGTTCCGGCCAAAATAGCCTTGGCAGACTAATTTATACTGAAACGTAGGGTTGATATCTAACATCTGCCACTATTTTCAACTTAGTATCAGATGACGTAAATTAGGGGTCCGAATCGTCAGCTTTGAGACAGTCTGCCAAGTACTTCCGGCCATACAGGAACTGGCAGACTAGATTTATCTGTCACTGCATATAAATTAGTAACTGCTGCCATAAGTCTGCCATTAGTATCAAATGACGTAAATTGACACGTTTTTTTTCACCGGAAGTAGCCCCTTTTTTTGTGCTTCCGGCCAAATCGGAGCCTTTTGACTAATTGATCCAAGCTTAGCACCACTTTTTTGAGCGTGTGCCATGGAGCTTATCTTAGTATCAAGTGACGTTGGTTTTTTGCGGTCGGCTCTCGTACTATACCCATGTCGTCTTTTTGAGGTCAAAAAATTGAGCTGACTGTACCAAACGGAAAATGACATCATTTTAACGTAATTTCCAATCCCGGCGCCAGAGTTCTATCATAAAACTATTAATAAATAAAAATATATTAATGACTGCTGCGTGTGAAGTAAGTTGCAGGTTCTTGCAGCGTCATTCCTTCTCCAATTAGTCTGACCAGCGGGGTTAAAAAGGCAGTTAAGGCTCATTTACATGGTGCGAGTTTCTTACCTCTAAGATGCGAGAAACTATCTCCATGACAATCCAGTGACAAGCTATTATCGTCCTTCCACGTATGATTTTTAGTTTTCATTGCCATTATGAAAACGGAGGCCTTTAGGCGGCCTAAAAACTCCGTCACCAGAGTTGGCCACTTACTCATACGAACTTACTTATTGCCATTATTTTGACATTGATGACGATAATCGCCTCTTCGGGACGAGAAACTCGCCCCATGTAAATGAGCCTTAATGTAATTTCTATTGTGATGCTGCTCTAGCGGCCTTTTTAGCCCCACTCAGCTCATTAGTAGTTCTGCCTTCTGCGCTTCTTGGGTTTGATCCCCACCCAGGACAAACATTTGTGTCATGAACATAGATGTTTGTTCTGTGTCTGGTTGTTTTAAAGTCTTGTAATGAATTTTACCAAATCGCACACCCAGATCAACACTGCACTAAGTCAAAACAGCACTCCTCTCAGAATCGACGGAAAACTCCTCTTGTATCAAAGTTACTGCCAAGGTCTTATTAATTCACATGTAACACAATAAACTACATGAATGATTAAAGACCTTGGCAATAACTTTGATACAAGAGGAGTTTTTCGTCGATTCTGAGAGGAGTGCTGTTTTGACTTAGTGCAGTGTTGATCTGGGTGTGCGAAATATATTGGTAAATAGTATATCAGTTATCTGGTTCCCGTAGTACAAGCTTTGTTTGTCGAAGACTTAGTTCTGCAGCATAAGCAGTCAAAAAAATACGTCTAATACACGGACGTAGATACTGCTAGGCTAGTCTACTTTAGCTACTTTCACAGCATCATTTCTTATGGGATTTTGTTGTGGGGGATTGTTGCAGACATTAACACCGTGTTTGTGCTGCAGAAGAGGGTTGTTCTATTCAAAACTTACATAAGATTACTTTTCATATTTTCACATTTTGAAATTTGATTTGCAAAATGCGAAAATGACTACTCTGACCTCTGGAAGTTACGTAGATATACCGCGCATCGCATGTCTTTTTGATGTAATTACAAAATCAATGCCTATTTACAGTAAAACCAGAAAAAGAATGCGTTTCGGAAAACATCGGAAGAAATTGCTTAAAATTACAAAAACGACTGTGGAAAAGTCATTTGGAAATGAAAGTTACTCATAATTTCAACTACAACGCAAACAAATAAATATCAATGTAATTTTTAAGATAAGCAAATTAGTTGCAAGCCGTGCGAGCTGCGCTGCTAACGACTGCTAACGATGTGACTTCTGTCGCATTCTGTTTTGTGGAATCATAAACGGACATATTCGGAAAACACGAAAATAACCGATGTCCATGATATAGCTTGAAGTACTGTACAATTTTTTATAAAACATGTAAATACCTTATCAATTTATTTATGTAGGTAGGTACCTACTTACTTACTTTATCGTAATCTACCTAATTACAGCTACTTTGTTGGGAAAACCAGAATAATGTAACAATCTATACTTTATCTGATAGTTTAACTTATCTGTCTGTTATCTTTAACTGTCACCTGTAAAATACTGAATTGTGAGTCATTTGTTTTTTATATTCATTCATTATTTTAAAACACAAAGTGGCTAAATTAAAAAAAAAACCGACTTCAAAGTTCAATGTGGGCAATTTTCTGCTCTCTCGAGGTGCATTTCAGGGGCCTTACTATGAAAATAGAAAATAGTAGAAAATAGTACTAAAATAGTTAATATATTGACAACCTCTGCAATCAGCTGTAATAATAAAAACTTTAAAGTATTTGATAGGAAACAAAGAAAGAAGAGGCCAAAAGTCACCGGATGGAACTTACATGTTAAAAAAGCTCATGAAGAAGCGAGGCTTTGGTTTGGGGAATGGGTTTCTTATGGTAAGCCCTCAAATGGCTCTATCTATGAGAAGATGCGTATTTCACGGATTCATTTTAAAAAGAAACTTAAATGGTGTCAAAACAATCAGATGCAAATTAAAATGGACATACTCGCGTCTCATCACTCTGCAAAAAACTTCAATAAATTCTGGAAAGAAACCAATAAACTAAACCCAAGGCCGAGCATTCCCATGAGCGTGGAGGGTATTAGCGATCCTGTCCAGATAGCCAACTTATTTAAAAATCATTTTAGAGTAGAGTCTTCATTAGGATGTAATACAGAATCGAACATAGGCAATGCACCTCTTGGTGACCGTATCATGATAATCACAGCGAAGGAGGTTGCCAATGTTCTGAAAAATATGAAGAGAGGTAAGTCCCCAGGCCATGACTCACTTAGCATAGAACATTTGAAGTACGCTGGAACTCATTTGCCTAGGGTGCTTGCCATGCTTTTCACCTTTTGTATAGGTCATTCTTACTTACCTGTAGAGATGATGAAAACCCTGGTAGTACCAATCATTAAAAATAAAACTGGGGATGCTTCTAGCCTTGCTAATTACAGACCTATATCACTGGCTACTATAATAGCTAAGGTGCTGGATGGTGTGATTGATAAATATCTCAGTATACATTTAAAACTACATGATGCCCAGTTCGGCTTTAGAGCCGGGCTGTCAACTGAATCGGCAATACTGAGTCTCAAGCACACTGTCCAGTACTATACTAGCAGAAACACGCCTGTCTACGCCTGTTTCTTAGATCTTTCAAAAGCTTTTGATCTCGTAGCGTACGACAGGCTGTGGCACAAGCTAGCCAGTGATACAGGGCTGCCGCCCGAACTCATAGGGCTGTTTAAGTATTGGTACGACGAGCAACGTAATTTTGTGAGGTGGTCAGGGTCGCTATCGGACGAGTATAGGCTGGAGTGTGGAGTGCGCCAAGGTGGATTATCTTCGCCACGCCTCTTCTGCCTGTACATGGACCGCCTGGTCCGTGAGCTCAGCAGCGCCAGCGTCGGCTGTTCAATCGATGGAGTGACAGTAAATAACATAAGCTACGCTGATGACATGGTGCTGCTGAGCCCATCGATCAGTGCCCTCAAAAAGCTTCTCGGGATCTGTGAGAGCTATGCGGCGGCTCATGGGCTCAGATACAATCCATCTAAAAGTGAGCTGATGGTATTTAAATCGGGATCCAAAACGTACACCGCGGTCCCAGTCTCACTGGCAGGCAGTGAACTTAAGAGGGTGGCTCAATTTAAGTATCTGGGCCATTGGGTTACCGAGAGTCTCTCAGACGACCTAGATGTAGAAAGGGAACGCAGGGCATTATCAGTTAGAGCCAATATGCTTGCCCGTAGATTTGCACGATGCAGTACGGCTGTAAAAACAACACTGTTTAGGGCGTACTGTCAATCGTTCTATACGTGCAGTCTATGGGTAAACTATACACAGCGGAGCTGGAATGCCCTGCGAGTCCAGTATAATAATGGTTTCAGAGTGCTATTGGGGCTGCCGCGCTTCTGTAGCGCGTCGGGCATGTTCGCAGAGTCGCGCGTCGATGACTTTTATGCAATCATCCGAAAACGAACATCGTCCCTGATGCGCAGGCTGCGGGGCAGCACCAATAGCTATCTGAACCTTATAGCAGGACGGTTGGATGTGGACAGTATGTTTATGAAGCACTGGACGCATCTGCATACTGTCCACATTAAATAATTAATTATTTATTATTATCATTGAGTTTTATTATTTAAATGTATGTATGTAGGTACCTGACAGTTATTTTTATTTTTAGATATTTTTTAATTGTTAGTTATTTGATTTTGTAATTTTAGATTTTATGAATTAATTTAATGTTATGTATGGCTCGAATATGTTAATAATGTATGAAGGCTGAAATAAATAAATTTAAATTAAATTAAATTAAATTAAATATGAACTCTTAGAGCAATATCAAAGTAAGATTACTCTGATTCCGTGCTAAGATAAGACTAAGGTAAAGTTAAAGTAAACCTAACGCAGTAATGTTTTGGTAACGTCTCATCGTGGAGTGTCAAGTCATTGAAGCGATGCAGGACTGTTTTGGCCTTGTTTTGACATTGCTCTAAGAGTTGGTGGTACGCCGGCTGTTCATAACTCTGAAGATCCTCGACAGATCCTCACCAAATTTTTGTGGCACCAATTGAAAAGTACACCCATTCAAACAAAAAAGAATTTTCTAAATCGGTTCAGGCGTCTTCGAGTAATCCGTGAACATAACATAATGGTGAACATCCATAAAAAAGCACAAAAAAAAAAGATTCCGACGAATTGAGAACCTCCTCCTTTTTTGAAGTTCGGTTAAAAAGAAAAACATCTACATAAACCCCACGCGAGTTAACTTGAGACCTGCAAGCCTACCATGAGAATTATATGCGATCCAGTTTAAGTCCTAAACTGAACTGCTTCGCTTGACGTATGCTATGACGCTGACGAAATATCAGACCCTAAACTTGACCTAAGCTGAATTTGTAGATAAAGATTCGTTCACTCAATTCGTACCATGACCGTTTAATACGCGTTGAGTTGGTTCACTTTTGTGTCAAAACTGTCACTTTTAAAACAGGTCATGGTACGAATAGTCTACGATCCAGACTATGAACCTAAACTGGATAGCTCTTAAGCTGAATTGCTTACTAAGAGGTCATGGTACAGCTCCTGGCTTTTTGACGTTTGTGTCAAAATAGATTGCGCAATTTTTTTTTTTTCATTAGTATTGTGGCATAAACGGGTAGTAGTAGGATTGTTTATTTATTATTTTAACGTATTCAAAAAGCTATATTCATACAATTGTTATAACATAACATCTAATTGGACATGACTAGGCGGTGACTCGGCAGTTTCTTTGTTATTATCGGCTACTGTATTACGTTATTTGTTTGCTTATTCACTAAGTAATTCATTCTGGTTTGCTTCCTATAACAATACTTACAGTAGGTACCTACTTAATTAGTAAGCTATAATATCTGGGTGACAGAGCTATGCTCGGGTGCAAATAGAAAAAAAAAAAACTATAATTTTTTTTTTATTTGTTTTAGTTATAATTTAATTTGTAGTTTATTTATAGTTTAATTTGTTATAGAATTGAAAATTTTGATAAGATTTTTCATTTTCAAATGAAAATAAAAACCGGTCAAGTGCGAGTCGAACTCGTACGCCGAGGGTTCCGTACCTAGCCATGGTGCCAATTAAGCTAGTCCGCTTAATTGTATGAGCGCCCATACAACTCGCAGGACAATTTTAATTGGCGTCAACTATGTATGTATGGGAACACCCTTTAATTTTCAACTTTTTTAACTTTTTGGAATTTTTCCTTTATTTGTGCTATAAGACCATGCTTTTTGCCAAATTCCGTTATTCTAGGTCAACGGGAACCACTATTTAGGTTTTCGACCCAAAACCTCTAGGGTACTTCCGGTTGACCTAGAATTGTCAATTTTGGTTACAAGTAAGGTCTTCCAGCACAAGTAAAGGAAAAATTCCGAAAAATAAAAAAAGTTGATAATTAAGGTAAGTTTTGGTACTCACAAGTTTTCACGAAAACCTAAAGTTGCCTATATCTTTTTATAGTGTTGACTCAGGACCTTGATTTTTATACTCACAATAGGGACTATAGACCTTAGTATATGGTATAAATTTCAACTTGCTAGCTCTACCCGTTCCTGAGATAATCGATGGTGACACACGGACAGACGGACAGACAGACAGACAGACAGACAGACAGACAGACAGACAGACAGACAGACAGACGGACAAGAAAGTGATCTTATAAGGGTTCCTTTTTTTACCTTTTAAGGTACGGAACCCTAAAAAATAACATAAACTAACAAAAATAAACATTCACTGGCTGAGATTCGACTCGAAGCCTTCGGCTGAAAGGTGGACACCCAAGTCTCAACAAATTTCGTTGAAATTACGAACCACATTGCTCTAGTACCTACCTAAATCTTTTTGCGTGAAAATGCCGAGAAAACGTATTTTCACAGATATGAGACCTAGCTAGATCGATTTATCGCCCCCTTAAACCCCCATACCCCGTAAACAAACAAACAGATATTGCTCGTTTAATAGAATAGGATATTGGACATCGGTTATTTTCAAGTTTTTCGAATATGTCCGACAGCAGTGTACGATTCCACAAAACAGAATGTGACAGACGTGCACGTCGGCGTCGTTAGCTGGGCGCTCAATCGGCTTGCAACAAATTTGCTTTTCTTAAAAATGACATACATACATACATACATAAACTCACGCCTATATCCCATCATAGGGGTAGGCAGAGACCACAGATCGCCACTTGCTACGATCCTGACACACTTCTTTCGCTTCATTCACTCTCATCACATTCTTCATGCAAGCTCGTCGGTTTAGGGTACTCTTGACCTGGCCTTTTTCCAATAATTCGCCAATTTGGTCTAGGAATGTGCGCCTAGGTCTTGCCCTTCCGACGGTCCCATTCACACTCACCTAAAAATGACATTGATATTTATTTGTTTGCGATGCGATAAAGTTGAAATTAGGAGTAATTTTCATTTCCAAATTACCTACTTTTTGTCAATCGTTTTTGTAATTTTATGCGATTGTTTCCGATGTTTCCCGATACCCATTATTTATCCGAAAGTAGGTACCGTACATCATATTTGACTGATCTCTCAACTCGTTAGTAGCTCTGACCTCTGCGCTGTTGGTCGTGGGTTCGACTCTCACCCAGGACAAACATTTAATTTTGTGTGATAAACATAGCTATTTGTTTTGTATCTTGTTGCTCTAAAGTAGGCATTATAACTAGAGCGGTGTTGGCGGAGGATAAAATCTCGACTTTCGATCCGAAGGCCGTGGGTTCAAATCCCGGCTGTGCATCCATGGATTTTTCGTTTCGAAAAAATTATAGGTGCATTAACACGAGCTCTAAACGGTGAAGGAAAATATCGTGTCGAAACCCACGGCTTGGTCAGCCCCACACGTATTGAAGATGTCTTTCCTGTGGATATGGCCGGTTAAGCTGAGAGGATGGTTTTGGTGCTGGGCAAGCCCATTCCATCTCAACAATGTCCCAGGCACTACAGTCTCCCGTTAAGTGTAGGCAAATATTGTCTTCTGACACTGTATATAAATCAATCATCTTAGTAACAGATGTTCAGTACGCCCGATGAATCTAGGCATTCGTGAAGTTAGCCGTTTCGATGCGCAGTGTAGCTTTTTCATACAAAATTTTCTACTGTGCAGCGAAATGGCTAACTTCATGAATGCCTAGATCTATCGTGCGTAATGTAAAGCCCTAATTTTTAAGTAGTTTTGGGCCTTTGAAAAATTACCTACTTAGTTAAGTATTAATATCTAAGGTACCTACTTACTACTCTCTTTAGGCTGATTTTAGTCTCACGCTCACCGTCAGCGCTGATAGGCGAATGATCTTTATTAGAATGAAATAAGGATACTGATTGTCCAGCACTGACGAGAGCAATCAGCGCAGCCATTTTTGCTAAACAATCAGTATCCTTATATCATTGTAATAAAGATCACTCGCCTATCAGCGCTGACGGTGAGCGTGAGCCTAAAATCAGTCTTACCTAAACTTACAATAACCTCCGCCTACAACAAACAGGTAGGCTGTTTAGAACATAACCAAGTCTTGGTCATTATTTGCAATCCTGACTTGGTCGTGAATGTCTTTTAATATCTATAAAGAGTCTAATTTTCTCTATAAGAACCATTAAATAACATACATAGACAAAAATCTATTCATTGCAGTAATTTGAATCTCAACATAGCCCCTTCCATTTCACAAAACATCGATCAAGCAGTTTAATCCCCGCCATTTTTTGACAACCATAGACAATGATTTTTTACAGGCAGATGTTCATCATTCAGCATATGAGGCACAGAATAAAAATAAAAGTAATAATTGAATGTGCCTACCCCCTGGTGTTATGTCCCGCCCTTGTACGTAAAAAATGTTTTTAGCCAACGATTCTGTTTGGGGTAATAAAAGTAATTATAGTGGTTTGGTTGGTTTTTGCCCGCTACCGTCGATGGTTAGGGCGGACATCTGTCAAAAGCGTTCTAGTTTTGAATTGTTCGTTTTTCAAATAATACATAGATAACAGTTTTCTATCATTTTGATGGCAAATTAGGGTTTTATCCGATATCTGGCCCCCTACTCACATAACTGAAAACAATATGGATCATGTTATTTATTTGCGAATTGAAGATCACAGAAAATGATGTGTGTCTATATACTCGTAATATCGCACCTCCAGAATAGAAGTGACTCAATTAAAAATCATGATTTTTGGGAATCGCGATAAATGGCAGTTTTCCGCGCGAAAGGGAGGAGAAACTGCCGAAATGAAAGAGATGCAGCTATTATGTTTTTCACGTTCTAACCAAAAAGTAGCAGTTTTTTAATAACTAACAGATAGAGTTTTTTTTTCTGAGTCTTTCTACGTACTTATTCAAGTCATTTTCCCAATTCTTTGAAATGAGTCACTTTATTCTCGAGGTGCGATATTATACGTAGACTGCAATAAATATTAAGATGAAAGCGTTATTTTAAAATTATAATGAGAATATCTATGGTCAGAAATGAGTTAATAACCATTACCTACCTCCCTTTCAGAATTTCATTTGACAAAGAAATTATATTTAGGCTGATTTTAGTCTCACGCTCACCGTCAGCGCTGATAGGCAAGTGATCTTTATTACAATGAAATAAGGATACTGATTGTCCAGCACTGACGACAGCAATCAGCTTAGCTATTTCTGCTAAACAATCAGTATCCTTATTTTATTGTAATAAAGATCACTCGCCTATCAGCGCTGACGGTGAGCGTGAGACTAAAATCAGCCTTAGACAAAGAGCAAGAACAATTCGAAATTTAACATAGCGCGTTGAAATCTTTTGTATGAAAATTGATGCTTTCATTTTTATTGGCTGCAGTTTGGCTCATACACTACCTAAGAATAAACATGATCATCATCTCCCTGTCCTTATCCCACTAAGTGGGGTCAGAACAACATAGGTGTCGGTATTAAAACTAGGTAGGTATCTTATTTAACCTAAGTTTTAACGAAATCCGTTCAGCCGTTAATTGCTTGAATCAAACGTCAATATTCTTAAATCGAATTACCTATCTAATACTTTAATTGAATTGAATGTCGAATAACATTCGCAAAACTTACATCTTGTCTATGCCCGCCCACATAGAACAAAATTAAGTTTTTTATCGTACACACAAAAGCAACGCCTATTTGTTACAATCACGTACCAACTTATTCATACGCGAAACTGGCACGATAAAGTACCTTTGTGTGTTCTATTTTCAAATGTCACGTAGAGGAAGCATTAATTAAATTTTCGTATTTGGAATGTTGGAGTTGACAGCACTGTTTCATGATGTTGGCAGTTTTGAAATTATTCCCCAGATGTTTCGATTTGTATTGTTATTTAGAACGCTTATGCTTACTTATATGACAACGAAATAAATTAATAGATAAATTAGTGGCTATTTGGATAAACGAAAATTTTAATTTTCTTAAAGATCTTGACCTCACCGGGACCTTACTATGTCTTTTAAAGCCCGTTCGCTGCCTAATCTTGCTGCTCGTAAATAGTTCAGAATTTCTATTACATAATAATCGATGATTTTCACTCTGTGGTTGATACCTCTGGTACCTTTATAATATTCTAGATAAGAAATATATAGCCCACCTCAAACCAATAATCCGAACCCAAACATTGCCCAACTTCAAATAAATGCCTTCATAAAGTCTACTTTCTACGGAACGACCTTCGTTTCTAAAACGTCAATAACACATATCATACAATAAAACCCAGTTTAAACTACAACCTCAAATAGCTGCAATAAGCCAAAAACACTTCAAAGAAACGTAAATCACTTGTTTTATTTACAGAATTCCAGAACGGACAGAAT
Organism: Camptogramma bilineatum; assembly: GCA_958496255.1. Taxonomy (NCBI): domain Eukaryota; kingdom Metazoa; phylum Arthropoda; class Insecta; order Lepidoptera; family Geometridae; genus Camptogramma; species Camptogramma bilineatum. Next base: position 2,562,737 of record OY292476.1, read on the forward strand.
CTAGCTGTCTCGCTCTTTGCAATTGAGGCGGTTTAGCCACGCCTTAGCCTCCCCTGATGCTATCTCGCTTTTGAGTGTACATTTGACTCGCTCGCACGGCGTATCGATTTTGTAGCGAGTTTGTTTACTCGGTTGGATTCCGCTGGTGTTCATTCCGAGCGGTGTAATAATGCATGTTGACTCGCTTCGGTTATTGGTGGGTTTTGAAAATGGAATTCTACATAGAAAATGAGCCATATGATTTAACGATACAATTTCAATATTAGACATGCGTACGATTATTTAATTTTGTAACTAAAATATGTATTCTATCATGCATAAAAATTTCAGTCAACATATAAAATTATGGATCTTTTAGTTGAAAGGTAACTTTTTATATTTATTTATCTTTGCAAATTTTCTTAAAAGTAGGTAGGTATGTACTGGGTTTTTATTACTTATAAAACATTTTTATTAAACTGATTGAGTTATAGACCTAAAGCAGAAAAAACTTTATCAATCAAATTTAAAATATTGCGTCAGTCAAGTCATTCCAATCAATCACTGAAATCAACCGTAGGTAAGTTAAAAAAAAATAACAACTAGGTAGGTACTAGCCATGCTATCCATATTGAAATCACTAAACACAGAATCCAATTCATAAAATCTACAATCTTATGAATCGGATATCTTACCAAAATTAGTTTTATCAATTGGCAACACTGATTGCTGATCACAATGGCGCACGCGCCCATTGTCGCGCGAGGGGGAGCGTAATAAATTGAAAATATGAAACGAATTGATATAATGAAGCCGATGGGTGCAATGAATTTGATAGTAATCTTTGTTACAGTAAAACCAGAAAAAGAAAAAACTTATATATTGCTGGACATTTCACACAGCGCCATCTAGCCCCAAACTAAGCAAAGCTTTGTACTATGGGAACCAGATAGCTGATAGAATACTTAATATAAGTACCTACTTATATTTGTAAATGCATACTTATAATATTTTATAGCACCCAGACACAGAACAAACATGCTGTTCATCACACAAATGTTTGTCCTGGATGGGAATCGAAACCACGACCTACAGCGCAGAAGGCAGAGCTACTTACTACCAACTGAGCTAATAGGCAAGTATGCGTTTCAACATCGGAACAATCGTTTCAAATTACGAAAACGATTAACGAAAAGTTATTTGGAAATGAAAATTACTCATAATTTCAACTTTATCGTAAACAAATAAATATCACTGTCATTTTTAAGAAAAGCAAATTAGTTGCAAGCCGTGTGAGCTGCGCTTCTAACGACGTGCACTTCTATCGCATTCTGTTTTGTGGAATCATACACTGTTGTCGGACATATTCGGAAAACACGAAAATGACCGATGTTCATTAAATAGCTTGAAGTACTGTACCCTTCATCCAACGGATCTTGGCATTCGTGAAGTTAGCCGTTTCAATGCGCAGTGCAACTTTTTCAAACAACATTTTCTACTGCGCAGCGAAAAGCCTAACTTCACGAATACCTAGATCCATTGTGACAACTTTATTCAGTAGTTGAGAGTTGTGTTGGCCGAGTGGATTAGTACCTCGACTTTCAATCCCCGAAGGTCGTGGGTTCGAATCCCGGCGGTGCATCAATGGATTTTGCGTTTCGGAAAATTATATGTGCATTAACACCAGTACTAAATGGTGAAGGAAAACATCGTAAGGAAACCTGTGGCGTAGCTTGCTTAGACGTTCTTGATAGATCGTTGAAGTTAAGCAACGTTCTGAGCGGTCAAAATTTTGATGGGGGACCGTAAGTGACATTAACAGCTGTGAGATCCGTGCTTCGGAGGGCACGTTTAATTGTCGGTTCTGGCTTTAAAGCCGTAAAGCCATGACGGAGGCCTTTAGGCGGCCTAAAAACTCCGTCATCAGAATTGGCCACTTGCTCATACAAAATTACTAACATTTAAGAGAATTCAGAGCCTTACAAACATTGAAGACTAAGAATAGGCTAAAAAATCACGTTGAAAGAATCCGTAGCAATTTCGTAGGCGTTACGTAGCAGTCACGTAGACACAACGTGGCATTTACGTTTTTCTACTTAGATACAGTTACGTGATATGGCAATATATACTTACCTAGTTGAAAACCTAGAAACTGTTTTCAAATAAGTTTAAATAGTGTGAAGAATCGAAAAATAAACATTTTTCTATAAAAAAAATTAATGCACTGTTTTATAACTGTTTTTTTTTATTAATTAGAAACGAAACTTGAAAGATAAGTTACAAGATGAAAAAGACAAAGAAATATCTTTCCCGGCTGTGCGTGATTTCCGAAAATGCAATGACGTTCTTCGGAAAGTTAACGTTTCTTCAGCAAAGATCACTTTCCGAATTCGGAACATTCCGAGGTGTGAATTGCACTGCTGTTCTTGATTTTTTTTTCCCTCTTTCATCTGCGATCGGTCCTTGGACCATAAGCGGATACGTTGAGTGATTAGTGGGATTAAGAGCAAAGAGGCCAACCCCCCTAACCATATTACACTATCTATCGTCGCTGTAGAATTATGTATATGTATGTATTATGTATTATGTATATGTAAATAATTAAATACAAGATGTCTTCAAAATGCGCTGGGTGCCTTCAAATAATTTCCGACAGGCTATACTTAGTATGTTCACGATGCAAAGACAGTTACGATACGCAGTGTGCAAACGTTTCCAATACAAGATTTTATATAATGGATCAAGAGAGGAAAAAAAATTGGGTATGCATAAAATGCATTCAAAGAAAACCTAAGCAGGATAACACCCCAATTCGAACTTATGAAATTTCACCCCCCACACGAAGAAACGTTACTACAAGGTCAAAAAAACAAGTCTCGATTACAAGCTGTGAATCTTCATTAGCCTCTGACAATGAAATTAGCATTTTAGGAGATACAATCCATCCTGAAGTAGAGAAAAAGGATCAACATGAAACCTCTATGAGTATTTCGATAACCCTGGAACAGATAGAATCACTTTTAGACCGGAAGCTGGAAACTGTCAAAACAACTATGCTGAACGAAATTAAGTCTACTATAGTATTAGCGACTTCACATCAAATATCTAATCTCAAACAGGAAATAATTGATATTACAAACACTCTTTCGTCAGAACAAAAAATACTAAAGGAGAAATTGGAGTTATCGAGTAAAAAAATTGCCAATCTTCAAAAGGAAAATGACAATTTGAAAAAAGAAATACAAGAAATACAAAACCAACTAAAGGATGGACAAATTGACAGCGGAAAAATCATCGGAAGAAGTCATAATATCATTCAAGAAAATACAAATGATAAAAAAATAGTCCTGTACTGCTTAACAGAGTACTCACAAGAAAATGAGTTTGAATTACATGATAGAGTGATATGTCTTTTTCAGGATATTTTAAATATAAACCTAACAGGATATATTGAAAACCTTCAGAGATTGGGTAATAGAGGTTACAGAAGGCCTCTAGAAATTGAACTCCTTAGTAAGCGCATGGCCAAATATATCATACAAAACTACCACTGCTTTAAGAGCACAGGCCTAGCAATCGCTGAAATTCTAGGATCAGAACAACTACAACAAAGAAAACATTTGGTTGGAAAACTTATCGAGGCCCGTAAAAATGGCCACCGTGCTAATATCATAAACAACCGATTGATGATAAATGGCAAGGAATATAAAGAAATACTACAACTACAGGATTTATCTTTGCAGGAAATATCTTCACCGGAAAAATCTTACACATCCCAGTCTACCAAAAATGTAATAGATTCTACATACCAGGAACGAAAAGGGAAAATGAACAAAACCAAGATTCAAAGACCAATGCAACATGATGAAATTGAGAATTCAAATTCACCCCCGATGACATTTTTTCGGAAATAACTTTAATATTCTGTTTCAGAACATACGAAGCCTTAGCAAGAAAAGACACTTACTAGAATGTTTGACTGAAAAAGACAAAAGTATTCATGCTGTATGTCTCTGTGAGACCTATATTACAACATCAAAATTAGATTTGCTTTACCTCGAGGGATACAAACCAGTATCATTTTTCAGTCGATCAAATCATCGAGGAGGAGGAGTGTGTATCTTTTTAAAAGAAGAAATAGATTTCATAGAGCTATATTACATTAATGACATGTCAATAGAATATTTAATAGAAATGAGTGCAGTAGAAATCCCTAAATTGGATCTTATAATAGTTATAATATACTGGCCCGATGAAAACCGAATGCCAGATAAATTTAATGAAACGTTAATTAAAATTTTAAAATTTCTAAATTTAAAATATAGCACAAAAAACATAATTATTGGTGGAGACTTCAATGTAAATATATTAGAAAATAAATCGCCCTCAAGAACTTTACTAAATATAATGCACAGTTACAACTATCATCAACACGTAGAAGAACCAACAAGAGTAACTTATTGTACCTCCACTTGTATAGATTTACTATTCACTAATTTTTATGATACCAAAATGAAAACTCATGTAAAACAATACGGTTTCTCAGATCATAAGGGCGTTCTAGTGAATGTGCCAATAAAACAAATTGATTCAAGGAAAAATTGGCACACTAATAAAAGGCTTTATAGTGAACAAAACATTTATAATTTCATATCAGAATTAAAAACCATTGATTATGAAACAATATTCATTGAAAAAAACAGTGTAAATGAAAATTATAACGCATTCAGTGAATGCATAGAAAAATTATTAGATAAATGTATACCAAAAGTATTAATAAAAATAAATAATAAAATGAAAAACACGTGGATTACTACAGGAATAAAAAAATCATGCCAACATAAGAGAATACTAAAAATATTAACAACACAAGTAAATAGCCCAGTTTTAAATGAACATTATAAAAAATACGAAAAAATGCTAAAAAGAACGGTCACTATATCTAAAAAACTACAAAATATAAAGAAAATAAAAAATTCGGATAACATTGTGAAAACAATGTGGCAATTAGTGAAAAAACAAACAAATAAATTAACAATCAAATCTAAAAATAATTTAAAAATCTTAATTAACAATAAAATAACAGAAGAACCTAAAGAAATTGTAAATTCATTTAATACATTTTTTGCATCAGTTGGAAAAAAATCAGAAAACATAAACTTTTTACCCCCAGGCCGACCTGTGATAAATCCTTCGGAAAACTCAATGTTTTTGCAGCCGGTGACTATGAAAGAAACTTTTGAAATAATCAGAAACTTGAAAAATAAAAAAAGTTTTGGCCATGATGACTTACCACCTGCACTTATAAGAAAATGCGCAGAAGAATTAACGCCTCCCCTAACATTTCTAATTAACCAATCATTTACAGAAGGAATAGTCCCTAATGCACTTAAATTATCAATTATAAAACCTCTTCATAAAAATGGAGATAAAAAGGACTGCAATAATTATAGACCCATAGCTCTACTGCCAACATTTTCAAAAGTATTTGAAAGTGCTATGTCAAAACGTCTTTATGCATTTTGTGAAAAATTTAATATATTTAATAACAGTCAAAACGGTTTTAGGAAAAAACACTCCACATCACTAGCAGTTTATAAATTTATCGACGAAATTCTTAGTATAATAAATAGAAGACAATATGCAGTGGGCATATTACTAGATATGAGCAAGGCGTATGACAGAGTCACTTATAAGATCTTGTTAGAGAAACTTCAAGGTGTAGGGATTAGAGGTATAGCTCATGATTGGTTTGTATCTTACTTGTCAAACCGTGTACAACAAGTAGAAATTGAACACTTTAATAATAATACAGGTGAAATCACTAATGTAAGATCACAAAAAATTCATGTAACTCAATCAATACCACAAGGAAGTGTCCTTGGTTGTGTGTTATTTTTGCTATATATAAATGACTTGCCAAACATTATAAATAGTCATTGTACATTATTTGCAGATGATATATCAGTTGTATTTCCATTTAAAAATAATATTAATAACAATTTAAATGACCATCTTGACACTGTTACATACAAAATTGTTGAATGGCTGTTAGATCACAACTTGCAAGTCAACTTCAAAAAAACCAAAATTATACAGTTTAAACCGTACCAAAAATCAGCTTTAAATATTAATTATACTTTTCAAAACACAAAAATAGAATCCGTGAAAACTTACTCATTGTTAGGAATAAATATAGATTGTAGTATTAATTGGAAGGAGCACATCAAAAAAGTTACTTTAAAATTATCAAGATTTACACATGCATTAAACGAACTAAAAAGAAATACAAATAAAAAAACTGCGACTTGTGCATATTATGCTTATGCTCATGCCTGGCTTCACTACGGCATAGTACTTTGGGGTAACAGTACTGACATAAATTATTTATTTTTATTGCAAAAGAGATGTATTAGAATAATTCAAAACATAGATGTAAGGGAAAGCTGTAGACCACATTTTAAAAAAGAAAAAATATTAACATTAACTTGTATTTATATATTAGAAGCTTGCAATTTTGTTAGAAATAATATAAACATGTTCCCACAATACTCACGACCTCAGAACCTTAGACCACGAAATAGGCTAGCTCGACCTAACTCAACGTTGCAAATGGTTCATTCTGGACCGTATGCAATGTGTGTAAAAATATATAATAACATTCCCGATAATATAAAACATGAAAATAATACAAAAAAATTCAAAAATAATTTAAAAAGTTATTTGATTGAAAACTGTTTTTATTCATTGCAAGAATTCCTACAAGACTCATAGATAATTAGGTATTAGGCAGGTATATTATAATTACTATGTATAAATTGTTATCTATTTTATAAGATATACATATATTTATTTAACCTAAGATTGCAATAAGATATATACTTATTTTAGGTATTTATATATCTCTAAGAAATATTATTGGTAAAAATAAGATAGGTTTAAGTCATAGGTATGTTCTTAGTTAAGATAATAGAATAAATTAGTTAAATACATAATTAAGTATAATATAGCGCCCCTAGTGATATATTGCTGTGCCCTAACAGGGTTTATGTTTGATACTAACAATACTTACATTAAGACCCAATGTACAACATAATTGCAATAAATATTTCTATTTCTATTTCTATAGAAACACTTCAAAATGTATAGGATTTGACGTTTCAAGTAGATGAGTCACGTGGTCAGAACGTCAATTCCTATACATTTTGAAGTATTCTATTCTATCGCGATGATAGATAGTGTAATATGGCTAGGGGGGCTGTGTCCTTTCTGCTTCTTCATCATAGTAAGTACATCTTTCTTCTTCAACCGACGTAGTGTCCAGTAGTTGAGTAGCGAGTTGGTTCGGGTGGAGGGCTATAATAAAAAATAAAAAAAAAATTTGTTTATTTCAGGCGTTGTTGTTATTGTATATAAGCGTTCGATATATTGAAATTGAAAATATACAGTCAAACCTGGATAAGCGAGAGTTCAAGGGAGCACAATCTCATTCTCGCTTATAGAGGTTTCTCACTAACCAGAGTTTCTCGCTAATGCAGGTACATGGGTAGCGTTTCTCTCTTATAGAGGTACGCAGCAATAACAAGTCACAGCGAGTACGAATGTAGTAAATATGTAATGTGATAAAATTATGTCCATAATATGCACAACATATATTTTGTACATACATATTTTATTAATAGTGTGTATATGTTTAGATTTCGACATTATAAGTCATTAGATGGTGGTAGGTGGATTCTGGTAAATTAAACTCCGTCTGAATTTCATTTCGCGATTTTCCGGATTCAAACGCATTCACTATTTTAAGTTTATCACTTAATGACAGTACTTTAATTTTTCCGTTTTGACATGATGCAGAACAAAACTTTCCTTCGCAATTGTTTAACTATAAACTGAGTAAGTCCGACAAACAGGACGGTACACAGGCACACGTGTCCATTAGAAAAGAATGCAATAAAATAACAACGTTATTTAGTTCCACGAAATGGAATAGGTACAATATTGACGAGAAAACAATACAAAAACAGTGGTAGGAAGTTCCACGAAAGTTAATAATGAGTAATAAAATGGCAGATGTTAAATTTGTAATTTGTTTTGTCATTATTTGTGTGCAATTATATAAATAAATAAAGCTCGACTGTCGCTTACAGAGGTACATAAGTAGCAGTCTCATTTACGGAGGTCCATGAGGGAAAAACGACTCTCTCCTAAAGAGGTTTTTGTTTCTCGCTAATAGAGGTTTTAGGAGCTTAAAATGACGGGTCCTGGCTATTACTCTCATATATAGAGTTTTCTCACTTATCCAGTTCTCACTTACCCGGGTTTGACTGTACCTATTTATTCAGATAATAAAGATCTGAACTGAAATGAACTGAACTCTGTCTTCTATCTTTAGTCACATAAAGATAGAAAACAGAGTTCCTTTTAATTTAGTTGTAAGTTAGTTAAGAAGTGAATAATTATGTTAATTAGTGTGTTTCTTTGTTTAGGTATTTTAATTAAAATACATTTATTTTATTCAGACATACCTAACAATTAATTTTGTTAGTAACATACTATAAAATTAGCAGAAATGTTTTAGTATTAATTATCTATATAATATTTCAATAATTCAAATGTCAAAGGTACGCACATAAAATAGCCCAGTGAGCCATTGAACGCAGAGCGTTCGGCTACAACAGCCAGCATACTGCTGCTGGGACTGTCGCGTATGCGGCGCATCAGAGATAGAGTCCTGCTACGTATTATCGCATTAAAATCAGTGCCTCGATCGCCAGTATACACAAGTTTACTATTCGATCCGTGACTGTAGTAAAGGCTCTCAAATGTATGGGATTCCGGTGCAGCGCCTCCAGTGGTAACTTGACTGAACTAAAATCCCAATACATTTGAGAGACTATACTACAGTCACGGATCGAATAGTAGACTCTGTGCATACTCGTGCTCGAGGCTCAGAAACACTGACCTCTGCAAACATCCCCGATGACTTACAGAAACGCGGCAATCCCATCAGCATCCTGAAACCGTTGTTATACTGCACTTGGAACGCTTTATAGGGCGTTTTCGTATATAGGTACTGCTTCTTGATTTTTTCTATCTCAGAAGCTACAGTCGGCATGTTGAGGTAGTTGTGTATTTCATCGTTCTTTGTGAACCAAGGTGAATTGGCGATTGTTCGCAGGATGTTGTTTTGAACTCTTTGAAGACAGAGATTGTTACTTTTGCTAGCTGTACCCCACTGTTGCAATATTTAGAGTCCAGTCCATAAAATCATCATGTTTTCTCATCCACTCTCCTCTGTAATTCAGCCCAGGGTGGCAATTCTACTACAAAACTTTTTATAAACCACAAGCAAAACCTCAACTAAACCTTGATTTTCGACTGTTTCCTATTCTACTAATGACGAACGACTATGGTGACGTTTTAGCTAAGGTTTGGACTTTGGCAAAACAAATTTTTAAAAAGCTATTCTACTATTCACCAAATGGCTGACATTTAAGAGATCGAAACAAAACGCACCGGAATGATTGACGTTGGCATCTAGTAGAATTGCCACCCTTCTTAAGCCATCAAAAACCAAAATTTCGTAACAAAAACCAAAACTAATAGCTATGCAGATAGAATCAGTAATAGCTGTTATTACCCCACGCCCTCTGACCGCCACGGGCCATTAGCGGAGCCCTAGCCCCGCGGGACTCCGCCCCATCAAGTGTTGACAGTTATGTTATGGTTGGTTCATACCAAGTTAATATTCTATAAATCTATTCTACTCCTCAATACAAAAAAATAGGGCCCACTTGAAATACTTATTTCAATATTTTCCACAACATAGTATTATATTATCTGTGCCACAACACATATTTTCTGAACGTGTCCTATATTTTTTTTCTAAAAATATATTTCTTAATTCCTAAGTTAAGTAAAAACATATTCCTAAAATGAAAATTGAAATAAATTGTACCTACATTCAATTTTCATTATTTTAAAGTCATGTTTTTCTATGTGGGCCCTATTTTCTTTTGAGGAGTATATTTTAATCTCTGCTTTTTAACTGACTTCAAAATAAGGAGGTTCTCAAATCATCGGAATATTTTTTTTACCGATTATTCAAAGACGCCTGGACCGATTTGGAAAATTCGTTTTTTGTTTGAAAGGGTATACTTTCCGATTGGTACCACAAAAATTTGGTATCTGTTGAGGATCTTTGGAGTTATGAACAGAAATGCGCCTCGAGAGTGCAGAAAATTGCTCAGCTTGTAACATTGAAGTCGGTTTTTTTAATTTTTAATTTAGCCACTTTTAATAATAATATCATAAAACTAAACTGTTGTTTCAATGTCAATGCTGAGTCGTAGCCCATTTGCTACTGTAGCACACAAACAACCTACTATTTTTGTACTTGATTAGGTTTTGTACCTTTCTGTAACTTTTTATCATAATTATTACGTTTTACTGTGTATTTTGTGTGTTTAGTAGCAAATAAATGATGTGTCTATATCTATGTCCATGTCTATTGTTCATTTAAATCTTAACACCACATTTATTTGCTCAAATACCAAACCATCATGAATGCAATGTTGCCCAAATGAGTGTATCCGATTGCATCCCTAGAGGATAAAGTGATTTGCTTTTAGCATTTACGAGTCTCTGGGACCCAGCGGGACTTTTGGGCCCACTGGGGCTGTTGGGCCCACTGGGGCTGTTAGAACCACTGTGCGTCTGATTGTTTTGTACTTGACAGTCCCTTGGGATGAGATTTGAGTCACTTTTGGGGTCCAGAAGCTTTAATGGGGAACTAAATACTTTCCATTTTCTAGGTTTCCTTAGGAATATTCAGTTTATGTTAGGAAACGGTATTGTGGCCAAAAATGTTTTGTGAAAAGAACACTTTTTCTAGAATAATCGTTGATTGTAATACTGTGTGAAAAAAAGAAAAACAAAAAGAAAATACTTTGGAACTAGTTCAACTAGTGCAACAAAGTTTGTTAAAAAAATTAATAAACAACAATGCTGCCAACAATGACATACCAATTTCAAATTGAGATGATACGATCCCGAAAATTCGAAAAAAGAACGCATTCCAAATGAAGTCGCTACAATTTCAAATTCAAAAATAGAATGCCGATGTTAAACAAACTGTCAATGTAACAATAGTGAATGCTAGACCCTCGTACCCTAAACATGCGTGTCCAATAACAAATTAGATTTTTTTGTGAGTAAAAGAAAATATTCGAATGCTTCTGCTATCTGATTGTCCTGAATTTGTAGAAATATTTTTGTAAATTCGGGTAACGACCGAGACGTAGGCCGATTCTATTAAAAAACTTATGAATCAAAGCAAATCATCAACTATTTCGTTTTGTTTCTTTATCTACTAATGACCAATGAGGTTAAGTTACTCTGGGCCTTACTTATGAAATATGTTTTAATTTAAACACTAGCTTAACAACGCGGCAACGTCCTGTCTATAATTGTGGATAGTGACAAACAGAGACAGGACGTTGTTTAACCAGTGTTCAACTTTAATAAAACATCTTTCATAAGTAAGGGGGTCTGTTGTAATGTCGTTTTCAAACTAATTACCAATGAGGTTTTACAAATTACTGTTATTTTGGAGAACGAAACAAAACGCAACGGCAATGATACTTGAACGGTTGTCGTTGTAAAAGAGAGGTATTGGGGCCCCGAGAGGCTTTTCTTTATAGTTTTCAATAAATACATATCTTCTAAATTATAGATCTTAATTATGTAAACTTTAAAAATAATTAAATAAATAACCCAATTTATTAAGACCCCACGCAGACTGCAAACTTTCTATCGGCCACTTACTCATACGAACTTACTTACTTTTTATCGGCCGATTGTTTGGTCAGGTTGGTCTGCTAGTGCAAACATGGCCGATACTGTATCGTTGTAGTGTGCGCACTTGCATACATCTTCACACGGATTTCACGGGACCAAACTATCGACCAATAGAAAAATTTGCAGCCTTCGAGGGGTATATTAATCGATTTTACAGTATTAGGTAAGTAGACAAAAGTTTTGTCAATTCTAGAAGTTATTGCCAAATTCGAAGTAGATAATTACGAATCTTATATCTACAATATCCGTACCCATATTAAAAACGTGAAAGTGTGTTTATTTGTTTGTTTATTTGTCCTGCTTTCACGTCAGAACAGAGCGACGGATTGACGTGATTTTTTGTGTGGAGATAGTTGGAGGGCTGGAGAGTAACATAGACTACTTTTTAACCGGGTACCACGCGAGCGAAGCCGGGGGCAGCAGCTAGTAATCTATAATTTAATACAATAGTATAATATATATTTTATATCTTTATCTAGACCAGACAAAACCTAATCTCCCATTCACGATCCCAACCACACAAACGCTGCCGCCAGTCTTTGTATGACAAATCGTTCCTCGGAAACTAAAAAAACCGCATTGAAATTGTTAATAGTGTGTTCCGATGCGAGAAATTTGTCACAAAAGCAGCCCCTGCGAGCCCAACAGTGGGCAATTATCACGCCCGAAATTAATGTCTTTGTCATAACAAAATGTTTGGGGTTATGTAGGAAAATGTGCGCTTGGGCAAAAACCTATTCGCTCTTGTTGAGTTCATGAAAAGGGAACTTGTATTGATGAAATTGAAACGAGTAACATAAAACAAGTTTGGTAGACGCAATGGTTTAAATGAAAGTTGTGAATTCTGAATGAACAATTTAATTAAATTATAATAACTATATTTTTAGACTATTTTCTTAGTTTATAAAAGTGTGTTATTCATTATCATTAAACATAAATCGGGATGTAAGTATTAGACAGATAACATTTATTATTTAACATTTAGTATAAGTTTCATTTGTAATCAATTAATCATAGAGGTTCTTACTGATTATGATATTTGGATTTTAGTTACATAACTATTTTTCTTTACAGAAAGTTGTACGATAGGTTTTTATTGTAGGTAAATGACGTAATTTTTTTTTTTACTTTTGCAGTGTTTACACCGCGGGTCACAGTGATCCGTCACGGTGACATTCACTGCTGCCAACTGCGCAAACATAACGAATAATTACACCGAAAAGGGCGCGAATGTTTGTTTTTCTCGATACAATATGGCGGTGTGTTTGCTGTGTGATATTATTTATGGCTTTCATTGCATTGTGACAAATAGATTTTTGGCGTTATTGACACCGTATTTTAAGGGACAGGGTGTTAATGTGTGTCTTTTTGCGAGGGTGCATTTGTAATGGAGGAAGTTATAACTTGTCCTTTTATCAAATTGCGCGGTTCGCTGTTTATTGCTTAGCTACCTACTTAATATTTCTATTGCCATTTGTTTTTACTTAAGTACCTACTAATAGTACCTAAGTAACCGTACTATTGAACCATAACAGTACCTACCGTACCGACTATCGAAATTTCATGATTTTAAAGAAAGTCATAAACTCCCAAACCTACCCAAACTACTGCGCTAACATTTTATTTTTTGCCCAAAAACAATCTTTTAAAAATACATTTGTATTTAGCGATAAATTCACTCTTTTCAATCAACAAAAAATAGCACGGGTGTATAAGGTATTCTTTGTAACTTTCTACCTCACTCCCCCAACAACAAGGGCATTGACGCGAAAACTCAAAAGTACCGCCAAAAAAAAAACTAAAACCAAAGTGCTTTTCGTTACACAATCGAACACCTTTCGAGAGTTTACCGCCAAAACGCAAAATTCTAATCAAGCGGAAATCCGTGCAGTTCTGCCAACATGGCAAAACCAACCCTAATTTTGAAGATGGAATGCTCGAAACTCTATGGCCAGATTAGGTTCTTTATAATGGATAGGCTTAGGATAATCTTTTGTTGACAATTTCAAGGTGCCCAGAGAGTACGTGATTTCCGAGAACCGATAACATTTGGAGACACCGAAAGTGACAATGTTATTTTTTTACTGTCGTGGTTTTAAATGGAAAATGATGTTGGCGACAGATTTGCGGACTACCGTGAAGATAAAACAATCTGTGGTACAAATAAACGTGGTATAAAGTGTTATTCTAAGAATAACCTAAGAATAGTCAAAATTCCCACTAACAAACTCAACAAAAATCATCGTTAAAATCATAAACAAAATACCAGTACGCAAAAGTGCGTAACTGTTGTTACCAATGTAACTTCAGGAACCTTACTCGTAATATAAGTTGATGTCTCAAAATTCAAAATTCAAATATCATTTATGTAATTTTATTCAGTAGGACCGCTGCTATGACCATTTCGAATCATCTTAAGAGCTAGGTGATTCTACTCCTGTTCTTTCGCGACCAACACCATAAGTTTTATGTCTTCATCAAAAGCAAGGCTAACTACTTCTTCATAATGTATGATTAGCTTTCTCCCGCGGCTTTGCTTGGGTGATCTGTTTAAGGCGTGATTGAAACACAAAAACTTAAACATTCAAACATACACCCAAACTTTCATATCTCCAGAAAGTGTTAAAAATTATTAATTTTCAACGCAATGGCATCAACGCTTTATGAAATACCTACCTAACTGTTTATTGAATTTTTCTCTGCAGGTGACTTATAAACCGATTAGGATGTGAGTAATCAAATCAGGTAACGGACGTTGTTCAAGAGACGAATGACTCATTATAAGAAGTGTTGCATTGTGTTGTGAAAAAGTGTTGTGTTGTGTTCCGACTACTTTATATTATAACTAGTGAACGCCCGCGACTATTTTTTTTTATCCCTCGGGAACCATACATTTTTTTTCGGGATAAATATTTGTTATTCCAGAACCTAAACTATCTACATTCCAAATTTCATCAAAATCGGTTTAGTAGTTATGGAGATACGTGGTCACAAACATTTACACACGCACATACACACGGACTTTCGCCTTTATAATATTAGAATCATTACACACAAAGTTTTAAAAATAGAAACAGATAGGTACCTACGCAGTACCTACTATCCGGTCAATCATACCTTACAGACCCCTAAATGTTTTCATACTCATTTGTTCATACGCCTACAATGATTTCTAAGCTATACGATCCTAACATTTTTTCGTCTCAAATGTCATCACTTTGATACAGCTCGTCAATTTTTTTACCCACAAAAGAGAGATCATAGCCCCCTCAATTTAGCAAGGCACCTCAGGTAACGTCCCAAAAAAATATACGTGACAAAATGTCTGCAAACATGTACCTACCTTTGCCAACAACAAAAAACTTCTTTCATCCTTCAATTTTGCACTACGGAAAGGCCGAATCGTAACGAATTCGCTTTTTGAATTTCGAAGGCGTCCGTGTTTGACTTTTGTGTTTTTTTTTAATTGCAGGGTTGCAATAGTGCGGAAATTCTACCATTCAGCTTGGTAATTGTAAAATATTTAGGAATAAAAAGTATGAATAGTTATAATTGAAATTGACGTGTTCAATCGAAAAATTGAAATATGTGTGTTCGTTCTTATACATTCATTTGATGTGTATGAAATGAACCGTGAATAATTGCTATATTAATGCTCAATTATTTTTATCATATTAATGACATATTATATTTTAGTTAGTTTTAAATGTCATTTATAATTATTACTTAACATTTTTAGTGTTATTGAAAGAAAAAATAGGTCAAAATGAAATAAACTTATGATCTTACAAAAAAAAATCATTTGAAATTGAGGCCGTCTCACTCGGTCAACACCTCAGTCATTTAGAAAACTTATCGTGGTCTACGTAGAATCTCAATATACCTTTCTTTTCCAGGTCCAGCCATGTCCATCAGCAGCATCACCTCCCCACAATAACCGCCCTCCAGCACCATGTCCATCCACACTCGGAAGAGGTTACTCCGGTGACAACCTCCTTGCAACATGGCGCTCCTGACCAACTCTTCATCTGGCCCTACAGCAAGCCCCGCGGCGCCTCAGGCCCACCACTCAACCACTCCGTTACACCACTACTTCCACTATCTGAAGCAGCCGTCTCCGCTTGCCCAGAATCCCTACGCGCACCACTCAAGTGCTCATCATATGGGGATGGGTCCAGGGCCATTGGGCGGGCTCGGCCCGTTTGGACTGACGCATCATGGGCTGGATGTAGGATTTCCGCAAGGTGAGTTGTTTTATCTATGAGAAACGCCTTCATACTGCCTTCTTCTAAATGATGATGTGGGTGTGAATCTTGTTTAAGATGCGTACAAGAATGAGTAAGCAATCAAAAATAATTTAAGCTGTAGGTAAGTAAACTAAATCAATAGAGTTGTGTCCCAAAAAATAAGTTTAATCTTTAGTTTTGATCTGGCTCCCGCCAGAACAATCTTTAGTATTCGTTTCATTCATGAGATGAAATAAGCTAAATGTGTTAATTAAAAACTCTCATTTAAAAAAATCAACTATTTCTTCTTGACAAACAAGTGCAAGTGAAACGCAGATTAGAACGATAACAATCAATAAAGCTTATCTAACGACCATTATAAATTAACCATAGACAAACAACTACCAACATGACGAGCGAAACGTCAAAACAACAAAGCGGAAAGCATTGCATAATTTACGTACCAAGAAGACATCCTTGGGAATAATCAAAACAGCCCCAACCTCCCCGGTAAGCGGCTTACTACCCCCCACGGCTGTGTTGCCATGCTACCCCCAAAATGGGGCGGAAGTCGCTTGTTAGTTTACTTTAATTAGTAGCAAGTTCGGTTTTTGATGTTGGTAGTGTGGTTGGATTTTTTTTTCTTTCATTTTGTTGTGGTTGTGATGTCTTTTTTTCTTTCAAGAAACTATATTTTGTTGATAATACGAAGTTGTGTGCCTAGATTTTTAGTGATTGGATTAACATGTTTTAAATAATTCGCTCCAAATTAAATAGACGATTTTTGTTTAATGGCAATATTCAATTCAGAATTTACCGAATATTAACAACGAGCAATTAAAAACCTTACAAAGTTTTCAAACTGCTCGAGTAAGTATAAGAATAAGTATTTTTGGAAATTGCTACATTTTTCTGCAGTCGAATTACCTTTTTGAAGAGAGAAACCTTGAAAAGGGAGCGACGAGGATTAGCTCCCCTTGGTCCGTGAATGAAGTGCGTTCTATAGAATTGTATTGGAAAGATGCGTTTTGAAACGTATTATGGTCAGATTGGATGATAAGGGGCGAAAAAATAAATAGGTATACAATATACCTATACGAAGAATTTTTATATAGGTACTTAATAATAATCACATCCTTGAATTTTTATCGATTTTAAGAACAAGTGTCTAAATCAAAAATTAAAAAAACCGACTTCAATGTTTCAAACAGCATTTTTCAGCATTCTCGAGGTGCATTTCTGTTCATAACTCCAAAGGTCCTCAACAGATCCTCACCAAATTTTTGTGGCACCAATCGGAATGTAGGTAAGTATACCTACCCCTTCAAACAAAAAAAGAATTTTCCAAATCGGTTCAGGCGTCTTCGAGGAATCGGAGAACATACATAAAAAAAGCATAAAAAAAAATGATTCCGACGAATTGAGAACCTCCTCCTTTTTTTGAAGTCGGTTAAAAATAGTTTCGCCGGTAAAGCCGAGGTCGTGAGATAAAAACTCGTGTGGGTGAATTTTTCTGGTTGTGTTGAAAATCTTCCTAATTCATTAAATAATAAATAAGTAGTAGGTAGTGTTTTAGTTGACAAAAGCTGTCCACTTTATCACGAAGACGAACAGTGATCACGATCTTCAGGCATGAAGAGCCGACCACAGGGAGAGAGTTGACAAAAAATAAAATAGTTGTCATAATCACCAAGGTCAAAATGGTGGCATATTTACAAACTTTTATAGTGACATGTTTTGTTTGGCTACTTCATCCGAGGTTTTAATAAAGGCAACAAACACTTAGTAGTACCTACTACAACTTTAGTTAATACGTCATTTAGAATCTTCTACGCTCAAAATTTTCAATCAAAGCGTTTTAAAATACTCCTGTTCATGTACTTACCTAAATAAAAAAAGATGACAATATAAATATATTTTTCATTTAACCATTTTAACTATCAAAATATATATAGGTACTTACTTAGGTACTTAATTTGGCTATTAAAAATTGGGGAAGGAAAACGTAAACCTACACGGACAATAATCAAAAACAATAAATCCACAATCAAAAATGTCGATGTTGACCTATTAGGCTTAAAACCCAATACACATTTAATTCAGAAATAAAATTAATCCTCCAACTTCAGTTTAATCCGCATTTTCTCTCTTTCACTCGCGTGAAACACTTGATATGCTTCTCTCTTTCTGTCAATAGAGTCCCGCGTAACGCTGGCAGCTGGGCGTTCTTTTTTTAAACTTTTTATTGTATATTTCTTTTTTATTGCCCTTAGAATTGTATGCGGCCAGTTGCTTTTTTAATCTTTTAGCGGGCATAATTAATTGAACTCACTTTTTTTTTACTTTATCGGAAGTCGGATATGTGTAGCGTATTTTTGGAGGCATCTATTCTTTATCAGTCTGTGTTTGGAGGTATTAGAAGAAACACGTCTTAATAATGTCATTAAAAACACAAAATGCGCCAGTAAGTAATTTCTGCATCTTATTGAGATTCCGAAAAAGTACAATGCTACAATGCACAACTCTCCACTCTTAACTATTAAAAAAAATGTGAAAATTAATTCCTTCAACTTTGAAAATCGAACATTCTATCTATAGGTCAGAGTTCACATGACATAAGAGAGTTCACATGACATAACACATTCGATTTTGGAATCTTATTTTTTTTATAATTTCTTTCTACCAGCAGAACATTTCATTCTACCTTATGTTTTCGATATCTCGTTTTTTTACTTTTTATAAGTTCTGTCTACAAGCATAACATCATTCTACCATGTCATTTCGATTTTTACCTGTACCCTTACGCAACCAAGGTACCTGCAATCAATAATCGGGTCAACGTGTCAACCGTATCGATTTAAGAAGCCGCTAAGGAGATTGAGGGAGCTTCGGGTCACATTACCGACGTCAATGACATTGCTCGGTACGGTACAAGCAGCGTATTGATTTTAGTTTATTTATACAGTCTTGCACTTTAATTTCACAATTTGAATAATAGATTTATGAATTACATAACACTCCGATTTCAAAAACTGCTGGTCTAAAAAGTTCGCTATAGCAGATTCACAATATGATTCACAGCGAGATTCTCTTATCAGATCAAAATTGACAATCCCTATTACAATTCCTTGATCCGTAACGCCAATGTTGTGAACAACTGTGAATTGAATTGCGTACAATTCAGCTAACATTTAACGAAATTAAAGATAATTTACTTTAGGTTTCGCTGAATCACAATACGAATTTTTCCGTGAATCATATTATGTCTGCCGCATGCCGGATGAACTGTGGGCCAAAACTACCACTAACTGGAGCCCTGAGACAGTGAGACGGCGCGGTAGACCACGCAAGCGATGCAGAGACGAGCTAGACACCTTCAGCGACCATCAGTGGCAAGCAATGGCGTTAGACCGAACTACCTGGAAAACTTGAGGGGAGGCCTTTGCCCAGCAGTGGGACAGTGTAGGCTAAAAACAAACAAACATATTATTATTATTGTGAATCTGCTATAGCGACCACTGGTGGCATAACAAGCTCATTGATATAAGATTTGCCATCTGCAGTCGGGTAAAACGGTTATTAAGGGTCTCGTGTGAAATCAGGACCGAGACGCAGAATAAATAACAATTACTACGCCTCTCTGGTTAATAACTGCCCGTATATTATATCGGACGTATCGGGCTTGTAAAGAGTTGTTAATACCACTCCTATATTTTTTAGAGAACATAAATGGAATGAAGGCTAGGAAATTATATGACGTGTCTAATCTAGTTTTTCTAGGTTTTACGAAAAAACAAAATCAAGATCTTATTTAACACACGGGAATTACCTACTCACTTAAAAATATCGTCGATTTAGTGAGTGTGAAACGCGACCGCGAGGAGTAACCATGCCGCACCTCCCTCCTTACCCAGATAAAGATTCTCCAGATCTATCGAAACATTGTCGGTACCAACTAAATCGACGATATTTTTACGTGAGTAATTCCCGTGTGTGTATAAAATTAAATAATGTCTAGTACAACTCACGAAAGTTTTGAAAATCAAAATCATTGCATCTCTATGCTTCGATGGACATTATCTCAACCCCTTGATTGTCTAACTTTGATAGCCACCAAAATTGGTCTCGAACTCTCAATTATGACAGTTCAGTGACCACGCAAGTAGCTCTGTCACTCTCATCTCAACGAGACCGAACGTGACAAAAGATACCTACGAAATCGTTTTGACAGATTGAGACCAATTTGAGGTTAAAGATAAGTTAGACTATCAGCCTGTAGATGTTTAGATATTAAAGAATATTTGAAGATATCTGAAAGAGGCACTGTGTCTAGCCCCTTAGACATCAAAAGTTTTGAATGCTAAAAAATCTGGCATGTCCAAATACATGTTGTTATGTTTTTTAATAGCATAACATTAAAATTATCTTATCCTGCTTTATTTTATTTAAATGTACAAAACCTGAATAATATCATAAATTCTAATATTCAGGTCTTCATCAATTCTAGATGATTTATCCAGCGTAGGAAACCTATACCTTCACCTTAATCTGCCTTTAGGAACTTTAACGACTCACAAATCACCTTCCACAATAAATTGTCACACCAAAATGATAGCCATATTACTGGCCCTCATTTCTTAAATATCATAATAAATATTATTGAATTTATCATTTATGAATTCCGACGATTTTAACTCGAAAGCGGCTACCGGCGGCGTCCTTTGAACGCCGCCATCTTGAGCCGCCATGTTTGTTTTACTCTTTTTGGGTTCCGTATCGATATATTAAAATGTGAACGGTTTATTTTATGTCGTAGGTGTTCCGTTGGCATTATGTTATGGACCTTTATTGAGGAGGATATGTAGAAAAAAATTGTCAAGAAGCAGAGTTGCAATTTTTGTCTCAAGTTACTCATTCTTTCATTATCTTTCTCTCTCTTTGTTTCATTTGTGAAATTCTATCCTTATCGTTATTTTAATTATCTCTGTTTCAAATGCTAAGCCCAATTTTTCATAATAAAGAATGAAAAAAACACTCATTCTTTTAAAAAAATTGGTGAACATTTCACCTAGCCCTGTTGTAAATACAATCTGTTGATATCTACTTATTATAACATCCATTTTTTAAATTAGTTACGTCTAAAATAAAAAGGTACCTTCATAATCATCAGTGGATTATAAAAAAGACAACACAATGACTGAATAGCGGCATTTACACGATAGAGATTATCCCACGGATCTGGACTGTAAAGATATCTGTAAAGATATCTGTAAAGATATCTTTAAAGATAACTGCGGATAAAACTAGCGGCCTTTAAACGCTAAAGATTTTCCCACGGATCCGGACTGTAAAGATATCTGTAAAGATATCTTTAAAGATATCTGTACAGATAACCGCAGATTTTGGACTGGCGCGTGGAACGGTATAAATTTACAAAGTTTTTTTCTTGATTCTTGAATTTTGAACCTTGAATCTGATAGCCCCTCCAGACTCTCGAGAGAAAGCTCGGCGAGAAGTCTCGCCGAGACTTCTCGAAGAACAAACAAGCTATCCACACTCTCAATTTTTCTCCGTCGTGATGTTTGAAATCCTTTGTCTCGGCCAAAAATACCGACACCGATCGGAGAACAGGCGAGCCAGAGAACGAGAAGGCGAGAAGCTCCTCACACTCACGCTTCTCGGGTGTTCTCGGGGGTTCTCGCAGAGAGTCTGGAGGCCCTATCAAATTTTGAATCTTGAATCTTTGAAGTGACAGCTGTCAAACTTCAAATGGCCATATCTCGGGAACTACTCGTCCTAGACTCCCCGTTCTCAGTTCAAATGAAAGCTATGACCAAGATCTTCATTTCAAGTGACAGCTGTCAAACTTCAAAGCACCATATCTCGGGAACTACTCGTCCTAGACTCCCGTTCCCAGTTCAAATGAAAGCTATGACCAAGATCTTCATTTTCAATAACAGCTGTCAAAATGACATCTGTCATCTGAAATGTAGATCTTGGTCATAGATTTCATTTGAACTGAGAACGGGGAGTCTAGGACGAGTAGTTCCCGAGATATGGCCATTTGAAGTTTGACAGCTGTCACTTCAAATGAAGATCTTGGTCATAGCTTTCATTTGAACTGGGAACGGGGAGTCTAGGACGAGTAGTTCCCGCGATATGGCCATTTGAAGTTTGACAGCTGTCACTTCAAATGAAGATCTTGGTCATAGCTTTCATTTGAACTGAGAACGGGGAGTCTAGGACGAGTAGTTCCCGAGATATGGCCATTTGAAGTTTGACAGCTGTCACTTCAAATGAAGATCTTGGTCATAGCTTTCATTTGAACTGAGAACGGGGAGTCTAGGACGAGTAGTTCCCGAGATATGGCCATTTGAAGTTTGACAGCTGTCACTTCAAATGAAGATCTTGGTCATAGCTTTCATTTGAACTGAGAACGGGGAGTCTAGGACGAGTAGTTCCCGAGATATGGTCATTTGAAGTTTAACAGCTGTCACTTCAAAGATTCAAGATTCAAAATTTCAGATTCAAGGTTCAAAATTCAAGAATCAAGGATCGAAATCCAAGATCGAAACCAAGGATCGAAATCAAGGATCGAAATCAAAATCAAGGATCAAAATCAAGGATCGAATTCAAGGATCGAAACCATGGATCGAAATCAAGCGCTGATTTTGTCGAGCGCGATAAAGTAAAAATATCCTGAAATTTAAATGACATGGGCACACTACTAATCCAACAACGAGTGTGAAAGAGACAAAGCTACCAAGAAAGCCTCTCAACAAGACCAACAATCCTTAAAATTAAGATTTAATGATAATAGATCGTTGTGTGGACTGTACAGATATCTGTAAAGATATCCGCGGATAAAACTAGCGGCCTTTAAACGGTAGAGTTTTTAGCACGGATCTGGACTGTACAGATATCTGTAAAGATATCTTTACGGATATCCGCGGATAAAACTGTCAAAGGTTGGAATGGCAGAGATCGATCCGCGGGAAAATCCGCAGGCCGATCTCTGCGTGTAAATGCTGCTAATGACAACTGGCAGCCTAGATTTTCGGCTTGAGACGCCGGCGACTGACGAATGTCAATACAAACGAAATACTAAAATCATTTAAAATTTAAGCGTATTTTCAACATTGTATGTTGTTATTTAGATTAAGGCAGTATTTACCTAGGTTCCTGTTATACTTCGTACCATCGTGAGGAAACCCGCGGCTTAGTCAGCCCCGCACGTATTGACCATGTCTTTCCTGTGGATATGGCCGGTTAAGCTGAGAGGATGGTGTAGGTGCTGGGCAAGCCTACTCCATCTCAACATTGTCCCAGGCACTACAGTGTCCCGTTAAGTGTAGGCAAAGATTGCCTCCTGACACTGTATAAATCATCTAGTAAAAGATGTAAAGGCCTAAGTTTAAGTTTTGTTATACTTATGTTCTACAAAACTTACTACAGAATAAATGCAATCTGAGATCTGACGTCGACCTTTAAGATACTTATAAATGTTCGTTGTTTATGAAATACACAAAAAAAATACGAACTTTCTATTTTTTTTTGCAATGGAAATGAAAATAAATGACCATATCAAAAAGCTTTAATTCCGTAAGTAAACTAAGTAACATTTACTTTGACACAAAGTTGCAACATAGGCTGGTTTTACTGTCACGCGTACCGTCGGCGCTGATAGGCGAGTGATCTTTATTACAATGAAATAAGGATACTGATTGTTTAGCAGAAATGGCTACGCTGATGGCACTCGTCAGTGCGGGACAATCAGTATCCTTATTTCATTGTAAGAAAGATCACTCGCCTATCAGCACTGACGGTCCGCGTGACAGTAAAACCAGCCTAAATAATTAACGGAACCCGATCTACAATCAGCGACACACGCTTGACCGTACTAATTTAATGCAATGCTCATGTCAACGTCAAAGCTATCTCGAGACGTCACCTCATAATGGCGGGAAAAGTAATTCGCTACAACGCGATAAAAATAAAAATAAGTTTGAGATAACAATGCAGTATTGCGTGTAGATTGCATTTAATTGTTTGAAATTGGAACGGATAAGTAAATGGGTTATGGTGAGAAAAAGTGCTATGCTTACTTAGTAAGAAATTGAAAATGGCAACGTACCTGTGTGCCACAAGATTTTTAGTTAAAGTTGTTTGAAATAGGTAAATTTTTGACATGTTATCGTCTTAAAAATCGATGAACGCCGCCGGCTGCACGCACGAGCGCTTTCAAAAGTTCTGTGTTGAAACTTGAAACATATCACGGAACCCCCCCCCCCCCCCTTAGCAAAAATCTTAAAAAATAGATTATAAATATTTACTTGTATTCAAATGCTAGGTATTGCATTTGAAGGTCCTTATTAATTTAGTAACAGAAAAAACAAATCAGATTTTCACAAAATCTCAGGCGAACGCGAGCGCGTTGAAATCTTTTACATGAAAATATGTTATCCGTACCCACATTATAAATGTGAAAGTGTGTTTATTTGTTTGTTTATTTGTCCTGCTTTCACGTCAAAACAGAGCGACGGATTGACGTGATTTTTTGTGTGGAGATAGTTGGAGGGCTGGAGAGTAACATAGGCTACTTTTTATCCGGGTACCACGCGAGCGAAGCCGCGGGCAGCAGCTAGTTAAACAATATATTTTGAAGAAATCGAGTTTTAAAGGGTGGACCAAAATAACTGTTACAATAGGATTCCGCGTTGTTTTGAGAAGACTAACCCCATTAAAGTCCATTGCATAAATAAACAGGCAAGTGCGAGTTCTCACGCCGACACGAGGGTGCCAAAGAATAACTTTCACTGAGCCGTGCTGTCAAATCTCAGGGAATATAAGAAGTTTCTATTAAATAGTGACCCTTTTTAAACAGTTATATTAAATAAACTAGCTGACGCCCGCGGCTTCCCCCGCGTGGACTACTATTTTGTTTATCCCACGGGAACCGTCCATTTCTTCGGGAAAAAAGTAGCCTATGTCCTAATCCCGGTCATTATCTATCTATGTTTCAAATTTCATCAAAATCGGTTCAGTAATTTTGGAGATACTTGGTAACAAACATTCACACACACACGGACTTTCGCCTTTATAATATTAGTAGGATTTGTAAGACAAAAAGCCTTTCCAACCTTCGATCGTTAAAGTAAAATTACTTACAGGTGTTTTTTTTATGACGGGTTTTATTCCCTGTTTATATCCTACTAATTTTATAAAGGAGAAAGTCCGTGTGTGTGTGAATGGTTGTTAGCGCGGATCCCTAAAACTACTAAAAATGTATGGTTCTCGTGGGATAAAAAATAGTAGTCCATGCGGGCAAAGCCGCGGGCGTTTACTAGTGATTATAAAAAATCTTTGAATGCATTCGAATTGATTTTCAAAACGAAAATGAATTCTTTTTTTCAATGTTCTATGTACGCTATTATGGTAATTTTCCAGCCGTGAGATGCAATGTAGGTCGGCTCATAGTCTCACGCTCGCCGTCAGCACTGATAGGCGAGTGATCTTTATTACAATGAAATAAGGATACTTACTGATTACTGATGCTCTCGTCGGTGCTGGACAATCAGTATCCTTATTTCATTGTAATAAAGACCACTCGCCTATCAGCGCCGACGGTACGCGTGACACTAAAACCAGCCTAGAATCAACGTAAAGATACTTAATTTAGCTTGCAATTCTGAAAACGGCAACGCCACTGAGCTCCACCAGTTGAAATAGTGATTGAAATAACAAACATTGAACATCGACGACCGTGGGAACCTTCGCAGGCCTAGGGCTTCGCCCCCAGTTGAGGTGACAAATTTGAAGTGGTCTTGTTGGTAACCCTAGCTTCCACCTATAGTTTTGTGTGCGGTGATTGATGAGAATTTTTTTAGCCTGAAAGCCTCCAACATTTAATACTTAAAACTTAGGCCTTTACATCTGAACTAGTTCATTTAAGTATACAGTTTCAGGGGGCAATCTTTGCCTACACTTAACGGGACACTGTAGTGCCTGAGACATTGTTTGAGATGGAGTATGCTTGCCCAGCACCTAAACCATCCTCTCAGCTTAACTGGCCATATCTACAGGAAAGACATGGTCAATACGTGTGGGGCTGACTAAGCCGCGGGTTTCCTCACGATGTTTTCCTTCGCCGTTTAGAGCTCGTGTTAATGCGCATATATAAATTTTTCGAAACGAAAAATCCAGGATTCAAACCCACGACCTTCGGATCGAAAGTCGATATACCTACTTATTTATTATACAAGTATGTTAATATTTAACAAACACAATAAAGCCTTACATAATTTTTTTTTTTTTTTCTTTATTTTGGCTTCGCACGGTTGTGCATTCAGCCAGTGTCAAGTAATTATTATTCTTCAAGTTTACAAATAAATAGGATAAATAAATACATATTACAATACTTAAATATAATATCCCACCCCCTCCCCTTGTGCCTCAGTAAAGATGTGGGCCTTTACTGAAACATCAACACGGACTTTTTGGAAGAACTTGAAAAGCAATGTTAACCAATTTTGTTTCACTTCCCCACACTCATGCACGTTCACGAACACTTAACGGTTAATAATCCACCATTATTACACATTAACATTCGAAGAAACACAAGTTTTGGAAAATAAAACAAAAATGAAACTTGACTTCTCAAATTCCCGCCAAAAAGCCCTTACATAATTTATTCACAATACATGTGAGTTTTATATTGCCAGCTTTTAAACACACTTTCCCATTAATATTTGTGTTGCCAACTTTTAAAGTAAACTACCTCCCGGCTACTCTTAACGCCCTCTCGCAGTGCCCTCTTCCGTAATTGCAAAGTAAACATTGCGTTGTTTTAGTGATTGTGTTTTTTGACGCAAGTGTTGCCAGGGGTGATTTTATTTGTTAGGGTAATGGTGTTAAGTGAGGTTTTTTTTATTTGGCAAGACATTAATAGGTGTGAAATAAGATAGTACTTACAGTAATGGAGAAGCTTCCTAATTTGAAGCAAAGTAACCTTATAATTATAAAGCGATTTTTTTTCTAAACTTGCTGACATGACTACGAAGCTTATTGTACAACATTGACACTTACAAAATTAGTAGCGGACGCCCGTGGCTTCGCCCGCGTGGACTACTATTTTTTATCCCATGCATTTTTTTCCGGGATAAAAAGTAACCTATGTCCTATTCCCGGTCGTTATCTATATTTTAAATTTTACAAGCATAATGAGCTACATTGAATGTGGAAATGGCCACGCTGAGAGTATGATTTAGGTGCTGCTAACTTACTCCATCTCAACTAAGTTACAGGAACTATATCCCTTTGATTGTAGTTATGGATTACTTCCAGTTACATAAATCATCTAGTAAAGTTGCGAAAGCCTAAGTTTTTAATGAAAGTACAAAGCATGAAAAGCCGCAACGGAATCTAGATCTTATAAGTGCACAAAGCCGACTATTTAGCTAGTAATTGGAATTTACATTATCTACATAGCTTTTGGTAATACTAATGCTGGGGACCGGGCAAAATCCATTTTTAAAACAGGTAATTCTATGAGAATTCCCTCTCTGTTTACAATAACAATTAGCAATAAGTGTGAATTGCTGCTCAAACAGATAAGTGCGCCGCGTGCCGGCACGTGCGCTCGCTCCGGCTACCGCGCGATAAGTGATGACTTTATACTTTCACTAGCGGTGCGCCATAGACAAATAGATTGAGTGGTTGGTACTTCTCACAGGACAAAATTTCACATCCACACTATTAAAGAGTTACCCTGTATTCATAATGGACTTAGAGGCTTCCTCGAGTTTAGATGGTTGCTATAATCTGTTCAAAATCAAAATCAAATATCATTTATTCAGTAGGACCGTTATGACCACTTTGAAACGTCTTAAGAGCTAGGTGATTCTACTCCTGTTCTTTCGCGACCAACACCGCGAAGAATCAGGGCAACAAACACGGTATGGGGCCTAGCTTTCTTTTCGGTGATCCATCCGCTTAAAATCTAAATAGTCAAGCTCCAGTGTGGAGCCAGTCGAACAATGCGAGTCTCGTCAAAGTCGTCAAAAGAAAAAAATAGAGGATTAAACCTCTGTTACGAAGGAAACCTCCGGACGATATCTAAGTCTAAAACATATCCACTTGCTATGATCATCGTTTCAAGTAGGAGACCGTTCTACAATTCTTTCGGCAAGGCACTCATCTTAAAATCAAAACACCAACTAAACACTTGAGGTATCGGCCCACTACACCAACATTCAATTAGTATCAACTGCTTAGATCAACACTTCAGTGGAGTACCACTTAGTGTGTTTTTTTAGTGAGCGAGCCAATTTGTGCTTTATTGGGAAAATTCAGTGTTGCTAGCTTTTTTATTAACTTTTTTTGTATGTTTGTTCAGGTGAAATTCAACTGAATTTTAAAGCAGTTTTTCTCAACCGATTAAGCTGAAATTTGGCACACGTAGAGATTGTCGGTGACAATGCAATATTATGTTAACAGCGAGCTGATCGGATGATGGAGTCAGGAGCTGTTCACCGATCTCCTCAGAGAACAACTGTAAAATTTATGTGTTTAGGCTCATTTGAATCGGAAATTAATTTGAGATATTACGATTAAATAAAATATTTTTACATATTGCCGGACATTTCACACAGCGCCATCTAGCCCCAAACTAAGCTAAGCTTGTACTATGGGAACCAGATAACTGATAGAATACTTACTTATATATTTTGTAAATACATACTTATAATACTTTATAACACCCAGACACAGAACAAACATATATGTTCATCACACAAATGTTTGTTCTGAGTAGGAATCGAACCCACGACCTACAGCGCAGAAGGCAGAGCTACTACCAACTGAGCTTAGAGGCCAGTCAAAATTAGGTAATAATTATGTTGTAGGAAACACTTACTTAATTATATGTCTTTATATAAATATAATTACTTATATATAAATGTAGGTACTTATTTTTTAAAGTAAGTACCTATCTTTGTTATACCTATATCAAGAAATCTTTAATATTATTAACTGTAATATTTTCATTATTATTAACAGCTACACGCCTAAGTACCTACACAATGACATCCGCCCCTACACTTGCAAATAGGCAATAATTTATTAGATAAATTTCAATTTGGCTACATTCGGTTAGCACCCCATCAGCTGGCAACATTATCGTGGTAATAAAATAACTCACGGCATACTGTTCCTAATTTCAACGCATTCTGAACTTTATTTCTTTAACTGTTAAACTCAATATCACATGATAGATTTTAGTTTGAATTTCGAAGTGTTTTATTGATAGGCGCAATGCATTTTATCTTTTATTTCAATAACTGTAGCGCTCAAATTACAATAGTTTATTGGTGTCTAAGTTTTCGAGCGTTAAATCTGAACTGACTATTTTTGTCTTTATTTGTATGCAATTAAAGTTGATAGTAGAATGTATGGTTAGAATCAGGGTTGCACGTAGCAGTAATCTGTCACAACTTGTGTCACCCTTTCAGGGTTGCTACCAAGTCGCTACAAACGAAATTTATGTGTTAACATGATTTATGGGAAAATGCCCCTGTTTCAGGGTGTTTCTCCCCTCTCTTTTGGGTCATGTATGTAGATGGTATACATAGACCAGTATAATTTACCATAAAAATAAATCTTAATTATTACTTACGATATTCCAAACGTATGTTGCGGTACGATGGTGTGTGTAACAACAGTTTAACTAATTAGATTTTTTTTTTTTTGAAAAATTGACCAAAAATACACAAAAAACGATTCGTTGACATTGAATACGTCAATATTTATAGAAAAAGACAAGATAGGTAAGTAAGTAGGCTACTTAGGTACTAATATTCTATAACAGACAGGAACTAAATAAAGATAATACCTACTACACAAACGCTCTTAGCCAATCATGTTCATTTTAATCTTCAATCTACTTTTTAACCAACAAAATCTTATACACCGTTAATTCTGGGTCAGTTTAAAGCCAGCAAACACTGCTTGTATTGCTTAATCGTATTCGTGTCGTTGGTTTAGTTTTTGAATTTGATAAGTATTTCATACGAAACTAAATAGTTGAAAAGATTAAAAAAAAAAACCGGTCAAGTGCGAGTCGAACTCGTACGCCGAGGGTTCCGTACCTAGCCATGGTGCCAATTAAGCTAGTATTAATTGTATGAGCGCCCATACAACTCGGAGGACAATTTTAATTGGCGTCAACTATGTATTTATGGGAACACCCTCTAGTTTTCAACTTTTTTAACTTTTTGGAATTTTTCCTTTATTTGTGCTATAAGACCTTGCTTTTTGCCAAATTTCGTTATTCTAGGTCAACGGGAACTACCATTTAGGTTTTCGACCCAAAACCTCTAGGGTACTTCCGGTTGACCTAGAATTGTCAATTTTGGTTACAAGCAAGGCCTTACAGCACAAGTAAAGGAAAAATTCCGAAAAATAAAAAAAGTTGATAATTAAGGTAAGTTTTGGTACTTACAAGTTTTCACGAAAACCTAAATTTGCCTATATCTTTTTATAGTGTTGACTCAGGATCTTGATTTTTATACTCACAATAGGGACCATAGACTTTAGTATATGGTATAAATTTCAACTTGCTAGCTCTACCCGTTCCTGAGATAATCGATGGTGACACACGGACAGACAGACGGACAGACAGACAGACAGACAGACAGACGGACAAGAAAGTGATCTTATAAGGGTTCCTTTTTTTTACCTTTTAAGGTACGGAACCCTAAAAAGTGAGGAAAACACTTGGTAAGGTGTCGTAGGCGCGCAGAGCTAATGACCATGGTATGTATGTATGACTACGACGTAGCATAGACTCTACGCCGTAGCAACAGCTGAGCACAGAGCACGTATCTCCGTGATTTATCCTGCCTATGTTTCGTGATATTATTAATTGCAAAAAAATAGATCTCATATTTATTATTATTTTTGAGTAAGGTTATCGATATAGAGTACGTAGGCGCCGGCTTTAAACTTACCAAAAATAAACGGTGTATAAAGGGTCTTACTATGAAAGATGTTTAAAGTTGAACACCGGTTAAACAACGTCTTGTCTTTATTTGTAGATAGTGACGAATAGAGACAGGGCGTTGTTTAACCAATGATCAACTCTAAACAACTTTCATAAGTAAGGAGGAAAGTCTTTAACTTACGTCTATGCTAAATAACCTATGTTTAATTCTATTTTCATTAAATTACGTTTTAGTTTCTACAAACGTTACGTTACGTTTTACTTTAGTTTTTACAAGTAACAAAAAATTACCATCAAATAGAAAGCAGAGCACCCTTAGAACAACAATCCGGTTTTAAAATTCGAACGCGCCCATTACGATCCCCTCGGACCTGTCAAAGTGACAGTTGACATTCCACTCCACATTCAAAAATAAACCATTATACCTGACTATAAGGTCCATTTCTCGTTTTACATCTACCCTCTAAAATACTTAACACGTCATTAGGGGATGCTGGGGGGTCAAATACCGTGAAAAACGGGAAAATGATTTATTTGTGTCTCTTATTTTGTTTGTGGTTGAAGATTGTTTTTTTCGCTTGACATCACGGAAACTTAAATTTAATTTAACGAATTTTTTTGACACCAGTGGCCGTACCATGACGTCTTAGGTTTCCCGTTTCAGTGAACTATCCAGTTACGTAGTATATGAAATCCTTGATTTAGGTTCTGATATTTCGTCAGCGTCATAGCATAGGTACGTCATGTGACAAATTAGCGAAGCAGTTCAGTTTAGGACCTAAACTGAATCGCATTTAAAGCTCATGGTATGGGGGCAGAAATTCGAATCGTTTTTGGCGTAGCTCGCTTATACGTTCTTGAATCTTGGTAGTTGGCCACTATTTTGGTCACAATTTAAAGAATTTTCTACTCATTATTTTTTTTAAACTAATTACCTACTTAGATAGATAGATATATTATCACTTTATTGTACACGATAAGCATACAGCACTAAAATAAACCTTAACTAAACAAAAGTGTAACAATGGGCGACCTTATCGCTGAAAGCGATCTCTTCCAGGTGATCTTTGGATGGACAGGATATAAATTGACGACTAATAAATTGACTACTGAACTACTTACATATTAGACAAAATATTTGAGAATAATGTGGTCATTATTTATTGCTATTTTGAATTTTACTGCCAGTTTCACCGTCATACTTATCTGTAAATCATAATTTTATTTTCCTTGTTTCAGATCGATATTATGGTATGTTTTTGAATTATTATCTTCTATTATTACTAATTTATTCTAATCTAAAAACAAAATCAATTCTAACTTTATTACGTTATAATTATAACTAAAACTTTGCCTATATAACCTAATTAGATATTTTTTCTTAGTTGGTCTAATAATTTACTCTTCAATTTTTTATTTCTTTGTTAATTTGAACAATCTAATTAATCCAGGGGTGCTCAAACTTAAGTGTCGGCGATCTACAAGAAAATATTTTGAAAGCAAAGGATCGACTTAACTACTATGTAGATAGGTAGGTGCTGAATTTTTTTTAAATGTTTTACTGCACTTTTATTGAGTTCGCGCTTTGTCGCTGCGTATCCTTTCAATGTACCTACCTATTATGTTAGGAAATGACGCCTTTACATCTTTACTAAATGATTTATACAGTGTCAGGAGGCAATCTTTGCCTACACTTAACGGAACACTGTAGTGCCTGGGACAATGTTGAGATGGAGTAGGCTTGTAGCACCTACACCATCCTCTCAGCTTAACCGGCCATATCCACAGAAAAGACTTGGTCGATACGTGTGGGGCTGACTAAGTCACGGGTTTCCTCACGATGTTTTCCTTCACCGTTTCGAGCTCGTGTTAATGCGCATATAAACTTTTCGAAACGAAAAATCAATTGATGCACGGCCTGCCTACCTCCATAATCGATCTACCGATCGATCGCGACCGTCTGTTTGGGCACCCCTGCCTATGAAACTAGCAGTCAGGTTTGAAAAATTCTTTCTGCATTTGATAGCTTAATTCTTGAGGAAGGTTATAGGCTACTTTTCATCATCATCATCATCATCATAATATGCCATCACTACGCGGGTAACGCCACGAGAGCGCAACAAGTTACAAATATAAAGTAGGTAATTTACTTTG
Source organism: Camptogramma bilineatum (assembly GCA_958496255.1). Lineage (NCBI taxonomy): Eukaryota > Metazoa > Arthropoda > Insecta > Lepidoptera > Geometridae > Camptogramma > Camptogramma bilineatum. The sequence continues at coordinate 2,595,956 of OY292476.1, forward strand.
TAACCTGTGACCAGCGCTAAAAAGCCAGGGGCTAAAAAGGCCGCTACAGCAAAATCACAATCAGAATTGCAATTTATGCCGTTCTTGTCACTCTCAGTCTATGAATAACGTGACCATACGTCCCGCTTTGGGCGGGACTGTCCCGCTTTTAGGATGTCTGTCCCGCTGTCCCCAGCGAGAGCAAAAATGTCCCGCTTTTGCAAACAAACCTTTCTTACCTACTAAATCAAATTAATTGCACTCGAATCATAAATACAAAAGTAATTCTGTCTTCTATCAGTCGGTTACCTTTTTACGCCTAAGCCGTTGAACCGATTTTGATGAAACAGGCAATTTGTTATTGAAAATGAAAAAAAAAAAACTATTTTTTGACGCATAAATAAAAACGAAGATTTGTTTTTTTATTTAGTCTAAATTCGGTCCTTTGAGTCGCTTTGGCACAAAAAATTTCACGTTATCTATGAAACGAGACGGCATAATTATATTGGAATTCCTATTGTGATTTTTTATAACGGCTTTTTTAACACTGCTACTCCATATTTTATTCAATATTAAATTTTCAAATACATACTTAATTAATTTTCTATTCAATTTATTTTGTCAGAGCATGAGTAGCAAACATACAAACGTCACGTCCTTACAAACTTTCACGTTAACATTGGGTCGATCTATTTCACCAAATGACGATCTAATCAACCACTAACCGCTTCCGAGTTCGAATTTCGAACACCGATTCCTATCTGTCCATCTAACCACCTTTCAAAGATAGTAACGAGACCCAAACACGAATTTACCATTAGCATCCATAGACAAGCATACCATAAACACGACGCGAGCATAGAGCGGTAGCCGTATCAAAAATCATAGATAAAAATCGGAGCCAAAAAAGCCCATGTCATACGGATTAGCCCGCCATTGTGAAAACACAATTGGAATACATCTATCCTTGTCTAGCGTGGGTCTGGCTTCGTACAATAGAGGGAGACGGTTTCGGTTCCAAATGTGACAGTTTGTATGAAATGTTTGTTTGGAATAGTGACAATGGGGACAGTTCGAATGGATTTCGTATTATTTTTACTTTTTAATCCGATGCGAGCTTGAAATGGGAGCTTGTTTTGTTTTTAGTCCCATTACGTCACTGTAAACGAACGCTTTTCAATGCAATTGGAATAAGTGCATTCATTTTTAGAATCTCGTTTACAGCTCTAGTTGTCTGCAGATTTTCTATCGGCCGATAGTTTGGTCCGGAGATTATTTATTTATTTAATTATTTGAAACCTTACCCTATTCTTACAGGTGTGACCTAATACAAAAGAGCAGTCAACAAAATAATTTCATTATGTCAAATTTAAACAAAATTTAAACAAATCGACACACAAAACTTTGACGAACTACATTTAGTTTTTCAAAGACACAAAATAAAAACAAACAAAATTATCAATCAGCGAAGGTAAAAAGGTCTTTTTAGCAGAATCATAATATGATTCGTATTATGATTCAGTTAAGTATCCCCAGAGATTATTATATCTTTTTGAAATTTTTAGCTGAATTGTACGCAATTAAATTCAACAGCAGAATCATTTTGGCGTTAAAGAAGAATGTTCAAAACGTCCCCACCCTTGTAGCACTTTAAAACCTATGTTAATCGAAGGGCCATAGTCATCTTATCATTTTATTGTATCACAGCAAAACTGAAATGTGAATCCGAAAAAAGTTATATCGACATGAAGAAACCGAAATCAGTCACAATTATTTTGCCGTTTATTACACTTTTTCGCTACAATTTTTTTTTAATAGATAGAGTAATTCAAGAGGAAGGTTTATATGTATAACTAGCGACCCGCCCCGGCTTCGCACGGGTGCAGTGCTCCATTATACGAGTATTAAGTAAGTATCAGAATTGCACCAGTGCGAAGCCGGGGCTATAATATGTATCTGTTGCAGCCAACTGGCTGAATTAGCCATCCAATTAAGTGCCTAGCCATTTCATTGAGCGTCGCCATTCAATTAAATGGCTAGGCGCATAGTTGAATCATTGAAGCGTTTAAAACGTTCAGCACTCTGCCTGATTGAAAGACCGCCGTTTCATTGAATTAGTATGTTTTTCCGCCACCGCGGCACTACTTTCGCTTTGTTTACAAGATGGCGTCTACAGCTGGTGTTTCTCGAAAGTTATGTGTTGTTTTGTCGTGAAAAACAAAGAAAATAAGTTCCTAGTGTTATTCGTATGCCACAAAATAATAGATTTACCTTGAAGCAGCCTTTCTGCGTGGGTGTGTGATACGCGTGCCATAAAAAAAACCAAAACCTACTTATTTTTTCTGTGAGCAAGTGAACCGGCTAGCCATTTCATTGAAAAACGTCATTCAATTAAATGGCTGACCTTTGTTTAGCCGTAGTGTTGATCGTTTTGTTCAACTATTTGACTAACCGACGTTCAGCCATTTAATTGAATGGCAGCGTTCAATTAAATGCCTAGCCATTTCATTGAACGCTGCCATTCAATTAAATGGCTGAACGTCGGTTAGTCAAATAGTTGAACACAACGATCAACACTACGGCTAAACAAAGGTCAGCCATTTAATTGAATGGCGTTTTTCAATGAAATGGCTAATTCAACCAGTCGCCTGCAACATATATAATATATAAATATAATATAGGTATAATATAATCTATACGCGTGCATGTCGTCAGTATCGTGTGGTACTATGGGATAGGAAGGCGTTTAGAGAATCTTGTTGGGCCAGCCAGTGCCTGGGACAATATTTCAATCTATCTATCTATCTATCTATCTATCTATCTAAAAAAACGTCAATGGCTAGGTACTTCACGAAAACGATAATCAGCAGAATTCTTAATTGAACTTTTTTCTGCTCCGTGAGTTGATCACGTGCGGGAGTCACCATTTAATTCTAAAGAGTTGTTTGAAAACTCCGAACGAAATCATCCCACAGCAATAATTTAAAAAAAAGCATCGTAATGGGTAACATTATTTGTGACTGATTCCGGTTTCTTCATGTCGATATAACTTTTTTCGGATTCACATTTCAGTTTTGCTGTGATACAATAAAATGATAAGATGACTATGGCCCTTCGATTAACATAGGTTTTAAAGTGCTACAAGGGTGGGGACGGTGTCCATACATTTTTGGGCATTGTTCTTTCCACACGGAAGAAATAATCCGGTTGGTTTAAATAAAAGTAAACAATCCAGCTAAAATTTTACTAAAATATAGAGGAATTGCTGAGGACACCTTTAGCTGAATCATACTATGAAATAATTATGATTCTGATCTAACGGCTTTTTTAGCCCCGCTGTATGAACATAACTTTACAAAATATACTAGAATCAGTTGAGTTAACTGAGGATAGTTACAAATGATCTATAGATAGCTCACCTGATTCAGGTCACTGCCAGTCAGAAGCCTGCCCAAGACATTACCACGCTCGATGGAAATACTGCGGAGCTAAAGTGGCCACTTTTGATTTATTATTTATTTATTTATTTATTTAATTAATTAATTAGTACGGCACAACCAATTACACTAATTAAGAAAGATGAGGTAACAATAATAAAATCAAAAATCAATATGTCATGCATGTCGATGAAACATCAGATTTTTCATCTATTAAAACATCTAATTTTTCATCAAATCTTTCATAAATGTTTTATAGATGCTTCATATATGCTTCACATATGAAGCATCTATTGTAAAGAATTGATACATTTGATATTGGAAACATTTGATGAAAAATTAGATGTTTTATTAGATGAAAAATCTGATGTTTCATCAAAAGTGGCCACTTTAGACCCCCTGTAGCCGTACCATGACGTCTTAGTAAACAATTCAGTTCAGTTTAGGTTTTCCGTTTCAGTGACGGACAGCATTTTCTGTTTCAGTGAACTATCCAGTTACGTAGAATATGAAATCCTTGGTTTAGCTTCTGAATTTCGTCAGCGTCATAGCATAAGTCATGTGACAAATTAGCGTAGCAGTTCAGTTTAGGACCTAAACTGAATCGCATTTAAAGCTCATGGTATGGGCCCTGATCCGTTGAGCCAAATTAAAAATAAAAAACAGTTAAAGACTCGCCTTTTTCACGCTTACTTTCGTAAAACCAACACCAAACAAGCGTGTAATCCTAAGTCATTCCAAATTTGAAATTGAAAAAAAGAAAATCTATGCTCACTTTCGTTGTCTATGGCACAGAACAAAAGCATTCGTTTCACGCGGAGCCGCGCAGTCTATCTTAGCCCATTCATCAGACAACATCAAGACAAAAATATTGCATTTAAACACGCGTCTAAACGATTCATCATAGAATTCTCGACTTAAATAGATGTTTTTTTATGTAATTTTGTTTGAGTAATGGCGGTCTAGTTAATTATATTTAATTTGTGTAGGATTACATGGGATTAGTGGACGTAACCTACATTTTTGTTTGGTCGAAATGAATGATGGAATTCTTTCGTTGCTTAGAAGAATCAAAAAAGGCGTTCCATACTTCACAAGAACACAGTGTAGCTATGAATATACTCTTTTATTATTAACTATAGGTAAGTACTTACATAAGTACACAATAAAAATATCTTACATTTAGTAATCCTTAATATTTTCTTCGAATCATAGACGAAAAAAAACCCGGTCAAGTGCGAGTCGAACTCGTACGCCGAGGGTTCCGTACCTAGCCATGGTGCCAATTAAGCTAGTCCGCTTAATTGTATGAGCGCCCATACAACTCGGAGGACAATTTTAATTGGCGTCAACTATGTATGGGAACACCCTTTAATTTTCAACTTCTTTTACTTTTTGGAATTTTTCCTTTATTTGTGCTATAAGACCTTGCTTTTTCCCAAATTTCGTTATTCTAGGTCAACGGGAACTACCATTTAGGTTTTCGACCCAAAACCTCTAGGGTACTTCCGGTTGACCTAGAATTGTCAATTTTGGTTACAAGCAAGGTCTTCCAGCACAAGTAAAGGAAAAATTCCGAAAAATAAAAAAAGTTGATAATTAAGGTAAGTTTTGGTACTCACAAGTTTTCACGAAAACCTAAATTTGCCTATATCTTGTTATAGTGTTGACTCAGGACCTTGATTTTTATAGTCACAATAGGGACTATAGACTTTAGTATATGGTATAAATTTCAACTTGCTAGCTCTACCCGTTCCTGAGATAATCGATGGTGACACACGGACGGACAGACGGACAGACGGACAGACGGACAGACGGACAAGAAAGTGATCTTATAAGGGTTCCTTTTTTTACCTTTTAAGGTACGGAACCCTAAAAAGGATAGAGAGGCTATTAACCTCTATTGAACCACTTTGAACTGATAAAGGAAATATTCTCTTGATAGTTGAAATATTTCCGTTTTACTTTATCAATATCTGAGAAATTAAAAAAGAAAAAAAAAACTTAAACTTTCATTGGCTGAGAATTGAGATTCGAATTCGCACATGGAAGGCGGACGCCCTACCCACTCAGCCACTTAAGTCTCCACAAAAGTGAAATTACGAACCACATTGCACTGGTAAATCTTTTTGCGCGAAAATGCCGACAAAACGAATTTTCCCAGATATAAGACCTAGCTAGATCGATTTTTCGCCCCCGAAAACCCGCGTACCGCAAAATTTCATCGAAACCGTTAGAGCCGTTTATGAGAGCGTGAGTACAAACAAACAAAATAAAATAGGATTATTTGCGAATAGACGGCCCTACCAAAAACTCTTAGAACAATGTCAAAGTAATATTACATTGATTCCGTACTAAACTAAGCTTATTTTAATAATTAAAGCAGGAATGTTTTGAGAATTATTTGCATATTATAATGAAAAATAAAGGAGAATAGTAGTGTGTTTCTAAATTAATGAAAAGATGAAAAAACCACAGAAAGTAAAAGGTTTGAAACTGAAAAAAGACCTATGAATAACAGTACGTAACAATATGAAAATGAAAAATCTTATCAAAATTTTCAATTCCGACGGGACTCGAACCCGCAAATTTTGAAAATTTTGACAAGATTTTTCATTTTCAAATGTAATAATACCTAAGTGTGGTATCCGTACTCAAATACCTATAAATGTGAAACTTTGTTTATTTGTCCTGCTTTCACGTCAAAACAGAGCGACGGATTGACGTGATTTTTTGTGTGGAGATAGTTGGAAGGCTGGAGAGTAGGTAACATAGGCTACTTTTCATCCGGGTACCACGCGAGCGAAACCGCAGGCAACAGCTAGTAACACTATAAAAATTAAAAAAAGAAAATGTTTAAAAACTTTAGAGTTTTTAGGAGTAGGTATAGTCGCTATCATTTTTTTATGTTCTGCCTGATTTTCGGGAGCAGTTTAATATATTATTTTTTTTACATAAATTAACACAAAAATAATATATTTTAGTGATTTCATCCGTAACACAGAAGCAGTGTGTAAAATTTACATAATATGATGAGGTCTGATATTAACACGTTCGTTGGCGACACTTAATTTACGACGCCCCACCGGTTTTAATAGTGCTGGGAAATATCAATAAAAATAACATTAAAAAAAATTTAACGCTTTATTTTTTTACAAACGTATATGTGACATTACCTACCTTTTACCTGAAATTACAACTTTTTTGAATTGTCTAGGACAAGACAAAATAAGTTTTCTGTAAAAAATATTTCTCAATTATCAAGCTTTTTAATAGGTTTTTAAAAGCGATTCAAATGAGCCTAAACAGGGGTATTTTACTGTCAGTCAGCTCCTGACTCCATCATCAGGATCAGCTTGCATCATATTTAATTTTAAACCGAAAACCTATAAGTGTGCTAAATTTCAGCTCAATCTGTTGAGGATTACCTTTAAAATTCAGTTGCAAGATTCCACCCGAACAAATATAAATAATATAAGTAAATAAATACAAACTACTAGCTGACGCCCGCGGCTTCGCCCGCGTGGACTACTATTTTTTTATCCCACGGGAACCGTGCAATTTTTCAGGATAGAAAGTAGCCTATGTCCTATTACCGGTTATTATCTATCCACATTCCAAATTTCATCAGAATTGGTTTAGTAGTTATGGAGATACGTGGCAACAAACATTCACACACACACACACACACACGGACTTTCGACTTTATAATATTAGTATTAGCCTTTATATTATTATCATGTCTTGATGTCTCATCCCACAATTGAACATAAGCCTTTTTTACCCTACTGGATACCAAAAGGAAGGTAAATGTATGTTTAACCTGTGTGTATGTATGTTTGTTCCTATGTCCGCTCGTAACTACTCAACGACTCAACCGATTTTGATAAATGACGATACGTCATTAGATTCATCGTGCTAGCGCAAGTGCACTGGGTGCTAGGTAAATTCTTAAAAAATGAAAATGACGAATGTTAGTGTGTTTTAAATATTTTAAACCCGCAGTCGGTTTTTTTATAATTTTTAATTTTGAACCACGTTTTTTAATAATAAATGTAATTTAATGTTTTTGTCTTCTATTTATAAAATCGTCTCATCATTTGGATGATTCATCCATCAAGAAAGTCATAACTTTGTGTCTGTAACCTAATTTTATTGTATTATCACGATTTTAATAAAGATTTATTTAAATAATAAAAATTTCATAAATACTGATTGATTTTTAATTAAGTTTTAAAATCTATATCTGAAGCTTAGAGTTAGACTTTTAACATATTTCATTTTATTTAATAACCATTTCTTAATTTCCATTAGATCAAAAACAGTTAATTTTATTCTTAATATTTTATTAAAATTTCAGTCACGCAAATAAATCATATCACTTGTTAACTTAATACAAGAGGAAGCTGATTTAGTTCTAATAGGATTAATTTAGTAAATATCATAAATCTATCAATTTTGAAACTGCTCGTAAAATAAACGGATACGGTCCAGTCATAAAAATCCAAAAGTACTTTTAAATCTTTAAAGTGCATTCTATAAAAGTAATGAAATTTTCTCTATGGGCACTTATTATAATAGTATATTTTTATAGCTATCAATAGATTTAAATATAATCGTGATTTTGTTTACGCCTAAAATTTAATTTGCCTCATCACTACTACATTAAAAATGAACGCTAAGGCTAATGACGGTAAACTCAAAATGTTTTTTAGCCGTTTCTCTGCGCAGTAGAAAATTTTGTATGAAAAAGCTGCACTGCGCATCGAAACGGCTAACTTCACGAATGCTTTGCTCAGACGAAAAATGAAAGGAACGCATTTGTCAAAAAAGGCTTCGCCGTGATTCTGAAAGAACGCTGGAAAACAGTGGTATGTTTGCGCATAGGTACCTACTTACACTTGCACGCGAAAGTACCTACTGGGCCTGTTGTTTTTTTTTATTGTTTTTTTTTCTAAGGCAAACCATTTCTTAAAAACTTTTGTACGCGATGGTATTAATTTGCCTTATTTTTATTAGTTGCTTACTGCGCAGCTTGACAGCAGCGTTCTTTTTACATAACTCGAACAATTATTCATTTTTACTTAACTTTACAAAATACTTACATGATCATAAACCAAAAATATTTATTTAAATTTATTTTTTTATGTAGATATCCAAAATCAGCGCCATCATAGGCCCTAATTATTAGACGCCTAAGTAATTCATAAAAAAATATTTCTACTGTAATTTTTAGTTTTCACACTTAGTTATATTAAGTTATTAAAATTAGCATAGCCACTGAACCAGTAATACAAGTTAATATTACAAGTTTATTGTGCCCTAAAACTGAATTATTTAATCAGAGCAGGCTATGTTAATTAGGTAGATTATAAAATGTCTAGGCTTTAAAACGGGCTGCCAATTCAAAACATGATTATTCATAAGTAGGTTGGGTTCAGTACCTTACTAGGAAAAACCTAATTTATAAAGAATCATAGCTATTGGCCGACTGGGTGTCAAAAGTAAGTACTTAGATACTATTAATTATTTTTTCAATTTTGAAATTAATGAGTAAATTCTAATTTAATCATGTTTTTTTTATTTGTTATTGAAATTGTATGAGCTAGTGACTATCCATGGTGACGAAGGTTGAGGCCTCCTAAAGGCCTCCGCCATGGCTCAACAACACAAATTACCAGACAAATTAACCAGAGGAGTCACACTCGCGCTGCTGACCCTTTACAAGAGGAATCACTGCGCCGACAACACAATGGACAAGACTGCTCCACCAGTTGTCACCGCAGAGCTCTGCCGACCTTACTCACAGCAGGAACACAAGCGAGAAGAATAATGTTATTTCTGCGATATTTAGTAAGATGGTACTTCCCCGGTCGGGCTGCTCGAATAAGTGAGAATGCCCTTCCTCCCGTAAATAAAAATGCATTGTCCTCAGGTGTGAACCCTCGGAAGCAGAGGCGAGAGAGGACCACCTTCACGCGTGCCCAGCTCGACGTACTGGAGGCTCTGTTCGGCAAGACGCGGTACCCGGACATCTTTATGAGGGAGGAAGTGGCCCTGAAGATCAACCTGCCGGAGAGTAGAGTGCAGGTAAGTCCTTTAACACGACTACAACAACGTGAGAGTAGGGTCTTAGGCTGGTTTTAGTGTCACGCGTACCGTCGGCGCTGATAGGCGAGTGATCTTTATTACATTGAAATACTGATTGTTTAGCAAAAATGGCAACGCTGATTGCACTCGTCAGTGCTGAACAATCAGTATCCCTATTTCATTGTACTAAAGATCACTCGCCTATCAGCGCTGACGGTGAGCGTGAGACTAAAATCAGCCTTAGTAAATCCTTTTTCGACTACATCAACGCCTCGCAAAAACAAGAGTAGACTAAGGCTCAACTCACACTGACGCAGAGTCGAATCGAAGCGACGCAAAACGACGTGTTATGTGCTTTAAACTTTAAAGTAAATTCAGGGTCAATCTCCAGAATCAGCGTGTTTGGTTGATTGCTATGGTGCTTTTTAAATATCGATATTATTGCTTTTCTGTATTTTTATTTCGAGAAGGAGGTGTCTCACTAAGCATATTTTCATATTGGCCCCTGAAGAGGCAGAAAAGCAATAATATCGATATTTAAGAGGCGCCATAGCGATCAACCAGGTCCGCTGATTCTGGAGATTGACCCTTCAACTCTATTTCCATTAGGTAAAGTAGGTACTTTGTGTTATAAGAAAATGCGCGGCGCCGCACGTCGACGCTTAGTTGGAATTGAGCAATTATTACAAATCTGAACCTACCTTATCGATCGAGCGAGCGAAGCGAGCGAAGATCTTAGTGGTAAGTTGGGCGATTTTGCTTTGTATGTTTGTATGTTTGTATGTATGTTTCACGAATTGTTGTTCGCGCATAACTGTCGAACCGTTCATCCAATCTGCATGAAACTTGGTAGGTCAATAGGTTGTAGTAAGGAAATTTACGGTGGAGCATATGAGCTTAATCGATGAAGGGGTTGTGAAGATATTAGGTTCCCAAGGGGGTAATTTTTTTTTAAAGTTACACAAATATATTGAGTGGGGTGTCAAACGAAAGGGCTTATTTTGTACATTCCAAAATGGTTTTTATTTTTAATCTAGGATGTATAGTTTTTGAAATACGACCAAAGAACAAAAACTACGAAACCAGAGCTGCAAAAGCTCCCGTTTCATAGAGTTTCGATGTCTTCGTAGCTCATTGACTGGTCGGTCTTAGAAAGAGAGTGGCGTCGTTGCGGTTTGGTTTGCAATGATTTTAGTTGCTACTTGATTTATTTTCTTAAAAAAAAAAAAAAATCTTGGTAATGAATGAAAATAATTGTCCGGGAACCTGAAAATAAATTACGTACGTAGGTTACGTTAGGTAAGCTAAACTTGGTAGGTCAATAGGTTGTGCTATTAAAATTTAAGGTGGAGCATAATGAGCTTAATCAATAAAGGGGTTGTCAAGATATTGGGTTCCGAAGGGGGTAAAAAAAAAATTAAACAAATAAATTGAGTGGGGTGTCAAATGAAAGGTCTTTAGTTGTACTTTCCAAAATAGTTATTATTTTTATTCTAGGACGTATAGGTACCTAGGTACTTTTTGATTTTTGATTTGACCTTACGGTTGGTTTGGACTGAATGTCAAAATGTACTGATCTGCATAATGTATTTATTCCAAAAAGAACTTTTCCCAAAATGACTGATTTTCTCTATGCCTTCATTTTGAAATGTCGGAAATCCGTAAAGTCTGACACAAAAGGTACATTCAGCTACATTACAACGATCATACGTTTCCTCTTACTCCTACTTGGTTCTCCTACTGGTAGGAGCACGAGGACCAATATGTTCTTATGCTCCTACCGTGACCTTAGTGCAATTAAGAACAAAATAAAAAAAAAAATTTACAATCAAAACGAGTGTGGGCAAAAATATATGGGCACTTCACCCACGGCCGCCACAGCTCAGACTACTTTTATTTTGAAGGTATCACAGCCTAGTACCTCTGTGCCAATGCGCATCAAATTCTGTCCCGGGGTTCTCTATTTATATTGAGTCGAATAGGTATAACTTAAAGAGAGGTTAAAATGGCTATTACCGCATTTTTGGGCATAAACGTATTGACCCACGGCCGCCACAGCTTATACTACTTTTGCTTAGAAGGTATCAAAGCCTTGTTTCTCTGTGCCAATTCGCATCAAATTCTGTCCGAGGGTTCTCTATTTATTTTAAGTCGAAAAGGTTTAACTTACAAAAAAGCTAAAATGATTATGATTAGAGCAATGAAAGTCTCGATTTATTGGGATGTGTTAAAGACTTCAAAATACTGTGAGGTTTATCAGAAAGTCTCTTAAGTATTTATTTTTCATTTCTCATGTTCGGAAAGTACGCTTGAAGTTACCTGAACAGAGGGATGAAAACAGTACTTTTGCGTCCCTGGGAAGCAATTCTCCCTGGGAAACGATTTTTCCTGCTGACAAATTATTAAATAAATCACATTCTACTATTTGACATTTCTATTGAGCCATGTCGTCTTTGTCAGCTATATTTGACATTTCTATTTACCATAAGATGAAGATCAGGATCACGGGATCAGGATCACGGGATTAGGATCACGTAGGATCAGGTTTACAGGATAAGAATCACGGGATCAGGATTATGCAGGATCATTGGATCCGGATCACGGGATTAGGATCACGTAGGATCAGGATCACAGGATCAGGATCACAGAATCAGAATCACGCGATCAGGATTATAGGATCAGGATCACGGAATCAGGATCACGCAGGATCACTGGATTAGGATCACGGGATTAGGATCACAAAGTCAGGATCACGGGATCTGGATCACAGGATCAGAATGCTGACGCCAGACCGTAGCCTCGTGAGTTATCTGTCATACATTTCGATACGAACTGTTTGGCCTCGTGGCCGGCGATGCGGCCATAGCGTCTCAGCGTGTTAATAGCTCTTACAAGATAGGTGTGAATAACCTGTTTAGGCACTCGAACTATTAGCACCCTCGCTTCGCTCGTGCGCCAAACCATCTCGTGCCTAGGTAGGTTACTTTCAACCCATGTGTAACAATCTCCTATTTCCGATGACGTCCTTTGAATCCCTCGCTGCGCTCTAGATTCTAATCTAGAATCCCTCGCTGCGCTCAGGATTCTATCTATTGTATTCAAAATAGCACTCGTTGAAAAAATAATATTTTGCCCCGTTGTCATACAATCTAGTACCTACTACTCAGGTTAGGTAGATACAAACATGGATTTATCTAGTGACCCCCGGGATAGATTTTAATGCGTCGATAATAAAAAATGCTTAGTTTTGTTAGGTCTTTCGAGTAATATTAATTACATTGCTGGCGGAGCTGGGTGAAGTTTGCCCACTATCATTTCTGTATAAATAAATAAATAAATAATAAATAATAGCAACTGGCAAATTGAAAGATCATGTCAAAATGACAGATTATGTCAAATTGACATTTAAAGTGACAGCTGTCAAACTTAAAACCGCCATATCTCGGGAACTACTCGTCCTAGACTCCCCGTTCTCAGTTCAAATGAAAGCTATGGCCAAGATCTTCATTTGAAGTGACAGCTGTCAAACTTGAAACGGCCATATCTCTGAAACTACTCGTCCTAGACTCCCCGTTCCCAGTTCAAATGAAAGCTATGACCAAGATCTTCATTTGAAGTGACAGCTGTCAAACTTCAAACGGCCATATCTCGGGGACTACTCGTCCTAGACTCCCCGTTCCCAGTTCAAATGAAAGCTATGGCCAAGATCTTCATTTGAAGTGACAGCTGTCAAACTTCAAACGGCCATATCTCGGGAACTACTCTTCCTAGACTCCCCGTTCTCAGTTCAAATGAAAGCTATGGCCAAGATCTTCATTTGAAGTGACAGCTGTCAAACTTCAAACGGCCATATCTCGGGAGCTACTCGTCCTAGACTCCCCATTCTCAGTTCAAATGAAAGCTATGGCCAAGATCTTCATTTGAAGTGACAGCTGTCAAACTTCAAACGGCCATATCTCGGAAACTACTCGTCCTAGACTCCCCGTTCCCAGTTCAAATGAAAGCTATGGCCAAGATCTTCATTTGAAGTGACAGCTGTCAAACTTCAAACGGCCATATCTCGGAAACTACTCGTCCTAGACTCCCCGTTCCCAGTTCAAATGAAAGCTATGACCAAGATCTTCATTTGAAGTGACAGCTGTCAAACTTTAAAAGGCCATATCTCGCAAACTACTCGTCCTAGACTCCTCATTCTTAGTTCAAATGAAAGCTATGACCAAGATCTACATTTAAAGTGACAGCTGTCAAAATGACATCTGTCATCTGAAATGTAGATCTTAGTCATAGCTTTCATTTGAATTAAGAACGAAGAGTCTAGGACGAGTAGTTTGCGAGATATGGCCGTTTGAAGTTTGACAGCTGTCACTTCAAATGAAGATCTTGGTCATAGCTTTCATTTGAACTGGGAACGGGGAGTCTAGGACGAGTAGTTTCCGAGATATGGCCGTTTGAAGTTTGACAGCTGTCACTTCAAATGAAGATCTTGGCCATAGCTTTCATTTGAACTGGGAACGGGAAGTCTAGGACGAGTAGTTCCCG